>CM040117.1:3772351-5064160 GCA_022559845.1 Amorphophallus konjac | reverse complement strand
TCAGAGATCTGGATTCTTGACCAAATCTAGATTCTTAGCAATATTATCCTTGATTATTTTCTATTTTTAGTTTGTTTTATCTTTTCTTTTAGCCCAGCATGCATCATGTAGGACTTTGAGATTCATGCTGAAAATCTTCATATTATGGTAATAATGAAGGTCACTTGCTCTTGATTGAGTTGACATGAGATATTCCATTCAAATCAAGTACTTTGTTCTATCTGAAGCCGCTCAGGCTGATTCTTTGAAAATGTCCTTTGTTGGATCTCCATCCCAATTCTCTTTATTTTTCTTGCAAATTTACCTTGGTTGTAGCACGTCCACGTTGGCTGGTAACCGCTCTCCAATGGTCTTTCCTTATCGTGCCCGCACGCACACCTTTTGTCTTACATTTTTTTACTTCTTTCGTTAAATCTCCTTTATCCAACAAATTGATGCTTCCTTGGAATCATTCGGAGTTGTCTCATTCAGAATCTTGGAAAAATTTCCATTGCTTAGTGTCTGAGGCGTGTCACATCACACCTTAGCATCTACTTATCAGTTCGCTCCACTTCATTCCGTTTTGTTGCACTTTCACTCTATGTCGTCTTACTCCCTTCCAAAGCAGACGCCAAGACGGGGCAGCTGTAGACACGCCAAAAATGACGCTATGTTGATCAAATCTCATGTCGCTATGTTGACGCCCCAAAGTGAACGTCAATATTCCCATAATATAAAGTTTTTCTTTTTTGTGGATTTTCCGTTGCATTTTGTTGCATTTTTTTGTGATTCGCGACCTGAAGAGGGGCGTTATTTAAATAGCGACCTTATCTAGGGCGTTTTATAAAGAAAGGACGACTAGACTTCAGGGCGTCGATTCCTGGTATTATCCGGTTTTAAGGAAAATTCCAAAATCAATTTAATTATTAATTAACGTCCTTTCTCAGGACGTGTTTTAAGTTAACGCCTCAATCTTAGGCGTGTCTCATGATTTTCAAATAAAGTAAGTTTTATTGCCAAAATTAAATCCAGGAAGAAACGCCCTGTCTTAGGTCGTGTTTCATGAAACGCCGTATGGGTAGGTCGTCAAATCAAGAATTGACGCCCTGTTGGAAGGCGTGTTTCACCTCTAGTGTCCTACCTTCTTCCATCTTTCCCTCACAGAGTCCTGCCTTGTTTGACGTTCTTGCTCGATTAGGGCTCTTGCTTTTGATAAACATTGCCATTACTCTCCTCCTGTCCATGTTTATCTTTTGATCTGAACCTTATTTAAGGGAGTCCTGATCGACCCTTTGAAGGGTTACGACGGCTAAGGTACCGAAGCTGAGATTATCACGCTCAAGCTCTGCTGCTTCTCCCTCTTCATCTTTGGTTCCCTCTACTGTCAACAGGGACAGCAGGGCTCTTTTCTATTTCGTTTATTTGGTTTCGTCTTCATCAACCGATCATCACTGTTCCTTTTTTTTTCTTTCTTTACGTTCGTGTCAACTCCATTGTCAGTCTTTTTTCTTCTTTTCCTTTTTCACTGTTTGCATCAGATTCATCATATCCCTTCTTTCCCTAGTCCCTCTTTAGGGGTTTTAAAACCAAAATAAAAAAAAAAGGTGCGCATGTTGATTTCTCTTCATCATCATTATATATCTTATTTGGATTGATACTACTGCACGTTGGCTGATCCCATCTTTTGCTGTTGTTTCATTGTCTTTTTTGCAAGGTAATCAAAAAGAGGACCCTTCTCATCGGCCGGCCGATTGAAGAAGGAGGAAGGAACTTCACATCATCCCGCATTCCAATCTTCACCAGGTATTCGCGATCTCTTTTTACTATTATTGAGGTAACCCCTCTGGCGATCACATCTCCGTTTTTGCACCACGTGTAAGCTTTTATTCCCCTTATTTATGCATTAATCATTATCCTCCATGTTGTTGTTGTTTTTACCTCCACCCCAATTATTCTCTCTCTTGTGTGTGATTGTGTGGGGATTTATGCCCATCCACACTGAGTAACTGGGGGTGCTTGCGTCTGGTAAACGTGCACACTCACGTCAAAAGGTGGTTGCTACACTTGACTGCTCGTAAAATGATAGCAATCATCTTTCAAATGATTTCAAAAGAAAAATCTGAATGTGTAGCTCTCATGAATCAAATCTAAGTCATCTAAGTGTTTAGCCTCAATACTTATTGTGGTCACTCTCAAGGGAACCAATGAAACTGAATAAGTAAGATAAGAGAAGGTTAATCTGGTTTTGAAATGAATTTCTGGTTCACTACTATTAAACTTGCATGCAAATGTTTTCATGTGATTCTACTGAGTAGGCCAAAACTCATTAGCATTAAACCAATCTGAATGTAAGAGCTGGTACATTTGGGTTCTATAACTGAAAATTCTAAAAAATCCATAACTCTGATTTATGAACTTGGTTTCAGATTAAAGAACCTCCATTCTCTCTTGAGAAGTCATATCTTGATGCTCCTTGTTGTTTGCCTTCATCTGCCATATCTACATAAATCATTCAGGCTGCCCCGATTACATCACCATACTACACAAGTGGTATAATCCAACAAGTGGTATCATCTTGATGCACCTTTTAAGTCGTCTCCAAAATCATTGGTGTCCTCTGTCAAATGATATCACATTGCTTTCTCATTCATTGGCATTTGGCATAAGTCCTAGCATCATTGTCATCATGTTTTCATACATTAGGGTGGCATGCATGTCTTGACATCATACAATTGTAGCTTGCATCAAAATTTGATCATTTCCATGCATTGCATAGAAAATCCAAACAAAATTTGAATATCGGAAAACCACTAAAAATCTGTAAATTTTCAAATCAAAAATTTGATCTTTGGCTACTCTATCCATCTCCACTATTTGAGGAATTAAATTATGTTGCTGTGGCTCCACCTCTCACACTTACATTGCCTTTGCCAAGTCTCGAGTCTCTCGTTCTCTTTTCTGGATCTTTTGATGTTGTCAAAGGGGGAGAAGATTATGTGAGTCATTCATCAAAAAGGATGTGATAAGAACCATTGGTGAGGACACGCGCCACGCTTCACGACGGAGTACACGGATCTCGCCGGCATCCCTTTGGCTCGACGATCACTTGGCGGACGAGCAGAGTTATCTTTAGTTATTTATGCTTTAGGCCATGTTGGGCCTTGGTTTAGTCCCTGCGTGGACACTTTATTTATTATTGTGGACCTTTGTAGGCCAATTGGGGCCAATTAGGCTTCCATTAGGTGATGTTAGGCTTATTAGTTAGGCAAGAGGGTTAGTGGGCCACCTTGTGGTCCACCCTTCTTGGCCCATTTGGGCTGACCACCTTCCCACATGGTTGGCCCATTGGGATTTGCACCCCCCCCTTTGTGGATTAGGGTTTTGGGCGCCCCCCTTCATCTCCTCCAAGAGGAAGAGGTGGCAGCCGCCCCACTCCTACTTTGTAGGAGTGGAGTGCGCACCCCCCCCTTTTCCCTTCCCCATCCGACCACACCCCTCCTCCTTTGGTCGCCCCTTCCCCCAATTGCCTCCTAGATTCTAGGAAGCCTTGCGCACCCCCTTTCCCCCCTTGCCATGTTGCGCACCCCCCCCTTTCCCCCCATGCCATGTGCGCACCCACCTCCCCTCCCTCTTGGCTAGGGTTTCAACCCTAGCATTCCCCCTCCCCGTATAAAACATCTCATGTATTTTCTTTGAAAAATTATTGAATGAAATTGAAAAAGCTTTTGCTGAAGGTGTCTGCGCCCCATCCTTTGTTCCTCCTTGCTCCTGCGACGGGAGCAAGCTCGGGGTGTGACTCCCCAACCCTCGGTGCGACGCCGAGGGCCCCTTTCTCTTCTATCCCTTCTCAAGTTCTAGTTCGGTGCGCCCGGATTTCTCCTCCAAGATCAGCGACGACCACCCCCTGTTCGTGAGGACCTTGGGCGACCAGCCCATTTTTGTGTGGTTCTGCTACGAGTCGCCGACGCGTGCGAGGTGGTCTCGCCCCATTCAGAGATCAGCACCGCCCGTGGCAATTTTTCTCGTGAGCGCGCGCAGGACCCCTCTCCCTGCGAGCCTGGTTCTGTTCGCCCCATTGAAAAAGTCCCACAGGACGGACGTCTGCGAGTTTTGGCGCGGGATCTTCACCGGTCGTACCTCTCTCCGTCCTCTGTCCAACGCCGCCGACCTCGCGTCGTTCCGACGTCCGAGCTGCTCGTGGCATCCATTCCCGTGAAGTCACGCAGGTCTGCCCTGCCCAACCGGTGCCAGAACCACCAGCGGATTTCAGAGCCTGCTGCTCTCAGCCACAACCAGATCTGATCGATCCCTTCGGGCGGGACCTGCTGCTCTGCATCCTCTTCGTCCTCCAACAAGCGGAGCCCCGTTCGCCCCTCGGATCCATTTCTTCTTATTTTCCCCGCTCGAGCACGCAGTT
Source organism: Amorphophallus konjac (assembly GCA_022559845.1). Lineage (NCBI taxonomy): Eukaryota > Viridiplantae > Streptophyta > Magnoliopsida > Alismatales > Araceae > Amorphophallus > Amorphophallus konjac. Next base: position 5,059,764 of record CM040117.1, on the reverse strand, counting down.
CTGGGAGCAGAATCTAGTCACGACTTGCAGGTGTACCCCCGGCTTCCACAGACGGAATCTGCGCACGCCCTTTAACCGAGGCCTCCTCCCGTGACCTAGATGCGCGCCATCATTGACGGCGCCTCAATCGGACGTCGGAGCAGGTCGTGGGAGCTTCCACCGCCGAGTCACGCAGTGCTGCGAATCTGCCGACCACCGCACGGTACCTCCTCGCGGCCAGCCCTTCACCAAGTGCTGCCCGTCAGCCCGTGCATCGACAGCCCCGGATCTCTTTGTGTAGCCTGTTATCTCCCTGCAAGGAGTGGGCATTTGTGGTTGAGGTTGTACTATTGCTCGTCTTTGTGTACCGGGGTTGTTGGTCTCGGCCGGGGTTTCTTCCCCACGCCTAGGCGTGGAGGTACGTGCGACGCTCCCGTAGTTGGTATTTGCTTTACTAGTATACTTTCTGATATGCCGCGTGAGTGCTTAGGTTCCTAGCTAGTCTCTTAGTCACCGCGTGACTGCGAGTTGAGAGCACCCATCCCGTGGTCCTAGTCGAGCGCCGAGCTCGAGCTAGATTCCCTTAGACGTCAGGCGGTTCCTTAGCCGCTGAGATCCCTGCGCTTCCCTCATTGGGACGGTCGTTGGGCTTGAGTTTCTTGTTGAGAGACGCCTCCACCCGGAGGAACGATACGGAGGTCAGCCGCCCGGCTTGCCTTTGGCGTGCGAGTGCTGGCCGCACTTGTTGCATTCATAGGTCTTAGCCCATTTCGATCCCGTCCCGCATCAACCATGTGTGTCATTGTCAAAAGGGGATATAGTAAGAACCATGTGAGTCATTGTCACAAGATGAATGTTGTTGACTCATAGTTGTCATGTGAATTACTAATGCATGTGAATCTCTAATGACTCATAGTTCAGAATGACTCATAGTTGCCATCATCAAAAAGGGGCATGTGTGAAACATGATTACTTTTATGGTTTTGATGATGTCTGCCTCTGTAGTCATTAATGAGCTATACCTGCACTTGATAATGTTAATATTCATACATTTCAGGTCATTATACCTCCAGTGCAGACGATCAAGATCACGAGACATGGTTCAGTATGTCTATACATTCAACAAAGTCCATACACTTGGGTCCAGCAAGTCTATACATCCAGCAAGTCCATACACTCGGCTTCAGCAAGTCTATACATCCAACAAAGTCCATACACTCGGCTTCAGCAAGTCTATACATCCAACAAAGTCTGTACACTCATATTCATCAAGTCTATACATCCAACAAAGTCTGTACACTCGGATTCATCAAGTCTATACATCCAACAAGGTCTGTACACTCGGATTCATCAAGTCTATACATCCAACAAGGTCTGTACACTCAGATTCATCAAGTCTATACATCCAACAAGGTCTGTACACTCGGATTTATCAAGTCTATACATCCAACAAAGTTTGTACACTCGGCTTTAGCAAGTCTATACATCCAATGAAGTCTATACGTTGCAGCAGATGAAGTCTGTACGTTGCTGCAGATGAAGTCTGTACGTTGGCTGCATGCACAACTCAAAGTCTGTACGTTGCACAAGACAAAGTCTGTACGTTGGCTGCTAGCACAACTCCAAGTCTATACGTTGGTTGATGGCTGCAACACAAGTCTATACATTGGCCAAGTGCTTCACACGTAAAGTCTATACATTGCGTTTTGTTGTGTTCGTGCATCGAGTTACCAAATTTGTACGCTCATGAAGCAAGGCTGTACAGGCTCATGCATGATCAAGGTATGAAGTCTATACAGAGTTCATACATGCACACAAAGTCTACACGTCCAAGCCTTGATGCAAAGTCTATACAACAACTACAAGCTTCATTCAAATAGCCAAGGTCACTGAACAAGATGAGAGTCCAAAGATAAAGATTCAGTTGGTACCTTCTAGACCAACAAGGATGAAGTTACAGACATGAACGGGCTGCTAATGGACTCAAGCGACTGAGCTGGAGGGCTGACAAACCGACCCGGACTGAACTGGGGGGCTGCCCAGCTGGCGGTCGACCGCCAGCACAGGGGCGGTCGACCCCCCCAGCCAGCAGACTCCCGTCTACAGTTCTGTCAGCTGCAGGTTGACCGCCAGCCAGTAGCGGTCGACCGAAAATCCCAGGGACCGCCCGTTTGTAGATTTCTCAGTAGAGGTCGACCGCTAGAAGCTGTAGGTCGACCGCCAGCCCCGAGCCATCAATTGTTGACTTTTGTTTCCACTTCGAAAAGGGCCATTCAACATTGATTTGTTTAATCCAAAAGTCACCTAATCACCCATGATTTGTGGATCTAGTCTGGGGCTTGTCTATAGACCATTCAAAGTCTATAAAACTAATACAAGAGGGTTAGAAACCCTAGTTGATGCAGTTGATGAAGTGAATCAAAGAGAGCTCAAGGGAGGCCATTTCGTAAGCACTGTAGCACCTCTGTGAATAGTACTTCGTGCTGGAGTTCTTCATCCTTCCAAGATGATTCAAGCTCAGATCTGAAGCTAAGCAACCTCCAAGCAAGCAAGAAGCATTCAAGGCTCTCAAAGGTGATCAAAGCTACATCTATACACCTCTTCATCAACTCAAGGACATTCAAGAAAAGATCAAGCTACATCCAATATTCTTCTTCATCAACTCAAGGAGATTCAAAGGAAAGATCAAGCTACATCTGATATCTGCTCCATCAACTCAAAAGGATCAAAGGAAGATCAAATCCTCAACAGATTCAAGATCCAACAATCTCAGACAAGATCTAGTTCATTCTAGCATATCTTCATATCTTATTTGAGCATTTTCATCTTGTTTCTATTTTCATTTCATTCAATCTATTGAAACTGAAGATCGTCCCTACCGGTGGTTAGTAGGAAGGCAATCGGGAGTTCTCCGATCTGTGGTGTAGCCGTCCCTGTCGGCTTTGTGTGTAGGAAGACAGAAAGAGGGTTTTCTCTGTTCTGTGGTTTGGGACGTGTCCCCGGTCAAGCTGTGAGTCAGCAAGGAAGCCTCACCGGGTTTTGGTGAGGGGTGGATGTAGGTTGCGGGTTTGCAACCGAACCACCTTAAAAATCCCTGTGTTGTGGGTTGTTCTTCGTGTGTGATTGCTCTATCTCTTCTACCCCCATTCACAGGTTCGTGTGCTTTCAAACTTGGTTATCTTATTTTATACACTCAAGCTCTCATAATTGCACCTTGGTTGATCACCACTACATTCACACACATATGCACTCTAAGTGATCAACATAGCATACACACACACACGCTTGTTACAAGGCTATTTCTTCCGCTGTGCATTGTGCCTAAGTGGTTCATTCACTTTATAAGAGTGGTTTAAGCTTTCGCTAGCTAAGAGTTTTTAAATAGGCCAAAACTTTTGATAGGATCTATTCAACCCCCCCGTTCTAGATCCGTTTACACCTCGCGGGACCCAACATTATTAGCATTGGAAATCACCCCGGAGACGAGGAGAGGATTGAAACGGCATGGCGACGTGATTCGGGATGAAAAATCAGCGCAGAACGCGTAGCTAAAAGGTTAAACGGCACGGTCCAAGCGTGGGTAAGGGCTTAAAACGGCGCCACCAACCATAGGTATAGGGGGAATGGGTTAAAACGGTGCCCCCCTTTGAGGGCGCGCCGTAATAGGGTGCGTCGGTGACGGTGACCCCGATTTTAGCCCCGTTTCACGGAAGCCGAGGTTTTATTGGTTTATTATTATTTTTTTCAATTTATTAAAATGTTTTGGAGGATTTTGAAAGTTAACTGAGTTAATTATTCATCGGATCGGCCTCGGGCCGTCCAGAAGTCAAGTCATTGGCTCGCGCGAGGTTCATACTCGAGCGCGGTGATTGTTCCGAGTCAAGCCGGTTTATTAAGTTAGTTTATTGAACAGCTTATTTAACTCGTTCGAGCCGAAAATTTGACAGCATCTCCCCATCCCGGCGGACTTGTCGGGGAGAAGCGGGGAGTACTCACGTAGCGGAGCGACCCCTAAAAGCCGGGTGGCACAACGGTGGCCGGCAAACCCGAACGGATAGGAAAACCCCGAGGGCTAGACTACTAGAGGCACCAAGTCCATGGGTGGAGAGTAGACAGATAGCGTGACTCATAGTAGGAGCGAAGACCCCGAGGGCTAGCCTACGAGGGACACGCGACCCGAGTCGGTATCACGTCCAAGTCGGGACGACCGATAGAGAGGGAAAACCCCGAGGGCCAGCCTACGAGGGGCACCCATCTCACGGCCACCACAAGGCCCACTAAGGACTGCGGATTTGAGGTGTTGGGATTAACCCAATTTCTGTGCACTCAATAGTTCACGGGGAAAATCATTACCAATAGATGATTTCCCATAGATTGAGTGGTTAGGATGAGAGATTGGGAGATATTTCCTTTTCCCCGGGCATTGGGACGAGATCAATGTCCATGATCAAGCCCATAGACATTGATTTATAAATCGGAAATGTGAAACTCACGGGATAGACGTCTGCGTTCTGGAGACTACGATCACCGTTCCCTCTTGACTAATCGAACAGTGCGAAGAGGAGAATGGGTTATGGATTTCGGACGGAGGTAACCAAGGGTATATACACAAGTACACCCCCCAACCACCAAACCCGCAGAACAAGAGAAGGAGATACCGTAGCATATATCATCAGAAATGGAAGCCCCGGGGATGAAGGGGAATGGTTGTTGTAGCCCATAGAGCCCAAGGGTGTGCCGATGTCGGAGGAGACGAAAGGCAAAATCATTCACACGGGGTGAAGGCGTAAACAGAGGAGGCGGATGTCAACAAAGGAAGATGCATACGGCGCCGTAATGCTCGAATATGCTTCAGTCATTGCCTCAAGCACAGTGGATGAGGATGCTCATATGTGAGGCATCCCATCACGGCGCTGACACTATTGCGCGGCACCGTTTAACTGGCCAGGAGAAAGGAGCGCAAGAGGAAGAAGAAGAGGTGATGCGAAGGAACATGGACGACATCGATCATACTCATTCCATGCATATATATGTATATATATTTCATTCACGAATAACCAGAAATGAACTACAGTGTTCGATGTCGGCGTTGTCGCTCGGACATCGTTTACATCACCCTACGGGAGGGATTACAGAGAGGGGAGAAACTCGGCAAAGGTGGTGAGAAGGGGGAGGAAGAAAGGCTCATATCATCGCCTCCCTCCCCCTTTCTCACTTACATTATGGTAGAAGAAGAAAACAGGCGACGGAAGATCGACAGGAGACACCGTGACCCACCTATGGAAGCAACGGAGGAGCTCTTCTTCTCTGACGTCGGTGGACTTGTGCACAGCAGAGGGCGACGGTGGCATGGTAAACGACTCTCAGATAAAGCCTTCCTCCCCACGAAACCTAACCCTCTTCTCCTCTGATTGGTCGTGGCTCTTTGGCGATCAGGACCTCTCTCTCCCTATTTTTTCTCTTCTCATTCTCCCCTCCTTCTTTTAGTTGGTCGAACAAGCAGTGTTTTTATAACACCAAGATGATCTGGCGCCATGGAGGGCGCGCTGGATTCAGTGGCGCCGGGGACAAGTGTCCCGAAAGCATTTTGGCGCGCCGGGTTCAGTGGCGCCGGGTTACGGGGCATCGGTGACCTTTTGTGTGCCGGTTTAGCTTGTTCGCTCAACGCGAGCTAGCCGATGGGTCCGGGGATGGTTCCAAAAGTCACTGCTGACTCTTCCTCTTGCCACGGTCCTTAGAAAACCTTGACGGGGCATTGACAAAGCTCTCGACACGATGAATGGCCTTAATCAGAGCTTCGTATGTGTCGGCTCGAGCACGCGGGTTTTTCGCCGACACGGCCCTCGGCACTATTATTCGTGTTGCTGGTTCAACGCGACTTGTGCTCGCAGCTTCCTTGCGGGATGGTGCGACATTCGGAACAATTTCGCCTTGACTGGCGATCATTCGGCCACTAACGGACCCAATATAGCGAGAAGCTGAACCCGTGTCGGGTGATCGGGACTTTCTACTGACAGAGCCTCCGGTTCCTTGTTATGAAGGGCCAATGGCATTCTTCCTCCTCAGGAGAGTCTTCATTCAGGTGGCGAGCCACCGAGTAGACCATCGTCCTTGGTCGGGTGACGGGTGTAGGGTAGCAGCACGACGGACTCGATGCCGGATCATTAGGCAGGCTTGGTCGCACTGCCGGTTGGTTGTGGATTCATCTCGACTCTCCCGAGGCAAAGTCCCTGGTGTTCATTCCAGGTGACTCTAGGCTCTGGCAGCTTGAGAAGTCTTCAGCAGGTTGTTCTTCACCGGCTTCTGTGCTTCAGTAGGCCGTATCATTCGTCTTTGCGGCTCGATCGCCGTTCATCACACTTTGAGTGCCAACAGGTGCCCGCCAAAATCTCTATGCTGGAGCTTATAAAAAGATCTAACCTTCAGTAGGACGCATTAAGGAATTTTCTTCAGAAGGTAATGGTTAGTGAAGATGTGGCAGCTGACAGTTTACCTACAGCATTGGCTACTATTTCTAAGGGGCCAGCAATCACATTCTCTGAGAACGAGCTAGCACCTCCGAAAGCTTGACAGATGCCACTTTGCATTACTATTATTTTGAACAAAGTCAGTGTGGATGCAGCATTAGTTGACACATGGGCATCTATCAATGTTTGCCCGCTCAGCACTCTCAGGGCTTGCAATTTATCAGAAGAGCTTCTACGGCCTACCCCGACTACCATAGCAGCTTATGACAACTCACGAAGAGCATGTCACGGGGTTGTCACCATTCAGGCGGAGCTTGGGCCTCTTACTATGCCCATTGAATTTTATGTGTTGGACATCGACCCTATGTTCAAGGCTATCTTGGGTCTTCCGTGGATTGGTACTCTTAGCACCGTGCCATCCACTGCTCATCAATGCCTCAAATTCCCCTTTCAAGGGAGGGTGGTTAAGGTGAAAAGCTTGTCCACGGTCCAGTCAGTAAAGGCTATATCGGAGAAGATTTTGCCAACTCTGTGGCCCAGCACTCGGCCAGTTACTTCTGTGTTGGATCTGGATTTTCCATGGGCTTATGCACCGCGCAAGCCTGCCACTACAACTATCAACATTAAAGTGAAGCCCCAAATCCGAGATTCCAAAGGCTGGGATATTATACTGAGATTAGGCTATCAACCAGGGAAAGGCCTCGGTGCATAATTACAAGGGCAGACCAAACTGGTCCCCAAAGGAAGAAAAATGAGCTGAAGGGGTCTCGGTTACCGAGAGTCCGCATTATCAATTTTGGGTGACTCTGGGCCACTTACTTGGGATTACCACCAGCATTTCATAAGAGGGCCTCTCCAGCCAGGTACATTGAATCCACAGTCAGTACAGTCTGAAAAGAAAACCACAGCTTGCACAGTTGCCAGTCCGCCTCTGCTGCCGAAGGGGCCAGTTGATGATATGATTGATTACAACCAAGCCTTCAAAAGGTTGTTTTATGAAGATGAAACCTGCCAGAAGAATCGGGAAGTACGGCTTGTGCAGTGGAAGCCGAAGAAACCAGCTAACCGTCCGCGGGAAAAGGGGAGCTCACCCGTTGTCTTTACTTGGTCTCCCTCCCGTCTCATGTCTCTCTTCCAACAGCTAGAATCTATACCCCGTTTACCTCCGATCATGATTGATCCGTACTTCACGGAACTGCCAACCGAGGTGTTGATTATACCTTGTGCATGTGGGCAATGCCCACCCATTGATCTCTCCACTCTATGGACCCCCTCCTCCAATCTTTCAGAAATGTGGTTCTCCTCTTCTGATCCATTCTTTGATGTCTTGTTCCCATCTCTCTTCCCTCTCCAGCTTCCTCCTCCACCATCTTCTTCCCCCTCTTGCTACGTGATCTCCACCGATCTCCAAAAAAAACATCAAATTTGAAACAGAGATTTTGGTGGAAGATTATGCTATCTTGTCTCCATCCTCCTCCCAGGGGCACGAGGCCCATGCTCCTTCCTTCTCACTAGATTTCCTTTCTCCTAGGTTAGACGTAGGGCCCGTCGAGTCTAGGAAAGAAGAGTCTATTAGGTCTAGAGAAGTAGGGTCTTGTTCTAGGTCATCTAACCCTTCCGAGCCTAAGCCGCACTCACTTGCGCGTCATTCCAAATCCATTCCTGATAGGTTCTTGCAAGATCTTGCTCAGCGATGTCACGCTCTTTTGAAGTGTCCAAAGTTCATAGCTACGGCGATTGTTATAGAAGAAGATGAGGAGCAAGAAGGGGTGTGGAGCGACGATGGATTAGGTGTATATGAAGCCCTGGGTGGAAAAGACCCGGTCGATTATGAGGACAGCAACGTAGATGACACCGCCGATCTGTATGCACAAGGATTAAAGAGATTCTACGAGCCATCGTCGGCGGTGGATGAACCTAAAAAGGAAATAAATCTTAGAACCGAATAAGACCCCAGGTCCATCATTATTGCCGCTAATCTCCCTTCACAGGTAGAAGAAGATTTGATCAAAGTTCTAAGGGAGTATAGAGATTCTTATGCCTGGTCTTATGAGGACATGCCGGGTCTTGACCCCTCTTTAGTGGAACATCGACTTGTGCTTAAACCAGGGGCAACACCCATGAAACAAAGGTCAAGAAGATTTCACCCCCACATGGCCTTAAGGATTAAAGAAGAGGTCGATAAGTTGCACAAGGCCAAGTTTATCAGAGTTGTCTTATATCCCCAGTGGGTGACGAATATAGTCCCTGTCATCAAGAAGGATGGAAAGGTGCGTATTTGTATTGATTTCAAGGAACTTAATAAAGTATGTCCCAAAGATGATTTCCCGCTGCCTCACATAGATGTCTTGGTGGACAACACCGCCGGGTACAAAGCATTATCATTCATGGATGGTTACTCAGGATATAACCATATCCATATCTCTCCCGAGGATCAAGAGAAAACCTCCTTCACAACGCCATGGGGCACGTATTGCTATGTAGTTATGCCGTTCGGTCTGAAGAACGCAGGGGCCACTTATCAAAGGGCGATGATGGCTATATTCCACGACATGATGCATATCTATATGGAAGCTTACGTGGATGACATCCTGGTGAAGTCAAGGACTAAAGAAGAACACCCATCTATTCTGGCTAAGGTGCTCCAGAGAGCTAGGGAGTATAAGTTAAAAATGAATCCGAAGATGTGTATTTTTGGAGTCTCCTCAGGGAAGCTGTTAGGTTTTATAGTCAGCAAATGGGAGATCCATATTGATCCTAATAAAGCAAAGGCCGTCATGGACATGCCTCCGCCTAAGAATATCACGGAACTTCGAGGGCTGATTGGACGATTACAATTCATCAGAAGATTCATATCCTAACATTCTCAGAGGTGCCGCCCGTTTTATGAATCGCTAAAGGCGGGGGTCAAGTTTGAATGGAATCAAGATTGTCAAAAGGCCTACGAGGACTTAAAGGAATATTTGACCAATCCCCCAGTTTTGCAACCTCCTGTCCCTGGGAAACCCCTAATCCTATACATCTCGATCATTGAGGACTCCCTAGGGGCGGTCTTAGCATAAGTAGATGATGAAGGTAAAGAGCGGGCAGCTTATTACCTCTCCAGGTTGTTTAACCCAGCAGAGGCCAAATACCCCGCTATGGAGAAGACTTGTGCCGCCTTAGTGTGGGTAGCTCAGAAACTGAAACACTATTTTCTAGCCCACTCAGTTAGGTTGATCTCTAGAATGGACCCTGGAGAGGGGGATTTTCGTAGCCCATCTAAGAGCATCCGAACTAGGTCCACAAGGATCGAACGAGGCCCAGCTCATCTAAGTGATAGCCCCGCAGGGCCCACTTAGACTAAGAAGCCCAATAAGATCACTCGGGATCAAACCCTTCCTCGGCGACCCTTAGGCTCGGAAGGCCCGACGTCGGTCAGGTCGGAGAAAGACCCACGCCCGATCTATCCCCTCGCCGGATAAAGGCTAGCGCTCAGCGCCCACTCGACCGATCCTCATCCGAGCTATGCCTATCGCCCGGACAGGGTTGGCACCCTTCATGCTTGGGTTGACCGACGATTGCTTATCCACGCTGCCGTTGAGAGCCCTTTATGAGCAGGAGTTTATGAGGATAAGGGACCCATGACCCCTCAAGGCTATAAAGATCTCACGATGAGGACGTAAAGAGCCCACGTTGAGGACGTAACTCCCGCCTGAAACTCCTCAACTTACGGGACTCATGAGGCCGACGCACTATTTAAACCTGGGACTCCCTCCAGCGAAAGGTAAGGCTAACACATGCCTAAAACCCCCTGAGCAGGAACCACTTCACCACCTTGGTGTCGAGGGATCTCGTGCCTCTTTCTCCTCCTCCCTTCATAGCTTCCACCATTGCTCTACTGACTTAGGCATCGGAGGGTCTACCCCAGGCAACCATCCCTGGGCCCTCTGATCCGTTCCCCTTCCTTGCAGTACATTGTTCGGTGATCATCTCCCCAGCTCAGGACCAGTGCGAGATCACGCCTGTTCATCAGGCGCCGTCTGTGGGAAACGACCAAAGAGCCAGTATGGTGCGAAGAAGTTCAGGGAGGAGGTCCGCCAGCGACAGGGGAAAGGCCATGGTGGTGGTGGGAGAAGGCCCCTCTCAGGCCTCACAAAACCCTCCCTCCAACGCCAACACCCCAGCCGACGGACCTCCCCCTCCTCCCGCGGCGGTGGAGCCACCACCCAACGGGGCCGCTGACGCTTTCCAAGCCCTCATCGCAAAACTGGACATCCTCGTGGAACTCATGAGGACCCAGGCGGCAGGGAAGGAAGGTCACGCGCCCCTCCGGAGAGCCCTTCCCGCGAGAACACGTCCCAGCACACTGTCGGAGGCCGCTTCACCCTCCGAGGCTGACATATTTTCCGTAATAAGTCAGGAGGACCTTCACGAGCCCCTCCCCCGGAGCAAGAGGCCTCCTTCACGCTGAAAAGGGGAAAACTTGGGGAACGCCGTCCAAACCCAGAGACCGAAGCCCCCTGGGAGCGCCAAGGAAGCCCCCCCAGCCCCACAGCGCGGCGACAACCGGAGTTATCCCTCCGACTGCAAGAATTCGAGAGACGTTTCGCAGAACAAGAACGCGCCCTACGCGCCTTGCAGAATGTCTCTCCGGCGGAAGACGAGGAGAAATCCCCATTCTCCGAGTACATCTTGAAGGCAGAGGTATCTCCCAGAACCTCCATCCCGACCTTCAAGTCCTACGACGGCCAAGGCGACCCGGCCGACCACTTCGACAGCTTCGACGCCCTGATGACCCTTCACGAAGCGTCCGACGCCATCAAGTGCCGAGCCTTTGTGACCACCCTGGTCCAAGATGCCCAAGCATGGTTCCGGGCCCTCGCCCCCGGATCCATCTGAGATTTCAAGCAATTCGGGCGAGTATTTAAGGAGAGTTTCACCGGTAGCGGCCCCCCAAGATCGATAGCGGGGCTATTGGCTCTCAAACAGGCGTAAAGGGAGAGACTCCGGGCTTACATTAATCGATTCAAATCGGAAGCCCTGAGAATCCCCCGCTTGAATGTAGCCTCGGCCATAACCGCACTAACCGGAGGCACCCGGGACGAGAACCTCTATCGCGAGCTTGTCCTCCACCCTCCCTCGACCCTTACCGAGCTAGTGACCCTGGCTTTGCGTCATGCTGAGTGTGAAGAAGTCCTCAGCGCGTGTCGAGGCGCAACCGGCTTGGGTCGAGAGGGGGACAAGAAGCGGGCACCCGAGCCAAGCTCGGGTCCTGGAAAAAGGCAGAACCGAGACGGGGAACACAAGGAACCGTCCCGAAAGTACGAGCGATACACTCCCTTAACCGCGCCGGTGTATGAGATATATGAAGACATCAAAGGCTCGGGCCTCCTCCGCCAACCCGAGCCAGTGAGGTCGAAAATCCGTAATCGTAGCAAGCATTGCCTGTTCCACAGTGACCACGTGCATCACACCGGCGATTGCCACCAGCTCTAGGATGAAATCGAGCGCCTCGTCCACCAGGGACACCTATCCCGGTTCGTGGCTGGGCGTGAGGAAGATCGAGGTGCCCCAGAGGAAATCGACAATGCCCCTCGCGGGGTCTACATCAACGTCATCGCTGGAGGAGCTGCATCAGGAGGAGACAGTGGCCGTGGAAGGAAGCGTCATGCTGAGCGGGTGAGCCGAGCTGTAGAGCCTCCCAAGGCCCCGCCAAGTGAGCCCCAGGTCATAGTCTTCTCCAACCAAGACCTGGAAGGGCTGACCATCCCGCATGACGACGCCCTAGTCATATCGGCCACAATAAACTATTGTAACGTAGGCAGGATTGTAGTTGACAATGGAAGTGCCCCTGATGTATTATCTTATGAATGTTTCCTTAAGATGGGGGAGAATCCGTCTAAACTCCGCCCGATCCGAACCTCCCTTTGCAGGTTCAATGGCCAGGCCACTTATCCCGAGGGAGCCCTAAGCCTGCCAGTTACTCTCGACACCCCGCCCAAAATCGTTATGGTCATGGTGGACTTCATAGTGATCAAGGGTATGATAGCATACAACGCAATCTCGGTCGAGGAATCCTTAGCCGAACGAAAGCGGTGCCCTCTACCTATCACCAAAAGATGAAGTTCCCTACCAGAAACTGGATGGGGGAAGTCCGAGGTAACCAGGCGATGGCCAGAAGGTGCTATAATATCTCGGTTGAAGCCACAAGGCCGGACGGGAAGAACAAGGGCCCTCGGGAAGTCGAGGAAAAACCCGCAACCTCCGAGCCAGGAGGCGAGTTGCTAACGATTTTCCTCAATAACGACCCGACCCTAGGAGTAAAGATTGGAGCCGACCTACCGTCTGAGGTTCAGCAACAATATAAAGAATCTCTTTCCGTCTATATCTGAGTCTTTGCATGGTCTGATGATCAACTCCCAGAATATCGAAGAGACAGTGATGTATAAGCTCAACCTCGACCCGACCGTGAAGCCCGTACAACAACGCAGAAGGAAGCACGCGCTAGAGAAGCAGGTGATCATAAAGGAGCAAGTCACCAAGGGGCAAAAGACTGGTCTTTTCAGACCGGTCCTATACCCGACGTGGCTGGCCAACGTCGTCCTGGTGCCAAAAGCTTCGGGAAAGTGGCGAATGTGCGTGGACTTCACCGACTTGAACAAGGCTACACCAAAGGACTGCTATCCATTACCAAGCATCGACCAACTGGTTGATTCAACCTCGGGCAACGAGATACCCAGTTTCTTGGACGCCTATTCAGGTTACCATCAGATCAGAATGGATCCAAAAGACATCGAGAAGACCGCCTTTATCACCGACTTCGGCGTATACTGCTACACCCGGATGCCTTTCGGGTTGAAGAACGCTGGAGCCACGTACCAGAGGTTGGTCAATCATATGTTCAAAGGACAACTCATCTAGAATGCCAAGGCCTATATTGACAACATGCTCGTCAAAACCCCCAAGGCCGAGGACCACTTCACCGACCTAGATGAGACCTTCGACACCCTCCTGAGGTACAATATGAAGCTCAATCCCACCAAGTGCGCCTTTGGAGTAAGATCCGAGAAATTCTTGGGTTTCTTAATCACCCAGCGTGGGATCGAGGCCAACCCTGACAAGGTCCAGGCCATCCTGGACATGCTCCCACCCACCTGCATCAAAGACGTTCAACGCCTTACTGGGCGCATCGCCGCGCTCAGCATATTCCTGTCCCGTGCCTTTTTCAAACTGTTAAGAGGGCCCAAAATAGCATCTGCTACATTCGTATGGGATGAGGAATGTCAAAGAGCGTTCACCGAGCTTAAGGAGTTCCTGGCTTCGCCCCCGGTGCTCTCCAAGCCTGTCCCAGGTGAAGCCTTGTATCTCTATCTCTCGATAACTCCATCTACAGTTAGCTCGGTCTTGGTCAGAAATGACTCAAGAGTCGAGAGACCGGTCTACTACACTAGCAAGGTGCTCAACGAGACTGAAAGAAGGTACCCCGCAATCGAGAAACTCATGCTAGCGTTGGCTACCTCGGCCAAGCACCTCCGACCCTATTTCTAAGGACACTCCATCTCTGTGCTGACCGACGAACCTTTGAAGAGGATCCTCGCTCACCCTGAAGCCTCACGATGCCTCGTCAAGTGGGCCATCATGCTCGGGGCCTACGATATATCATACCGGCCTCGCTCGGCTATCAAAGGACAAGCCCTCACTGACTTCATCACCGAGAGCACTATCCCGACCAAAGAAGAATCTCCAACCGCGCCCGGGCCTACCTGGGAACTGTTCATCAATGGATCCTCCAACTCGATCGGAAGCGGCGCTAGAATCCTCCTGAAGTCCCCCGAAGGAGCAGAGCTACAATACGCCATGAAGTTCAACTTCCAGGGGTCCAACAATGCCTCCGAGTACGAAGCCCTTATCTCGGGAGCCCGCATGGCCCGGTGGCTGGGGGCTGAGCGAGTTAGAATTCACACTGATTCTCAACTAGTCGCTAGCCAAGTCAATAGTGATTACGAAGCTCGAGAAGCACCGATGGTCAAATACCTCCAGCTGGTCAGAGCCGTGGCACAACAGTTCGAGAGTTTTGAGGTAGTCCAAATAGCTCGGGAAGAAAACTCCCGAGGGGATGCCCTCTCTCGGCTGGCCTCCTCTCTTGACCCCGAGGTTACTCGATCGGTCCTTCTTGAAGAGCTAGAGTGACCGAGCATCGATTCAGAGCTCCTGACCGTTGACCCGGCCTCCCCAAGCGACTGGCGCACCCCCTACCTGTTGTGGCTCCAAGACTCTCAAGAGCCTCCCGACCCCCGGGAAGCCCGAAGATTGAAGTACCAAGCTCGGCGATTCGTCATTCTGGACAGCACTCTCTACCGGAGATCCTTCTCCGGTCCTCTCCTGAAGTGCCTCAGTACTGACGAAGCCAACCGAGCGATTCAGGAAGTTCACGAAGGCCTGTGCGGAGCGCATTTAGGAGGAAGGTCGCTCGCCAGGATCTTGCTACGGCAAGGTTATTGGTGGCCCACTCTGCAGCGCGACTGCTCGACCTACGTACAGCACTGCGACCGATGCCAGCGATTTGACCACTTGGTCCATCAGCCGGCAACGGAGCTCGTCACCCTAGCCGAGCCATATCCTTTCGCTCGTTGGGGAATCGACATCCTCGGGCCGTTCCCTACAGCTCAGGCCCAGAAGAAGTTCGTCATCGTCGCCATCGACTACTTCACCAAATGGATCGAGGCTGAAGCCACAGCAAGAATCACCGAGACAGTCGTCTGGAGTTTCATCTGGAAGTCGATCATCTGTGACTACGGCATCCCCCGGGTGATAGTGAGCGATAATGGTTGGCAATTTGATTCTCGTTATTTCTGAGACAGATGTGCCGACCTAAACATTCGCAATCACTTCACCTCGGTCGCCCACCCTCAGGCTAACGGGCTAGTCAAAAATGCCAATAAGATTATCTTAAAAGGCATCAAGACTAGGCTCGCAAAGCCAAGGGCAGCTGGCTTGAAGAATTGCCGAGCGTACTTTGGTCACACTGAACGACTCCCAGAACGGCAACCGGTGAAAGTCCCTTTCAGTTGGTGTACGGCGCCGAGGCCGTTATCCCATTGGAGATTGCCAATCCCTCCCTTCGAGTCATCTGTTTCTCACCCGAGGCTAACGACCAGAAACTGCTCAAAAACCTCGACCTAGCGGATGAACTCTGAGAGATTGCCGGCATCCGAGCAGCGGAATATCAACGCCGCCTCACTCGATACTACAACGCCAAAGTCCGAGATAGACACTTTCAATCGGGAGATTTCATCCTCAGGAAAGCCGAAGCCTCTCGACCACTTGAGGCGGCGGGCATGCTATCCCCTAATTGGGAAGGCCCCTACCGAGTGGTCGAGACACTCGGGAAAGGGGCATATCGGTTATCTACGATGGAAGGAGAACCCATCCCTCAGACATGGAACGCGACTACACTACGCAAGTTCTATTTCTGAATACCGAACATTGTGTAAGCAACATGAAATAAAACAAAAGTTTCTTTTCCTTTATTCAAACAATTCACTTGTACATCAGAAAGGCCGAAGCCAAGACAATACATGTCACAAAAGCAAAAAATCCATCTGGCGCCGCTGGATGAGCCTATCGCTCGGCTGACTCAGTTAACCTTTCTACGTCCAGCCAGTGACTCTGCCTCGTGCAGAAACTGGCTCGAATAAACGGTAGTCGACCCTGTTAGCTCGGGTAGCTTGGAACAAAGGTAACAGAGGGATTAGGAAGGAGAAGGCTACCTTCCAAGTTGACAGAGATGGAGGAAGGGGAAGAGGTAATACGAATGAAGGCCTCCTCTCTACCAATCTGCCAACTCTTTGGAAGGAAGAGAGTGCAGGCACCCTCCGAAGAGTGAAAGAAATGATGAGACGGGCATAAGAGGGAGAAAGAGATTGCGTAAGAAGAGAGGAGAAGCAAGAAGGGGAGAGGAATCTTGAGAGAGATCCCCTCCATGGAGCGAGTAGGAAGGGACGGGTGGCAGGGATGCATGATTCCCCCATCAATCCGTCATCTCGCCCCTCCCCGCAAGCGTCGACCGGAGTTGATAAAAGAAGACGACGTGCCTCCGCACGTCGAACCCTATTTAACCCCGCCCGCCAACCATCGAACCCCCTTTAAACCCGAAGAAGCAAGGACTCTCTACCCTCCGTCATCGGCAACCTCATCTTCCAGAGCGTCTTCCATGCTTCAAATACAACGGCACAACGCTACGTGAAGAAAGAATGAGGAAAGACTGTCAGAAAAAACCCTAAGCGGTGGAGAGGAAGGGACGCCCTTCAGACCTTTTATAGGCGAAGGGAGGCTATTTGTCTTAAATGATTCTACCCTCGAAAACATGCCAAAGGGACCTCTCCCTACGAACAGTCACCTCAAACTCCTCGTTTCCGCCCCAGCGGGACACACGAAGCGGCCAAACATTCAAAGCATGAGAGAACGGAAAGACACCCTGTCAGACGCTCATCCAACCATCATGCGAGATCCACGCAGAAAGTATCGGCACTTTCCAACTACTGCAGATATGCTGAATAAAATACGGCAATGGCGATACAAAAAAGTTAAGTCTTCATCATAATGCTACTACCTTTACGTTTTTTCTTACATGATAAGGAAAGTTTTCCTTTGAAAAAGGAAAGACATACAAGAAGAAGAGAAAGCAAAGCAGATACGTTAGGCCTTTGACCCACCCCGAAGATCGAAAGTGGAAGGCTCAGACGGTCTGCCCCCGGCATCCTCGGCGACGACCGACCCTGGCACTGACCCCACCGGCGTGAGAACTACCTCGGTTGCGTGCCCTCCCGAGGCATCCGAAGTTGGCGACCCCTCGAACGAAGAGCCTTCCTGATCTTCTTCCTCCGACGCCGAACCAGCGGAACCGGAGGATGACAAGTCTGAGTCATAGCATTGCCCGAACGGGAAATCGATTGTCTTGGATGCCTGCTCCTCGGCATAAGAGACGGCCCGATCGTAGCCTTGTTTGAACCCCTTGCGGATGCCTCGGCGAAGTGCTGACTCGTAGTAGGGGAGGGCAGCCTCCTTAAGGTTGACCCGGTAGGCCTCCGAGCTTTTATACTGCTCGAGCGCCTCCGCCCCGACTGATCCCACCCTACCAGCGAGCTCGGCCTTCTCCCGCTCCGCCTCCGCTAACCTCCGCTCGGCCTCAGCCGTCTGCTTCTCGGCCTCCGCCGCCTGCTTCTCCGCCTCAGCCCGATCAGCCTCGGCCTCCCGCCGAAGGCCCTCGGCTTCCTCCGCTCGGTCCACCAGCTCGGCGCGCTCGGCCTCCCACCGGCCATCTAGCTCAATGCGAGCAATGTGCTCCTCTTCAAGAAGCCTGCTCTTCCTCTCGAGCGATTCACGGGCCTTATCTAGCTGCTCGGTTAGTGCCTGGGCCTCCGCCTAGCTCACTAGCGCCAGCTCCCTAACTGAGGAAAGCTCCTGCCGAAGCCCGTCACACTCCTCGGTGAGCCAAGCCATCTTCCTGTCAGACCCACCAAGGGTCCAGGCCAAGTTCGCCCGCTCTGATTTCGACCGGGCATAAGCTTCTGCCTGAGTGGCCTCCATCTGGGCCAGGACCAAGCCGCCCTCCATAACCATCTCGAGGGTCGCGGACGGGGAGTGCTGCTTGTCTTCTCCCCTCACCTTCGTGGCTATACCGCGACATACCTGGTACAGAGGACCCTGAATGCCGAGCCTCTCCAAGGCCACCAGAATAGAGACCCCCTCTTCGGTCGGTGTCCCACCGGTCGACCCAGATCGAGCCGCGGCTTCATTCGCCCCTCGTGCCTCGATCGGTTGGGGCTGCGTTGCCTTTTCTTGCGACCCCCCAGCCTGGACCGGTTCGGCACCTGCACCGCTACCTGGAGCATTGCCCGCGTCGATCAACGCCCCAATCTCAGCCGTAGTCCCAACGTCGCCTGCCTCGTCTACGGCCCCCTCGGCTCCTGCCGAGGAGAGAGCCGGGCCAGCACCGCTGCCAACCGCAGAAGCAGCCTCGGCCCCCTCGGCTTCGGCGGAGGGGGGAGCCGAGCCAGCATCATCGCCCACAGTAGGAGCATCCCCAACCTCCTCGGCCCCCTCTTGCTCGGCGGGTGGGAGAGCTCTCCCTGTAGGGTCGGCCCCATCATGCTCGGCGGAGGGGTGAGCCGAGGCAGGGTTGCCTTCGACTACGGGGGCGGCCCCGGCCTTCTTGGCCCGCTTCCTGGCCTTCACGGCGTCCCGGATCATGCCCTCCATAGGATCCTTGTGCTTGGACCCCCGTGACCTGGAAGACCCCTCTCGGGCCTCCCCCTTGCCCCTATCTCAGGCTCGGGAGTGACCTATGGGAGCAGCCGACTCATCGACAGTCGAGTCTTCGCAGAGGTCGATCACCTCTGCGGTCTCCTCCAAAGCCGGCCGCCTGGCGTCTGTGCAAAGGAAGATATAATCAAGAGAAGAAACGAAGGCCTCATCGCCCAACCAGAAGGTTAGCTCATGATGTCCGTACTTGTCGGCTTTAGCTGATGGAGAAGGCATCGCTCGATATTCTCCGGAGTCACCAGTTCCT
Organism: Amorphophallus konjac; assembly: GCA_022559845.1. Taxonomy (NCBI): domain Eukaryota; kingdom Viridiplantae; phylum Streptophyta; class Magnoliopsida; order Alismatales; family Araceae; genus Amorphophallus; species Amorphophallus konjac. The sequence goes on along the minus strand of CM040117.1, from coordinate 5,040,765 downwards.
CCGTAGATTGGCGATGCTCCAACAAGATGACCGCATACTTCTCCACGTCCGGAGAAAACTCGTCCTGCCTCGGAGGAATGTTTGGATGGAAACTGGGGATTACGAGACACCTCCAAGTCTCCTCCACCGAAAAAATCCCCACCTAGAGGAACTGAGTTTTCCACCCCTTATGCGAAGAATCCTTCGCCGCCAAGGAGACACAGCTCCTATTCTGCCTCGCCTAGATGAAATAGAAGCCCTTCCTGGCCAAGGGATGCGCCTTCAACTCAAAAAAATAATGAAAGAGGTCCAAGGAAGGAGGAACCCCGCATTGACGGCAGAGGATGCGAAAGGCGGAAAGAAGAAGGTAAGAGCTGGCTACCAACTGTACGGGCGCCAACCGAAAGAAATTAAGAAGCTTGAGAACAAAGGGCTCGAAGGGAAGGCGAAACCCACCCTTCCACGATAGAAGAAAGGTGCAGATGTGGCCCGTACGAGAGTCCAGGCTCGTCTCGTGCGGGGCAGCCGCGGCGAAGAAAAACTTATGGGGTAGATGAAACTGGTGCTCCAGCCGTTTCACCTCCGCCTCTCCCAGTTCACTCTAGTTTGGAGCCGTCGCCCTCGCCGCAGGTCGCCCTCCCACTCTTCGACATCCGGACGCTGATCCACCATGGAATCTGGAGAGGAAACTTGAAGAAAAAGCTCCCGGGACCCCGAAGACTCTGGAGGAAGGGGAAGCTGTCGGACTTGCCTCTGCAGTTATCTCTGCCAACTCTGCGAACGCCGCTGCAAGCCTCTGCTCTTTCGTCGTGTCCTCACGATGCATCAAAGAGCCCCAAAAGCAAGCGCAAAGGAGAGCCAAACCCTAAAAATGGAGGGAGTCTGGAGCGACGACAAGAGCACAACCCTATATTCCCACGCGGAAGGTGGCGCGTCGTTCCGACCTCCGAGAAAAGGGGGCCCCTTCAGTTCAAATCCGTCAGGATCATCATTATTATGGTCCCAGATGACCACGACACGTGGCTTCTTAACACCGCCAGATCTCCACCCACCTGAGCCACGCTGGTCCAAAACCCTAAACAGTTACTCTTTCGAGCTTACCAAAGCTCGGGAGTAGGAGGGGGACAAGTGTAGAGGGAGATTTCTGTAGCCCATCTAAGAGCAGCCGAACTAGGTCCACCAGGATCAAACGAGGCCCAGCTCATCTAAGTGACAACCCCGCAGGGCCCACTTAGACTAAGAAGCCCAATAAGATCACTCGGGATCAAACCCTTCCTCGGCGGCCCTTAGGCTCGGAAGGCCCGAGCGTCGGTCAGGTCGGAGAAAGACCCACGCCCGATCTATCCCCTCGCCGGGATAAAGGCAAGCACCCAGCGCCCACTCCGACCTATCTTCATCCGAGCTATGCCTATCGCCCGGACAGGGTTGGCACCCTTCATGCTTGGGTTGACCGATGATTGTTTATCCACGCTGCCGTTGAGAGCCCTTTATGAGCAGAAGTTTATGAGGATAAGGGACCCATGACCCCTCAAGGCTATAAAGATCTCACGATGAGGACGTAAAGAGCCCATGTTGAGGACGTAACTCCCGCCTGAAACTCCTCAGCTTACGGGACTCATGAGGCCGGCGCACTATTTAAACATGGGACTCCCTCCAGCGAAAGGTAAGGCTAACACACGCCTAAAACCCCCTGAGCAGGAGCCACTTCACCACCTTGGTGTAGAGGGATCTCGTGCCTCTTTTTCCTCCTCCCTTCATAGCTTCCACCATTGCTCTACTAACTTAGGCATCGGAGGGTCTACCCCAGGGAACCATCCCTGGGCCCCCTGATCCGTTTCCCTTCCTTGCAGTTCACTGTTTGGTGATCATCTCCCCAGCTCAGGACCAGCGCGAGATCACACCTCTTTAGACCTGATCTGCTATCTCTTAGAAAAGCCCATCCTTTCTAGTAGGTTAGCTCGCTGGCAGAGCTTCCTCTCTCTGTTTGATATTACATTCATCGTTTAGAAGGCTATCAAAGGATATGCCATCGCTGAGCATCTTGCCCATCTTCCTATTCCTCACACTGGCTCTATTCAGGATGATTTCCCTGATGAGCATCTCTTTGTCCTTACCCATCATCCCTTCTGGTCTCTGCACTTTGATGGTGCGCTCAACTCGCAAGGCCGAGGGATAGGTGCCGTTCTGCTCACTCCGGAAGGAGTGACGATTCCCTTTGCTTACCAGCTCCGATTTCCTACTACCAACAACATCGCAGAGTATGAGGCTCTCCTAGCTGGATTGAAGCACGCCTACCTCTTAGGTGCGCGCTACTTGAATATCGTAGGAGACTCTGAGCTCGTTCTGCGGCAGGTTCTGTCCACTTACTGCACTCGTGACCCGAAGCTCAAACCATATCAAGATTTGGTCACTTTCTTAGCTCGGCAATTCAGCAAGTTGATCTACATCCATACTCCTCGATCTCAGAACATTCTCGCTGATGCACTGGCCTTGCTTGCCTCCTCTTTATCTTTCCCTCTCAGTCGAAGTACTGAGACTATCTTCGTTCAGAGATTGGACGCACCCTCTCTTCAGAATCCTGGGTATCACAACCTTAGGAAAACTATAGAGGCTAGGGCTAAAAAGGAAGATTTAAAGGAAGTGTCTTTAGCAGAATTAGAGGAGATCCTGGAAGAAGAAGAATTGCCATGGTATCATGAAATCGAACTGTATTGCAAAGACGGATCATTCCCTGAAGGGGCAAACGCCGAGCAGCGTAAGGCTATTAGAAGAGCCGCCTCAAGGTACACTATCATTGCTGGAGAATTGTACAGGCGTGCTCTCAATGGAATGCTCATGAGGTGCCTAGATGATGATGAAGCTTGGAAGGTGGCCAAAGTAGCCCATTCTAGTGAGTGTGGAGGTCATGTTAATGGCCAGGCTCTTGCTAAGAAGATCCTTAGGCAGGGCTATTATTGGCCCACTCTAGAGGAAGATTACTCCCTCTATGTCCGGAGGTGTCTTAAATGGCAACTCCATGCTGATAAAATCCATGCTCTAGCTTCATCCTTACATCCTCTCTCTGCTCCTTGGCTGTTCTCCGGGCTTTCGACATTGTCAGCCCGCTCGGTGATCCCAACTCTCAGACCAAGCAAAAATCCTTCATCCTTACCGCCACGGAGTACTTCACCAAGTGGGCCGAAGCGGAAGCGTACGCGGAAATCAAAGCAACAACGGTGTGCCGCTTCATCATGAAGAATATTATCTCGCGGTTCAGAGTGCCAAGTAGCATCATCACCGACAATGGACCCCAGTCCATCTCTCAAGAGCTCAAGGACCTTTGTAAGAAGTTCAATATTACATTGCATCATTCATCTCCATATTATCCTCAAGGCAACAGTCAAGTCGAGGCCACTAATAAAACCCTTCTTAAAATCATAAAGAAAACATGTGAATCTCACAAATTTTCTAATTGGCCTAAAAGATTAGTGGAAGCTCTATGGGCTTACCGCATCTCCGTCCATACTCCCACGGGGCAAACCGCTTATGCTCTTACCTACAGGATGGAGGTGGTGCTCCCATATGAGATCTTAGTCCCTTCCCTAAGGGTCCAGCTCGATTAGGAACTTAATCTCGATGAACGTCGAGAGGCGTTGCTCGTCCAGTTGGAACTCTTAGATGAGAAGATGATGAATGCGGCCGATCACGTGTCCGTTTATCAAAAGAGAGTTTCGCGTTATTTTCAAAAGAAGGTAATCGAACGCAAATTTCAAGTAGGAGATATGGTTTTGAAACGTAAATTCATCAGGTCCGGAGGTCCTAGGTCCAAACTGCAACCAAACTGGGAAGGTCCGTTCGTCGTTAGAGAGGCTTATCCAGGGAATGCGTACCGCTTAGTCAACGCAGAAGGTAAGGAGCTATCTCACGCTTGGAATAGATGATATCTTACGCGCTTTTATCCCTAGAGTCAGGCTAATGAAACCCAGTAGAAAGGAGTCCCTTCCTCAATCGCGAAGGAGGACCCCGAGGTTGGCAAATCACACACTTCACGGCGTCCCTAGTTAGGTTCCCAGTTATGTAAACACTGTTTTCTCCTTGGCCATGCCTGGGGGAAGTCAAGGTCCCTGTCCGTTTCTCTCCTCGGCTGAATCTAGGGGCAAGAGGTAAATAAGGGGGCGATGACTAATCTAGACACCCTGATGAGAGGAGGTCTCAAATAGGGGCAGTCCGTTATGACCTGATTCCATACAAAAAGAGCATTTCAAAAGAAAAAGAAAAGTGGAGCAACAATCGCAACAAAGAAAATAAAGATTTATCTCACAAAGTCTGTATCTCAAAGTCTATAAGCTCCACGAAAAGATAAGACTAGGCTTGGCAAGAGTGGCAGTACAGTTTACCCGCGGGACGTTATGAGCCCGGTCGTATACGTGCCTAGGGTGGATAAAGGTTCGATGACGGACATAAAGCCCTGGCTCAATAGTCCAAATCTCTGAAAGGGTCGTCATGAGAAGGACTCAAACTCTAAAGAACCTCTATACCTGGCCTAAGCTTATCCTTATATTCTGTTTTTCCTTTTAGGACTAGACAGTACCCTGGGTATGGCCTTGGTAGGAACACCGTTATGCAAATTGGCCCTGGCCATCTCATAAGCACGCCAACCTCAGGAGAATCCGAGTAGGACAAGTATGGCCCTTGTTGCCGGGACGAAATTGGCTTCCAAAATCCAAAAAAAATCACATATTTCAAAATCTAAAAAAAATCACATATTTCAAAAAAATTCGAAAAATCATATATTTCAAAAATAAAAAAAATCATGTATCTAAAAAAAAACTAAAAAAATCATATATTTCAAAATCCAAAATTATGTATCTCAAAATCAAAAAAGATGATATATTTCAAAATTCTAAAAAAATCATATATCTCAAAATTTACAAAAATCATATATTTCAAAACCCATAAAAATCAGAAATTTCAAAACCTCACAAGAATCAAATATCTTCAAAAATTCCAAAAATACCATCATCTTACGTTGCATTTTCCCATTATTGTTTCCGCCTTTTTAATAAGACTCCACCCCTTGACCAAATATCAAGAACTGGTCACTCTCTAACTTGCTTCAGGCAAGGGGTTGAGTCTAAGAACAGATATGACTTGTTTCTTATCTAAGTGTGTGCAAGACGCAGGTTCAACGCTCAAGATTCAAAGCTCACAAGTTAACAATTTCTGGTTCCATAACGGTCTAATATTAGACCGCCAAATTGCTCTGGCGGACCATTATTCGGCCACCACCCTTTCCCGAAGGCCAAAACTTTCTAGTTCTCAGTAAACTATCTCTAGCGCGTCTACATTAGATCATCACACTCTTCTGGCGGGCCATTATTAGACGGCTAATCTCTCCCGAGAACAGTCAACTCTCAGTTTTTACTAAAGTCCCTTCTTCTGACGGTTTATCGTGAAACCGCCAGAGCATCATGGCGGCCCTACATAGGACCGTTATATCAGACAGAAACCCTGTTTCTAAGCTAATTTGAGCCCAATCAAGCAAACAACTCCATAACTTATCAACTTAAAGCCTTTATTTCATTCAACTCAACTCATTGATACATCAATTGGTTGATAAATTTCAATTTCAAATACATTAAAATTCAAGTTACATTCATTGCTTTGTCCGCGCGAGGCCGGATCTTGCGTAGTTCTTTCACGTATGCACGGCGTTCTTCATCATCTTCTTCCACCTCTTCTTGCCATGGGCGCACCTTGCTGACCTCCCACATGGTCAGCGCGCTCCGGACTGCTCTCTCATCCTCCTCGGTCCCCATCTTTCTAGCTTGAAGGGGAGGGAAGTGTGATAATGCAGGAACTATTGAACGGGGTAGTCCGACTTGAAGATAGCACCGGTGAGGGTTGTAGATCGCCATGGTAGTGTCACCCACTAGCTGTAGATCTAGGCCTGGTCACTGTGGTATTCTGATAGTGGTGCTTCGAAGAACTCTTGGTCGCATCACGAACTTGTCAATTGGCAATGTGTTGAGGTGAAGGCGCCAATCATCGCGTGTCTTCTTATCCGCTGTCCGGCATTCCACCTGCGAAGAGAACCCAAATGTGCCTCCTATATAGAATAGAGGGTGGCTCCCAAATATTCGGTTCACTGAAGGTAAATCCTCCTTGGGTAAGAACTTAATCCTCACTCCCATCCAACACTCAAGGGCGATCATGGAGCCAAAGAGAGGCCCTCCTAGGCAAGCGGAGCTAAGCGCTTCATAAAGGTATGAAAGGACCACTTGAGAAATGGATAAACCCTGCCACAACCCACTAATGATGCTAAGGTTTTGGATGTCTAAGAGGTGGTCGGTGGTAGAGAAAAGGAAGACCCCGCACAAGCAAACCGATGTAGCTTTGGCTATGGCTTTAAATCTTCCGCTCTTGTTCTTGCAATAAGCGGTTATCCATTGAGCCATCGATATCAAATGGATATGGCATGGGCTAATCATGGTTCTTACATCCTTTGGGTTGTGTATGAAATCCCCTAGAATGAGTGCTAGGTCAATGGGCTCAACCGTATGACACACTAAGTCTTCATCCCCCACTTTGGTCTTAGGAAGGGATATGTAGGTCTCTACCTCCTCTAATAGGACTGTAGCTTCAAAGGATGGGAAGAGGAAGGTGTGTGTTTATGGATGCCAAAGCTCTACAAGGGCTGAAATGCTTGCCCAATCTAAAGATAATTTGTGAAAATTTTTGGCCAAGACAACTAAAGGGTGAAGGCGCCATGCCCTTAGGATAGAAAGGACCTCTAAAGGGAGTTCTCTAATCATGGGAGCCACCCACTTTAGGTTGGAGTAACATCTTGGGCCAGGGAGAAGCTGGAGAAAAAGGAAAATAAGAGGAAGAAGAGAGGAAAATCATGGGAAGAATGAAAGTGCAGAAATTAATCAACTTTTGAATGAAATTGCCACTTACTTCTCTTAATGGACTTGAGCTTAGGTGTTTGGGGATGGAGGTCAATCTCTGCAGCTCCCCACGCTCCTTCTTGGCTGCCTTAGGACCGGTGTAGACCCTCTCCTCCTTGGCAATATCTCCAAAGCTCCTCTTCATGGTGTTTTTGAGGGTTTGATGGAATTTTTGAACTGTAGCAGAGAATTGGTATGAGCTGCGAATTCAGGGTTTGATCCTACTTATAGAGGCTTGGTTTTGGTACAGGAGTGTTATGATTGAGGTTGGTTAGCCTAATCCTAGGCCTAGGAGAGTTCTAGTGCAGACTATGGCCCCTTTTCCCCAGGTTCGGGCTCTCACGGGAGAGTCCTTCTCGGATTACACAGTTTCTTCTCTAACGGTTTACCGTAGGACCGCCAGAGACCTCTGGCGCTCTAACTGTAGACCGTCACGTCCCTTCATCCACCGCCCTCTTTCTGTCCCTCTAGCGGCTGAAGCTTGAACCATTACATCACCCTAGTGGTCTTAAAGTAGACCGTTACACAGCTTTCTACAGGTTTTTAACCTTTTCTCTCTTTTAGTCAAACCTACCATTTCTCTCTCCGTCTTTTACTCTACCCCCTGTCTCCATTCATTCCCATTCATGCATTCATACACATTTTTTTTTGCATCCATTCACATTTGCACAAAATAAAACCAAAAACAACAAAAAAGCTTTTCCATTCCATTTTCACTAACATAGTCATGTACAAGTGTATGTCAAAAAAAAAAGAAAAGAAAAGAAGAGGGAGAATGCAGCAACTTCACTCGGCCGGTTTGTCTCCCTGGCCGTCGCCGTATCCAGTACCCTCATGCCGGTTTGCTGGTGGCTCCATGGCGCTGCTCTCCTCCTCACGCCAGTGTCTCCGATCTGCCTCCTCATTCCCCCGTCGGCCGGAAGAACCAGTGAGGTAGTCTGCTATCGACCTGCTCTGAGTACCACTCCATGCACCACTCTGGGAAACACTCCTCTCAGGTCCTCGGCCGACCATCCTTAGGGCTCTCTCCATCGCCCGGAGCTTGACTTTCAAATCATGAGCTTGCAATTGCGCCTCCCGCGCCTTAGTCTGATAATGCTCCGAGTCGACTACCCCGACCTGGAGTCTCTCAGTCTCTACTCGTGCCTCTGCTAACTCTGCTCGGAGACGAGGAACCTCCGTTGCCTCTGCTCGAGCCCGCTCTGCCTCGGCCACTGCCGCGGTCAGCTCTCTCGCCTGCATTTTCATGCATCACAGTCAGTCTAAGCATTTGCATAATTATAAATATTTGAGTCAAAAGGGAATTTAGTTTAGTGTTGATTACCTGCTCTGCAAGGGTGGCCTCGGCCTCCTCGGCCCGAGCAACTGCCCGGGCAAAGTCGGCATCCCGCTCTACTCGACCTTCGGCAGGCTGCGAGGAGGAAGAAGGAGCGTCGGGTCCCGTCCTCTGAGCTCCCTCGGCTCACTGCATTTAGAAGTTAAAGTCAGCCATGGTTAGTCGATTTGCATAAGCGTCAACGTGAGTTAAGTCCAAGGTTTAGAATAACTCACCAAAAGCTCCAGTGCCGCCTTATACTCGTCTCTCTGCTGGATCTTCACATGTAGAATTCCTAGAGCTCCGCAATGCGTCCCTGTGGGTCTAGCTGCATATAGCAAGTCCAGTGTCAGTGCATATAGGCATGGTTTAAATCAATTCAAATAGGAAAAGCATGAGTTTAAAAGTTCATACCAGTCGTCGGATGTCGCGGAAGACCTGGTCTCCGTGCCTCCAGGCATAGGCCTTCAAGTAGCCCTCGTCACTGTCGGCTCGGGTCTTTACTACCCGACCCTTCTGTGTCTAGTCCTACATATACTTTGCTACTCGGGTACTCCAGTCGACGTCGCCGCTGATCCCCTTCGAGGATTTCCCAGGACGCTTGTCATCTCGGCTGGGGAACTCCACCTCGGGCTGGTGCACTCCCCGTGTTCTCATAATCAGGCAGTAGTGGAGGGGCTCGATGACATTAATGCAGTGCAACCAAATGTCTCGCCCGCTGTACGCCAGGGAAGCCGCCACCCACGGCTGTCCCTCGTGTCCCTCATCCCGATATGGTGTCCAGTGCACCTGAAAGGGTAGTTGAGTCCATGTCAGCGTTAGAAGCATTTAGAAAGCATTAGAAGCATTTAGAAAGCATTAAAAGCATTTAGAAAGCATTTAGAAGCATATATGAAGAGTTTTAGAGCTCACCGATGCATACGGGAATGAGTCAATGTCATCTTGGATAGCCCGGGTCAGCCTCTTGATCGACCCCATGTCTCGAGCTACGACCCACCGCCTCGCAATAGGGATCCTCTCTGGATGTAGCTCTATTCCTCATCCGATCCCGGGGAGATAGAGAAAGCTCTAGATCTGCATTTTAGCAGACAGGTGTCAGCAGATAGCAGTCATAAGCATAAAGCATATAGAAGCATTTAAAGTTCAGAGTTTACCTGTAGGAAAGGTGAGAAGCCACCCAACATTGTCTCCCGGTCGGTCGTGCTGAGTGACTCGAACAGGAATGCTAGCACTGCTACTCTCCAAGCATATCTGCCAACTCTATCCAAATCTTGCAGTAAGGGCAGGAGCCTGTAGCTGATGACATCTGCTCTAGTCGGGAATAGCAGTTTCCCGAACAGCAGGATCAGGAAGCGCCTCAAAATCCTATCTACCTCAGGTCCAGCCTCTGCTGCCACTTTCGGGCGGACCTGCTCGATCACACTGTCGATATGCTGCTCCGGTAACTCTCCTACCGCAATCGCTGCTCCTCGAAGCCCTAGACTATCCTAGACCGTCGACCGTGCCAACTGGGACGAGTGGCGTCCCGACCTCACCAAATCTAGCCCCAGTAGCTCCTGAGCTTGATCTCGGTATTTTGTATAGGTGTATCCCATCACTGCTCTGCCGTGCACTCTCAGCCCCGTAATCCTCGCGATATCCTCCAAAGTTGGGATCCTATGACCCCACGGGAAGATGAAGGCCCAGCTGACTGGATCCCACCTCTCGTGCAGCGCGTACAGCAAAGCCGTGTCGATCCTTGTAACCTCTATGCTGAGCACCTCTCCAAACCGCATCGCAGCCAGTCGCTCTCTCTGGTAGTCAGGCAGTGCCTAGCACACCGCCCTAACTTGGAGCCATGAAATCCGGTTTCTCCTCTTTCCCTACACGCATGTAGAATATAGGTCAACCATTGCATTGCATTGCATTTAACAAGAATAAAAACAACAAAAAAATCAATTAAACAAAAACACAATAATAACACTTCTATCTCTGGTTTCTGTGGCGGCCATGGCTTAGCCCATCAGAGATCTCTGACGCACCAAGGGTGGAGCGCCAGGATCTGTAACGGTCACTAGAAGGACCGTTACGCACCCAGCGATTGGGCATCGTCTCCTTCATTTTCCCCAGCTCATGGAACTGGCCAAATGGCCTACAACCGATCCCATTGGGTCCCCAGACCCACTCTCATCTCCTCAATCACACATGCAAGCATCAAAATGAATAAAAATTGGATCTTTTTAGGGTTTGGGCCTACCTCAGAGCTTCGGCCGCCCTTCTTCTTCTCCGACGTCTCCTTCGCCGTAGGAGCCTCTTCGTCAATTCCAACAGCCTCACCAGTTTCTTCCTCGCCGCCGGCAACATCTCCAGGGGCTTCAATGGTCGCCGAAGCATCTTCCCCTTCGGTTTGGGCCGCCGCCGGTTGTCCTTCCTCCGGTTGGTCTGCCGCCGGAGGAGCATCATCCTCCCTCTCAATCCTCTCTCTAAACCTTGCGATCACCTTCCTCCTCACCATGGTTCGAGCGGTGGTCAACGGCGGGGGTTGTGGTGTTGGCTCGCCGGAATCGCCGGAGGGGTTTTGGGCATGTTGGGTGTCTTGAGCGGAATGAGGGAGGGAGAGGCCGATCATTTTGGTTTTTTTGAAAACCCAAAAAATATAGCGGTCTATCGTGAGACCGTCAAATTACTCTAGCGCACCCCTCTTAGACCGTCAGGTCATCAGCGTTTCTCCCTCGAGGGATGTGAACCGACCGACTCTGACGGACTGATATTTACCCGTTAGAGAATTTTGGCGCACCTTTATGAGACCGTTAAAGTCCTGGAAACATTGGTTGAATGACAAAGGCTTATATGTTAAATATTATGCCTTGTTTGAGCAATTCATGCCTTATTTTATTGCTTTTATGCAACTCATATTCTCATGATTATGAATATCATTGTTGATGGCTAACGCTCTTATTGGTAAAGCAAATCAATCATATGAAACGCCGTCGTGCTGTCATGCTTCATCCGCTTGCCAGGTAGGTAAGTTAGGTATAGTATATCTATCCCTAGTCCCTTAATGCATTACTATATGGTATCTATGATATATTATCTCGAGAATCGGTTGGTCATTCATGTGTTCTGGGATATGATGTTCCCCTTTAACAAAAATGATGGTGATCTAGGTGCACATGTTTAATCGTTGGATAGGCCGTTAGGTTGGAAAAGCCAGGGGATGATGGTTCTGTCTTGCACGCCGTGGTTGTAGATGGTGTCCTGACCCTGGTTTGTCCTGTCTAGCAATATTATTCTCGAGTATCTGGTTATTTTATCCTTTTCTTTGCATTCATTTTAATGATTTCTTTTCTTTTAGCTCAGCATGCATCATGCGCATCTTTGAGCTTTCATGAGCCTTCATCTGTCCAAGGTATCTCGATAATGGTGGATAATTGTGCCCATGATCTCAAATAAGGAGAGTCATTCCACTCTAAGTTAGAAGGTTTCCTTCGATCTTTTGCTCAGTCTAGTAAGCTGATGATTCTTGTCTGGAGTTTAGTTGATCGCCTTTTTCCTTTTCCGTTTGCTCCGACCGTTGGCCGTGTTTTCCTTTCCTTAGTTGTTAGTTCCTCCAGACTTGTGTCATTCGGTTTTCCCGTTCCTTGTGGTTAGTTCAAAGTTTTCGAAAAAATTCCTATTGCTCGGTTGAGGACGGGTGTCGTTTGCCTTAACGCCCGCTTTTCAGTCCACTCCGCTTCATTTTCGCTTCATCTCCATGTCCCATTTTACTTTCGCTTCACCTCCACTCGCTCCTCTGCAAAGAGGATGTTAAGGAGGGGCATCTGTTGACACCCGTTTTATGACCAATAAGTTGGGTCATCTTCGTGTTCATATTTATGATGCTCTGAGTTATTCACCCTTGTTGGGCCATCTTGGTCAATTTTGAGGCTTTTTTCTTCGGTTATTTCTCCTTGGTTGAGTCTGATTCCTCATTCTTCTGCCCGCTGGATGAAGCTTAGTAAGTGTTCATTTCATTTGCCACTCCATGGTCTCTAGCGGCCCATATCTGGCGCGTCACCGTCGTCTAACGCTCCTCCATTTGACCGTTAGGTAACGCAAGAGTCCCAAAGCCCACGACTTTCTTAAAAGCTTATCTCTTTCTATCCGTTGAATTCTGACAGTTTATCGTACAGCCGTCAAAGTCTTGTGGCGCAGGATTCTTTGGCCGTTACATTCTTACAGAGTCCTACTCACGATTTCTTCACCCGTTGGTCTTATCTACCGTTGGATAACACATCTTCACGGTCCATTCCTAGAGCGTTACTATCCTGTGGCAGTTTATCGTAAGGCCGTTACATCAGACAAAGAGTTCTAGCAGAACTGCCCTTTCTCTGCTACTCCGTGGCGGGATTAAGAGTTTGATCTGATGATTTCTCCCTCAAATCTAATCCTCAAAACCTTCTGTTTATTTCTATGGACTCTTGGGAGTATTATCTTTAAGAGTTTGCTAAGAAATGCCCTACTTTCTAGTTGGATTCTCTCCAACTCGAGCCTAGACTTTGAGGGTCTATAAATAGAACCCTTGACTTCATGGGTTAAGGGGGAGATTTCTGGAGTTCGCGTCGAAGTGATGTCGCATCCTGGAGCTAGAACCAATCAAGGAGAACTGCTTCCCACGCCCATCTGCCTCCTAAATCTAGGGAATATTAAGTCCAAGGGTTTAATTCAGTCAATTTCTTCTTCATTCTTCTTTCTTCCCCCTCTAAGCATCATAGAATCTTCCCTCCTCCTCTTTCACGTTCTTGCATCTTCTGCATTCATTTTAAACCTCCTCCCATCTTTTAAAATGCCCCAGAGGGGTTAAAAAAACCAACCTCCCTGGTATTCCCCTCTCCTTTTGCATGTTTCTAACTTTTCTTTTATTTTAGTTACTACACTCATCAAAGGACTAATCATGGTTGTTTTTTTGTGTGTTTCTACTCTCTTTTGCAGGTTTCACAGGTTCTTAGCACGAGGCCCAAGTCTTCTGGCCGGCTGGAAGACGTGGAGATCAAAGTTATCAAAGTTCCTAGCCTGGGTTCTCTGGCAGTTCATCACAGGAGCGTTAGAATTCTGTAGCGGCTTATCGTGAGGCCGTCAGGTTTTTGTGACGCACTGATAGTCGACCGTTATAGTTCACAGAGCTGTAGTTTTTCTCTCCCGTGGGTGGGTGTTGCATCCACCTATTTCCAAGGTATTTAGCTTGACTTTGGCTAGTTAAATTGCTTTGGTGGCGATCACAATCCTCTAATTTGGGCAGTAGTCCTCTCTCCCTCCCCATATCTCTTCTTTAGTTGCTTTTGCTTGCTTGTTCCACACCCACGGTGTGTGATTTCTTTTATTCCTTTTGCTCCACGCTCCGACGTGTGTTTTTCTTTTCCCTTGCTTAGTTCTGATAGAGATGGCATGCCCATGCTTAGATTCCATGATGATTGCCTAGGTTCATGTTACACATGTTCATAGGTTGATTGATTGCATATTACCTTATTCATATCTTTATTGTTGACATCATATTTATTTGAGAAGGAACCAATTAAAACCAACACTTACGAATGTCCTCATCCTTGATTCTCAATTGGTGATATCCCGACCTAAGATCAATTTTGGAGAAATACTTGGATCCAGATATCTGATCGATCCTCGGCAGTAGATACTTGTTCTTGATAGTAAGATGGTTCTGCTGTCGATAGTCGATGTAGAGTCTCATTGATCCATCCTTCTTCTTTACAAATAAGACGGATGCTCCCCACGGGGAAGTGCTCGGTCTGATAAATCCTTTCTTCAAGAGCTCCATCAATTGTTCTTTCAATTCCTTGAGATCGGCAGGGGACATTCTATAAGGTGCCTTAGAAACTGGATCCGCACCAGGGACAAGGTCGATGGTGAAGGCCACTTCTCTTTGTGGGGGTAATCTAGGCAAATCTTCTGAAAATACATCGGGAAATTCCTGAACCACTTGGATGTCTTCTATCTTGGATTCCTTAGCTTCCGTGGCAGTCACAAAAGCTAGAAAAGCCATGCACCCTTTCCTTAAGAGCTTACTAGCTTGGAGAGCCGAAATAATGGGTGACTTGTTCCGTCCCTTAGGGCTAGTGTAGACTAGTTCCGAGAACTCCTTGAAAGTTACCATGCCGTTACGGCAATCTACAACTGCCTTGTATTTGGATAGCCAGTCGGCTCCTAGTATCACATCATAATCTTTCATGTCTAAGCATATTAAGTCGGTAGGTAGATTTTTCCCTTTTATCATGACTTCACAATTTAAATAATGATGTGAGATATCGGATTCATTTCTGAGAGGGGTTGAAATAACTAGTTTTATCCATTCTGGTTCCAGTGGTAATGGATCAGCAAACTTCTTGGAAACAAAGGAATGCGATGCGCCAGTATCAAACAAGACACGAGCAGACTTGGAACAAATCTTTAAGGTACCATCCACCAGTCCGCCTTCGTCTTGTTCCGCCTCTTGAAGAGCTTGGAGGCGTGCTTGCTTCTTCACCAGGCGCTTCTCGTCTCCGGCTTGTTCATTAAGCAAGGGGCAGTCGGGAATCCGATGATCACGGCTCCCGCAACGGAGACAAGCTCCTAGTCTTCTCTAGCATTCTTCGGCCTTGTGGCTGGCCTTATCGCAGTGCTTACACACCTCCTTTGAAGGTGTGGTAGTAATGGAGAAGGGCTTGTTGTTATTCTTCTTGAATTTCTTCTCCTGGGAGGAATCTCCTCCATTGCTAGTCCTTTTCTTATTAAAGGTTGGCTTGAAAGTACCGGAGCTTGCAACTCGCTCCGTCTTGTCCTTCCCACGGATCTGATTGGACAACTTCGTGGCGTCTTCTAACAGTTGGGCTCTTCGCACTATCTCCACATAGACTTGAACATCCATCGGCGCCAGTTGGGTTATATATTGCGGTTGAAGCCCATTTAGAAATCTTCTCGCCTTCATCTTCTCAGTACCCACAAGATGCAGTGCATACCTTGACAATATAGAGAATTGGGCCTCATACTCGGCCACTGATAGAGTTCGTTCTTTGAGTGTGGCGAATTCTGCGGCCTTCTTCTCTTGTCACGCCCCGACGCGGAATATCGGGACTGGCAGTAGAAATAAGTAATAATAATATGTTTGATTTCCAGACATGATATGCTAAAGCTAAAAGATCACACATCACAATAAATAGAAAACAACTCCATTCACTAAATAACATTTACATAATTCAGATTCCAATCACATAACTCCTTAAACATCCTTTTGACAACATACTCTTAACACTATAACATTTGCTGACTGAAAATTACAATTCTTCCAAACACACACTCTAAAACATATATAGACACAAAACTACTACTAGATCCACAGGCTTCAAACTGGTTCGCTCCATGATCAACACTCTTGCCCGATCCCATCAGATTGCGAGTCCTCACCTGAGCTACCTGAAAGGGGGGAACAACTAGGTGAGCGAACGCTAAGTAGGTAATAACAGACAAGTTTAAGTAATTAACCAATTAATTGCATTAAATGTGCCAAAAGAAATAACGATATAACGAAATGACATAAGTAGAAAAGGTACAAGATCATGAATATAATGAAACTGGAAATTGGCCAACAAGTAAGATTTAACCAAGTCAAGATAATTTCAAGTAAGAGATTATTGTCATAGACATCACGCTAGTCATGCACTCGGTGCAATGCCTCACCATATCATTAAAACTCCCCGGGGCACAAGTACTTTTCGGGCGCTCCTCCCAGGACCAGACCGGGCCCTTATGATGCGTTTGCATTGATTTAAAGGATCTAAGATCCAAAGTTATGTCTAGACATTAATCAAGTCAAATGGCCAATTAATCAAGATAGAACTTTCCTCAGAAAGACCTAAGGATAAGTTGAAGCAATACTTTACCCAGAAAGTTCAAAATATCAATAACCAATAGGTTCTTGGATTCAATATCATAAACCACGCGAAAAAAAAACTGGTTCTGGATGATACGCGGTTCTCACTGGGCCGCTCAAGCAATTGTACGGCCATATATGGGCCGCACACAGAGAATCTGGGCTGAGAATTAGCCACCACGAGTTCAAGGAATAAACGGTCCATTGTGGGCCGCTCAAAGAAGAACGGTCCTAAATGAGCCTTTTAACTATAATGGACGGTCAAGGATGGACTGTACAGGGCCAGAAGGACATGAAGCCCACGAACAAGATAAACGGGCAGTATTAGGCCGCTTCAAGGACAAACGGTTCAATAGGGTCCGCTCAAGATCTCGGACGGTCCAATCCAGTTCGCTCAACTGGGCTTGACTTAAATAACTAGAATTCACCCAATTTGGGCTCCGGGCTGCCATAGGTGGGGCAGAACTGAACCAAAGTCCAGCCCAGTCTCCACTGGTCAGCCTAGGGCTTATTGGGCCGATCAAAATAAGTTTTGGTCGAAGATAGAACAAGGTTAATCGACCAACGAAATTGGCACTGGGCCAGGGATGAACGGTTCATACTGGGCCGCCCACTGAGTTGAACGGTCCGTTTCCGGCTGCGCAAGACCCAGTCGGTCCAAAGTGATCCGTGGCTCACAACACGAAAAATTCAAGCGGTCCGATCGCGTTAACCGGTTCAGGTCTTGGTGGTACAACCTGCCTGGCGTCCTAGTGGGAATTCCAGGCTCGCGGGGACTTACGGAGGTCCCGTAATGGAGGTTCTAGTCCGACGGAAGGAATATCCAGCGGAGAGTCCCAACTATTACAAGAAAATGGGGCTATTAAATCAACAGAAACCAATAATGCGGTCAATCAATTCTACCGGAGTAGAATGACTGTCAAACAATCCTAATAAAATTTTAGATTAATAATCAATCATTATTAAGATTAACATTCATTGAAGAAGATGATCCAAGGTCAAGATGAATAAATCAGCAAGAGTTTATAATCATTTACTGTTATAATTTTCCAGGGTTTTTATGCATGTTGCTAACTTACATTTAACCATTAATCTACTATCATAAATCATGCAAGAAAGATAATTTAATCAATTCTGTAAAGATGGATGGTCCAGTAGGGACCTTTCATCCTCCTCGGCGGTCGCACGACAGGCCGTTTATCCCCCTCAGGTCCGAAGGCCTGCTGGAGATGAGCGGTCTGTAATGAGCCGCTGGGGGAGACGAACAGTCAATCACTAGCCGTCTGATAGAAGGGCGGTCGAGGTCATGCCGCGCTTCCCAAAAATATATTACGAATCACAAACACATAAATGGTCAATAATATGCAGCCTAACCAGGTTGGGCGGTCTATCGCGAGGCCGTGCAAGTCAGAAACAGTTAAGCCCCCTTTCGCCCTGCCCGCCTTCGGCGAGTTGGCTAGGGTTACAATAAATTACAAAATACGCATAGCATGGAGCATAATAATTAGGGCTTTTGGATTTAAAAGAAAGAGAACGAAAAGTTTTACAATATACCATGCTCAATTTAATCTTTAGTGCCTGAAATCCCTACTTAAAATGAGATGAAACAAGTATAATCCAAGATGTGACATGCTTCTACTAAACCCTAAAATTCTCGCAGGGTACTAAGGAACTTTTGAGGCGTTTGCATTCAATATAAAGAGCACTCGATGCTAGTTCTAACCATATATGATACTCAAGGTTTGGCTTGTTATAACCTACCTAAATTGGAGGAAGGAGGAAGAAGAAGGGACGACGACGCGCTAAGAACACCCCGCCGGTGATCGCCGGAATTCTCCCTCGTCCACGATCCTCATCGGCCGCCACAGCACGCAAACGAAACTAGGGTTGACAAGAGTCATTTTTATAGGTCATAAGAGGTCTAGAGTCTTCTATTCGTGGAGATAGAGTCCAAACAATAGGGTAGTGCGCGAACGGCGCGGATAGGGTTTTTCAGCCGCCTTCTACCCAAAAATTCGCTCTCTAGGGTTAGGGTTTCGGGGAGAACTAAGAGGGGAAACGATCCTCTCATCCTAACCTTTCATTTGGATCCGGTCTCAGCCTAAATGATCGAGTATTGGGCTCAAATTTTGCATTTTAAGGTCCAATTAAATTAAGTGTGGATTTGGGCCTTAATCAGTTAATTCGGCCTACTTACGGGTTTTATTTGGGCTGATCAGAAGACACTATTATTTAAAATTTTATCCTCTACAAGATTCTAAATTTTTCAGATTTTTACAAAATGGTCAAAATTTAACTTATTCTATTTATTAATGCTTTTCTAATTAATTTCTTATAAATTTTCTAGAAATTTTTATATGTTAATAAATTGGGGTATTACTCCCTCCCCCACTTCAAAGAATTTGGTCCTCCAAATTCACTGCACTTAACATAATGGGGAGTGGAACAACTCACCTAGAACAAGTCGGGATACTGCTTCCGCATGGTAATTTCTGACTCCTAAGTAACTTCTTCGGTTCCACGCCGACTCCATTGCACTTTGACCATAGGTATGGATCGGTTCTTGAGTTGCTACTGCTTGCGATCCAGGATCTTAACAGGTCTTTCTTCATAAGTTAGATCTTCCTTTAACTCAAGATCTGCATGCTGAATGATAGGAGTGGGGTCATACACATATTTTCTCAACATTGACACATGAAAGACATTGTGTACTCCAGATAACTGAGGTGGTAGTGCCAGACGGTATACAACCTCCCCCACTCTTTCCAAAATCTCGAATGGACCAACATATCTTGGACTTAGCTTGTCTTGAATGCCAAATCTTCGAGTCCCTCTCATGGGAGAAACCTTCAGAAACACATGTGCGC
The DNA here is from genome assembly GCA_022559845.1 of Amorphophallus konjac. Taxonomy (NCBI): domain Eukaryota; kingdom Viridiplantae; phylum Streptophyta; class Magnoliopsida; order Alismatales; family Araceae; genus Amorphophallus; species Amorphophallus konjac. The sequence continues at coordinate 5,021,796 of CM040117.1, read as the reverse complement.
CAACCTGGAATTCCAAAGCTCTTCTTTTGTTGTCGGCATAACTCTTTTATCTTGATTGTGCTACTTGCAACCGGTCTCTGATAATACGAATATTCTTGGACGATTCAGAAATGAGATCTGGTCCCAGCCATTGCTTCTCACCTACCTCGTTCCAACATAATGGAGACCGACAACTTCTTCCATACAAAGCTTCAAATGGAGCCATCTGAATGTTGGACTGATAATTGTTGTTGTTTGCAAACTCAATCAAGGCCAAGTGATCACTCCAACTGCCTCCAAAATCAATCATGCAGGCTCTAAGCATATCCTCCACTATTTGGTTGGTTCTTTCCGTCTGTCGGTCTGTTTGTGGATGAAAAGCAGTACTGAAATTCAGACAGGTTCCCAAAGATTCTTGCAATCCTTTTCAAAAATGTGAAGTAAATCTGAGATCTCTATCAGACACAATACTGTCCGGAATACCATGGAGTATCACCAATTCCTTCATATACAAAGCTGCTAAAACATCAACAGTCCACTTAGATTTAATGGACAAGAAATGAGCAGACTTTGTCAACCTATCAACAATAACCCATATTGCATCAAATCCGCTACGAGTCCCAGGTAGGCCCATAATGAAATCCGTGCCAATACTCTCCCACTTCCATTGAGGTATGTCTAGTGGCTTCAACTTCCCTGCAGGTCTGAAATGCTCAGCCTTAACTTGTTGGCACACCAAGCATCTACTGACAAATTCTGTAATTTCCTTTTTCATATTCGGCCACCAGAAAGATCTTTTCAAATCCTTAAACATCTTCGTACCTCCAAGATGAATGGTATATCTGGATCTATGAGCTTCCTCGAGGATCTTGTTCTTAACTTCGGCCACATCAGGTACACAAGTCCTTCCCTGAAACAATAATCTATCATCATCAGCTACCATGAATTCATGTCTGCTACTCAAGCTCTCCTTGATTTCTACCAACTCTGGGTCATTATCTTGCAAGGACTTGATTTCCATCAATAATTCTAGTTTAAGCTGAATTTGAGCAATCATGACTCGGTCCTTGTCAACATTAAGATCCAAACTAGCTAATTGCTCCAATAGTTTCCATTCTTGTAACATGATGCTTGACAATTTAGCTATTGGCTTGCGACTCAGGGCATCCGCCACTACATTCCCTTTTCTAGGATGATACTCTATGGAGAAGTCAAAGTCCTTTAGATACTCCAACCCTCTTCTCTGTCTAATATTAAGTTCTTTATGAGAGATTAAATATTTTAAACTCTTGTGATATGAAAATACCGTAAATGTCTCGCCATACAAGTAGTGCCTCCATATCTTCAAGGCAAACACCACTGCTGCTAGTTCCAAATCATGAAAGGGATAGTTCTCTTCATGCTTCCTCAACTGCCTCGAAGAATAAGCTATCACTCTCCCGTGCTGCATAAGCACACAACCCAGACCAATTCCCTAAGCATCAATGTATACCACAAAGCCTCCTTCTCCAGAGGGTAAAGCTAGAACAAGGGCAGTAGTTAAACACCCCTTCAAAGTCTGGAAGCTTCTCTCGAAATCTTCTGACCAATCAAACTTGTTCTCCTTGCAGGTTAATCTTGTTAAGGGTACCACAATCTTGGAGAAATCCTTAATAAACCTTCGGTAATATCGTACTAGGCCTAGAAAGCTTCTTACTTCTGTTACACTAGTAGTCCTATCCCAATTCTTCACTGCCTCTAGCTTAGACGGATCAACAGAAATACCTTCTTTCGTAATGATATGCCCTAGAAAGGACACCTCCTGCAGCCAGAATTCACCCTTGCTAAACTTGGCGTATAACTTATGGTCTCTCAATATTTGCAATGCCATCCTCAAATGTTCAGCATGTTTTTCCTCACTCTTGGAATAAATCAGAATGTCATCAATAAACACCATGACCCATTGATCAAGATAGGGCCGGAACACATTGTTCATCAACTACATAAAAGCTGTAGGTGCATTCGTTAGTCCAAAAGGCATTACAACAAATTCAAAATGCCCATACCTGCTATGAAAAGCTGTCTTATAAATATCCTCTTCCTTAATCTGCAACTGGTGGTAACCTGATCGAAGATCAATCTTAGAAAAATACTGAGCTCCTACTATCTGATCAAATAACTCATCAATCCTCGGCAACAGATATTTGTTCTTGATAGTCAGTTGTTTCAATTGTCGATAATCAATATACAATCTCATCGAGCCATCCTTCTTCCGGACAAATAATACTGGAGCTCCCCACGGTGATGTACTTGGATGAATGAACCCCTTCTTAAGTAATTCCATTAACTGCTGCTTTAATTCCCTCAGCTCCGCAGGAGACATACGATAAGGAGCCTTAGAAATAGGGGTCGCGCCAGGAATTGAATCAATAGAAAAGATAACTTCCTCTCCGGTGGAAGTCCTGGCAATTCCTCAAGAAAAACATCCGAAAAATCTCAGACAATAGGAATGTCCTGAATCTCAATCTTCTTCTCAGGGGTCACATAAACAAAGGCTAGGAAAGCCTGACATCCTCTCCTCAACAACATATCAGCTCGGAGGGCCGAAATAAGTGGCACAGACTTATGGTGCCTAACCCCTATAAAAGAAAGTCCCGGGTGTCTAGAAAAAGACACAGAACTGGTACTACAATGAACATTGGCCTCATGCTTAGCCAACCAATCTGCTCCTAGAATAACATCATAGTCTTTCATATCCATGCATACTAAATCAGCCGACAAATTCTGTTCATTAACCATGACCTTGCTAGAAGGATAAAAACACTTAATCGATGATCTAAAACCAATAGGAGTTGATATCTCTAATGGGGAATTCATCAAAACCGGCTTCACAGCTAACGACTTAGCAAATGTCTGAGAAATAAAAGAATGAGTGGCACCGGTATCAAAAAGAACAAAAGCTGGCTTGTCATGAATAATAAGGGTACCTTCAACGAGTCCACCCTCCTCGGTGGTGCCTGCATCATCTTCCTGTAGGGCCTGGAGCTTGCCCTGCTGTTTCTTGCTGCCTTGAGGTTTGGTCGAAGTAGCTTGCTCAGATAAAAGAGGACACTCCGGGATACGGTGGTCCCTACTTCCACAACGTGGACAGGCGCCCAGCTTGCGCCAGCACTCTTCCATCTTGTGACCGAGGCGGTCACAATACTTGCATACGCCCTTAAATGGAACAATAGGGTCAGGCTTCTTGTCTTCATTCTTTGGCAATTTCCCCTTCCACGAACCAGACCCGCCATTGGGCCTCTTCTTGCTATAACCGGGCTTAGCACTCCCGGAACCAGTAGGTTGTTCATTCTTGACATTCTACCCATGGATTTTCTCCGTCATTTCCAAAATGTCTTCTAAAATTTGGGCTTTCCTCACCATCTCTGCATAGGTCTGAATCTTCATCGGTGCCAACTGGTTGATGTAATGCAATTTCAACCCATTGAGAAAACGCTTCGCCTTCATCTTTTCTGTGGAAATCAAGTGAGTGGCGTAACGAGAAAGTCTAGAGAATTGAGCTTCATACTCCGCCACAGATAAACTCCGCTGCTTCAGAGCAGCAAACTCAGCGCCTTTCTTTTCTTGGACTCTGTCGAAAAAGTATTTACTGTTAAAGAATTCCTTAAACTCCTTCCATGAGATTTGCCTATCACCGAAGGTCGCCTTTACTGCTTCCCACCAAGTCCTAGCATCACGTTCCAACTGGAAAGTTGTTAAAAGCACACGCTCATGGTCGCTGCATTGCATCACCTGGAAAATCCTCTGCATCTTTTTAAGCCAATGCTCGGCCTCATCGGGATCAGTCGAGCCTCCAAAACGTGGGGGATTCATCCCACGAAAATTTCTAAGAAGATCGCCAATACCATGATTTGCCTCTCCACCTTGGGCCACTTGCTGCAAGGCCCGCGTAAGCCCTTGGACAGTTCGCTGCATGTCTTGCCACTGCGTGCACTCGGCTGCCATCGGAACGTCCTACACACAAATAATTCATCTTAAGTTCACTTAGGAGAAAAAGTTTAGAGTTTGATTATTAACTCAACCCAAGTCTCTACCCAAATCTCACTAGGTTTTGTCCTTAGACTCATAACAAGGGTATAGGTTCTACGACAAATACTTAGAATCCTAGAACTTAGATAACCCAGGGATATTAGAAACCTAGGCTATGATACCACCTAACTATCATGCCCCGACGTGGAATATCGGGACTAGCAGTCGAAACAAGTAATAATAATATGTTGATTTCCAGACATGATATGCTAAAGATAAAAGATCACACATCATAATAAATAGAAAACAACTACATTCACTAAATAACATTTACCTAATCCGGATTCCAATCACATAACTCCTTAAACATCCTTTTGACAACATACTCTTTACCCTATAACATTTGCTGACTAGAAATTACAATTCTTCCAAACATACACTCTAAAACATATATAGACACAAAACTACGACTAGATCCACAGGCTTCAAACTGGTTCGCTCCATGATCAACACTCTTGCCCGTTCCCATCAGATTGCGAGTCCTCACCTGAGCTACCTGAAAGGGGGGAACAACTAGGTGAGCGAACGCTCAATAGGTAATAACAGGCAAGTTTAAGTAATTAACCAATTAATTGCATTAAATGTGCGAAAAGAAATAACGATATAACGAAATGACATAAGTAGAAAAGGTAGAAGATCATGAATATAATGAAACTGGAAATTGGCCAACAAGCAAGATTTAACCAAGTCAAGATAATTTCAAGTAAGAGATTATTGTCATAGACATCACGCTAGTCATGCACTCGGTGCAATGCCTCACCATGTCATTCAAACTCCCAGGGCACAAGTACTTTTCGGGCGCTCCTCCCAAGACCAGACCGGGCCCTTATGATGCGTTGGCATTGATTTAAAGGATTCAAGATCCAAAGTTATGTGTAGACATTAATCAAGTCAAATGGCCAATTAATAAAGATAGAACTTTCCTCAGAAAGATCTAAGGATAAGTTGAAGCAATACTTTACCCCGAAAGTTCAAATTATCAAGAACCAATAGGTTCTTAGATTCAATATCATAAACCACGGGGAAAAAAACTGGTTCTGGATGATACGCGGTTCTCACTGGGCTGCTCAAGCAATTATACAGTCATATATGGGCCGCACACAGAGAATCTAGGCTGAGAATCAGCCACCATGAGTTCAAGGAATAAATGGACCATTGTGGGCCGCTCAAAGAAGAACGGTCTTAAATGGGCCTTTTAACTATAATGGATGGTCAAGGATGGGCCGTACAGGGCCAGGAGGACATGAAGCCCACGAACAGGATAAATGGGCAGTATTGGGTCGCTTCAGGGACAAACGGTCCAATAGGGTCCGCTCAAGATCCCGGACGGTCCAATCCAGTCCGCTAAACTGGGATTGACTTAAATAACTAGAATTCACCCAATTTGGGCTCCAGGCTGCCCAAGGTGGGGCAGAACTGAACCGAAGTCCAGCCCACTCTCCATTGGTCAGCTTAGGGCTTATTGGGCCGATCAAAACAAGTTTTGGTCGAAGATAGAACAAGGTTAATCGACCAACGAAATTGGCACTGGGCCAGGGATGAACGGTTCATACTGGGCCACCCACTGAGTTGAACGGTCCGTTTCCGGCCGTGCAAGACTCAGTCGGTCCAATGTGATCTGTGGCTCACAACACGATAAATTCAAGTGGTCCGATCGCGTTAACAGTTTCAGGTCATGGTGGTACAACGTGCCCGAGGTCCTAGTGGGAATCCCAGGCTCGCGGGGACTTACGGAGGTCCCGTAATGGAGTATCTAGTCTGACGGAATGAATATCCGGCGGAGAGTCCCAACCATTACAAGGAAATGGGGCTATTAAATCATCGGAAACCAGTAATGCAGTTAGTCAATTCTACCGGAGTAGAACGACTGTCGAACAATCGTAATAAAATTTTCAATTAATAATGAATGATGATAAGTATTAACATTCATTGAAGAAGATGATCCAAGGTCAAGATGAATAAATCAGCAAGAGTTTATAATCATTTACTCTTATAATTTTCTCTAGTTTTTTATGCATGTTGCTAACTTACATTTAACCATTAATCTACTATCATAAATCATGCAAGAAAGATAATTTAATCAATTCTGTAAAGATGGACGGTCCAGTAGGGACCTTTCATCCTCTTCGGCAGTCGCACGACAGGCCGTTTATCCCCCTCAGGTCCGAAGGCCTGCTGGAGATGAGCGGTCTGTAATGAGCCGCTGGGGGAGACGAACGATCAATCAATGGCCGCCTGATAGAAGGGCGGTCGAGGTCATGTCGCGCTTCCCAGAAACATATTACGAATCACAAACACATAAACGGTCAATAATATGCTGCCTAACCAGGTTGGGCGGTCTATCGCGAGGCCGCGCAAGTCAGAAATAGTCAAGCCCCCTTTCGCCCTGCCCACCACCGGCGAGTTGGCTGGGGTTACAATAAATTACTAAATACGCACAACATGGAGCATAATAATTAGGGCTTTTGGATATAAAAGAAAGGGCCCGAAAAGTTTTACAATATAGCATGCTCAATTTAATCTTTAGTGCCTGAAATCCCTACTTAAAACGACATAAAACAAGTATAATCCTAGATGTGACATGCTTATACTAAACTCTAAAATTCTCGCAGGGTACTAAGGAACTTTTGAGGCTTTTGCATTCAATAGAAAGAGCACCCGATGCTGGTTCTAACCATATATGATACTCAAGGTTTGGCTTGTTATAACCTACCTAAATTGAAGGAAGAAGGAAGAAGAAGGGACGACGACGCACTAAGAACACCCCGCCGATGATTGTCGGAATTCTCCCTCGTCCACGATCCTCGTCGGCCACCACAGCACCAAACGAAACTAGGGCTGACAATGGTCATTTTTATAGGTAATAAGAGGTCTAGATTCTTCTATTCGTGGAGATAGAGTCCAAACAATAGGGTAGTGTGCGAACAGCGCAGATGGGGTTTTTCAGTCGCCTTCTACCCAAAAATTCGCTCTCTAGGGTTAGGGTTTCGGGGAGAACTAAGAGGGGAAACGATCCTATCATCCTAACCTTCATTTCGATCTGGTCTGAGCCTAAATGATTGGGTATTGGGCTCAAATTTTGCGTTTTAAGGTCCAATTAAATTAAGTATGGATTTGGGCCTTATTCATTAATTCAGCCTACTTACGGGTTTTATTTGGGCTGGTCACAGAAGACACGATTATTAAATATTTTATCCTCTACAAGATTCTAAAATTTCCAGATTTTTACAAAATGCTTGAAATTTAACTTATTCATTTATTAAGGATTTTCTAATTAATTTCTTATAAATTTTCTAGAAATTTTTATTTTTTAATAAATCGGGGTATTACATCTCTTGTATACGATGAGATAAATACTTGTTATTAAAGTGCTCCACAAACTCCGCCCATGTAATATGATCATGTGCCAATGTAGCTTCTACAGACTCCCTCCAAAAGCGGGCGTCCCTTTCCAATTAGAAAGTTGCTAGTAATACCTTCTCTTCGTCCGTCCATTGCATAACCCAGAATATCCTTTCTACTTCCCTGATCCAGTGCTCGGCATCATCGGGGTCGGATGAGCCAACAAGCTTTGGTGGATTCATATTACGGAAGCCTCGGTGGAGATCTCTTGCTCCACGGTTAGCTCCGCCCAGCGCCACTTGTTGTAGCGCCTGGGTAAAACCATGAACGGTTCGTTGCATGTCGCGCCACTGAGCACGTTCGGCGGCCAAGATCCTACAAGATTTTAAATAGCTATATTAATATATGATAAAAAGTTTAAGCCCCTAAGTTAACGTAACCCATGGTTCTACCCAATCTCACCGGGATAAAGGTATAAACCTATCCTTGGACATGGTTTCCGAGGAATTGAATATCCTAGGCTCTGATATCACAAAAATTGTCACGCCCCGAGCGCGGAAGGAACCCGGTACGCGTGACGAGTTATATCATTCATGTCAATCAGAGCATAAGTGTATTCGACACATAGACAGAGCGCGCAAAAGTAAAGATAAACTAAATCCTTTATTCATAATAACCATCAAGGTAGTTCTTATTAAATAATTTCAATAAAAGAACTAAGGACAATCCTGACTCAATAAAAGAAGATTACAACGATTGACTCAAGAAAGGAAAAGACATGGATAGATAGACGCTTCTACGACTAGATGGCTCTATGCTCGTCACTCATGTCCGTTTCCTTCCGAGTGATCCTCGTCATCGGAATTACCTGAAAAATATGAGAAACACTAGGGTGAGCAAACGCTCAGTAGGAATTATATCTCAAGTACAAGCTTGCTTTAAATAATTACATATTTCATGAATGAAAGTATAGATATGCATGTACGCATGAAAACGACAAGAGAGAGAGTATCAAGAGATGATAAAGTTGAAATAACAAGAATTCAAGATAATCATGTGAAATGTAACAAGATAGTCAAGCATGTAAATATTTCAAGTCATGTCACGTGAATTGGCCCATTCCGGGCCACGCAAGTCATGTCATGTCAAGTCAAGTACAAGATTGTGCAATGTCAATCTAGCAAGTCATGCACTTCGGTGCAATGTTACACCCTGATCAATATAGCTCCCATGGGCACAAGTACTTTCGGGTGCTCCTCCTAGGACCAAGACATGTCGTAAAACAGGTAAATGGTGCCCACTCAGTCGCCACCATTTACAGAAATAGCGCCCACCTGCGTGGTTGCTAATTCCTGTGAACAGTATAGGCACAAAGAATTAGTGACTTCTGATTCAGTCGCTCATTCATAGATAGCATACATGTCACGGTCGCTATATCAAGAAATAACGGCACTGGACAGGTTGCCAATTCCTTCTGGCACCCAGGTCCGTGTCGTCAATTACTGATAGAAAACATACTTCTCAAAGAGGCTAGAAACAACGCTCTAAGAGGGCCAAACATCACGTTTCTCTAGAGTGACGTGACAAGACACAGTGTCATGGGTTTTTAGGGTACAACTTGCTCGGCAGCCTTGAGGGAATCCAATGCTTCGCGTAGACTTATGGAGGTCTCTATGATGAAATCACAAGTCCGCAGGAAGGAATATCCCGTAGAGGGTTCAAACATCACCGGAAATTGAGTGTGTAATCGATAAAATCAAAACAAGGACTCCATCTACGAATGTGAGATGAGCGTGCCAAGTAACCCACGATAAGGGTCAGAAAAACTCGATGAATATGTGAAATAGGAAAACAGCGCATGTCCAGAAGTCGCCATTTAAAGAAATAGCGACCTTCTGAGAGGTCGTTCATTCACATATTATCAAAATTTCCATGTAATTAGTTTAAAATTAACGACACTATATGAGGGCGTTAATTTCTAAGATTTTTCTAGAAATTTATAATTATGATTTCAAATAGCGACTGTGTATAGTGGCGTTCATTCTTTAAATAACGTCCTGACCTCAGTCGTTATTTCATAATTTACCATTATATTCATCATTTACTGGATATTTTACAAATAGCGCCCCTGCATGAGGGCGTTCATTGTCTAAATAGCGATGACAAAAAAGTCGCGCATTATTTGTCCAGTGATACGCATCGGGCAGATACGTTCCTAGACACAAGTCACTATTCATAAATTTAATGTTCATAGAATCAGGAAATTTCAGACATGATCCGACAGAGAAAATTATCAGGAATCTAGAACTATATCCATGCATTAAATTTAATGTCAGGTTTTGTAGATATACATTTTTAAACATGTAATATTTATTAAATGCTCAAAGAAATGGTGGATTCTTAAAGGGTCGTTCATTAAAAGACGCCCTGACCATTGTCGCTATTTTAGAAGAATTAGCGATCGTGTAAGTGGTCGTTCATTAAATCAGCGCCCAGGATTGGGTCGTTATTTACTAAAACGCAGTAAAACTACAGATACTGAAACTGAACACAAGGTTTCAAGCTATATGACCTATAAGCATGCGAATACTATGATTTTAACAAGTTGGGCTTCATAACTTGAGAACACCTACCCTCTTTGGGGTTGGTATGGATGTCGAACGAATAGAATATGAGAATTAATAAGAGCAGTAGTAGCAGTAGCAGCAAGTAGAACAACCACGGCAACCGCAGCTCTCGAACAGGAAGAAGAAATAACAGGTTTCTCTATGGCAACAGGAGGAAGAGGATGTATGCTCCTCTCATACGCACCAACGGCAGCAGTAGCAGGCAGGAATAAGAAGTAGCAGAAAATGCCCTTCTTTTCGCTCAGCCGTAGGAGGAAAACGATAAAATAGAGGAAGTCCAGTAGCAGCCTCGAGTAGAAGCAGACGACTGCAACGAACATGAAGGAAGAAGCAGTGGCTTCTTCTCGTTCCTCGTTCACACGTGAGTAACAGAGGAACAGCAACAACAACGTTGGATGAAGAAGAAGTTCTTCACGACAGCAGTAGGAAGAAACGACAAGGGAAGAAATGGCAGCAGGTCGACGTCAAAGAGTAGCATCAATAGGCTTGCTTGATCGACGGGGTTTGTATTTATAGGGAGAGGGATCCTTTGGAGGTTTTTAATCCTAATGGGAAAGAACCTTCCCACGTAAGAGTCCTACATGGTCTTAAGTTCCCCATGCATAACCTTCCTTCTATATCTGCAGCCGCTTTCCTAAAGGAAACTAAAAACCCTAAAAGTGCATGCATGCTTCGAACGGAATGAGGTAATTAGCTTTTGGAATAATATATATATATATATATATATATATATATATATCATATTCTTGCTTTGGACGTAAGGAAGTCTATGGGCTTTTAAGGCCCTTTAGTGATTTTAATATATATTCATATATATAGGAAGCCCATTAGTCCATGTATATAAGAGTCCCATTTTAGCTTTCTACGTTTAAGAACATGCACACATTTAAGCCTACATATGGCCCATATCTTCAAAGGTTTAAAGTCTCATGTGGTTGAGGCCCAATGATTAAGGCATCATTTAGTTTAATCCTTTGGGTTTAAACTTTTATTCATTTTGGGCTTTACCCATTTAATTAGAAAATTTCTTATGTTCATTCTATTTTGGAAATTTTGTTCCTATTATTTATCAGGGGTGCTACATGTGCGCTCCTCTCCTGACTCCGACGCTACATACAACCCAAAAGCGTCAGCACCCCGCCATAAAGTATAAACAAATGCCAAATGGGGAGGGGGAGAACCCCCACATACCTCTGGAAGTAGCCTCCATCTCAGCCTCCTCGGTAGAAGAGGCCCCAGAATAGGAAGAGCTCGAACTCTCCTCCATCTCCATGGCTAAGCTGTCGCTACTCGGAGAGCCTGACGAAGCTTCCGACGAGCTCCCGGAGGTGGTCAAACTAGAGGCCCCTGCCAATTCACAAAGCAATGGGGTCAATACACAGCTCGACCTCATACCAAGACAACCCTCCAGTCAAGGGTTTCAGGCGAGGAACTCACCAAGTGGGCACTCCCCTTAGAGACCCCTTCGATGTTGACAATCTCCTCATCACCCCCGGCCAAAGTTGCTACGACAGGTTCTCCTTCTGCGGCTCCGGTCGTGTCACGGGGGAGCTCGCCCTCCTCCAAAGGGGAAGAAGCACCCGCGACCGACACCAAAAGAAGCTTATCAACAAAGGGTAACACAAAGCCCACTACAAGTGATTAAGTTCCCAATCACATACCTGAGGGTCCCATGCTAGAAGACCCGACCATCCCCACCATGCAAGCGGACACCACAGTTGGTAAAAGAGGGAGGGACGTCCCCGCCAACAGCTGTGGTAGTAAGTTGGATGTATCACCGGCTACAGATGTGACCGAACTACAAGCTGCTCTTGGCTCCCCCTCAATAGAGGGGAGGGCCACCGACGGGCCAATGCTGACCAGCTCCTGGATCATCTCCAAGGTGGCAGTCAGATCCTCACCTGGTAGGTGAAAAACACAAACACAGTCAACAACTCCAGCCCATCAAACACACAACAAAGAGACGACAGTTCCCACCATAGCAATTCAACACTCACCCGAGTCATCTCGGGTCACCGCCGATTCCTGCTCTCCAATCTGCAGGGACACTTCACCCTACGCCTCAGAAGGGGCCCTGTTCCCTACACCCCTGTCATCTCTACATGAAACAAATGGCTATGTCAATCTTTAGGAGCAAGCAAAGCCATAACCAGAACATGCCCAATTCCGGAAGCTCCTACCTGGTCCGGCATCCCCCGAAGCCTTCCATAACTCAAAATCAGGGAACGTCTCAATGTTGGGGGCGACTTCATCCATCACATGAAGAAACCCCTCCACATCTATCTCGCACTCGACCCCATCGTCGGGCAATGGGTCGACCTCCCAGGGGGGCGAGAAAGCCACCTCTGCCCCAGTCTCCAATGGAGCTACAAGAAACAAATCCAACAATACAGGGTTAGTCAATCATTATGGCTAAACCAACAAGGAACAAAAGAGGCGAATAAGGTACTTACTCAGAGCCAACTCTGCCTTGATATGCACTCCAGCCTCGGGTCCCCGAGAGGACTCGCCAGCTCCCACTACTCCGACATCTACCCGAGGGCGCTTCCGCCTAGGCTGAAGGCCCCCGTCTCCACTCCCCGATGATGTCTTCGTGGAGGGGTGGTCTCCCTCCACCACAGAGCCTGGCAACAAACACAACAATGCACAACATCTCAGTCATATACCTCAGAGAATGATAAAGATATGACAACACTCTTAGGAAAAGGTCTCACCTGTGGCCGCAAAAGGGGTCGACGGTAGGGGAACCAGCTGCTCCGGCTTCAACCCCAGCACACGGGCAGCCTTCGCAATTGCCTCCCGGATATCCCTCAGAGTGTAAGCACACTTAATATGGGAGACAAACTCCATGGGTCTGGCTAACCCTATCGCCTGGCCGATGTAGCGTTTCCAGTCATCGACCGTTGTGTCAGCAAAGCTCCCTTCGGGGAGCACTCGATCCAATGAGCCCTTCTTCCCGAAGCCGTAGTCAACTAGGAATTGGGAACACCAAGTCTTCGGCACCCTCGTCTGGGACGCCCTAGCTCCAGCTCCCGCGGGCACCGCTTGCATCTGCCTCAGGGGCCTGAGGGCCTCGCTACTACCTCGGCCCCCGGAAGATGAACCCCGGCTGCTCCGGGGTCACTATTGTGCCAGCCGCTCGACCTCCCAGTGAATCCGGGAAAAATGATACCTCATATAGTCCTCATCCAGGGTAATAGGAGACAAATCCTCCCTCATAAGATGACTCTCCTCGGCCTTCCTGATCACCGAAGCTTTCTGCCAGTACAAGTGGCTGTGCTCGAACCACCACTTGGCATAATGGACGTCGAATCTCCCTCGGTGCTCCAACCCTGGCGTCGGTAATCGCTCTAGCTCCCGTTGGCAATAAAAGTCCCACCACGCTGTCGCCAGCAAGTGGGTGTCCCGGCACATGTACAGTCGGCTCGCCATGGGGAACTCCCAGTTCGACGGGATCCCCTAGTCATACCCGAAGTTCCGGGCAAACCTATGCGGGTAGTACGGCTCCAGAAAGCTCATCGCAGACCGGTGCAGTGCCAGTATAGCTGGTCAGGTGACTGTATACAAAGCTCCATCTGGCTCCCACTGATAAGGGAGGGCACAGGTCGCCCCGCTGCTCGAAGGCACCAGGATCAGACGGGAGTCTCTCGTGGCACTGTCAAAAGGTAGCCCGTCCTCGCCCCTGTCGGACAGATAAGACACGGCTCTCCTAGCTCCCTCCAGCTGCTCGACAGTGTTGACACCCATTTTTTGCTGATAAGTTGAGTCATTTCGCTTACTATCATTTGTTGATGCCTCGAGTTATCCATTGCTCATTGGGCTATTTTCAGGCAGCTTATTGGGCCAATTTTATGGGTACCTCCCTCCCGAACTTGGTCTGCTTCAATTCGGGACTTAATGGGCCTTGATTTTACTTGAGTTATCACATTTTATCAAATTTTGAGAGCCCAGCCATTGCGCGGTCAGTCGCGTGGCCGTTCAGTCATTGCGCGGTTAATTATGAACTGTTTGCCTATTTATTGGATATTAAGGTGATTTTTCTGAATTTCCACCGACATGCTATTGAACGGTTCGTTTGTAGCCGTCCAATGTCATGGAACAATATGCATATGACCGCCCTGATTCCAAGAGTCCCAAGTCGTTGGTTTTCTAGATAATTATCTATTTATCTAATCTCTTTGATTTATCACCGACAAGCCTAGGACGGTTTGTTTTGGATCGCCCCATGAATTGAGTGGTCTAGTATTAGACCGTCCAATTCCCGAGAGTCCAACGGTGAAAAGGTCGGTCAGTTCGATGGATATTTGGATAATATTTCTTATTTGTTTAATTTCCACCGACAGGTTGAACGATCTGGTAACAGGCCGCGCAATAGTCTGGGCGGTCTATCGAGTGGCCGCTCAATGGTCCGATGGCTTAAAAACTAAGGGTTTTTCTCTCTTTATCCGTTGTTTTATCCTCAACTTCTTCCACCCATTTCTCCGCGGATACTCCACCAAATGGGATGCCGTTTGAACTGGTTGGAAGATAATTCTATTATCTACGGATTTTATGTTGATATCTCGAGTTGATTTTCATTGAAAATCCTAATTTCGGGGCTGGCTTTTAGGCTCTATAAATAGGACCCTAAGGCCAAGCTTTGAAAGGGGGGGGGGGGGGGAGATTTTAAGGTCACGGTGAAGCTCTGCCGAATTCTCAAGCGACCTACGGGGAGGGAGGATTTCTACATCCACACAAGCCTCCGGTTCAGGGAGTACTTAGTGTTTTAAGTCTTTGTTCTCATAGTCTCACCGTCATTTTGTCATTGCATGCATCGTTTTCCTTCATTCTTTGTCCACGTTTTTCATCATCACATTCCATTACACACACCCTCCCATTGTTTTTGACGCCCCTAGGGGTTTAAAATCCCTATCTATCCCCTATTTCATGTTAGTTAGCTCATTCCTCGTATTCCTTTATAGTTGCTACACTGCATAGTATTGACTTTGGGTTTCTTTGTGTGTTCTATACTTTGTTTCGCAGGTCAGCGGCATCCTAACATGAGGCCCATCCTTTCCGGTCGACCGAAAAGGGTGGAGGTAGAGATCCCACGTTTCGGGAGTTGGTGGCACAGAGCAGTCTTCATCTGTCCGTGCGAGGAATAGGGCGGCTTAATCTTGACCGTCCAGTTCTGTGCAGCGGTTGATCATGAACCGTCCCGTCATCCAGCTACTCTTCGTCCCGTGTTCGTCCCAGCGCTGTTGGGCGATCTATCGAGCGATCGGTCGTCTACTGGGCGGTTCATTTCGAACCGCGTATTGTTGCAGTGCCGTTCTAGGCGAGTGTCTCCCCTTTCTTTCCAAGGTACGGTGTACTTGCTTACATTCGGCACCTTGGTGGCGATCACACACACTCCACATCCTTCCCCCTGCTATTTACACGTTGTTTAGTTCTTTACATTAACATCGTAAAGAAGGGATTTGGAAGGATAATCAAAAAGGGGAGAAGGGAAAAACATGTCAACACCCTCTTTTTTGGCGATCACGGTGGGACACCTAGTGCCCATTGTGTTAGTGGTGTGCTGACCCGTTTTTGTGCTTGTTTAGGGTTTCTGTTTGTGTGGTTGCAGGTTGCCATTAGCTCTTCCTTCGTTTCTGTCCTCTGTAGATTACGCGGTTCTCTCTGAGCCGCCCACCTTTCTAAGCGGCCGTTTGTTAGCCGTTCCGTGCTCATCCTGGTGTTCCATTCGTGCCAGCCCGTTACATCCAGCGGTTATATACAAACCGTCCACTTCCTCCCGCGGTCTGAAACAGATCGTTCACCATTGCTGGCTCAGGTACATTGCTGTGCTTACATTTGTGATTTCTGTTGATATTCCGGGGTTGTTTTAGGTCCGTTCCAGAATCAACGCGGTCTGATGAAAGACCGCCCATCCAGGTACACTTCTGAGCCTCATTCTTTGGTCATTTCGACATTTTGTGGTTTTTCTCTGCTTTTGGCCTTATTCCCTGCTTTCGCATGGTCCATCCCAGACCGTGTATACTCCCTGAACGGTCCATTCCAGACCATCCTCTACCCCTGAGCGGTCTGTTACAGACCGTCCTTATCATGCTACAGTTCACCCGAGCCTCATTTTTATTTCCATGTTATATCTTGTTCATGATATTTGGTGCTGAGTTTTGTCCCCCTTGATTGTTCCTCGCTGCTACATCATTGTGAGTATTCATCATACTTGTTTGCCATTGCTTGCTAGACCTAGGCTAGAACTTTGCATGCACTCCGGTGCGCATAGGGGCATACATACTCTTCACAGTAGTTGCATTCCTACCGAGGTGGGGTTTCCTCTCGTCTCCATATTCCTTGTAGACGACTAGGTGACCTTGCTGAGGGCCTCCGTAAGTCCCCGTGTGCCGTGGATTCCCACACGGACGCCGGGCAGGTTGTACCGTACCCACCCCAGTCTAGGGTTTGCATCAGAGCGAGAGAGAGAGTCCCCTAGAGTCAGCCAGTTCCCCATCTCCTACCCCTGTTAGGCACCTTTGTGGTTGAGTGAACTCACATCTTAATTAATTCACTAAGGTTCTAAAAGGAAAATTTCATAAAATCTGGTGCGCATCATCCATAATTTGGGTGTTCACTTGGTTGTCTCTCTCCTCATCTCTTCTCTCTCTTGTGTGCATCGCTTGGCTATTATTTAGATTTTGGTTAGGATTGTTTGCTTCTTCTTCCTAGGTGCTCTAGTGTATGTGGAGTTGCCTCACACCCTCAGGATCATCTCCTAGGGGCAGCTCGCATTTCTATTCCTATCTTAATCCCCTGTTCGACTCATCACCCACCATGTCATCCTACAACTTCTCCCATTCCCATGAGGATTCTCTCCCTCATGGACTTCTCGAGGACCCGCCTAGGGTCGCCCATGTTCAGGGGGGAGAGGGGACTGCCCCTCCTCCCCCGACCATTGTCATCGAGGGCTCTCAGCCCTCCCTTTCTGGTTCCTCTTCACAGAATTCAGCCAATCAGATTCTTAACATGATGGCCCAGCTTGATCCGACCCAGCTTCACCTTATTTGACAAGCTCTACAGGGGGCGGATGCTCCATCTTCAGTTCCATCTCATGGCATGACTACTGCCGCCACTACATTTTCGGCTGCCGGATTAGGGGCCACCTCTTCGGCCCCCATTGATCTCACTCCGTTCCATCCTCAGGTTCTCCGGTTCCCCACTGTGAAAGCGGGCCAGGCTTCCACCTCGGCCCATCAGCCACTTGATAAGGGGAAGACCCAGATCCCCTCTAGTTCTTATGTTGACCCTTAGACCACCATCTCTCCAACATCACAGGCTCTGGTGGCCCCGGTCGATTTCGTCCATCTACAGCCAGGGGCCGCCCAGTTGGCTCATGTGGATATAGGCCCTTACCTGGCCCATTATACACCTTATGGGCTGCCCCCTCAGTCAGTTCATCCTTTAGCTCAATACTCTGGTTCTATTTTTCCTGCCGTATCTCCTCCTTCCCGGTGACGCAGCGGCGACATGGAAATGGATCGATGGCAACTCCTGACGGCACGGACGGGAACAGATAACTTGCTACCTCACACAGCTCGGCCTCACGCCGGACGGTCTCACACCGAGCGACACCCAATCCTCACAAAAGAGAAAAGAGAGAAGGGAAGAACACAAGGTAAACACCTTAGGTTTCAAGCTTTTTTTCTCATTCATATGATTCATACGTAACACCCTTAGCCCCCTATTTATAGGGAAGGCCATAACAACAATACCCTCCAACTTTCACTAATTGTGGTTATACCCTAGCCTAATAAAATAAAATCCACCCACCTAACTTTGACTTGTGGGTTTAAAATACAATACTTTGACTCAATAAAAATAAAATACATTGGTGGTTAAAACACAAATACCACCATAGTAAAATACATACACACATACATACGGATACGTATTCAGGATGCCGAGTCTTCAAGCGAGTCGTCGAGCCATAAGCTCGGTGCAGTCGGGGCGGTGCGACGTCGGCTCCGAGTAGTGGGCCTGATAATGGACCCGGTGTCCCCACCAACCCTCCCAGGGCGGCTGGAACTCGACTCCATCGAGTAAGGGGGGACACTGCTCTGGTAGTGCTCTAATAGATCTGGATCGAGGCGCTGGAGATCTTCCCGGCTGATCCAGGAATCATCAGAAGGTGGACGGTCCCGCCAGCAGACAAGGTAGCGCTGGTACATCATTCTCTATGTAGTTGTCACATGCTCATCCATTATCCTCTCAATTTGCTCGCGCAGTGCTCTCGAGGCTGTCGGACGCACAGGGGTGGGCTTACTCACAATGGGAGGAGAAGGCTCGAGAGGGTCACTAGGAATCGTTGTGGGTTCCTTGTAGGCCACTAGGTCTGTCACATTAAAGGTCGAGCTAATCCCATATTCGGGAGGTAAGTCCACAACATACGCATTGGAGCCAATCTTTTGTAGAATTGGGAAGGGACCATCACTACGGGCTTACAACTTTTTAATGGCTCCCGAAGGGAGTCGTTCGGGTCAAATCCATACCATAACCATGTCACCTTCTTGAAATTCATGGTGACGCCTATGCAAATCAGCCAAGCGCTTGTAAGTTTCATTATTGAGGTTTATTTGCTTGCTAATTGACTCATGCAGACTTTTGACATGCTGTGCAAATTCCTCAGCTGACTTGGATGTCCTAGACTCGAGGGGAAGGGGAATGAGATCCACAGGTTTCTTAGGTTTGTATCCATGCACGACCTCATATGGACTCATACATATGGACCTATTGACAAAGCTATTGTATGCAAAATCGGCTCTGGGCAAGAGAAGATCCCAGGTGCCCGAATAATCCCCTACGAGACACCTCAAAAGGTTTCCTAAACTCCTATTGACAACCTCTATTTGCCTATCAGTTTGTGGGTGATAGGCAGTGGAGAATTTGAGTTTGGTGCCATCTAGGTGCCAAAGTGTCTTCCAGAAGTAACTAGTGAACCGGACATCTCGGTCAGACACGATGGTTTGGGGGAGACCATGCAGACGCACAACTTCATTGAAGAACAAGGGGGCTACTCTAGATGCATCAGATGTTTTAGAACATGCAATGAAGTGGGCCATCTTAGAGAACCTATCAACGATAACAAAGATGGAATCATGCTTGTGAGCAGTGCGAGGTAAACCAAGGATATAATCCATGCTCACATCAACCCATGGTCGATCAGGAACGGGGAGAGGAGTGTAGAGACCAGTGTTCTGTTTGACCTGTTTGGCCATTGTGCATGTCCTACACTGGGCTACAATCTTGGCCACATCTTTCTTTAGGCCAGGCCAATAGAAATGCTCCTCCATAGAATGGATGGTCTTGTTGCGGCCAAAGTGACCAATAAGACCTCCAGCATGCATTTCCTAAATCAGGAAGTCCCGAACAGAAGTCCTCAGGACACAGAGTTGCTGCCCTTGAAATAGAAAACCATCCTGGAGTAGATAGTTAGAAAAGACTGTCGAGGGTCCAGTAGACAGAGTAGAGTAGACAGGGCCAAAATCAGGACACTCTCCATAGAGTTCCTTAATGCGATCAAATCTGGTGACCTCTACCCGAATAGTGGAAAGAAGGGAGACCCTTCGACTCAAGGCGTCGGCCACCTTATTTTCCTTTCCAGCCTTATATTTTAGGACAAATGTGAAAGACTGGAGGAATTCTACCCACCGACCATAACTAGGGTTTAAGCACTTCTGAGAGCTAAGGAATTTCAGAGCCTCGTGGTCCAAATATAAGACAAACTCTTGAGGTAAGAGATAGTGTCTCCAGTGTTTGAGGGCTTGGACCACGGCATAGAACTCTTTACCATAGGTGGAGTAACGAAGCGTTGCATCAGAAAGCTTCTCACTGAAATAAGCCAAGGGGTGGCTTTCCTAGTTGAGCACTCCTCCTATTCCTACGACAGATACATCACAGGATATCTCGAAGACTTTGGAAAAGTCTGGCAGGCGGAGGATAGGGGCTTTGGTCATGAGCTCCTTTATGGCACGAAAAGCCTGGGAGGCGGCTTTAGTCCACTCAAAATTCCCTTTACAGATGCAATCCGTAATGGGTGCCATAATGGTACTAAAGCCCTAAATGAAGCGTCTGTAGAAAGTGGCTAGCCCATGGAAACTACGAACGTCATGGACATTCTGGGGCTCTGGCCAGTCTATTATGGCTCGGACCTTGGATTGGTCCACAGACACTCCATGACTTGAAACCACAAATCCGAGAAAAGTGACATGGTCTGTCATGAATTCACATTTAGTAAGGTTGGCAAACAGGGTTTCTCTCCTCAAAGTCTCGCAAACTTCCCTCAAATGGTGGATGTGATCCTGAGGGTTGTGGCTATAGATGAGAATGTCGTCAAAGTAGACGACAACAAAATGACCAATGAGAGGACGAAGGGCTTCTGTCATAAGCCTCATGAAAGTGCTGGGGGCGTTGGATAACCCAAACGGCATGACAAGCCACTCATACAGACCTTCTTTTATTTTGAAGGTTGTCTTCCACTCATCCCCTGGTCGAATCCAGACCTGGTGGTAGCCACTTTTCAAGTCAATCTTGAAAAAGATGGTGGCCCCACACATCATGTCAAGCATGTCATCAAGATGAGGAATGGGAAACCTATACTTGACAGTGATCTTATTGATGGCGCGGCTGTCAACACACATCCTCCAGGTGCCATCTTTCTTGGGTGTGAGTAAGGCAGGGACAGCACATGGGCTCTTGCTCACCCTGAGGAAACCCTCTTGGATAAGGTCCTCGACAATCCTTTGGAGCTCAGCATGCTCCTTAGGGTTCAATCTGTAGTGGGGAAGGTTGGGTAGGGTGGACCCAGTGTAAGACCCCAGAATTTTTATAAATTATTTTTGGAATATTTAATTATTTTCTAGAATTTATAAAGGCCTAAATAAATTAATAAATATAATATTAGATCAATAAGTCATTATAAGGCCCAATTAGGTTAAATAATTAACCTAGCCTATTTAAAGATAATCCAAAAGGTTAATGGACCAAGTCCATTAAGTTTGGCCCATATTCTAGAAGGTTAATTGACTTATTCACGTATTTTAAAGATAAATACTATTTTTATAGATAATTATAAGGATAAATGAACAAGATAGTTTTATTTAATTGAAACTCTGTATACGTTTG
Organism: Amorphophallus konjac; assembly: GCA_022559845.1. Taxonomy (NCBI): domain Eukaryota; kingdom Viridiplantae; phylum Streptophyta; class Magnoliopsida; order Alismatales; family Araceae; genus Amorphophallus; species Amorphophallus konjac. Next base: position 5,000,617 of record CM040117.1, on the reverse strand, counting down.
GTGTAACGGTCTATCGGGCGACCGCTACAAGCATGTAACGCACCTAGGCTGATGCGTTACACTCTGGCAGTTCCGTGAAAGAAAGAACGAGCAAAAAGATTAGAACTTTGAGATCTTATCTACAAGAGATCGCCTCGGGAGAGCTTATAACATTGCTAAGGACTCTTAGGGATTAGGTTCTGGCAAATTAAAGACTCTAGAATCGATCTAATCTTCAAAACCCTATAAATAGGACCTAGTTCTGAACTGTGCGACTCTTACTTTTGGCTCATGAAGAATCAAGGTAAGGAGATATAATTTCGGGTATCTCTTTTTTCCACACGTTTTTTTTTCAAACTTGTCTGGGCTTTTCCCGGGTGGCGGGTCAACAAAGCCACCGGGTGGCCACGCGGTGCTACACGCGCTCGGGCGCGGTCGGCTGCGGGCCCGGGCGCGGACTTGGGCGCTACTGGCGGTAAAGCGGCGGGCGCTGCATGCGGATGGCAGCGGGCGGGCCTGTGGGCGGACGGGAGCGCAGGCACGCGCGGGTCTGCTGGCGCGTGCGCGCGCGAGGGCGGGCGACGTGTGCGTAGGCGCGTGCGCGCGAGTAGACGGGCGACACGCGCGGGAGGGCCGGGCGCAGCTGTGCCAGCGAACGCGGCGGTAGTTGCGAGGGGCGCGGCGGGGCGCGGTGGTGCTCACGATGGGGCGCAGCGGCAGTCGCGGCGGTGGCGGGGACTGCCGTTGTGGCCGGGATTCGTTTAAATCCCAGCACGGGTGACGAAGCGTTCCTTGCAAACGCGCTTTTCCTTTTTTTTTAATTCCCTCTCTTTTCTCTTTCTCTCAACCGAGATATACTATTCTTTTCTCTTTTTTCTCTTTTTTGTCCTCACTTCTTCTGCTGTGCGCTGAACGAGAGAGAGAGAACAGAGAGAGAGAGAGAGAAACAGACAGAAAGAGATATAGAGAGAGAGAGAGACAGAAATAGAGAGAGAGAATAACAGAGAGAGGACGGGAGGGAGTTCTCTGTGCAAAATTTATTTTTCTCCCCTTTTTTTTCAATTTTTTTTCAAAACTCCTCTCAACCAACAGAATGCAACTACTCTTTTTCCCCCTTTTTTTCACTTCTAGCAACCTAGAGAGAGAAAGAGAGACGACGTCGAGGACGTCGGGGTCATCGGAGACGCCGTTGTTGGGCTCTGATACCAAATCTGACGCGGCGGTGACGTGGAAATGGATCGACGGCAACTCCTGACGGCACGGACGGGAATGGATAACTTGCTACCTCACGCAGCTCGGCCTCACCCCGGACGGTCTCACACCGGGAGACGCTCAATCCTCACAAAAGAGAAAAGAGAGAAGGGAAGAACACAATACAAACACCTTAGGTTTCAAGCTTTTTTTCTCATTCATATGTTTCATACGTAACACCCTTAGCCCCCTATTTATAGGGAATGACATAACAACAATACCCTTCAACTTTCACTAATTGTGGTTATACCCTAGCCTAATAAAATAAAACCCACCCACCTAACTTTGACTTGTGGGTTTAAAATACAATACTTTGACTCAATAAAAATAAAATACATTGGTGGTTAAAACACAAATACCACCATAGTAAAATACATACACACATACGTATGGATACGTATTCAGGACGTCGAGTCTTCAAGCGAGTCACCGAGCCATAAGCTCTGTGCAGTCGGGGCGGTGCGGCGTCGGCTCCGAGTAGTGGGCCCGGTAATGGACCCGGTGCCCCACCACCCGGGAATGGGAACTTCTCGACAAATGGGCTGCCATGCAGCAGCAGATTGACCTCCTCCATAAGCGGGTCGCCCGTAGTCTCTGGTTGATGTTCCCATTCCTAACTTCCGGGACATTCGCTTTCCTCCCCAGTCTGAGCTCCCCGTGTACCGGAAATATGACGGGAATGGCAACCCGTTTATTCACGTCAGGGAGTTCCTTTATGAGTCGGCGCAGTTCCAACATGACGACCGCCTGTGGCCGTATTTGTTCCGCCGATCTTTGGATGGGGTCGCCCTCGAATGGTTCTACACCTTGCCTCTTGAGAAGGCAGAAAGTTTCAAGACCGTGAAGGAGAAGTTTATCCAGATATTTCTGGATCGGGTTGGTCCCGAGTATTCCTTTACAGACCTAGTTGCAGAGAAGATGAAAGCAGACGAGGACTTTGCTACATATGCAGATCGATGGAGGTAGATGGCCTCACGTGTTCCCAGGCAGATCCCGGAAGAAGAAAAAGTCAAGTTGTTAATTTCTAATGCCACTTCGACGTTCCGGAACATATTAGCAATGAATGACATTTCAAATATGCACCAGTTGTACAGTCGGGCCAGGTTTATCCAGACCCAATTTAAAGACTCCCCTATCCATTCCTTGTTTGAAGCCCAGAAATCCAAAACTACAAGAAAGTCCCATTGCCCAGTTACTGAGGGAGTACAAACCAATGAGCAGGTTCAGGCTGTTCAATTCCCTAACCAGCCCGCTTCACCCCGTTTCCAACAACCCCCACGCAACCCCCAGTTCTCCGCTCCACAAGCTCCCCGACCCACTTTCCAAGCTCCCCAGCACCCACAACAACCACCACCACAATAGCCTCAACAACCACCCCAGTACCATAACGTTCCTCCTCCCGCTGGTTATGGGCCTGCTCGACCGGGACCCAAGAGAGTCAACTACCCACCACTTCCAGAAACACTCCCTAACATCTTTTCAGCTTTAATGTACACTGGTGATATTCAATTGCCTTCGGAGGGTCAGAATTGGAATCCGACAGCCGATCAGTCAAGGTATTGCATATACCATCGGCAACCCCGGCACACCATAGAGAGATGCTACCAGTTCAGAGATTTGGTGTATGATCTGCATGAGGGCCAGAGAATTGATTGGGCCCAAATGCATAAATTAATTGAAGATATAAAGAAAGAAGAAGACAAGCAAGGCCGCAGCAGGCGGCGCCTCAGCAGCAGCAGTTTCAGCAACCTCTCCAACAACAACAACCTCCACAGCAGCAGCAGTAGCACCAAGACCTCGGGATTCATCAGAATCCCATGCCAGAACATCGCCCGCTCCTCAGCAGCAGCAACAACAGCAGCCGGCACCGGCTCAAGTAATGCAGTCACCGCCCAGCCCCTAATGCTGGGTGGTCCTTTGATGATGAGACCCCCGCTCATCTTTTGGCCTTCCACCACACCAACTTCCCCGCACCTTCTGTTCCTTCCATTCTCCGGCCCACCACCATGGCCACCGCTCCACCCATTGTCCTCTCCCAATCACCTATTGCACCCGCCACATTCCCCACCATTCCGCCAACCCTTCCACCATACCCGCCTGCCCCCATCATCACCCCTCCATTTAACCCTTCACCAATCATCACTCCGCCAGGGCCCGTCAGGCCAGCCTCCGCCATCCTCACCCCTATTTCTACCCCTTCCCCTTACCCCACCTGAGCCAATCGGGAGTCCATCTGAGCCGTGCCGGCACGACAATGCGCCCTCCGGAGCGGGCGTCCATTCCACCGAAGTTACCCTTTCCCTGGTGCATCTGCACCCAACCCTTAAGTTCCTTCCTCAACAGTTGAAGCAGAAGAAGTAGACCCCTGTCGGGCACGAAGTATGACTTGCTACAGCATTTGGATCGGATGCCAGCCAAAATATCGATTCTAGAGCTAATTAAAAGGTCCACGCTACATCAGGATGCCCTAAGGGCTTTTTTGCTGAAAGTTATGGTTAGCGAGGATGTGGCAGTAGACAGTTTGCCGTCAGTGTTGGCAACAATTACAAGGGGGCCTTCCATTTCATTCTCTGAGTCAGAACTAGCACCCCCAGAGGCATGACAGATGCCACTCTGCGTTACTATTTCTTTGAACAAAGTGGCAGTTGAATCAGCCCTTGTGGACACAGAGCGTCGATAAATGTGTGTCCGCTAAGTACACTGCGTGCCTGTAATATTTCAGAAGTTATGCTTAGGCCGACGCCAACCACAATTGCGGCATATGATAACTCTAGACGAGCTTGCCATGGGGTCATGACAGTTCAGGTCGAGCTAGGGCCTTTGGTAATGGACGTGGAGTTTTATGTACTGGACATAGACCCGATGTTCAAGGCAATTCTGGGTCGTCCATGGATAGATAGCCTGAATGTTGTACCCTCAACCGCCCACCAGTGCCTTAAGTTCCCATTTCAAGGCCGAGTAGTTAAGGTGAAGAGTATCTCCACCGTACAATCTGTTGATGCGATTGCAGATAAGATTCTTCCTACTTTGTGGCCGAGCAACAGGCCAGTCCTTTATGTTATGGACTTAAACTACTCATGGGCATATGTGTCACGCAAGCCCGCCACTGCACCGGTGAATGTCAAAATTAAGTCCAAGATTCGAGATTCAAAAGGGTGGCATATGATTTTGAAATTAGGCTATCAGCCGGGCTTGGCCTCGCAGCACAATTGTATGGGCGAACTAAGCCCATCCCTAAAGGTAGGAAAATGAGCCGGAGAGGCCTTGGCTACCGGGAGTCAGCACTGTCCATTCTGGGAGACTCAGGGCCACTGACGTGGGACTACCGTCAACACTTTGTGAAAGGCCCGTTACAGCTAGGCACTTTGAAGAAGCCGCCGTCCTGTTCTGATATGAAGACTGATGCCGCTCATGTTGTTGCTGACCCACACCGCCACTGAAGAGGCTGGTGGGTGACATGGAAGACTTTTGTAGTTGCTTTGAGAAGCTGTTCCAAGAAGAAGAAGCTCGTCCGAAGAAGATGGAGATGCAGCTGGTGAAGCATCTCCTACTGAGCTAGTTCACCGGAGGCCGCGGGAGTGGGGAGCTCCATCACTACCTTCTCCTTGTCCCCATCCCGTCTCGCCTCCTTGTTTCAGCAAGTGGGTTTGTTCCCCGTTCCCCTCCGATCATGGTCGACCCATACTTCACGGAAAGACCATTTGAAGTTCTATTTGGTCCTTGCGCATGTGGGCGCTGCCCACCCGTTGACTTATCAACTCTGTTTACTCCTCCTTCCCCCACTGCCCAACTCCACGAAATGTGGTTTTCATCTTCCGACCCATTCTTCGATTGCATCTTCCCTGGTCTGTTTCCCATGCAACTCCCTCCTCCCCCGTCTTCTTCTTCCTGTTGGGTGATCTCCTCCGACTTCAAAAAAAATGCCAATTTTAAAACGGAGGTTTCAATGGAGGATTACGCTATATTCTGCCCATCTCCCCAGGGGGACGAGATCCCTGCTCCTTTCCCAGTAGATTTTTGTCTCCTAGGTTAGATGTACATTCTGCAGAGTCCCCTAGGTTGGTAGAGTTAGTTGGGGTAGAGTCTAGTTCTAGTTTGGTCAGCCCATCCACGTCCGCGGGCACCCTGTGATGCGCCATTCTAGATCCATCCCGGATAGGTTCCTCCAAGATTTAGCTCAGAGATGTCATGCCCTTCTCAAATGCCCTGAGTTTGTAGAGACCGCCATAGTCTTGGAGGATGATGAGGAAGTAGAAGGGGTGTGGAGCAATGATGGATTAGATGTATATGAAATCATTGATGAGAAGGACCCAACCGACGATGAGGAAAGTGATGTGGATGACACTGTCGATCTGTACGCAAGGATTAAAGAGATTTGATGAACCGTCGACGGTAGTGGATGAACCCACTAAAGAGATTAATCTTGAACCGAAGAGGACCCCAGGCCCATAATCATTTCTGCTAGTCTCCTCCTCAGGTTGAAGAGGAGCTGATCAAGGTTTTGAGGGAGTACAGCGATTCATTTGTCTTGGTCCTATGAGGACATGCCGGGTCTTGACCCCACGTTGGTTGAACATCGACTTATTCTTAAACTAGGGGCAACACCCGTTAAACAAAAATCAAGGAGATTCCACCCGCAGATGGCCTTAAGGATAAAGGAGGAAGTTGATAAATTGCACAAGGCCAGGTTCATTAGAGTGGTTTTATATCCGCAATGGGTGGCAAATATAGTCCCGGTAATGAAGAAAGACGGAAAAATTGAATTTGCATCGATTTCAGGGACTTGAATAAGGCATGTCCGAAGGATGATTTCCCGCTTCCTCACATTGATGTACCGGTGGACAACACGGCTGGGTATGAGGCCCTCTCATTTATGGATGGGTATTCTAGTTATAATCAAATCTGTCTTGCTCCTGAGGATCAAGAGAAGACCTCTTTCACCATACCCTGGGGAACATACTGCTATGTCGTTATGCCATTCGGATTAAAGAATGCAGGTGCCACGTACCAGCGGGCAATGATGGCCATCTTCCACGACATGATGCATGTGTACTTGGAACCCTATGTGGATGATATCCTGGTGAAGTCAAGGTCCAAAGAAGAGCACCCCGCCATTTTAGCCAAGGTATTGCAAAGGGCTAGGGAGTACAAGCTGAAAATGAATCCAAAGAAATGTGTATTTGGAGTTGCATCAGGGAAATTGCTTGGGTTTATAGTTAGTAAACGGGGGATTTAGATTGATCCGAATAAAGTAAAGGCCGTTATGGAGATGCCACCATCTAAGAACATCATGGAACTCAGAGGTTTGATTGGGCGCTTGCAATTCATTAGAAGATTTATATCTCAACATTCGCAGAGATGCCGCCCATTCTATGAATTGTTGAAGGCGGGAGCCAAGTTTTAATGGAACGAACAATGTCAGAAGGCCTATGAGGATCTTAAGGTCTATCTTTCTAATCCCCCGGTTCTGCAACCACCCGTCCCTAGGAAACCCCTAATATTATACATTTCTGTTATTGAGGATTCTCTAGGAGCTGTTCTGGCTCAGGTGGATGATGAAGGAAGGGAAAGGGTAGCATACTACCTTTTGAGGTTGTTTAATCCTACTAAATCTAAGTATACTGCCATGGAGAAGACCTGTGCAGTGCTAGTGTGGGTAGCTCAGAAACTCAAACACTATTTTCTCGCCCACGAGGTTAGGTTAAGCTGATCTCTAGAATGGACCCCATTCGTTATCTCTTAGAAAAACCTGTCCTTTCTAGCAGATTAGCTCGCTGGCAGAGCTTTCTTTCCTAATTCGATATCACCTTCGTTGTTCAGAAAGCGATCAAGGGGTACGCGATTGCTGAACATCTTGCTCATTCTCCTATCCCTCGCACTGATTCAATCCAGACGAGTTTCCTGATGAGCACTTGGCTATAATCACTCATCTTCCTTTTTGGTCTCTTCATTTCGACGGTGCTCTCAATTCTCAGGGCCGAGGAATCGGCACCGTTCTCCTCACTCCGGAAGGAGTAACCATCCCCATCGCTTATCAACTCTCTTTTCCTGCCACAAATAACATAGCCGAGTATGAGGCTCTCCTTGCCGGTCTGAAGCATGCCTACCTCATGGGCGCGCGATACCTTAACATCATAGGAGACTCTCAATTGGTGTTGCGTCAAGTTTTGTCAACTTACCGCACCCGTGACCCCAAACTCAAGGCTTATCAAGATTTGGTCACGCTCTTGACTAGGCAATTCCGGAAGCTCATCTACATTGATACTCCTCGTTCTTAGAACATTCTGGCCGATGCACTGGCATCACTCGCTTCTTCTCTCTCATTCCCCCTCAGTCGCGCCACTGAGACCATCATGGTCCAGCGGTTAGACGCTCCTTCCCTTCAGGATCCCTGGTTTAACAACCTTAGGAAATTTGAAGAAAGGAAAGCGGAGAGGGAAGACTTGAAAGAAGTTTCATTGACTGAGCTCGAGGAGATTATAGAAGAAGAAGAATTGCCGTGGTACCACGAGATAAAGCAGTATTGCAGGGATGGTTCCTTTCCCGAGACGGCGAATGCCGAGCAACGCAAGGCCATTAGAAGAGTCGCCGCTAGATACACGATTATCGCAGGAGAATTGTACAGGCGGGCTCTCAGTGGAGTTCTAATGAGGTGTTTGGATGACGATGAGGCTTGGAAGGTAGTGGAAGCTACTCACTCCAGTGAGTGTGGAGGGCACGTTAATGGGCAGGCGTTGGCAAAGAAGATTCTTAGGTAGGGCTATTACTGGCCAACCCTAGAAGAAGACTGTTCCACCTATGTCCATGGCTGTCTTCAATGCCAACTCCATGCCGATAAAATCCATGCTCCTGCTTCTTCTCTCCATCCTCTTTCTGCTCCTTGGCCATTCTCAATGTGGGCCTTTGATATCGTTGGACCACTTGGTGACCCTAATGCTCAGGTTAAACAAAAATCCTTCATTCTGACTGCTACAGAGTACTTCAACAAGTGGGCGGAAGCTGAAGCTTATCCAGAAATCAAAGCCACCACGGTATGCCACTTTATTCTCAAGAATATCATCTCGAGGTTTGGAGTGCCAAGTGATATCGTTACTGACAATGGGCCTCAATTTGTTTCTCAAGAACTTCCGGACCTCGGTAAGAAATTTAATATTTCATTGCATCATTCATCACCATACTACCCTCAAGGTAATGGCCAAGCTGAGGCCACAAACAAAACCCTTCTTAAAATCATTAAGAAAACATGCGAGTCGCACAAATTTGCTGATTGGGCCGACAAACTGATAGAAGCTCTATGGGCTTATCGCACCTCCGTCCGTACTCCTACAGGGCAAACTCCTTTTGCTCTCACCTATGGGATGGAGGCGGTACTCCCGTACGAGATCTTGATCCCTTCCCTAAGAGTGTAGCTAGACAAAGAACTTAATCTCGACGAGCGTCGAGAGGCGTTGCTAGTCCAACTGGAACTCTTAGACGAGAAGAGGCTAAATGCGGCCAATCACGTCTCAGTTTATCAAAAACGTGTCTCGCGATATTTTCAAAAGAAGGTTATTGAAAGAAAATTCCAAGTGGGTAACATGGTTTTGAAACGTAAATTTATTAGATCAGCAGGTCCAGGTCTAAGCTGCAACCCAACTGGGAAGGGCCGTTTGTAGTTAAGGAAGTCTATCCGGGTAACGCGTATCGCTTAGTTAACGCGGAGGGTGAGGAATTGCCAAATCCGTGGAATGGGCTGTATTTAAAACATTTTTATCCATAGAGTCGAGCCAGCAACAGCCCGGCGGCGGGGTGTACCTCTATTTGATCATGAAGGGAGATCCCCGGTTTAACATTCACACACTACACGACCCCCTGTGGTTCGATTTTTCTCTTTCGTGCAACACCGTTTCTCCCTTGGCCATACTTAGGGGAAAGTGAAAATCCTTATTTTTTCTCCTCTCTCGACTAAAAATAGGGGCAAGTGGTGAATAAGGGGGCGAGAACTGATCTAGACCCCCCGGTAAAAGAGGTCTCAAATAGGGGCAGTCCGTTATGACCTTATTCCGCAGATATAAGAGCAAAGGAAAAAGAGAGAAAAGAAATAGAGAAAAGGGGGTAAAATCAAAATCAAAAGCTAAAGGCTCGTTCACAAGCTCGAAGCTTGAGAATCTAAAAGTCCCCAAAATAATGAAACTAGGCATGGCAAGAGTGGCAGTACAATTTCCCCACGGGACGTCATGAGCCCGGTCGTATGCGTGCCTAGAGCGGATGTAGGTTCGATGACAGACACAAAACCCCGGTGCAACAGACCAAAAATTCTTTGAAAAGGGGTGCCGCGAGAAGAACTCAAGCCCTAAAAACCTCTATACCTATTTCCAGTTTTTCTATCAAGCTCTCTTTTATTTTCCAAGGAATGGATCCCACCCCGGGTATGGCCTCGGTAGAGACATCGTAAAGCAAAATTGGACCCTCGCCATGGGCAGTCACCCATAACGCACGTTGAACCTAGGAGACCCCTAGTGAGATATGAAGTTCCCCGTCCTCAGGTTTGAGCTGGTTTCAAAATCTAAAAAAATCGAATATTCCAAATTCCAAAAAAATCAAATATTCCAAAATTTCAAAAAAATTAAATATTTCAAAACCAAAAAAATTGAATATTCCTAAATTCCAAAAAATCAAATATTTCGAAACCAAAAAAATCAAATATTTCAAAAATCAAAAAAATAAAATATTTCAAAATCTAAAAATAAAATATTTCAAAATCCAAAAAGAATCTAAATATTTTCAAAATCACAAAAAGATTTTCATCATTTGCATTGCATGGCATCCATCGCATTCATTTTCATTTGTTATTTGCCTATTTAATAAGGCTTACCCCCTTGACCAAAAATCAAGAACTGGTCATTGCCTAACTTGCTACAGGCAAGGGGTTAAGCCTAAAACAGATTTAATCTATTTTCTTTGTTTGTGTGTGTGTAGGGGCAGGTTGAAGCTCAAGGTTCAGCACTTCAGTCAGTAAACGGTCCTCTGGGGACCGTCCTACTTCTTTCAACGGCCATGGGCAGACCGTCCAACATTTCACACGGTTTCATACAGATCGTTCCAGCCTCAATCCACGGTTTTCATTAGACCGTTCAAAAATATGAACGACAGATTCTTGACCGTTTTCCATTATTACGGTCTGTTGCAGGCCGTTCAATTCTTCGCTCTCAACTCTGCCATTGATCTAATGCATGGCTCTAAGGGAGCCGTTCTACTCCCTGAGCGGTCAAATTTTAACCGTTTATTCAACTGAGCAGTCTGTGTGTGACCATGTGCATTCGGAGGGCATACCCAAACTCATTCAACCACGCATAAGAAAAGCCAAGCTCAAGTCGAACAAAATCACCAACTTTATTCATTCATATATCAAACTTTCTAAGCATAAGTCTCTACATCAAGCATCATGAAAAGAAAAGGAAGAATCACTTGGTCCTCCACTGGGCATCCCCGCGGGGACGTATCTCTCTCAGCTCTCTAACGTAGGCCTGGCGTGTCGCCAGAATCTCTACAACCTCCGCTGGAAGGGTCAGCACCCTGCTCACCTCCCACATGATCAGGGCACTCCTGACCGCCTGCTCGTCCTCCTCTGTACCGATCCTCCTCGCTTGTAGCGCGGGAAGGTGGGGTAGTGCTGGAAGAACAGTCCTGGGAAGTCCAACCTGTAGGTAGCACCCGTACGGGCTGTACATCGCCAGTGCAGTGTCGCTCACGAGCCTCAGATCCAAGCCCGGCCTCCTAGGCACCCTGACAGTGGTGTCGCGGAGGAAGTCAGGGCACATCACGAACCAATCCAGGGTCAGTCGGTTGATGTGCAGTCGCCACTCGTCCCTGGTCTTCTTTTCTGCTGTCCTGCACTCTACCTGTGGAGAGAACCCGAAGGCGCCACCTATGAAGAAGAGAGGGTGGCTCCCGAAGATCTGACTGGCGCCTGAAGTGACATCCTCCTTATAAATGAATTTCATCCTGACACCCATCCAGCACTCTAAAAGCATCATAGAACCAAAGAGAAGACCCCCTAGAGCTGCTGAGGTAAGGCCCTCGTACAAGTAAGCAAGGACAGCCTGAGAGATAGAAAGACCCTGCCACAGGCCGCTGATGGTACTAAGGATAGAAGTCTCTAGCACGTGGTAGACAGAGGGGAACATGATAGCCCCACACAGGCAGATAGACGTGGCCTTGGCTATGGCCTCATCCCACCCACACCTATTCCTACAATGTTCAACTACCCACTGGCTAAGAGGAAGAAGGTGGATCTGACGTGGACCTATGAAGGTGTGGATGTCCCTGCTATCTGGTATAAACCCTCCCAAGATAAGCCTAGGTTCAATAGGGGCAACAGTGTGACACACTAAGTCTTCCTCACCCACCTTAGACCTAGGAAAAGAGAAGTAGGTCTCTACCTCCTCTAGTAGGATAGTGACCTCAAAAGATGGAAACATGAATGTATGGGTCTGAGGGTGCCAGATTTCTACCAAGGCCGAGATACTATGCCAGTCAAGAGAGAGCTTTGGGTAATTTTGGCCTAGTACCAAGAGTGGGTGCAGGTGCCAGGACTTCAGGATGGATGTCAATCTTAGGGGCAATGCACGGACCATGGGAGCCATCCACTTCAAAGTGGAATAGCGTCTGGAGCCAGGGAGAAGTTGAGATGGAAAAGAGAAAAGGAGAAAGAGAGGAAGAACGTGTAAGTGAATGAATAAACTTATTTGAATGAAATCATGCTAACATACCTCTCTCAAAGGGCTCGAGCTGAGATGACGAGGGATCATGGTCTGCCGTTGGAGCACTTCACGCTCCTTCCTGGCTGGCTTTGGCCCTTCATAAGCTGCCCCCTCCATGGAGCTCCCCTCGAAGGATCTCTTCATGATGATTTGATGAAGAATAGCAAAGGTTTGAGGCCTAGAAAGAGGAGTATGGTGTGAGCTACGAATTTAGAGGTCCCTCCTACTTATAGGGCTTGGTTAGAGGCCTAGACCCATTAACATTGAGGTTGGATAAGTCTAGAATGGGATAGGATGTGGTTTGGATCAGGTTGAAGCACTCTATACTCGGTTTGGGACTCTCAAAGAGAGTCCCGTTCGAAAGCACAGGGCGTCCATTTGCACGGTCTCTCGATAGACCTCCTCATTCATTGGGCGGTCTACTTATGACCATTCCACATCTTCTAGACAGTTCGAATGCTGGCGTTTGGGTGGCCTAATACAGACCGTTCACATCAACAGGCGATCAAGATGGAACCATCTTATAATCTGAACGAACAAGTGTGGATCGTTTGCTATCTCATCTGGATGGTCAAGAAATGACCGCATGTTTCTTGGGGTGGTCTAATGAGTGACCGTCTAGAAGGCCTGAAGCCTTGTTTTAATCTGTTTGCACCTGTATCACTCAAAACATGTGGTTCATCTCTCTCTTACTCAGTTTGGCGTCTCTCTTTCACTCAATTTTGGTGTCTCTCTCTCACTCAGTTTGGCATCTCTCTTTCACTCAATTTTGGCATCTCTCTCTCACTCAGTGTGGTTCGTCTCTCTTTCACTCAATTTTGGCGTCCCTCTCTCACTCAGTTTGGCGTCTCTCTTTCACTCAGTTTGGCGTCCATCTCTCTCACTCGTGGTCGTGTCATCTCCCCCTCACTCGTAGTCGGCACACTCGTGGTCGTGTCGTCCCTCTCTCACTCATGGTCCTGCCGTCTCTCTCACACGTCTCCATCTCACTCACGTCGGGTTAGTAATCGTAGTCAATTAGCTTGCATTCAGTCATTCATACATCCACAAAATCACAATAAAAGCATATTATATCACTATCATATCATGTCCACATGTACAAAAGTCGTGTCCCTAGTACAAGAGTCAGGCCTATCCCTCTCCCTGACCCCCGTCACTGTCTCTACCTCCCACATGCCTCTTTGGTGGAGGCATCGCTGAGGTCGCCTCGTCACGACGTCACCGGCGCCGCTCGTTCCTCCGGTGACTGGAAGAACTCGTAAAATAACTCCTCACCGAGCCGTGGGTGCCATGCTACTACCACTCGGCGTCCCGCTACGCGCTGACCGCCGGCTCATCTCCTTATATGCCCACAGCTCTCCCCTCAGCTCTGACGCCTCCACCCGGTAACTCTTTGCCTCTGCTACTTTGGCTCGGAGACGCTCTAACTCTGCATGAAGGAGCGCCGTCTCGACCGTATCTGTCGGTCGACTCCGTGTCATCTCATCCCGGAGGTGAGAAACCTCAGCTCGGTAAACGTCTGCATCTGCCGCCCACGCTCTAATAAGCTCCGTCTCCACTGTCCTGGCACGGGAGCTCTCCATCTCTGCATAGAGGCGTGAAGCCTCTACTACGTCTGTGCGTAAAGCCGCGACCTCCGCACGAGACCGCTCTGCCTCCTCCCTAGCCGCTGCCCGGCTCTGCTCAAGCTCTGCCCTAAGTCGGGTCAGCTCAGTCATCTGCATATGCACATTTTCATGTTTAGTCAATAACATTTCATACATTTCATAATCATAAGCATAACAATAGGGAAAGTTGAGTGATTGCATACCCTCTCGGTGAGCGCCACCTCAGCCGCCTTGGCCCGCTCTACCAGCCGTGTGAAGTCGGCATCCCGCTCAGCTCGGTCTGCGGGAGTCTGCGAAGAAGAGGAAGGAGCGTCGGCCCCCTACCACTGGGCCCCCTCGGTGCGCTGCATCCCAAAATTTCAGGCCAGTCACATGCATAATCATAATCATAAACATTTGCATAATTTAAAGGGTTTAGGGTTTAGAAACTCACCAGTAGGGCTAGCGTCTATCGAGCCTCATCTCGCTCACGGATCGTGGCGTGAAGGAGCCCCTGCAGCTCCACGATCCTGCCCTCAGGGTCAACCTGCATTTAGAAGTTTAAACATCAGTGCATCATCATATAGAAAGCATAATAGAAAAGAGCATTTAGGGTTTAGAAGTCGTACCAGTCGGCGGGCACCCCGGAACACCTGGTCCCGGTAGTGCCGGGCATACGCCGTGTAGTACGCCGCGTCGCTCTCTACACGGGCGGTCACCACCCGCCCACGTGCTGTCCGATCTGTGATCTGCTCCGCAGCTCGCTCTCTCCAATCGCCCACTGTCGCTGCTCCCCGCGGGTGCCGACTGACGCGCTCTCCTGACGTTGGAAACTCCACCGCTGGCTGTGGGACGCCGGTCATCATCATCACCAACCTGTAGTGTAGTGGCTCCACTACGTTCATGCAGTGAAGCCACACGTCACGTCCAGAGAAGGCAATGGCCTCGGCCACCCAGGGCTAGCCCTCGCGTCCCTCCTCCGCATAAGGACACCACCGTACCTGTCAAGATAGGAAGTCACATCAGCATCATAATCATGTAGAATTGCATTTAAGTGAAGAGTCTAAGTTTAGAGTTGTACCGAGGTGTATGGTAGAGTGTCCATGTCATCCTGGAGCTCCCGGACCTGTCTCCGGAGACCTCCGCTCTCCCGAGGTGCAGTCCACCTCTGGGCAATAGGCAGTCGGTCTGGGTGGGTCTCCTCGCCTGGCCCGAGCCCGCGTAAGTACACATAGGCCCATACCTGCATTGCATTTCATCAAGAGTCAGCATATAGCAGTCTTAAGGGTCCCATAGCTAAATGCATAGTAGGAGTCAGAGTCGTACCTGGAGTAGAGGGGAGAAGCCCCCGAGCATCGTCCGTCGGGATGTCGAGCTCAAGGTGTCTAACAGGAACGTGAGGACAGCAGCTCCCCATGCGTAATCACCCACGCGGTCAAGGTCCCTGAGCAGTGGCAAGAAACGGCAGCTGATGACGTCCCCTCGCGTCATGAAAAGAAGTCGGCCGAACAGCAACGTCAAGAACCTCCACAGTACCCGATCTGCCTCCGCTCCAACTCGTGGTCTGGCTCGCTCCATGAGTCTCTCAAGGTGCTGCTCGGGTAGCTCCCCAATCGCGATCCCCGCCCGCCGAAGCCCCAGGCTATCCTGAAGCGCCGCTCGAGTCAGGGTGGTGGACTGTCGCTCGGGGTGCAGCAAGTCTAGTCCCAGGAGCTCCTGGGCCATCTCCCGGTAGTCAGGGTATGTACTCCCGCTGACCGGTGACCCATGCACGCGCAGGCTAGTAAGTCGGGCCACGTCCTCGAGCGTGGGGACCATGTGCCCCCACGGGAAGAGAAACGCGCGACTCACTGGGTCCTAGCGGTCGTGCAGAGCGTAGAGTAGCGATGTGTCAAACCGGCTGACCTCCACGCTCAGGAACTCTAAGAATCCCATGACTCTCAGCCTCTCACGCTGGAAGTTGGGTAGTGTGAGGTACACTGCCCGAACCTGCAACCATGAGATCCGAGTCCTACGCTTTCCCTGCATACATTTAGATTAATTGCATTTTTGTTTAGAATTTCACACTTAATTCAATAATTCACTCTCTGCCCTCTAAACGGTCACCCATGGACCATTTCCCATCCAACGGTTGTCTCCCAACTGCTTCACTAAGTCCCACGGTTCCCCCTGGACCATCTTTCTATCTAATGCTTGCCCTAAAATGGACCACATTTGGCCGTTTAGCAATAACACGGTCCCCATTTGACTGTGTCCCCTCCCTTTCAAGTTCCTAAATCATTTAAGGGTTGCACGGTCTGTCGAACGGCCTTGTGGTTTTAACGATCTTTTTCTAACCGTTCTATTTCTAGGGGTCTTACATTTTTGAACGGACCATGGACGGCCGTTCTGCATTTCATGGTTTAAATTCAACCATTCTGTTCTTAATGAAGTCAGTTTCTGAACGGACTGTAATAGGCCGTTTTATATTTCACGGTCCTATGTAGACCGTTTCGTTTACAACGTTTCACATTCGGAACGGTTTGATGAGAACCGTCCTACTATTAAGCGGTCTTCTTTAGACCGTGCTTTGGTGTCGGTTTGTCTTCTCTTGAACGGCCTCCCTTGGGCCGTGTGATGTGGAACAGTTCTATGTGAACCGTGTGGTTGGTTTGTGCGGTCACTGTTAGACCGCGCCATTACCATCATTTCCGATGACGTGATAGCCCTCCCCGCCGGTGGTAAGGGCCGCCTTGGCCTCGAATCGGCTCCTAAGGGGTCCAACGCCCCTATTCTACTCCTAAGGTTAACTTGCATAAAATAAAAAATGAAAATAGGGGGGGTGGCTTAGTGCACCAACCTCGGGGTCCCGTGGTTTCTTGGACGGCCTCTCCGTCGGTGCGCCTTCTCCGACGTCTTCTTCCCCGGCCACAACGGCGTCTTGATCTTCTCCGGCTTTGGACGGCGGCGGGGGTGCCTCTCCCTCGGCCGTCGACGATGCCGGCGTGTCCTCCGGCGGGGGTACCTCCTCCGCGGCAGCGGTCGTCGACGCCGGCGGCACGACCTCCTCCTCTCCGGCCATGGATGGACGACGGGCCTGATGTTTCTAGCGCATGAACAAGGAGAAATGGAGAGGGAGAGTGGGAGAAGTTTGAGAGGAATAGAAAGGAGTGGGGTTTTGAGAGGAGAGGAGTGGGGGGAACGGTGGCATTTCCTTCCCTCCCGTCGTCGGTTACGGTGGGGAGGGTGGGCGATGAAAGGTTTTGTTTTTTTAAGTGCCCCAAGTATTACGCGGTCTATCGCCAGACCGCCCCACTTTTGGACGGCCCAAATGTCACCATTTAACCATCAACGGTACTTTGCATTACACGGTTATCTCTTGGCCGCTCCTTCCTTTGAGCGGTCTACATTTTGACCGTGTAATTTTTTGGTCATGTTCAAATCGTATTTTATGGAATGGTCTCGGGTGAGCCATGCTGTGGTATGACCCCCTTCTTTATGCTGCATTCTATGACTCGTTGATAAATCTAATTTGATGATATGTATTGCAAAACCTGCTCGGGATTTTCTTTGCAGCATCACTTTCAAATGTCGTTCCGCCTGCACAGGTAAGTCAGGTATGGCTTTCTATCTCTATATCCCTTATTGCATTACTATATGGTATTATGCTATATTATCTCGAGAAACGGTTGGTTACCCGCATGTTTCAGGATCTGATGTTCCCCTTTAACAAAAATGATGATGATCCAGGTCCATGTATTTAATCTCCGGATAGGCCGTTAGGTTGGGAAAACTGGGAAGGATGGTTCTGTCCCACACACCATGGTTGCGGATAGTGTCTTGACTCTATTTTCCCCAGTCTAGCAATACTATTCTCGAGTATTTTCTATTTTGTGACTTTCTTTGCATTCGTTTTAACGATTTCTCTTTTATTTTAGCCCAGCATGCATCGTACGCATCTTTTGAGTTGCCTGATAATGTCCCACCAGTGATAGACAGCTGTGTGTTCAGTGTTTGAGTAAGAGGAACAATTCCACTCCGAGTTGGAAGATTCTCTCTGGTTTGTTCACTTGGTTTGGTGGATTAAGAGGTCCCCGTCTGGAGTTTTAGTCCATTTCTTTACTTTTCGTTGCTTATTTCGGTCTCCTCATTGGACCACGGGATTGTGTCCCCCATGAGGATGATCATGTGTTTCCTTTTATTTAGTTAGTTCCTCCAGACTGGTGTCACTTTTGGTCTAATTATTCCTTGTGGTTGATTCAGAGTTTTCCGGAAGATTCCTATCCCTCGTTGGCAAAATGGGTGTCGTTTTACCTTAACACCCGCTTTTCGGTCCGCTCCACTTCATTTCCGCTTCATCTTCATGTTCCACTTCGCTTTCGCTTCACCTCCGCTCGCTCCCTTGCAAAGAGGACGTTATGGAGGGGCATCTGTTGACACCCGTTTTTTGCCGACAAGTTGAGTCATTTTTCTTACTATCATTTGTTGATGCCTTGAGTTGTCCATTACTCGTTGGGCTATTTTCAGGCAGCTTATTGGGCCCATTTTATGGGTACCTCCCTCCCGGACTTGGTCTGCTTCAATTCGGGACTTAATGGGCCTTGATTTTGCTTGATTTATCACATTTTATCAAATTTCGAGTGCCCAACCATTGCGCGGTTAATTATGAACCGTTTGCCTATTTATTAGATATTAGGGTGATTTTTCTGAATTTCCACCAACAGGCTTTTGAACGGTTCGTTTGTAGCCGTCCAATGTCATGGAACGGTATGCATATGACCGCCCTGATTCCAAGAGTCCCAAGTCGTTGGTTTTCCAGATAATTATCTATTTATCTAATCTCTTTGATTTATCACCGACAGACCTAGGACGGTTTGTTTTGGAGCGCCCCATGAATTGAGTGGTCTAGTATTATACCGTCCAATCCCCGAGAGTCCAACGGCGAAAAGGTCGGTCAGTTCGATGGATATTTGGATAATATTTCTTATTTGTTTAATTTCTACCGACATGTTGAACGGTCTGGTAACAGGCCTCGCAATGGTCTGGGCGGTCTATCGAGTGGCCGCTCAATGGTCTAATTGCTGAAAAACTAAAGGTTTTTCTCTCTTTATCCGTGGTTTTATCCTCGACTTCTTCCACCCATTTCTCCGCGGATACTCCACCAAATGGGATGCCGTTTGAACTGGTTGGAAGATAATTCTATTATCTACGGATTTTATGTTGATATCTCGAGCTGATTTTCATTGGAAACCCTACTGTCGGGGCTGGCTTTTAGGCTCTATAAATAGGACCCTAAGGCCAAGCTTTGAAAGGGGGGGGGGAGATTTTAAGGTCACGACGAAGCTCTGCCGAATTCTCAAGTGACCTACAGGGAGGGAGGATTTCTACGTCCACACAAGCCTCCGGTTCAGTGAGTACTTGGTGTTTTGAGTCTTTTATCTCATAGTCTCACCATCATTTTGTCATTGCATGCATCGTTTTCCTTCATTCTTTGTCCACGTTTTTCATCATCACATTCCATTACACACACCCTCCCATTGTTTTTGACGCCCCTAGGGGTTTAAAATCCCCAGGTATCCCCCATTTCATGTTAGTTAGCTCATTCCTCGTATTCCTTTATAGTTGCTACACTGCATAGTATTGACTTTGTGTTTCTTTGTGTGTTCTATACTTTGTTTCGTAGGTCAGCGACATCCTAACACGAGGCCCATCCTTTCTGGCCGGCCGGAAAGGGTGGAGGTAGAGATCCCACGTTTCGGGAGTTGGTGGCACAGAGCGGTCTTCATCTGTCCGTGCGAGGAATAGGGTGGCTTAATCTTGACCGTCCAGTTCTGCGTAGCGGTTGATCCTGAACCGTCCCATCATCCAGCTACTCTTCGTCCCGTGTTCGTCCCAGCGCTGTTGGGCGATCTGTCGAGCGACCGCTCGTCTACTGGGCGGTTCATTCCGAACCGCGTATTGTTGCAGTGCTGTTCTAGGTGAGTGTCTCCCCTTTCTTTCAAAGGTACAGTGTACTTGCTTACATTCGGCACCTTGGTGGCGATCACACACACTCCACATCCTTCCCCCTGCTATTTACACGTTGTTTAGTACTTTACATTAACATCGTAAAGAAGGAATTTGGAAGGATAATCAAAAAGGGGAGAAGGGAAAAACATGTCAACAGATAGTATCCCCATCTGGCTGGCCGGTGAAGTTGAACAGTAAGGGCGCCGCCTGGTTTGCAACAGCCCCCCCGAGTCACCAACCCAGGCAACAACAGCCCAGCCCACACGCTCAGGTAGTGGGTCGGCAAAAGCAAGCTCCTCTCGCATGGCGCCGGATGCGCCGTCAGCACTCCCAGCCACAGATAGATATTGGCTAATGCCACAGGAGTTAAAGCCAGCCTCTGTCCCTCCGTTAGTAGACACGAAGGCCACAGCAACTCGACCCTCAGCAAACCATCCTCCCTATGCGGGACTACGAAGGTCTCCAGCCAGTACTCCAAGTAAGCTGCTAGGTGCGTCACGTCCGGCAGCCCATGGGGGTTCCACCCTTCCAGTGGTGCGTAGATGTACCTCGAGTACGTCCCAAACCGGAGCTCTGCCTTAGTGTACTCCTCCCAAGGAGTTTGGTCTCTCGTAAACTCCTGATAAATACAGAAGGGCACATTGTAGAAGTGGCGAACCCACACATTCAACGGCACCTGGGGAGTCTATGTAGCTCGCTCCCTCCCAGCCAAAGCTAAGGGCCGCCAAGTCTTCAGCAAAGACCAATAGCTGTGAGGAACTCGGTATCGCCCCTGCCCGTCTGTGTGGTTGCGATGGAGGTCATCCAGCACTACCTCCTCGTACCCCTCACCGCTGATCGACAGCCCAGAAATCCAGAACAGAGACCACAATCCCAGCGAAGTCTCTCCCTCAGCTGTCGCCACTGTGTTCCATCGGCGATTAAAATGCTCCACCAGTGCCTGTGTCAACCCTGTGTAGCAGGGGTACCCGTACAGTGCCGCAGTCATTGCATATCTGATATCAGCCCAGTCCAGAAGCTCCCTGTAATGGTGCACAACCCCCATCAACCACTCGGTCGCCCCCTGACGGTACCTGTGCGAGGGGATCATCGCCCAACGACCATACCAACTGACAACTGTCTGCCATAGAATTCCATCCAGAAGGTTATGGTCGTCATAGCCCTCTCCAACATACTATAGCCCGGATGGCTCCAGCACCAACCACTGAGTACCCTCTGTCTTTGCCCGGTGGTGGCCGTGCAAGTCCCAAGAGGCGGGACCCAACGCTCTGACATGGACCCTAATTGGTCTGCGCTGCTGTAGAAACCCAGGCACTCAGCACTGGGGAACTGACACTGCCTCTAGTAGTCCATCGAGAAACTCGGGAAGCCGTAGAGGGTGACCCCGTGTAGGATGTCCATGCCCACCAAAATCGCCCGCTCTAGTCGGCGGCGCTCTCCAGCAACTCGGGAGTCTCCCTCCTCCATTCCAGACGGGACATAGATCCTGACAAACTCGAATAGATGGCGATCCAGTGGAAACTCCACCAGGTAGCCTCTGGTGCGATCATAACTATAGATCCCGCCTGCCTCTGAAATCTGGGCCAAGTCCAAGACCCCTGCTCTGCTAGCCCCCTCTCCGACGGGGCCCTCAACCACCAGCTGTTGACACCCGTTTTTAGCCCGCAAGTTGCGTCATTTCTCTTATTCGTCATTTTGATGTCCCGAGTTAACCATTATTTTGGAGCCTTCCTTGGATAGATTTCGAGCCCATTTCATTGTTCCCTAGCCTTTGGATTTCAGAGATTATGATTTCTTAGAGCCCCTGGGACTTATTTTATTAACTTCCGGCCTTCCAAGTCGACTTGCGGCCAATTTAGGTCGACTTCCATCAAGCATTTGGCCCCTTCCGCTACACAGTCCTGAATGCAGCCCTTTTTCATCCCCTTCTGTTCTTTTATTCATTAGGTGCCTTTCACAAAAGTTGTTCATTTTTTAAAGCCCTAGATTTTATTCTTCTATGCCATTAGCCAGTTCTCCACCGATTTCAAGTTATTTGTATTTTTCCGGCGCGCTGCGCTGTTCACCCGCGAACCCAGTGTTTTTCTCTGTTCTCGCCCTATTTTGTCCCTCTTCTAATCGTATTCTCATCTTGCTCCCTTCTTGAAAGTTGTTCAATTTTTTGTTATCTACAATTTTTTCTTCTAATCCTTTCGCTGGTTCTGCACCATTTTCAAGATATTATCTAATTTTTAAAATCAACCGTGTTCTGCCCCCCAAAAAAAGTTCTTCCATCAGCCTAGCGGTCCTGGGAAGACCGCTAGGTGATGGTGGCGGTCTTCCCAAGACCGCTACCCCCAAAATAGTGCCCATTTTGCCCCGTTTCACCCCCTGAAGCCTTACAGTCCTCCCTAGACCGTTTGGTGGTACCCTAGCGGTCCTCTCATGACCGTTTGGCTTCCTAGCAGTCTTGCGATAGACCGTTTGCCCAACAAAGAGTCCAGAACTTCCTGAACTCTGATTTCTTTGCCCGAGGACTCCTTCGAGACCTTGTTTGATCCATTCTCTCCGAGATAATCCTCTTTGATCGATTCTAATCCTTCCTAGGGGTTTTATCCCACTATTATCTCCACATTTTATCAATCTAGGACTCCTATTTCAAAGTATTATCTCCTAAATCCATGGGAGAACTTTCTGGATTTCTAGAACTCTTTTTAAACCTGCCCAGTTCGTAGTGTGCGAAGGGGGGCTCTTCTTCAACTCGGGGCGAAGCCATGCCGCAACGCCAACTCATCCTTCGACCCTGGCTTGAAGAGGGAAGTATTGACCTTCAATTGAACGTTCAAGGGCTTTCTATCTCTCTTTATTTTCTTAGTTATTCATTCTCCAATTCTCAAAATCATCATAAATCTCTATTTTCTGCTACAACATGCATTTTTCTTCATCTTGCATAGCATATTCTTGCAATTGTGCTACGTGATGTCTCCTCCTACTTGTTCTATTCTCATCACAATATACACACCTATTATTTACACCCTCCACAGGGGTTAAAGACCTCCCCGGGTGCGTTCTCTCTCAATTTCTACCCCTCTTTTATCACTATGTGATTGATGCTACACTTGCATGTTTCTAATGGATTTATCTCTTATGGTTTGATCTTTGTTTTACAGGAGAGTATGATAGAACGTGAGGCCCTCTTCCTCTAGCCGGCTGGAAGGAGATAAGGATGAATCCACAAAGTTCTCTGCACCTTGTTCCTTAAGCGCGATCAAGTCTTCATCCTTTTCCAAGGTACACGGCGCCGTTCCTCTCCTTTCTCTATTCTTTTGGCGTTGTTAATCCTTGGTGACGATCACGGTCAATATTTCTCATCTTTCATCGTCCCTTTATTCATACTTTCATGCCTTTCATGATTCACATATGTTATTAGCATAGTTTAGGGGCGGGGGCAGAGAGATAATAAACATCAACAACCTCTATTTTTTGGTAATCACGGTGGGACACCTAGTGCCCATCATGTTATTCATGCTCTCTTGTAAGTTGGGTGTGTGTATGTGCATGTTTAGATAGAGTTTTGTCCATTTTTCTATAGTTCTGGGCATTTTCAAGCCTCTACCGGCCTTGTGGTCTTCTGGTAGACCGTATGGTGATAAAAACGGTCATCCAGAAGACCACTTTCTGATTCTGGTAGTTCCGGCACAGTCCTCACAAGGCCATGTTCGTTGATGCATAACTTTGGCTCCCGGGGTCTGATTGCGCTGATTTTTGCTCCATTGTCTTGTCCTTCATATTATCATTATGTCCATATAAAATTTGCATTTATTGGATCACATTTGCATATTTAAAAGTTGTCTCCATTTTTACATTTTGTGCACACGGTCTGCGCACAGGCCCACGGGGGCATCTTTCTTGGGTGATTTCATTGACCTCCCATGGTTGGATCACTCTATTTTTGGGCCCATTGTGTATCTCTTTGTATTGTCTTTCAGTCTATATATCATTTGCATCATTTGGGTCATGTTTGCATAATTTAATTGTGTCTCCATTTTTGAGTTTTTTGCATAAAGTCTACAGGCAGGCCTAGGGACAAACTCACAGGTATGTCTTTGAATGATGATTTGTTTGGGTTCCCGAGGTCTGATTGCTTGCTTCTTGCTTTCATCTTGTTCCCATTTGTATTATCTTCATTTTCATATTTTATTTGCATTATTTGGGTCACGTTTGCATAGTTAAATATTGTCTTCATTTTTGGGTTTTGTGCATAATATCTGCATGCAGGTCTAGGGGGCAAACTCACATGTACGTTTTGCATTGATGATTTAATTGCCTTCCGATTTCCAATTGTGTCGTTTGCTGGTCCTGTCTTGTAGTCCTTTGTATTATCTTCGTCCCCATATATAATTTGCATCAATATCATTGTGTTTTCATAATTAAATCTTGCCTTCATTTTTCATTTTTATGCTAGATTTCTGCATGCACTCCGGTGCACATAGGGCCATGCATTGCATATCATAGTTGCATTCCACCATGGTAAGTGATCCACTCGCCTCCATATTCCTTGGAGTCGACTAGGTGACCTTATCCGGGACCTCCGTAAGTCTCCGTTGTTGACACCCATTTTTTATCGATAAGTTGAGTCATTTCTCTTACCATCATTTATTGATGCCTCGAGTTGTCCATTACTCATTGGGCTATTTTCAGGTAGCTTATTGTGCCTATTTTATGGGTACCTCCCTCCCTGACTCGGTCTGCTTCAATGCAGGGCTTAATGGGCCTTGGTTTTGCTCATTTTGCCACATTTTGAATGATTTTCAAGTGTTCAGCCATTGCACGGTCCATCGCTTGACCGTCCAGTTTTGGAGCGGTTGACCATGGACCGTGTCACTATTTATTGGGTATTAAGGTGATTTATTTGAATTTCCACCGACAAGCTTTTACACGGTTCATGGCTAACCGTTCACACTTATTGAACGGCAGGTACATGACCATCCATATTTCAGAGTCCCAGATTCATTGATTGTTCAGATAATTATCTAATTATCTAATTTATTATGATTTACCACCGACAGGCATTGGGCGGTTGGCCTATGGCCGTTCCATGGCCTGGGTGGTCCATTTGTAACCGCCCAATTCATGAGAGTCCAACGGAGTATCATCGGGCAGTTTGATGGATATTTGGATAATATTGCTTATTTATTTAATTCCCACCGACAGGTTGGACGGTCTTGTGACCGACCGCTCAATGGACTGGGTGGTCTATCGCACGACCGCGTAATGGTTCGATGGCTGAAAAATTAAGGGTTTTTCTCTCTCTATCCATGGTTTTATCCTTGATTTGTTCCAACTATTTCTCCGCGGTTTCTCAACCAAATTGGGTGCCGTTTGAACTGGTTGGAAGATAATTATATTATCTACGGATTTTATGTTGATATCTCGAACTGATTTTCATTGAAAACCCTAATTTCGAGGCTGGTTTCTTAGGCTCTATAAATAGACCCAAAGGTCAAGCTTTGAAGAGGGGGGGAGATTTCAAGGTCACGGTGAAGCTCTGTCGAATTCTCAAGCGACCTACAGTTAGGAGGGAGGCTTTCTACGTCCATACAAGCCTCCAGTTCAGGGAGTACTCAGTATTTTGAGTCTTCAGTCTCATAGTTTCCCCGTTCGCTTGTTGTTGCATGCATTATTTTTCTTTGTTCTTCACCCACATTTTTCATCATCACGCTTCATCTTACACACCCTCCTATCTTTTTGACGCCCCTAGGGGTTTAAAAACTCCCAGGTATCCCCCATTTCATGTTAGTTAGTTCATTTTGCACAGTCTTTTATAGTTGCTACACTTCGCAGTACTGATCTTAGGTTCTTTCTGTGTTCTATACGTTGTTTTTTCAGGTCAGCATCATCGCAACGCGAGGCCCATTCTCTCCGGTCGGCTGGAAGGAGTGGAGGATCAGGTCCCCCAACATTGGAGTCTGGAGCTTTGGACGGTCGTGCTTCATCCGTTTGCAGATTACAGCGGCCTTACACGAGCCGTTCAGGCCCTTCGAGCGACTTTCTGCGAACCATCCACTTTGTAGACCCGTCAGAGTCCCGCTTTGATGGGAATTGACGCCGAGCATTAACTTTTCATTTTACATTTGTGTCCTTTAGTTTGATTTTATATCCTCGGGAAAGTATGTACGCAATTGTAAGGCTTGATAAGCCACATTGTCATTCCCTTGGATTGTGTGGGTTTTTATGCAAATTGACAGGAGGTCCAGCTAGGGGGCCCTCACCCCTTTCCCATTGGTCCACCTAGGCCAAGTGGGGTTGGTCAACCATCCTAGGTGGCCATCTAGAAGGTTGGACTAGTCAAATTGACACATGGGGGACAAAGGGTGAAAATTGTCAACATTCTACACCCACCTCCACCTACCCCCCCCTTGGTCAAGGGGGCGCCCCCCCATTTAGAATTAATTAGGATTTCTTTTTTTTATTTTGTTTGGACTAAAATGTGATGTCCCTTAATTACCCCTCCCAAAAATTAGATCTGAGGTTAGTTTAAGTCTTTTTACACTTTCTATATATACCTTGTAATTTTTGAATTACTTAGCAATTAATGAGAAGAAATGCCATTTGTTGCTCCAGCCCTTGGGGGCCCCTCTCTCCCCTTCTAGAGCTGTGAAAGCTCAGATTTCAGAGGTGTGAAGCCTCTCCTCCACCACCTCCCTGAGTGTGAAGCTCAACATCGCCGCCGCCATCGAGCCGCCATCGCGCCGCCACCGCCGCTACGTCGAAGTTCTGGCCAAATCAGGATAGAACCCCACCTCCGTGGATCTACCTTTCTGTGTGTTTGTCTGATCGAGCTGAACTTTTGAGAGCTTGTTCCTCTCTTTGTTAGCTTTCCATCCATATATCTTATGTCTCATTCTGAGTTCGTTTGATATTTTTGCAGCAATTTCTAGTCCACCCCTGTCATTCTGTCATTCTGCATATTTACAGTACAGAGTCGTCTTGTTCTTTTTTTTTCACCCTCTTATCTATTTTTAGAAAATCCAAAAAAATTACTGAGTGTTCCCCACGTATATCCCCTTCCACCATAATTTTATTAGAGTCTAAAAATATTGTTTACCCCTCAGTCAAGGGTGTGTTTCAGGAAAATTGTTTGGTGCCCTGTGTGTCTGTCAGTCCGGGTCAGAAAAAAAAGTCAGCTTGCAGAGGTTTTCATTTTCAATCCGTGTGGTGGATGAAGCTAAAAACAACTTATATTGTAGATCTCTAAGTGCTACTTCCATCTGCACCAGCCACGCCTCGATCGGCCTCAAGATCTGAGCGTAGTGATTTTCGCCGCTGCGGCCTGCAGATCTGTTCTGTGTGCAGGTCCGAAAATTCAGTTCGGGGGAAAATCAACAGTAAATATCAAAATTCAACTTCGGGTGCCGCCCCTTCAAGGAGTCGATCCGGGACATCCCGCCATCATCCCAGCCAAGCGGCGCCTCTAGAAGACATCAGGAAGGTGACGTTCCTTTGGAACGGATTGCTTGCTGTCCACCGAGTCAGCCACCGAGTTGGCGCAGCACCGAGTTGCAATAGTGCTGAGTCGGACCAGCAGGCTGAGTTCGTGCTGAGTTCGCCTCCAGATTGCTGCCCGTCAACCCAGGGTCGGTCCTCCTGGACCCCACTGTAGCCCTTTACCTCCCTACGTGGAGTGGGCAATATAATTACGGCTGTAATTAAAGTTTTTACTGTTGTTAACCGGCAGTTACCGTAACTGGCCGAGAACGTCTTCCCCACGCCCGGAGCGTGGAGGTACACTCGCTCCCCACTCTTTATCGCATTTGCTTATCTTGTATAGCTTTGAATGCCGCTGCGAGTGTAGGTTTCTAGCTTGTTATTCTATTATCACCGCTGCGAGAGAGCGAGATTGAGTGTACCGTCCCGTGACTCGATCCGAGTTTACACGGAAAAGCCGATA
Source organism: Amorphophallus konjac (assembly GCA_022559845.1). Taxonomy (NCBI): domain Eukaryota; kingdom Viridiplantae; phylum Streptophyta; class Magnoliopsida; order Alismatales; family Araceae; genus Amorphophallus; species Amorphophallus konjac. The sequence continues at coordinate 4,973,141 of CM040117.1, read as the reverse complement.
CCCGTGACTCACGGCCGATTTCTTAACCGTGCCCGATCCCACGTCTTCCCTCGCTAAGGGACAATTGTGAGCTCGTCTAGCGTCCAAGGATCGCATTCCTAATTCGAGTCGAGTCCGTGGTCCGTCCCGCATCAATTTGGTATCAGAGCATCCGGGTTGAGTCTAGGGTGTCTAAAAAGGTCATTTACGTCTAGTCATCGTCTAAGTTAGTCTAGGTTGCATTTGCATACCATTAATCGGTATATAAAAAGGTCTTGTCCGAACGTTAGGCTACGCCTATCGGGATGGCCGCACACTTGCGCGAGTGGTCTTCGGATCGATTATCTCCGCCACATACCGAGTTTTGGTTAAGTCTAGGTGTGTAGTCTAGGTTGTAGTCGAGTCTCATTTCAACTTGCATTTGCATCGCATTCTAAGTCGTGTCTAGGAGTTTGCATTAGTTTGCATAAACTTTTACTTATACAATAAAACAAAAAAAAATGGCCTTGCATATCCATTCCTAGGGATCCATTCCCACATCTTGGCAACTATGGCCAACCCATGTCGACCGGTCCAAGGCAATAGGTCCGTGTCCGAGTACATCCGGAACTATCATAAGTATTGGTTGGAATACGGTTTAGGAGAGGAGAGCACCACGGCCGCATTTTAGTTCTGGAGAGGTTTACGCCTTCACTTCCAGTTGGAGTGTCTTATCCGCGACGCATTCTCTCTAGCGCAGTCCTATAAGGTCGCTCTGGAGGTCGAGCCATTTGAGTCTCGATTTAATGATGACCTACAGCGAGTCGACGCTGCCCTGGCTACCCTTCGGCAAACATCTACCTCCCAACCGAGTCCCGAGCCGATCGGACTGCCTACCCCATTACCTTCACCACCCGAGAGTGCTCCATTGTCACCCTCACCTTCCGATCTTATTTCGGAGCCCTCTCATTTGGAGCCACCAAAGCCCGAGCCACCCGTGTTTCTAACGGGTACACTTTACATAGCCGAGCCACTACTTAGTTGGCTCAAGGATGGCTTGGTCCTGCCTCCTTATCCATCAACGGACCCCACCCTACCATTAGTGCCGGTCAACTCCTTCCACACTACCTTTCGGTCTAATCACCATGTTGATACATTGGATGACCTTATTATGGGATTAGACACGCAATGGAAGTTGACGCATTCGTTGGCCCGAAGCTGCGACCAACCCACTAGTCGTAGCTTCACCCACCCCGCCTTAGGGTCCATTACCTCCATGTACACCGTGGGTTGTATCACCACGGAGGTTCTGTAATTCCTCCCCATGTCGGCCGAACCCTACTTCATACCCTTTCGCCCGAGGGAGGAACCATACATTCTACACATGATCACCGTCCCACCCACAATGCATGAAGGTGACTATCCACACCTTCAAGACTTTTACATCGGGGACCGTAACTTATGGGAACCCACCACAAGGGGTCATACCTTCTTTGATCCCTTTGACCCATTCCCTAGTGGACCCTTAGACCCTCCTTATATACTTCACTTCTTCAAAGGAATCCACTACGACACGCCTTCCCCATGGGCCGGGTCGTCTACACCCACCAAGCCCGCTCACTTGCGAGATACACCATCCTCTAGGGGAAAGGAAGAGGATGCATTTGGAACCCCTGGCCCTCCCACCTCTAAGTCCAATATGCATGCATGGCCCACTTTAGGAGGTCTGGGAATTCCCCATTCCGCCAACCACCGGTTACGTCAAATGCATGCATGGCACATATTCGGGTGTCCTGGTCCGCCGTCACCCATGTACGGGTCGGACTAACATTAGGTCTGTTTAAAGGTCTTTGTGGGTCTTGGTTTCGTTGTCCGTCTTTGTACATGTATGTGTCAAGTCAAGTCGGTCTTTGTATGATCGCGTTGTTAGCCCTTGCGAGTTCGAGACTTGTCGGACTATTGGGATCGGTTCTACCTCATATCGGATCTAGTCACATAAGGGACAAGCGGTGATTCCTAGTGAGTATTCGAGCCGCCTTCCCTCATTTGAGAGTGACCCCACCCCGGAGTGTCCACCTCTAGCCTCATTCCCAAGGCAGCGTGTGCATATCAAATCTATAAGGGGTGAGCAGGTGTCGATTACTTGGAGTGGAGCGTACTCCGCGCTTCCAGGTACGATGACGGATCTACCGATGTCACGAGCAGCCGCACCCCTTACTCGACGGGGTCGAGTTCCTCCCACCCGGGGAGAGTTGATGGGAATCGACGCCGAGCATTAACTTTTCATTTTGCATTTGTGTCCTTTAGTTTACTTTTATATCCTCGGGAAAGTATGTACGCAATTGTAAGGCTTGATAAGCCACATTGTCATTCCCTTGGATTGTGTGGATTTTTGTGCAAATTGATAGTAGGTCCACCTAGGGGGCCCTCACCCCTTTCCCATTGGTCCACCTAGGCCAAGTGGGGCTGGTCAACCATCCTAGGTGGCCATCTAGAAGGTTGGACTAGTCAAATTGACACATGGGGGACAAAGGGTGAAAATTGTCAACATTCTACACCCACCTCCACCTACCCCCCCCTTGGTCAAGGGGGTGCCTCCCCCCATATAGAATTAATTAGGATTTCTTTTTTTTTATTTTGTTTGGACTAAAATGTGATGTCCCTTAATTACCCCTCCCAAAAATTAGATCTGAGGTTAGTTTAAGTCTTTTTACACTTTCTATATATACCTTGTAATTTTTGAATTACTTAGTAATTAATGAGAAGAAATGACATTTGTTGCTCCAGCCCTTGGGCGCCCCTCTCTCCCCTTCTAGAGATGTGAAAGCTCAGATTTCAGAGGTGTGAAGCCTCTCCTCCACCACCTCCCTGAGTGTGAAGCTCAACATCGCGGCCGCCATCGAGCCGCCATCGCGCCGCCACCACCGCTACGTCGAAGTTCTGGCCAAATCATGATAGAACCCCACCTCCGTGGATCTACCTTTCTGTGTGTTTTTCTGATCGAGCTAAAATTTTGAGATCTTATTCCTCTCTTTGTTAGATTTCCATCCATATATCTTATGCCTCATTCTGAGTTCGTTTGGTATTTTTGCCGCAATATCTAGTCCACCCCTGTCAATCTGTCATTCTGCAGATCTACAATACAGAGTCGTCTTGTTCTATTTTTGTCACCTCCTTATATATTTTTATAAAATCCCACAAAATTACTGAGTGTTCCCCACGTATATCCCCTTCCACCATAATTTTCTTAGAGTCTAAAAATATCGTTTACCCCTCAGTCAAGGGTGTGTTTCAGGCAGATTGTTTGCTGCCCTGTGTGTCTGTCAGTCCGGGTCAGAAAAAAAAGTCAGCTTGCAGAGGTTTTCATTTTCAATCCGTGTGGTGGATGAAGCTGAAAAAAATTATGTTGTAGATCTCTGAGTGCTCTTTCCATCGGTACCAGCCAAGCCACAATCGGCCTCCGGATCTGAGCGTAGTGATTTTCTCCGCCGCGCCCTGCAGATCTGTTCTGTGTGCAGGTCCGAAAATTCAGTTCGGGGAAAAATCAACAGTAAATATCAAAATTCAACTTCGGGTGCCGCCCCTTCAGGGAGTCGATCCAGGACATCCCGCCATCATCCCAGCCAAGCTGCGCCTCCAGAAGACATCAGGAAGGTGACATTCCTTTGGAACGGATTACTTGCTGTCCACCGAGTCAGCCACCGAGTTGGCGCAGCACCGAGCTGCAATAGTGCCGAGTCGGACCAGCAGGCCGAGTTCGTGCTGAGTTCGCCTCCAGATTGCTGCCCGTCAACCTAGGGTCGGTCCTCCCGGACCCCACTGTAGCCCTTTACCTCCCTGCGTAGAGTGGGCAATATAATTACTGCTGTAATTAAAGTTTTTACTGTTGTTAACCGGGAGTTACCGTTACTGGCCGGGAACGTCTTCCCCACGCCGGAGCGTGAAGGTATACTCGCTCCCCACTCTTTATCGCATTTGCTTATCTTGTATAGCTTTGAATGCCGTTACAAGTGTAGGTTTCTAGCTTGTTATTCTATTATCACCGCTGCGAGAGAGCGAGATTGAGTGTACCGTCCCGTGACTCGATCCGAGTCTACACGGAAAAGCTGATACCCGTGACTCACGGCCGGTTTCTTAACCGTGCCCGGTCCCACGTCTTCCCTCTCTAAGGGACAATTGTGAGCTCATCTAGAGTCCAAGGATCGCATTCCTAAATTGAGTCGAGTCTGTGGTCTGTCCCGCATCACGCTTCCCTCTTCGGCGTTGTGAGCGGTCTGTCGAGCGACCGTTCCTTACACTAAGTGGTTCCTCTAGGACCGTTTAATTCTGCAGTGCTGCATTCTTTCGACGAGTGTCTCCCCTTTTTTTCCAAGGTACGGTGTATTTGCTTACATTTGGCACCTTGGTGGCGATCACACACACACTCTACATCCTTCCCCTTGTTCTTTATACAGTGTTTAGTTCTTTGCAATAGCATAGTGAAGAAGGGGTGAAGGATAATTAAAAGGCGAAGGTAGGAAAACATGTCAACATCCTCTTTTTTAGCGATCACGGTGGGACTCCTAGTGCCCATCGTGTTAGTGTTTTACTAACATGTTTGTGTGTTTCGTTAGTTCCTTCTCTGAGTATTTCAGGTTGATCTTTGGCCCATCTTGCGTTCTATCCCCTGGAGTTTATGCTGTCATTTATGAGCCGCCTACTTGATTGAACGGCTGGAGATTGACCGTCCCGTGATTATCACAGAGCCCCTATTTCGCCAGCCTATTACACCCAGCGGTTCTGTATAAACTGTCCACTTCTTCCCGCGGTCTGATACAGACCGTTCATAGTTGCTGGCTCAGGTACGTTGCTGTGTTTAGATTTGTGATTTCTGTTGATATTTCACAGTTGTTTCTGGTCCGTTCCAGACTCTGCGCGGTCTATCGAAAGACCGCTCATATAGGTACACTTCTTTGTCTCACTCTTTGGTCATTTCAGCATTTTGTGGTTTTTCTCTATTTTGGCGTTACTCCCTGCTTTAGCACGGTCCATTCTAGACCGTTTGCCCTCCCTGAACGGTCCATTATAAACCGTGTACACACCCTGAGCGGTCTTCATCAGACCGTCCTTTACTGCTACAGTACACCCGAGGCTACATTTTGCTCATTGATCTATATCATTACATATATATTTGGTGCTGTTTGGATCTCCCCTTGCTGTTGTTATATTGTTGCATGATCGTGTTCATGTCATTTTCTCATATTTGCTTGATCATTGCCTGCTAGATCTAGGCTAGATTCTGCATGCACTCCGGTGCGCATAGGGGCATACACACTCTTCATTAGTAGTTGCATTCCTACCGAGGTAGGGTTTCCTCTCATCTCCATACTCCTTGGAGCCGACTAGATGACCTTCCTGAGGGCCTCCGTAAGTCCCCGTGAGCCGTGGATTCCCACACGGACGCCGGGCAGGTTGTACCGTACCACCCCCCAGTCTAGGGTTTGCATCCGTGAGAGAGAGTCCCTTTAGAGTCAGCCAGTTCCCCATTTCTCACCCTGATTAGGTACCTTGTGGTTAAGTGAACTCACATCTTAATTAACCCACTAAGGTCCTACAAGGAAAGATTCATAAGATCTGTCGTGCATCATCCATAATTTGAGTGTTCACTTGGTAATCTCTCTTCTCGTCTCTTCTCTCTCTTGTGTGTGCATCACTTCAGTGCTGTTTAAATTTGGGTAGGATTGTTTGCTTCTTCTTCCCAGGTGCTTGGTGTATGTGGAGCTGTCCCACACCCTTAGGATCATCTCCTAAGGGTGGTTCGCCTTCCCATTCTTACTTCAATCCCTTGTTCGATTCACCTCCGATTATGTCATCTTACAACTTCTCCCATCGCCCTGAGGATTCTCTCCCTCGGGGACTTCTGGAGGACCCACCTAGGGTCGCTCATGTGCAAGGGGGAGAGGGGACTGCCCCTCCTCTCTCGGCCGTTGTCGTTGAGGGTGCTCAACCCTCCCTCTCAGATTCATCCACTCACGGCTCGGCCAGTCAGGTTCTCCATATGATGGCCCAGCTGGACCTTACTCAGCTCCACATGTTGAAACAGGCCTTGCAAGGGGCAGATGCCCCGCCCTCAGTACTTTCTTCTGGCACGACTGCTGCCGCCACTTCCACACCCCCGATTGTTGGATTAGGGGCCACCTCTGCAGCCCCCATCGATCTTACTCCCATCCGTCCTCAGGCTCTTTGATTCTCCACCATGGAAGCGGGCCAGGTTTCTACCTCGGTCCATCAGTCACTTGATAAGAGGAAGACCCAGATCCCCTTCGGTTCTTATGCTGATCCTTACACCACGTTCCCTCCAACATCGCAGGCCCTCGTGGCCCCGGCTGATTCTGTCCGTCTGCAATCAGGGGTCACCCAGTTGGCTCATGTGGATATGGGCCCTTCCCTGGCCCATTATCCATCTTATGGGCCGCCCCCTCAGTCAGTCTATCCTTCGGCTCCATACTCCGGTTCGATCCTTCCTGCCATATCCTCCCCTTCCTGGGAGCGGGAACTTCTGGACAAATGGGCTGCCATGCAGCAGCAGATTGACCTCCTCCACAAGCGGGTCGGCCCACAGTCTTTGGCTGATGTCCACATTCCTAACTTTAGGGACATTCGTTTCCCACCGTAGTCTGAGCTCCCCGTGTACCGGAAATATGACGGGAATGGCAACCCGTTTATTCATGTCAAGGAGTTTCTCTATGAATCGGCGCAGTTCCAGCATGACGACCGCCTGATGGCGTATCTGTTTTGCCAATCCTTGGACGGGGTCGCCCTTGAATGGTTCTACACATTGCCTCTGGAGGAGGCGGAAAGTTTCAAGACCGTGAAGGAGAAGTTTATCCAGAGATTTCAGGATCGGGTTGGGCCCGAGTATTCTTTTACAGACTTGGTAGCAGAAATGATGAAGCCGGACAAAGACTTTGCCGCAAATGCAGATCGATGGAGGCAGATGGCCTCGCGTGTGCCCAGGCAGATCCCGGAATAAGAAAAGGTTAAATTGTTGATTTCTAATGCTACCCCGACATTCCGGAATATATTGGCAATGAACGATATATCCAACATGCACCAGTTGTACAGTCGGGCCCAGTTCATACAAACCCGGTTCAAGGACTCCCCCATTCATTCATTGTTCGAGGCCCAGAAATCCAAAACCACTAGAAAATCTCAAGGCCCAGTTACTGAGGGAGTTCAAATCAATGAGCAGGTCCAGGCTGTTCAATTCCCTAACCAGCCCGCTTCACCCCGTTTCCAGCAACATTCTCGCAACCCCCAGTTCTCCGCTCCACAAGCCCCCCGACCCACTTTCCAAGCTTCTCAGCACCCACAACAACCACCACCACCTCAACAGCCACAACCGCCACCCCAGTACCATAACGTCCCCCCTCCTGTTGGTTATGGGCCTACTCGACCGGGACCCAAGAGGGTCAACTACCCACCACTTCCAGAAACCCTCCCCGATATCTTTTCAGCTCTAATGTACACTGATGACATTCAATTGCCTCCGGAGCGTCAGAATTGGAATCCGGCAGTCGATCAATCAAGGTATTGCATATACCATCAGTAGCCCGGGCACACCATAGAGACATGCTACCAGTTTAGAGACTTGGTGTATGATTTGCATGAGGGCCAGAGGATTGATTGGGCCCAAATGCACAAGTTGATTGAAGATATCAAGGAAAGAAGAAGGCAAGCCAGGCCGCAGTAGGCGGAACCCCAACAGCGGCAGTTCCAGCCACCTCTACAACAACAACAACCCCACAGCAGCAGCAGCCGCACCAAGACCTCGGGATTCATCAGAATCCCATGCCAGAACATCCTCCCGCTCCTCAACAACAACCACAGCCGCCGGCACCGGCTCAAGTGAATGTAGTCCACTGCCCAGCCCCTAATGTTGGGTGGTCTTTTGATGATGAGACCCCCGCTCACCTTTTGGCCTTCCACCACACCAACTTCCCCGCACCTTCTATTCCTTCCATTCTTCGGCCCACCACCTTGGCCACCGCTCCACTCCCTATCCTCTTCCAATCACCTATTGCACCCCCCACGTTCCCCACCGTTCCGCCAACCCTTCCACCATTACCCGCTATGCCCTCCATCATCACCCCTCCATCTAACCCTTCACCAATAATTACCACTCCGCCAGGGCCTGTCAGGCCGACCTCCGCCATTCTCACCCCTATTTCTACCCCTTCCACTTACCCCACTGGGCCAATCGGGGGTCCATCTGATGCTGTGCCGGCACGACAATGCGCCCTCCGGAGCGGGCGTCCATTCCACCGCACTTACCCTTTCCCTGGTGCGTCTACACCCAACCCTCAAGTTCCTTTCTCAACAGTCGAAGCGGAAGAAGTAGATCCCGTGCCAGGCACGAAATATGACTTGCTACAACACTTAGACCGGATGCTGGCCAAGATATCAGTTTTGGAGTTGATCAAAAGGTCCACGCTGCATCAGGACACCCTCAGGGCTTTTTTGCCGAAGGTTATGGTCAACGAGGACGTGGCGGTGGACAGCTTGCCGTCAGTGTTGGCAACTATTACCAGGGGGCCTTCCATTTCATTGTCTGAGTCAGAATGGCACCCCTAGAGGCACGACAGATGCCACTCTGCATTACCATTTCTTTGAACAAAGTGGCGGTAGAGTCAGCTCTAGCGGATACAGGTGCTTCCATCAATGTGTGTCCACTCAGTACACTACGTGCCTGCAACATTTCGGAAGATATGCTTAGGCCAACACCGACTACAATTGTAGCGTATGACAACTCCAGATGAGCGTGCCATGGGGTCGTGATAGTTCAGGCCGAGCTAGGGCCTTTGGTGATGGATGTGGAGTTTTACGTATTGGACATAGACCCGATGTTCAAGGCAATTCTAGGTCATCCATGGATAGACAGTTTGAATGATGTGCCTTCAACCGCCCATCCATGCCTTAAATTCCCATTCCAAGGCCAGGTAGTTAAGGTGAAGAGTATCTCCATAGTTCAGTCAGTTGATGCGATTACTGATAAAATTCTTCCCACTCTGTGGCCGAGTAACCGGACAATTCTTTCTGTAATGGACTTAGATTTCCCATGGGCATATGCATCACGCAAGCCCACCACTGCGCCAGAAAATGTGAAAATTAAGTCCAAGATCAGAGATTCAAAAGGATGGCATATGATTTTAAAGTTAGGCTATCAGCCGGGCTTGGGCCTTGGCGCACAACTGCAAGGGCGAACTAAGCCAGTTCCTAAAGGCAGAAAGATGGGCCGGAGAGGCCTTGGCTACCGGGAGTCAGCACTATCTATCTTGGGAGACTCCGGGCCGCTGACGTGGGATTACCGTCAACACTTTGTGAAAGTCCCATTGCAGCCCGGTACCTTGAAGAAGCCGTCGCCATGTCCTGATGAGAAGCTTGATGCCACCCATGTTGTTGCTGACCCACCGCCGCCGCTGAAGGGGCTAGTGGGTGATATGGAAGATTTTTGCAGCTATTTTGAGAAGCTATTCCAAGAAGAAGAAGTTTGCCCGAAGAAGAGGGAGATGCAGTTGGTAAAGCATTCTCCGACTGAGCTAGCTCACTGGAGGCCGCGGGAAGTAGGGAGCTCCATCACTACCTTTTCTTTGTCCCCGTCCCGTCTTGCCTCCTTGTTTCAGCAATTGGGGATTGTTCCCCGTTCCCCTCCGATCATGGTCGACCTATACTTCACGGAAAGACCGCCTAAAATCCTATTTGTGCCATGTGCATGTGGGTGCTACCCACCCATTGATTTATCATCCCTATTTACTCCTCCTTCCCCCAATGCTCAACTCCATGAAATGTGGTTTTCATCTTCCGACCCATTCTTCGATTGCATCTTCCCCGATCTGGTTCCCATGCAACTCCCTCCACCCCCGTCTTCTTCTTCCGGTTGTGTGATCTCCTCCGACTTCCAAAAAAAAATGTCAATTTTAAAACGGAGGTTTCAATGGAGGATTATGCTATTTTCAGTCCATCCTCTTCCCAGGGGCATGAGACTCCTGCTTCTTTCCCTGTAGACTTCCTGTCTCCTAGGGTAGATGTACATTCCGCAGAGTCTCCTAGGTTGGTAGAGTCAGTCGGGGTAGACTTTAGTTCTATTGTGGTCAACCCATCCACGTCTGCGGCGCACCCTGTGATGCGCCATCCTAAAACCGTTCCAGATAGGTTCCTCCAAGACTTAGCTTAGAGATGTCATGCCCTTCTTAAATGCCCTGAATTTGTGGAGACAGCGATTGTTTTAGAAGATGGTGAGGAATTAGAAGGGGTGTGGAGCAATGACGGATTAGGTGTATATGAGATCATAGATGAGAAGGACCCAGCCGATGATGAGGAAAGCAATGTCGATGACACCGCCGATCTGTACGCGCAAGGTTTGAAGAGGTTTGATGAACCGTCGTCGGCGGTGGATGAACCCACCAAAGAGATTAATCTTGGAACCGAAGAGGACCCGAGGCCCATAATTATTTCTGCTAATCTCCCTTCTCAGGTTGAAGAGAAGCTGATCAAGGTTTTGAGGGAGTACATCGATTCATTTGCCTGGTCCTATGAGGACATGCCGGGTCTTGACCCCACGTTGGTCGAACACCGACTCATTCTTAAACCAGGGGCAACACCCGTTAAGCAAAAGGCGAGAAGGTTCCACCCACACATGGCCTTAAGGATAAAGGAAGAAGTCGATAAATTGCATAAGGCCAGGTTTATCAGAGTGGTTTTATATTCGCAATGGGTGGCGAACATAGTCCCGGTAATGAAGAAAGATGGAAGAATTCAGATTTGTATCGATTTCGGGGACTTAAATAAGGCATGTCCAAAGGATGATTTCCCACTTCCTCACATTGATGTACTAGTGGACAACACGGCTGGGTATGAGGCCCTCTCATTTATGGACGGGTATTCTGGTTACAATCAAATCCGCCTTGCTCCTGAGGACCAAGAGAAGACCTCTTTCACCACGCCCTGGGGCACGTACTGCTATGTCATTATGCCATTCGGATTAAAGAATGCAGGTGCCACATATCAACGGGCGATGATGGCTATCTTCCCTGACATGATGCATGTGTACTTAGAAGCTTACGTGGATGATATGCTGGTAAAGTCAAGGTCCAAAGAAGAGCACCCCGCCATTTTACCCAAGGTGTTGCAAAGGGCTAGAGAGTACAAATTGAAACTGAATCTAAAGAAATGCGTATTTGGAGTGGCATCAGGGAAATTGCTGGGGTTTATAGTTAGCGAACGGGGGATCCAGATTGATCAGAATAAAGCCAAGGCCGTTATGGAGATGTCGCCGCCTAAGAACATCACGTAACTTAGAGGTCTGATTGGGCGCTTGCAATTCATTAGAAGATTTATATATCAACACTCGCAAAGGTGCCGCCCATTTTATGAATTGTTGAAAGCGGGGGCTAAGTTTGAATGGAACGAACAATGTTAGAAGGCCTATGAGTATCTTAAGGTTTATCTTTCCAATCCCCCGATTCTGCAACCACCCGTCCCTAGGAAACCCCTGATCCTATACATTTCTATAATTGAGGACTCCCTAGGAGCTGTTTTGGCTCAGATGGATGATGAAGGAAGGGAAAGGGCAGCATACTACCTTTCGAGGTTGTTTAATCCCGCTGAATCCAAGTATACTGCCATGGAGAAGACCTGCGCAGCGTTAGTATGGGTAGCTTAGAAACTCAAACACTATTTCCTTGCCCATGAGGTTAAGCTGATCTCTAGAATGGACCCCATTCATTACCTGTTAGAAAAACCTGTCCTTTCTAGCAGGTTGGCTTGTTGGCAGAGCTTTCTTTCCCAATTTGATATCACCTTCATTGTTCAGAAGGTGATCAAGGGATACGCCATTGCTGAACATCTTGCTCACTCTCCTATCCCTCGCACTGATTCAATCCAGGACGAGTTTCCTGATGAACACTTGGCTGTAATCACTCATCTTCCTTTTTGGTCTCTTCACTTCGATAGTGCTCTCAATTCCCAGGGCCGTGGAATCGGTGCCGTTCTCCTCACTCCAGAAGGAGTGACCATCCCTATCGCTTATCAACTCTCTTTTCCTGGCACTAATAATATAGCCGAGTATGAGGCTCTCCTTGCCGGTCTGAAGCACGCCTACCTCATGGGCGCGCGATACCTAAACATCATAGGAGACTCTCAATTGGTGCTGCATCAAGTTCTATCCACTTACCGCACCCGTGACCCCAAACTCAAGCCCTATCAAGATTTGGTCACGCTCTTGACTAGGCAATTCCTGAAACTCATCTACATTCATACTCCTCGTTCTCAGAACATTCTGGCCGATGCACTTGCATCGCTGGCTTCTTCCCTGTCCTTCCCGCTTAGTCATTCCACTAAGACCATTGTGGTCCAGCGGATGGACGCTCTCTCACTCCAGGATCCTTGGTTCGATACCCTTAGGAAGGCTGTGGAGAAGAAAGCCGAGAAGGAAGATTTAAAGGAAGTTTCATTAACTGAGCTCGAGGAGATTATAGAAGAAGAGGAGTTGCCGTGGTATCACGAGATAGAGCAGTATTACAGGGATGATTCTTTTCCCGAGATGGCAAACACCGAGCAGCGCAAGGACATTCGAAGAGTTGCCGCCATATACACGATTATGGCGGGAGAACTATACAGGCGGGCTCTCAATGGAGTTCTAATGAGGTTTTTGGATGATGATGAGGCTTGGGAAGTAGTAGAGGCCGCTCACTCCAGTGAGTGTGGAGGGCACGTTAATGGGCAAGCTTTGGCGAAGAAGATTCTTAGACAGGGCTATTACTAGCCAACCCTAGAAGAAGACTGTTCCACCTATGTTCGTAGGTGTCTTCAATGCCAGCTTCTTGCCGATAAAATCCACGCCCCGACTTCTTCTCTCCATCCTCTTTCTACTCCTTGGCCATTCTCGATGTGGGCCTTTGATATCATTGGACCACTTGGTGATCCTAATGCTCAAGTTAAATAGAAATCCTTCATTCTAACGGCTACAGAGTACTTCACCAAGTGGGCGGAAGCTGAAGCTTCTGCAGAAATCAAAGCCACCACAGTATACCGCTTCATTCTCAAGAATATCATCTCGCGGTTTGGAGTGCCAAGTGATATCGTCACCGACAATGGGCCTCAATTTGTTTCTCAAGAACTTTGGGACCTTTATAAGAAATTTAATATTGCACTGCATCACTCATCACCATACTACCCTCAAGGTAATGGCCAAGTTGAGGCCACGAACAAAACCCTTCTTAAAATCATTAAGAAAACATATGAGTCGCATAAATTTACGGATTGGGCCGACAAACTGATATAAGCTCTATGGGCTTATCGCACCTCCATCCGTACTCCCACGGGGCAAACTCCTTTTGCTCTCACCTATGGGATGGAGGCAGTACTCCCATACGAGATCTTGATCCCTTCCCTAAGAGTACAGCTAGACAAAGAACTTAATCTCGACGAGCGTCGAGAGGCGTTGGTAGTCCAACTGGAACTCTTAGACGAGAAGATGCTAAATGTGGCCAATCACATCTCGGTTTATCAAAAACGTGTCTCGCGGTATTTTCAAAAGAAGGTTATTGAAAGAAAATTTCAACTGGGTAACATGATTTTGAAACGTAAATTTATCAGATCAGCATGTCCCAGGTCTAAGCTGCAACCCAACTGGGAAGGGCCATTTGTAGTTAAGGAAGTCTATCCTGATAACGCGTATCGTTTAGTTAACGCAGAGGGTGAAGAATTACCGAATCCGTGGAATGGGCTATATTTAAAACGATTTTATCCATAGAGTCAAGCCAGCAATGGCCCGGCGGCGGGGCATGCCTCTACTTGATCGCGAAGGAAGACCCCCGGTTCAACATACACACACTACACGACCCCCTGTGGTTCATTTCCCTTCTTTTGCGCAACACTATTTCTCCCTTGGCCATGCTTTGGGGAAAGTGAAGGTCCTTGTTTTCTCTCCTCTCTCGGCTGAAAGTAGGGACAAGTGGCGAATAAGGGGGCGAGAACTGATCTAGACCCCCCGATAAAAGAGGTCTCAAATAAGGGCAGTCCGTCATGACCTTATTCCGCAGTTATAAGAGCAAAGGAAAAAGAAAGAAAAGCAATGGAGAAAAGGGGGCAAAAATCAAAGATCAAAGCTAAAATCTCACCCAAAGCTCCAAGCTCGAAAGTCTAAAAGTCCCCAAAAGGATGAAACTAGGCATGGCAAGAGTGGCAGTACAGTTTCCCCGTGGGACGTTATGAGCCCGGTCGTATGCGTGCCTACAACGGATGTAGGTTCGAGGACGGACACAAAGTCCCGGCGCAACAGACCAAATTCTTTGAAAAAGGATGTCATGAGAAGAACTCAAGCCCTAAAAACCTCTATACCTATCACCGGCTTGTCTATCAAATTCTCTTTTATTTTCCAAGGAATGGATCCCACCCCGAGTATGGCCTCGGTAGAGGCACTGTTAAGCGAAATCGGCCCCGGCCACGGGCGGTCCTTTATAACGCACAGTGAACCCAGGAGACCCCAAGTGAGATATGAGGTTCCCCGTCGTCAGGTTTGAGCTGGTTTCAAAATCCAAAAAAAAGCAAATATTTTAAAATCCAAAAAAATCAAATATTTCAAAATCCAAAAAATCAAATATTTTAAAATCTAAAAAAAATCAAATATTTCAAAATCTAAAAAATCAAATATTTTAAAATTCAAAACAAATTCAATATTTCAAAATCCAAAAAAATTATATATTTCAAAATTCAAAAAAAAATTTAAATATTTCAAAATCCAAAAAAATCAAATATTTCAAAATCTAAAAAAAATCAAATATTTCAAAATCACAAAAAAGATTTTCATCGTCATGATTTGCATTCCATAGGATGCATTGCATTCATTTCTATTTTTGTTACTTGCCTATTTAATAAAGCTTACTCCCTTGACCAAAAATCAAGAGCTGGTCATTTCCTAACTTGCTACAGGCAAGGGGTTAAGCCTAAAATAGATTTAATTTATTTTCGTTGATTATGTGTGTGCAGGGGTAGGTTGAAAATGAAGGTTCAGTCAATCCGTGACCGTGTGCATTTTGAAGTCATATCCCAACTCACTCAATCACACAGAGTAAAGCCCAAACTCAAACCAATTAAATCATCAACTTTATCCATTCATATATCAAACTCTCTAAGCATAAGTCTCTACATCAAGCATCATGAAAGAAAAGGAAAATTTGATGGGAATCGACGCCAAGCACTAATTTTATATTTACATTTGTGTCATTTAGTTTGCTTTTATATCCTTGGGAAAGTATGTTGACAATTATAAGGCTTTATAAGCTAATGTATCATTCCCTTGGATTGTTTGGGTTTTTATGCAAAATATCTGTAGGTCCAGTAAGGGGGCCCTCACTCCTTCCCCATTAGTCCACCTAAGTCATATGGGTCCATGTGGGGCTGGTCAAAGTCCTAGGTGGCATCTAGAAGGTAAATTGGACACATGGGAGACAAGGTGGACAAAAAGTCCAAAATGGAAGCCACTTGGTCAAGGGGGCGCCCCCCCTTAATACATTGTTTGATGTGGTTCCAAACCACATGGGATAATTAGTTTTGACCTCCCTAGTTTGCCCTCCCTAACCCTAGATCTGAGGTCAATTTGAGTATTTTTACATTTATTATAAATACCATGTATTTCCATTTTATGTAGAAATAATGAGAAGAAAATATTGAAAAGGCCAAGAGCTTGGTGCGCCCCTCCCTCTCTCCCTCTGGTTTCTCTCTTCCTCTCCCAATCTCCAGGGTATAGAACCCTTCTATCTTCTCCTTAGCCCCTCTGGATTCCATTTCTGCCGCCGCCGTCGCGCCGCCGCCACCTCCGTCGGTGTTCTGTCTCCATCAGGATAGAACCTCACCTACAAAATTTTATCTTTTTTTCTGGTTGTCTATTCGAGCCTTAATTTTGAGAGTTTGTTCTGTCCATCTCCCTTAACCTCCAGTTCAAATTTCGTGTTATTTGGAAGTTATTTGGTATTTTTCCTATATTTTTGTTTGTCCTCTAAGTAATCTGCCCTTTTACAGATCTACAGGATAGAGTCACATTGTTGTATTTTTCTCACCCACTTATCAATTTCCAAAAAAATCACAAAAATTCCTCAGTGTTCCTCACATATACCCCCTTCCCCCATAATTTTCGTGGAGTCTAGAAACATCATTTTCCTTTCGGTCAAAGGTCAGTATTAGGAAAAACACAGTCTGCCTTGTGTGTCTGTCAGTCCGCTTCAGAAAACAAAATAGTGTTACATTCATTCTCATCTTCAATCCGTTCGGTGGATGGAGCCGTGAAAAAATATGTTATAGTTCTATGAGTGCTCTTTCCAACGGTACCAGCCACGCCTCGATCGGCCTCCGGATCTGAGCATCATAAATGTTGCAGTCGAGACGTGCAGATCTGTTCCCTGTGTAGGTCCGAAATTACAGTCCGGGAATAATTCGTGCAAAAATATCAAAAGTCAACTTCTGGAACCGCCACTTCAGGGAGTCGATCAGGGACATCCCGCCATCCTCCCAGCCAAGCGGCACCTTCATAAGACCTCAGGAGGGCGTCATTCCTTTGGAATCCGCACCTTGCTGTCCAGCGAGTCAGAACCGAGTCGGCGCAGTACCGAGTCGGCGCAGGACCGAGTTGGACCAGCAGGTCGAGTTCGTGCCGTACGTACCTCCAGATTGCTGCCCGTCAACCCAGGGTCGGTCCTCCCGGGATCCACTTGTAGCCCTTTACCTCCCTGCGTGGAGTGGGCAATATAATTCACTGTTGTAATTAAATTTTTACCATTGTACCGGTAGTTACCGTAACTGGCCGGGGTCGTCTTCCCCACGCCCGGAGCGTGGAGGTATCATGTTCGTTCTCTTACTCGTCTTTGCTTTACTCATATTTATTCGTATATGCAGCTGCATGTGATAGGTTATTATCCCATTATATCAATTGTATCACCACTGCGAGAGAGTGAGTGTGACCCGTCCCGTGACTCGATCCGAGTACAGGTGGAAAAGCCGATACCCGAGACTCACTGCTGATTTCTTAACCGCGCACGATCCCACGTTTCCCTCGCATAGGGACGATCGCGGGCTAGATTCCCAGGTCGCGTGTCCGTCCCGCATCAATTTGGTATCAGAGAGCCAGTTGAGTCTAGGGTAGTCTGGTGGAAACAAAACAAAAAAAAGAGTCATTTAAGTCGGTCTAAGTGTCACATTTGCATACCATTAATCGGTATATCAAAAGGTGTTATCTGAACGTTAGGCTATGCCTATCGGGAAGGCCGCACACTTACACGAGTGATCTTCGGATCGATTAACTCCGCCACGTACCGAGTCTTGGTTTAAGTCTAGGGTCCTTAGTGTACATTAGTTAGTGCATTCTAACTTTACATTTGCATCGCATTCTAAGTCGTGTCTAGGTGCTTGCATTAGTTGGCATAACATTTTACTTATAAAACAAAAAAAATGGTCTTGCATATCCATTTCTAGGGATCCATTCCCATCTTTTGGCACCTATGGCCAACCCATGCCAACCCATCCAAGGTGATCGATCCGTGTCCGAGTACATTCGGGACTATGATAAGTACCGTGTGGAATATGGAGTTGGAGAGGAGAGCACCACGATTGCCTTTCAGTTCCGGAGAGGTTTACGGCTTCACTTCCAAATTGAATGTCTTATCTGCGACGCATTCTCTCTGGCGTAGTCCTATAAGGTCGCTCTAGAGGTCGAACCATTTGAGTCTCGATTTTCTCAATTCTCGGGGAACCCCTTCCCTAGAGCTCCATTGTCATCTACTTCCGATCTTCATTCGGAACCATCTCATTTGGAGCCACCAAAGCCCGAGTCACCCGTGTTTCTAATGGGTACACTTTTCATCACCGAGCCACTACTTAGTTGGCTCAAGGATGGCTTGGTCCCACCTCCATATCCATCAATGGAGCCCGCCTTACCTTTAGTGCCCGCCAACTCCTACCACACGACATTCCGGTCTAGTCACCATGTTGACACCTTGGATGACCTTATTGTGGGATTAGATTCGCAATGGAAGTTGACACACTCATTGGCCCGAGACTTCGACCAACCCACTAGTCTTAGCTTCACCCATCCGGCCTTAGGGTCCATTACCTCCGTGTGCACCGTGGGTTGTGTCACCACGGAAATTCTTCTATTCCTCCCTATGCCGGCCGAGCCCGACTTCATACCCTTTTGCCCAAGGGAGGAACCATACATCCTACATATGCTCACCGTCCCACCTACCACAATGTATGAAGGTGACCATACACACCTTCAAGACTTCCATACATGAGACCGTGACTTGTGGGAACCCACCACAAGGGGTCAAACATTCTTTGATCCCTTTGACCCATTTCCTAGTGGGCCCCTTGACACACCATATATACTTTAATTCTTCGAGGGAGTCCACTACCACACCCCTTCCCTACGGGTCGGGTCGTCTATACCCACCAAGCCCATTCTCGATACACCTATACCCGGTTCTCCTAGCCCTCTCAAGTCTCCCAAATCCAAAGGGCCGTCCAGTCATGACAGGGTCATACTTGGACGTCTAGGTGTTCCCCATGCCACCAACCACCGGTTGCATAACATGCATGCATGGCACATATTCGGGTGTCCTGGTCCGCCGTCACACACGTACGGGTCGGACTAACATTAGGTTTGTTTAGGGTCTGTGTGAGTCTTTGTTTCGTCCGATTTGTTTGTCGAGTGCATTGAGTGTTTGTGCATACGTTGAGTCTATTGATATGTTTTTCTACTTTATTTCTCTTCACTATCGGCTCGAAAGATCTCTTCTATCCCTTCTACTAAATCGAGATATGAAATGAATGTGAACAGTAGAAGGAGAACAGAAGGGTGTAAACAAGTGATCGCCACCAAGGTGCCTAATGTGATTGACACACCGTACCTTGGAAAGGGGGGGGGTACTCGCCTTTTGTTCGCAGCGCTGCAAGGATGTACGGCTCAGTAGGAGCCGCCTATAGTGAAGAACGGTCTCACGACAGACCGTCTAAGAGCGTTGCAGAGGATGCAGGATGAAGCACTCCTGACGGATGAACGGTTCCACGAAGACCGCAGGAAGAAGAAGAGCGGTCGAATATCCACCGCACCTCCTCTTGAACGGTCCGGAAGAAGCCGCCCAAGACCACCACGCCAGAAGTCGCAAGAGTCCAACCACCACCCTTTCCAGCCGGCCAGAAAGGATGGGCCTCGTGTTAGTGTACTGCTGACCTGCAAACTAACGTGGAAACACAACGAGAAAACCCAAATTAGAACTGAAAAGTGTAGCAAGTGCTCAAACGGAAATAAATGATCATAACTAAATGAAGTGGGGGATACCTGGGGAGTTTTAAACCCCTGGGGGTGTCAAAAAAATGTGGGAGGATGTGTGAATGACAGTGCAAGTGAAGAAAAACGATGAGAATGATGCATGTAACCAAAAGGGGATGACGGACTATCAAATATATAAAAAAAGGACTCAAAACAAAAGTTACTCCCTGGACCGGAGGCCTATATGGACGTAGAAGGCCTCCCTCCCTGGTCGTAGGTCACTCAAGGATTCGACAGGGCTTCGCCGTGACCTGAAATCTTCTCCCCCATCTTCAAACTCGGCCTTTAGGGTCTATTTATAGAGCCTAGGAAGCCAGCCCCGAAATTAGGGTTTAGAAGCATTTCCAGGTCGAGATAATCAAAAGAAAGATGAAGATAATTCAATTATCTCTCATCCAAAAGAAACGGCACTCGAAATGGCTCAATATCCGCGGAGAAAATGACGGGAGAAGTTTGGGATAAAATCACGAATAGAGAGAGAAAATCCGTTAATCTTTCAGGAATCGAGAGGATGAACGGTCGTACGATAGACCATTCAACCTGATGTGCGGCCATACCCTAGGCCGTCCAACCCTGTCGGTGGAAATTCAAATAAATATCAAATATTATCCAAATATCCATCGAACTGACCGAAATCTTCACCGTTGGACTCTGATAGATGAACGGTTGATAGCAGACCTTTCAAAGGTAGAGCGGCCAAGAGGAAACCGTCCATTCCTGTCGGTGATAATTCAGCATAAATAAGATAATTAGATAATTATCTAAAAACCAGCGACGTTAGGACTCTTGAAGAAGAACGGCTTATGAGGTACCACACAATGGTCTTATGCAGCTATGTATAGGCCGTATATATGCTTGTCGGTGATAATTCAGAAAATCAGCCAAATATCCCATAAATGTGTGAACGGCCCTGTATCAATCGCACATATAGTTGAACGGCTGGAGGATGACCGCACATGTACAGGGGCGCTTGAAATTCATAGAAAAGCTCAAGAGCAAAGCCAAGGCCCATTAAGCCCTGAATCAATTCAGACCTAGCGAGGGAGGGAGGCTACCCATAAAATTGGCCCAAAACGTGCCAGAAAATAGCCTAACGAGTGATGGAAAACTCGAGGCATCAACAAATGGGAGTAAGAGGAACCACTCAACTTATCGACAAAAAACGGGTGTCAACAGATGTCCCTCCTTAACGTCCTCTTTGTAGGGGAGCGAGCGGAGGTGAAGCGAAAGTGACATGGAACTTGGAGATGAAGCGGAAATACAGCGGAGCGGACTGAAAAGCGGGATTTAAGGTAAAACGACACCCGTTTTTACCAACAAGCGACAGGAATTTTTCGGAAAACTCTGAACCAAAATGCAAGGAATGATAAAATCAAAAGCGACACCAGTCTGGAGGAACTAAACTAAACGAAATGAAACAAATCGATAAGACCAACGTCATGGGGTACACAATCCCGCGGTCTAATGAGGAGGTCAAAAGTAGGCAGCAAAAGTAAAGGAAACATGCTAAAGCTCCAGACGGAGACCTCTTAATCAACCAAACCAAGCGAATTGACCAAAGAGAACCTTCCAACTCAGAGTGGAATTAGTTCCTCTTACCCAAACACTGAACGCACAGCCAACCATCACTGGTGGGACATTTTGCATGCAAACCATGGGTCATGAATGCTCAAAAGATGCGTATGATTCATGCTGGGCTAAAATAAAAGAAATCGTTAAAACAAATGCAAAGAAAGATTAAAATATAAAATACTCGAGAATAATATTGCTAAGCTGGGAGAATCAGAGTCAAGATACCATCTGCAACCACAGCGTGCAGGATAGAACCATCCTCCCCAGGCTTTCCCAACCTAACGGCCTATCCGAAGATTAAACATGTGAACCTGGATCATCATCGTTTTTGTTAAAGGGGAACATCAGATCCTGGACCACGTAGATAACCAAGTGATTCTCGAGATAATATAGCATAGTACCATATAGTAATGCAATAAGGGTGATAGGGTTAGAAAGCCATACCTGACTTACCTGTGCAGGTGAAACGGCGCTTTTTTTGAATTCTCATTTTTTGATTTTTATGGATTTTCACAAATAGGATAAACAAGTAAAAACATAGCAAAAGATAACGCAATGCTTAACTGAACGACAAACAACTGTTGTGACTCCTATATGTTGATGAAGTTGACATGTAACTATACTTCATATGGCAACACATTGTTTTGATGAATTGGCAACACTGTTTCTATTTTGATGATATCACTTTATCAGATTGTCTGTGTGTTATATGCATTTTATCTTGTCTTCACACTGAACACACACTCAAAGTCTCAAAGTCCATACATCCATAATGCATTGGCTAAGTCTATACACTGCTGAACGTTATGTTCTTCAAAGTCTGTACATTGGTCTGCATAGGCTAAGTATATACAACGTCAGTTCATGCATTGTCTTAGGCAAAGTCTATACAGCCTTTAGCTTCGCCAAAGTCTGTACTTTGGTCTTCGATTTCAATGTCCATACATTGGGCTTTTACATGAGGTCTATACATTGTTGTTTGCAGTGCAAGTCCATACATTGGACTGTTCTTCAAAGTCTGCACATCAGTCTGTTATAGTAAGTCTGTACATTGGCTTCACATATTCAAGTCTGTACAGCCGTTTGCATTGGACTTAAAGTCTAGACATTGCACTGTTGCATACATTGTCTTCGTGATGTTTTTCTCCTTGACTTCGTGTCAATTACTGTTTCGTCTTCGTGTTGTTTTCACTCCGTGTCGATTTCAGTTTTCGTCTTCGTGTTGTTTTCAACCCGTGTCAATTACTGTTTCGTCTTCGTGTTGTTTTCAACTCGTGACGGTTTCTATTCTGTCTTCGTGTTGGTTTCTCGCTTTAGACTTCGTGTCTTTCTCGCTTTGACCACACTCCGTGTCGATTTCAGTTTTCATCTTCGTGTTGTTTTCAACTCGTGTCGGTTACTGTTTCGTCTCCGTGTTGTTTCATGTCTTCGTGTCGTGTTTCCTACACCTCGTGTCTTTGTCGCTTTGTGACTTCACCTCGTGTCATTTTCATCGTCTTCGTGTCATTTTTGTTCTATTGCGTGCAGGACATCGCAGCACCTCGTGTTGCTTTCTGTGCCACTTCGTGTCGTTCTCTGTGTAGTGTGTGTTTCTGTCACTACTGCACTTCGTGTCGTTCTCGTTTCACTTCGAGCTGTCTCTGCGTCTGAGTCTTCTTTGCTATTTCTGTCTTCGTGTTGTTTTTCCTAAAACCTCGTGTCCTTCTTATTTTGTAACTACACTTCGTGTCAGTGTTGTCTTTCATCTTCGAGTTGGTGTCAGTCCAGTGTCTTCGTTAGTGTCTCAGGCTTTTGGTCAAGTCTGTACATAGCTTTCACTTATATGAAGTCTATACAACGCAGTGCTTCTGATAAAGTCTATACAGAGTTGTTCTTCAACCTGATCATCCGATACTCTGTTTTGACAGGGACTCTCTACTGAGATTGCTGACATGGCTCGTGATCCCAGGAGGACAAGGTGACCAGATGCTGCCACGTGGATGGAAGCATCTCGAGTCTGGAGAATTCCTTGGGCGGGAAAACGTGGAAGCCACGCGCCCTTATCCAGCTGCTGCTGTTATAAATATCAGTCTTCATCTTCTATAGAGGCTGATCGAAGTTGGCGAAGTATATACATCCAGTCTGAAACAAGCAGCCACCGAGATCCACTGTGAGAGGAAGAAAAGCAGAGAAGAAGAAAAGGAGAGAAGAAGAAGAAGAGAGATGAGTTGAGAGAGTTATCGTGAGAGTTTGTGAATCAGTCTCTTGGTCCAGTTACCAGAGCTGATACTGCTCAACCTTGAGCTACAGTCGTTTTTGGCTTTCTTCCATTCGATTGTATGTTTCGTTTGCTTTTCAGTCTTTGTTATTTTCCTTTGAAAACTCTTGTTCGATCAAGCTGTTAGTCAGCGGTTTCAAGCTGTGAGGCAGCGGGTTGCAGAGGCGTTCCTCTGGTCGGCTAAGCTGTAATGCCCAGCAGAGCAAGCTGTGATGCTCAGCTGTTGCAGAGGGTGTTCCTCTGGTCGGGATAAGCTGTAAGCCCCAGCCGTTGTTGGCAAGCTGTAAAGCCCAGCGGTTTGAAGCTGTGTATCAGCAGTAATCCACATTCGAGTTGAATGTGGGGTGGACGTAGGTCGGATTGACCGAACCACCTAAAAGCCTTGTGCCTCTTGTGTGTTTCTTTCAGCGCATTGGTTGTGTTCGTCTACTGCTCTTCTAATTCCGCATTTGATTCTAGGCATAATTTTTTAAATAGCCAGTTGATCTATTCACCCCCCCCTCTAGATCCACATCCTGTGGTGATAGAGCCTTCCATCTAACTCCAACACTTGGTATCAGAGCTAGACTCTTCTACAGGGACTTACCGCCCGAAGAGGATAAGCACAGATGGACGGAAGAGGGATGATAGCTGAAGGGCAATCTACATCCAAGCCCCCGTACTTCGATGGAACCAACTACGCATACTGGAAGCATCGTATGCAGGTATTTTTGAGGGCTAAAGATTATGAAATTTGGAAGGTAGTTAGCAAGGGACCTTTCGAGCTGTCTCCAAATGAAGACGTATGGACCAAGGAAGAAATCAGAAGATCCACGCTCAACTGGAGTGCAATCAATGCAATCCAGTGCTCTCTGCATCCCACCGAGTTCTCACGAATATCTGCCTGCTCCTCAGCGAAGGAAATGTGGGATGCACTTGAAGTCATCTATGAGGGGACTTCACAAGTCAGAGAGACTAAGACCAATCTACTGGTTTCAGAATACGAAGCCTTCAGGATGAAGCCTAATGAGACCATCAAGGAAATGTATGCTCGGCTGACTATTATCACAAATGGTCTCAGAGGCTTCGGGAAAAAATATTCTGAGTATGAAGTAGTCAGGAAGATCTTGCGATCCTTGACTCCAATTTGGCACACCAAGGCCACAGTAATGGAAGAGTCAAGAGATCTGCATAATACTAAGGCAGATGAGCTGATCGGATCTCTAATGGCTTATGAGATGAATATGCCAAAGATAGAGGAGGCTGACAGAAAGAGGAAGCCTATAGCTCTGAAGGCTGGTGCTAGCAGATCCAGTCGATCCAGCCCCAACGGATCATCAACAGAAGAGAGCTTGTCTGAAGAAGAAGTGGCAAATGCTGATATTGCCATGATTACTAGGGAATTCCGGAGATTTCTCAAGAAGGAAGGAAGAAGATTCAGCCGAAGAAATCCCAACAGTGGCCGCCGAGACACAAGGTACAAATCAAACCCTGTAAAGAAAGCTGAAACTAATGTTTGCTATCAATGCAGGAAGGCGGGTCACTTTAAAGCTGAATGTCCGACAAATCAGAACCTCAAGGACAAGTCCAAGAAGAAGGACACAAAAGGGAAAGCTATGGTGAGTACCTGGAGTGATGAGGACGAGGGATCCTTGAGCGTCACTTCGGACAGCGAAGTTGAAGCTGAGAAGCCAATCTGCCTCATGGCAACCAGCTCAGAAGATAGAGAGGAAGAATCTGATGAGGTATCCTCTCGCTATGAAAATTTTACTATTACTGATTGGATGGTTGCTT
Source organism: Amorphophallus konjac (assembly GCA_022559845.1). Classification (NCBI taxonomy): domain Eukaryota; kingdom Viridiplantae; phylum Streptophyta; class Magnoliopsida; order Alismatales; family Araceae; genus Amorphophallus; species Amorphophallus konjac. The sequence goes on along the minus strand of CM040117.1, from coordinate 4,948,221 downwards.
ATGATGAACTTGCTGATAGAGTAGATGAGGTCAGAAAAGAAAACAGGCATCTACGAAGAAAAATTAAAATCATGCAAAATGATACTTCATTGTCTGATAAAATTACCTGCTTAGAAACTGAGAACAGTAATCTGAAACTCACATGTTCTGAATTTGAAGAAATCAATAAAGAACTGAAAATGTCTAAGGAAGAAAATGTGAGATTAGACAATGAAATTGATGCATGGAAACTGAAAATTCAGAATTATGAAAATGAGATAAAAATTGTTTCTGAAAAATATGAAGCTGTCCTCAATGTGAATAATGAGTTGAAAAAATCTATTGATGAAGTTCAGAAAGACAATGAGGATAAGCTAAAAACAATTGAGAAAATGACCCAAGGATCTGAAAATTTAGATGCATTATTGGGGTCAAAGGTAAACTTCAGAAGAGAGGGCCTAGGATTCAACTCTAGTGCAACCAAAAGCTTTGGAATGAAAACTATTTCCTTTGTTGCACAAAAGGAGAAAGGACCTCTGATCAACATGAATTCTAATAATGCTGTAAAGACAAATTTGAATCTGAAAAGGCTAAATGCAGAGGAGAAGGGCAAACAGAAAGTAGGTGAGCCTAGTAAAATTGGGACTTCCAAACCTAGCTCTAGTGCTCAACCCAAGGTTAGGGGTCAGCCTGTTCAGGTAAACAAACCCTATGTCAATGTCAAAAGGTCTTCACCACCATCATCACAGAAAAGGACCCAACCAAAACCTATGAATAGGTCAGCAGGGTCAAGGGTGCAGGGAAGACAAAATATTTTCAGAAGTCAGCCCAACCAATTCAATCCACCTAGAGCTCAGTTCTACTACCCCACACAGCCAATCTATTCTAATGGGCGTGGGTGGACTAGAACTCAAGGGATGTATACAGGGTATGTTCATCAACCTACACACTTTTACAGACCCTATGTCAGAAATTGGGAAAATGGGTATGGTAGTCGGATGCCTAGAAATTACCAACATTTCCACAGCCAGCCCAGGAACTACCATGGCCAAAACTTTATGAATGCAACTTGGCCGAAGCATTGGCACAATAACAAAAATTCTGTGAATAATTCTGTTGGTGCATATAAGAAGAAAGTCAACAAGAAAAAGCAAAACAAAAAGAAATCTGGAAAATCCACTGAACAGAACTGCTTCAAACAAATGTGGATTCCCAAAACCATGCTTTCTTTCTTTACTTGCACTTCATCTGCATTGGAGCCCAATCAGACTTGGGTTCCAAACTCTTTGCCCTAATTGTGTATGCAGGTATGCCTGGCAGCCAAGAGCAACTTGTGGTACTTGGACAGTGGCTGCTCCAGGCATATGACAGGAGATAAGGCCAAGTTTTGCATGCTAACTGAAAAGCTAGGAGGCCTTGTCACCTTTGGAAGCAACACAAAGGGTAGGATCATTGGATCAGGTAAGGTAGGTAAGTGTTCTACCTGCTGCATTGATGATGTTTTGCTGGTTGAAGGGTTAGCTTACAATTTACTTAGTATCAGCCAGTTGTGTGATAAGGGTCATAAGGTTTTATTTGACTCTCAATGCTGCAAGGTTTTTGAACCTGATTCAGAAATTATAAAATTCTCTGGAAAAAGAATAAATAACACATACATGATAGATCTAGATGATATTCAGCATTCTAACCTATGTCTTACTGCCAATAGAGAAGATTTAGCATTTTTATGGCATCGTAGGTTAGGCCATGCTAGTTATACCATTTTGCATAAACTAAACAAGCATAGCATGGTTAGAGGACTTCCTGAAATTTCCTTCAAGAAAGAAAATAAATTCTGTGATGCATGCACTCAATCAAAGATAACTAGAAAGTCATTTAAGTCTAGAACTGAAAATCTGTCCTCCAAACCCTATGAGCTGATACACATGGATCTCTTTGGGCCAACCAGATCTGTCAGCTTATCAGGAAGGAGGTATGGGTTTGTCATGGTAGATGACTTTTCTAGGTATACTTGGGTTTATTTCTTATCTAATAAGAGTGATGCTTTCTCAGAATTTCAGGAGTTCTATGTTAAAATAAATCAGAAAATTGAAAATATTTTGACTGATCATGGAGGTGAGTTTGAAAACTCACAGTTTGATGAACTCTGCAGGTCAAATGGAATCAACCATAGGTACTCCTCACCAAGGACACCTGAGCAGAATGGGGTTGTGGAGAGAAGGAACAGAACCCTAGTGGAGATGGGTCGTACACTTCTTACTGAAGGTGGTCTACCAAGGAAATTTTGGGCTGAAGCAGTAAACACTGCCTGTTATGTAATTAACAGAGTCATGGTAAGACCTTCTACCCAGCAAACACCATATGAGATCTTAAAGGGTAAGAAACCTTCTATTGCTCATTTCAAGGTTTTTGGCTGCAAATGTTTTATTCATATAAATGATAAAAGAGACCTTGATAAATTTGAACCTAAAGGTGAACCAGGAATCTTTCTTGGTTATTCTGAAAACACACGAGCATATAGAGTGTACAATCTGAACTCTAAAACTGTTGAAGAATCTCCACACATAATTTTTGATGAATCCTTGGTAAATTCTAACGTTGGTCAATGCAGGAATGAAGACAATGGTGGAATCTTGAAGGAAGGAGATCCTGAAGACAATTCAGAAGATGAAGAAGGACATACAGAACTTAATGAAGAGGAGTCTACAGTTCAGGGGGAGGTAAATCAAAGACATGACAATTCAATTGTGAACATTAGATATCTTAAAGATCATCCTGTAGATAATATAATTGGAAATCTGCATGACCCCCCTAGGACTAGAGGTCTCCTTAGAATTCAACATGAACTAAATGCATATGCTCTTGTCTCTCAAATTGAACCCAAGTCCATTGACTGTGCCCTCAAGGATATGCATTGGATTAATGCCATGCATGAGGAGCTTAATCAGTTCGACAGGAACAAGGTGTGGAACTTGGTCCCACCTCCTGATCATGGAACAGTCATAGGGACTAGGTGGGTCTTCAGGAATAAATCTGATGAATTAGGGAATATTGTTAAAAATAAAGCCAGACTTGTTGCTCAGGGGTACAACCAGGAGTTTGGTATTGACTTTGAAGAGTCATTTGCCCCTGTAGCCAGATTAGAAGCTGTTAGAATTTTATTAGCTTATGCATGTTCCCTAGGTATAATCCTCCAGCAGATGGATGTAAAATCTGCATTCTTGAATGGGGAAATTAATGAGGATGTCTATGTTAGACAGCCCCCTGGATTTGAATGTCTAGATTTCCCTAATCATGTTTACAAATTAAATAAAGCTCTCTATGGTCTTAAGCAAGCTCCCAGAGCTTGGTACGACAGGTTGAGCAAGTTCCTCACTGATCAAAATTTCACTAGAGGAGTAGTTGATCAGACCTTGTTTACAAAGGTGAGTCACTCTGAAATTCTTATTGTACAGATTTATGTGGATGATATCATTTTTGGGTCAACTAACCCCAAATTGTGTGAGGAATTTTCTGAAACAATGACTAATGAGTTTGAAATGAGCTCAATGGGTGAGCTCAAATTGTTTCTTGGACTGCAGGTCACACAAACAAAGGAAGGAATGTTTATTACTCAGTCCAAGTACACAAGGGATCTACTCAAGAAATACAAGATGGATAACCTTAAAGAGATAGCTTCTCCAATGGGTACTTCTACAAGCTTGGATGAAGACACTAAAGGTAACCCATTTGACCAGAAATTATACAGAGGTATGATCGGATCCCTTCTCTACTTAACAGCATCTAGGCCTGATATTCAATTCGCTGTAGGATTATGTGCTAGGTTTCAGGCCAGTCCTAAGGAAAATCATTTTAAAGCTGTGAAAAGGATTTTTAGATATCTGCTAGGCACCCAGGAGCTAGGATTATGGTATCCTGCTAGGTGTGAGTTAGAGCTTCTAGCCTACACTGATGCTGATTATGCTGGGTGTCGAGTAGATAGAAAAAGCACTAGTGGCTACTGTCAATTCCTTGGTGGCTGTCTAGTATCTTGGGCATCTAAGAAGCAACACACTGTAGCCTTGTCTACAGCTGAAGCTGAATATGTTGCAGCAGGTAATTGTGCCGCTCAAGTACTTTGGATTAAGCACCAACTAGATGATTATCAGATAAAATTGGAATGTATTCCAATTCTATGTGATAATACTAGTGCCATATGCCTTGCTAAAAATCATGTTCATCATTCTAGGACTAAGCACATAGAAATAAAACATCACTTTCTAAGAGATGCTGTGAACAAAAAGGAAATTGAACTGGACTTCATTGAAACAGACAAACAAGTTGCTGATATCTTTACTAAGCCACTTGGAAATGAAAATTTTAAATTTTTTAGAAGAGAACTTGGCTTGTGTAAATTTCAGCATAATGAATGAACTCTCTGTTGACTTGAATAAAACTTTTGAGCTGCTTTGAGTAAATTTCTGATTTGGACTTGCTGTTGATAGATTGAATAAACATTGTGCAACAGACTTGTGATAATGCATGACTCTCATATCCTTTATTGCACTCATGATCATCATTGCATACATATGTCTAGATGCATGATATGTCTATATTTCTGCATGGGTCATACTGCACGATAAAGATAGTCTGATTAAGCATGAACTTCAAAAATCATCTGATTTGTCATCTTTTGCAAAATCGCATGCATATAGTCAGGGGGAGTCTTGTCAGAATTTCGAGGTGAATTGCTGCGTCTATTCAATCCTTGACTCTGAATGGTTGAGTCTGACAATATGGCAATCTTTTAGTCAGTTCTAATATTAAGCAATAGAAAATAGATTTCTTCTTTCATAAGAACCTTAATTGCTTAAAGACTGACTTAATGGTTTAAATTTATAATCTTTAGAGTTGAAAGACTACAATCAGTAAATAAGGATGCTGAAAATTGATAAAGCTCTCAACCCTTATCTTATTTCATGTCAGACAAAGTTGATTATATCTGAAATCTGAAAACTCATCTGAATTCATGTCAGAGAAGCTAAGTATGTGTATTGTCCTTAAACAAGTCATTCTGAAACAAATAAAGGGCAGCTAAGAAAGCTTTTGAAAAACATTGAAAATCAATTGAGAAATAGCATTGACAGAGCAATGACTGGTAAATCACTGAGAAACTGAGTGATCCATCAAAGAAGTGGACACCACTCATGTCATGAGGTGTATCAGCTATCTCTGTATAAAATGATCAAAACAGTAGGTTGTTTTTCACTGAGTACCTGGGGGTAACTGGCGTCTAATAAACGTGTACCCTCACACAAAAAGGTGTCAATCAATTCTATTGAATTTGATCATAGGCAAGATGGTCCATCATGTTGAGTATCTAGGGGTATTGGCGTCTGATAAACGTATACCCTTACGCAAAAAGACTTTTGGTACCTGAATGCCCTAAATGAAACAATATTGAAAATGCTGTTCCTTAAAAGAAATTTCATGGATGTCAATTGTTTAATTTCAATACATGCCCTGGCTTCTCTTAACACATTTTACTGAGTCTATTAAAGTAAGATATTTTGAAACTGAATCTCTCATGTCCATATGACTCTGGTTTATTGTTTTATCATGAACATCAACCTTATCCAATGAATGTAGTGCATGAACTTTCATTTTTATAACTTTTAAACCAGAAATTCAATTTCTAAGCAGTTTCTCAGTTCATATGACTGAAGGTTTTGTGCTTTAATTGCCTAATTTTTGAACTACTTGCCAAGAATGCCAGTCAGCTAAACTTTCTTTCTCTTCACTTGTCTTCACTTTCCCTCCTATTTGTTGATGGCAAAGGGGGAGAATATTGTCTGAATATTAGATTCAGGGGGAGTGTATTCAGGGGGAGTGTATTACATCATGGCATGGCAAAGAGGGAAATTTTTGTTAGCAGGGAGTTGCTTACATTTTGTAGCATGCAGCATGTCATTCATAGCATCTACATGCATCTGCATAACAATCTGAATAATAAATCATGTCTTTCATCAAAAATGCATCTGTATGACAGGATGTTGCTAATCTACATAATAGGGGGTTGCCATCATCAAAAAGGGGGAGATTGTTGTGACTCCTATATGTTGATGATGTTGACATGTAACTATACTTCATATGGCAACACATTATTTTGATGAATTGGCAACACTGTTTATGTTTTGATGATATCACTTTATCAGATTGTCTGTGTGTTATATGCATTTTATCTTGTCTTCACACTGAACACACACTCAAAGTCTCAAAGTCCATACATCCATAATGCATTGGCTAAGTCTATACACTGCTGAACGTTATGTTCTTCAAAGTCTGTACATTGGTCTGCATAGGCTAAGTATATACAACGTCAGTTCATGCATTGTCTTAGGCAAAGTCTATACAGCCTTTTGCTTCGCCAAAGTCTGTACTTTGGTCTTCGATTTCAATGTCCATACATTGGGCTTTTACATGAGGTCTATACATTGTTGTTTGTAGTGCAAGTCCATACATTGGACTGTTCTTCAAAGTCTGCACATCAGTCTGTTATAGTAAGTCTGTACATTGGCTTCACATATTCAAGTCTGTACAGCCGTTTGCATTGGACTTAAAGTCTAGACATTGCACTGTTGCATACATTGTCTTCGTGATGTTTTTCTCCTTGACTTCGTGTCAATTACTGTTTCGTCTTCGTGTTGTTTTCACTCCGTGTCGATTTCAGTTTTCGTTTTCGTGTTGTTTTCAACCCGTGTCAATTACTGTTTCATCTTCGTGTTGTTTTCAACTCGTGACGGTTTCTATTCTGTCTTCGTGTTGGTTTCTCGCTTTAGACTTCGTGTCTTTCTCGCTTTGACCACACTCCGTGTCGATTTCAGTTTTCATCTTCGTGTTATTTTCAACTCGTGTCGGTTACTGTTTCGTCTCCGTGTTGTTTCATGTCTTCGTGTCGTGTTTCCTACACCTCGTGTCTTTGTCGCTTTGTGACTTCACCTCGTGTCGTTTTCATCATCTTCGTGTCATTTTTGTTCTATTGCATGCAGGACATCGCAGCACCTCGTGTTGCTTTCTGTGCCACTTCGTGTCGTTCTCCGTGTAGTGTGTGTTTCTGTCACTACTGCACTTCGTGTCGTTCTCGTTTCACTTCGTGCTGTCTCTGCGTCTGAGTCTTCTTTGCTATTTCTGTCTTCGTGTTGTTTTTCCTAAAACCTCGTGTCCTTCTTGTTTTGTAACTACACTTCGTGTCAGTGTTGTCTTTCTTCTTCGAGTTGGTGTCAGTCCAGTGTCTTCGTTAGTGTCTCAGGCTTTTGGTCAAGTCTGTACATAGCTTTCACTTATATGAAGTCTATACAACGCAGTGCTTCTGATAAAGTCTATACAGAGTTGTTCTTCAACCTGATCATCCGATAATCTGTTTTGACAGGGACTCTCTACTGAGATTGCTGACATGGCTCGTGATCCCAGGAGGACAAGGTGACCAGATGCTGCCACGTGGATGGAAGCATCTCGAGTCTGGAGAATTCCTTGGGCGGGAAAACGTGGAAGCCACGCACACTTATCCAGCTGCTGCTGTTATAAATATCAGTCTTCATCTTCTATAGAGGTTGATCGAAGTTGGCGAAGTATATACATCCAGTCTGAAACAAGCAGCCACCGAGATCCACTGTGAGAGGAAGAAAAGCAGAGAAGAAGAAAAGGAGAGAAGAAGAAGAAGAGAGATGAGTTGAGAGAGTTATCGTGAGAGTTTGTGAATCAGTCTCTTGGTCCAGTTACCAGAGCTGATACTGCTCAACCTTGAGCTACAGTCGTTTTTGGCTTTCTTCCATTCGATTGTATGTTTCGTTTGCTTTTCAGTCTTTGTTATTTTCCTTTGAAAACTCTTGTTCGATCAAGCTGTTAGTCAGCGGTTTCAAGCTGTGAGGCAGTGGGTTGCAGAGGCGTTCCTCTGGTCGGCTAAGCTGTAATGCCCAGCAGAGCAAGCTGTGATGCTCAGCTGTTGCAGAGGGTGTTCCTCTGGTCGGGATAAGCTGTAAGCCCCAGCCGTTGTTGGCAAGCTGTAAAGCCTAGCGGTTTGAAGCTGTGTATCAGCAGTAATCCACATTCGAGTTGAATGTGGGGTGGACGTAGGTCGGATTGATCGAACCACCTAAAAGCCTTGTGCCTCTTGTGTGTTTCTTTCAGCGCATTGGTTGTGTTCGTCTACTGCTCTTCTAATTCCGCATTTGATTCTAGGCATAATTTTTTAAATAGCCAGTTGATCTATTCACCCCCCCCCTCTAGATCCACATCCTGTGGTGATAGAGTCTTCCATCTAACTCCAACAACAACATGACATGACATGATGAACAAATGAAGCGGGAGACAATGCACATACGCAAGGGCATGAACCAACAACATGCATGCATGAACACGGTGTGACAAGACAACAATGCGATGGGACAACACATGGTCGGGACAAGAACATGACGGATGACTACGTGGTTGGGACAAGAATATGACGAATGATCACGTGGTTGGGACAACACACGGAACATAGAGGGATGACTTATCAACATATGCAAGACAACTAACAACATGTGGTGAGGGATAAAACAACATGTGTGATACGACACGGTGGGACATAGACACGAGGCAAGGACGCGGCGGGACAAAAGACATGAACAAAATACGTACTTCAATCAAAACCCAAGATCAGAATGAAGTGGAACCGCCAGGTTCATAATTGTGAGGCAAAGCCTTCTCACATGGATGTATATGATCATTGCAAACAAAAGCTGAGAAGGACATGAGCTTCAGAACAGATCGAGAGAGTGGATCGAAAAAGGAAAGAACAGATCAAAGATGTGGACAGGAGGCAGAGCACAAAATATGGAGCAAGGAAAGCTTGAGTACCTGCAACCTGCACACTTAGCAAACGGATTACGTATCTGTTCTCAAAATAAAATAAATGCATAAAAAAGACATATTTTTGTAATTTTCTGATGATTTTTTTTGAATTTTGACATATTTGATTTTTTGGAGTTTTGTTTGAACAATATTTCATTTTTTTTAGATTTTTGGATTTTGGACAATATCTCAATTTTTTTTTGCATTTTTGACAATAGCAATCCGCAGCACCTAAGGACAGGCTCGCACTACTGGCCAGGGATCGCCGTCCCTCCCCTCTCATTAAAGACTTCCCTTGAGCAGGGTGTGCATGTGAGGGTGACTTACCACATCCAACCGCTTCTAAAGAACGGTGCCCCTACTAAGGCCATACCCGGGATACAACCCAGCCTAAGAGGGAGAAGCAGAAGAAAAATTGGAGATAAGCTTTATGCAGTATGGGAGACATTAGGACTTGACTTCCTTTCAGGGCACTACCCTTCAAAGAGTAGGTCTGTTGCGCCAGGGCTTTGTGTCTTTGATTTTTAGACCCATACTTATGAGGCACGCATGCGACCGGGCTCATGACGTCCTGCGGGGAACTGTACTGCCACTCTTGCCATGCCTTTGATTCATAATTTTGCATTGATTCATTTTCTCATTTTGGCAGCCCTTATTGGCCAGATATAGCATGAAAACTCACTTTTGAGAGTCAAGACTGCCCCTATTTGAGACCTCTCTTGTATTAGGGAGCGCCTAGGTTAGTCATCTTATCCATCAATCTCTTGCCCCTGCACTTGGCCAAGCAGAGAAGAGAAAAGGCCTTTGTGCATACCCAAAGTATGGCCAAAACAGCAACGGTGCTGCACTAGAGAGATCGGCTATGGCTCGCCGTGTAGTGTGTAAAAACCCATACTCAAAAGGTCACCCTCAGCAATTAGGGAAAGGAACTAGACTTCCAGCGCGGAGTTATCACCAGCCTAAGGATGCTGCAAAAGCGACTTATTTTATTTGACTAATTAAGTAAATTCAACTAAAGCCACTCAACCATGTTGAGGAACCAACGTTATAAGCATGTGCAGGTGTAAGAGAGATAATAGCGATGATAACATTTTCTTGCACAAAATAACGATACCTTTATAAATCCATGGCGCGGAAACCGGCATCCTAAAGCGAACATGATCATCGAGCTTTTGATCAGCACGAGCTTTATATTCCTTGCTTGCCAGGATAAAAGGGTGAAAAAGGATAGCAATGTGTAGATATTCTTTGACATGGAGGAGCGGCAGACATCAAACTGGATGAAGAAGAAATAAAAGGAAGAGAGACGAGGGCTAGAACTCCCTCGTTAAGGCACTGAGACCCTGATAACAAGGAACCAGATACAGAATAAACAAGGATTAACTGAGATCAAGGCGGACTAAAGTCTCGAAAATAGCAAGACAAAGGGTAAGAACCCTGAAAGGGTGAGGAGGAAAGAACAGAAAGACGATGAAAAGATAGCTGTGAAGATAAGGAATAAGGAAAACGATCATCCGACGTGGTCGGAGAAGAAGAGTAGTGATCACCCGACAAGGTCGGGGAACAAGCACAAGGAATCCCCAATAGGGTCAGGGGAAAAAGATGAGAAGTGAAATTCGGATGTATCCGGGGAGGAAAACTAGACGATGCCCCTGGATTAGGGGAAGAGGAGGACATAGGCCGAGGCCTAGAATGGTGAGGACAGGAGAAGAGGGTAGAAATAAGGTCAGGTGGCAGAAGGTACACCACCCACGGATAAGAACCGAGCAGAAGAAAAGATGAGTGGACGGACGAAGGAGAGGAGGAAGTGGACCCCCAAGTGCGCAACTGGCGGCTCTTGAACTTATGCCGCCACCTCTTCTTGGCAGAAATCTTCTTGAAACAACTCCACCTGGCATGGACTCGAGCCTTCAGGCTTTTTAATCTGTAATACTCTCTCAAATAACGGGCCCACCTAGCAGACAGCCTAGCCCGATCATGAATATGCAGCTCCATTGGGACGGTTGCCCCTAGCGGTGCGGTGCTAACCACAGAAGGACATTCCAGAACAGTTAACTCCTTGGAATGAACATCAGGAAACAACGGAGTTTTATCAGTCAGCACTAGAACATGGAGCTTTGGCATCTTCACTCGGCGGTTGGGCATGAAGCATAACTCCCTTGCTAGAAGCGCAGGACAGAATTGAGGGAGGGCGATGCGTGGCGTTGACGTGTCCGCCTTACCAATAAGCCGAGGGCGATTGCATAGGATGTGTAGAATGTCCTTGAAAAATGTAGAAGATACGGCCAATTGCCCCTTGAATGCTGAATTGATTAAACTTTTGGCGGCCGTGTGGGTTAGCACCATCTGGGCGAAAAACTCTTCTGGGCCAGTGAACTGAATAGCAATCAAGTGAGAGGTGATAACAACATCAACAGTGAATTCTCCGGCGAGCAAAGAGACTGCCACCAGCCTCGCTTTAGAAGGAACTGGCACCAATGCTAGAGAACTCTTCTTAGCGACCGTCTTCATAGCAAATGCGGGCTCATTGTCCCTAGAATAGCCAGGGACCAGGGCTCGGACCGGCATGCGGCAAATGAAATCTTAAAGCTTGTAATGCATAGTCAAAACCTGATTCGGCTCTTTATCTCCCTAGGGACTAGACCCGAGGGGCACCGAAGGTAGCGTGTACCTGCTCCGCGAAGTGGGAGGTGATAGAGGAAGGTTAGAAGGAGGAGGTTTGAAGGGCGCGGGCAACGATGGTGCAAGTGATGGGGGAATAATGATGATGATGAGTATGGGTGGAAGTAAAGGCAAAAGTGGAGGTGTGGGTTTAGGCTCGGCCTGCTCGGGCTCAGGGGATTATGGCGAAAGAAGCGGCGTCGATAGCGGGGATGGTTGTGAAGGTGACGGGGTAGGGGTTATTACGAAAGGAAGTGATGATGTTGGTGGTGGTGAAGACAATGGGGATAATGGAGAGGGCGACAATGGAGATGTGGTCAATGGAGGCAGCGAAAATGGGGGTGGAGAAGGTGGTGACAAAGGGGGTGATGTGGTTGATGGAGATGGTGAAGGTGAAGAGGACGGAGGTGAAGGTAGTGGTGGGGAAGAAGGAGGAGAGGAAGGTAGTGGCGTAGTGGGGGAAGTGGCAGGTGGTGGCACTCTTCGGCGTATCTTTACAACACGTCGAGAGGCGTTGGGGACATGTGTGGTGGTGGAAACGAAGGGTGAAAGAGAAGTTACCCGAGTGGAGGCTGGAGTAGGTAAAGGTGGTGGAGGAGATGGGATGGAGGAAGAAGTGGGTAACGGAGCAGGTATCTTATCAACTGAAGAAACACAAGGGTGCCCCTGGTCTTGAAGTAGAGACGGTTGCCTAGGCGGCACGGCTTGCTGCTGCTTGCTGCTGAGATCTGAAATAACTTGGCGTATGACAACCCAATCAATCATCTTATTATCTTCCAAACTGTAAACAAGTTCCCGGAACTCGGGGCATTCCTCAATCAAATGCCCCTGTTGACGATGGAACTCACAGAAGTGGAGTAAATTCCCGACCGCGGGTCGGCAAGGCATAACCGGAGGGATTTGCAACGCATGGGTGGCCATTAAAGCCCTGAAAACATCTGTAAGAGATTTTGGCAACAAAGAGTGAGAAGCCCGCTTCGGGCAAGGTGGATGTCGAGGGGTATAAAAAGGTAATGGGGATGGTAGCGGAGGTTACGTAGGTAAGGGGGATTGCGTAGGTGAAGGCAGAGGGCTAGAAAGTGAATGAGATGGAGGCATGGAGGGAGTGGGAATATAGTGGACGGCATCCACCCGCTCTGGGTGTGGTGTTTCCTTGACCAGCAGTGGAGAGGCGTGGGAGGATGAAATAGCAGAGGGCTGACTCGTGAAGGGAGATGTAGTGGAGGGACATGTGGAGGCGTATGTGGAGGTATGTGGGTAAGCGGGAGCAGAAGGACGACTCGTGGAGGGATATAAAGGAGATGACGGATGGGAGGCGTACGTGGGCATAGAAGGTGGCGGTGAAGGAGACTCTCGGTCAAAGAAAACTAGGAGTTGTTGGCTAATGAAGCGGGCTCGACTGTAAAGCTACTGCCAGGAAGTGATATCATTCAGGGCTAAGATGCACCTGAGCTCGGGCGTCGGTAGGAAGAGTCCGAGAAGGATATGGGCCAGCCCGAGCAAGAGAGGATGAATTTAGACCAGGATAATGATGATGGGTCGGATAAGGGGATCCGGCCAGAGAAGAAGGAAAGCCCGTTCCGGGAATGGAGGAATGCATGGGCCTGGAAGAATCGTGTATGTAGGAATGAGAATTGATTAGGCTAGCAGCAGCACGGGCGGGATAAGAAGGCCCGTTAACAGAATAGGGTCCAATGGAGGAATAAGGAGATGGGCCCGCATGGGAAGAGGAATCCACGCGGGGATAAGAAGAGGGAGAAGTATAGGAATAAGGTACAGGGGAACAATGCTCCATGGGGAGAATGGAGACTTTATACAGTGAATTTCAAATGAATACATGGAGGGAAGATGAACCTAGAACTAATGTAACTCAATGGAGACACACAAATATGAACTAAATCAAATGAGCCTAATCTAACAAAAAGATGCAAATGATGACACTGCAACATGCAATGGAGGGAAGAGATGAGAAAAAGAATCAACCAATTACCCAACCGGATTCCAAATGATGCGCGAGAAATTTTTATAAGTTCCCTTTTAGGACCTTAGTGGATTAATTAAGATATGAGTTCACTCAACCACAAGGTACCTAACCAGGGTGGGGGACAGGAAACTGGTAGACTCTAAGGGAGTCTCTCTCTCATGAATGCAGACCCTAGACTGGGGGGTGGTATGGTACAACCTGCCCGGCGTCTGCGTGGGAATCCACGGCTCACGGGGGCTTACGGAGGTCCTCGGCAAGGTCCCCTAGTCGGCTCCAAGGAGTATGGAGACGAGAGGAAACCCTACCTCGGTAGGAATGCAACTAGATGTGAATGAAATGCATGAATCCTATGTGCACCGGAGTGCATGCAAGATCTAGCCTAGAAACTAGCAATCAATGATCGATTAAATATGTAAGAGATGAAAGCAAGTATACAACAATGATATAAGAGCAGGGGGGAGATCAGTAATCAGCACCAAGTATCATGAAAATCATATAACGTGGCAATGAAAGTGAAGCACGGGTGCACTGTAGCATGACAAGGATGGTCTCTGTAAGACCGCTCAGGGAGATATACGGTCATGTATGAACCGTTCAAACCAAGGAATAACGACCAAGAAGCACAAAAATCATGAAATACTGAAATGACAGAAGACAGAGATGAGAAGCGTACCTAGATGAGCGGTCTATATACAGCCGATTAAGCTCTGGAACGGACCCGTATCCACCGTGCAATAGCAACCAAACAAACAGTATGAATATAGGGCGTACCTGTGCCAGCACGGTGGACGGCCAAACTCTGGCCGTATAAATGATGCACGGGCGGTAGGAGACCGCTCGAGACAGCAAGCTTGGAGAAGAACTAGCAGTGTTCGCAGAGAAAACGGTGAACCCTTAACCGCACAAACATTGGATGGCCCACGGAGAGCCGTTCACATTCCAAAGGACAGAGAACGCGACTCAACCTTAAAATCACTTCAAGAAAAAGGACTAACACAACGAAAAAAAGGGGTTAGCAAATCACTAACACGATGGGCACTAGGTGTCCCACCGTGATCACCAAAAAAATGAGCTGTTGATATGTTTTTCTACTTTCTTTCTCTTCACTACCGGCTCGAAAGATCTCTTCTATCCCTTCTACTAAATCAAGATATGAAATGAATGTGAACAGTAGAAGGAGAACAGAAGGGTGTAAACAAGTGATCGCCACCAAGGTGCCTAATGTGATTGACACACCATACCTTGGAAAGGGGGGGGGGGGTACTCGCCTTTTGTTTGCAGCGCTGCAAGGATGTACGGCTCAGTAGGAGCCGCCTATAGTGAAGAACGGTCTCACGACAGACCATCTAAGAGCGCTGCAGAGGACGCGGGATGAAGCACTCCTGACGGATGAACGGTTCCACGAAGACCGCAGGAAGAAGAAGAGCGGTCGAATATCCACCGCACCTCCTCTTGAACGGTCCGGAAGAAGCTGCCCAAGACCACCACACCAGAAGTCGCAAGAGGCCAACCTCCACCCTTTCCAGCCGGCCAGAAAGGATGGGCCTCGTGTTAGTGTACTGCTGACCTGCAAAACAACGTGGAAACATAACGAGAAAACCCAAATTAGAACTGAAAAGTGTAGCAAGTGCTCAAACGGAAATAAATGATCATAACTAAATGAAGTGGGGGATACCTGGGGAGTTTTAAACCCCTGGGGGTGTCAAAAAAATGTGGGAGGATGTGTGAATGACAGTGCAAGTGAAGAAAAATGAGGAGAATGATGCATGCAACCAAAAGGGGATGACGGACAATCAAATATATAAAAAAAGGACTCAAAACAAAAGTTACTCCCTGGACTGGAGGCCTATATGGACGTAGAAGGCCTCCCTCCCTGGTCGTAGGTCACTCAAGGATTCGGCAGGGCTTCGCCGTGACCTGAAATCTTCTCCCCCATCTTCAAACCCGGCCTTTAAGGTCTATTTATAGAGCCTAGGAAGTCAGCCCCGAAATTAGGGTTTAGAAGCATTTTCAGGTCGAGATAATCAAAGGAAAGATGAAGATAATTCAATTATCTCTCATCCAAAAGAAACGGCACTCGAAATGGCTCAATATCCACGGAGAAAATGACGGGAGAAGTTTGGGATAAAATCATGAATAGAGAGAGAAAATCCGTTAATCTTTCAGGAATCGAAAGGATGAACGGTCGTACGATAGACCATTCAACCTGATGTGCGGCCATACCCTAGGCCGTCCAACCCTGTCGGTGGAAATTCAAATAAATATTAAATATTATCCAAATATCCATCGAATTGACCGAAATCTTCGCCGTTGGACTCTGATAGATGAACGGTTGATAGCAAACCTTTCAAAGGTAGAGCGACCAAGAGGAAACCGTCCATTCCTATCGGTGATAATTCAACATAAATAAGATAATTAGATAATTATCTGAAAATCAGTGACGTTAGGACTCTTGAAGAAGAACGGCTTATGAGGTACCACACAATGGTCTTATGCGGCTATGTATAGGCCGTATATATGCTTGTCGGTGATAATTCAAAAAATCAGCCAAATATCCCATAAATATTTGAACGGCCCTGTATCAACTGCACATATAGTTGAACGGCTGGAGGATGACCGCACATGTACAGGGGCGCTTGAAATTCATAGAAAAGCTCAAGACCAAAGCCAAGGCCCATTAAGCCCTGAATCAATTCGGACCTAGCCAAGGAGGGAGGCTACCCATAAAATTGGCCCAAAACGTGCCAGAAAATAGCCCAACGAGTGATGGACAACTTGAGGCATCAACAAATGGGAGTAAGAGGAACGACTCAACTTATCGAAAAAAAATGGGTGTCAACAGAGTCGAGTCGATTTTGTGCGCTCGCGATGTTAGTCCCTTTCGAGTTCAAGACTTGTTGGACTTTGGGATCGGTTCTTACTTCATATCGGATCTAGTCACATAAGGGACAAGCGGTGATTCCTAGTGAGTCTTCGAGCCGTCTTTCCTCCTTTGAGAGTGACCCCACCCCGGAGTGTCCACCTCTAGCCTCATTCCCATGGCAGCGTGCGCATATCGAATCTATACAGGATGAGCAGGTGTCGATTACTTGGAGTGGAGCGTACTCCGCGCTTCCAGGTTCGGTGACGCGTCCGCCGGAGCTACTCGAGCAGCCACACCCCTTACTCGACGGGGTCGAGTTCTTCCCACCTAGGGAGAGTTGATGGGATTCGACGCCGAGCACTAATTTTATATTTGCACTTGTGTCCTTTAGTTTACTTTTATATCCTTGGGAAAGTATGTTGACAATTGTAAGGCTTTATAAGCCAATGTGTCATTCCCTTGGATTGTTTGAGTTTTTGTGCAAAATGTCTGTAGGTCCAGCAAGGGGCCCCTCACTCCTTCCCCATTGGTCCTCCTAAGTCATATGGGTCCATGTGGGGCTGGTCAAAGTCCTAGGTGGCATCTAGAAGGTAAATTGGACACATAGGAGACAAGGTGGACAAAAAGTCCAAAATGGAAGCCACTTGGTCAAGGGGGCGCCCCCCCTTAATACATTGTTTAATGTGGTTCCAAATCACATGGGATAATTAGTTTTGACCTCCCTAGTTTGCCCTCCCTAACCCTAGATCTGAGGTCAATTTGAGTCTTTTTACATTTATTATAAATACCATGTATTTCCATTTTATGTAGAATTAATGAGAAGAAAATATTGAAAAGGCCAAGAGCTTGGTGCGCCCCTCCCTCTCTCCCTCTAGTTTCTCTCTTCCTCTCCCAATCTCCAGGGTATAGAACCCTTCTATCTTCTCCTTAGCCCCTCTGGATTCCATTTTTGCTACCGCCGCCGTCGCGCCGTCGCCACCTCCGTCGGATTTTGTCTCCATCAGGATAGAACCTCACATACGAAATGTTATATTTTTTCTGTTTGTCTATTCGAGCCCTAATTTTGAGGGTTTTTTCTGTCCATCTCCCTTAACCTCCAGTTCAAATTTTGTGTCATTTGGAAGTCATTTGGTATTTTTCCCATATTTTTATTTGTCCTCTCAGTAATCTGCCCTTTTGTAGATCTACGGGACAGAGTCACCTTGTTGTAATTTTCCCACCCACTTATAAATTTCCAAAAAAATCACAAACCTTCCTCAGTGTTCCTCACATATACCCCCTTCCATCATAATTTTCGTGGAGTCTATAAAAACCATTTTCCCTTCGGTCAAAGGTTAGTCTCAGGAAAAACACAGTCTGCCCTGTGTGTCTATCAGTCCGGGTCAGAAAACAAAATAGTGTTACAGTCATTCTCATATTCAATCCATTCGGTGGATGGAGCCGTGAAACAAATATGTTATATTTCTATGAGTGCTCTTTCCAACGGTACAAGCCACGCCTCGATCAGCCTTCGGATCTGAGCATCATAATTCTTGCAGCCAAGGCGTGCAGATCTGTTCTCTATGCAGGTCTGAAATTGCAGTCCGGGAATAATTCGTGCAAAAATATCAAAAGTCAACTTCTGGAACTGCCACTTCAGGGAGTCGATCAGGGACATCCCGCCATCATCCCAGCCAAGCGGCGCCTTCAGAAGACCTCAGGAGGGCGTCGTTCCTTTGGAATCCGCACCTTACTGTCTAGCGAGTCAGAACCAAGTCGACGTAATACCGAGTCGGCGTAGGACCGAGTCTGACCAGCAGGCCGTGTTCGTGCCGTACGTACCTCCAGATTGCTGCCTGTCAACCTAGGGTCGGTCCTCCCGGGCCCCACTTGTAGCCCTTTACCTCCCTGCGTGGAGTGGGTAATATAATTCACTGTTGTAATTAACTTTTTACCATTGTACCGGGAGTTACCGTAACTGGCCGGGGTCGTCTTCCCCACGCCCGGAGCATGGAGGTATCGTGTTCGCTCTCTTACTCGACTTTGCTTTACTCGTATTTATTCGTATATATCACTGCATGTGATAGGTTATTAGCCCGTTATATCAATTGTATCACCACTGCGAGAGAGTGAGTGTGACCCGTCCCGTGACTCGATCCGAGTACACGCGGAAAAGCCGATACCCGAGACTCACTGCCGGTTTCTTAACCGCGCACGGTCTCACGTTTCCCTCGCATAGGGACGATCGCGAGCTAGAGTCCCAAGTCGCGTGTCCGTCCCGCATCAAAATCACTCAGTCCTCCACTGGGCATCCCTGCGGGGACGTATCTCTCTCAGCTCTCTAACGTAGGCCTGGCGTGTCGCCGGAATCTCTGCAACCTCCGCTGGAAGGCTAAGCACCCTGCTCACCTCCCACATGATCAGGGCACTCCTGACTGCCTGCTCGTCCTCTTCTGAACCGATCCTCCTCGCCTGCAGTGCGGGAAGGCGGGGTAGTGCTGGAAGAACGGTCTTGGGTAGTCCAACCTGTAGGTAGCACCGGTGCGGGCTGTACATCGCCAGTGCGGTGTCACTCACGAGCCTCAGATCCAAGCCTGGCCCCCTAGGTACTCTGACAGTGGTGTCGCGGAGAAAGTCTGGGAGCATCACGAACCAATCCAGGGGCAGCCTGTTGATGTGCAATCGCCACTCGTCCCTGGTCTTCTTCTCTACTGTCCTGCACTCTACCTGTGGAGAGAATCCGAATGTGCCACCTATGAAGAAGAGGGGGTGGCTCCCGAAGATCCTGCTGGCTGAAGTGACATCCTCCCTGTGAATGGATTTCATCCTAACGCCCATCCAACACTCTAGAAGGATCATAGAACCAAAGAGAGGACCTCCTAGGGCTACTGAGGTAAGACCCTCATACAAGTAGGCTAGGACGGCCTGGGAGATAGAAAGACCCTGCCACAGGCCGCTAATGGTGCTAAGAATGGGAATGTCAAGAACGTGGTCAATTGAGGGGAACAAGATAGCCCCGCACAAGCAAATAGACGCGGCCTTGGCTATGGCCTCATCCCACCCACACCTATTCCTACAATGCTCAACTACCCACTGGCTAAGAGGAAGAAGGTGGATCTGACGTGGGCCTATGAAGGTATGGATATCCCTACTATCTGGTATAAACCCTCCCAAGATAAGCCTAGGGTCAATGGGGGCAACGGTGTGACACACTAGGTCATCCTCACCCACCTTAGACCTAGGAAGAGAAAGATAGGTCTCTACCTCCTCCAGTAGGATAGTGGCCTCGAAAGATGGAAATATGAATGTATGGGTCTGAGGGTGCCAGATTTCTACCAAGGCTGAGATGCTGTGCCAGTCAAGGGAGAGCTTTGGGTAATTTTGGCCTAATACCAAGAGTGGGTGTAGGTGCCAGGACTTCAGGATGGATATCACTCCTAGGGGCAATGCGCGGATCATGGGAGCCATCCACTTTAAAGTGGAGTAGCGTCTGGAGCCAGGGAGAAGATGAGATGGAAAAGAGAAAAAGAGAAAGAGAGGAAGAATGTGTAAGTAAGTGAATAAACTTATTTGAATGAAATCATGCGAACGTACCTCTCTCAAAGGACTCGAGCTCAGATGACGAGGGATCGTAGTCAGCCGTTGGAGCACTTCACGCTCCTTCCTGGCCGGCTTTGGCCCTTCATAAGTTACCCCCTCCATGGAACTCCCCTCTAAGGACCATTTCATGATGATTTGATGGAGAATAACAAAGGTTTGAGGCCTAGAAAGTGGGGTGTGGTGTGAGTTGCGAATTTAGAACCCCTCCTACTTATAGGGCTTAGGTAGAGGCCTAAACCCACTAGAAGTGATGTAGGACAGGCCTAGATCGAGTTGGGATAAGGATTATCTCGGTTTAGGACGTCTATCTTCGGGTTAGGACTCTCTAACAGAATCCTGTTCGAACTCTCAGGTCGTGCCATTGCACGGTCTCTCGATAGACCGCCCTACTCATTGAACGGTCTTATTAAGGCCGTTCAGAAGCTTCTATACAATTCGAATCCTGGAGGTCAAGCGGTCTGTAATCGACCGTTCTATAAATCACACGGTCAGAAAGGAACCGTCCTATTATTGGAGCGACTAACATTAAATCGTTTGATCACCTTGGCTGAGAGGCTCTGAACGGTCTACAAGAAGGCCGTGTGGCGGTTTGAGCGGTCCCTTTTCGACCGCCTAGGCATCTGAAGCCCTATTTTGACCTGTTCATACCTGTATCACTCAAGCGGTGGTCTCGCCTCTCTCACCCAGTCGCGTCTCTCTCTCTCTCAGTTTGGCGTCTCTCAGTTCGGCATCTCTCAGTTTGGCGTCTCTCAGTTTGGCATCTCTCTTTCGGTGTCTCTCTTTCCCACTCAGTTTTGGCATTTCTCATGGTCGTAGTCGTCCCTCACCTGCACTCGCAGTCCTCTCACTTTGAGTCGACGTCTCTCTCTCACTCTGAGTCGGCGTCTCTCTCTCGCTCTAGTCGACATCTCTCTCCTCACTCGCTCACTCGTGCCTTCTCTCCCTCGCTCGTGTCCGTCTCACTCATGTCGTAGTTAGTGGGTCAGTATTAGTCAATTGCATTCATTCATACATGCATACATCCACAAAATCAAAACGAAAAGCATATCACTATCATATCATGTACAAAAGGTCGGGCCCCGAGTACAAGTCAGGCATGTCCCTCTCCCTGACCCCCCTCGCTGTCTCCGCCGCCCTCATGCCTCTTCGGGGCAGGCATGGCTGAGGTCGCCTCGTCACGATGCCGTCGGCGCTGCTCCTCATCCTCATTCCTCCGGTGGCCGGAAGAACTGGTAAAGTAACTCCTCACGGAGCCATGAGTGCTATGGCTGCCGCTCGGAGTCCCGCTGCGTGATCGTCGGCTCATCTCCTTATAGGCCCGCAGCTCTCTACTCAGCCCGGACGCCTCAATCAGAGCCCGATCCCACTCGGCCCGAACCCGCACCAGCTCCTCCGCTCCAGCTCGGAGTCGCTCTAGCTCAGCCCGTAGGAGTGTCATTTCCAGCATGTCGGCCGGTCGGCTCTGTGCTACCTCCTCCCGCACACGGGCCACCTCCTCCCTAGCTGCTGCCCGGCTCTGCTCAAGCTCGGTCCTAAGGCGGGTCAGCTCGGTCATCTGCATATGCATCGTCATGGTTAGTCAATAGCATTTCATACATTTTATAATCATAAACAATAGGGAAAGTGCAGTAGTTGCATACCCTCTCGGTGAGCGCCACCTCCGCCGCCTTGGCTCGCGCCACCATCCGTGAGAAGTTGGCATCCCACTCAGCTCGGTCTGCGAGAGTCTGGGTGGAAGAAGAAGAAGGAGCGGCTGTCCCCTGGTGCCGAGTCCCCTCGGCTCGCTGCATCCAAAACTCCAGGTCAGTCACATGCATAATCATAAGCATTTGCATAATGTAAAGAGTTTTAGGGTTTAGAAAATTCACCAGTAGGGCCAGGGCCTGGAGGGCCTCGTCGCGCTCGCGGATCGTCGCATGAAGGAGCCCTTGCAGCTCCGTGATCCGTCCCTCAGGGTCAATTTGCATTTACGAAGTTCAAACATCAGTACATAGGCATATAGGAAGCATAATAGGAAAAGCATTTAGGGTTTAGAAGTCGTACCAGTCAGCGGGTACCTCGGAACACCTGGTCCCGGTAGTGCCTGGCGTACGCTGTGTAGTACATCGCGTCGCTCTCTACCCGGGCAGTCACCACTCGCCCGCGTGCTGTCCAGTCTGTAATCTGCTCCGCGGCTCGCTCGCTCTCTCCAGTCCACCACCGTCGCTGCTTCCCGTGGGTGCCGGCTGACACGCTCTCCCGGCGCTGGAAAGTCCACTGCTGGCTGTGGGACGTCGGTCATCCTCATCACCAGTCTGAAGTGTAGCGGCTCCACCATGTTCATGCAGCGCAACCATACATCACGTCCTGAGAAGGCAAGGGCCCTTGCTACCCAGGGTTGACCCTCGTCCCCCTCCCCTGCATAAGGAGTCCACCGTACCTGTCAAGCGAAAGAGTCATATCAGCATCATAATCATATAGAATTACATTTAATTAAAGGGGTGTAAGTTTAGAAACGTACCGAGGTGTATGGTAGAGTGTCCATGTCATCCTAGAGCTCCCGGACCTATCTCCGGAGACCTCCGCTCTCCCGAGATGTGGTCCACCTTCTGGCAATAGGTACCCGATCTGGGTGGGTCTCCTCGCCTCGCTCGAGCCCGCGTAGGTACACGTAGGCCCATACCTGCATTGCATGTCACTAAGAGTCAGCATATGGCAGTCGTAGGAGTCCTATAATTAGATGCATAGTAAGAGTCAGAGTCATACCTGGAGTAGAGGGGAGAAGCCCCCAAGCATCGTCCGTCGGGACGTCGAGCTCAACGTGTCAAAAAGGAACGCAAGGATGGTAGCTCCCCATGCATAGTCACCCACATGATCAAGGTCCTAGAGCAACGGTAAGAAATGGCAGCTGATGACGTCCCCTCGTGTCGCAAAAAGAAGTCGGCCGAACAGCAATGTTAGGAACCGCCACAGTACTCTGTCCGCCTCCGGTCCCGCCTCCGCTACAACTCGTGGTCTGGCTTGCTCCACGAGTCTCTCAAGATGCTGCTCGGGCAGCTCTCCGGTCGCGATCCCCGCTAGTCGAAGCCCTAGGCTGTCCTACAGCGCCACCCGAGTCAGGGTGGTGGACTGCCGCTCAGGGTGTAGCAAGTCCAGTCCCAGGAGCTCCTGGGCCATCTCTCGATAGTCAGGATAGGTGCTCCCATTGACCGGTGGCCCATGCAAGCGAAGGCTAGTAAGTCGGGCCACGTC
The DNA here is from genome assembly GCA_022559845.1 of Amorphophallus konjac. NCBI lineage: Eukaryota > Viridiplantae > Streptophyta > Magnoliopsida > Alismatales > Araceae > Amorphophallus > Amorphophallus konjac. Next base: position 4,925,053 of record CM040117.1, on the reverse strand, counting down.
CTCGAGCGTGGGGACCATATGCCCCCACGGAAAGAGAAACATGCGACTCACTGGGTCCCAGCGGTCGTGCAGAGCATAGAGTAGCGGTGTGTCAAACCGGCTGACCTCCACGCTCGGGAACTCTGAGAATCCCATGACTCTCAGCCTCTCACGCTGGAAGTCGGGCAGCGCGAGGTACACTGTTTGAACCTGTAGCCATGAGATCCGGGTCCTACGCTTTCCCTGTATACATTTAGATTAATTGCATCTTAGTTTAAAATTTTGGCATTTAATTTAATAATTCACTCTCAGCTCACTAAACGGTCCCTTATGAGCCGTTTTCCCATCCAACGGTTGAGCTCTAATCGTTTAAATAAGTCCCGCAGATCACCTTGAGCCATCTTTCTATCTGATGTTTGCCCTAAAGCGGACCACATTTGGCCATTCAATAGTCACCTGGTCCCCACCTGATCGCGTCCCATCCCTATCAAGTGGCTAGTCGTTTGGGGTTGCATGGTTTGTCGACCGGCCATTCTGTATTTCGTGGTTTGAATCCAACCGTTCTATCTTTATGTGTTCCAGGTTCTGAGGGGACTAGGTAAATCCATCCTAGGTTCCACGGTCTGATGGAGACTGTTCTGTTTTCAACGTTCCACATTCTAAGCGGACCAAAATGGGCCGCCCTATCCACAGACGGTTTACAGAAGACCGCCATGTGATGTCGGTTCGCATTCTTTGAACGGCCACCCACGGGCCGTGTGTTCTTTGAACGGTTCTATCTGAACCACGTTGTTTTGTGAAGCGGTTACTGTTGAACCGCGCTATCACCATCGTCTCCGACGACACGAGATCCTCTCCCACCTCCGCTCACGGCCTAATAGGCCTTATGTGGCGTGTTTAAGGGGTCGTGTGCCCCTATCGTTCTCCTAGAGCTAGCATGCATGGAGTAAAAATGGGAAATGGGGGGAGTGTTAGGCAACCTACCTCATTCGGTCTCGGTGACTTGGCCGCCGTCGTGGGCACCACGTCTGGCTCCCCGGCATCATCCTCCCCTTGCGTGGCGCTCTCCGGTGGCCCTCCCGTGACCGCTAACTGCATGGTGTCGTCCTCGACGGCGGGTGGTGGCGCTACGCCGGCCTCTTCCGTGGCGGTGTCCGTCGGCGGCGTGTTTGCTCCCTCTCCGGTCATCTCGGGGCGTCTAGCCTGATGTTTTTGGCGCATGGACAAGAGTGAGAGACGGGGAGATGGAGTGAGAGGGGGTTGAGAAGAGAGTGAGAGGAAGAGGGAGTGAGGAGCGGCGGCGTTCTCCCTCCTCCCGCCGTCGATTACGGTGGGGAGGGAGGGAGATGAAAGGTTTGTTTTCTTAATCGTCGCCAGTATTGAGCGGTCTATCGCCAGACCGTCCCAACAGTGAGCGGTCCACATATGACCATTTTCAGACCAACGGTACTTTGCATTGCGCGGCTAAAATTTGGCCATTCACTATTTTGCACGGTCTACATGTGGGCCGCGTCTTATCTCATTCATGTTCAAATGGCTGATGGTTGAACGGTCTCGTGTGAGCCGTTCTGTGGTCTGGGCGGTCTATTTTTGACCGTTTGTGTGCTTAAATGATGTGGTTTGGCCCCTTTAGCGCTGTATTATGTGATTCACTGATAAATTTAACGATATATATTGTGAATTGTAACCATCTTTGCAGCATCACTTTCGTTTGCCGTTTCGCCTGCACAGGTAAGTCAGGTATAGCTTTCTATCCCTTCATCCCTTATTGCATTACTATATGGTACTATGCTATATTATCTCGAGAACCAGTTGGTTGCTCACGTGTTCCAGGATCTGATGTTCCCCTTTAACAAAAATAATGATGATCCAGGTTCACGTGTTTAACCATCTGATAGGCCGTTAGGTTGGGAAAACAGGGTCCCAGATTCGTTGAATGTTCACATAATTATCTAATTATTTAATTTATTATGATTTACCACCGACAGGCATTGGGCGGTTGGCCTATGGCCGTTCCTTGGCCTGGGTGGTCCATTTGTAACCGCCCAATTCATGAGAGTCCAACGGCGAAATCATCGAGCAGTTTGATGGATATTTGGATAATATTGCTTATTTATTTAATTCCCACTGACAGGTTGGACGGTCTTGTGATCGACCGCTCAATGGACTGCGCGGTCTATCGCACGACCGCGCAATGGTTCGATGGCTAAAAAATTAAGGGGTTTTCTCTCTCTATCTGTGGTTTTATCCTTGATTTGTTCCAACTATTTCTCCACGGTTTCTCAACCAAATGGGGTGCCGTTTGAACTGGTTGGAAGATAATTATATTATCTACGGATTTTATGTTGATATCTCGAACTGATTTTCATTGAAAACCCTAATTTCGAGGCTAGTTTCTTAGGCTCTATAAATAGACCCTAAGGTCAAGCTTTGAAGAGGGGGGGGGGGGAGATTTCAAGGTCACGGCGAAGCTCTGTCGAATTCTCAAGCGACCTACAGTCAGGGAGGGAGGCTTTCTACGTCCATACAAGCCACCGGTTCAGGGAGTACTCAGTATTTTGAGTCTTCGTTCTCATAGTTTCCCCGTTCGCTTGTCGTTGCATGCATTGTTTTTCTTTGTTCTTCACCCACGTTTTTCATCATCACGCTTCATCTTACACACCCTCCTATCTTTTTGACGCCCTTAGGGGTTTAAAAACTCCCAGGTATCCCCCATTTCATGTTAGTTAGTTCATTTTGCACAGTCTTTTATAGTTGCTACACTTCGCAGTACTGATCTTGGGTTCTTTCTGTGTTCTATACGTTGTTTTTGCAGGTCAGCATCATCGCAACGCGAGGCCCATTCCCTCCGGCCGACCGGAAGGAGTGGAGGATCAGGTCCCACAACATTGGAGTCTGGAGCTTTGGACGGTCGTGCTTCATCCGTTTGCAGATTAGAGCGGCCTTACACGAGCCGTTCAGGCCCTTCGAGCGGCTTTCTGCGAACCGCCCAGTTTCTAGACCCGTTAGAGTCCCGCTTCCCTCTTCGGCGTTGTGAGCGGTCTGTCGAGTGACCGTTCCTTACACTATGCGGTTCCTCCAGGATCGTTTAATTCTGCAGTGCTGCATTCATTAGGCGAGTGTCTCCCCTTCTTTTCCAAGGTACGATGTATTTGCTTACATTCGGCACCTTGGTGGCGATCACACACACACTCTACATTCTTCCCCTTGTTCTTTATATAGTGTTTAGTTCTTTGCAATAGCATAGTGAAGAAGGGGTGAAGGACAATTAAAAGGGGAAGCTAGGAAAACATGTCAACACCCATGAACCGTGGATTCCCACACGGACGTTGGGCCGATTGTACCTTTTTCACTTCTTAGGCTTGCATTTGCATACGTGTGAGGGAGTTAAACCTAGTCAACCCAAAGCTTAGATCTTATTCCCATAGGATACCTATCTTAAGGGAATTGTTCTTAATTCAAAACATTAAATGGTCCATTGAAACTCCAAAATAACTTAATGATCATATCAACTTATTTGACTTTGGTGAAACCCCCTAGCATATTATCGTTATGTGTTCATATTACTTTGCATTCTTTGCATATTCCTCCACATTTTGTGTGTTGCATTTTCATCCAGTTTGTCTCATCTATTTGCATAAGTCCTCCCCTTGTCTTATCTTGGTCTGTCTGCCCGTCTGTCTGTGAGCCCAGTAGCGGTCCCTACTGGGCCATTTCTATCCATTAGTGGTCTCCTTAGGACCATCTCTTCCCTTGTGGGCCTCACCCTCTTCCTTGGCCCTTTCCCTATCGAGCCCTTGCTTCCCGAGCTGTATTCCCATTGATTTCCTGTAGAAAGTCTCCATTTGCCCTCATGGAGCACCGTCATCCATTATACCCTTCTTCTTCCTAATCTTCTTCCTACTCCCGCGTGGAATCTTCTTCCCATGCTGGCCCACCTTCCCGTGGTCTCTCTAACCCATCTGAAGAATAGGCCAACCTCATGGCCCATCTTTCGAGCCTTGTTCACCAAATGGACCGGGCCCAGGCCCAGAAACTCATTGCAAGTCACCTTAATGGGCCTTTCTCTCTTAACGAGCCCCATCCTTCTAATGGGCCTTATTCTTTTAATGGGCCTCATTCTTCTTCTACTTATGTTGCTGGCCTAATGGGTCCTTATGCTCATGTTTCTTCCAGGCCTGCATATCTATCTACTCCTGGAATGGGCTTCTCTTCTTCTTCTCAGCCTGGATACTCTTATCGGGCACATTATCATCATTCTGGTCATAATTCACAATCTCTTGCTCAAGTTGGCTCGCATTACTCTCGATCTCTCCCTACCCAGGAGATGATTTCTCAAGTCTAGCGCCAGCTTGATGAACTTCAACGTCGAGTTGATCCCAAGTCCTCCTTGAGTGTCCCCTTCGCATTTCAAGGTCTTTGGCTTCCACATCCTTCGTAAATTCCCGTGTATCGCCGTTATGGTGGAGTCGGTGACCCGTATGTACACATTAAGGAGTTCGTGTATGAGTCGGCCCAGTTTCGACATGACCAACACTTGATGGCCTATCTCTTTGCTCTGTCTTTGGAAGGCCCGGCTCGAGATTGGTTCTTTTCGTTACCGCAAGAGCAAATTGTGAATTTCCAAACTGTCCAAGAGAGATTTATTCAACAATTTCAAGACCAGGTTGGGCCCAAGTATTCTATGGTGGATCTGGCCCATGAGAAGATGAAGTTGGAAGAGGATTTCTACACCTTTGCTGACCGCTGGCGTCACCTCGCCGTGCAAGTCTCGAGGCACATTCTGGAGGGAGAGCAGATCAAGATGCTCATATCCAATACAATGCCAAAATATCGGTTTATCTTAGCCCTCAATGACATTACCTCCTGGCAATAATTATACAGTCGAGCCCGCTTCATTAGCCGACAACTCCACGATCCCCTTGACCCCGAGTCTTCTTCGCCTTCTACATCTCCATACACCCCGCCATCTACATCTACCTCCACATATCAACCTTCACCCTCTACGAGTTAACCTTCCACTTACATTGCACCCTCCATGAGTCGGCCCTGTGCCTTTACATATCAGCCTTCCACATATCAACCCTCTATAAGTCAACCTACCGCCATCTACACTCAGCCTCCTGCCTCCTCATACCCACATCCGCCTTCGCCCCCGGTCAAGGGAATACCACATCCCGAGCAGGTGGATGCCGTCTATATACCCCCTCATCCCGCTCCACATATGCCTTCATCAAATCCCTCCGCCACTAGCCAAGCACTTTTGCCTATGCAACCCCCGCAACCCTCTCCAGAACCTCCTCCATCTTATACCCCTCGGCATCGGCCTTGCCCGAAGCGGGCTCCTCATTCTCCGTTGTCGGAGTCTTTTACCGATATTTTTCAAGCTTTGATGGCCACTCATGCATTGCAGCTCCCTCCGGTTTTGCCTTGCCGACCTGCGGTCAGGGACATGCTTCAGTTCTGTGATTTTCAGCACCAGTAGGGGCATTTGGTCTAGGATTGCCCCAAGTTCCGGGAGCTTGTTTATGACCTGGAAGAAAAGAAGAGGATCGATTGGTCCACCATCCATAAGGTTATTTCACATCTCAGCAAGCAACAGTAGCAACAACAGACGCCGCCCAGGCAGCCGTCTCCATCTCTACAAGACTAGGGGCACCCCTGTGAATGTTCATCTGGCACCGTGCCCACTCCGTCACCCGCTCCCTCACCTTCGCCATCTCCTATCCTATCTTCGCAACCTCCATCAACCCAAGCCTCTGCTCAGGCTAGTGCGTCCACTTCCTCTACTCCCATTATTACCCCCATTTCTTCTCTTAACACTGCCCGACGCATCGTGACAATACGTCGACGGTGGGCACCATGACCTTCTTTTTCACCTTTCCCATCTTCAACATCACCTCCACTACCCTCATTGCCTACACCATCTCCACCAACCTCACCATCGCCTAAACCTCCATCACCTCCGCCCGAGCCTGAGCAATCCACGCCGTTGCCTTTACCACCACCTACATCTCTGCCTTCACCTTTACCTCCACCCGAGCCCATCATTGCCGCATTACCTTCGCCTCCACTTGACATCATCATACTCGTTGAAACCTCCACGCCTTCGAAACCTTCACCTCCGTCATCCAAACCTGTTACCTCCACTTCTCCATCCACTTCCACCCCACGGAGCGGGTGTGCGCTTCCTTTGGTGCCCCTTGGGTCTGGTCCCCAGGGAGATGATGAGCCGAGTCAAGACGAGTCAGTGCCAGTTATGCATTTCAAGATTCAAGTTTATATTTGCCGCATGCCGGTCTGTGTCCCGATTTCTGGCTATTTCTGGGATGATGAGCCTGCTTTGCCGAAGACGATTGCTAGGAAGAGTTCCCTCGCCTTAGTGCCAGTTTCTTCAAAAGCGAGGCCGGTGGTGATCTCAATGCCCTTCGGTAGATTTACCACTGATGATGTTATTTCCTCTCGCTCTATTACTATTCAGTTCGCTGGCCAAGAAGGGTTCTCTACTCGAATTGTGCTAACTCATACGGTTACCAAGAGTTTGTTAAATTCCATGTTCAAGGAGCAATTGGCCGTATCCTGTTGGCACTCAAAATATGATCGATAGCGACCAAGCCTAAATGACGGAAATGATGCGGCCGCTGAAGCGAAGAAGCCGAAAGAAACCAATGCACCGAAGTCTTCTCAAGCTGCTAGAGCCTCAGGTCACCCGGTATGAACGCCAGGGACTTCACCTCAGGAGAATCGAGAAGAACTCACAACAAACCGGCAGTGTCGACAAGCCTGCCCAATGAACCGGCATCGACTCGGTCGTGCCGCACAAACAACATCCGTTGTCTGACCAAGGACAAGGGTATACCTGGTGGCTCGCCATCTAAAAGAAAAATCATCCCGAGGTGATAAAACATCCTTGGCCCTTCAGAACAAGGGACCGAAGACTCCGTCGGTAGAAGACTCGGATAACCCGGCATGGGTACAACTTCTCAGCAATTGGGTCCGTTAGCTACCGGATGACCGCCCAGTCAAGGCGAAAGCACCACGGATGGTGGCCCACTCCCCAAGAAAGCTACAAAGGTGAGTTAAGAAGAGTTGGCAGCACAAATTACAGTGTCGAGGCCCGTGTTAGCGGAAAATCCGCGTGTCTGAGCTGAAGACGCACGAGATTCCAAAAGTGGCTGTTCAACGGCCTAAAAGCTTTATCGAGGCCTCACACTCACTCTAGCAGGACCATGGCGAGATGAAGGATCACAATGACTCCCGCAGCCACTCCGGGGCCCATCGTCTGGCCCGTGTTAAACGAACACGAAAGCTGAGGTTAATACGGCGCGCCCTAATCAGGCGCGCTACCCTTTCCGGCATCCACATTTTCGGCCCGCAAAAATTAGAACCCCTTATCCGACGCGCCATTTCCGCACTGGGTGAGGTCACACCGATGGTCCATATAAGCAAGTCTTCTGCGACCAAAGAAGGGTGGAAAAAAAAAGGGAGAGAAGAGAATAGAGGAGCATACGAGGAGAAGATAGAAGGAAGAGAGAAAGCTTGGGGAGGAAGAAAGCGAAGAGGAGAGCCCTTTCCGATACTATGTTTTTTTCAGCTGAAGATAGCAGAGGTGGGTACGAGGGTCATCGTCTGGTTTTCCTTCTCCTGTCTCCCCCTTCTATCAGCGTCCTGAGTCTTGTAATGAAACGGGCGATGACATGAGCCCGTAGTCCCTTCCCCATTTCCTTTCTCTTGAGCATCTTAGCTCTCTATAGCGCTATATGTAGTCGCTCTTCCTCCCTGGTGAGGAGATGTAAGCGGTCGGCACTCGAGTGATAATGCCAATAGTGTTAGCTCATGCTTGCTTGAGTTTCGTGTTATTATTCTTCCTTCCTTTGTTATCTACACGATGGCATCCGGGTATGAATGAGAATATGGGTGAATGCTTGAGTTCGCACATTTTCTATGTTGCATCTGCTTCCATACTGCCTGTCACCGTTGATTGATCCCGTGCCCTGGATGAACCAAGGGCTATATCAATATCATCTCCCCTCCCCAGGGCTTTCTTTCCTCAATGGGCCGAATGTCTCGAATGCATCACGTATTTATCGCGTTCTCCCCTGCTGGAGGCTTACGTGTGTATGCAACTCCCTTCATCTCCGAGATAGGCCCCTCACCATCACCCCGTTCACAATCATGAACTGGGGAGAATAGGGTCGTCCCAACAGCCTGGGCGTAAAGTCCTTTTTTGGGTGTGATCATCCTCTTATATGTTACCCACTGGTTGTTCGAGTGATTGCCCCTTTCAATCTCTGCAAGTCGTATGTTCACGGTCGGCCTCTGAATGCTAATCCCCTCCATATCTAATCTACTGCCAATGGCTTAACAAACCCACAACGGATTATTGTGATCTCTTTACCCTGAGATAGGTGGGGGAGGGTCTACCTAATGTGACCTACTTCCCACCCCAATCGTGTGGGTGACATCGGAATTTTAATGCGAATACTACGTTTTCTCCGTCAGTATTGATCCACCTACCGGGGAGGGGGACATTCCCCATCAGACGTTCCGCTGTCTTTCCTCTAATCACCATACGGTCGTAGGATCCCACCCCTCTGAGGTGTGGAGCACTACGAGTCCCTGAAGGTGCATAGAAATGGGTCCTCAACCCGACATTAAATCCACATTCCCTCAGGAATGGTGGTGGCTGTGCGTAAGGTACCTCTCGTAGGCCAGTCCTCGAGGTTTCCTCCCCGTTTCGGCCGTCCCTCTAAACAATATTTTGACTCATGGAGTGTTGGTGCCCCTCGTAGGCTAGCCCTCGGGGTTTTCCCTCCATCGAAGTCTGTCGATCACTGTTTGGCATTCCCAGCTTTAAGGAGCGTACCCCAGATGCTGTGGGATTGTCTCCACTTTCCCCCCGCAACCCTCTGGGCATGGGGAGGTGCTGCCCAATTTTTGACTGAACACTTAGTCTGAATCATGATGGATTTTCAGCTATAAGTCTATTTTGGACTATGCTTGAGTAAGAACCTCGCATAAGTCTAGATTTACCATGTCTGCAGGGCAATTGGGACCTAAATTAACTCTTTAACACTCCCAATTAACATGAAAAGTTTTAAAAAAATCATTTGACTTCTCATATAGCCCAAATCAACCAAACCTACCCTAATCCAGTGCACCCCTAATCCGGCGGGCCATTTTCCGGCCCGGTACCCCCCCCCCCCGCGCCGCTTTAGCCCCACACTCATAAATCATTCAAACCCTCTTGGCCTCCATCCGGCGCGGCCAGGGCATGCCATTTTACCCCCAACAATGCCCCGCGCCGTTTTTGGCCACCTCGTACATGCATCGACCTCATATTTAGTCTTTGTCAAAGCCCAATAGAATATTCCAATAGATGATTAATGAGCTTAACATTTGTGAACCATTGAATGGAATGACAATAATAATAATCAATAAAATAATAATAAATCATCATAAGAATTTGATGCATCATTATAATAAAAAAATAATCAATAATCATCTTTAAAATTAATAAATTAATCAGCTGAGCCTACTTTCTTATTTTCATATATGCATTCGTGCTTGAACGCATCTATCTTTGCCTCCCTGCTTGCCTGTCTACCTGCATACTTCTTGAATATTTGTTATCACCTTGGGCCCCGGTATATCAAATGGTGATCTGCCGAAGGTCATACTAACTTTGATCAGAAGCTCTAGCTCACTATGCTTGAAGGGGGTCTTCGGACCCATGCCCTCCGCCGCGTACTGAGGATTCTGGACGGTGAATGAATTCGAACTGCGTGTTCGTGATTACTTCTCGCTCCCGTATTATGGATTGTCATTCTTGTCGGTTCATTTACGTCTGCGCATTCGTTTAGCCCCCGTGGCATACTATCTTGGCAATTAATCAATGGTTTTTCTCTTCTTGGAGGATGTAATTAACGTCATAGCCTTTACGGTATCACAGATTGCTGGTCCCGACACGGAGCTCACAATCGACTGACCAAGTCAGATCGAGCGCATAATAAATTCTCTTTGTCACCTATGTGACTGGCATGCCTACGCATACATATGTATATACTTACTTATATATATATATGTATATATATATATATATATGTATATATATATATATATATATATGTATATAAAATAATAAAAAGACACGTGTCACCATATCCTCTTCTATAATTTCTAAGGACATTTTGCACCTTTTATGCAATCTCCCTCGGTTTGTCAGTACGCCGGCCACGTCAATGCCGTGTATCACTCTCCCTCGATTTCATCCTGTTCTTCTATCAAGGGAGTTATGCTTCAAGTCTGATTTCTGAGTGGAATTGCCGAACTATATGCTCTTTGTGCCGAGTAACAAGACTCCATGGTTTCATGATGCTCATCCGCCTGGGGAGTTATTTGTCCACGAATGTCCGCATACTGTTAGCACCGGATGTCTAGGGACAACCGCCCCGATGAAGCTACATGTTCATAATCGGGCCAGGCCGTCTGTTAGATGGGTCCGGTACTTGAGGAGATATTTCAAGTCGAGAAGCCCGAAGATCCGAGCCCGCGCCAGGCGGGTCCATGTTCAAGAAGTTTCGGCCAAGAAGAGAAGGCGGCGCAAGTATATAGACCGTTGGATGTGCACTCAGGGGTCCACTGCTTCTTCCTCTCCTGTCCATTCATCTTTTCTCCTACTCAGCTCCCACCCTTGGGTGGTGTATCTTCCTTTCTATGATCCAATTTCCATGATTTTCTCCTCTCTCCCCGGGTCCACGAACCCTCATTCCTCCTCTTCCCATTCGGAGCTTCCGGATTCTTCCTCCTCTCACAACTCTAGGCCTAGGCCTATGTCCTTCTTTCACCCCGATTCTGGGACCTTTTCCAACTCTTCTTCTCATCCGGAGCCTCCGGATCTCCTCTCCCGTTCTAGTTTCCAGCCTTCACTTGATTCTCTTTCCCCGGGACTTCCGGGTGTTGCTTTTCATTCTTCTCTGACCCTGTCGGATGATTACTCTTCTCCTTCTCCGACCACGTCGGATGATCATTCTCCTTCTTCATCTTCACAACAGTCATCTCCTCTTTGTTTTTCCATTATTTCTATCTCACCCTTTCGGGGTTCTTACCCTTTTTCTTGCTGTTTCCGAGGCTTTAGCCCGCCTTGATCTCAGCTAATCTTTGTTTCTTATGTACTATATTCCTTGTTATAAGGGTCTATGTGCCTTAACGAGGGAGTTCTGGCCCTTGTCCCTTTTTCTTTTTTATCCCTCTTCGTCCAGTTTGGTGTCTGCCGCTCCTCCTTGTAGAGGAATCTTTGATCTTTGTTATCCTTCTCATCATTTGTCCTGTCAAGTAAGGAATACAAAGCTCGTACTGCTCAAAACTCGATGATCAAGATCGCTTCAGGACACTGATTTTCACTCCATGGATTTACAAGGTATCTTTATTTTGTACAAGAACATGCCATTATTTCTATTATTCTTATTTCTCATGCACATGCCTGTAATGCTATTCCTCAACATGGTTAAGTGGTTTAAGGAAGTTTGCTTAGTTAAGCTTAGTCAAGAAGAGTCCGCTTCTGCAACATCCCTAGGCTGGTAATAGCTCTACGCTGGGAGTCTAGTTTCTTTCCCGATCGTTAAGGGTGACCTTTAGCATGGGTTTTTCACACACTTCACGGCGAGTCATAGCCAATTCTTCTGAGGCACACCGTTGCTGCTTTGGCCATACTTTGGGTATGCACAAAGGTCTTTTCTTTTCTCTGCTCGGCCAAGTACAGGGGCAAGAGATGGATAGATGAGATGACCAACCTAGGCGCTCCCCAATATGAGAGAGGTCTCAAATAGGGGCAGTCTTGACCCCTCGAAAAGTGAGCGCTCATGCTATATCTTGCCAATAAGGGCTATCAACTGTCAAAATCAATGATGAATCAATCAATGCAAAATTATGAAATCAAAGGCATGGCAAGAGTGGCAGTACAGTTCCTCGCTGGACGTCATGAGCCCAGTCGTATGCGTGCCTGATAAATATGGGTCTCAAAATTAAAGACACAAAGCCCCTGCGTAATAGACTGTATCTTTGAGGGGTAGTGCCCTGGAAGGAATTCGAGTCTTGATGTCTCTCATCCTGCATAAAGCTTGTCTCCATTTTTTTCTTCTGCTTCTCCCTCTTAGGCTGGGTTGTATCCCGGGTATGGCCTTAGTAGGGGAACCGTTCTTTAGAGGCGGTTGGTTGTGGTAAGCCACCGTCAAATGCATGCCCTGTCCAAGGGAAGTCTTTAATGAGAGGGGGCGGGATGACCACTCCTAGCCAGTAGTTTGAGCCCGTCTTTGGGTGCTGCAGGTAGCTTTATTTGAGAAAAAAACTCAAAAAAAAATCAAATATTACCAAAACTTAAAAAAATCAAATATTGTCAAATTTTAAAAAATAGTATCAAAATCTAAAAAAAATCAAATATTGTCAAAATCTAAAAAAAATCAGAAAGTCAAAAATCTAAAAAAAATATTTATTTTTTTGTTCTTTTTCTGTCTATTTATTTGAGAACAGATATAATCTGTTTGTTAAGTGTGCATGTTGCAGATGTTCAAGCTGTCCTTGCTCTGCCATATCATTTGTTCTGCCTCCTGTCCATATCTTTTATATGTTCTCTTCTGCAATCTTATGCTCTCGATCTGTTCTGGAGCTCATATCCTTCTCAACTTATTTAGCATGCTCATATCTCTATGAGAGGGCTTTGCCTCACGATTATGAACCTGGCGATTCTGCTTCATCTGATCTTCAACTTTGATTGGAGAGCGTATTTATCATGTCTTTTGTCTCGCCGTCACAGGTGTCCATGTCCCTCCGTGTCCTTGTCACACGTGTTGTTTTATCCCTCCGTGTCTTCATGTTTTCATCCCACTATGTCGTCATGCCATGTGTTGTTGTTGTCATCACGCACATGTGTGGTCCATGTCTTTTATCCCCCGTGGTTGTTGTCCCATGTGTCTTTGTCCCACCATGTCTTTATCCCAATGCATGTGTTGTCCCACCGTGTTGTGGTGTTGTCTTGCCCCACCATGTTCTTTAGTCTCGCTCGCGCTTATTGTTTGTTCATGTGATGTCTTGCATATGTTGTTATGTTTCATTCACCCTTGTTATGTTATGTTCCGTCCATTGTGTTATGTTCATCTTTATGTTATATTCGTGTTGTTGATTGTGTCTTATACATGAAAATCCATAAAAATCAGAAAAGTCAAAAATCCAAAAAAATACCGTTTCGCCTTGGCAGGTAAGTCAGGTATGACTCTCTATCCCTGCTCACTGTTGCATTACTATATGGTATCTACCTTACTATAGCCTCTCAAGGATCGGCTGGTTGCCCGTGTGTTCTGGGATCTGATGTTCCCCTTTAACAAAAATGATGATCTAAGAGCATACGGTTAATCGTCGGATAAGCCGTTAGTTTGAGTCGGGTGGGGGACGATAGACTCTGTCTCGCACGTCGTGGTTGCAAGAAGACTCTTGACCCCATCTTGCTCAGTCTAGTAATAATATCCTTGAGTATTTTCTATTTTATACTTTCTTTACATTCGTTTTGATGATTTCTTTATTTTTGCCCAGCATGCATCATGTCATTTTGAGCACTCACGTCTCGTGATCCTCGCAAGATTTCTCCTCAGCAATAGTTAATTGCACTTCAATTTTCTCTTGAATAAGAGATCCTCATTCCACTCTGAATTTGAACGTTTTCTCTTATCTTCCCGCTTGATCTAGTTGGCCGGTGTCATTCCTGTCTGGATTTTATCTCAGTTTCAATTCTCATTTTCCAACTTTTCAGCTGTGTTCTTCTGATCCCCTCATTGTCCGTGGATTGTGTCCCCTAACGAGGCTAGTCGTGTTTCCTTTTCCTCCTTTAGTTTAGTTCTCCAGGCATGTCCCATCCTTGTCAGCCATTCCTTGTGGTTAGTTCGGTGTTTTCGAGAGAATTTCTGTCGCTTGTTGGTCATGACGGGTGTCTTTTGCCTTGATGCCCGCTTTTTAGTTCTCTCTGCTTCATCTCTACTTCATCTTCATTTCACGTCATTATCGCTTTCGCTCAATCTCCTTTCCATTATGCCTCCGCGCCACTTTTACTCGTTCCCTTGCAAAGCGGACATCAAGGATGGGCATCTGTTGACACCCATTTTTAGCCTGCAAGTTGTGTCATTTCTATTATTCGTCATTTTGATGTCCTGAGTTAACCATTATTTTGGAGACTTCCTTGGATAGATTTCGAGCCTATTTCATTGTTTCCTAGCCTTTAGACTTCGGAGATCATGATTTCTTACAGCCATGGGGCTTATTTTATCAACTTCTGACCTTCCAAGTCGACTTGCGGCCCATTTAGGTCAACTTCCATCAAGCATTTGGTCCCTTCCGCTACACAATCCTGAACGCGGCCCTTTTTCATCCCCATTTGTTCCTCTATTCATTAGGTGCCTTTCACAAAAGTTGTTCATTTTTTAAATCCCTAGATTTTATTCTTCTACACTATTAGCCAGTTCTCCATCAATTTCAAGTTATTTGCATTTTTTCGGCATGCTGCGTTGTTCACCCGCGAACCCAGTGTTTTTCTCTATTCCCGCCCTATTTTCTCCCTCTTCTGCTCATCTTCTCATTGGGCTCCCTTCATGAAAGTTGTTCATTTTTTTATTATCTACAATTTATTCTTCTACATCTTTCACTGGTTCTACGCTATTTTTGAGATATTCTCTAATTTTTAAAATCAACCACGTTCTGCCAAAAAAAAAAGTTCTTCCATCAAACTAGCGATCCTGGGAAGACCGCTAGGTGATGGTGGCGGTCTTCCCAAGACCGCTACCCCCATATAGTGCCCATTTTACCCCGTTTCATCCCCTAAAGCCTTGCGGTCCTCCCTAGACCGTTTGGTGGTACCCTAGCGGTCCTCCCATGACCGTTTGGCTTCCTAACGGTCCTGCGATAGACCGTTTGCCCAACAGAGAGTTCAGAACTTCCTGAACTCCGATTTCATCGCCCGAGGACTCCTTGGAGAGCTTGTTTGATCCATTCTCTCCAAGATAATCCTCTTTGATTGATTCTAATCCTTCCTAGGGGCTTTATCCCACTATTATCTCCACATTTTATCAATCTAGGACTCCTATTTCGAAGTATTATCTCCTAAATCCATGGGTGAACTTTCTGGATTCCTGCAACTCTATTTAAACCTGCCCAGTTCGTAGTGTGCGAAGGGGGGCTCTTCTTCAACTCGGGGCGAAGCCATGCCACAATGCCAACTTGATCTTTCGATCCTAGCTTGAAGAGGGAAGTATTGACTTTCAATTTCACATTCAAGGGCTTTCTATCTCTCTTTATTTTCTTAGTTATTCATCCTCTAATTCTCAAAATCATCACAAATCTCGATTTTCTGCTACAACCTACATTTTTCTTCATCTTGCATAGCATATTCCCGTAGTTGTGCTACGTGATTTCTCCTCCTACTTGTTCTATTCTCATCACAATACACACACCTATTATTTCCACCCTTCCATAGGGGTTAAAAACCTCCCCCCGGTGCGTTCTCCCTTAATTTCTACCCCTCTTTTATCACTACGGGATTGATGCTACACTAGCATAATGTTTCTAATGGGTTTTTCTCTTGTGGTTTGATCTTTATTTTGCAGGAGAATATGATAGAACGTGAGGCCCTCTTCCTCTAGCCGGTTGGAAGGAGAGGAGGTTGAATCCACAAAGTTCTTCGCACCCCGTTCCTTAAGCGCGATCAAGTCTTCATCCTTTTCCAAGGTACACGGCGTTGTTCCTCTCCTTTCTCCATTCTTTTGGCGTTGTTAATCCTTGGTGGCGATCACGGTCAGTATTTCTCATCTTTCATTGCCCCTTTATTCATACTTTCATGCCTTTCATGATTCACATATATTATTAGCATAGTTTAGGGGTGGGGGTAGAGAGATAATAAACATCAACACCAGCGTGCGCCCCAAATCAAGCTGGTCCATGCTAGCTATAGTGACAATAGGTAGGCCCAAAGGAGGCAAGGGCCGCCCGGTCCTCCTCACCCAGCGGTCCTCCTCTCGAGCTGCACGCCTCGGGACTCGCTCATCTCGGGCGAATCTCGCCATAGCTGTAAAACAAATTTCACAAAATGGTAAGCGTACCAAAAAATCAACATGTACAATACAACAAAAGAAAGACACATGAAGTGTCAAAATACAACTACAACAACCCATAATAAGGAGCTCACAGCCCGTACGCCCTCGTATCCGCCTTTGACGCACGCCCCGTGGGGGGCATTTGTTGTACCTAGATAATTTCCCAACAAAATATTAAGGGATAAAGGTTCTGAAATTTCCTCAAACACCTTTAAGTCACGGGATACCCAGCCCCTCCTACGACTCTTTGGGCCCAACCAAGGGTCCCAGCCAGCTAGCCGTGACCTACGGCGACATCAACAATTGATTGGGATTACTCCCGATCGCTCAGTTGCGGGCTTTTCCCACGTTCTACACGGCCACCCGGGCCAACCCGGGGGTGCTCCGACTACAAGCAATGTCACATGGCCCCCAGCAACAAGGCCGAGGCCTACCCCAAGACGCCTTCTCCCAGCCCTCCAAGGTCAAAGGGAGACCCAACTAAGTCAACCACAGGCTTTGGAGGCCCACAGCACGCATATACAGCTCACACGCGTGTGTCGGGCATTTCCCCGAACACCTTGTGGGTGCATATGTCCCAGCCCTTCTACGGCCAACCGCGGCTGACCCGCCGCTCCAACATACTAGCCGGGTTCTATAACAACCCTCCAGCAAGTCGGGCCCCCCTGATCCTCAGATACGTTGCGATGAGCCACTTATTCTTAGCTCTCGGGCCAACCCGGGGCTGCCCTGCCAACCCGTCGTGCAACGCAGCACACACCACGAGGCCGGGCCCACGTACCCAAAGTGCCTCTTTCTCAGCTCCCACGAGCTCATACCCTCAACTCGGGCCAAATCCAAGGCCCACTAGTCGCCTATTCGAGCCGTTTGATAACCCGGGATGTGGCGGGCATTTACCCGAACACCTTGCGAGCAGCAACTATGACGTGACAACAATAGCCCCCCACGGGCCAATCCAAGCACCCTCGAGTACTCCATCCTTCAAAGGACAACATTAAACAATCCCAAAAGGCCGTCGAGGCCAACCCCGCGGCCACGGCTCACCCTCGGCGCAGGTTCACCCCAGGGCGCGGTCGCGCCCCAGGAAGGGCGAACCCCTTGGGGGCCGCACCCTCCTCCCAGCCCAGGGTCCCCACAGCCCTCCCCAGTCCCTGTCTCGTGCGAGGTTCATTTAGCCTTACCCGTGCGTGGAAGGAGTCACGAAGAACGAAGCCTCGAGATCACCCCGAGCTCATGCGGAAGCACGCGAGTCAATCTCCTCGGTCTATGCGCACGAGCGTCCAGCCAGCCAATCCATGCCCGTATCCTTTGTCTTCTCGCAGTCAAGTTGAGTCAAGGTGGGCCCAACTTAGTAAAAAACCCAGATTTTATAGAGGGGGGACACCCTCTCTCTCTCCAACCCACGTAAACCCACCCTGGGGGGGGTTTAGGCAGACTAGCCTAGACCCCTGGTCTGGTTCGCCTAAACCCCCTAGGGAGGGGGTTTAGGCAGACCAGACCCAGCCCATTAGCTGGTCCGCCTAAACCGCCCATTAAACAAAAAAAAGATTTTTTATATGAAAAAAACCCCAACCGCGCGCCCAGTCCGCCTAGCCCCTGGGGGTTTAGGCGGACCATACCTGCCCCCAGGCCTGGTCCGCCTAAACCCCACCCAGTAACAAAAAAAAAGTTTTTTTTAATCTAAAAACCTGCCCTCCGGTCCGCGTAAACCCCCCCTTTGGGTGGGCGTCTGGACCCCTAGTCTAGTCCGCCCAAACCCCTTGGGGGAGGAGTTTAGGTGGACCAGACCAGCCCCCTAGTTTGGTCCGCCTAAACCCTCCCTCCCCCACTCAGAAACAAAAAAAATATTTTCTCAAGGGTTTACCTGGACCAGTTTTAGCTCTCAACCTAGTCTGCCTAAACCCTTCCCAGACCTTTCATCTTCTCCTATAAAAACCCCTTAGAAGCTCAAGGGGTGGGGCAATACGGTGCATGCAATCCAAAGCAACAGACGCAGGCAGACGCGCCTCCAGCAAGCAAGGTGATGTGGGACGGACACAGGAACCGACTCTAAGTGATGCGGACCTCGGACTCTAAATGCAGACACGACCAGCAACATACAACAATGGAGACACTTTGGCCCGACACTAAGAGTTCCTATGGGCTATACGTCGCTAACAGAAACGCAAGCTCACTCGTCGTCCCAAGCGAGGGGAAGCACGGATCCGCGCGGTTGAGAAACCGGCAGAGTCAAGGGTGGTCGACTCACTTCCGTGCTCAGATCGAGCCACAGGACGGGTCACTCTCTCGCTCATAGCGGTGACATGGACTCACGGGCTAGGTTCCTATCGCACTCAGCAGCGGCACGCGACCATATACTAGCTAAGCAAGTAATTGCCAAGAAGTCGAGATCGTTACCTCCACGCTCCCGGTGTGGGGAAGACAAACCCGGCCAATCCTGTACTCCCGGTTAAACAAATACACTGCGGTACAAAGATTTGACCCACTCCACACAGGGAGGTAATAGGTCACATTTGGGGCCCGGGAGTAGCGGGAATTGGGTTGACGGGCAGCATCTTGATGTCGTCCGTCGGCGCCGAAATCACGTTTTGGTGCTGTCCGGACGGTGCGATCTATGGGTTCGTGGGGCCCACGGATCGCTCTATCCTCCGGATCTGACGGGGTGGGTCCCGCTGTGATGAAGACCCCTGGAGGCGCACCTCCCTAGATGGCGGTAGGGCAGGGACGCCAGTCGGAGGCCGGGCGACTCCGATCACCACTTGTCGGAAGTGCTGCCCACGGATCTGTTGCTTCTATTTTACAGCGCGTGATCCGGCGAGATCTGTTGCTGCAATCAGCACCGATGTCAGATCGGCACGAAACCAGCGCCGTTGGAACGCTGACTTGAAATTCTTCGACTCTATGGGACTCCAAAAAAATTCACCGGAGCCGTGCTTCTGATGGGTGATTTTAGAACCGGCCTGTTCTCAGTCTCAGCTCTGACTGGGCAAAAACTGAGTTTCCTGAGAGTCGGCATTGACTGCGGGGTAGACCTCTAAATCAGAAGATGAGCTCTTCATGAAAGTTGTAGAGGGGAGAGAGAGGAAAACGAAAATAATTCTTATGCGCGATTTGGTGGAGGTTTGGATGGGGAAGATATTTTATACTGGCGGGTGGTCGGATCTGGACAGAGGCAGACAGAACTAAGTGGGATCTGAAAGTGATTTTTAGAAAATAGGTGAAGGCCTTTAGAAATTCCACGAAGATTCGTGGATGGAGGGGGTGTTGGACAGAACCTCCAGTAAAATTGGGAGTTCAAGAAAAAATCAAGAAAAGGTCTGAAGAGGGGAAACTTAGAGCTATTGTGAATCTGGACTGAAACCTGGAAGATCTGGGTGGAAAGGAAGAACGAAAATGGAAAATTGCAAAATGGAAGCTTGAAGCCCAACCAAATTTTTTGGGATGTGGTGAAGACCCCTGGAACTCACCGTGAAAGTTTGGGCTCCAGATGAACTCGTGGCTGAGAGTTAAAAATCCGGGAATGGCCTGATGTCACCCGATTGGCAGAATACCGACGGAGGCAGTGGCGGTGCAACGGCGGCTCGATGGCGGCGGCAGCGGCAACGACGAACTCCACACCAGATAGATGAGGCTTCCCACCTCAGAACACAGCCTTCCCAGCTGCAAGAAGAAGAGAGGAGAGAGAGAAAGGGGCGGCCCTTTCTTGGAGCTCTAACAAAAATCAGAATTTTTATGCATTAATTCCACTCAAAATAGAAATACAAGGCTTTTATAGAAAATACAAAAAGTCTAGTTCTATCCCTAGATCTAGGATTGGTGGGGGGTAAAAGAGGGAGTCCATAATTTATTTCTCCCATGTGATTTGGAACAAATAAAAAAAGATTTCAAACCTATTAAACTATATTAAATAGGGGGCACCCCCTTGACTTCATGGCCTCCTTCTTGGACTTTTTTTATTCCTTGCCCCCCCCCCCTTGGTCCAACTTTCTAGAAGCCCACCATGGAGGGTTGACTGACCCCACATGGGCCCAAGAGATGAGGTGGATCAATGGGAGAAGGGATGGGGGGCCCGCGGGATCCATGTGGTCCCAACTTACAAATAAACCCTTGTTACAATCCGAATAAAACACACATTACACAAATGAAATCCTAGTAAATACTATAAATATCGAGACTCAAGGGGGAGTCTCCAGACTATCTCCGAGCCAGATGGAAGCCGAGGTAGCCCTGGTGGTGCTCCGCATACGGTACCGACGGCTCCCCGGTTCGTGCTTCTCGCTCGCTCTGGTGTCCGCACCAATTCTCCCCGGGTAGGAGAAACTCGACCCTGTCGAGTAAGGGTCAGCATCGCTCTGGTAGCGCTCCAGTAGGTCCGGATCTATCCGCTGCAACTCTCCACGGGTAATCCAAGTATCCTCGGTGGCGAGTCGCCCTCTTCAACGCACTAGGTAGCGCGGGTAGGATCCACTCCTGGTAACTGTCACCTGCTCATCCAGTATATGATCGATATGCTCTCGCTGCTGTGGAAATGTGGCTGGTGTGTAGATGGGCATAAATCCCACACAAAATCACAAGAGAATAAATGATGTGAAAAAAACAAGGGGGAGAATAACGATTAATGCATAAATAAGGGGAAGAAAAAGCTTGCACGTGGTGCAAAAATGGAGATGTGATCGCCAGAGGGGTTACCTCAATAATAATAAAAAGAGATCGCGAATACCTGGTGAAGATTGGAACGCGGTATGATGTGAAGTTCATTCCTCCTTCTTCAATCGGCCGGCCGATGAGAAGGGTTCTCCTTTTGATTACCTTGCAAAAAAGGACAATGAAACAAAGCAAAACGAAAAGGGATCAGCCAATGCAAGTAGTATCAATCCCAAATAAAGAATATGATGTTGAAAAATGAAATCAACATGCGCACCTCTTTTTGTTTTTTTTTTAAACCCCTAGAGAAAAGCTAGGGAAGGAGATATGATACGATAATGATGATGATAGGACTTAATGCAATAAGAAAGACTGACGGTGGGACGAAGGATGATATGCTCATAAATAAAATAAACGAAATAAAAGAACCCTGCTGTCCCTGATGACAGTAAGTCTTTCTTATGTTGATGGGAAACTGTGTGAAGAATATGTTGATGGGAAGAAGAGGAAGCAGTGGAAACGAGTGAACTCCTATGAAAAGGATGCAGAGGAACGACCGCATAGGAAGAAGAAAGAAAACTCTGCTCGTACAGAACCTGCAATCTTTTTTCCTCTGTATATGT
Organism: Amorphophallus konjac; assembly: GCA_022559845.1. Lineage (NCBI taxonomy): Eukaryota > Viridiplantae > Streptophyta > Magnoliopsida > Alismatales > Araceae > Amorphophallus > Amorphophallus konjac. The sequence continues at coordinate 4,903,677 of CM040117.1, read as the reverse complement.
GAGTGTTCAACCTTATGACGATCGATCCAGGCTTCCGTATATAAGATTCCAATCGGATGTGATCAAACAAGGGAAGATAAGAACGGGCAAGGAGTATCCAGGGAAAGGATTAACATCGAGCAAAAGGTTGAAACAAGGCAGGGAACTGTGAGGGAAAGATGGAAAAAGGCAGGACTCCGAAAGGTGAAACACGACCTTGCGAAGGGCGTCAATTCTTGATTTGACGACCTACCCATATGGTGTTTCATAAAACACGACCCAAGCCAGGGCGTTTCTTCCTGGATTTAATTTTGGCAATTCCTTGTTTGAAAATCATGAGAACACGCCTAAGATCGAGGCGTTAAATTAAACGCCCTGAGGAAGGACGTTAACCAATAATTAAATTGATTTTGAATTTACTTTAAAACCGGATAATACCAGGAATTGACGCCCTAAAGTTTAGTCGTCCTTTCTTTAGAAAACGCCCTAGACAAGGTCGCTATTTAGATAACGCCCCTCTTCAGGTCGTGAATCACAAAAAACAAAAATGAATCAAAGCCACACACAAGAAAATAGAAAAACTTCATATTATGAATATATTGAAGTTCACTTTGGGGCGTCATTATAGTGACATGAGATTTGATCAATCATAGCGTCATTTTTGGCGTGTCTACAGCTGCCCCGCCTTGGCGTCTGCTTTGGAAGGGAGTGAGACGAAAATAGAGTGAAAGTGCAACAAAATGGAATGAAGTGGAGCGAACTGATAAGTAGATGCCAAGGTGTGATGTGACACGCCTCAGACACTAAGCAATGAAAATATTTCCAAGATTCTCAGTGAAACATCTCCGAGTGATCCCAAGAAGGCATCAATTTGCTGGATAAGGGAGATTAAACTAAATAAGTAAAATGTAAGGCAAAAGGTGTGCGCGCGGGCACGATAAGGAAAGACCATTGGAGAGCGGTTACCAGCCAACGTGGACGTGCTACAACCAAGATAGATTTGTAGAAAATAAAGAGAATTGAGATGGAGATCCAACAAAGGGACTTTTCAAGGAATCAGCCTAAGCGGCTTCAGATAGAAAAAAAGTACTCAATTGGGAATGGAATATCTCATGTCAACTCAATCAAGAGAGAGTGACCTTCATTATTGCCATAATATGAAGATTTTCAGCATGAAACTCAAAGTCCTACATGATGTATGCTGAGCTAAAAGAAAAGATAAAACAAACTAAAAAATAGAAAATAATCAAGGATAATATTGCTAAGCCATCTAGATTTGGTCAAGAATCCAAGTTTCTAAGCCAACACTAAGCCGAGGCCCGTTTGTCCGCGCATCAACTCAGAAAGTGGAACCATCGTCCCAAACCTTGAACGACTCAACGGCCTATCCGTGTGATCAAGACTCTCCTGGAATCATCATCATTTTTGATGAAGGGGAACTCAAATTCCAGATTCATCAGAACCACAAGGTCCTTGATATGCTATAATAATGTAGATATCCTATAATAACAATGCTTACAACGAACAAATACAAAATGACAAGTGCGATGTGATTTCCATGAGCAACCCAGGCGCCTCTAATCCTGCAAACTTCTGCACTTTGAAAATTCATCAGTTTTCGAAATTCAAGATAATCAAACATAATTTTCCATTTAAATCATGATATGATCATAAGTGCTCAATTAAAAAAAAACAATTCAACGAAATAATAGCACTTAAGTTCATTAACACACATGAATATTTAAATTCATAAGCTCATAAAAACACGCCTGCACCGAATGGCGTCAAACCATGAAAAGCACCTTAATATGTAGGCGTTAAAACATGAAACACGCCCTTCAGTAAGGCGTGAAACCCATCGAGAGGCCAAAGAGTAAACGACCTACTAAAGGGCGTTACACAAAACACGACCTTAGAAAGGTCGTCAATTCAAAAATTGACGCCCTAACAAAAGGCGTTAATCAATCCAACGCTTTCATTTCCAAATCGAAAGCAAAATCAAATCCTAATAGCCATTAACCTGCTAACTCCGAACAACCTTAAGCCCTCTTCAAATCTTTATAAAAGAAATGCTGCTTTCCTCAACCTAAACCAACTTTTTCCCTGAACCTCCGTAGCCGGCTCTGTTCTCTTTTCTCTGTTTGTTCTTCTCCCGCAGGCACTTGTCCGAGCTCCTTCTGCAAAGCCAAAAGACAATGGAGAGGATGATTAAGAGACCTAGGTCGACCACCCCTAGGTTGACTGAAATCCAAGGGCACATCTGCAGCCGAGTTGCTCAACATCAGGTTGGTGAATTCCTCTGCTTTTCCCTCTGCTTATATCTTCTTTCTTTTCTTTTTATTGAATCCTTCTGTCAAACTACTTCTTACATATGCTCATGTCCGGCACTATTGGCACTGTCCATATTTTCTTTCCACAGGACTACCCAAATGTCCCTGGTGCTAGGAGATTTACAAAAGTGAAGTGGTTGCCCCTTATTCTCTCCAAGTTTTCTTCTGATACGAGAGTATACCTAGTAAGATGGCATCTTTTGGGCCTAGTAACCCATGCCAAGCACTATGACCAAATTCACTTAGATTGGGCTGCCATAGGAGCATTGATTGAACTTTGGCATCCTTCCACTCATACCTTTCTCTTCTCGACATTTGAAGCCACCATCCTATTGGAAGAGCTAGAGTTGATCTTAGGCTTGAAAAGAATGAAACAAGGAGAAGAAGAAAAGATGGCCATCATGCCAAGGCCAATCTCCTCTCATGAATTGCTAACCTCATTGATATCTAGCCCAAACATAGTGAACCAAATCAAGGTCACTAAAGGAATCAATCTCTTGAAGCTTGCCTCATGGGTGTACAAGAGAGCGGATCAAGCAAAGGAAGAGGAGGAGATAGAAAAGATAGCAAAGGCCTTCGTGGTGTGCTTAGTAGGCGCACTCTTGTTTCCCTCCACGGAGGACTTTCTAGAGGAGGCCCAATTGAGCGCGGTGATGAGCTTATGGGAATAGGAAAGAGTTGGACCGGCTATCCTAGCCTATCTCTATAGCGGGCTTACTTCGGCGGCGATGGGAAGGCCCATATACGGGTGCATGCTAGCACTCTCTAGTTGGGTTGATCTACACTTCAAATTCGATCCATGTGGCGAGGCCCAACAACCCTCAAGAATCTTTTCAAAAAGCCCACTCTCTTACATGACCGGTTCGTTAGGAATAAGCAATAGGGTCATGAACCGGATTCCTCAAGTAAAGAAGAGAGGGTATTGGAGAGAGCACCTAAAGGTAATGCCAAAGAACCTCTTTACATGTGCCCCGGGTGTACTCAAAATGCAGGAACTTCGTGCACGATTCTCTACCGGTACGGACCTTCGTCTCATTGGCGCTTCGGACTTTATACTATACAACTCTCACAGATGCCTTCCTCAAATTGGACTTCCAAGGCAACGTCTAGAAGACGTCTCTCATCTCCCTCCAATCAAATCAAGAGACCTAGGCAGCAATGAAGATGGAGAAGAGGCTATCACAATCCAAGCCCTATGGAAGATTAACAAACCTCATCAACCTGTAGAGAGTTTGGAGGAAGACAAAGATCAGTGGAAAAATTATGTAACAGCTTTGAGAAAGCTAAGACCCAAGGTGGCTCATTAAGCATTGTAATCTCTCTTTTCAAAGTAATAAAAATGATTGTTTTCTGATTGAGCCTTACTGCTGTGCTTCAGATCAAATCCTTAAATAACCTGTCGTTCTGTTGCGAATAACGCCTCAAGCAAAGGCGTGAGTTCATAAAAGGACGCCTTCATAATAGGTCGCTTCCAATATTCCTGTTCACACATTTGACGCCTTCAAGAATAGGCGTTACTTAAATAATGACTTAAAATAAGGCGTTAATCGATTCAAATTCCCAAAATATATTCGTTGAAATTTCAAAAGTAACGCCCTCAGGAAAGTCACGTTTCAATCAGGTACCGCCTCTAGCTCAGGCGTGAGTAAAAATCATAATAATTACTTCGATCACATCAATCAACGCCCATTGAATGCGTCTGACGACGGTTATCATTCCCCATGCAAATAAAATTGACGCCTCGAGCAACGTCGTCTATATTATAAACACGCCCAGGTCATAGTCATGACTTCCATAAAAAATGCCTGATGAGGGCATCCCTTGCCCCTCCACTCTTTTTCCAGACTCGGATTGTTCGACGGCAAGCACCATTATATTTGTCATGTATTTTTGAGACTAGTCATGTAATCTTCACATTTTCTTTGAGTCATTATCATGTAATTTTCCCTTTATTTTGAGTCATGTACCTAGGTAGTTGAGTCATTTTCCTAAGTATTGAGTCATTATGTTGGTTAGATAGGTTAATGGGCCCAATCCATTGGGCTAGGCCCAGGGGCGCCCCTCCCTTGGACTGTGTGGTCTTTAGTTAGTTTGTCAGGGTCAGTTTGGTCTTAGGAAAATTATGGAGTCTATAAATACCCCACCCCTCTCTCATTTGTAACAACTTTTGATGAATATTGAAAAGCATTTGCCATCTCCCTCTCAATATCTCCCTCTCTCTCTCTCTCTCTTACTATCACTCTCTCTAAGTGGGTTGTACCCCCTCTCTCTCTCTCCTCCCCACCCCAATTTCGAAATTCACTCTCTCTCCTCCCCATTCACCCCTCATTAAGGCCCCTTCCCCTTCCCCATGCACTCATTCAACTCCCCCTCCAACCCCTAGGTGGAAACCCCTTCTCCTAGGCACCTTTCCACTTTCCAAAGCACCCCACCACCTTCCCAAGGCTGAATTAACCCCTCCCAAAGCCCAAATTCGAATTTCCCTCTCCCTAGGGCTGTGCCCCTCCATCTCCCCCACCCCCAAGCTCCCAAATTCGTCCCCCACCTCCCCTTGGTCAAACCAAGTTCACCCCCCCTCTCCCTTGCTCTCCCCTTGCACATCTCCTCATTCTATCTCTGTTTCAGGCAGCAGAACTACAACGAGTTGCAGAAGCAGCCACGACCGTTACTTGAAGATTCAAGTAGCAAGGCCTACATCTCTGGAAAGGTCTTCCAGAGAGCTTTCCAGGCGAGGCGGTTTCGTCAGCATCCGAGCTCCGAGCAGTCCGGAGCATCCATTCTCCCTCGACTGCGCAGGAGACCCCAGGCAAGGAACTAGAACGTGATTGGAAGCTCAACCACGGCAAACCCTTTGGGATTCAGATCAAGTGTTCTTCAGAAGAAATCTTCCCTCTCAAGTCCTCTTTAATCCTCAAGAAGCAGAGCTGCATTTGGATATCGGCATCAGAAGTTACGAATTTTCTACTCCAAGGCATCAGGTCAGTTTTCAGGAGCCAGAACCGACATCCCTCTGCTCATCTGTTCGTCCCGGTATACTCCAACATCTGCCGACATCGCCGTCAAGTCCGAAAGAAAGAAGACGTGACCACGGTTCCAACGGTTCAAGTCTCGCCTCATTCAGAGCTCGGTAGCAATCGTGGCACCCCCTGCATCCAGTCACATGGTTCTGCACCAGACAGAGGCAGAACCAACCATCCCGGTTCCAGACTCTGCCACAGCCAGCTCGTGAAGGCTCTGAGCGCCATTTTTGGAGGGGAGAAACTACTTCCAGCTAGCTGCCACCTCCAAGAAGAAGGGACTCAATCGACCTCTGGAACCCTCTGTTCCAATTTTCTTCGTCGGAGAGGGCAGACTGCCCCTGTGGTCCCAGGTTAGATCAGTCTTCATTTCTCCGGTCACTCCTCTCTCCACTGACATCGGATTGCATCCCCGTCAACTCCTGCTCGAAGCTACTCCGACCAAGTTCGCGTCACCGCTAGTTTCATTCCAATCGGAGTCCGGGAGAGCCCACAGTGACTTCTGCAACCTACTGCTTCAGCCCGATACCAGCCAGAGACCAGACGGTGGTGTCCTGTTCCAGTCGCCGGTGCAGTCAGCCCCGAGACTCAAAGCTTCCCCAAAAATTCAAGCTTCATCCCCTGTCAGCTGAGGAACTTTTGGCAGTGGTTTCGTCAAGTTTGGAGCCCCGTGGAGCCCGTGGCAGTGTCAACAGCGACACCCTATCCTGCAGACCTGCAGATTGGCAGAACCGGCGGACTCGGAAGATCGGCTTTTCCTTTGCATAAAACCCCACCCCGCTTGGCCGGCTGAAGGCCCCTCCCTGCGTGGAGGTAGTTTTGAATGTAATAAGAATAATCCCCACCCCAAGTTCATCCCTCCTGCGTGAGGTGTAGTGGTGTAATTCTTTCAATTTCAGGTTCAAGCTACATCGCCGCGGCGATCGGGTGTATACCCTCGCCTCCCGGCTCGCCCTCGTCTCCGGCCGGAGTCGGCGTCTTCACGCCGGCTAGGTGAGCCTCAGTCCCTCTCTTGCTTGGTTTAATCACTTGCTTAGCTTAGTATTATTGCTAGTACTGCGTCGGACGGAGAGTGAGAGCTCGGCCCAACTTGCTAGTTCCGTGAGTGACCACCGCGGGCGAGTTGAGAGTGAACCCACTAAACCCACACCCTTGGTGTGCTGGCCGCCCATGGTTTGGGCATCCTAGGCCCATTTGGGGTTCTCCACAAGCTAGCCAACCATTGGAGCTTCATGGTCCCGTCTCGGACCCTCTCCCACATCGCTTAGTTGCCAACGGGCACAAGTGTGCACCAAACGGGTGAGTTCGCTAGTGTGAGTCCGCTGCTCAACTTGAATGCTTGAAAATAGGTCCAAGGTTCGGTGTCACATCAAGTGGTATCAGAGCCAGGTTCACAACTTGTCTCTATCAAGTTGGTCCTAGGGCATGTCTAAGCATTTAGAGTCTTCAAATGCATCACTCTTGTCCCCTAATATGGCCACCTCATATCGACCTTACCAATCGGCCCACTCCATAAGTCCAAGTCACCAAAAGATGCCTACCACTAACACCCATAACTTCCCGGGCCATATCAACTACTTCATGAAAGCCTTGACCTATGCCAATGAGCGGCTTGATAACATATCGGGCCGACTCGACCAACTTGGAAAAAATAGGCCCGCCCCAAGGACGGACGATAGGATGGCCCCTTTCCCACTTCCCACCTTTGATGGGACCTCTCCTAGCAAATATTTAGATTGGGAAGCTACAATGGACCAATACTTCAATTGGTATCATATTTCCAAGGATGAAAAAGCATGGGTTGTCAAAATGCAACTAACCAAAAGGGCTCAAACTCATTGGTGTAAAATTGAGGGCTTAAGGATAATTAGACGGGAAGCTCCCCTCACCACATGGGAGGACATGAAGGATCAACTAAGGGCTAGATATGTGTCCCCTTCTCACTCGGATCACCAAAACCCAAGGAGCACTCCCACTCCTCCCACCCCACCCGTCCAAACCCTTATCACTAAAACCCAAGTACCTAAGACCTCCACCTCCCCACCTAACCCCATGAGGTCCCCCACACCCCAACCAAAACCCCCTTCCCTAACCTACACTAGTCAAGCCCCTTTAGCCCCCACTTCCACCCCAAATGATCCCAAGGGCAAGAGACCCCTAACCGACCCAATTCCCTCCATGGTGACCACCACTCATCCAACCCTCACCATTAAAAACCATGTGGACACCATGTCCACCCCTCCACCAAGGCCCATAATGGCCACCACCCCAAAACCCAAAACCCCTCACCCAACCCACCTCCCACTTCCTACACCAATCTTTCCCCAACCTAGGCCTCCTCTACTTCCCCTTCCTAGCCCAACCCAAGCCCATGCTTATTCACCACCCCGGGAGTGTCATACGCTAGCTATCACCAAACCACCCACCATAGATCCCCCTACTCCATTAGCAATAGAAGTTGCAACCCCCACACCCACCCAAGTGGAAAAAGATGCCCCTCCGGATCCACCTCCCAACATAGAGGAAATCCAAAGGCCAAACAACTCACACACCCCTAGCCTAGATCCTCTAGAGACACCCAACCTCACCATAGATAAGTCCATACTCCAATGGCTCAAGAAAAGTCTCACCATTCCTAGTTCACAACCATGCCACCTACCTATGGGATATCAATCTCAAATCATTCCCATTCAGCCACATGTCACTTATCAAACTTCCTATTGTGTGGAAGATTTGGGAGACTTAGTGAACTACCTACATGGGCAAATGCACTTGACCAATATGCTAGCCATGAGGCCGCCCGAAACTAACACCATTAGCCTAGCATATCCCACAATTGGCTCCATCACTTCCATCTATACTAATGGCCAAGTTACTAGTGAGATCATCCTCCTTCTTCCCATGGAGGAAGAACCTATCATAGTCTACTCCCCAACCATTGAGATCCCAAGTGCTTTGATTGGCCAACCCATTAGCAACCTTGGCCCAATTATCTTGGAGGAGGATGACTCACCATTTGAGGTCCTTAAGAACACGGAGTACCCCTACCTAGGTGACCCTTACCATGATCCCTTTGACCCTTTTCTATGGGAGCCTAAATCTCCATGTGACCCTCTCCCCCTATTCACCACTCACCTCACCCTACCCATACCACCCATGTTGACCCAAACTCCTCCCTTCCTGGAATCGGGTTACACCATGAGAGCATTGACCTTAGACAACAAACACCTCGGGATTGAGGAAATGACCCACCCTATATCCACCTACCTAGATCCCTTCGACCCTTTTGAGTGGAAGCTCAAAGACCACCCCACCATCCCACATAAGGAAGTCATCTTTGGGAAAGGAGTTCATATGTCTTGGCACATCACATCGCTTGGCATGATTAGTCCGTCGGGTACATTCATCCATATCACCCACATGTCAAGAAGAAAATATGAGTGGTCAATATTTGGTTGTCATGGTCCACCATCATTCATCATAAATCTCAAGCATGTTAGGAGCATTCATGGATGTTCGGATCCTCCAACATTCATCACACTCAATCACAAGAGGGACACCTATGGATGCCCTGGTCCTCCCAAATCCTTCAAAGTCTTCATACCATCAATGCATGATAGGTCTATATATGGTTGTCCTGGACCCCCTTTGCATACCATACATTGTCAACTCACACCGCGTCATAGTACATGGCATATGCATTCAAGCAAGTATCAAGCAACAAGCGGTGAGATTCACAACAAGCGAGCAAAAACTCGTGAGCGCCACTTGGAATTCCAAGTTGGTAACTTGACGATGATGACTTTGGAGTGGCTCTACCCTAGGGTCACCTCCAAATTGAGGGCACGAGGACTTGGACCTTGCCAAGTTCTGAGTGACTTTTTGGCAACCCGGCTTATGGGTTGAACTTTCAAAAGAGTTTTGGGATTCTCCCCATTTCTCATGTGGCGGATCTAGCACCCTATAAGGGCACCGCGGTGGATCCTAGTGAGTGCCTCCAGCTTACACCTACCCTTGTGAGAGACACCCTCGGAGTGCCACCACAAATAGCCTGAGAGCCCGACGTGAGCACACAGCGGCAATACTAGGCAAGCAAGATCCCATCACCAGCATGAGGGTATGACCGAGTCACTTTGTCGACTGAAGCACCGTTCCCCGACTAGAGTCGCGGGTTGAGTATGGAGATCGTGGATCGCCCCGAGCTGCAGTTCGATGCACTACTTCCCTGGTGGACCCATACTCGACGGAGTCGAGTTTTCCCCACCCCGGGGGTATGATGAGGGCATCCCTTGCCCCTCCACTCTTTTTCCAGACTCGGATTGTTCGACGGCAAGCACCATTATATTTGTCATGTATTTTTGAGACTAGTCATGTAATCTTCACATTTTCTTTGAGTCATTATCATGTAATTTTCCCTTTATTTTGAGTCATGTACCTAGGTAGTTGAGTCATTTTCCTAAGTATTGAGTCATTATGTTGGTTAGATAGGTTAATGGGCCCAATCCATTGGGCTAGGCCCAGGGGCGCCCCTCCCTTGGACTGTGTGGTCTTTAGTTAGTTTGTCAGGGTCAGTTTGGTCTTAGGAAAATTATGGAGTCTATAAATACCCCACCCCTCTCTCATTTGTAACAACTTTTGATGAATATTGAAAAGCATTTGCCATCTCCCTCTCAATATCTCCCTCTCTCTCTCTCTCTCTTACTATCACTCTCTCTAAGTGGGTTGTACCCCCTCTCTCTCTCTCCTCCCCACCCCAATTTCGAAATTCACTCTCTCTCCTCCCCATTCACCCCTCATTAAGGCCCCTTCCCCTTCCCCATGCACTCATTCAACTCCCCCTCCAACCCCTAGGTGGAAACCCCTTCTCCTAGGCACCTTTCCACTTTCCAAAGCACCCCACCACCTTCCCAAGGCTGAATTAACCCCTCCCAAAGCCCAAATTCGAATTTCCCTCTCCCTAGGGCTGTGCCCCTCCATCTCCCCCACCCCCAAGCTCCCAAATTCGTCCCCCACCTCCCCTTGGTCAAACCAAGTTCACCCCCCCTCTCCCTTGCTCTCCCCTTGCACATCTCCTCATTCTATCTCTGTTTCAGGCAGCAGAACTACAACGAGTTGCAGAAGCAGCCACGACCGTTACTTGAAGATTCAAGTAGCAAGGCCTACATCTCTGGAAAGGTCTTCCAGAGAGCTTTCCAGGCGAGGCGGTTTCGTCAGCATCCGAGCTCCGAGCAGTCCGGAGCATCCATTCTCCCTCGACTGCGCAGGAGACCCCAGGCAAGGAACTAGAACGTGATTGGAAGCTCAACCACGGCAAACCCTTTGGGATTCAGATCAAGTGTTCTTCAGAAGAAATCTTCCCTCTCAAGTCCTCTTTAATCCTCAAGAAGCAGAGCTGCATTTGGATATCGGCATCAGAAGTTACGAATTTTCTACTCCAAGGCATCAGGTCAGTTTTCAGGAGCCAGAACCGACATCCCTCTGCTCATCTGTTCGTCCCGGTATACTCCAACATCTGCCGACATCGCCGTCAAGTCCAAAAGAAAGAAGACGTGACCACGGTTCCAACGGTTCAAGTCTCGCCTCATTCAGAGCTCGGTAGCAATCGTGGCACCCCCTGCATCCAGTCACATGGTTCTGCACCAGACAGAGGCAGAACCAACCATCCCGGTTCCAGACTCTGCCACAGCCAGCTCGTGAAGGCTCTGAGCGCCATTTTTGGAGGGGAGAAACTACTTCCAGCTAGCTGCCACCTCCAAGAAGAAGGGACTCAATCGACCTCTGGAACCCTCTGTTCCAATTTTCTTCGTCAGAGAGGGCAGACTGCCCCTGTGGTCCCAGGTTAGATCAGTCTTCATTTCTCCGGTCACTCCTCTCTCCACTGACATCGGATTGCATCCCCGTCAACTCCTGCTCGAAGCTACTCCGACCAAGTTCGCGTCACCGCTAGTTTCATTCCAATCGGAGTCCGGGAGAGCCCACAGTGACTTCTGCAACCTACTGCTTCAGCCCGATACCAGCCAGAGACCAGACGGTGGTGTCCTGTTCCAGTCACCGGTGCAGTCAGCCCCGAGACTCAAAGCTTCCCCAAAAATTCAAGCTTCATCCCCTGTCAGCTGAGGAACTTTTGGCAGTGGTTTCGTCAAGTTTGGAGCCCCGTGGAGCCCGTGGCAGTGTCAACAGCGACACCCTATCCTGCAGACCTGCAGATTGGCAGAACCGGCGGACTCGGAAGATCGGCTTTTCCTTTGCATAAAACCCCACCCCGCTTGGCCGGCTGAAGGCCCCTCCCTGCGTGGAGGTAGTTTTGAATGTAATAAGAATAATCCCCACCCCAAGTTCATCCCTCCTGCGTGAGGTGTAGTGGTGTAATTCTTTCAATTTCAGGTTCAAGCTACATCGCCGCGGCGATCGGGTGTATACCCTCGCCTCCCGGCTCGCCCTCGTCTCCGGCCGGAGTCGGCGTCTTCACGCCGGCTAGGTGAGCCTCAGTCCCTCTCTTGCTTGGTTTAATCACTTGCTTAGCTTAGTATTATTGCTAGTACTGCGTCGGACGGAGAGTGAGAGCTCGGCCCAACTTGCTAGTTTCGTGAGTGACCACCGCGGGCGAGTTGAGAGTGAACCCACTAAACCCACACCCTTGGTGTGCTGGCCGCCCATGGTTTGGGCATCCTAGGCCCATTTGGGGTTCTCCACAAGCTAGCCAACCATTGGAGCTTCATGGTCCCGTCTCGGACCCTCTCCCACATCGCTTAGTTGCCAACGGGCACAAGTGTGCACCAAACGGGTGAGTTCGCTAGTGTGAGTCCGCTGCTCAACTTGAATGCTTGAAAATAGGTCCAAGGTTCGGTGTCACATCAATGCCTCTTCTCAGGGCGTCTCTTCTTTTTGAATGCTAAAAAAAGGGCTTTCCCCCTTTCTTCTTCTTCCTCCGTTCCATTCTCTCTTCTCTGCAACCCTAACTGAAGCTCCCCCTCCCCTCTTCTCTTCCTCTATCTCTCTCTCTGTCCTTAGCCCTAACCCTAGCCATGGCCAGAGGCGGTTCAGTCAAACGGCAGGGGGTGGCCGCTCCCGAGGTGGTTGATCTGGGCGACGACGCCCATGGTGAGGAAGGGGCCATCGTGGCGGTTGAAGAAGACGCTCCAATGGCGGAGGCCGGCGACGAGGTCGAAGGAAACCAAGAATCCCACGAGGAAGGCGAAGGAGAAGAAGACGGCGAAGGCGAAGGGGGTGAAGAGGAAGAAGGTGGCGAGGAAGAAAGCGGTGAAGAAGGAGAAGGAGAAGGAGAAGGAGATGAACCACCGCCCGCGGCGGCGATCCTCCCCCGTGCCGGCCAACTGCGGCGGCCACGGCAGCCAAGGCCTCGACCACAAAATCAGAAGCACAAGAAGGTAAGCCTCAAACCCTTTTCCAATTTTATTTATTTTAATTTCATTTATTCCTGATTTTCCATAGCCCTCGGGTATAAACCCTGCAACCCAGAAAGAAGGCGCCCTCAGGGGCGTCGCGATCTCAAAATACACGCCCAACCCAAGGGCGTTAATTATATTATTTTTATGAAAAAACAATTAACCCCATAAGAACACGCCCTAAAGCATGTCGCCCAATTAAATTTACATATTATGCTGTTAATTTTCGCATGTTGTTATTTTTATTCCATTTTCTGAAAAACTGGAAACCACGCCCCACACCAGGGCGTCAATTCTAAACAGACGACCAAACCAGCGGTCGCCCAATCATTAATTCTTTGACTAATTTAACGAACCCAAATTGAAAACGCCCTACTCCAGGGCGTGAACTAAAAAACCTTTAGGATTTTTAGAAATTAACCACAAACACACGCCCAACACAGAGGCGTTTCATAGATGAAAAATGACCTAGGATAGGTCGTTATTTAGAAGCTCAAACAGACCCACGCCCCCCTTAAGGGCGCAACTTCAACAAAAAAATGACCTGAGGAAGGTCGTTAATTCCAATAACACCAACATTCATCCTGGGGCAATCAAAATGAAATAAGCATGAATAATCACAACAATTAAACCAACAATTCTTATTTATGCATGCAGGGGCTGATGAGGACGCGCATTTCATGGGTCATGGTCCGGGCAGCTTACTACGGCCTCCCCGAGTTCCAGAGAGAGAGGGTAGATGCGATGGGGTTCGGGGCCTTCCTCAGCATAGAGCCAGCTAGGCCAGACCTACCACTCATTCAGGTTCTACGGGAGAGATGGGATAGGACTAGCCGGGCATTCCTGATGCCTTGGGGACACATGATTCCTACCCTGGAGGACGTGGCCAGGATTACGGGGTTGAGGGTAGATGGAGAGGCTGTGAGCGGGATTACCTACCCAGACTACACCGAGCATGCCCAAAGATTGCTAGGGTTGGAGATGGTTTACGAGACCCCTAGCGAGTGCAGGACGATCTTCCGTACCGACCTCACCACAGTGATGGGTTTAGGGAATGCTAGGCACAGGTCAGGAGAGACCCTAGAGCAGTTTTCACAGAGGCTGATAGACGGGGCTAGGGCAGTGTACTGCCAGGACCCGACTGACAGGGAGAGAGCTGACCTAGACTTGAGGAGGTTCTTGCTACTGCTACTGGGGAGGCTGTTGCTCGGGACAAAGGGTGATGTCATTAACTGCCGGTTTCTAGGGATACTCGAGGACCTGGAGGCAGTTGGCAGCTACGCCTGGGGAGCGGCTCTGCTGGCGCACATGATGGCCGACCTGTCCACAGGGACAGGGCGAGAGACGACCATCAGTGTCTTCTCACCTTTTCTTCAGGTATGCACTTTTCATTTTTTTTTCTTTCTTTTATGTGTATTTTTATGTGCGTGCGAATGCCTAACTAATGTAATGCATGGATGCAGGTTTGGAGTCACCTCTACATGCCGATGGGGCGCGTTGACCCACGGCCTGGGAATGAGGGAGCTTTCCCTCTAGCACGGCACTGGGTGCCGATCGTCTTCGACTCCCCACTCGGCTACGAGTTGTGGGTTCTACGGAGAGATGTCCGCGACTTCCCTCCCTCGCTGGTATGTATGAATGCTATGCATCTTTCTTTTGCTTTTTATTTTGAATTTATGATGATGACGATGAAATGATGATATGTATGTTTATGAATGCAGGTGCAGTGGAGACCCTATGAGGGGATGACAGACGAGGGCCAACCTTGGGTCGTAGCGGGCCGACCTCGCTTTGAGCGTGAGCTTTGGGTTCACTGCTTGAGCGAGATCGAGCCGTTACGGCTTAGGTTGGTGATGAGGACGCTAGGCCTCCACCAGGAGTGGATTGAGGTAGGCGAGCCGCGTGGCATCGGGAAGAAGACTCGCGGTCGTACAAAGGCGACCGACTGAAGGGTACGATTCGAGGAGCAGCACGCCGACTGGCAGCGTGGCGGGACCAGAGTTACCTCTCGCGCGACTGACAGCTCCGAGTACCTCCGGCGCTACTGGGAGGTATACGCCGGCCGACCCCAGATGAGGGTCTTAGGGGTATGTATTAATGCACTTATTTCTAATGCAAATGCTTATGTGACTATCATGCGACTAACATGTGATGGATGCAGGATGCGCGGGACATAGCGGCGATAGATGTCCAGGCCCACCTACACAGCCTGGAGGACCAGCTGGCCACCACACGGGCAGACCTAGAGACCCTGGTGAGTGTTTAAATTATTTCTATATGCAAATGTATTTTGTTTTTTGTTGAATTATTGATGATTAGCCATTGACGATCTCAATGAATGCAGCGTGCCCAGCAGGGAGCAGTGAGGAGAGACCCAGGGGAGGCCTCCAGCTCGAGAGGGCCCAGTGCAGAGGTGACTGCACTGGCAGAGCAGCTAGCGGGAGCAGTGGCACGAGCTGAGGCAGCAGAACGCGACCTCGCTTCACGGGTAAATTCCAAAACACCAATCCATTCAAATATTGATTATATAATTGTGCACTGATGAAATTCATTTTACAGACTGAGGAGCTTCAAGCCGCTCTCACTTGCGTCTGCGAGGGACAGCAGGCGATGATTGCCCAGGTGAGTTTTTATTTAGTCATGTGTTGCTTTATTTTTTTTTAAAAAAGTTGAATTGTTGATGATTTGTTACCTGTTTGCAGAGCACACAGCTACGGGCGGCACGTACCGAGTTGGCGATCCGCGATCAGCGGATCTCAGAGCTTGAGAGGTCCCTGAGACGACGAGAGGAGCTTCCTCAGGACGTGGCCGAGCTGCGGGTGGCTCTTGAGCTGGAGCGACGGGAGCGTGCCCGGGAGCGCGAGGAGCGTGCTCGTGAGCAGGAGGAGTACCAGGCGGAGCGTGCCCGGTTCCAGGAGCAGGTGGCGGCACGTGAGCGAGAGCTGGCGGATTCGAGGACCCAGGTGATCCTTTCTCAGGAGCGGCTACGAGTGTCCGAGGAGCGTCTCCAGCGAGGACGCGAGCGAGCGCGGGCTGCGGGGTACTCCTTCACCAGCTCCACCTTCGTGGCGGGTTCTTCCCTCCGAGGGAGGAGTGAGGAAGGGGGACACGTTCGGGTTCCGGCTTCTTCATGGGGGCCCATGCCTCCTCCACCAGTACCAGCTCGGGACGGTGAGGAGGAGGTTGAGAGTAGGAGAGAGGAGGGTGGAGGAGAGAGCTGAGAGACTTACTTGTACTCCTCCACCCTCACACCTGTACATGATAGCCATGAGATATATATATATATCGAGATTTTTGTTACCTGAGCACTTTGTGTGACTGTGGCCTCATGTTTGTGTACCTTCTTCTTTTCACGTTCTTCGTGTTTGCTTTACTTTACCCTGTACCTGCAGCTGTGGTTTTTATTTGAACAAAACAGGTTAATTCATCTGTTCGACTTGGCCCCTTGCCGAATAAGCAAGGGGTGGCAATATTTTGACCTTAATGACGGGTCAAGGGGCCAAGCCTTTAATCAATTAAGGCAAAATGAAATAGCTTATAACGGGAGATGCATCATGCAAGGCACACATATGCAAACCATAAATAAAAGATGCCCATGCAAAAGAATGCAAGCATACTTAAAGAATGCAATTTTTTTTCACTCATTTATTATTTTTTTCTTTTTTTATTTTTTTCTGAAAAATGCGCCTTCGAATAGGTCGTTATTCACATAAAAGACGCCCTATAAACCGGCGTGAATTTGAAAAGTGAATTTGATTTTTGAGAAAGTGACGACCTGCGCAAGGACGTTATTTGGAAAGAGACGACCTAAACAAAGACGTTAATTAAATAAAAAGCGCCTTTGCCAAAGGCATTAATTGAATTATTTCTGTAAAAAAAGGTTGTCAAGGCTATCAAAACCACAGGTCTTACACGGTCACCATCTAAAATTCATTAACCTTTCTTGAGTAATTAAAAGGGGGTCGACGTGCTTATAGTTGACCTGTATTCGAGATTTCGCACAGTGCAATTTCTTTAGTCCATCTTTAACCATCCTGCCAGTTCGTGATTTTACCACATAGAAAGGATGGAAGAAAACATAAGGGAAGCCTATAGGGGATTCTGAGATGCTCAAGGCAAAGTTACCTCCCCTACCCTATGCCTGTTGGGGTTCGGTCTTTGGCGTAGGGAAATTGTTGCCTTTTTGCCCTTGTTATATTGCATGCATACGCCCAAGATTTTCCTTGCGGGGACTTTGCCCTCTTGACATGCTTTTCTTTTCATAACTTGACTTTCACTTTGGAATTGATTTGCATTGATGAAAATAAACCTAATTGCACTTGGGCTTTTGTGGCATTTGTTCCCTTTTGGGCCTTGACTTCCACCTACTAGGGCGGCGGATAGGCTTGGCGCGTCTGCCTCGAGGTCTCCCTTCCTCCCTTATGGGCCGAAGAAGAAGCGAACGGGTATTGTCTTTCACTTTTAGTCAGGTTTTTGACTTTCCGTCAGATTTTGCACTGCTTGATCTCAAGAATAAAGCGTGTAGTGTGTGTGGGAGTCAACCCCCTTTTAAGTTAGCAAGACTGATGAATGAATTCTGAATTTTGACCTTTCGGACATTGATCCTTCGTGTGCCATGGCACCAATTTTGATCTCTTTTTGATTTTGAAGAATTTCTATTTTTGTTTGCTTTTTGGAGTTTATATTTTTTTATGGTTTTCGGAGATCTTCCTTTTTGTTTGGATTTTTGAAGACATATATTTATATTTTTTTGGATTTTTGAATCAAGGGTAGTATTTCTTAAGATACAAACCATTCCAAGGATGAGTTAACTCTTCCCCTTCAGCATTAATCAGTTTATAAGCATTGCCAGGATAAACATCTTTTATGATAAACGGTCCTTCCCAATTGGGTTGGAGTTTTGAGCGAGGGCCACCCGGCTTTACAAAAATTCTTTTGATTACCATCTCACCGGTTTTAAATTTTCTCTCAATTACTTTCTTTTGATAAAAATGTGAAAGCCTATTTTGGTAAACGCGCGCATGCTCAGCGGCGACCAGACGCTTCTCATCGAGGAGTTCCAACTGGGCAAGGAGTGAATCACGACATTCATTAATAGAGAGCTCCTTATCCAATTGCACTCGCAGAGAGGGAATAAGAATCTCATAAGGGACTACTGCCTCCATTCCATAAGTAAGGGCGAAAGGGGTTTGCCCAGTGGGGGTACGAATGGAAGTGCGATAGGCCCAAAGAGCTTCAACTAGCTTGTCTGGCCAGTCCGAAAATTTATTAGCCTCACACGTTTTCTTAACAATTTTGATCAAAGTTTTATTAGTTGCCTCTGCCTGGCCATTGCCCTGCGGATAATAGGGAGAAGAATGATGCAATGCAATGTTATACATGTTGCAGAGATCCTTGATTTCCTGAGAGATAAATTGAGGTCCATTGTCGGTGACAATGGTGCTCGGGATGCCGAACCTTGTGATGATGTTCTTCATTATGAATTTACAGACTGTTGACGCTTTAATCTCCACGTAAGCTTCTGCTTCTGCCCACTTGGTGAAGTACTCTGTTGCCGTGAGGATGAATGATTTTTGCTTGGTCAGGAGGTTTGAATCACCAAGAGGTCCAATGATATCAAAAGCCCACATGAAAAAAGGCCATGGGGAGGACGTAGGATGGAGTGAAGAAGCAGGAGAATGAATTTTGTCGGCGTGCAGTTGGCACTTAACACACCTTCGAACATAGATGGAACAATCCTCTTCTAGAGTGGGCCAATAGAATCCTAGCCTAAGGATCTTCTTAGCTAGCATCTGGTTATTCACATGACCACCACACACTCCAGAATGCGCCTCTTCCACGACTTTCCAAGATTCATCATCATCGAGGCATCTTAATAAAACACCGGTGAGCCCTCTTCTGTAGAGCACACCTCCAACCAGAACATAATGTTGAGCCACTCTTCTAATTGCTTTCTTCTCTTCTGCAGTGGCTTCTTCGGGATAGGACTGATCATTACAATATCTGGCAATCTCATAATACCAAGGCTTCTCTTCGTCAGCCAATTCTTCTTCCCAGTTTAAAAGCATGACCTCTTTTCCTTTAAGAGATTCCTTCTGCTTAACCTTCTCGAGCACCTGATCCCTAATATCAAGGAATGCGCGATCCTTAATAGCTGGGGTGTCACGCTGATGAATCAGGGGAACATGAAAATCACGCTCAGGAGGGAAGACTAAAGCGGAAGCTAAATAAGCAAGAGCGTCAGCCAAGATGTTCTGACTACGCGGGACATGAACGAAGATCAATTTAGTGAAGAGTTTGGCATAAGCTGAAGCGAGTTCCTGGTAGGGCTTGAGCTTAGGATTGATAGTGCGGCACTTGACAAGCACCTGGCGCAGAATAAGCTGACTATCACCCACAATCCTCAAATGGGTGACACCATATCGATGAGCGGTTTGAAGACCGGCCAAAAGAGCTTTATACTCAGCTATGTTATTGGTGACGGGGAAAGTGAGCCGAGCAGCAAATGGGATGGTGACCCCTTCTGGTGTTAAAAGAACTATGCTGATCCCTCTTCCTTGAGAATTAAGAGCTCCATCAAAATGTAACGTCCACATAGGATCGTGGGGTTGATTAATGGACATTAATTCTTCATCTGGGAACTCCGAATTGACAGGATCAAAACGGGGGAGAGGGTGATGAGCAAGGTGTTCGGCAATGGCGTAACCTTTGATAGCTTTCTGTTGAATGTAAGTGATATCAAACTGAGAGAGGAAGCTCTGCCAGCGTGCTAATCGATCAGTGAGGACAGATTTTTCAAGGAGGAATTTAATCGGATTCATGCGAGCAATGAGGTGAACCTCATGAGCTAAGAAATAATATTTTAACTTCTGAACTACCCAAACCAAAGCTGCACAAGTCTTCTCCATGGCTGAGTACCTCTGCTCACAGGGGTTAAGAAGCTTAGACAAGTAGTATGCTGCCCTCTCCTTACTTTCTTCATCCACTTGAGCTAAGACAGCACCTACGGAGTCATCCAGGACTGAAACATAAAGAATAAGTGGTTTGCCTGGAATTGGCGGCCTCAGGACAGGAGGATTGGCCAGATAATCCTTCAATCCGTCAAAGGCTGCCTGACACTTGTCATCCCAATTAAACTTGACTCCCGGCTTAGTAAGCTCGTAAAACGGCCTACATCTTTGTGAATGCTGGGAGACGAAGCGGCGAATAAATTGTAACCTCCCGATTAATCCTCGAACTTCCTTCAAATTCTTGGGAAGAGGCATATCTCTGATGGCCTTTGCCTTGTTGGGATCAACTTCAATTCTCCTCTTGCTAACAATAAAACCAAGCAATTTCCCTAAAGAAACGCCAAATACGCACTTTTTGGGGTTCATTTTCAAATGATATTCTCGTGACCTTTGTAAAACCTTAGCCAGAACCCCAGGATGCTCAATCCTTGTCCTTGATTTTACAACCAGATCATCCACATACACCTCAATATAAATATGAATCATGTCATGAAAAATTGCCATCATAGCCCTTTGGTAGGTGGCTCCAGCATTTTTAAGTCCAAAAGGCATGACCACATAACAATATGTGTCCCACGGTGTAGTGAATGATGTTTTCTCTTGATCCTCTTCAGACAGACGAATTTGATTGTAACCTGAAAAGCCATCCATAAATGAAAGAGTCTCAAATCCTGCCGTGTTATCAATCAGAACATCAATATGAGGGAGGGGGAAGTCATCTTTAGGACACGCTCGGTTGAGGTCCCGGAAGTCTATGCAAATCCAAACTTTCCCATCTTTCTTCATAACCGGGACAATGTTAGCCACCCAATTGGGGTAGAGGACAACTCTAACAAATCTAGCCTTGTGGAGTTTATCGACCTCTTCTCTCATTTTTAAAGCCATATTAGGGTGGAAACGCCTCAACCGTTGTTTGACCGGGACAGACCCTGGCTTAAGTGTAAGACGATGTTCAACGAGCGCAGGGTCTAATCCCGGCATATCTTCATAACTCCACGCAAACGTGTCTTTGTACTCTTGAAGAACCAAAATGAGCGCCTCCTCTTCGGAAGGCGGCAAATTCTTGCTTATGAGGACAATCCTAGGGTCTTCCTCGGTACCCAAATTAATTTCTTTGGTAGGTTCTTCTACGGAGGCTGATGGTTCGTCAAATCTTCTCATACCACTAGCAAAAGCATCAGCCTCGTCCTCATATTCTTCGTAACTTTCATCCCCCTCTTCAATAGGGTCTTCATCATTCATAATTTCATAAACACCCAAACCCCCATAGGAAGCAACAGCATCTTCAAATTCTAACTCTGGCAGGATAATTGGATTTTCCACAAACTCAGGGATTGCTAAACAAGCTTGGCATCTGATAGCCAACTCCAACAAAAATCTGCGAGGAATCTCCTTACCCTTGGATCTCTTATGCGAATCTACCCCATGAATTTTATTAGAAGAAGAGGAAGAAGAGGAGGAGCAACTAGCTTGATTAGAAAGAAAAGAAGGTGGTGAAAAAGTGGGTACAGGAGGTGATACAGAAGAAGATCCCTCGCCGGAGGGGGAAAAGAGATCTATCAAGGAATCTTGAAAGAGCGGCCCCTGGGTCGGGACGCACTCGGGAGAGAAATAGGAGGTCTCCTCAACAGAGATGGAGGATTGGAAAGTTGAAAAATTGGCGTTTTTTTTTCTTTTTTATCTTTTTCTTCATTTTTATTTTCTTTTTCAAGGAGAAAGCAGTGTGATGGGAGAATAGCAGGAGGAGTGGAATTTGCAAGATTAGAGAAAGATTTAATCAATGATGGCCCTTGGGGGGGCGAGATGGAGATTTTGGAAAATTGCTCGAGGAGCGAAGGAGGAATCGGGAGAGAAACTTGGATTGAACTTGGAGCAAAGCTGATTGTAATCGGAGGCGGTCTTGACACACGACCAAACCAACGAGAATGTAGAGAAGCAAGCACAGATGGATGTAGCGAAGTGAGAGAAAAGAGGCCGGCCCACAGCCTATCCACAGTAAAACCTTCTTCAAAGGGGACATCTGGCTCCCCAGTATCCGTATAGTCACTCAGCAGCTGCCTCTTGTCTGTGATCACTGCTGGCATTTCAATCAATTCCTGTATGAGCGGCGGCCATTCCGGATCTGTCGGCATGAAGAGGCGGCTTAAAGAAATAGTAATGTCATTCATGTCGAACCACCTGTACCAGTCACATTCTGGATCACCCATTTTCCTTCTCTTGTCCGGCCTTAAAGACTCCAGGGCTTTGTAGGTAGCCAGTGGGGCAATGTGACGGGCAAACTGTCTGGCGTGAACATCTTGATAGTCAAGCAATGAAGTAACTATGGTAGTCTGCTCGTTATTCTGAATGCCGCCAGTAACAAAATGTGTCTTCAGTGTCCAGGAGAGTGGCTGGCGATCAGTCTTCAAAGTAGAAGTCATAAATGCCCATGGCTCTTCTTTATTTTTGCTTGGTCCCTTATAGCCTAAACCGCCTCGTACAAGCAATTTTTGCGGCTTAATGGGCCTAATCCTGCCCTGACAGTTGGCACCCAGGCCTTTGCCATCCTGATACCCCATTTTTAACAGAATGTTCCAGCCAGGGGTATTAATCATGCTCTTTTTCTTCTTCCCCTTAGAAGGCAGGGGTGTCATAGCAACTGTGGTAACAGTTTCATATGGCATTGGCCGTGGACGGGGGACGTCCAGCACAGATAACAGTGGCTTGTTGGCAGGCCAAATAGAAGGAACTGACGAAGCCGCATGAATATCTTCCTCTGGCAGAATCGGCATGCTGGTCACCTTGATAATACGGCCCTTGTGTGGGAATTTGAGACACTGGTGATTTGTAGAGGGCACCGCATCAAGTTGCTGGATATACGGGCGGCTAAGAATGCCATTAAATGTTGGATCCATGTCCAAGATGTGAAAATCTGCTGTGATGGTGGCAGGACCCAAGCTAACTTTCAATGTGATCATGCCTAGAGGAGGCTTCTTTGTGTTGTCATATGCAGTGACCGTTATGGTGGACGGCCGAATCTGGCTTTCTGGTATGCCACATAACTTCAAGGTGCTTGGTGGCAAAACATTGATGGATGCCCCAGTATCTACCAGACATTGCTTAATAGCCACCTTATTGATGTCGACTGTGATGCATAAGGCATATTTCCTTGCTGAGATTGGTGCCAGTTCATGCTCATAAAAAGTAATTGCCGGCTGACTGCTAGCAGGTGTTAACACTGTGACTATCTGCTCAACTGGAATGTCTTCATTAACCATTACCTTCTGCAGATATTCCTTTAGAGCCAGCTGATGAGTGGTGGACCGTTTGATCAATTCCAGGATCGAAATTCTTGCCGGAGTCCGGTCCAAATGTTTTAATAAATTATATTCAGTGCCCGATAAAGACCCTTGTTCTTGCTCTTGCGGCCCCTGCACGGGCTCTAGCTCTCTTTGCAGAAAAATACGGTGGAAAATCCGTCCGCTGCGGAGCGGCGCCACGCCTTGTAGTGCCTCTGTCGGGGCAAGTGTGGGAGGAGGATTAGAAGAAGAAGAAGAGGGAATGCCGTTGGCAGTGTTCAACAACAGGGGTGCCCCCGTAGGAGGCGTGGGAGTAATGTTTAGCAAAGATGCCCCCGTGGGAGGCATAGGAGAGTGGCTTGACGAAGATGCCCCGTCAGGGGGCGTGGAAGTAGAAAGGGATACCCGAATGCGAGGAGCATTGGCGGGTGGTCTAACAAGAAGAGATCTGGGTATGAGAGGTGGGGGAACTGATGGCGGAGGAACCCTTGCCGGTGTAGGAGTGGTAGGGGGTGTAGCGGGTGCTAGCGGTGAGCGAAGTAGGAGTGCCCTGGACGGCGGAGGTATAGAGTTGGTGGTGGAAGGTGGGGTTTGTCGTGTGGTAGGTTGTGGAGGTGGAAAATGGGTAAGAAGAGAGCAGGCCGGCAAGGCCGTAGAACTGGTGGAGGTAGATGGGTTGACGGGGCGTAGAAAAGGACGTCCCGATAGGAGAGTAGAAGAAGAAGGAAGGGTGCGCAAAAGGCGCGGAGGTTGATTTTGATTCGGCTCATGATGAAATGCCCCGACAGAGGCGTTTTCTTCGTACCATCCCTGTCCTCTCTGCACTTCGTAGAGGGACGTGACGGGGTTCACATGCTGATTAGGGGCGTGCTCTGGCAATGGATTACGGACAATCCCCATATCCCGCTGGTGTGCTGGAGCTTGCTGTGGTTGAACTTGTTGTGGAGCGGATTGCTGAGGTTGTTGATTTTGCTGTTGCCGAGAAGCCCTTCTTTCTTTCATAGCGGCTATGAATTGCCTCATCTCATCCCAATTGATGTCACCCTGGTCATTTAGATCGTAAATGTAATCTCTGAAGTGGAAGCAACGATCAAGGTTGTGACCAGGGGCGCGATGAAAAGCACAATAACGGGATGTGTCAACATTAGCGGGCCACACGGTTCTTTCTCTTGGCAAGGCGAGCAAATTGGCGGCCATCAGAGCATTAAAAATATCGGGGAGATTCTAGGGAAGTGGAGGATAGTGGTCCCTTTTGGGGCCAAGTGGTGGTCTCTGTTGTTGTTGTTGGCCGTAGTTGGCAGGTGGGGGCATTTGATGGTATTGTGGTGGAGCTGGAGGGTCTACGTGGGGGGCTTGGTTTTGCGGTGGAGCGAAGGAGTGTTGAGGTGCGAATTGGGGTTGCGGAGTAGGGTTAAAATGAGAGTTCTGTCGTGGAGGCGGTGGTGGACGTGAGTTAGCTTGATGGTGGAGGTTGCCAACTGCGCCGACTTGCTCATTTGTGACGGTGCCCTCAATTGTGGGCCCGCTGTTAACATTGGTGGTTTTCTTAAACAATCGAGGCTTCGGCTCGAACATGCCCATAATGGGCGAATCCTTCATCTGTGTCTGGATGTAACGAGCCCTCTCATAGAGCTCTTCCATAGTAGTCAGCCGGTTCATGGCCAAAATATGGCGGAATTGAAGAGTTGCATTAGAAATAACCATCTTTACTTGCTCCTGTTCCGACAAGGTGTCTTTCAGCTTCTCGGCCATCGACCGCCATCTGTCAGCAAATATGATGAAGTCCTCCTCAGACCTCATTTTCTCTGCAACTAAATCTGTAACGGACAGAGAGGGTCCAACACGGTCTCTATACTTTTACAAGAATTTCCTTTGGACAACATCGAAGTCACTGGCATCAGCTGGCTCCAAGGAATAAAACCATTCGAGGGCTGGCCCCTCCAGAGATCTTCTGAATAAATAGGCCAGAGAAGCCTTGTTGCCTTTCCAGAAGGAGGTCTCGTACATAAAATCCTTCAAATGAATAACCGGATTGCCAGTTCCATTGTACCGCCGAAAGTTCGGCATCTCAGACGGAGGAAGATGGAAAATTGGCAGAGTGGGGAGCGAGATTTCTGGTGCATTCTTGGCCGCAGTGACTTTCTTAAGCTGTTCTTCCATGTGGGCCATCTTCTGAAGTAGCAAAGCATTAGAGTCGGACTCAACTGGGGCCTGAACAAAAGAATGTGGTATAGGCGACCGAAGAATCTGAGGAGGTTGGGGGAATTGGTGCCTAACCGCAGAATAACTCGCCTGCTGGGCCGGTATGGCCGTGACAGGCGTTGGTGGACGAGAGGGGGGTTTATGCAAGACCGCCTGGTCGTTAACGGGGTGATGGCCACTCTCGGCCGGAGGGGGGTTGGAAGACGAAGAGGGAACAGACTCCCTTTCAAGGCGGCCTGGACAGCCTGCCGCTGAGAATCATCCAACTGAGATAGTGCATTAATTAAGTCCGTGACATTAAAGGATGGGGAAGGGTTCCCCGAAGTGTTGGAGGGCAAAGTCTGAGAAGAGGGCACAACCTCTTGAGGAGTGGTATCCACCACATGGATTTGAGGATGATGGGACTGAGGGTGAGGGTAATTTCCCTCATAATAGATGGAATCCTGGAGGGGGGTCTCATATTGACCAAAAACGTTCTCGTCCTCATCATCATAAGAATACCCATAGCCTGCCATGTTGATGATCTTACCTGAATGGAGTTTCATGTTTTTAAGAGGAGAAACAATTTTATAAAGGCACTATCAAACAAACCACCACTCGATCCAAACAAGTCAAATTAACCCAAGCAAGTGTATGCAACCAAGTTGAGATGAACGTAAGGTTTTAGTGTTCCGCTTGAGATTAGAGTAGATTGAATTGTTGAATAGTTCACTTATGTTTGCAATGTGAAACCTAGTTGATCCAAGTGTAACCTCCGGGTCAACTAGATTCTTTCTCTCTCCTCACCAACGATAGGTTCTCTAAACTCCGGGTACTTCGAGGGTACAACCAGCCCGGCGTCCGTGAGGGAATCCACGGGTGCGGGGACTTATGGAGGTCTTGGAAAAGGGATTTCCAGTCCAAAGAGACGGAATGCTCAATGGAGGGTCGTCCCGATTCCAAGAGAGGTGTGTGGAATCCTAGTGTAGAGAGAGGAGGTCTCCCAACCAAATGCCACAATATGCAAAGTAATATGATCAAATCAAAGCAATATAGGCAAGCAATATGACAACCAAACAAACTATCATAGACAGCAGCAGGAAGCAAGGTTCTGTAAAACGCAGGAAAGAGACGACCTGGGGCAGGTCGCTATCAACCAAAGCAACGACAGGGTCACTGTCGTGAATCACTGCGAGAGGCTATGAGCCAGCAGCGAGAAACAGAAACACGCCTCTGGTAGAGGCGCGAAATCTGAAAGGGACGCCTCTGCGTGAGGGCGTCAAATCTGAGGAAGCGCCTTGTGGTGAGGCGCTATGTAATAAAAGAACGCCCTGGGGAAGGGCGTGAATTCACAGGCAGAATGATTAAAGCAGTAAGATGATGTAACGGCAGACGTAACATAAAAAGAAGACGCCCTGAATGAAGGCGTTAGAAAACGATAACACGCCCTGGAGGTGGGCGTTAATTCTCAGACAGTATAATGAACGGAAACAAAGCAGCAGATATGCTAAAAGACGCCTTGGGAAGAGGCGTTAATAAACTAAAACATGCCCCTGTGAAGGGCGTTAAACCAAAAGGCGCCCTCGTGGAAGGCGTTAATTCAGAGGAATATGCAAACACAAGCTGGCTGATCCCGGAGTGTGCAGAGTGCACAGTGGAGGGTGCCCGAGGGGCACAAAGGAAAGGGTACCGAGGGTACCAAGGGGAAAGGGCACACGTGGGTGCCAAAGGGGAAAGGGCACACGAGGGTGCAAAGGGGAAAGGGCACACGAGGGTGCCAATGGAGATGATAATCAAAAGGAAAACAGTGGAGGTCCCACCGTGATCGCCAATTTGTGGATGGGCATAAATCCTACACAAAATCACAAGAGAATAAATGATGTGAAAAAAATAAGGGGGAGAATAACGATTAATGCATAAATAAGGGGAAGAATAAGCTTGCACGTGGTGCAAAAATGGAGATGTGATCGCTAGAGGGGTTACCTCAATAATAATAAAAAGAGATCGCGAATACCTGGTGAAGATTGGAACGCGGTATGATGTGAAGTTCATTCCTCCTTCTTCAATCGGCCGGCCGATGAGAAGGGTTCTCCTTTTGATTACCTTGCAAAAAAGGACAATGAAACAAAGCAAAACGAAAAGGGATCAGCCAATGCAAGTAGTATCAATCCCAAATAAAGAATATGATGTTGAAAAATGAAATCAACATGCGCACCTCTTTTTGTTTTTTTTTTAACCCCTAGAGAAAAGCTAGGGAAGGAGATATGATACGATAATGATGATGATAGGACTTAATGCAATAAGAAAGACTGACGGTGGGACAAAGGATGATATGCTCATAAACAAAATAAACGAAATAAAAGAACCCTGATGTCCTTGATGACAGTAAAGGGAAACCGTGTGAAGAATATGTTGATGGGAAGAAGAGGAAGCAGTGGAAATGAGTGAACTCCTATTAAAAGGATGCAGAGGAACGACCGCACAGGAAGAAGAAAGAAAACTCTGCTCGTACAGAACCTGCAATCTTTTTTCCTCTGTATATGTGAGTGTTCAACCTTATGACGATCGATCCAGGCTTCCTTATATAACATTCCAATCGGATGTGATCAAACAAGGGAAGATAAGAATGGGCAAGGAGTATCCAGGGAAAGGATTAACATCGAGCAAGAGGTTGAAATAAGGCAGGGAACTGTGAGGGAAAGATGGAAAAAGGCAGGAGTCCGAAAGGTGAAACACGACCTTGCGAAGGGCGTCAATTCTTGATTTGACGATCTACCTATACGGCGTTTCATAAAACACGACCCAAGCCAGGGCGTTTCTTCCTGGATTTAATTTTGGCAATTCCTTGTTTGAAAATCATGAGAACACGCCTAAGATCGAGGCGTTAAATTAAAACACGCCCTGAGGAAGGACGTTAACCAATAATTAAATTGATTTTGAATTTACTTTAAAACCGGATAATACTAGGAATTGACGCCCTAAAGTTTAGTCGTCCTTTCTTTAGAAAACGTCCTAGACAAGGTCGCTATTTAGATAACGCCCCTCTTCAGGTCGCGAATCACAAAAAATAAAAATGAATCAAAACCACACACAAGAAAATAGAAAAACTTCATATTATGAATATATTGAAGTTCACTTTGGGGCGTCATTATAGTGACATGAGATTTGATCAATCATAGCGTCATTTTTGGCGTGTCTACAGTGGACACTCAAGTGAGGGATCACTCTCAATGGGAGGAGATGGCTCAAAAGGCTCACCAGGGATAACCGCTGGGTCCCTATATGCAACTAGATCTGAAACATTGAAAGTTGAGCATATACTGATGCGGGACGGACACGCGACTCGACTCCAAATGGATATGCGATCCTCGGACTCTAAGCAAGCTCGCGATCGTCCCTAACAAGGGAAGCGTCGGACGTGCGCGGTTGAGAAATCGGCAAAGAGCTAGGGTGGTCAACTCACAAATTCGTGCCCGGATCGGGTCACGGGACGGTCTCGCTCTCTCTCGCAGCAGCAATGAATGTCAATAAACAGTGAGCTAAGTTACCCTATCATGCTCTCTAGCAGCGGCATATGAAGCATATACGAACTAAGCAAAGTGCCGAGTAAGGAGCGAATACGATACCTCCACGCTATCGGGCGTGGGGAAGACTTCCCGGCCGATCTCGTACTCCCGATAACAACAGTAAAAAGTTAATTACAACCGTGAATTTTATTGCCCACTCCAACATCATCTGGAGCTGAGATTTTCAGGGTTGGTTCCTCTCTTGATTCCCAACCTCCAGTAAAAAAATCACGTCCTTTAGACTTCGTTTTACATTTTTCCATTTTTTTGTCTTTCTGTCTTCCAGATCTGTCCCTTTTCAGATCTGTGTAGCAGAAGCTTAGTTCTTCCACCTTTCGACTCTATTTTTGATTTTTGTTGGAATCCCCAAATTTATTGGATGTTCTTTCCACCTTCCCCATCCTCCACAAATTTTCACCGAATTTCAAAAGCCCTCTACCTATTTTTAGAAATTGAGTCTTTTCCCCAAATTCAGATCTTTCTCTACTGTCCAGATCCGACCCTGAGTCAGTATAAAATCCCCAAAAAATCGAAACTTCCACCAAATCTTGCATAAGATATACCCCGTCTTCCTCTCTTTGGTCTCTACAACTTTCATGAAGGGCCCAAAGGCTAAATCGAAGGTCTATATCGTGGTCAACGTCAACTCTCAGGAAACCTTGGTTCTGCCCTGAGTTTTCAGATCATGTGAGCCAGCAGCTTGAAAATTCGATAAAGGCCATCAACGGGAAACTCAAATTTCTTTCTCTAGCCACAGATCGAAGGATTTCAAGTCAACTTTCCATCGGTACCTCTTGTGCGTCGATCCGACGTCGGGAGTGACCGCAGCAGCAGATCTCGCCGGGTCGCGCGCTGTAAAATAGAACTGCAGATCCGTGGCCAGTAACTCCGGCGAGTGGAGATCGGAGCCGCCCGGCCTCCGGCCGGTGAACCAGCACACCGCCGTCCCAGGGAGCGCCCTTCCAAGCGTCCCCACCATAGTGGTGCCACCCCGGTCTCACACGGCCCCTCGGACTAGCACGTGGGTCCCACGGTCGTGACTACGTATGCCGCTGAAGCAACACAAGAAGCGGCCCGTCAACCCGAAACCGCTACTCCCGGGCCCCGCTGTGTCGCCCTTTACCTCCTTGCGTGGAGTGGGCAGTAATTTGTCTTGCTGTAATTATTGTGTATTTACTGTTCCGGGAGTACGAGATCGGCCGGGAAGTCATCCCCACGCCAGGCGCATGGAGGTATCGTGTTCGCTCCTTACTCGGCACATTGCTTAGTTCGTATATGCTTTATATGCCGCTGCTAGAGAGCATGATAGGGTAACTTAGCTCGTTATTTATTGTTATTCACTGCTGCTACGAGAGAGAGCGAGACCGTCTCGTGACCCGATCCGGGCACGAATTTGTGAGTTGACCACCCTAGCTCTTTGTCGGTTTCTCAACCGCGCACGTCCGACGCTTCCCTCGTTAGGGACGATTGCGAGCTTGCTTAGAGTCCGAGGATCGCATATCCATTTGGAGTCGAGTCGCGTGTCCGTCCCGCATCAATTTGGTATCAGAGCGCCAGTTGAGTCTAGGGTGTTTAAAACAAAAAAAAGAAGTGTCATTTACGTCTAGTCATTGTCTAAGTCGGTCTAGGTTGCATTTGCATCCCTTTACTCAGTATATCAAAAGGTGTTGTCCGAACGTTAGGCTACGCCAATCGGGAAGGCCGCACACTTGCGCGAGTGATCTTCGGATCGATTAACTCCGCCACGTGTCGAGTCTTGGTTAAGTCTAGGTGCATCATCTTTGCTTTAGTCCGTGTTTTCATTAGTCGGTGTCTCCGTGTGTCTTTGTATGCCCACTCGTAGAGGTACACAGTACTCACCCCCACCACCACCTATGGCGGATCCCCGAGCCCCTAGTCTCGATGCGTCATCGGTAGCTGAAATGTTCCAAACCCTTATGGGGCAAATGCAAGGGTTAACTACACGTATGGAAGGGTTGGGTGCACGCATGGATGCGTTGACTACACGGGTAGATCGGATGGATGGGTTGAGTACGCAGATGAATGGCTTAGGCACGTGCCTAGAAGAAAGGATGAAGGCCGTAGAGGATAAGGCCGTCGAGTCGGACCAGTCCGTTCAGGACTTGGTAGAGAGAGTTACCACACTAGAGGGAGCCCCAGCCGAGGCACCCCCAAGGGCCCCAGTCGAGGCACCCCTCCCACCTACACATGGTCAACAAGACCCGGTTCAGCAACCCACTGCTCCACGGATTCAAGGGATAGAGGTTAGGAGGCATCACATCCCCGAGGTGCATGACTACGAGTCCGATAACGAGCATAGGGGATATGGTCGAGATCGTCGTCCTACACGGCGGACCCACGATCAAGATGTGGATGAACGGGCCCTTAGGACCGTTCGTGCAGATCCTCCCACTTTTGACGGGTCCTTAGACCCGAAGGTCTATCTTGATTGGGAGGTCGGCATGGACCGATATTTTGAGTGGTTCGAGATGTCGGACCAGCGGAAGGTTAAGTTCGCCCGGATGAAACTCTTAGGCCAAGCACAAACCTATTGGAGGAACATGGAGAACCTATTGTTTCATCGTTAGGAGCCTCCGATAGAGACTTGGAGTGAGATGAGGGACAAACTTAGGAAGAAGTACCTCCCTGCCACTTACCGCCAGCGTCTCATAGACAGGTGGCAGAGTCTTATCCAAGGAGATCGATCCGTCTCCGATTACATCGCAGAGTTCGATGAATACTATTTGCGATGTGACGCCACGGAGGAGAGCTCCCTTACTGTTTCCCGATTTCGGCGTGGTCTACAACTGCACCTACGGTATGAGCTTCTCCGCCGCAAGGTGGATAAGTTGGAGGATGCATACCAAGTTGCTCTCGAGATGGAGCAATTTGAGGGAGAGTTCGAGTCTATCCAACGGTTGGGCTCCGTCCCTCACCGTAGTGCCGAGTCACGTAGTTCCTTAGGTCCATACCCGAGGGGCCCCATGGCTCGACCTCATGAGCTCGCCCGTCAGGGGCACTTCACTCCTAGGCCTCGTCCTCCCCCACCACGGGATCTACCTCCACCCCAACCACCGGCACCCATTGCTCTCCCTCTGGCACCCATTGTTTGCCCTCTGGCACCGACACCCCCACCCTTGTTGCCCACAGCACCTACGCCTCCACCCCTATTGCTTACACCCCCTACCCGTCGGGAGGATAAGGGTAAAGGCCCTCTTATCGGGGAGACTAGTAGGTCACGGCTGTAGTGTTTCCACTGTCATGGATTTGGCTACATCGCCAGCCAATGTCCTACTCGTGCCACACTAGCTCTCGGGGTTGGTGAAGCCACGCCTTCTAGACTTGTGACTGTCAGCTACGAGGCCGATCCGGAACTAGCTGATGAGTACTATGCAGCGGAGGGTCTAGAGGAGCATATCAACGCTCAGGATGTGGCACTCGGATGATGGCCACTTGGTGGGTGATGTCATTGCATGTCATGCATGAGTCAGTATTGTTTCTTCTTTGTGTGCTTTGTTTGTGTGGCTTGTTTGTGTGGTTTGTTAGGTGTCTGCATGTGTCTTGTGCAAGCTCCTTGGTGTCAGTCCCTTAAGAAGCGAGTGGACTCGCTCGATGAGTATGGGATCAGCTCTACATCTATGCCCCGGATCTAGTCACCTACAGGGACCCAGCGGTGATTCCTAGTGAGTCTTCGAGCCGCCTCCTCCCCTTGAGAGTGACCCCACCCCGGAGTGACCACCTCTAGCCTCGTTTTCACAGTAGCTTGTGCATATCGAGTATATACGGAATGAGCAGGTGACGATCACTTAGAGTGGAGCGTACCCGTGCTATTTGGTTCGGTGATGGAGTCGCCGGCGCTATTCGAGCAACAGCACCCCTTACTCGACGGGGTCGAGTTCCTCCCACCCGGGGAGAATTGATGGGGCATCAAATGCTAATGAGTTATATTAGTGCGTATTGACTTGTATTAGTGTGTTTGTTTGGTTTTTTTTTTATTTTGGCTCCTTTGTAAGGCTTTTAACAAGTCAATAGGCCACATTCCATATAGAATACATCAATGGGTTGTATTTAGAAGAGTCCATTAAGGGGTTAGTTCATATTGGGTCATTAGACTTCATATTGGGTCTTTGACTCACTTAAGGTCAAAGTGGGCTTTTCCTTCTCATGGGCCATCTAGGTGGGAGAGTCCATAGACCAAGCATGGGTTAATGGGCTTGATTGGATGGCCTTGGACCAGCTAGGCCCAAGAGGAGGCCCATGAAGGGGGCGCCCCCTTCCTTGTCTTATTAGGCAAGGTAGGTGAAGTTTGAATGGAATTATATTAGTTTGATTAGAATTTGTTTAATATGTTTTGACCACATGGGAGAAATAATTTATCCTATCCCCTTAATACCCCTTTCAACCCTAGATCTGAGGTCATTTTGAGTCTTTTTACATTTTGTATAAATGCTTGTATTTCCACATTTTGTTGGAATTAATGAGAATTAATGAGAAGAAAATTGTGTGAAAGCCAAGAGCTTCTTGCGCCCCTACCTCTCTCCCTCCGGTTCCTTCTTCCTCCCTCTGCATTTCAGGGTTGAGAACCCCTTCTACCTGAGCCCCTCTATCTCTAGATTCATCTCTGGTGCCGCCGCCGCCGTTCGTGCCGCCATCGAGCCGCCGCGAAGCCGCTTCCGAAGTTCTCTCCAAGGGTCTGTTTTACTGAATAGAGGGTTACTCCATGAATTTTGGCTCCCAACTCCGACATCATCTGGAGCTGAGATTTTCAGGGTTGGTTCATCTCTTGATTCTCAACCTCCAGTAAAAAATCACGTCATTTAGACTTCGTTTTACATTTTTTCATTTTTGTGTCTTTCTATCTTCCAGATCTGTCCCTTTTCAGATCTGTGTAGCAGAAGCTTAGTTCTTCCACCTTTCGACTCCCTTTTTGATTTTTTTTGGAATTTTCAAATTTATTAGAGGATCTTTCCACCTTCCCCATCCTCCACAAATTTTCTCCGAATTTCAAAAGCCCTCTACCTATTTTTAGAAATTGAGTCTTTCCCTAAATTCAGAGCTGTCTCTGCTGTCCAGATCCGACCCCGAGTCAGTATAAAATCCCCACAAAATCTAAACTTCCACCAAATCATGCATAAGATATATCCCCGTTTTCCTCTCTTCGGTCTCTACAACTTTCATGAAGGGCCCAAAGGCTGAATCGAAGGTCTACATAGCGGTCAATGCCAACTCTCAGGAAACCTTAGTTCTGCCTTGAGTTTTCAGATCCTGTGAGCCAGCAGCTTGAAAATTAGATAAAGGCCATCAACGGGAAACTCAAATTTCTTTCTCTAGCCATAGATCGAAGGATTTTAAGTCAGCTTTCCATCGATACCTCTTGTGCATCGATCCGACGTCGGAAGTGACCGCAGCAGCAGATCTCGCCGGGTCGCGCGCTGCAAAATAGAACTGCAGATCTGTGGCCAGCAACTCCGGCGAGTGGAGATCGGAGCAGCCCGGCCTCCGGCCGGCGAACCAGTACACCACTGTCCCAGGGAGCACCCTTCCAGGTGTCCCCATCACAGTGGTGCCACCCCGGTCCCACACGGCCCCTCGGACCAGCACGTGGGTCCCACAGTCGTGAGTACGTGTGCCGCCGAAGCAACACAAGAAGCGGCCCGTCAACCCGAAACCGCTACTCCCGGGCCCCGCTGTGTCACCCTTTACCTCTCTACGTGGAGTGGACAGTAATTTATCGTGCTGTAATTATTGTGTATTTACTGTTCCAGGAGTACGAGATCGGCCGCGAAGTCGTCCCCACGCCAGGCGCGTGGAGGTATCGTGTTCGCTCCTTACTCGGCACTTTGCTTAGTTCGTATATACTTTATATGCCGCTGCTAGAGAGCATGATAGGGTAAATGATGGGGACATCGACGCAAGACCGTCCGCACTTTGTTTGCATTTATGTCCTTTTATATTTGTATGTATACCCTTGTGTTAAATGGGTACGTAATTGTAAGTCTTAGTGGGTTTATATGTAAAATTCCAGTAGGTCCAAGCAAGGGGACCCCCAGCCCTTTCCCATTGGTCCATGTCAACCATGTGGGGCTGGTCAAACCCTCCTAGGTGGCATCTATAAGGTTTTAATGTCAAATGACACATGGGTAGACAAAGGGAGTAAAAATTCAAAGGTAGGCTACCTACCTTTCTACCTTGTCCCCCCCTTGGTCAAGGGGGCGCCCCCCTCCCTATTTTCATTTATTTTTTTGTGTGTTGGCGACATTTAATCCAGGCAATTCCTTCCCCATCCCTAGATCCAATGGTAGAGATTGGATTTGATGTGTAGCATATAAAAACTTGTATTTTTCATTTGAAAATAATGAATGAATGAAGAGAAAAAAAGTTGAATGCCCAAGGAGCTTCTTGCGCCCCCTACCTCTCTCCCTCTGGTTTCATCTTCTCCAACCACAATTCTAGAGTGGTATCCTCTCTATCCCTTCCCCTCTATCTCAGGTTGTGATCTGTGCCGCCGCCGCCGCCGTTCGTGCCGCCTTCGAGCCGCCGCGAAGCCACCGTCGAAGTTCTGTCAACACAGGATAGAAGCTGCTTCCACGAATTCCTGCTCTCAGATCCGAGCTCATCTTGAGCTGAGATTTTGAGGGTGTGTTCCAAAGGTTCCCACCACCCTCCAGAAAAATTGGTTTGGCCATTATATCCTATTTCATATTTTCCCATTTTCGCTCATCATCTCCTTCCAATTCTGTCTAGTTTCTGTTCACTGTTACAGCCAGCTAAAGAACACCTTCCTCGACCCTCCTTTTGATTTTCTCAGGAGTCCCCAATTTTATTGGAGATTCTGTCCACCTTCCCCAATCTCCAAGAATTTTCTTGATTTTTGTTCAGCCCTCCACATATTCGTATAAATTCGCCCAAGTTCCCAAACCTGTTCTGTCTGCCTCATTCCAGATCCGACCCACCTCTAGTATAAACTCTTTATAAAATCCAAATTTTCATATTTGAAATATCTAAAAATATCCCTGATTTCCTCTCTTGAATCTCTACAACTTTACTGAAGAACCCAACTTCAGCTTCGTAGGTCTACCTACCGGTCAATGGCAGTTATCAGGAGACTATCCTGCTGTTCTAAGATTTCAGGTACTGTGCAACAGAAACTTGAAAAATAGTTAAGGGCCAGATCCGTGCAAATCCAGCCTCTCTCTCTAGTTCTATCTTGAAGTACTTCGAGAGAGATTTCCAACGGTACCTTCTGATCATCGATCCGACGTCGGGATTGGCCACAGCGAGCGATTTCGTCGGATCACGCGCTGAAAAATAGCAAGCACAGATCCGTGGCTGGTTTTTTCGACCGGTGACGATCGGAGCCGCCGGGCCTCCGGCCGGCGAACCAGCACGCCGCCAGCCCAGGGAGCACTTCCCCACCACAGTGGTGCTGCCCCGGTCCCACACGGCCCCTCCGACCAGCACGCGGGCCTCACGGTCGTGAGTACGTGTGCTGCCGAAGCTACGCGAGAAGCTGCCTATCAACCCGGAATCGGCCCTCCCGGGCCCACTTGTGTAGTCCTTTACCTCCCGGCGTGGAGTGGGCAGTAATTTATTACTGTAATATTTGTGTACTAATTGTCCCGGGAGTACGAGTTCGGCCAGGTCCGTCTTCCCCACGCTGAGAGCGTGGAGGTATCGTATTCGCTCCCTTACTCGGCATTTGCTCTATTCATATATATCTCTTATGCCGCTGCTAGAGAGCATGTTGTAGAGCCGTTAGCTCGATATATATTGTTGTATCACCGCTGCTGCGAGAGAGAGAGAGTGACCGTCCCGTGACCCGATCCGGGCACGAGAGAGAGCCGACCACCCTAGCTCACTGCCGATTTCTCAACCGCGCACGTCCGACGCTTCCCTCGCTAAGGGACAATCACGAGATTATTTAGAGTCCGAGGATCGCATATTCATTTGGAGTCGAGTCCGTGGTCCTTCCCGCATCAATTTGGTATCAGAGCGCCAGTTGAGTCTAGGGTGTCTAAAATCAAAAAAAAAGTATCATTTACGTCTAGTCATTAGTCATTGGCTAAGTCGTGTTTAGGGTCATCATTGTTTTAAAGCAAAAAAAAAGGAAGTGTCTTTTGGGTGCATTTGCATACTCTTACTTGGTATATCAAAAGGTGTTGTCCGAACGTTAGGCTACGCCTATCGGGAAGGCCGCACACTTGTGCGAGTGATCTTTGGATCGATTAACTCCGCCCCGTACCGAGTCTTGGTGTTTTGTCCTTAGTGTGCATGCATCCCAACCTTGCATAGTCGGTCTAGTGTCTTGTCCGAATGGCCTTGCATATCCATTCCTAGGGATCCATTCCCATATTTTGGCAACTATGGCCAACCCATGCCAACCCATCCAAGGTGATAGGTCAGTGTCCGAGTACATTCGGGACTATGATAAGTACTGATTGGAATATGAAGTTGGAGAGGAGAGCACCACGACTGCTTTTCAGTTTTGGAGAGGTTTGCGGCTTTACTTTCGAATCCAATGTCTTGTCCGCGATGCATTCTCTCTGGCGCAGTCCTATAAGGTCGCTCTGGAGGTCGAGCCATTTGAGTCTCGATTTAATGATGACCTACAACTAGCCAATGCTGCCCTGGCTACCCTTCGGCAAACATCTACCTCCCAACCGAGTCCCGAGCCGATCGTACGGCCTACCCCATTGCCTTCACCACCCGTGAGTGCTCCATTACCACTCTCTACTTCCGAACTTTATTCGGAACCATCTTATTGGGAGCCACCTCACCCCGAGCCACCCGTGTTTCTTACGGGGACGCTATACATAGCCGAGCCGCTTCTTAGTTGGGTCAAGGATGGCTTAGTCCCACGTCCTTACCCTTCTATGGACCCTACCTTACCTCTAGTGCCCGTCAACTCCTACCATACAACCTTCCGATCTAGTCACCATGTTGACACACTGTGTGACCTTATTCTTGGTTTAGGTTGGTAATGTGAGTTGACGCATTTATTGGCCCGAGGCTTCGACCAACCCACTAGTCGTAACTTCACCCATCCAGCCATAGGGTCCATTACCTCCGTATGCACCGTGGGTTGTGTTACCACGGAGGTTCTTCTACTTCTCCCGCTACCGGACGAGCCCGACTTCATTACTTTTCTTCCGAGGGAGGAGTCATATCTCCTATGCATGGTCCCATCTACCACGATGGATGGAGGTGATCATCACCTTCATGAATTTCACCCATGGGACTATGTAATGGAGAAATCAAAGAATCACACATTCTTGGACCCACTCCACCACTTCTCTAGTGGGCCTAGTGATCCATCACTTCCATTCTACCTTGTCGGGGAAGTCCACTTTCATACCCCTTTCCTACGGGCCGGGTCCTCCATACCCACCAAGCCCGTCCATGATACACCTACATCCGACTCTCCTAGCCCTTCCCACCCAAATCCAATAGGCAGTCGCATGTTAGGGACAAAGTAGGATGTCTAGGAGTCCCACTTTCTGCCAACCATCGGTTGCCACTAGTGCATGCATGGCACATATTCGGGTGTCCTGGTCCGCCGTCACCCATGTACGGGTCGGACTAACAATATGGTTATCTAGAGTCATGCATGAGTCCGTTTCTTGTTTGTGTGGTTTGCATACATGTGTTAGTGCATGGTAAGTCTGCATGTGTCTTGTACAAGCTCGTTGTCGATCTCTTATGAGTAAGAGGCGAGTGGACTCGCTCGATGAGTATGGGATCGGTTCTATATCTATACCCAGATCTAGTCACCTACAGGGACCCAGCGGTGATTCCCAGTGAGTCTTCGAGCCGTCTCCTCCCATTTGAGAGTGCCCCACCCGGAGTGTCCACCTTTAGCCCACAGCAGCTTGTGCATATCGAGTATATATGGAACGAGCAGGTGACGGTCACTTGGAGTGGAGCATACCCGCGTTACTTGGCACGGTGACGGATCCGCCGGAGTACTCGAGCATCCATACCCCTACTCGACGGGGTCGAGTTCCTCCCACCCGGGGAGAATTGATGGGGACATCGACGCAAGACCGTCCACACTTTGTTTGCATTTATGTCCTTTTATATTTGTATGTATACCCTTATGTTAAATGGGTATGCAATTGTAAGTCTTAGTGGGTTTATATGTAAAATTCTAGTAGGTCCAAGGAAGGGGACCCCCAGCCCTTTCCCATTGGTCCATGTCAACCATGTGGGGCTAGTCAAACCCTCCTAGGTTGCATCTAGAAGGTTTGAATGTCAAATGACACATGGGTAGACAAAGGGAGTAAAAATTCAAAGGTAGGCTACCTACCTTTCTACCTTATCCCCCCCTTGGTCAAGGGGGCGCCCCCCTCCCTATATTCATTTATTTTTTTTGTGTGTTGGCCACATTTAATCCAGGCCATTCCTTCCCCATCCCTAGATCCAATGGTGGAGATTGGATTTGATGTGTAGCATATAAAAACTTGTATTTTCCATTTGAAAATAATGAATGAATGAAGAGAAAAAAAGTTGAATGCCAAAGGAGCTTCTTGCGCCCCCTACCTCTCTCCCTCTGGTTTCATCTTCCCCAACCCCAATTCTAGAGTGGTATCCTCTCTATCCCTTCCCCTCTATCTCAGGTTGTGATCTGTGCCGCCGCCGTTCGTGCCGCCTTCGAGCCGCCGCGAAGCCACCGTCGAAGTTCTGTCCACACAGGATAGAAGCTACTTCCACGAATTCCTGCTCTCAGATCCAAGCTCATCTTGAGCTGAGATTTTGAGGGTGTGTTCCAAAGGTTCCCACCACCCTCCAGTAAAATTGGTTTGGCCATTAGATCCCGTTTCATATTTTCCCATTTTTGTTCATCATCTCCTTCCAATTCTGTCCAGTTTCTGTTCACTGTTACAGCCAGCTGAAGAACACCTTCTTCGACCCACCTTTTGATTTTCCCAGGAGTCTCCAGTTTTATTGGAGATTCTGTCCACCTTCCCCAATCTCCATGAATTGTTTTGATTTTTGTTCAGCCCTCCACATATTTTTATAAATTCGCCCAAGTTCCCAAACCTGTTCTGTCTGCCTCATTCCAGATCCGACCCACCGCCAGTATAAACTCTCTAGAAAATCCAAACTTCCATATTTTGCAGATTTAAAAATATCTCTGATTTTCTATCTTGAATCTCTACAACTTTTCTGAAAAACCCAACTTCTAATTCGTAGGTCTACCTACCGGTCAACGGCAGTTCTCAGGAGACTACCCTGCTGTTCTGAGATTTTGGGTACTGTGCAACAGAAACTTGAAAAATAGTTAAGGGCCAGATTCGTGCAGATCCAGCTTCTCTCTCTAGTCCTATCTTGAATTACTTCGAGAGAGCTTTCCAACGGTACCTCCTGATTGTCGATCCAACATCGGGATTTTCCGCAGCGAGCGATCTCGTCGGATCGCGCGTTGAAAAACAGCATGCACAAATCCGTGGTCGGTTTTTCCGACCGGTGACGATCGGAGCCGCCCGGCCTCCGGCCGGCGAACCAGCGCACCACCAGCCCAGGGAGCGCTTCCCCAAGCATCCCCACCACAGTGGTGCCGCCCCGGTCCCACACAGCCCCTCCGACCAGCACGCGGGCCCCATGGTCGTGAGTACGTGTGCTGCCGAAGCTACGCGAGAAGCCGCCTGTCAACCCAGAATCGGCCCTCTCAGGCCCACTTGTGTAGTCCTTTACCTCCCTGCGTGGAGTGGGCAGTAATTTATTGCTGTAATATTTATGTACTAATTGTCCCGGGAGTACGAGTTCGGCCGGGTCCGTCTTCCCCACGCCGAGAGCGTGGAGGTATCGTATTCTCTCCCTTACTCGGCATTTGCTCTATTCATATATATCTCTTATGCCGCTGCTAGAGAGCATGTTGTAGGGCCGTTAGCTCGATATATATTGTTGTATCACCGCTGCTGCGAGAGAGAGAGTGACCGTCCCGTGACCCGATCCGGGCACGAGAGAGCCGACCACCCTAGCTCACTGCCGGTTTCTCAACCGCGCACGTCCGACGCTTCCCTCGCTAAGGGACAATCACGAGCTTGTTTAGAGTCCGAGGATCGCATATCCATTTGGAGTCGAGTCCGTGGTCCGTCCCGCATCAGTAACTTAGCTCGCTATTTATTGTTATTCACTACTGCTGCGAGAGAGAGCGAGACTGTCCCGTGACCCGATCCGGGCATGAATTTGTGAGTTGACCACCATAGCTCTTTACCGGTTTCTCAACCGCGCACGTTCGACGCTTCCCTCGTTAGGGACGATTGCGAGCTTACTTAGAGTCCGAGGATCGCATATCCATTTGGAGTCGAGTCGCGTGTCCGTCCCGCATCAATTTGGTATCAGAGCGCCAGTTGAGTCTAGGGTGTTTAAAACAAAAAAAAGAAGTGTCATTTATGTCTAGTCATTGTCTAAGTCGATCTAGGTTGCATTTGCATCCCTTTACTCGGCATATCAAAAGGTGTTGTCCGAACGTTAGGCTACGCCTATCGGGAAGGCCGCACACTTGCGCGAGTGATCTTCGGATCGATTAACTCTGCCACGTGCCGAGTCTTGGTTAAGTTTAGGTGCATCATCTTTGCTTTAGTCCATGTTTGCATTAGTCGGTGTCTCCGTGTGTCTTTGTATGCCCACTCGTAGAGGTATACAATACTCACCCCCACCACCACCTATGGCGGATCCCCGAGCCCCTAGTCTCGATGCGTCGTCGTTGGCCGAAATGTTCCAAACCCTTATGGGGAAAATGCAAGGGTTGACTACACGTATGGAAGGGTTGGGTACACGCATGGATGCATTGACTACACGGGTAGACCGATCCCCGCGACCTGATCGCGCAGGTCGATCTACATGCGAGGGCGCAATCATTGAGCTTTTACTTTTGCCATCTCCACTCCATTCCTTGTTCATTTATTGGCTTATCTGTCATGAGCAAAACATCATGTATGTCAGTCATATGAGAGTGGAAAATAACAATGACTTATAGTGTTTAGCCATTATCAAAATCATGAATATCAAATAACTCAAATGACCACATGGGCACAACACAACCCATCGGCTGTGACGCGCATTAAGCTTTTTTTGGGAATGGAGGTACCTCAAAGCCTCATGATCAGAGTATAAGATAAACTCATGATGTAATAGATAGTGCCTCCAATGCCTAAGAGCCTGAACAACTGCGTAAAATTCCTTATCATAAGTGGAGTATCACAGTTTCGCGTCATTCAGCTTTTCACTGAAATATGCGACCGGGTGGGCCTCCTGGCTCAACACTCCTCCTATCCCAACACCTGACGCATCATAAGAGACCTCAAACACCTTCGAGAAATTTGGCAATCGAAGTATTGGTGTCTGGGTCATGCGCTCCTTGATGTCCTTGAAGGTAGCAGCTGCGGCCTTCGTCCATGCAAACGTGCCCTTCCAAATACAGTCTGTGATCGGGGCAGTGACGGAGCTAATTCCGCGGATGAAACGATGATAGAACGTCGCAAGGCCACAGAAGCTGCGGACATCATGGACCGT
Organism: Amorphophallus konjac; assembly: GCA_022559845.1. NCBI lineage: Eukaryota > Viridiplantae > Streptophyta > Magnoliopsida > Alismatales > Araceae > Amorphophallus > Amorphophallus konjac. Next base: position 4,861,392 of record CM040117.1, on the reverse strand, counting down.
ACGGGGCTCCGGCCAATCAACAATGGCCCGGACCTTCTCCGAATCGGCGGAGACCCCAGTACTAGACACAATAAAACCCAAGAAGGTAAGCTTAGGTGTCATGAGGCACACTTCTATGGGTTCGCAAACAACTGCTCTCGCCTCATAAGCGGATAGACCTGCCTTAGATGGTCCAAGTGGTCCCCTTTAGTGCGACTATATATAAGGATATCATCAAAATACACAACCACAAAGACTCCAATGAAAGGTCAAAGGACCTGAGTCATGAGTTGCATGAAAGTGCTAGGGGCATTGGTCAACCCAAAGGGCATAACCAACCACTCATATAGACCGTCCTTGGTCTTAAATGCGGTCTTCCACTTATCACCTGGCCTAATCCTCACCTGGTGATAACCACTCTTAAGATCGATCTTCGAGAAGATAGTGGCACCGGCCATCATGTCTAGCATATCATCTAGACGAGGAATAGGGAACCTATACTTCACAGTGATTTTGTTGATGGTACGACTATCAATGCACATTCTTCACGTGCCATCTTTTTTTGGGGCGAGTAATGCGGGAATAGCACACGGACTCATGCTGCCTCGAACAGACCCTCTCTGCATCAATTCATCGACCTGCCATTTTAGCTCGGCATGTTCCGTGGGACTCATGCGATAGTGAGGAAGATTGGGCAATGAGGAGCCTAGAATCAGGTCGATAGCATGCTGAATATCCCGCATGGGTGGGAGTCCCTCGGGAAGCTCCTCGGGAAAAATATCAGCGAACTCCTGCAGAATAGGAATGACATCGGGTGGGAGTTCACCCTCGGACTTCGGCTCCACCTCTCGGACCGTAATAGCAAACACATGGCAGCCCCTATTAGCCTCCCGCTCCATTTCTCGGGAGCTAATCATCATCAATCTCCTAGTCGAGGGCTCGCCTGGGCCAGATGTAACGGTCATAGCCCGAGCTGGGGGTGGGGTACTGGGGCCGGGGATGGAAGGCTCCGGAGTACTAGGACCAGTAGGACCCCTAACTGAAGGCTTCTTAGGCTGAGAGGGTTGGAGGAGAATCCGTTGGCCAACATGGTCGAAGGTACAGGTGTTCGATCGGCCATGAAGTGTGGCATCCCGATCAAATAACCAAGGCCTACCAAGAATAATGCTGCCCACCTCCATGGGGAGGACATCACACCAGATCTCGTCACGGTAGGCATGGAATTACAGTGGGACCAGACACCGCAGCCTGATCGGAATGGAGGTGGAATCCACCCATGATACTCGATAGGGGCAAGGATGATCCACGGGTGTAAGACCAAGACTGAAGACAGTGCCCGTGGAGATTGCATTGATGCAACTCCCACTATCGATGATCACCTTACAAACTTGCTTGCCCAGCCTACAGAATGTATGAAAGATAGTGGTCCGACGCCAGTCATCACTGGCCTGTGGCTGGGTGAGAATACACCTGACGACCCCCAAGTGGGTATCATCCGGATGTTGGGCATCCTGGCCATCACCTTCGGCCTCATAATACTCATCAGCTAGCTCCGGATCTGCTTCATAGCTGACTAACATGAGATCCTTAGGGGTGGCGTCCTCGGCCTGTGTGTCCCCAATGACAAGAGATGGGCGAGTGGGACACTGGGGGTGAAATGGCCAAACCCATTGCAGCGATAACACTACTATCGTGATCCACTAGGCTTCCCAATCAAAGGTCCTTTCCCTTTATCTTCTCGACGGATAGGAGGTGAAGGCAACAAGGGACGAGCAGGAGGTGAGGGTGCCGGTGGACGGGCGATGGGTGCCGTAAGTTGTTGGGGACGAGGAAGGTCCCTCGGAGGTGGAGGGCGAGGCCTAGGAGCGAACGGCTCAGGGCGAGTGGGCTCCTGAGGTCGGGCTATGGGGGCCCTGGGGTACGTGCCAGAAGAGCCACGGGGCTCAACACTACGAAGGGGAAAGGAGCCCAACCGATGGGTAGACTCGAACTTGGCCTCGAATTGCTCCAATTCGAGAGCAACCTGATACGCCTGTTCCAAAGTGGTCACATTGCAGTGAAAAAGTTCATATTGATAGTTTGGCCGTGACCTCTCCGAAAGCGTGATATGGTCATGGTGTTCTCTTTCGTAACTCCACACCGCAAATAATACTCATCAAACTCGGCAGTGTACTCGGTCACGGATCGGTTCCCTTGGGAGAGACTTTACCATTTATCTATGAGACGTTGGCTGTTGGCCCAGACTAGATGGCGGACAAGAAGGGGGGTTGAATTGTCCCCTTGACCTAGATGGCGGATTTTAAAAATAATCTAAATTGATCACGGAGGAATTAAAATAAACTACTTGATTAGTCTAAACAAACATGAGATTTAAAAGGTTCTCTCAATCTTTCCGATCTCACTCGTAATAACAATGCAACCGTTAGATGAAAATGTGCCCAACATGGATAACAAAAGTAGCAGTGTGCAGTGGTGTAGTGAATAAAAATCTATAAATCTACCTGTGAATGGAGATAGGAGAAATGGATAATCGCACAGGCATTCACAAAGGACACGGAGATTTTTAGGTGGTTCGGGACCACGACGGGCTCCCTACGTCCACCCCTCACCCAACCGGGTGAGGCTTCACTACACGCTACTTTCGTAGCAACACGGGGACGAACCCCAACCACACACACACACGCTGCTTCCGCAGCAATGTCCACACACGGGGAAAATCCCCAACAAGCTGCCACCGCAGCACACACACCCACACACAGAATCGGGGAACACGCCCCGAACACTTAAACCACACGGAGTCACAGCTCCGTCAACACATAACCAACCACGGGGAAACTTTCCCCCAATAAACCCAACACACGGAGACGTAGCTCCGCTCACACACGGTTATCTGATGTTCAGAAGAGACCAAAAATTATACAAGATATGCTCAAGACTATGTATCAATCAAGAAGGGCATCATAGATAAATGTATAAGTGATATAGAACGTTTCCCCTTTGACTTTCAATGGCCAATGAAGATCTTCTTTGAAGCTTTGGTCGGAGGGAGTCAAAGCCGCAGGATGTCTTCCTTCATATTCACGATCTAATCACACCTCCAGAAATCAATGACTAATAAATCTAGCAAGTCTTTCTCCTCTCCATATTATAGCCGCCCTTTCCTTCTTTCCCTGCAAGAAATAAAACTCATTAGCTCATCCTCCTTTCATACCAAAGAATGAAAACCGCAGTATATATATATTCCCATTATAGGATGTTCAAATGACCAAGACAAAACCTCAACAACATCCAATCTAGAGATAGAACATGGCAAACATCTCAAATAAACTAGAAATAGATGTAGAGATTTTTCCCTTTTGCAAACTCCTCAAATCTCCAAGACGATGTCGACGGATGCTCGCGATTTTGACATCTTCAGATTCATTGCATCATTCCGCTTGCTATCTTCTTCTTCACCGAGCTCCAAATCTCAACGGAGGTAGATCAGATATGGCATGGAGGTCCTCTCCAACTCCTTCCTCTCTCACCTGCAGAAAGAACACGAACGTTAGCCTCTTGTTCTTCTAAAATCCCCAAAATCGCATCATATATATAGCATGAGGATAAGTTGTGCAAAAGACCACAATACCCTTGCAAAACCCTAACAAAACCACCCTAATATGTTTATTAATGACCCAAGGGTATAAGGGTAAAATTTCATCTCATTTGGATGTGTTTTCATAGGGTTTCGGTGACTTACGGAATTCACGCGCGGACCTGCGAATGAGGGGGGGTCGACCCATCTGGTGAGGGGGGTCGACCCACCTGCCAGACAGAATGCTGTCTGGCAAGTTCTGTCTGGCAAGTTTTGTTACAGGGGGGTTGACCCATCTCATGGGGGGGTCGACCCACTTTCAGTCCAGAAGCTTAAAACACCCTGTTTTGCCCAGGGGACGACCCATTGAGCATGGGGGGTCTACCCACTGACCTTGTGATATAAATAAAAGGTTTCCTAATGATGTTCTAAAGATCTAGCATGCACCCCAAAGTAATCAAACATGAATTACATTAAGAAGTAAATTCTTACCATATCTCCATAGATTTTTGGACATAAATAAACCTGCATCTTTAGAAAATCAAATTCGTGTTGTGCTTTGATCCACACATTTCCAAACCACGTTTGAGGGCAAGATATCCCAATAGAACTGACATGCATTTGAGGATATTGAAAGCACCATTTAATCAACACTAGATCTCATAATGCATGTAATTCAATTGCTTATGAAATGTTTATCTCCATGGCATTTCTTTACATGTGATTTCTCTATCAACCTGTATTAAGAAGTGTTAGAATGCAACCATATATCAAGATGAATCTAGCAATACCAACCCATCAGACCACAAGCTTTCATTCCATAGTAAGTTCAGCATGAGAGCCCCAATTTCAGTTCAAAATATCATTCACCCCTCACATTATATTCAATTGCAATCTAAGGCATGTTGAGCAATTCGAGTTCAACTAAATCACACATGGACCTCATGAGCTGTCCATAGGAAGACAAACCAATTTGATTAGATGTATAGCCATTTCACTATCAACTCAAGGAAGCCCATTCTCTACACAAGTCCCACATTTCAAATATGATTCAAGCAAGCTTCACATGAATTCTATTTCAAACCGAGACAGTCAAGTTCAGTCCAAAAGTTCCAAGTTCAGTTTCTCTTATTAAAAATGATTCAGCATGGAACACCCAATTCTAATATAGTTCAATCATTCAAAGTTCAGTCTTTAAATTCAATTTCAATCAAGAGCAATCAATCTGAACTAAATTTATTCACACAGTCATTTAGGATCAATGTATAGACTTGGATGTAAGAAGGCCAATGTATAGACTTGTATGTAAGAAGGCCAATGTACATACTTGGTGGCCAAAGGCCAATGTACAGACTTTGAAATATGAAGCCCAATGTATAGACTTGAAGTATGAAGGCCAATGTATAGACTTGGCAGATGAAGGCCAATGTACATACTTTGAAATATGAAGCCCAATGTATAGACTTGAAGTATGAAGGCCAATGTATAGACTTGGTGGCCAAAGGCCAATGTATGAAACAGAATGTATGGACTTTGAGTATGCATGAAACACAATGTCAAGCATTTATATGAATTCATTAAAAACCCCAACATAATGTTTCCATGAAGACACCAATGTGAACATCAACATTAAGGATGTGTGCATGAAGGACCATTGTTTATGAACCACCTGCAAAACAAGATATTATAGTGTTAGCTTGTTTATTGTGCAGACGCCATTTAAGCATAAAACACACAATATATTAGAATCATCAAAACCATTGTCAGAGACAACAAGGGGGCGCACAGAACCCAACAATCTCCCCCTTTTTTATGATGACAATATATTGTGACTATTTAAATTCAAATTCAAATATCTCTCCCCCTTTGGTATTATCAAAAATGGGGGTTAAGATGACAAATGTGAGATTTCAGCATGACTGAAAGAGAATGAAATATCAATGGCACACGAACCCAGCAAGGACCGACCATTAAAGGAAGGTGTGTGAACCATTAAGACCAAGCAAGAAATGACATTTGTTGTGCAGCATGTAAGATGACAAAAATTATATGCAAATGCTCAATTTTTGAATTTTGTTCAAAATTATATGCAAGATGACCAAGCTATGCACAAGTTTTGTTGAAAGCACATTATTCTCCCCAATTGTCAAGAACAAAAAACCAGCTGACAATGGGTTATTTAACATGTTATTTGCAAGTATAAGCTAAAGATGCATCAAGATGAAGTGTGTTATGAACAAACTGAATCAAGCATTCAAGCATGCATAATAATATATAGACTCATACAAGTCCCTTCGGGACAGGTGTAAGGATTATGCAATCGATTATAGAACATGATGTGCATGTACAATACTAAGGAGGTCGTGCTTACATAAGTAAGTACTGCATAAACCATGATAAGCGACAGATTCATAAGGAACATTCAAACAATCAAACCCAAGGTGCAAATGTGAAAATTGAGCAATGAAGTTCAAGTCAATATGGAAAGTCAGATTTTCTAAAGAACACTACAAAGTACTTATCATCCATACACTTTCAACACAATGCTCGACTATTGGTAGCTACGTATGACCCCAATTTTTTTCTTTAAAGTACTATAAATGACGTGACTAACCTTTTGACGCGAGTCATGCCCTTTGTTTCAGGGGCAATTCCTGGTTACTCAGTTTCGTCACTTTTTATGATGTGGATGAGACACTTTTCGACGCGAGTTGTATCCTTTGTCTCAGGGACACTTCCCGGCTACTCAGTGGCAAATCACACTTATTTTAGTGTGGATTAGTTTCTCCTTTCGGCGCGAGTTTCCTCCTTTGTTTCAGGGGGGATTCCCGGCTACTCGGATCCACGTTCCACTTATACGACTTTTTGGTGGGGTAAACAGCTTTTTTCTCTCGAGATATGTGATTTCCATGTATATAATCAATAGTCCTCTAAAGTGTATAGAAGAAAATAGTAATCCTTATTAAATTGAATCATTGTCTCAAAAAGGTGCATTTTGTGTGGGTGGTTGTTTTGAATGTAAGATATGAATTAGTTTCATCATAGTAATGTCTCCCCCTAAATGTATGCACGGTTATAAAAAATCTTCCCCTTAATATATGTCATGTAACAAACATGTCTAAATCAATGCAATTTCATTTAGCAATGGATGAGTCATAGAAGAAGTCAAAAAGATGGGTATAAAGTATATACATGCATTCAACCAGGGATCTTTCAATGTTTTCAAGCAAATGATTATTGGTACTTGGCGGAGTACATAGGTCCGAAGACCACCTCACGCGTAGTGAAAGCTTCCGGCTGAACATAATCCAACCTTCCACTAACATCATTTTATATACCGAATAATCATGACATTCAAGCACAGAAGTATGCAATGATATGCATGTGTATGCATATAACTTGAAAGGATGATTTAAAAAATTATTCCTATTCACAAGTGTGCAAAGATGTGTATGATATGTGCAATGAGTATCATGAAGCTTAGTATGTGTTCTATGTATGAACATGCGAGTTGTTATTTGCAAAAAGTAAGTAAGAGTATGAGGGACTCTATGCATAGTGTAAAGCATTCAAAACTAAATTGTTATTTGCAAAATATGTAGAAAAGAGTGTTCAACTCATCTAGGCATGAAGCTCACAAGATCTCATGATTTCAGAAGTTGAGAAAATCAATGACGCAGAAATGCATCTTTTTAATTTCAAGATTTTTCTTCAAACTCACATTTCACTTTTTCAGAGTTTTTTCAAAAAGACCTTAGCAAGATTAATATCAAAACCAAGGATTTGACTTCCATTCAGAAATATGGAAATTAGCAAGCATGAACTGTCATTCTTAAGGTGAAGTTGCAATTAGAAGCACGATGTATTTCACAAATTCAACCTCTTACCTGAGTTGAATAATTCAAAAAATAGCAAATGTACCAAATTCACTATCAGAAGAGCTCATTATTTCTCTTGCCTTGAAGGGTTTTTATTTGTCATCTAGTTCTTCCTCCTCAAGGTACCCCTGTAAGACAGATTCTCATTTTAGAGTTTTGGGTACCCAAGCCTTCTTGGGTCCCGAGGGGTTAGTGTTAATATGAACAGATGGTTTCTTGTATCTCCTAGCAAACCAATCATCATCATTTCTCATGGTGGAACAATCATCCATTGAATGACCATTCTCACCACAATAATAGCAATTAGAAGATTTTTCTTTTAAAAACCAATTGTCATCATTTTCCATTACATGACAATCATTCATCACATGTCCATTTTGACCATAGTAATGACAGGAAAAATTCTTTCTGAGAGACCATTCATCATCATTTTTCTTAATGAAGTAATTTTCAAAAACATGTCCATGCAATCCACAGTAATAGCAATGAGCATTGAAGGTTTTCTTCATTGGTTTATCAAGATTATTAGACTTATCAATAATTTTCAATTGTGACTTCAATACCTCATTATCATCAAATTCCATCAAGAAACAATCATACATGTCATGTCCATATTTTCCACAATAATAGCATGAAACATTTCTTCTTTTTCTTGAAGCATGATTGTGTTTATTATATGAGGGTTCTGCATGCACATAAGAACAATCAACATCCTTTTTCTATTTTTCATTTTGCTTATCACACAACAACATGGATTCATTCAACTTTTTGATCTCTTCTTCCAATGTTAAAATGTGCATTTCAAGATCAGCAATCTCTTTTTCACATGAGATGACTTTTTCATTCAAAATGACATTGATAGTTTTATGACTTTCAATGTCTTGTTCCATAGCATGAGCATTTTCAAAGTCATCAGCAACAACTACACTTTTTTCTTTTTCAAGATTTTCAAGATTTTTCAATCTGCTCTCAAGTAATGAAATTTGAATCAACAAAGCACTATTTTCATTTTAGAGTTTTTCAAATGAATCTTTGTTTATAGAAATGTGTTCAACTTCATTTATTTGAAGACTCACATTTTGACCAACCATTCTACCCATTGTTTCATTATTTTCAAATTTGTCATTCAAATTCCTGAAACTTTCTATTTTATTCCTAAGTTCCTCTAGTTCATTTGTCTTGTCAACATTCAGATTTACTTTTCCTTTTTCCAAAAGGAGAACTTTTTCAGACAAAGAGTTGTTCAATATTTTCAGCTTCTCATTATCTTTCTCAATGAGTTGAAATTCTAAAATTTTATCCTGTAGAGATTTGTTTTCAGAATTCAGATTTGCAATCGTTTCTTTGAGTTCTTCTTCAACAAGCATGTGAGATTCAATTGATTTTTCATGCTCAATGCATTTTTCACATGCAGAATTATCAACACACGAGCTTTCAATTTTCTTTTTAAGTTTTTGATTTTCAGATTTTAGTGTTTTATGTCTTTCAAGCAACTCATCATAGGCATCCATTAATTCTTCAAAACTTAATTCATCATCAGAATTTGAGTCAGAAGATACCTCCTTGGATTCTAGGCCTGAATGATCATCCTTACTATTAGCCATCATGCAAGCATCTTCTAGCCCTCCTTCCTGAACCTTGATCAGTTGATCCATGATTTCTTTGATCGAGCTACAATCAAGAACAAACGGAAATTTGTTAGAGTCAATTGCAGCTTTAAGAGCATTCAAAACAACAAGATTATCAGAATTCATTTTCCTATGTTCATCAGTCCACCTTAGTTCATTTTTGGGTAAGACATGTAGACCATGAGAGATTAATTTCATGAGTTTTGGATCAATACCAGAAATCCAAATAGTAAATTTTCCAATCCAAGATATATAATTAAAACCATCAAAGACAGGAACAGAGTTCAGATTAGCCATCATAAAAAGATAGTTTCTCCTAGACCGTGAGGTCCGCTGAATAAATCAGAGATTGGGCTCTGATACCAATTGTTGGCCCAGACTAGATGGCGGACAAGAAGGGGGGTTGAATTGTCCCCTTGACCTAGATGGCGGATTTTAAAAACAATCTAAATTGATCACGGAGGAATTAAAATAAACTACTTGATTAGTCTAAACAAACATGAGATTTAAAAGGTTCTCTCAATCTTTCCGATCTCACTCGTAATAACAATGCAACCGTTAGATGAAAATGTGCCCAACATGGATAACAGAAGTAGCAGTGTGCAGTGGTGTAGTGAATAAAAATATATAAATCTACCTGTGAATGGAGATATGAGAAATGGACAATCGCACAGGCATTCACAAAGGACACGGAGATTTTTAGGTGGTTCAGGACCACGACGGGCTCCCTACGTCCACCCCTCACCCAACCGGGTGAGGCTTCACTACACGTTACTTTCGTAACAACACGGGGACGAACCCCAACCACACACACACATGCTGCTTCCGCAGCAATGTCCACACACGGGGAAAATCCCCAACAAGCTGCCACCGCAGCACACACACCCACACACAGAATCGGGGAACACGCCCCGGACACTCAAACCACACGGAGTCACAGCTCCGTCAACACATAACCAACCACGGGGAAACTTTCCCCCAATAAACCCAACACACGGAGACGTAGCTCCGCTCACACACGGTTATCCGATGTTCAGAAGAGACAAAAAATTATACAAGATATGCTCAAGACTATGTATCAATCAAGAAGGGCATCATAGATAAATGTATAAGTGATATAGAATGTTTCCCCTTTGACTTTCAATGGCCAATGAAGATCTTCTTTGAAGCTTTGGTAGGAGGGAGTCAAAGCCGCAGGATGTCTTCCTTCATATTCACAATCTAATCACACCTCCAGAAATCAATGACTAATGAATCTAGCAAGTCTTTCTCCTCTCCATCTTATAGCCGCCCTTTCCTTCTTTCCCTGCAAGAAATAAAACTCATTAGCTCATCCTCCTTTCATACCAAAGAATGAAAGCCGCAGTATATATATATTCTCATTATAGGATGTTCAAATGACCAAGATAAAACCTCAACAACATCCAATCTAGAGATAGAACATGGCAAACATCTCAAATAAACTAGAAATAGATGTAGAGATTTTTCCTTTTTGCAAACTCCTCAAATCTCCAAGACGATGTCGATGGATGCTCGCGATTTTGACATCTTCAGATTCATTGCATCATTCCGCTTGCTATCTTCTTCTTCACCGAGCTCCAAATCTCAACGGAGGTAGATCAGATATGGCATGGAGGTCCTCTCCAACTCCTTCCTCTCTCACCTGCAGAAAGAACACGAACGTTAGCCTCTTGTTCTTCTAAAATCCCCAAAATCGCATCATATATATAGCATGAGGATAAGTTGTGCAAAAGACCACAATACCCTTGCAAAACCCTAACAAAACCACCCTAATATGTTTATTAATGACCCAAGGGTATAAGGGTAAAATTTCATCTCATTTGGATGTGTTTTCATAGGGTTTCGGTGACTTACGGAATTCACGCGCGGACCTGCGAATGAGGGGGGGTCGACCCATCTGGTGAGGGGGGTCGACCCACCTGCCAGACAGAATGCTTTCTGGCAGGTTTTGTTACAGGGGGGTCGACCCATCTCATGGGGGGATCGACCCACTTTCAGTCCAAAAGCTTAAAACACCCTGTTTTGCCCGGGGGACGACCCATTGAGCATGGGGGGTCTACCCACTGACCTTGTGATATAAATAAAAGGTTTCCTAATGATGTTCTAAAGATCTAACATGCACCCCAAAGTAATCAAACATGAATTACATTAAGAAGTAAATTCTTACCATATCTCCATAGATTTTTGGACATAAATAAACCTGCATCTTTAGAACATCAAATTCGTGTTGTGCTTTGATCCACACATTTCCAAACCACGTTTGAGAGCAAGATATCCCAACAGAACTGACATGCATTTGAGGATATTGAAAGCACCATTTAATCAACACTAGATCTCATAATGCATGTAATTCAATTGCTTATGAAATGTTTATCTCCATGGCATTTCTTTACATGTGATTTCTCTATCAACCTGTATTAAGAAGTGTTAGAATGCAACCATATATCAAGATGAATCTAGCAATACCAACCCATCAGACCACAAGCTTTCATTCCATAGTAAGTTCAGCATGAGAGCCCCAATTTCAGTTCAAAATATCATTCACCCCTCACATTATATTCAATTGCAATCTAAGGCATGTTGAGCAATTCGAGTTCAACTAAATCACACATGGACCTCAAGAGCTGTCCATAGGAAGACAAACCAATTTGATTAGATGTATAGCCATTTCACTATCAACTCAAGGAAGCCCATTCTCTACACAAGTCCCACATTTCAAATATGATTCAAGCAAGCTTCACATGAATTCTATTTCAAACCGAGACAGTCAAGTTCAGTCCAAAAGTTCCAAGTTCAGTTTCTCTTATCAAAAATGATTCAGCATGGAACACCCAATTCTAATATAGTTCAATCATTCAAAGTTCAGTCTTTAAATTCAATTTCAATCAAGAGCAATCAATCTGAACTCAATTTATTCACACAGTCATTTAGGATCAATGTATAGACTTGGATGTAAGAAGGCCAATGTATAGACTTGTATGTAAGAAGGCCAATGTACATACTTGGTGGCCAAAGGCCAATGTACAGACTTTGAAATATGAAGCCCAATGTATAGACTTGAAGTATGAAGGCCAATGTATAGACTTGGTTGATGAAGGCCAATGTACATACTTTGAAATATGAAGCCCAATGTATAGACTTGAAGTATGAAGGCCAATGTACATACTTGGCTGATGAAGGCCAATGTACAGACTTTGAAATATGAAGCCCAATGTATAGACTAGGCCAATGTACAGACTTGGCTGATGAAGGCCAATGTACAGACTTTGAAATATGAAGCCCAATGTATAGACTTGAAGTATGAAGGCCAATGTATAGACTTGGTGGCCAAAGGCCAATGTATGAAACAGAATGTATGGACTTTGAGTATGCATGAAACACAATGTCAAGCATTTATATGAATTCATTAAAAACCCCAACATAATGTTTCCATGAAGACACCAATGTGAACATCAACATTAAGGATGTGTGCATGAAGGACCATTGTTTATGAACCACCTGCAAAACAAGATATTATAGTGTTAGCTTGTTTATTGTGCAGACGCCATTTAAGCATAAAACACACAATATATTAGAATCATCAAAACCATTGTCAGAGACAACAAGGGGGCGCACAGAACCCAACATTGGCGATATGAGGCAGGAAGGTACTTCTCCCTAAATTTCATTTTCATGTCATCCCAAGTGCTGATCGGGGGTTGACGTCACTGATTTAGCCGGCTCTCCACATTGGTCCAATAAGTTTGGGCCTGCCCATGCAGCTTCATCTTCGCGTATCGAACTCTCCGGTGGTCCGTCATCTCAAACCACTCGAAGTACTGGTCCATGCCGGCCTCCCAATCTAAATAGACCTTTGGGTCCAAGGACACGCTAAAAAGGGGAGGGTCCGCACGCACGCTCCGAAGAACGCGGTCGTCATCATCGTCATCACGATTCCGTCGTTGGTTACGACGACCATATCCCCCTTGCTCATTATCAGATGCATAGTCAACCCCCTCATGCACTTGTTGCCTCCCAACATCTACCACCTGAGCACTTGGCGCAGCAGGTTGCTGAGCCGGCTCCTGTTGACCATTGGTCGGCGCGGGTTGCGTCGCCGCTGGGGCGCTCTCGAGGATGGCAATCCTCCCTACAAGACCCTGGATGGACTGGTCCGAAGCTTCGGCCCAATCCTCGAGGCCTTTCATCCTCCCTTCTAGATGCGTTCCTACGCCATCTAGACGCGTACTAAGACCATACATACGCGTATCGAGACGATCCATGAGGGCTCGGAACATCTCGGCCGTCGAAGGCTCATCAGAGCTACGGGCTCGAGAATCTGCCATAGGTGGAGGTGGCGAGTATTAGGTACCTCGACGGGTGGGTATGCAAAGACACACGAACTAGGAGACACAAACTAATGTAAACACTGACTAATGCACCTATACCTAAACCAATATCCGGTACGTGGCGGAGTTAATCGATCTGAAGATCACTCGTGCAAGTGTGCGGCCTTCCCGATAGGCGTAGCCTAACGTTCGGACAACACCTTTTAAAATACCAGCTTATCGGGATGAAATGTAATTTTAAAACATTTTTTTTTGAAAATAATGATGATCCTAGACTCGACTTAGACCGTGCAAGACTTATGCAACGACTACCCTAGACTCAACTCGCTCTGATACCAAACTGATGCGGGTCGGACATGGGAACCGACTCTAAGTGATGCGGACCTCGGACTCTAAATGCGGACACGACCAGTAACATACAACAATGGAGACACTTTGGCCCGACACTAAGAGTTCCTATGGGCTATACGTCGCTAACAGAAACGCAAGCTCACTCGTCGTCCCAAGTGAGGGGAAGCGCGGATCCGTGAGGTTGAGAAACCGGCAGAGTCAAGGGTGGTCGAATCACTTCCGTGCTCAGATCGAGCCACGGGACGGGTCACTCTCTCGCTCACAGCGGTGACATGGACTCACGGGCTAGGTTCCTATCGCACTCAGCAGCGGCACGCGACCATATACTAGCTAAGCAAGTAATTGCCAAGAAGTCGAGATCGTTACCTCCACGCCCCCGGCGTGGGGAAGACAACCCCGGCCAATCCTGTACTCCCGGTTAAACAAATACACTGCGGTACAAAGATTTGACCCACTCCACATAGGGAGGTAATAGGTCACATGTGGGGCCCGAGAGTAGCGGGAATTGGGTTGACGGGCAGCATCTTGATGTCGTCCGTCGGCGCCGAAATCACGTTTTGGTGTTGTCCGGACGGCGCGATCTACAGGTTCGTGGGGCCCACAGACCGCTATGTCCTCCGGATCTGATGGGGTGGGTCCTGCTATGATGAAGACCCCTGGAGGCGCACCTCCCTGGATGGCGACAGGGCTGGGACGCCGGTCGGAGGCCGGGCGGCTCCGATCACCACTTGTCGGAAGTGCTGCCCCCGGATCTGTTACTTCTATTTTGTAGCGCGCGATCCGGCGAGATCTGTTGCTGCGATCAGCACCGATGTCGGATCGGCACGAAACCAGCGCTGTTGGAACGCTGACTTGAAATCCTTTGACCCTATGAGACTCCAAAAAAATTCACCAGAGCCGTGCTTCTGATGGGCGATTTTAGAACGGGCATGTTCTCAGTCTCAACTCTGACTGGGTAGAAACTGAGTTTCCTGAGAGTCGGTGTTGACCGCGGGGTAGAGCTCCGAATCAGAAGATGAGCTCTTCATGAAAGTTGTAGAGGGGAGAGAGAGGAAATTGGAAATAATTCTTATGGGCGATTTGGTGGAGGTTTGGATGGGGAAAGATATTTTATACTGGAGGGTGATCGGATCTGGATTGAGGCAGATAGAACTAAGTGGGATCTGAAAGTGATTTTTAGAAAATAGGTGAAGGCCTTTAGAAATTCCACAAAAATTCGTGGATGGAGGGGGTGTTGGAAAGAACCTCTAGTAACATTAGGAGCTCAAGAAAAAATCAATAAGAGTACCGAAGAGGGGAAACTCAGAGCTACTGTGAATCTGGACTGAAAGTTGGCAGATCTGGGTGGAAAGGAAGAACGAAAATGAAAAATTGTAAAATGGAAAATTGAAGTCCAACCAAATTTTTTGGGACGTGGTGAAGACCCCTGGAACTCACCCTGAAATTTTGGGCTCCATTTGAACTCGTGGCTGAGAGTTAAAAATCCTGGAATGGCCTGCTGTCACCCGATTGGCAGAATACTGACGGAGGCGGTGGCGGTGCAACGGCGGCTCGATGGCGGCGGCGGCGGCAACGACGAACTCCACACCAGATAGATGAGGCTTCCCACCTTAGAACACAGCCTTCCCAACTGCAAGAAGAAGAGAGGAGAGAGAGAAAGGGGCGGCCCTTGCTTGGAGCTCCAACAAAAATCAAAATTTTTATGCATTAATTCCACTCAAAATAGAAATACAAGGCTTTTATAGAAAATACAAAAAGTCTAGTTCTATCCCTAGATCTAGGATTGGTGGGGGGTAAAAGAGGGAGTCCACAATTTATTTCTCCCATGTGATTTGGAACAAATAAAAAAAGATTTCAAACTTATTAAACTATATTAAATAGGGGGCGCCCCCTTGACTTTATGGCCTCCTTCTTGGACTTTTTTTATTCCTTGTCCCCCCCTTGGTCCAACTATTCTAGAAGCCCACCATGGAGGGTTGACTGACCCCACATGGGCCCAAGAGATAAGGTGGATCAATGGGAGAAGGAATGGGGGGCCCGCGGGACCCAGGTGGTCCCAACTTACAAATAAACTCCTATTACAATCTGAATTACAATCCGAATAATTCACACATTACACACAAATGAAATCCCAGTAAATACTATAAATACTGAGACTCAAGGGGGAGTCTCCAGACTGTCTCCGAGCCAGATGGAAGCCGAGGTAGCCCGGGTGGTGCTCCGCGTACGGTACCGACGGCTCGCCGGTTCGTGCTTCTCGCTCGCTCTGGTATCCGCACCACAAGGACGGACACAAGGAGATTTCTGTGTGCGGTTGGCTTGTGAATTGGCTTACACACGCCGAGGGTATGTCACTCGTACTACCCTCACGCAGCGTTTTGCCATGTCACACAAGCTCACCCCCACTACACATAAGGCGTTATGATGGCAGCAATTACACTCGCGTCTCGGGTCTGCCCACGTACGCCAACCTACGACGATCACACATACGCCATCTAATGCGGGACGGACACGCGACCTAGGACTCTAGCTCGCGATCGTCCCTATGCGAGGGAAGACGTGGGACCATGCGCGGTTGAGAAACCGGTAGTGAGTCTCGGGTATCGACCTTTCCGCGTTAACTCGGGTCGAGTCACGGGACGGTCACTCACTCTCGCTCTCGCAGCGGTGATAAAATGATAACAAGCTAGATAATCTAACACTCATGCAGCGGCATATACAAAAATATACGAGTAAAACAATGCCTACGAGGAGGGCAGCGAGTGTACCTCCACGCTCCTGGCGTGGGGAAGACGTTTCCGGCCAAGTACGGTAACTCCCGGTAACAACGGTAAAAGTTAATTACAACAGTGAATTTTATTACCCACTCCACGCAGGGAGGTAAAAGGCTACAAGTGGGGCCCGGGAGGACCGACCCTGGGTTGACGGGCAGCAATCTGGAGGTGCGTACGTCACGAACTCGGCCTGCTGGTCCGACTCGGCACTATTCCAACTCGGTGCTGCGCCAACTCGGTTGCTGACTCACTGGACAACAAGCAATGGTTTCCAAAGGAACGTCATCTTCCTGAGATCTTCTGGAAGCGCCGCTTGGCTGGGACGATGGCAGGGCTTCCCTGAACGACTCCCTGAAGGGGCGGCTCCTGAAGTTGATTTTTGATATTTATTTCTGAATATCTTCTGGATTGTAATTTTAGACCTGCACAGGGAATAGATCTGCAGGCCTCAACGACACGAATTACGACACTTAGATCCGGATGCCGATCGAGACGTGGCTGGTACCATTGGAAAGAGCACTCATAGTTCTACAACATATAATTTTGACAGCTCCATCCACCCAATAGATTGAAAATGAATATGACTGTAACACTGTTTTTGTTTCTGACTCGGACTGACAGACACAGAGGGCAGCAAGGGATCTGCCTAAAATTGACCTTTGATCGAGGTCAAATGAATTTTCTACATTCCATGAACATTATGGTGGAAGGGGATATATGTGTGGAACACTGAGTAATTTTTTTGGATTTTTTGAAAATGTGTAAGGGGGTGGGAAAAATGCGACAAGGTGACTCTGTCCCGTAGATCTGCAAAAGGGCATATTACTGAGAGGACAAACAAAAATATGAAAAAAATAACTAATGACTTCCAAATGACATGAAATTTGAACTGGAGGTTAAAGGAGATGGAAAGAACAAACCCTCAAAATTAGGGCTCGAACAGACAACCATAGAAAAAGATAAAATTTTATAGGTGAGGTTCTAACTTGATGGAGACAGAACTCCGACGAGTGGCGGTGGCGGCGCGATGGCGGCTCGAATGGTGGCGGCGGCGGCAGAGAAGAACTCAGAGGGGCTAAGGAGAATGTAGGAGAGGGCTTCACACCCAAGATTCAGTAGAAATCCATCTGTAAAGGGGGAGAGTGGGAGAGACAAGGGGTGCCCTTGGGCTTGCTGTTGGTAAAAATGCTTAATTCTTCATTAAAATCTCTAATGACACTATACATAGGCTTATATAGAGAATGGCAAGGGGTGGGGGCTGGAAATTTCGTGGGAGAGAGGGAATTTTCTTCCCCATATGGTCAAATGACCAAAATAAATAAAAAATATAATATGGGATAAACTATATTATAAGGGGGAAGCATCTTGGACTTTAAGGGTTGGAATATTGAACTTTTTAATCCAATTGTCCCCTTGAATGGTCAAGCCAACTAGAAACCCACCTTGGACCTTTGACTGACCCCACATGGGTCCTAAGACTTAGGTGGACCAATAGGAAAGGAGATGGGGGCCCCTTGATGGTCCTACTGGACTTTTGCACAAAAATCCAAAGAATCCTAAGGAATGACAAATTGGCTTATAAAGCCTTATAATTGCAAACCTACTTCCCAAGGATATAAATGTAAACTAAAAGGACACAAATATAAAAATAAAAGTTAGTGTCCGGTGTAGATTCCCATCAATTCTTGCCGGGTGGGAAGAACTCGACCCCGTCGAGTAAGGGGTGCGGCTGTTTGTGACGCCGGCGGATCTGTCATCGTACTCGGAAGCGCGGAGTACGCTCCACTCCAAGTAATCGACACTTGCTCATCCCGTATAGATTCGATATGCACACGCTGCCATGGGAATGAGGCTAGAGGTGGACACTCCGGGGTGGGGTCACTCTCAAATGAGAGAGGCGGCTCAAAGACTCACTAGGAATCACCGCGGGTCCCTTATGTGACTAGATCCGATATGTGGAGTAGAACCGATCCCAATAGTCCGATGAGTCTCATACTCGAAAGGGACTAACAACGCGATCGTACAAAACCGACTCGACTCAACATATGCACAGACACACAATGCACTCGACAAACAAACGAAATAAAGACTCACAAAGACCCTAAACAAACCTAATGTTAGTCCAACCCGTACATGGGTGACAGCGGACCAAGACATCAAAATATGTGCCATGCATGCATCTTATGTACCCGAAGGTTGGTGGTATGGAAAACACCTAGACGCCCAAGTATGACCCAGTCATGCATAAACGGCCCTTTGGATTTGGGTGGGGAAGGGCTAGGAGATCCAAAACTACCCTCGTCATTACCCCTAGACGTAGGTACGGCTTGCCAACTAGACCGAGGGTAGGGGTGGGATAGTGAACTCCTTAGAAGAAGTGGAGTGAATATGATAGCTCGAGAGGTTCACTAGTGAAGGGGTCAAAAGGGTCAAAGAAGGTATGACCCCATGAAGTGGGTTCCCCCATGACTCGGTTCCAAGTTAAGAATTCATAATCACCGTCATACATTGTGATCGGTGGGACGACGGTCATGTCTAAAAAATAGGATTCCTCCCTTGGGCAAAAGGGAACGAAGTCAGACTCGGCCGGCATCGGGAGGAATAGAAGAATCTCCGTGGTGACACAACCCACGGTGTACACGGAGGTAATGGACCCTATGGCTGGATGGGTGAAGCTACGACTAGTGGGTTGGTTGAAGCCTCGGGCCAATAAGTGCGTCAACTTCCATTGCCAACATAAACCAAGAATAAGGTCACCCAATGTGTCAACATGGTGACTAGATCGGAATGTAGTATGGTAGGAGTTGACGGGCACCAAAGGTAGGGTAGGGTCCATAGATGGGTAAGGAGGTGGGACCAAGCCATCCTTGAGCCAACTAAGAAGCAGCTCGGCTATGTATAGCATACCCGTTAGAAACACGGGTGGCTCCAAATAAGATGGTTCCGAATAAAGTTCGGAAGTAGAAAGTGGCAATGGAGCACTCACGGGTGGTGAAGGAGCATGTGTCCTTTCTATCCTTTCCAATCAATCCGAAAGTATTTTCTTGATTTCATCTAAGGTGCGGGTTGGAGTAGGGGCCTCGGGGTGGACTCGCTCCTCATCTCTCGGCCCGGATACGGACCTAGACTCGACTATAAGTGGGGCTTCCACTTGGTTGGAGGCGATTAGGTGGGATTGGACGGAGGTGCCAAGGGGTGGTTGGTTGGAGGCGATAGGGAGGGTCACTTGATTGGGGTTGCTTTGGTGGACTTGGATGGAGGTGAAGGGGCGGGGTTGGTTGGAAGTGTGGCCCACTTGATTGTGGGTGAGTTGGTGGGATTGGCTAGTGGCATGACCCCCGTGGTTGGAGGTAGGTGGGCGGAGAAGGTAGACCCTCCTAAGCGCTCTCTTCATATCCCACCATGACTTGATGGACCTTAGCCTCCTATCTTCCCGGAAGTACTTGATGTCCCTCCATGTTTCGGCGGCTTCATAGAAAAGTCACCTTTTGGCAAAGTCGACTTACGCGGGACTGGACATAAGGTAACACTCAAAGTAGTAGTCCATAACGGCTTCCCACTCTAAGTAGTCACTCAGGTTTTCGGAGCCATAGAAGTCCCGGGTTACGGGCCTTTTGGGGTGGTCCGGGTGATCCTTCCATTTTAGATAGTATCGCCACCATGCAGAAGATGCGGCCCCTTGGTCATCCATGGGACACGGGGACACTAATGAATGGACATGCCAATAGTTGGTGACAAGACACTAGACCGACTATGTAAGGTTGGAATGCAGACTCGACTAGCAACTTAGACACAACCAAGACTCGGTACGTGACGGAGCTAATCGATTTGAAGATCACTCGCGTAAGTGTGCGGCCTTCCCGATAGGCGTAGCCTAACATTCGGACAACACCTTTTTATATACCGAACAATGGTATGCGGATGCAACCTTAGACCGACTTAGACGATGACTAGACATAAATGACACTTTTTTTTATTTTTGACCAAATACTACCCTAGACTCAACTGGCGCTCTGATACCAAATTGATGCGGGACAGACACGCGACCTGAGACTCTAGCTCGCGATCGTCCCTATGCGAGGGAAGACGTGGGACCGTGCACGGTTGAGAAACCGGCAGTGAGTCTCGGGTATCGACCTTTCCGCATTAACTCGGGTCGAGTCACTGGACGGTCACTCACTCTCGCTCTCGCAGTGGTGATAAAATGATAACAAGCTAGATAATCTAACACTCATGAAGCGGCATATACAAAAATATACGAGTAAAGCAATGCCTACGCGAAAGGTAGCGAGTGTACCTCCACGCTCCTGGCGTGGGGAAGACGTTCCCGGCCAAGTACGGTAACTCCCGGTAACAACGGTAAAAGTTAATTACAACAGTGAATTTTATTGCCCACTCCACGCAGGGAGGTAAAGGGCTATAAGTGGGGCCCGGGAGGATCGACCCTGGGTTGACGGGCAGCAATCTGGAGGTGCGTACGACACGAACTCGGCCTGCTGGTCCGACTCGGCACTATTCCAACTCGGTGCTGCGCCAACTTGGTTGCTGACTCACTGGACAACAAGCAACGGTTTCCAAAGGAACATCACCTTCCTGAGATTTTCTGGAGGCGCCGCTTGGCTGGGACGATGGCAGGGCGTCCCTGAACGACTCCCTGAAGGGGCGGCTCCTGAAGTTGATATTTGATATTTATTTCTGAATATCTTCTGGACTGCAATTTCGGACCTGCACAGGGAACAGATCTGCAGGCCTCGGTGACACGAATTACGACGCTCAGATCCGGAGGCTGATCGAGGCGTGGATAGTACCGTTGGAAAGAGCACTCATAGATCTACAACATATAATTTTGATAGCTCCATCCACTCAACAGATTGAAAATGAATATGACTGTAACACTGTTTTTGTTTCTGACTCGGACTGACAGACACACAGGGCAGCAAGGGATCTGCCTGAAACTCACCTTTGACCGAGGGTCAAATGAATTTCCTAGACTACACGAAAATTATGGTGGAAGGGGATATATGTGTGGAACACTGAGTAATGTTTTGAGATTTTCTGAAAATTAGTAGGGGGGTGGGGAAAATGCGACAAGGTGACTCTGTCCCGTAGATCTGCAAAAGGGCATATTACTGAGAGGACAAACAAAAATATGGAAAAAATACCTAATGACTTCCAAATGACACGAAATTTGAACTGGAGGTTAAGAGAGATGGATAGAACAAACCCTCAAAATTAGGGCTCGAACAGATAACCATAAAAAAAGATAAAATTTTGTAGGTGAGGTTCTATCCTGATGGAGACAGAACTCCGACGAGTGGCGGTGTCGGCGCGATGGCGGCTCGAACGGCGGCGGCGGCGGCAGAGAAGAACTCAGAGGGGCTAAGGAGAATGTAGGAGAGGGCTTCACACCCAAGACTCTGTAGAAATCCATCTGCAAAGGGGGAGAGGGGGAGAGACAAGGGGTGCCCTTGGGCTTGCTCTTGGCAAAAAATCTTAATTCTTCATTAAAATCTCTAATGACACTATACATAGGCTTATATAGAGAATGGCAAGGGGTGGGGGGCTGGGAATTTCATGGGAGAGGGAATTTTCTTCCCCATGTGGTCAAATGACCAAAAAAAATAAAAAATACAACATGGGATAAACTATATTATAAGGGGGAAGCATCTTGGACTTTAAGGGTTGGAATATTTAACTTTTTAATCCAATTGTCCCCTTGAATGGTCAAGCCATCTAGAAGCCCACTTTGGACCTTTGACTGACCCCACATGAGCCCTAAGACTTAGGTGGACCAATAGGAAAGGAGATGGGGGCCCCTTGCTGGTCATACTGGACTTTTGCATAAAAACTCAAAGAATCCTAAGGAATGACAAATTGGCTTATAAAGCCTTACAATTGCAAACCTACTTCCCAAGGATATAAATGCAAACTAAAAGGACACAAATATAAAAATAAAAGTTAGTGCCCGGTGTAGATTCCCATCACCATCATGTCGTACCTCCCTCTGTCATGGGGCCGTGCCCGACTGCTCGATCCGAGCCGCGCCTAGCCCTCGCCCAATCACCAGCCTGTACCTCCTCTGGCCACCCAGTCTAGCCCTCCCTCGGCAAACCGGGCATGGCCCTTGCCTTGAGGAGAACCTCTGTAAAACACGCGGATATCCGCCTCATCACGCATTGACCCGGAGACTGACCCACATGTCAGGATTGTCCCGTGGCTTGCACCAGTTGTAATTTAGCCGCTACGGCTTGCCTGTAAAGCCCATGTGACTCTAATAAAATGTATTACCGCCTGAATGCATGTCTCCACATCCATATTCGGGTCCCAGTTTTCCCCCGCACCACTCGGTGTGTGTGTCCAGTATCCCTGACCCCAGCAAACACCTCCCAGTCAAACTCGAGCCTATAACTGCGGAATGCTCCCGGCCCTCCACCCGGAGCTTCGGATATATACAGACTCCTCTTCAACATGGAACGAAGGTGTTCAGATTAAATCCGATGTAAATAAACACCGATTGCTTGCGGTCGGTGGATCAAGAAAGACGTCCAGTACACGATCCCCCACAATCGCCTGCGCACTCGCACCGATGGAACCTCTATTTCAAACGCGACGCTTCCCCAATCGACCTTCGATTCCATAGGTGATTGTCGAGAAATCGACTGGCACGCCCGCACCTCTGTCCAGTTAACCTATACCTCCAGAAACTTATCGTGCCATTCAACCCCTCTTGATTTTCCGTAAAAGGAGAGTGCCTGGTACCGCCGTGAGAGGCCTACGGTCATGAAGGAGGATACCCAAGATACATCAAACTCCCGTATTTTCCTTTCCCGCCGTATTCCTTCCCTCATCCCGATCACCGGCATAAAAAAAAACCCGCGACCCGACGCGCTGCGAGATCTCTCTAATTATGTTTTGCTGATTACAAGGGATAAGGTTTGGAATGGAAGTTGAGTCTGAATCTATTTTTCAAAGTGCATGCATATAGTAAATTTTCTTCCCAATGGAGATTATATTATATTTCTATGTATCTGGGCCAAGTGGGAGAATGTTAGCATTGGATTACCGATGTGCGGCCCACGGTACATGGGTTTTTAAAATTTTTAAAATTTTTGCTTTTATATCTCCACTGGGATAAGGATAAGACTCACTTCCCTATTAACTCTCTTCTGTTGTTGGGAGTTGGCTACACACGTACGTGGGTTTAGATGGGGATATCTCCGATGGGGAGAAATCTCTTCTCCTACGTTTTTTCAACGCTAGCTCCCTCTTCTGTTGTTATATAAGAGAAGCCTAGTCCCCATCACCAAGTTTATGACTACGGTTGTGCCATACGGAGCAGAAGGGAGGAGGAAACATGTGATTGTCTTATGTTCTACATCGAGCTTTCGACATCCCACGATATCGCTCCGTAAATATTTTTCCCTCCTCTCCCATAATCATTCACGTCACTATATCATGGGGTCGATTACATCTTTTGCTGTGTCTATCGTTCTGCCATTTAACTTTGTCACGACAATGCAGTGGATGTTTTCTCATTGCACTAGGTTTTCTCTTTATTAAATGAGTTATGGCATCATACTTAGGGCCCCTTTGGTTGGGATTATTAGGGGATTCCAATCATTGGAATCCCTTGCATAATTTCATCCCAACTAAATGACCTAAAAGTGTCTCGGTTTTTGTGCTGGGTGGATTTTTTTAAACGGAGAGAGAAAGACACAAAAGGAGGGGTGTTCAATAATCTACAAAAACTCCTCTCATAGAACTTTGGGGTAGATTTCGAGGTCTAAAATCTTTGACACTCTGACATATAATAAATGTAGGGATTTTTCAAAAAAATATACTTAAATAATCTCAACCAAAGGTGTCCTTAGTGTCGGTGGACATGATCAGAGTGCATTGTAAAAGGAGGTTTACCTATCCAAATTTTTATTAGATTTGCTCTCGAGCATATTTGAGTGCGAAGCACAGGTACACGATGTCGAGAGCATGCATGCAGATCCTCTATAGACATGCATCCAATTACTCTTGAAAGCACTTACATGCTCTTTAGAACATGGAAACACTTGTATGTAGATGCTCTCGATACATAGTAAGCAAATGTAAACGCACTTGAGAGTACTCTCGAGAATATCTAAAAAAAATTAGATAAAAAGTTTTCCTTAAAAAATATACTCCTTATAAGTACTAATTAGATTAGATATACATGCATAAAGTCCGAATGTGTATTTAATGAGATAATTAAACAACATCAAGTGGAGACATCCAATTAAACGACCACATGATTCATTTATTTTGACGGGAAGTCCCGGCTCTGGGATGCTCATCGTCCCCGTCTCCTTCTCTTCTCCACGTGCGCGTCTCTCAGGCCTGGTCGCCACCTCCCGTCACGTCCTCCCCACACGCGTCTCCCCCGCCGGGAGCCGCACCCAACTGGGCGGCTACGAGGAAAACGAGCTGAGCTTCTCCTGTTTAATTAATTAACAACCCCCGCACCCTCACCCCGCCCCGCCTTCCTCGCGAAGCGCCTGTAATTGGTCGATCTTTATAAACTCCTCCTCCGCCTCCTCCTCATCCTCCCCCTCCTCTCTTTTCATATATGCTTAATTGGCCCTGTAGCCTTTGTGCGTGTACGTAAGAAGAACCAGCTTCCTTTCCTTTCCCATGCCGCCCCAGAGCGTGAGACAGCGGTCCAAGGATAGTGAGCCCACCCCCAGCAGTGCCTCCGCCGCCGCCGTCACCGGAGCCGGCGACAGCAGGAGGAACATGAGGGCCAGGAAGATGGCCATGGCCAAGCGGGGCCTCCGGTCGCTCAGCGTGGCGGTGGCCGCCCCGCTGTGCCTCACCCTCCTGACGACGTACCTGTTCGGCGCCACCAGGGGCTACGCCTCCGTCTCCCGGCCCTTCTGGCGCCCGCCGGTGTGGGCCTTCCACCTGGCCTCCCTCTCCTCCGCCTGTCTCATGGGACTCTCGGCGTGGCTGGTGTGGGCGGACGGCGGCTTCCACAGCCAGCCCGCGGCGCTGCCGCTGTACCTGGCGGAGCTGGTGCTGACCCTGACGTGGGGGCCGGTGGTGTTGAGGGCCGGGGCGATGAGGCTGGGGCTCGCCCTCTGCGTGGTGCTCTTCGCGGCGCTGCTGGGGTGCTCCCAGGTGTTCCGGCGGGTGAACCCCATCGCCGGCGACCTCGTGAAACCCTGCCTGGCATGGGCCTCCTTCCTCGCCGTCTTTAACTACAGGCTTATGTGAATCGGAGAGGCTCCAAGGCGACGATGATGTTGTCGTCGCTGTTCTTGATATTGCTCTTGCGCCGTAAGATAGAGGTAGTGCTGTGTAGATCCACCGTGATCTTCTCTTGAAATTGATTTGTTTTAATTTAAGATTATAATTTGATATCAATATAATGTAATCCTCACCTCTTTATATTTAATTTTATTTTAATTTACGATTATTCGATGTGCATATATCTTAATTGAAATGCCGTAATTAAGGCGTCCTTAACTAATTAGCTGGCAAATTAAAATGCTACAACTCATCATGGCGGAATTGTTTTTGGGATGGATTACGGCTCGACCATTTTCAAATCGGAAAGAAATTGAATGTTAAGTTGGGATGAATTTAGGTTAATTTGTTGCCAAAATAGTAGGTTGGTCATCGCATGGTTCGTACATGAGACAGCATATATATTAAGGGTAATAATAACCGCACTTTCTTCTCTATTTATTATTTTCTCTATTTAATATTTTAAAATATTAAGTTGGATGATCCAATCTGACAATTCTAGCATGACTAATTTTTTTTTTTATCAAACTACCTCCTCCTTCGATATTTTCAACGCTTTATTATCCTTATAGGCGCGCCCCTGTGTTTTCTCCGTTAATTTTCCTTGAAAGATCAGAATACAGGGGAAAAGAGTGACAATTCCCTTGTTGAAGGATCCTAAGAGCTTTTGCCCCTAAAATTAAAAATAATAGAATATTAGAACTGTCTCATCATATTCCATTCTTCTTATTTCTCAGTAATTATTTCAAGGGTGGTTATTATTGCAGAAGAGAGAAAATAGTAGGTCTAAATATTAGAAAATTAAGCTTTTAATAATATTATCGCAGAAGAGAGAAGATAGTAGATCTAAATATCAATCAAGATGAGGAACATGGGCAAGCAAACAGAGATAAATGGTATCAAACATAAATGATACATCTACATAAGGGGAGGGAGCAGCTAGGATGGAAATTCATCAGAGGTTTTGGTTGTTTGCAATGAGTTCCGATCCTCAAGAGTGGTTCGCCGTCTCTAGCTGACAGGAGATTGCCACACGTATCACTAACTGTCTTTCTTTACTTTTTAGCTCTTTCAACTAGTTTTAAATATAATATTGCATATGTAAATTCAACGCTAAAATAGTAGTGTATTAATGTATTTAGCATTGTATTTATCTGTCCAACATTGTTTATGTATATATTGAACACATAGATATAATACTAAGAACATATAATGCCATCGGGTTCTCTGATTGTATTTTCGTGGGTTGCGGATTGTGTCCGTTTTAATTTCGGACTTTAATATTAGATCTTCGGACCCATAGATGATACGTGCGTGAATTATTTTGGGTCCGCGACGGCGCGTGGATTGACCTAGCTTTTTCCTGAAATTTTTTTAGGTCAGAATATATTTTTCAGGGTTTTTTTCAGAGTTATTGTAAATTTTCTAATTAAAATGGAAAAAAGAAAGAGGAAAAAGAAATAAAGTTTCTTTTATAACCCCCCCCCCCCCTCTTTTCTCTCCCTCACTCTTGTAACCCTCTCTCCCTCTCTTGTTCTCTCCCTCTCACTCTCGATTCTCTCCCTCTCTCACTTTTCTTCTCCAACGACCGACGGGGAGGACTTGCGGAAAGGTGGAGGGCGGCGCAAGCGATGAGCAGTGAGGATCGGAGCGCAGAGTGAGAGACGGTGGCGTGGCGGGGTGGCTTTCCCGTTTTCGTGAAGAATCAGTCGTGGAACAAGGTATTTTATGTGGGAATCGACGCCGGATTTGCGTGGTTTCATAGGAAGAGGTAGGGGGACGGATCCCTAACCTTTGCACTTTGGTTTCCCGTGATTTCATGCTGATTAGAGTGAGTTCGAGCGGGTTTCCCTTTTGTTTGGGGTTAAAATGTATGTTTCAGGATGAGAGAGGATTATGTCGATTCAAGCGACGATTTGTAGTTCAAATCACGTTTTTGGGTGGTTAGGATGGCGGGGAATAGTTCCCCCTTGTTTTCCCCCTCGTGCAGAGTGAGCGGGGCATGGAATGGGTCCCCCGGAGGGGTTTCCCGTCGCGGACGTGTTAGATTCGGTCGTTGTTCCCTGGGTTCGGTCGACCAATCAGGCGCCTGACTGATCAGGTAGACCTTGAGAATTTTGGTCGACCGCCAGGTGTAGGTCGGTCAACCGAACTCCCCAGCCAGTCAATCGACCGGGAAGGCCGGTCGACTGACCTATCCCTTGCAGGTCGACCGACCAGGGGTGCAAGTCAACCAAACTGAGGGCTATTCAGCCCGTTTGAATCCCGTGGACTGGTTTTTGCCCAATTAGTATCATATTCACATACATGGAAATCGGGTCATTTCAGCCTCGTGAGGGGCGGCGATCGCCTGAGAATGGATTCACATAATATGAGGGTTTATGGGTTCCCTACCGTAGGTTTGGCCGTATACTTGTAGTGTTATTTCCACGTGACTTGCATGCCCGTGGTGGGTTATGGACCGCGAGAGTCCCGTGACCACGGAAGGTCATATCCGCTTGAGTTCTATGACTGCGGTGAGTAGTCCTTATGTGAGTTTAGTGGGTCAATACCCACTAGTTTCTGTCATCCGGTCGTGGGTAGTTTTCTTACCACCCCGTGGTATTATACCGTGGTTTACGGTGGTTTACGTCGGTGTGTACGCCTTTCTTGAGATTCTCGCAAGACTACGGATGATAGAGTTTTGGCGGGATTTTGCGATATCACAGAAGATCCTAGTGGCCGATCGTGGTTGGACCGGGCGAGACCGTCTTGTGTGTACCACACTCCTTGTGCAGAGGCGAGAGTGGCTGCCTGAGCGTATGTTGATGGGTGCAGTGGCACGTACCCTGTGTCAAGTAGCAGGACATGTCTGTGCTGATGGGCGCAGTGGCACGGATCCTAACCAGTCCTAGGGTGTGTGTGTGTGTGTGTGTGTGTCTCTCTCTCTCTCTCTCTCTCTCTCTCTCTCTCTCTCTCTCTCTCTCTCTCTCTCTCTCTCTCTCTCTCTCTCTCTCTCTCTCTCTCTCTCTCTCTCTCTCTCTCTCTCTCTCTCTCTCTCTCTCTCTCTCTCTCTCTCTCTCTCTGTGTGTGTGTGTGTGTGTGTGTGTGTGTGTGTGTGTGTGTGTGTGTGTGTGTGTGTGTGTGTGTTCTGCACCTCCCGAGACCAGGTGTGGGCAGTGTGCGGGCATATGAGACCTTGGCGGAGTATAAGATGTCAGTGGATGTATCTAGCCTTATTATGTATACTTCAGTGGCGGACCCTATGTCGGTGAAGGTTAAGTTATCGACAACGTTGTCATTGGCCCTTCCGACAAACGGGCTAGTGTCACCCTGTGAGTAGGGCATGGTTCTCTCACTGGACCTAACTCGAGATCGAGATTTACTAGTGCTTAGATGTTCTCCTGAGGGTGGAGGTTATGTGTGTGTGCCCGCGTGGCCTTGTCAGTGGTTCCATCAGCAGGGACAGATTGTTACGACCGTATCATCATGGGGTTCTCTCGGTAGTAGGACCGTGCTTTCGTCGTCGGTCAACGGTCCCGACTAGAGGTCATGGTTTCTTTGTTAAGAATTAGGGTAGCATAGAGGCTTCGTGGTTCCTCCGCTTAATGTTCTTGTTATCCGGCCGTTGTTGTTTATTGTTGTTATTGTTATTACTGTTGTTTATTGTTGTTACTGCTCATTATTTACGTTGTGGTGGGGATCCGCGGGACCCCTACTAAGCCAATGAAATGAGAGTCACTCCCTACTTTTTCAAGTGCAACATTTCTTCTCGAGGTGGAGCATCTTGGTTGGAGGACCTTTATTCGCCAGCTTGCCAATGCTAGGGTGTGCCTTGTAGCAAAGTACATTTTCTTTCTAGTTGACTGTACTTGTGGACTGGACTCTGTAGTTATACTAATTGCTATAAAATATTAATTTTATTTCTGCCAGATATATATTAATTCTATAATTCATTTCCTACTATTGTTTATAATTTCAATACATAACCACAACATTCCAAATAACTCTTCCGAGCTTTCCAGCTCGTTGGTGGCGGCGTAGGATCCGAATGGTATCAGATTTGACTCGATATCCGGATCTTGGGTCGTTACAAAATATAAATCCAATATTGAACATATAGATACAACGCTATGTTAAAGTTGTCTCTATATGTTTAATGATGTATTTGAAATCGGTCTAAGGCTAAAATCAGTTGAAATGCCACTGGCTAAGTTTTTCAATTAGAAAAACCAGTTAGAAGACTGAGTCGAAACCCTTCGACTAGAAAAGCCTGTTCAAGTACATAGGCGAAGCCCTTCAACTAGAATACATAGTAATAAGACTCAGTTGAAGTCTGTATAGGAATAGTCGATAGAAATTTATAGCCGAAATCCTTCTAATTGCCTTCAGTTGTAACTTGTTCTCAGTTGAAACATTTTGACTAACTTTACCAGTGGAAAAGCTTTCACCGATATCCTTTAGTCGATAGACTATCTAGCTCAAGTGGGTCTTCTAGTTAGAACGAATCTCTCAATAGAAGTGCCTTAGACTTGCAACTAACTCACGTTCGATTGACAAATCCCTATTGTAACCTAGGCAATAAGATCTTTCAACTAATTCTTTCAATTGACGCCTTTTAATTGTACTTTCAATTGTTTCTTCCATCTATGTTTTTTCAACTGATCCTTGCAACTAATCTCATTCAGTCAAAATCTTGCACCTGTTATTCTTTCAATTGTGCCTCTAATTTAGTGATTTCAGCTGACTTTTTTCGAATACCTTCTATAGCTGAAACACTTCAACTATTATCCTTTAACCTAATGTTCTTTCGATTGTCTTTTCTCCGACTATGACTATGCGATGGCTTTCGCCTACCTTACTCAATTGAATGACTCTTCATGTAATACTAAATCAACTGATTTCTTTCCAACAATATTTTTGTTTATCAGCTGATGATTCTCAGGTGATACGTACCTTTGTACTTCAAATGACTATATCGCCTGACTGAACTTCAACTGATTTATCTGTAGACTACATTCCAACTATCTTTGATCATGTAGGCTTCTCTCTTCCACTTGGCATTGTTTATACTGACATTTGTTCTTAATATGGAAAGGTCTATGTGTCAAATTGTGAGAAGCTCTGGAAGAACAAGACAGAGGAAGAACAAGCGTGATGAAGAAAGCTATAGACATAATGGCTAGTTTGCTCTCTCAAATAAAGATATGCTAGAGAGAAGCCTACATGATCAAGTGAAGATGTGTTTAACAGATAGCCCGTGAGTATATGTTATAAATACAAGGCTTGTTCTCAGCGGAAGCCAACGCTTGAACCTTTCAAACTAAAATCGAGTGATCAAAACATCCAATTGCAGTGAGCAATCTAGTCGTCCACCATTGAAATCATTTCATTGAAGAACTCCCGTCTTCAATGAGCCAAAGCCAAAAATGAGAGTATTTAAGAGCTGATCCTATTGCGAACTTAAAGCATCTGTATATGACAACTCTATCTCATTCTTCTGCACTCATTTCTATTTTTGAATTAATTTTGTCCACATGCGCCAACTATTAGAGGCACTATTTTGTGGAAACATTCCTTATATTTTCAGTATTGTATTTACTGTCGATGTGCAATTAAGGATTTGAGGATCCTTATTGTTTAAACTACTTGGGGGTATGTTCGTTTGGTGAACTGGCCACTTGAGCAAAAACTCGTAAGTGTTTGCTTATGGGCAAGTGTTTGATGAGATGGTATACCAGATCAAAATTCAACAAGTGTACTTTAGTCCATGAAGTTGTAGAACCCCAGATAGTGGTCCGAGTATTAGACATAGGTCACGAAGAGAGTGTCTGAACGAGTATAGATTCAAGTGTCTATTTGTGATTATCTTGTTCATTTGTTTTGCATTTCTCTAATTCATTTTATGGTGCCATTTAGTTTAGATTACATTTTTTAATTGACACTCCCATTCACCCCCCCCCCCCCTTCTGGGAGGTGCTTCGCTACTAACAAGTGGTATTAGAACTTGTACATTTTTTCAAGACTTGAGCCTGGGGAGTCTATTGTGATGATCTCAAAACTGAAGAAAATACAAAAACTAACAAAAAGGAAAGTGCAGCTGATCCTTACCGATAAACCGGAGCTGATATGTGTAGATCCTTCCAAGCTGACAGCTAATGCAAACATAATTTGGTCTGATAATCCTAATGAGCTCAGCATCCAAGTTACAAATTCCTCACATTTCAAGATCTGCATGCCAAAGAAGGTGATGTGCGAAGCAGCGAGCGTGGCAGTGGAAGAAGGCGGTCGAGGGTTTCCAGGCACGGTGATCTTTGTCCATTATCGATTCTAACATCAAAGTTTCCATCCACACACTAGGTGTGCTAGAGATCACTATTCAACATAAAAAAAAAAAAGAAGGGAAGATGCAGGTCTGTTGCCCTTTACTCGTGTGTACTTCCCAGGAATTCGTCTTCCCTGAAGTTGCAGGCGGGCATGTAATTAACCCGTGGCTGAGGGCACTTTGAATTTAAATCTTTTGTTAGTTTCACTGTTAATTTGGGTTGAGGTGGAAATTGGCAAGTGTTTGCTGCTGGTTTGATCCGGATGAGCTGGACTCGGGACTACACCAGGGAAAACGGGCGGTGAAGAGGTGGCGGTCTGGAAACTGATAAATGCTTATTTGTTCTCTAACAATCCACTTTCAATGCCTTAATTTATCACTAATATAGTTGACAAATTAAAAAAAAAGGTTTAACGATTAAGAGCAAAAATCCTAAAATGCGAAGCAGGAATGACAGCTATCCAAGGACATTCCATCAATAGGCCACCTCTATTCAATTGAACCGACTATCCTTACTGGAAAGTGAGGATGTAGGTTTACGTTAAAGGATCCAACTATGATGCATGGATGGTGATTGGAGATGGTGATCGTCCCATTACGAAGCCAAAGGAAGAACGAGGAAAATCAAAAAAATACATTTCATCCCTCGATGCTAGAGCCCAGATTCTCATGTTTTGTACGCTCTTAATTAAGAGAATTGGTTAACAGAGTGTGTATGTGTGGATTAGCAAAGAAGATTTGGGATAAGTTAAAACTCATTTATTGTCACGTCTCGAACTGATAGCAGCGAAAATTACTCGGCACATGGTAGCGAACCGTCATGATCATTCATAGCAAACCACCAGAGGCATAATAAGTTCAAAAATTGACAAAAATATAATTTCTTTAATTATCAAAAGTCGTTATTACAATTTCTCCCTGACTCAAACTCCAATAACTCAGAAGAAAGGAAAAGACTCAAATACAGTACTTTCATTTTATCTAGACTCAAGAAAGTAAAAAGGCACCGTTCTTCAAAAATCTCAAGGAGCACTTGTCGCTCTTATCCTTCCCCATCTGTTGGAATATCTTTTTCGTCATTACTTGAAAAATATTAAGTAAAAACTGGATGAGCAAAAATGCTCAGTAGGAATTACATCCCTATCACTAAGCAGAATATAAGTGATTAATAATTTTTAACAATGTACATGCCATGTTATAGAATGCGTGTCGAAAACAAGAATCATGTTGATGAATAATCCGGAATAAGGTTGAGTTTCCAGGAAATCTCAAACTACACGCATTTACAAAATTCAAATATACAAGGGGTATCTTGATGAAAGGAATAGAACAATGCGGAATTAGCAATTAGATAACATTGTATGAAAGTGAACATAACTATCTAATTGGAGTTCAAAAATGCCAAATATTGAGTTAAGCATAACAGAATTTTATTCATGTCACAGAGTAAAGAATTGTCCAGTTCATCATATGCAGAACAAAATTTATGTAAAGTATGCAGAACATAATTAGTGTAACGCAAAGCAGAATTTGGTGCAATGCCACACCCAGATTTTTTTCATGGATATAGAATTGGACTTCCGTCCGACCAACATTATTTATTAAGCGGACCCAAAGCCCTTAATAATTTTCAGACAATTTTCATATAACATATATGGCCAAGCAAAATCAAGGGAGCTATGTTCCATAATGACAATAGTACACATCTCATGTAAAGAGAAGTATCAATGAACATATATCAAGTATAGAATGTAGAGCAAACTCATGGAGATTAGAAATCCATGATTCATAAGAGGGTACCAACTCAGATATATATTAGCATCAAAATACGTCAGAACAGTTGACTATGGACTCATAGAACTTGGTAAAATGCGGTTAATCGCATTAAAACAACCACGGTCAAACAGGTTTAAACGCGGACTCTTCAGTAGCCACGACATGAATGCAGTTTTCAAGGTAGCTGCGATCAGAGATAGGCGCTCAAGATAGTCAATCGGAGTTGCACATAGGCGCTATGAGGTCAAGAATGCATCTAGTTGGTCAGACACCTTAAAATAATGCATCCTATACCCCAGACGCGACCAACATGAGAACACAAACTCACATAGGTGGACTAGAATGCTGTCTCTGGGTAGACCACCTTTAGGAAACAAAAGCTAAACGTGGTCCCTGGGTCAAGCACGTTCAGAACAATTTGAACAGAACCCAACAAAATCTCGTTTCACGATTCCAAATATTTGTCAAACCATATCTTAAGGCAGTAAGACATGGTTGTAAGGGTGTTCAGGATTTTGTTGTACAATCAACTCGGCGTCATTGTGGGAATCCAAGACTCGTGAAGTCTTACAGAGGCTTTAGTGAAGAAGTTTCGATTCGACGGAAGGAGTATCCGGTGGAGGGTTCTAACTTCACCAAGAATTTGGGGCTATGTGAGAACCAAAAACCAGTAATAGCGATAGATTAATGCCACCGGGGTGACACGACCTTCAAACAGAAACAATCTCTAATCTATTCATTAAAATGATAGTCGACATCAAAGTAACATGTAGAGATGTCATAACATTGCTATGAGATGATTCAATTCAGATTAACAGGATTATTCTACTCTTTTATCATGCTAGAATACATGGAGATAAGAATAGATTTTTAAGATCAAGAGAAAATAAAGATCAAGACAACTTAAGAGATTTAATTTTTCTTCCATGCTTTACCTAAACATATCAGTTGGTTTAGACAACATGCATAAATAAAAACATGCTTTTAGACTCTAATAGTACCAATATAACATGCTGGACCGAAACTAGGGTTTCTGGCAATCTACTACAAAATGCGGTCTCCTCAGAAGTAGCGATCAACATAACGCGGTCAGGACCAAAACCATGATCTAATTAGAAATTCTGAATAAAAACAATATTAAATTCATAGACGCGTCCTTTGTAGGTGACGCATTAATATATACGCGTTCATAAACAATTATCAGAATTTTGGAAAACTAAAACATGATCGCGGTCTACCGGGGCACCGCAATCAAGAACATGCTTACTGTGTGGACCGCGATAATGAGCAGGGAACTCGTTTCCTACGGAAAACCCTAATCGACGATACCTAGTCCAAAATCTTCAAAATACATGCAATCTAGTCAATAAAAATTAAGGCAAATGGTGCAGTACTAATCTGGACATTCAAGAGAACTTGTTTAAAGTCTTAATTAGTTGTTAGGCCTGAGAGAAAACCTACCTTGAATCGCCCAAGGGAAGAAGAAGAAGAAGAACGACAACCTCACAAAGCCCAAAGAAAAACCTCAATTTTCTCCTCCTAGCACGATCCTCTCCACGCCTCCAAGTCCCACGCACGAGCTAGGGTTTGCTAGTGGGGGTTTGACGTCTTATTTATAGGATTACAACCTCCTAGACTCCTAATTCGCCCAAGGATCCAAGAGATAGGGATGGTCTACAGGGTTCATAACTACTCTTACTACAGTACGCTTACCTAGCCAACACTTAGATCCAGCTCTACCCAAACTTCTTTGGTTCAAAAATTTGCATTCCCTACCACATAATAGTGCATCTACACGTCTTCATCGACGTTATTTTTTGATCAGAAAACGTAGGTGTAATGCCCTACGATTTTTTTAGTAGTTTATTTAATTGTTTAAAAATTTTGTATGTCCAAATGTTTAAATTCTTTATTTTATTATGCTTATTTAGTCATAAACAAAAATTATGTTGATTATTTTTTTTTAAAAATGAAAGAAAAGGGTTAAAACAAAAAAGGGCATAAACATAAAAAATAAAAATTAAAGGTTAAAAATGAAAAAAAATAAAAAAATTAAAAAAAATTGGTTGGGGGTGGCCCCCACGCCGCCGCCCGCATGTGCGCGCGCGAGGGCGCCGCCCCGCCCCCCCTTTCGGCCGCATTTGAAGCCGATTATATAAAAAAAAATTGTGTTGTTTCTTAGTTAAAGTTCCATTAGTT
The DNA here is from genome assembly GCA_022559845.1 of Amorphophallus konjac. NCBI lineage: Eukaryota > Viridiplantae > Streptophyta > Magnoliopsida > Alismatales > Araceae > Amorphophallus > Amorphophallus konjac. Next base: position 4,825,304 of record CM040117.1, on the reverse strand, counting down.
TAATCTCTTTCTTCATTTAGTCAAAAGCACACATGCTATAAATAATAATAAAAAAAAATACATGATAGTCAAAAGATGTTAGGTGAGGGGTTGGTGAAGTTTGAATGACTAATTTTAATAAAATAACATTAAATTAAATGATTTAATCTCAACCATTAGATTAAGTGGATGGTTAGGATTGTTTAAGCCAAAAACCACTATAAATAGAGGTATATAGGGGGCTCATTTGCTCCTCTTGGAAGCTGAGTTCGTGGAGTGCAGCAGAGGGAGGTGTGAAGGTCATTAAGGAGTGTTTAAGTATTTTTAAGGTAAGAGATTAGCACTTTATCCCCTAGATTAACATGTATTAGCGTATTTAGAATGATTTATGGTGTTTAATTAGCATCTATATAGGGAGTTAAGTCCATAGATCGTAGTTTCATATTCTGTAATCTTATCTTGGTCGGATTAATATTAAATCATTAAGTTAAAGCATGTGATTAATGGTGTAATTAAGTGATTAGTGTCTTAAAATTAGCAACGGTGTATGATAAATTAAGAGAGTTTTCAGAATCTTGAAACTTGATGTTATGAACTTTCTGTAAAAATTTCTATGTCTGATTTAATTTATTTTCATGTTTAAATATATTTTAATATTATCTTAAAGGTGTTTAAATTATACTAAAATACCAAAGGATGATATAAAATCACAATAAATTGTAGGAAGGTATCTTACTGTGAGAAGCATGTGTAGAAAAATTTTCATAATTTCTGCATCATGATATTTATTTTAATGAATTTTCATACATGATAAAATTTATAAATAATTGTATAGAAATTATGGAAATTAGAAATCATGTTCACATAGGTCTTAGAAATTGACAGTATGGTCCTCACATTGAGTTTGTTGTATTCTAAAAATATCAATAATTATTGATATCTGTAAGTAATATTAGATAATTGTTGATATTTTAATAGAAGTATAAAATTATGAGACAAATATAAATAATACATGAAAAATCTTGAAACTTTACCAGAAGATTTAAATGTTTGTTAGAACTAATTTATGAAAATATCATCGTATTAGGATATCAGAATCATCATTGGTATAATTATCAATGTTTAAATAAATAATTATAAAATTTGAATAAATATTAATATTCTATGAAAAATCTAAAAAAAATCACAGAACTGATATTTTGATATCTGTAAGTTAATTTTCAATATATTTTGGCCATTGTAAGTATTCTGGATAATTGTCTATATTCAAATGTTATTATTATAAATTATTGTAAATTTTAGAAATTGATATAAAAACATTAGAAAATCGACATACTGAATGAAAAATGATGAAAATTTTTAAATATTATACTTCTGTTTGACACAACATTCTGTAAATTTTTTGAAATTATCTGATTATTTTGGATATATTTCGTTGATTTATTATTCAGGATATCTTTTTCTTACTTGGTATGAAAAATTGTAATATAGTGTTAAAAATAGTAATGCAGCGTGAAAAATAATAAAAGTTTTAAGAATGATATTTATGTTACTAATGATGGTTTTAAAAATTATGGTGACTTGTAGAGTGTTGTGGATATATTTAGCTAATATTCCATGTATTAGATAAGTTAAATAATTCAATGAAAATTTTAATTCATGCATGAAAAATTATGAAAAAAAATTATATGCATTGTTACAGACAAATGTAAGTTTCTGTAAAAGTTTAAGAGTCTTATAGTTTTATTAGCTAAATTTAGTCACTTTTTGATGCATGTTGGAATTTAAGTAATTTCAGAAAAATTATAACTATTGTCTGAAAAATAATGAAAAATTTTTGTTCTGACATTTCTTGTAAATTTATTATATTCTTGAAATTTTAATGTATTCTGAGTTTGGATTACGGAATTATACATTTTTGATATATAAATAGATTATAAATAATTCTGTAAAAATATTAAATACTTTCTGAAAAATTATGAAAATTTACTGGTTTGATCCTTTATGTAAATATATTGATTCTCTAAAATTTCAAGGCATTCTGATACATGTAAACAGATTTAGTAATTTTTGATATATAGATATGTCATTATATTTGAATAACTTGAAAATTATAAAAAAAGAAAAATGATTTTAGTATTGGTATATTAATATTCACAGCATGAATTTTGAGTGGCATGTGTCCATTTCATATAAGTCATATTTATATTTTTACCGTACCGTTAGTAATGCCAAATGGACACTGCCACCATAGGGGGAGACTGGAACCAAACTGTAGAAATGCCCCTATAGGGAGGTTCACACTGTACTGGCCCCGAGGGTAATGGGGATTGAAATCTTAGAGGTGAATAAGTACCACTGGTTAAGATGGAGAGGACCTCTCTCGGTTATGCGCAGTAACCAAGACTCATCACTATTTACCTGGGTGATCGAGTACCGACTGACTGTCCTTCTAGTGGTGGTTTGGGCACTGTGTCTGGCTATTTATACCACTGTTACTGTTTATTGAACTGAAATTGAACAACTGTTATTGCCGACTGAATTGACACTGAACTACTATTACTGTTCACTGAGTCGTTATTAATACGAATATTACTGTTCACCGAATTGATACTGAAATTGTTATTACTGTTCATTGATTCATTACTGGAATCATTAGTTAATGTTTACAAATGATGAATCCTTATTTACTTTGTCATGGGTAGGATAAATTTTAATGTACATGCTTTCTTTGTCAAATGATAATAGAATGACTTATGAAATAAATTACCGCAAATCACTTTGGATATGTTGATACATGTTTTGACTGGGGACTATGCTTAGTCTCTTACTAGGTCTGTTGGGTTCGGTGCTATGGATTCAGAGGGGGGTGAATGAATCAACACTTTTAAAACTTCGCTCAATTAAAAAATTCTTCCAGATTAAAAAACTCATAACACTCAAGGATGCTAAGACAAAGACAGATTCAGTTCTACTGAAACTTAAGTACTGTGAAGTATTCAATCAAATAGTAAACGTGCAGTCAATTAGCTCAATGAACATATGAAAGCATCTCGAGCCTAAACATTCATCTAGCGGAAGCAAATATGAAATCAAACCACTGCACAATGATTTTTAGGTGGTTCGGTCCAGCAGACCTACATCCACCCCACACTCAAGCCCGAGAGTGGATTCCGCTGACTCACAGCTTGAACAGCTGGGCAACACAGCTTGCCGTACAACCGCTGATACACAGCTTCACTGGGCCTTCCAGCTTGCCGACCAGAGGAACAGATCCTCTGTAACCGCTGGGCGATACAGCTTAGCCGTCCGAGGTATCCACCTCGCCTGCTGAGTAACACAGCTTGCTGTCCAGAGGATTCCTCCTCTGCAAACCGCTGACTAACAGCTTGAAGAAAGGTAAAAGAGAAAACACAAAATGAGTAGCAACAACGACTAAAAGCTGTAAACACTAAAACACAATATGGCTCTCAAAGAGCTGACTGGCCTGGATTTGATTCACGGTCCAGTGAAGACTGATCTTCAGACTGCTCTCTTCTTCTCTCGATCTCACTATCTCTCCTCAACTTCTTTCCCTTCTTCTTCTGCTAATCTCTCACTCTCTGCTCTTCTCTTTTCTTCCGATCACTCTGTCTCTCTTTCTTTCTTTTTCTCTTCACTCTTTTTCTTCTCCCTTTTTTTTTCTTCTCTCTGTCTGGATCGTGGAGGCTATCCTCTGCTTCAGTCGATCACCTTCTTCTGATGGAAGAGGCTTCATATATATAGAGCAGCAGGAAGCAGATAGGGCGTGTGTCTTCTACATTTCCCGCCCAGAACTTTTGGCCACGTGTCATCTTCCTGTCAGCCCTTCCAGCCTCGGATCACGTGCCTTTCATTAAGCTCTGCAAAGAGTCCCTGTCAGACAGTCGAATAGGATTATCAGTTTAATGTCGACACCTTGTACAGACTATCTGACGGCAATGTTGAAGCAATGTATAGACTCTGTGAATGCGAAACAATGCAATATTCAGACTCTACATATGCAGGGCTATGGCATTGTATAGACTTGGTGAATGCAGAACAATGCCATGTACAGAGTTCATATATGCAGTGCTATGGCCTTTGTACATACTTTACGCATGCAAAACTATGGCATTGTATAGACTTCATACATGCAGAGCTATGCCATGTATAGACTTCATATATGCAAGACTGAGAACATATCAGATGGTTGTACAGACATGCTAAATGAATATGCAGACTCATCGTGCAATGTTGTCTAGACTTAGAATGCAATGCATGAAGTAGTGAATAGACTCAGAGTGAATGACAGACTCTGAGTGCAACCAATGTCCAGACTTGATGGTGTGTTGAATGATGCACAATGCATGTATGAATGTGTGAACTTTGTTTGTGCTGTGCAAGCATGCTAAGATGCAATGTATAGACTTATGCGAGCATGCTGCAGCCAGTGTACAGACTTGTGTGTGCAGCAAGCCGTTGTATAGACTTGGCGATATGAAGCGCACAGGCTGTACAGACTTGATTAATACATGCACAAGATGCTAAGTGACACAGTCCAATGTGTAGACTTCAACCCGTGCAAGCAAAGTCAATGTATAGACTTCAGGATGTGTGGACTTGCCAAAGGAAAGGTTGTACAGACTTGATGCAATGCAAGGCAACGAATGTATAGACTTCACGATGTGTGGACTTACCAAAGGAAAGGCTGTACAGACTTGATGGTGCACAATGTATAGACTTTGGTAAAGCACTTGACGATGTACAGACTTGAGCAAAGAAAGGTCTGTACAGACTTGAAAGTGCACGATGTATAGACTTATGAGTGCAACGTAGGTAAAGGTCCTGAAGAGGCGAAATCTCGCGCTTGTATCCTGAGCGGGCTGTGGATCACCTGAAGATGAACTGCAATACAGGGAAATATATCAGAGGGCCCAGGGGGCTTCCCTGGGGTAAAACCCTCCGATGGCTAAGTCAGTAGAGCTGTGGTGGAAGCAATAATGGGGAGGAGAAAAGCTAGCGCGCGAGATTCCTCTCCACCAGAGGGTGAAGCGGATTGCTCAGGAGTTTGGGTATATGAGTACCTGAATGGCTCCCTCCTTCCGTCGGAGGGTAGCCCTGGTTTAAATAGTGTGCCGCCTTCAGGAGTCCTGCAAGCTGAGGGGTCTCCGGCGGGAGTTACGTCCTCAACGTGGGCTTTCATGGCCTTATCGTGGGAACGTTATCGCCTTGAAGTCCGGCGGTTTCTTGACTCCCCTATCCGTTGGGGACTCTTGAACGGATGATATTTGGTCTGGCCGAGCTCCTGAAATGCCAGCCCTGTCCGGGCGATGAGCATAGCTCGGTGAAAGAGGGGTCGGATAGGTCGGCTAATGCCTGTCTCTCCCGAGCGGGGAAACGGCTTGGGCCGGACCTTCCTTATGACCTAACCATCACTCGGGCCCTCCGAGCCTAGAGGCCTCCGGGGAGAGTTGGTTCCTCGAGTGTTTGTTTATTGGGCTTTTCTTCCCTGGGTGGGCCCTGTGGGCTGTCACCCAGGTGGGCTTGCCTCGTTGGACCCTGTTGGGTCTAGTTGGGCTGCTCTTTGGGTGGGCTACAGAAATCCCCCTCTCCACTTGTCCCCCTCCTACTCCCGAGCCATGGAGGCTCGATCGAGTAGTTTTTGAGGCTTTGAAACCGGCGTGGCTCAGGTGGGTGAAAATTCTGTTGGCGTGATGGAGCCACGTGTAGTGGTCGCCTGGGCCCGTAATGATGATCCTGACGGATTTAAACTGAAGGGGCCCCCCTTTTCTCGGAGCACGGAACGACGTGCCGCCTTCCTCCAGGGTTTTATAGGCGTTGGGCGCTGTTCGTCGTTCTAGGCTTCTCAGGGTTTTGGGCTTTCCTTAGTTTCTTTGCTTCTGGGGCTCCTTGATGCGCCGTGAGGGCACAGTGGAGGCGCAGAGTCTTGCGGCGGCGTTTGAGGAGTTGGCGAGGATAACAGCGGAGGCGGTCCGGCAACTTCCTTCCCCTCCGGAGTCTTCGAGCTCGCGCGAGGGATCATCTTCCGGCTCGATGGCTGGTCTACCTCTGGAAATCGGGCAGGTGAGGCGGGAGCCCGTCTCCAACTGTAGTGAGTTGGGGGAGGCCGAGGTGAGGAAGCTGGAGCATCGCTTTCGCTTGCCTCTCAGGTACAGCTTTGCTGCCGCCGCCCCGTATGAGACGAGTCTGGACAGCCGTACGGGGCACATTTGTACTTTCCTTCTGGCTTGGAAGAGTGGGTTTCGCCTTCCCTTCGAGCCTCTTGTACTCCAGCTTCTCGAGTTTTTCCGGTTGGCGCCTATTCAGTTTGTGGCCAACTCATATCTCCTTCTTTCCGCCTTTCGGATTTTCTGTCGTCAGCACGACATTTTTCCTTCCTTGGACCTCTTTCATTATTTTTTTGAGTTGAAAGCGCACCCGTCGGCGGGGAAGGGCTTTTACTTCATCCAGGCGAGGAGGAACAGGAGTTGCATCTCCCTCGCTGCGAAGGACTCCTCACACAAGGGGTGGAAGACCCAATTCTTCTGGGTGAAGGCGGAGGCGACGGATGAGTTTTGGAGATGTCCGATCTCGCCCAATTTTCATACGAATCTTCCCCCACGCCCGGAGGAGTTCCCTTCCCACGTGGAGCGGCAGGCCGCTCGTCTGCTGGGTAACCGCCAGTCGACCGAGGAGCTGGTGACGCCGGAGAACATCGAACGGTGCTTGCTTACGCGGTTGACGTCGACAGGTACCGCTCTCGAGGCTCTTCTCCTGGGATGGTAGTTACTTTCTTTCTCCTGACCGGGTCTTCTCCCTTTGTGGCAGACGTTAGGCGGGAACCTCTGGAGGAAGCTGCTGAGGTCATTGACCTGGGATATGACTCGGCGGCCGTTGAACCAGATGCTTCTGCGAGTTGCGCCCAAGCCCGAGATAAGGACAAGGGGGTGGCTCACGTGGGGTCTTCACGGCCAATTGGTACAAAGCGCAAGGATCCCATGGCGGGAAAGTTGCGGGAGGCCGTGAAGGCCAAGAAACGGGCCAAGAAGGCCGGTCTTCCTCCTACCGCCGGGGGTGACTCCGGCTCGGCAGTGCTCCCCTCTCGGGGGCAAGATGGGGCCGACCCCTCGGGGCCAGCTTCCCCACCTACCAGGCGAGAGGGGGCCGAGGAGACCGGGGGCCCATCAGAGGGTAGCGATGGGTCGGCTCTCCCCCCCACGGAGGTAGAGGGGGCCGATGTCGAAGTAGCTGGCGTCGAGGCCGGGGGATTGGCCGAAGGCGAGGATGTCTCGGTCGGCGAGGTGCGGGCCGAGACAGGCAGGGCTGGGGGTTCGCCCGCTAGGGCATTGCAGCCCCAGGTGCTTGGAGCTCCCGGTGCGATCGGTCCCACAGCGCCGGTCGAGGTTGGGGGTTCGCCCGGGGAGGCGTCGCAACCCCAACCGACCGTGGCGCGCGAGGCGGTTGGTTCCGTCACTTGAGCAGAGTCTTCTGGCGGGGTGCCCCGGGCGGAGCGGTCCCCTCTGTCGGAGCCCTTGGAAAGGCTCGGCATTACGGGCGACCTGTATCGGGTCTGTCGGTCGATTGCCGCAAGGACGAAGGGGGGAGAAAGGCGCAATACCCCCCCCCCCCACGGGATCCTTGATGTCTTGATGGAGGGCGGCCTGGTCATAGCTCGGTCGGCGGCTTTGATGGCGGAGGCGCACGCCCGGACGGAGGTGGAGCGGTCGAACCTTGCCTGGACCCTTGGGGGCTGCGAGAGGAAACTGGCCCGACTCAAGGAGGAGCATGAGGGGCTCCGGCAGGAGTTCTCCACGTTCCGGGAGGTGGCGCGGGCGAGCCGACTGGAAGCCGGGGTGCTGACCGAACAGCTCGCCAAGACCCAAGAGTCTCTCGAGAGGACAAGCCGATCCCTGGAGGAGGAAAGTCTGCGTCGCCTCGAGCTAGACAATCGCTGGGAGCTCGAACGCGCCGAGCTGCTAGATCGGGCGGAGGTGGCGGAGCGTCTCCGAGCTGAGGCTGAGGCGGACCGGGCCCGGACAGAGGAGCGCGCGGCCGAGGCGGAGCGGGCTCGGGTCGAGCTCGTCGGAAGGGCGGGGCAGGTCGAGGCGGAGGCAATCGAGCGTTACAGGAGCTCGGATGCTTACTCGGCCGACCTGGTAGAAGCCGCCCTACCCTATTACGAGGTAGCACTACGCCGGGGTGCTCGAAAGGGGTTCAAGCAAGGCTATCGCCGGGCGGTGGACTACGCCGATGAGCAAAACTCCGCGATCGAGTTCCCCTTCGGCCAGTGTTATGACTCGGATGAGTCGGTTTCTAGCTCTTCCTCGTCGGTCGGGGGAGATTCGGAGGGGTCGCCTCCATCGGGGTCACCGGCTCTGAGCATTTCGGGAGGGCTCACGACCGAGACAGTTCTCGCATAGGCGAGGTCAGTGTTCGAGCCGGCCGTCACCGAAGGCGCCGGGGGTGACGCGTCTCCTCCCGCCGTTCCCGAATGTCAAAGTGGGCCCGAGGCCTGATGTACTTTGCCTCCTTCCCTTTTTGTCTCTCTTCCCACTTTTTAGTGGGTTTCCTTTTGGTGTGATAATAAATGACTTGCTCCGTTTGAGTACCATCCTTGCCGTGATTTGGTTGGCAGATCTTGAGTGGTTGGGAGGTGCCGATATGTCCTGCGTGGTTTTCGCATGCAGTTTTGGTAGGCTTCTGACGGGGCGTCTTTCCGTTTCCTCATGCTTTGAATGTCAGGCCGCTTCGTGAATCCCGCTAGCGCGGGGGACGAGGAGTTGGAGGTGACTGTTCAGGGGAGAAATCCTTTGGCGTGTTTCCGAGGAGGGGGGGGTCATTTAAGGCGTGTAGCCTCCTTTGGCCTATAAGAAGGACCGAAAGGCGCCCTTTCCTCTTCACTGCTTAGGATTTTCTCTAACAGTCTTTCCTCGCTCCTTCCTCTTCACTCTGCATTGTGCCCTTGTATTCGGAGCATGGAGGATCCTTCGGAGGGCGACGCCGTCGACGACGGGGAGCGGCGGGCTCCCGCTGCCCTATAATGTTGAACGGATCCCACGGTCGCCGCGCGTGCACGAGACGGGTCCGACGGTCGCCGCGCAGATCTGGAGAGGGCTTCGACGTGTGAAGGCACGGTTCTTGCCCTTTCTCAATTCCAGCGTGGCTTCCGGGTGGATGCCGAGGCGGAGGACGGATGGGGGCATCAGGGGAGCCTGCCGTCACTTCCCTCCGTGTGAGGGGAGGAGGCGACTCCAGCTCCCTCCTAACCTCTCCCAGCAGCCTCTTTTTCCCTCTTCTGCTCTTCATTTCTTTCACTATTCGGGGGCTGCTTGCTCTCTCCTTCCTTCCAAGGAGTTGGCAGATTGGAAGAGGGGAGGCTTTCACGGCGCTCCTTTTTCCTAGTTGTTGCCAACTTGAGAGGTAGCCTTCCTCAACGTTTAAAGGTGGCCTCCCTCCTGCAATCCCTTTGTCACCTTTGTCACGGGCCACTCGAGGCAACTGGCTTGACCACCTCTTGTCCGAGCCAGTTTCCGCACGGGACAGAGTCAGTGACTGGACGCGAGGAGATCAAGACCGAGTCAGTCGAGCGATGACCCCTTGAGGCGGTGTTAGACAGATTTTTGCTTTTTGCTATGTGATGTACTGGCATTTGCATATCTGATGTACCAATGGTTTGGAATGAAAAGAAAAGGGATTTATTCCGTCCATCTTGCTGTACAATTTCAAAAATAGAATTTGCGTAGTGCAGCTGTGTTCCATGTCCGAGGAATAGGTTCCCCTTCCATTGTCGCTAACCTGTACGCACCTTTTCCGAGCGTCTCGACCACTCGGTAGGGGCCTTCCCAGTTGGGGGATAGCTTGCCCGCCGCCTCTAGTGGTCGAGAGGCTTCGGCCTTCCTGAGGACGAAGTCCCCCGGTTGGAAACGTCTGTCTCAGACCTTGGCGTTGTAGTATCGAGTGAGGCGGCGCTGGTACTCCGTTGCCCGGACGTTCGCGATCTCTCGGAGTTCGTCTGCTAGGTCGAGGTTCTCGAGCAATTTTTGCCCGTTTGCCTCGAGTGAGAAGCTGATCACTCGGAGAGACGGATTGGCGATCTCCAATGAAACGACGGCTTCGGTGCCATATACCAACTGAAAAGGGCTTTCACCGGTTGCCGTCCTGGGGGTTGTTCGGTGCGACCACAGTACGCTAGGCAATTCCTCGAGCCAGCTACCCTTAGCCTTGCCGAGTCTAGTTTTTATGCCTTTCAAGATAGTCTTATTGGCATTTTCAACCAGCCCGTTGGCCTGAGGGTGGGCGACCGAAGTGAAGTGGTTGCGGATATTTAGGTCGGCGCATCTATCTCGGAAGTACCGAGAGTCGAATTGCCGACCGTTATCACTTACTATCACTCGGGGGATGCCAAAGCGACAAATGATCGATTTCCAAACAAAGCCCCAAACGACTGTCTCAGTGATCCTTACCGTAGCCTCGGCCTCGATCCACTTGGTGAAGTAGTCGATGGCGACGATGATGAACTTCTTCTGGGACTGGGCCGTTGGGAATGGCCCAAGGATATCGATTCCCCACCGAGCGAAAGGGTAAGGCTCGGCTAGGGTGACAAGTTCCGTAGCCGGCTGATGGACCAAGTGGTCGAACCGCTGGCATCGGTTGCACTGTTGAACATAGGCCGAGCAGTCGCGCTGCAGGGTGGGCCACCAGTACCCCTGTCGTAACAGGATTCTAGCCAGTGACCTTGCCCCTGAGTGTGTTCCGCATAGGCCTTCATGAATCTTTTGGATGGCTCGGCCTGCCTCGTCGGGACCGAGGCACTTCAGGAGGGGACCGGAGAACGATCTTCGGTAGAGAGTGTTGTCGAAGACGACGAAGCGCCGAGCTTGATACTTCAGTCGGCGAGCTTCTCGAGGGTCGGAGGGCTCTTGGGAGTCTTGTAGCCAGGACAGGTAGGGGGAGCGCCAGTCACTTGAAGTGGTCGAGTCAACAACGAGGAGCTCCGTGTCAATGCTCGGGCGCTCTAGCTCTTCTAGGAGGACCGATTGTGTACCTTCCGGGTCTAGGGAGGAGGCCAATCGAGAGAGGGCGTCCGCCCGAGAGTTTTGCTCCCGAGCTATCCGGACTACCCCAAATTCCTCGAACTGTTGGGCCAGGCTCCGGACCAACTGAAGGTATTTGATCATGGGTGCCTCCCGAGCTTCATACTCGCCGCTGACCTGACCTGCGACTAGTTGAGAGTCGGTGTGGATCCTGACTCGCTTGACCCCCAGCCGTCGAGCCATGCGTGCTCCCGAGATAAGGGCCTCGTACTCAGAAGCGTTGTTAGATGCCTGAAAGTTGAATTTCAAGGCGTACTGTAGCTCTATCCCTTCGGGGGACCTCAGGAGTATCCCCGCACCGCTGCCTGCCGAATTGGACGATCCGTCGACGAACAGTTCCCAGGTTGGCTCGGTCGTGGTCGGAGGCCTGTCCTCGGCGGGGATGGTGTTTTCGGCAATGAAGTCGGCGAGCGCTTGGCCTTTGATTGCTGATCACGGCCGGTACGAGATGTCGTAGGCCCCGAGCATAATGGCCCATTTGACGAGTCGCCCTAAGGCCTCGGGGTGGGCCAGAATCTTCTTCAACGGCTCGCCGGTTAACACGGTGATGGGGTGCCCCTGGAAGTAGGGGCGAAGGTAACCAACGCTAGCACGAGTTTCTCGGTTGCGGGGTACCTCCGTTCGGCCTCATTGAGCACCTTGCTGGTGTAGTAGACCGGTCTTTCGATTCCCGAGTCATTTCTGACTAGGACCGAGCTGACCGTGGATGGCGTCGCCGAGAGGTAGAGCAGCAAGACTTCGCCTGGGGCGAGCTTGGAGAGCACCGGTGGCGAAGGCAGGAACTTTTTAAGCTCGGCGAATGCTGTTTGGCACTCCTCATCCCATGCGAACGTAGCAGACGCTAGCTTGGGTCCCCTCATCAGTTTGAAGAAGGGCAAGCATCGTTCGGCCGCACGGGACAGGAAGTGGCTGAGAGCGGCCACACGCCCTGCCAGACGCTGAACGTCTTTAATGCATGTGGGCGGGCGCATGTCCAGGATGGCCTGGACTTTGTCGGGGTTGGCTTCGATCCCGCGCTGAGTGACCAGGAAACCCAAGAACTTCCCGGATTTTACTCCAAAGGCGCACTTGGTGGGGTTGAGCTTCATGCTGTACTTAAGGAGGGTGCCGAAGGTTTCGGCAAGGTCGGTGAAGTGGTCTTGGGCCTTGGGGGTCTTGACGAGCATGTCGTCAATGTAAGCCTCGACGTTCCGACCCAGCTGTGCCTCGAACATGTGATTTACCAGTCGCTGATATGTGGCTCCGGCGTTCTTCAACCTGAAAGGCATCTGGGTGTAGCAGTACACGCCGCAGTCAGTGATGAAGGCGGTCTTCTCGACGTCTTCTGGATTCATTCTGATCTGGTGATAACCTGAATAGACATCCAGGAAACTGAGTATCTCGTTGCCCGAGGTTGAATCAACCAATTGGTCGATGCTCGGTAGCGGATAGCAGTCCTTGGGGGTAGCCTTATTCAGATCGGTGAAGTCCACGCACATTAGCCATTTGCCTGTAGTTTTTGGCACCAGGACAACATTGGCTAGCCACGTAGGGTACATGACTGGTCTGAAGAGGCCTGTCTCTTGTCCCTTGGTGACCTGCGCCTTGATGATCGCCTGTTTCTCGGGCGCATGCTTCCTTCTCCGTTGCTGTACGGGCCTCACGGTGGGGTCGAGGCTGAGCTTGTGCATCACGGTCTTCTCTGATATGCCAGGGAGTTGATCATCGGACCAAGCAAAGACCTGAACGTACTCAGAAAGGAAATTTTTGTATTGCTGCTGTTCCATGGGTGGTAGGTCGGCTCCGATCCTTACTCCGAGGGCCGGGTCATCGTTTAGGAATACCGTTAGTAATTCGCCACCGGGCTCGGTGGTTACGGTCTTCCCTTCGATTCCCTTGGGGCCCTTATCTCCCCCGTCCGACCTTGAGGCTTCCACTGAGATGTTGTAGCACCTTCTAGCCGTGGCCTGGTTACCTCGGACTTCCCCCAACCCATTTTTGGTGGGAAACTTCATTTTCTGGTGATAGGTAGATGGTACGGCCTTTATCCGACTGAGAATTTTTCGGCCGAAAATGGCGTTGTACGCTATCATACCCTTAATCACTATGAAGTCCACCATGACCGTAACGGTTTTGGGTGGGGTGCCGATGGTGACCGACAGGCTTAGGGCTCCCTTGGGGTAGGTGGCTAGGCCGTTAAACCCGCAAAGGGGTGTTCGGATCGGGCAGAGCTTGGATGGGTCTTCCCCCATCTTAAGGAAACAGTCCATCATGCGGGGTCTTCAGCCCTTCCAGGTCTTGGTCGGAGAAGACTATGACCTGGGGCTCCCTCGGCGGGCCGCTGGAGGGTTCTAAGACCTGGCTGGCCCGCTCGGCATGACGCTTCCTTCCTCGGCTGGTGTCGCCGCCCGACGCCGTTCCTCCGGAGATGACGTTGATGTGGACCCCTCGGGGGGCGTTGTCGATCTCCTCGGTGGCGTCTCGGTCTTCTTTGCGCCCGGCTGCAAACCGGGCCAGGTGCCCCTGACGGATGAGACGTTCGATCTCGTCCTGGAGCTGGTGGCAGTCGCCGGTGTGGTGCCCGTGGTCGCCGTGGAACAGGCAATGCCTGTCGCGCTTGCGGTTCTTCGATCTCATTGGTTCGGGCCGGCGGAGGAGTCCCGAGTCTTTGATGTCTTCATAGATCTCGTAGACTGGCGCGGTCAACGGGGTGTACCGCTCATACTTCCTCTTGCGCTCTCCTTCCCGATCGCGCTTCTTGCCCGAGCCTGGGTTTGGCTCGGAGGCTCGCTTCTTGTCCCCCTCCCGACCCGAGCCGGTTGTGTCTCGGCAGGCGCTGAGTACTTCTTCACACTCGGCGTGGCGCAGTGCCAGAGTCACTAGCTCGGCAAGGGTCGAGGGAGGGTGGAGGACAAGTTCGCGGCGGAGGTTCTCGTCCCGGGTGCCCCCGGTCAGAGCGGTCGTGGCCGAGGCCACATCCAGGCGGGGAATTCTGAGGGCTTCCGATTTAAATCGGTGGACATAAGCCCGGAGCCTTTCCCCTTGTGCCTGTTTGAGGGCCAAGAGCCCCGCTACTGACCTTGGGGGGGCGCTTCCGGCGAAGCTCTCCTTGAAGACTCACCCGAATTGCCTGAAGTCCCGGATGGACCCAGGGGCGAGGGCCCGGAACCATGCCTGAGCACCTTGGACTAGGGTGGCCGCAAAGGCTCGGCATTTAATAGGATCCGGTGCTCCATGCAGAGTCACCAGGGCGTCGAAGCTGTCGTAGTGGTCAGCTGGGTCACCCTGGCCATCATAGAGCTTGAAGGTCGGAATGGAGGTTCTGGGAGACACCTCTGCCTTCAAGATGTATTCGGAGAAAGGGGATTTCTCCTCATCCTCCGGGAAAGAGGTTTTCTACAGGGCGCGGAGGGCGCGCTCTTGCTCTGCAAAATGTCTTTTGAAATCCCTCAGCCGGAGGGATAGTTCTGGCTGCGGTCGTGTCGTGGGACTGAGGGGAGCGTCGTGGCGATCCTCAGGACCGCCGGCGCTCGGGCGTGGAGGCCTCGCCCCCTGCTTCCCTTTTCTGGGCGTGGAGGAAGCCTCTTGCTCCGGGGGAGGAGCTTGCGAGGGTCCTCCCACGTTGTTGCAGATGAGCTGCTGACCGCGGAGGGTGAAGCGGCCCCCAGCGGTATGCTGGGACGCACTTCGACGGGGGGGGCTCCCGGACGGGGCGCGGGACCTGGCATCCCTTGCCGCCTGGGCCCTCATGAGCTCCACGAGGACGTCAAGCTTCTTATTGAGGGCCTGGAAGACCTCGTCGCCGCCGTTGGGGGGTACCCCCGTCACCGTCGGAGGGGGCGGCGGTCTGTTGGTGGGGACGTTGGCGTTGGAGGGAGGGTTCTGTGAGGCCCTAGAGGGGCCATCTCCTGCCGCCACCGCGGCCTTTCCCTTCTCGACGGCGGATCTCCTCCCTGAGCTTCTTCTCACCATCTCGGCTCTTCGTGCATTTCCCACAGACGGCGCCAGATGAAGAGGCGAAATCTCGCGCTTGTATCCTGAGCGGGCTGTGGATCACCTGAAGATGAACTGCAAGACAGGGAAACGTATCAGAGGGCCCAGGGGGCTTCCCTGGGGTAAAACCCTCCGATGGCTAAGTCAGTAGAGCTGTGGTGGAAGCAATAATTGGGAGGAGAAAAGCTAGCGTACGAGATTCCTCTCCACCAGAGGGTGAAGCGGATTGTTCAGGAGTTTGGGTATATGAGTACCTGAATGGCTCCCTCCTTCCGTCGAAGGGTAGCCCTGGTTTAAATAGTGTGCCGTCTTCAGGAGTCCTGCAAGCTGAGGGGTCTCCGGCGGGAGTTACGTCCCCAACGTGGGCTTTCATGGCTTTATCGTGGGAACGTTATCGCCTTGAAGTCCGGCGGTTTCTTGACTCCCCTATCCGTTGGGGACTCTTGAATGGATGATATTTGGTCTGGCCGAGCTCCTGAAACGCCAGCCCTGTCCGGGCGATGAGCATAGCTCGGTGAAAGAGGGGTCGGATAGGTCGGCTAATGCCTGTCTCTCCCGGGCGGGGAAACGGCTTGGGCCGGACCTTCCTTATGACCTGACCATCACTCGGGCCCTCCGAGCCTAGAGGCCGCCGGGGAGAGTTGGTTCTTCGAGTGTTTGTTTATTGGGCTTTTCTTCCCTGGGTGGGCCCTGTGGGCTGTCACCCAAGTGGGCTTGCCTCGTTGGACCCTGTTGGTGTTGACACCCATTTTTTTACCCAATAAGTCGGGTCATCTCCTTATTTCATTCTATACGATGCTCCGAGTTGTTCACCCTTCATTGAGTCTCTTGGTTAGTTGAAGCCTATTTCTTGGGTCTTAATTCCTGGATTAAGATGTGGCTCCCGGTGGCATTTCGTTGGATGAATCTTAGCAAACCCTTCACTCTATTTTTGAACCTCAATGCTAATAACGGTCCCAGTCAGGCGCGTTGCTTCCTTCTGACGGATGGGTCCTGGACCGTTACTCTTTGAAGAGTCTTAAGGCTTAAGGCCTCATTGTAAAGCTTATCCTTTTGATTACACGTTGATGATGACGGTCTGTCGTGCAGCCGTCGTTTCATTCTGACGCCCTATGCCTTGGCCGTCGCTTCCTTGAAGAGTCCTATTGTTTGGATCTTCTTCCTGTTGATCTTATCTCTTTGGGATAGGGTTGAAAATGGCGGTCGTTCCTTGATGCGTTACTTCCAAGTGGCGGTCTGTCGTGCAGCCGTTACTTCCCTCCGAGAGTCCTGGTAGTTCAGGCCTTTTCTCTGCTACTCCGTGGTTGAGATAAGGATTTGGATTGACGTTATCTCTTTCAAATCTGATCCTCAGGACCCCCCATTTGTTTCTATGGACTCTTGGTGATATTATCTTCGAGGATTTGCTAAGATTTATCCCTCTTTCCTGCTGAATTATCCTCTGCTCGACCTAAGAGTTTGAGGGTCTATAAATAGAACCCTTGACTTCATGGCCAAAAGGAGAGGAAGATTTGAATTCACGACGAAGTGCTGCCGAACTCAGGAGCCATCTTCATCCAGGAGGAGCTGCTTCCCACGTCCATCCATCTTCTAATCAAGGGAGTACTTTAGTTTGGTCTTTCAAGTTCATCCTTGCATGCTTGAGTTCTTCCTTAGTTTTCCTCAAACAAAGCATTGTCCCTCCTCTTCCTCCACGTTTTTCACTGTTCTTTAAGCATACAAACATCCTCCCAAACTTTTAAAAACACCCAGAGGGGTTAAAAAACCAAAAACTCCCCGGTAATTCCCTCTCCTTTTGATGTTCTTAAACTCTTTAAGAATTGATGCTATGGTTGCGAAGAGGGCTGATTGAGGTTGTCTTGTCTTGTCTTTCTACTTCTTTGGCAGGTTTACAGGTTCATTAGCACGAGGCCCAAGTCTTCTAGCCGGCTGGAAGAGTTGGAGTTACAAGGATTCAAGCTTTACTACTGCAGGTTACCTGACGGTCTGGTGCAGGCGCGTCACTATCTTCCGACGGTCTATCGTACGGCCGTCGCTTCTAAGCGACGCACGGGGTTCTGGCCGTTACTTCCAAGTTGATCTGCAGGCTTTCTCTGGTTTTCTCTCCCGTGGGCGGGTGCTTCATCCACATATTTCCAAGGTATATTCAGGTCTTTGACTTGTGTTTACTTTGGTGGCGATCACATCTTTCCTTGGTATTGGGCATTAACTGTCTTCTTCATCATATCTTCTTTATTTTCCTTGCTTGCCCCACCTTCACGGTGTGTTTTTATTTATTCCTTGCTCCACGCCCCGGCGTGTATTTTCCTTTTCCTTAGCGTAATTTGATCGAGATAGCATGCCCATGCTAGAGCTAGCTATGATTGCCTAGGTTCATGTTCACATGTTCATAGGTTTGAGTAGATCTTTGATTGCTTGTTTGTCATCTTGCCATATTACTTTGCAAACCTCAAAAGTAAGATAAAAGATAGGCAAATAAATATCAACAGTTGGGTCTAGTTGGGCTGCTCTTTGGGTGGGCTATAGAAATCCCCCTCTCCAGGTCCCAATGTATAGACTTGGAATTTGAACTGGTGGATGTACAGACTTCACCGATGTATGGACTTTACCTAATGCATAAGACGCTAAGTGAGACAGACAATGTACAGACTTAGCCAATGCAATGTACAGACTTACTGAGCTGACGCTGCATGAGACACTAAGTAAGACGGACAGTGTATAGACTTCACAGCTCAAGTGAGATGGTGGATGTACAGGCTTTGGAGCTCAACTGAGACGGACGATGTATAGACTTAGCCTGTGCGAACAATGCAGCAATGTATAGACATTATCATGCAGACAGTACCTCACATGCATTAGTGTATAGACTGTATGCCTGATGGATGCACTGATGTAGTACATGCACAGAGGAAGCAATGCACCGATGCAATGCATGCACATAGCAGGTATTGAACTGAAGCAATGGATGTATAGACTTGTGTTCTCAACGATGCACAAACACAACAATGCAATGTATAGACTCGCTAGTTATGCCTGCACAGTCGAATGTATAGACTTGAATAGTGAAACACAAAGAGAGACGCTGAATGAGACGCTGAAGTCTGTATAGACTTTAACAGTGAGACACGAGCGTGTGTGTGTAGAATGTACATACTTTCCGAATGCACTAAGACGCTAAGTGAGACAGTGTACAGACTTTTAGCAACACACGATGTACAGACTTTCTCAACTCTGTGGCGTGCAACTAATCAATGTGTAGACTATATGAATGCATGAAATAGCTGTGCCTGCGAGGAATGCAGTGTACAGACTTTGTGAATGTGCAACACATGCAATGTGTAGACTATGCTCGTCTGCAACACATGCAATGTATAGACTTAAGATGTCTGCTACGCATGCAATGTAAAGACTGTGCTGAGAGTGATTATGCATGAATGTATGGACTGTATAGACATAAAAATTAACATATGCATAGATCTAAGATTAGATAGAACATTACCTGATCTAACTGTGCATTGACTGCACCTGTCAGAGATTTGACTTTGACATAGGTTGACTTCATGAGTGTGAGTCATCCTTAAACCTGTTCTGACAGTTCCTCATATTTCATCAGGATTAAATCATCAATACATAATGAGCCATAACAGTTGTCATCATCAAAACCACAGAACCCCATAACATTTGTCATCATCAAAACCACAGAGCCACAGGGGACACAACAATCTCCCCCTTTTTGATGATGGCAATATTATGAGTCATTGCCTTAGATTCATCATGATGAATATGTAATGAGCATGTAATAATGCACCATGTATGCAAATGATGACTCACAAAAGTTTCTCCCCCTTTGACAACAGTAAAAAGGACTGGAATGATCATTGACTGTTGAAAGAGATGATATAGAAGCTTTTATGCAATGCTGAAACTCCCCCTATCAACATGCATGTTTGACTACTCTCCCCTTAACTACAGATGATCCAGAACTTCACTTGAAGAACAGGAATGAACTCTGGTTATCCAATAAATCAATCTTAAATCAGCCATTACAAAGAATCTGAATTCTGGTTGTGGCACCTCACATATGCATGAACAGAATGAAACAGGTGAAAGGTCCACAGAACCAGAACTGATTGCAGAACAAGATGGAAGATTCCAACAGTATGGAGAGTAAAGTGATTGATGATAGAAGGTAAGAGTTGACAACAATCATCACAAGACATCTCAAAGAGTAATCAATAGCAAGATTTATGTTGATCAGGCTGTCTGGAAAGAATCTGATCATGAGAGATTTTAATGCTTGCACTACTTCAATAAGTCTTAAGAAGTATAGACTCTTCTATCATAAAGGGTTATGAAGTGGCAACTTAACCAATCTGATTTAATTATGATGTATACCAAATTTGTTAAATTAAACTCAATACTCATATCTGAATCCAAGTTTTAATAAAGGTGAACCAAATATTTAGATAACACTCAAAATCAATCATCTTTATCTTACACACATGATCTCAATGACTCTTTTAAGAGTTACACAGATTAGTATTGATGTTAAACACTTTTTACAAGAATATGAGTTGATAGAATTTTCAATATATTTTCATTTGAAGCACATTATATTTTTCTGAGCAATTTAGGTTGATCAACACCTTTTTACATGAGGCACAACACATCTCAGGTGAAGTGACCTAGTTACTCAGTGTGATAATTGTCATTGCCTCTCAACTTCGAGAGCAGAGTTAGTAATATAAGTGTCTTTTTATATGAGAAGACACCTTGATCAGAGGCCAGACTCCCTAGTTACTCAACACAAATAAGCCATTGCTCTGTCAGGTTTTTCGATAAATTTTTATCAGAGATAACTATGGCACCTCATGACATGAGTTACTTTATTTCATTGATAAAGAACCCAGTTTCTCAGTGACCGAGTCATTGCTCTGAATTCACAATTTTTCATTTAGTGAACATTTTTCAAGTTAATGTTTAACCACAGTACTCACTCTATGTATCTCTACCAAAGTAGCATTGATTTCAAATTTTCAGATATCAGATGAGAGAGTCTAAGGTTTACATGACACATGTGGTTAAAGTTTATTAAACCTTATTATTCAGATATTTTCAATTCATTTAATTACAAATCTGAGAATACATTAATCTTATATCAGTCTGATTCAGTGGTAATTCTTAAACCTATATGATAGGAATTTCTACAAAGTTCTCAGACTCAATTTCATGACATGCAGCTTAATTTCCTCAGACCAGAAAGGAAAAATTTAGCTGACCAACTTATCAATCAGTAGAACCAAATCAGTCACACCAGCTGAAAGATGTATGAAGGATAAGCATAAGCTGGTGGAAGAGTAAATCACTAATAGAGAAGAACATTAGAAGAGAGTTTATCATCAGACAGTAGCTGAGTCTGGAATACAGACTGATCAGCTGTTTTAGAGAGGATAACAGAGAATTTAGATAAACCACTTGAGTGTAGCAAGTAGATCAGATAGCTAGACAGTGAGAGTTCAAGAGATGAATAGATGAGATGAAATAGGAATGCTCCCCCTATCTAAATGCAATGGAATATCTTTTTATGTTTTTCAAAATTTTATATATGCACTACTCTTCATATGTGCAGTATGCAACAAATCTGATAAGGAGAGCATGATGACCAAGCAACAGTAGACAAGCTCCCCCTGACAAAATACATGATATGCAATGAATCATTTCTTTTCAGATTTTTCAAATTTGATGATATGCAGTCCACTACTCTATATGAAGACTTGACCCATGGTACTAAGCGGAGGACTTGGTCCAAGGACCACCTCACACATGGCAGTAGCATCGAGACATACTCCATCTGCCCTTCAGCACTGTTCCATTTAATATACCATGATGGTCATGCATGATAATGCAGTGCTACATGTAGTGAGTTACTTCTTTTGGAATTTTTCAATATGATGATATGTAATGCAGTCACTACATGTATGCTTATGCAATGACTCTCATTCAGATATTATTCATGTAAATCAGACAGAAGATAATTACCATAAGCATGATTATTAACCATCAACCTTAACCATTCAAACTCCCCCTGACTAAGTGCATGATATACAGTGAAAGCACAGCTCATGATTTAAAATTTATGCTCGAAGAAAAATCATGATGTTCAACTAGAGAGAGACACTGTCAAGTTCATCAATTTCATTTCAACTTTTCAGAAAGTTTTGACTAAACACAAATCAAGTCAACAAGATGCTTAACCATATCAAGCAAGTAATTTTCAGATGATGGAATTTAAGATGAGTATTCAGAACAAACCTGAAAAGCAGAACTCTTCCTGTTGAGTGCCTTGGTTTATTTACCCTACTTTTTCATTCCAAGGCACACCTGTAACATGTTAATCAAGTTGATCCTGCAGGGACCCAAACAACCTTGGGTCCCGAGTTAACTCTAACAAGTGTTCTGAATAGTTTCTTGGCAACATTATCATCATTCTCCATCAGGTAACAATTATTCATGAAATGACCAAACTTTCCACAATATCTACATGATATAACAGCCCTTGAATTCTTTTTGTGAACATTGTTATAATCATGTAACCTATGTGAGTTAGCATGAGAATTTCTGTTACTTGCATGAGATTTTGATTTACCATTACCTGCCCACCAGCATTCAGAAGCTCTGTGGCCAAGTTTTCCACATTCAACACATGCAAGAATCTTTTCCTTAAAAGCAGTTTTATTTCTTCCAAAAAAAAATTCTATTTGCAGGGAATTTGACAAATTTTGAATTAAAGTGATTTCCCTGAACATACCAGCAGTCCTTGACTACATGCCCATACTTACCACATTCAAAGCACCTAACATGCTTACTTCTAGATCTAGAATTATTCCTGTAATTCCCTGACCAACACTCAACAGCCTTATGACCTGACTTGTTGCAATTGAAGCATGTGATGTGCTGGTTAAACTTAAGTTTGTTTCTGTTGTACCCATGATGATCAGAAGATCTAGCATGCAGTTTATCATCTTGTTTCATGATGAAACATGCATCCATGATATGACCATGCTTACCACAGTAATAGCAAGAAGCATCAGATTTTCTAGGGGCATGGTTTCTTTTAGATAAATTTCTAGATGCATGCGAATGAGTACATGAGGCATGAGCATTTTACATTGACCCATCAAATTCAGCCGAGCTAACTGATTTCATGACACAAGTAGGGACATTTTTAACCCCATCTTTCTTTCCATTCTTGTTCAATTGTTTAACTTTGTTTACAATTCTTGTTTGTTTTTCATCTTTCTGTGCCTTAAATTGAAAGACAGATGATGGAGGTGATTTCAGATTTTTGTTTTGTTTTGGGTATTGACTTGAGGTACCAGCTACATCAGAGCTTTGCACAAAGGTAGTGTATAGCTGGTTTCTAGTAGTTTCCTTAACATCAGAACTACAGCTTGTCCCCCTTTTTGAATTCTTGTCCTCACTTTTCATGACAGATGTCCTTTTTCCTTTTATTTCAGCAGACTCAATTCCTGAATTTTCCAGATCATGAATTTTATCTTCCAAAGATGCTATATAAAGCTCATAACTGCTATCTCCTGTTCACTGCAATTGACACATTCACTTAAGACTTTATTTGCAGTTTTATACTTCTCAACTTCTTGTTCCAGATTGCTCAAGATTTTTAATTCTTCATCACAAACAGCTTTTCCCTTTTCTGTGGTGAGAAGTCTTTTAGACAAGCCATTGTTTAACCATTTCAATTTTTCAACTTCAGCTTTCAATTCAGTGTTTTCTTCCTCAAGTTTTTGTGGTTGAGCTTCCTTAATAATAGATTTTTCTTTTTCGACGGTCAGAAATCACTGTGAGAAAATAGTATTTAAAACCACCAGTTTCTTGTTTTGTTCCCTTAGTTTTTTGTTTTCTTCAGTCAGCTTCTTGACTCCTTCATTACAATTTTCTCTTCCAGACATCAGCTCCAGCTTTTCAATTAGTTCCTTTTCTCTTTCTTCCACTTTAGTTTTCTCAATAATCATATTTTTGTGATCCTCTTTAAACGAGGCAATTTACTTATTCACCCATTCATTCTCACTAAAAAGATCTTCATTACGTTCTCTTAGAGCCGAGCACATTTTGCAGTTTGATTCAGCAGAAGAAGAATGTGAAGCCTCCCCATTGATTTCATTTATTCTAGCCATAAGATTTTCATTTTTCTTTTGAAATTCTTTATTCTCAAGTTTTAGTTTATCCAATTCAGAATTAACTTCATTCAACTCTTGCATGTTTTTTAGATGCTCATTTTTCATCTTAATAAGCTGATTCTCCAGTTTAGATATCTTGTCCAAACATGTTTGTTTTTCAAGTTTTAGAGAACCATTTTGTTCCTTAAAGTTCTGAACATCTAACATACATGCATCATAAGATTGTTTTAGATTTGGACATTTTTCACAGGAAGCTTTCAAATTTATCTAGATCACATTTCTTTTTCAATCTTTTATTCTCAGATTTTAATCTTTCACATCTATCATTAAGTTCCTCATTTATATTCCATAGATCATCAATCGAAAGTTCTTCAGATTCATAGCTTACCTGAGATGAGGTTTCATCATCATCATTTCTCCGATCAGCCATCAAGCATTTGCTGTGATTCCTAATTAGCTTCAATTTTTCAAAAATTTCTTTGGCAGACCTGCACGAAGAAATGCATTCGATTAGAGGTCTGTCAATTGATTCTTTTAGTAAAACTACTGCTCTAGTGTTGACAGAGTCTTTCAATTTGTCCTTCTCAGTCCATCTAGATTTATCTTTTGATAGTTTGTGTGGACCATGAGTTATTACCTTCCAAAGATTAGGATCAGTAGATTTTACATACCTATGAAAGTTTTCTATCCAAGAATCAAAATTATTACCTCTGAATATCAGAGGATTAGCCATCGAGATATGATAAATGCACTAAAATCAGACAAGCAAATCAAGACACTAAACCGGTGAGACAAATCACAGAACACAAGAGACCCACTCTGAAATGCACCAAAAACTAGCAGGATCTGCTGCGGATTGTTAGATCCTATGCACAGCAATCCGCTCTGATACCAAGTGTTGGGTTCGGTGCTATGGATTCAGAGGGGGGGTGAATGAATCAACCCTTTTAAAACTTCGCTCAATTAAAAAATTCTTCATGATTAAAAAACTTAGAACACTCAAGGATGCTAAGACAAAGACGTATTCAGTTCTACTGAAACTTAAGTACTGTGAAGTATTCAATCAAATAGTAAACGTGCAGTCAATTAGCTCAATGAACATATGAAAGCATATCGAGCCTAAACATTCATCTAGCGGAAGCAAATATGAAATCAAACCACTGCACAATGATTTATAGGTGGTTTGGTCCAGCAGACCTACATCTACCCCACACTCAAGCCCGAGTGTGGATTCCGCTGACTCACAGCTTGAACAGCTGGGCAACACAGCTTGCCATACAACCGCTGATACACAGCTTCGCTGGGCCTTCCAGCTTGCCGACCAGAGGAACAGATCCTCTGCAACCGCTGGGCGATACAGCTTAGCTGTCCAAGGTATCCACCTCACCTGCTGAGCAACACAGCTTGCTATCCAGAGGATTCCTCCTCTGCAAACCGCTGACTAACAGCTTGAAGAAAGGTAAAAGAGAAAACACAAAATGAGTAGCAACAGCGACTGAAAGCTGTAAACACTAAAACATAATATGGCTCTCAAAGAGCTGACTGGCCTGGATTTGATCCACGGTCCAGTGAAGACTGATCTTCAGACTGCTCTCTTCTTCTCTCGATCTCACTATCTCTCCTCAACTTCTTTCTCTTCTTCTTCTGCTAATCTCTCACTCTCTGCTCTTCTCTTTTCTTCCGATCACTCTGTCTCTCTTTCTTTCTTTTTCTCTTCTCCCTTTTTTTTTCTTCTCTCTGTCTGGATCGTGGAGGCTATCCTCTGCTTCAGTCGATCACCTTCTTCTGATGGAAGAGGCTTCATATATATAGAGCAGTAGGAAGCAGATAGGGCGTGTGTCTTCCACATTTCTCGCCCAGAACTTTTGGCCACGTGTCATCTTCCTGTCAGCCCTTCCAGCCTCGGATCACGTGCCTTTCATTAAGCTCTGCAAAGAGTCCCTGTCAGACAGTCGAATAGGATTATCAGTTTAATGTCTACACCTTGTACAGACTATCTAACGGCAATGCTGAAGCAATGTATAGACTCTGTGAATGCGAAACAATGCAATGTTCAGACTCTATATATGCAGGGCTATGGCATTGTATAGACTTGGTGAATGCTGAACAATGCCATGTACAGACTTCATATATGCAGTGCTATGGCCTTTGTACATACTTCACGCATGCAAAACTATGGCATTGTATAGACTTCATACATGCAGAGCTAGGCCATGTACAGACTTCATATATGCAAGACTGAGAACATAGCAGATGGTTGTACAGACATGCTAAATGAATATGCAGACTCATCGTGCAATGTTGTCTAGACTTAGAATGCAATGCATGAAGCAGTGAATAGACTCAGAGTGAATGACAGACTCTGAGTGCAACCAATGTCCAGACTTGATGGTGTGTTGAACGATGCACAATGCATGTATGAATGTGTGAACTTTGTTTGTGCTGTGCAAGCATGCTAAGATGCAATGTATAGACTTATGCGAGCATGCTGCAGCCAGTGTATAGACTTGTGTGTGCAGCAAGCTGTTGTATAGACTTGGCGATATGAAGCGCACAGGCTGTACAGACTTGATTAATGCATGCACAAGACGCTAAGTGACACAGTCCAATGTATAGACTTCAACCCGTGCAAGCAAAGCCAATGTATAGACTTCAAGATGTGTGGACTTGCCAAAGGAAAGGCTGTATAGACTTGATGCAATGCAAGGCAACGAATGTATAGACTTCACGATGTGTGGACTTGCCAAAGGAAAGGCTGTACAGACTTGATGCAAGCACGATGTATAGACTTTGCGATGTGTGGACTTGCCAAAGGAAAGGCTGTACAGACTTGATGGTGCACAATGTATAGACTTTGGTAAAGCACTTGACGATGTACAGACTTGAGCAAAGCAAGGTCTGTATAGACTTGAAAGTGCACGATGTATAGACTTATGAGTGCAATGTAGGTAAAGGTCCCAATGTATAGACTTGGAATTTGAACTGATGGATGTACAGACTTCACCGATGTATGGACTTTACCTAATGCATAAGACGCTAAGTGAGACGGACAATGTACAGACTTAGCCAATGCAATGTACAGACTTACTAAGCTGACGCTGCATGAGACACTAAGCAAGACGGACAGTGTATAGACTTCACAGCTCAAGTGAGACGGTGGATGTACAGGCTTTGGAGCTCAATTGAGAATGACGATGTATAGACTTAGCCTGTGCGAACAATACAGCAATGTATAGACATTATCGTGCAGACAGTACCTCACATGCATTAGTGTACAGACTGTATGCCTGATGGATGCACTGATGCAGTATATGCACAGAGGAAGCAATGCACCGATGCAATGCATGCACATAGCAGGTATTGAACTGAAGCAATGGATGTATAGACTTGTGTTCTCAATGATTCACAAACACAACAATGTAATGTATAGACTCGCTAGTTATGCCTGCACAGTCGAATGTATAGACTTGAACAGTGAAACACAAAGAGAGACGCTGAATGAGACGCTGAAGTCTGTATAGACTTTAACAGTGAGACACGAGCGTGTGTGTGCAGAATGTACAAACTTTCCGAATGCACAAAGACGCTAAGTGAGACAGTGTATAGACTTTCAGCAACACACGATGTACAGACTTTCTCAACTCTGTGGCGTGCAACTAATCAATGTGTAGACTATATGAATGCATGAAACAGCTGTGCCTGCGAGGAATGCAGTGTACAGACTTTGTGA
This sequence comes from Amorphophallus konjac, assembly GCA_022559845.1. Classification (NCBI taxonomy): domain Eukaryota; kingdom Viridiplantae; phylum Streptophyta; class Magnoliopsida; order Alismatales; family Araceae; genus Amorphophallus; species Amorphophallus konjac. The sequence continues at coordinate 4,798,332 of CM040117.1, read as the reverse complement.
ATGTGCAACACATGCAATGTGTAGACTATGCTCGTCTGCAACACATGCAATGTATAGACTTAAGATGTCTGCTACGCATGCAATGTAAAGACTGTGCTGAGAGTGATTATGCATGAATGTATGGACTATATAGACATAAAAATTAACATATGCATAGATCTGAGATTAGATAGAACATTACCTGATCTAACTGTGCATTGACTGTACCTGTCAGAGATTTGACTTTGACATAGGTTGACTTCATGAGTGTGAGTCATCCTTAAACCTGTTCTGACAGTTCCTCATATTTCATCAGGATTAGATCATCAATACATAATGAGCCATAACAGTTGTCATCATCAAAACCACAGAACCCCATAACATTTGTCATCATCAAAACCACAGAGCACTCACCCCGTTGAATAATTTCAGGAGAAGCGGTAGAAGGAAGCGAGGAGTGATCTCGCAGTGTTTGACCGCGGCTCGGATTTTACTACCATTCTTTATCTTAGGTAGTTATGTTATGAGTTATGTCTTATGTAAGAAAAAAAAGTGTGTGAAATTTGGTTATGTAATAAAAGATGTGTGAAAATGTTATCGTTATTTCTATCTATGTGGATGTAGTCATTTGACTGTAAGCTGATGAATTGAGTATTTTTATTTTCGCTGCAATGATATCTCAGTGTTTATGTGTAATTCTCAATTGTAATTGTACCGCTTAGGTTGTTCCCACTGTGACGTTCTGATCGGGATCCTACGCGAGTCTTTACGACTGGACCGGGTTTACGAGTCGGGACGTCACAGAGAGTGGTATCAGAGCCCAAGATTGAGAATTTACATAAATGGTCATCAACTTAATCCACATTCTAAAAATCCTAATTAGTAGGGAGTTATGATGGAAACTTAACCGAATATTGTATTGTCAGACTATGGCGGGAGGAGGTCGTAGTGCAGCTCAGAATGACGATACTTAGGAGGTGCCGAGAGGGCCTCCAGCTCCGCCCCCACCACCTTTGGTGGACTATGGGATGTTCATGCAAGGCATGGTTCAGGCTATGCAAACCCAGGCGTAGACACAGGCAGCACTACAGGCGCAACTCCAGACTCAGGCAGCATCACCCCAGGAGCAGGCTTTAGGAGGGGTGACTATGATGGAGAGGTTTCGGCGGATGGCACCACCCTCTTTTAAGGGGGAGTGTCAGCCAATCATGGCTGAAAACTAGCTCTACGAGATCGAGAAGATCTTCCGGGTCATCCGGTGTGCGGATGAGGACAAAACAAGCTTGGCGGCGTACATGCTACAGGAGAGAGCAGACGTATGGTGGGCGTCTGTGCTACGGAATCAATCAGACAGACTGGAGCATGAAATTACCTGGGAAGAATTCAAGGAGCTGTTTACGGCAAAGTACATACTAGAACATATACAAGACAAACTGGAGCAAGACTTTCTGACCCTAACTCAGGGGTCAAAGACCGTGCTCGAGTATGAATCAAAGTTCGCGAAATTGTCAAAATATGCACCACATATTTCTACAGATGAAAGGAGGAAGGTGAAGAAATTTGTGGCGGGTCTACGACTGTCGCTTCAGACCCGCCTAGTTGCACTAGATCTGGCTACTATGGAGGCGGCTCTTGGCGCGGCATGCCGTCAAGAGAGCGACATGGAGTTATATCAGGAGGAGAAGAGGACTTCAACAAAAAGACCATCAGCACCATTTCACCGGAATGACAAAGGCAAAAAGGTGATGAGTAATCTGTCACGACCGTTCATGGCAAGGAAGACCACACCACCAGCTTGGGGCAGCAACAAACCGGAATGCAAGCAATGTGGCAAGCATCATGGCGGGAAAGTATGCTGGATCACCACCGACAGATGTCTTCGTTGTGGTGAGAAGGGCCACATGATTCGAGATTGTCCGAAGATGATGCAACCTATTGCGGCTTGGCTAGTAGCAGCAACAGCAGCTCCAGTGGCAGCCAGACCAGCAATAGTAGCAGCGAGACCCGCGGGGAGACCCCGAGCGCTAGCTCGAGTATTTGCACTTGCGAGAGAGGATGCTGAACAGGCGGAGGATCTCACCGAAGGTACTATTTCTATCAATGGTATTCATGCTAGAGTATTGTTTGACACTGGTGCCACACATACTTTCATCTCTAAGAAGTTTGCTAGTCAATTGCATGAAGAATTTGGAATTGAATCAGTAGAACTAGACGTGCCCCTGTTGGTACGCACACCTGCAGGAGCAGTGTCTACCAAGAGGCACATCCCCTCACTATCAGTTAATATAGAAGGAAGAACTCTGCCTGGTTGTTTTTGTTGTTTACCTATGCAAGACTTTGATGCTATCCTAGGACTGGATTGGTTAGAAGAGCATTACGCTCTGATAGATTGTCGAAGGAAGAGAGTAATTTTTTGCATCCCTAGAGAGAAAGAGTTTTATCACCCCTTACTGAAGCATATGGCTGGGAAGAAGTTAGTAGTTTTAGCAATGAAGACTGTGCGAATGTTGAGAAAGGGCTACGTGCATTCTTGGCAAGCGTAGTCACAAAGTCTGATGCTGACCAAACACCGACCGTCGCAGAGATCGAGGTTGTTCGGGAATTCCTTGATGTGTTTCCAGAGGATTTGCCCGGGTTACCACCTACAAGGGAGTTAGAGTTTGCCATTGACTTGTTACCTGGCACAGCACCGGTCTCTAAGGCACCCTACAGAATGGCCCCAGCAGAATTGTCAGAGTTGAAAAAGTAACTTCAAGACTTGTTAGACAAGGGGTTTATCCGTCCAAGTGTGTCATCATGGGGAGCTCCAGTTCTATTTGTGAAGAAGAAGGATGGTTCTCTTAGGTTATGCGTTGACTATCGTAAACTTAATGAGGTGACCATTAAAAATAAATATCCTTTACCCCGCATTGATGACCTGTTTGACCAGTTGCAAGGAGCCACAGTGTTCTCAAAGATTGATCTACGTTCGGGATACCATCAATTGAGGATAAAGAAAGAAGACTCATCCAAGACAGTATTCCGAACGAGATATGGTCATTATGAATTCTTGGTGCTACCTTTTGGTTTGACAAATGCCCTTGCTGCTTTTATGGACTTGATGAATCGGGTGTTTAGACCGTATCTTGACACCTTTGTGGTTATCTTTATTGATGATGTGCTCATATATTCTCCTGATGAAGCTTCACATCGGGAACACTTGAGAATCGTCCTCGAGACGCTAAGAGCGCATGAGCTGTATGCTAAGTTCAGCAAATGTGACTTTTGGCTGACGGAGGTTCATTTCCTCGGGCATGTAATCTCAGGCAATGGTGTTGCCGTTGACCCCGTAAAGGTCCAGGCGGTTCTGGAATGGGAGACTCTTAAATCTCCCACGGAGATTCAGAGTTTCTTAGGGTTAGCTGGTTACTATCGTCGCTTTATTGAGGGATTTGCATCTCTAGCGGCGCCACTAACCAAGTTGACCCGAAAGGGAGTCAAATATATATGGTCTGAGAGCTGTGAGAAGAGTTTCCAAGAGCTGAAGGCTAGCCTGACATCGGCAACAATTCTTGTTTTGCCTAACAATGAGGATGACTTTGCTATCTATTCTGATGCATCGAAGGTTGGGCTAGGCAGTGTATTGATGCAAAATTGAAGGGTGGTCACTTATGCTTCTCGCCAACTAAAAAAGCATGAGCGAAATTACCCGACTCATGATTTGGAATTGGCTGCAGTGGTTCATGCATTAAAGATCTGGCGCCATTATCTTTACGGCGTCAAGTTCGAAGCGTTCACTGACCACAAGAGTCTGAAGTACCTATTCTCTCAGAAGGAGTTGAATCTAAGACAAAGAAGATGGGTCAAATTCTTGAAAGATTATGACTTCGAATTGTGATACCATCCAGGAAATGAAAATGTAGTGGTCGATGCTCTCAGCAGGAAGAGAGTTATAATGCAACATGATTGGAAGATGATCGAAGATGCAGCGCAGCTTATGGCTGTGATCGAGCCTCAGCTATGTCAGGCATTTGTGTCTCAACTGACTATTAGATCAACACTGCTTGACAAGATAATAGATGAGCAAAAAGATGATCCCCAGCTGCAAGGATTGATCCGGAAGACCGGCTTTGCTCGTGATGAAGATGGAGTGATTCGATTTCAGCACTGGATCTGTGTACCTGATATAGCCGATTTGAGAAGGCAGATTCTGAAGGAAGCACACCGATCAATGTTCTCTATTCATCCAGGAGGTGGTAAAATGTACCAAGACTTGAAACGGTCTTTCTGTTGGCAGGGAATGAAGAAGGATGTAGCCGACTTTGTGGCTAGATGCTTGGTTTGTCAACAGGTAAAAGCAGAGCACCAAAGGCCATCAGGGCTAATGCAGAAAATGGAAATTCCTCAGTGGAAATAGGAAGCAATCACTATGGACTTTGTGACCGGGTTACCCAGATCGGTAAAAGGCAATGACTCTATATGGGTGATCGTGGACTGATTTTCAAAGTCTGCACATTTCCTTCCTATGAAGGTAAAGCAATCGGTGGAAAGCTTGACAAGACTATATGTTGATAACATTGTCAGACTTCACGGGATTCCAAAGTCTATCATCTCCGACAGGGATCCCCGGTTCACATCCAGACTGTGGCAAGGGTTGCATGAAGCTTTTGGTTCGCGGCTCAAGCTCAGTTCAGCTTTTCACCCGCAAACTGATGGTCAGTCTGAAAGGACGATTCAGACACTGGAGGACATGCTTCGGGCTTGTGTTCTTGATTGGAAGGGCGATTGGAGCGACATCTACTCTCGTGGAACTTTCTTATAATAATAGCTTCCACGCGAGTATAGGCATGGCTCCATTTGAGGCACTATATGGTAGACCTTGTAGGTCTCCGTTGTGCTGGGAGGAAACAGGAGACAGGTAGTATGTGGGGCCCGAAGTTGTTCAAGAAACTATCGAAAAGATCAGGCTGATCCGACAGAGATTGATGATAGCACAAGACCGACAGAAGAGCTATGCTGATAATCGAAGGAAGGAGCTGTCATTCGAAATTGGTGATCACGTCTTCCTCAAGGTGTCTCCGTCAAAGGGAATTGTTTGGTTCGGCAAGCGTGGAAAGTTAAATCTACGATTCGTCGGACCATTCGAGATTCTGGAGAGGTTGGGAAATGTGGCATATCGGTTGGCTTTACCTCCGTCTCTGGAGGGAGTACATCCGGTGTTCCACGTGTCCTTGCTGAGGAGGTACGTGCATGATCCGGCACATGTGATCAGTTCTAAGCAGATGCAGTTTCAGCAGAACCTATCCTACGAGGAGCAACCTGTTCGAATTCTTGACCGCAAAGAGCAAGTGATGAGGACTAAAGTCATCCCACTCGTGAAGGTACTATGGAGGAACTTCTCGCATGAGGAGGCCACGTGGGAACCCGAGGAAGCGATGAAGAAGAAGTACCCTCATCTATTCGGTATGTGATCTAACCTCAAACTTCGAGGACGAAGTTTTCTTTAAGGAGGAGAGGGTGTAATACCCTACGATTTTTTAGTAGTTTATTTAATTGTTTAAAAAATTTTGTATGTCCAAATATTTAAATTCTTTATTTTATTATATTTATTTAGTCATAAACAAAGTTATAGGCTGTTGATTATTTTTTTAAAAAAATTTTGTAAGAGTTTGGAACAGAAAAATGAAAGAAAGAGGTTAAATAAAAAGAAAAGGGCATAAACAAAAAAAAAGATAGAAGGTTAAAATTAAAAAAAAAATAATTTAAAATTAAAAAAGGGTTGCGGCAGCGGCCCCACGCGGCCGCCCGCGTGTGCGCGCGCGGGCGGGTGCCGCCCCGCCCCCCCTTGATGCCGCTTTGTGGCTTAATTATAATTTTTTTTTTAACTTTGTTTATTAGTTAGTTTGATTATCTTCCATCTTTAGTCAAAAGTACACATATTATATATATAAAAAAAATAAAAAATGCAGGATAGTCAAAAGAAATTAGGTGAGGGGTTGGTGAAGTTTGAATGACTAATTTTAATAAAATAACATTAAATTAAATGATTTAATCTCAACCACTAGATTAAGTGGATGGTTAGGATTGTTTAAGCCAAAAATCCCTATAAATAGAGGTGTATATGGGGCTCATTTACTCCTCTTGGAAGCTGAGTTCGTGGAGTGCAGCAGGGGGAGGTGTGAAGGTCATTAAGGAGTGTTTAAGCATTTTTAAGGTAAGGGATTAGCACTTTATCCCCTAGATTAGCATGTATTAACGTATTTAGAATGATTTATGGTGTTTAATTAGCATCTATATAGATAGTTAAATCCATAGATCGTAGTTTCATATTCTGTAATCTTATCTTGGTCGGATTAGTATTAAATCATTAAGTTAAAGCATCTGATTAATGGTGTAATTAAGTGATTAATGTCTTAAAATTAGCAACGGTGTATGATAAATTAAAAGAGTTTCTAGAATACTAAAATCTGATATTATGAACTTTCTGTAAAAATTTCTATGTCTGATTTAATTTATTTTCACGTTTAAATATATTTTAATATTATCCTAAAGGTGTTTAAATTATACTAAAATATTAAAGGATGATATAAAATCACAATAAATTGTAGGAAGGTATCTTACTATGAGAATCATGTGTAGAAAATTTTTCATAATTTATGGATCATGATATTTATTTTAATAAGTTTTCATACATTATAAAATATATAAATAATTATATAAAAATTATGAAAATTAGAAATCATGTTCACAAAGGTCTTAGAATTTTACAGTATAGTCTTGACATTTAGTGTGTTATATTCTAAAAATATCAATAATTATTGATATCTGCAAATAATATTAGATAATTGTTGATATTTTAATAGAAGTATTAAATTATGAGAAAAATAGAAATAATATATGAAAATTTTTGAAACTTTACCAGAAAACTTAAATATTTGTTAGAACTAATTTATGAAAATATCATTGCATTAGGATATCAGAATCATCATTGGTACAGTTATCAATGTTTAAACAAATAATTAGAAAATTTGAATAAATATTAATATTCTGCGAAAAATTTAAAAACAAATCACAGAACTGATGTTTTGATATCTGTAAGTTAATTTTCAGTATATTTTGGTCATTGAAAGTATTTTGGATAATTGTCTATATTTAAAAGTTATTATTACAAATTATTGTAAATTTTAGAAATTGATATAAAAAAATTAGAAAATAGACATACTGAATAAAAAATGATGAAAATTTCTACATCTGATACTTATGTCTGACACAACATTCTGTAAATTTTTAGAAATTATCTGATCATTTTGGATATATTTCGTTGATTTATTATTCAGGATATCTTTTTCTTACTTGGTATGAAAAATAGTAATATAGTGTTAAAAATAGTAATGCAGTGTGAAAAATAATGAAAAGTTTTAAGAATGATATTTCTTTTATGAATGATGGTTTTAAAAATTATGGTGACTTGTAGAGTGTTGTGGATATATTTAGTTAATATTCCATATATTGGACAATTTAAATAATTCTGTGAAAATTTTAATTCATGCATGTAAAATTATGAAAAAAAATTCTATGCATTGTTACAGACAAATATAAGTTTCTGTAAAAGTTTAAGGGTCTTATAGATTTATTAGCTAAATTTAGTCAATTTATGATGCATGTTGGAATATAAGTAATTTTAGAAAAATTATAACTACTGTCTGAAAAATAATAAAAAATTTTTGTTCTGATATTTCCTATAAATTTATTAGATTCCTGAAATTTCAATGTATTCTGAGTTTGGATCACGAAATTATAAATTTTTGATGTATAAATGGATTATAAATAATTCTGTAAAAATATTAAATACTTTCTGAAAAATTATGAAAATTTACTGTTTTGATCCTTTCTGTAAATATATTGATTTATTGAAATTTCAAGGCATTCTGATACATGTAAAATGATTTAATAATTTTTGATATATAGATATGTCATTATATTTGAATAACTTAAAAATTTCAGAAAAAGAAAAATGATTTTCAGTATTGGTATATTAATATTAACAGCATGAATTTTGAGTGACATGTGTCCATTTCATATAATTCATATTTATATTTTTACCGTACCGTTAGTAATGCCAAATGGACACTGCCACCATAGGGGGAGACTGGAACCAAACTATAGAAATACCCCTATAGGGAGGTTCACACTGTACTGGCCCCGAGGGTAACGGGGATTGAAATTCTGGAGGTGGACAAGTACCACTGATTAAGGTGGAGAGGACTTCTCTCGGTTCTGTGCAGTAACCAAGACTCATCACTATTTACCTAGGTGATCGAGTACCGACTGACTGTCCTTCTAGTGGTGGTTTGGGCACTGTGTCTGGCTATTTATATCACTCTTACTGTTTATTGAACTGAAATTGAACAACTGTTATTATCGATTGAATTGACACTGAACTACTATTACTGTTCACTGAGTCGTTATTAATACGACTATTACTGTTCACTGAATTGATACTGAAACTATTATTACTGTTCATTGATTCATTACTGGAATCATTAGTTAATGTTTACAAATGATGAATCCTTGTTTACTTTGTCATGGGTAGGATAAATTTTAATGTACATGTTTTCTTTGTCAAATGATAATAGAATGACTTATGAAACAAATTACCGCAAATCACTTTGGATATGTTGATACATGTTTTGACTGGGGACTATGCTTAGTCTCTTACTGGGTCTATTCGTAGACTCACCCCGTTGAACAATTTCAGGAGAAGCGGTAGAAGGAAGCGAGGAGTGATCTCGCAGTGTTTGACCGCGGCTCGGATTTTACTACCAGTCTTTATCTTAGGTAGTTATATTATGAGTTATGTCTTATGTAAGAAAAAAAAAGTGTGTGAAATTTGTTTATGTAATAAAAGACGTGTGAAATTGTTATCGTTATTTCTATCTATGTGGATGTAGTCATTTGACTGTAAGCTGATGACTTGAGTATTTTCATTTCCGCTGCAATGATATCTCAGTGTTTATGTGTAATTCTCAATTGTAATTGTACCGCTTGGGTTGTTCCCACTGTGACGTTCCGATCGGGATCCGACTTGAGTCTTTACGACTGGACCGGGTTTACGAGTCGGGACGACATAGTAGGGGTAACTATCGAGACTTTAGGCTATCTGGACACATACTTCAAGAAATGGTTCATACATGTTTGTTACCGAGCGCAACAAGGTCCTCTGAAAATTCCGATTCCCATCTAAAATTAGTGTCGCCCATAGCCATCTCACCCGAATTAGGTTAGGGTTTCTCTAGAGAGCGAGCCTATCATAGTGGATTAGGGTTTACATTCGAAATTAGGCCCATTAGTTATGGTTTTAGCTAATTAACCCAATTAGAATTTTGGATTATAAGAAATTCCAAATTTTGAGATTATATCAACCTTTTAAGCCCATTAAGTCTTTTAATATAAGCCCATTTCATAATTATACAAGTAGCTTAGTTTGCCCATTTCTTAATTGCAATAATTACATATTTATATATGGCTCATAATGATTACATAGAATTTATCCTTATTTTATTTCAAAAATTATATTTATATATTTATTTTAATTTCGGGTTCCTACATTTCTAATGGAACATCTCATGCTAAGGAAACCACGATAAACATTCTCGTAACTCAATATGAGATGTTCAAGATGGAGACTCATGACTCATCATAAAAATGTTCAAGAGATTTACCAAATTGGTGAATGGACTAAAAGGGCTTGGTAAGACATATTAAGGAAAAAATGGTTTGAAAAATTCTAAGATCTCTTCATGCTTAGTGGATGGCTAAAGTGATGGCAACGATAAACAAGGATTTCTTTGCCTATATCATGGATGAGTTGATCGGGTCTCTCATGACCCACGAGATCAACCTCCAAAGGTTCCATGAGAAAGAGGAACCATAGAAGAAAATCTTAGCATTGAAGGCTACTATTAGAGAGGAGGAAGAACAAAATGTAGAAGAAGAATAAGAACCTTTTGCCTCCAGCTAGCTACAGTATGGGTGATGAAGATGAGGTTGCTATGTTATTCAAATAACTTCAGTGGATATTAAGAGAGTTAAGGAAAGAAGGACGCTCATCAATAATGTCTTTCTAGAAGCAGTCTAAGAGACCATTAATGGAATTAAAGTTTTACAACTATGGTCATCGAGGCCACCTCTAAGTCGACTGCAAGGGAGCATTCAAGAAGAAGAAGCCGACTTAAGATAAGAACAAGGGCAAGCAAAAGCCCAAGTTCTTCAAGAAGAAAAACAAAAAAAGATGGCAAGGCAATGGTTGCAACCTGGATCATTGAGGATGAGATGTCATTAGAATAATAGGGTGTTTGGTTGCTATTTTTTCTCTCTTTTTTCTCTCAAATTTAAAAATAAGAGTAAGAGACTCTCTAATCCTATTTGGTGTTCCTTTCTTAAATTTTAAGGAGAGATGACCGTCTTGTTATAATCTATTTCTAAATAAAAATAACTCCCAACCAATTTTTTTTTTGAGATCGCTCTCTCGTCTCGTTCTCCCCCTCCCTCCCATGCGTGGCCCTCCCCTCCCTCTCCCTGGCGCTCTCCCGGCGTGCTCCCTCCCTCTCCTTCTCTCTCCCTGTTGTAGACACGTCAAAATTGACATTACTTTGAGTACCTCTCATATTACTTTATAACACTCCAATTTGACCTTCAAATTAGCTCATTTGAGAGATTTTCTAAATTTTACTTTGATTTTTCACTTTTTTATGGATTTTTCTTGAATTTTCTAGATTTTTCCAGATTTTTCTGGGATTTTTTTCTATTTTTCTAGGCTTTAAAGAATTAGCGACGGAGACCCTGGACGCCATTTTTAATCAGCGACGCAATTGATGGACGCTATTTTTCACATAAAAAATAATTAAAAATGAGAATTTGAGTTCAGACCCCTGGACGCTAATTTAATTACCGTCCGGAACTATAGACGCGAATTGTCCAATGATTTTTGAAATGATTTCTAGAAATGTTTAAAATCGCGTCTTCTCCCTTGGACGATAATTTAATTGACGTCCGGACTTGTGGATGCGGATTTTGAGTGTTATATTTTCCAATGATTTTTGAAGTAATTTTTAGAAATGTTTCAAATAGCGTCTTCTTTGGATGACGCGAATTTAAATATCGGTCGTGACGAAAGACGCCATTGTTCATGCTATTTTTGACTTCCGTGTTAATCTGAAATTCAAATTTCAATTAGAAATAGCGTCTGCATATGCAAACGCGAATTCTTTTTATTTCACATTTCCAGATTTTAACCTTTGAAATAACGTCCTTAGGAGCGGACACTAATTTAATTGGAGACCAGGGTGCCCGATGCCATTTTCCTGAGATTTCCAAACTCGTCTGTGGCCCTTTCTTTCCCCGTTTTGTAGGCCGATTTGATGGGGCAAGTGCCCAAATGGCTTTCCAAGCTAGGTGATTCTTCCCTATTTTTATCACCTTCCCCGGAATAATCACTCCCGATTTTAGCCCACGCTCATTCCCTATAAACAGCCTGCGGCTGCTATTGTTAAAGGGGGGGCCGATTTTCAATTTTTACGGGGAGGTGCTGCCCAACTGGTTGCTCAGAGAGGAAGAAGCCCATGCGCACAAAGCTTCACCTGTTCGGGAACTTCCTCCTGACGTTTGCTTTCAATTCTTCATCCCACCTGAGAGCTTCCTCCTATCATCAATCCATCGACGATCTCCGCAGGAGAATATTCCCAGAGGCTTTTTCTTCCTCTATCTTTTTCTCTGTTCCTTTTCTCTACTTATTTCCCTCTGTCCCTTCTTTTATTCCACTGCATATAGCGCACGCATGCATCATTATATTTTATTATTTCTCCATACTTCTCTCAACCACGTTGAGAGCCTCCAGCCGTGCAACACTTGCACACTTGGCCTTTTGTGATTTTTCGCATCATTCATGTCATCATACCTCCCTCCCTTTGCATAGGGGTTAAAGGGGCAGCGCCCCGACAGGTGTGTTCACCTCCGTATCATTTTCACATTGCATATTCTATTTGAGTTTGATGCTACACCTTTGGTTTCTAATCTATATTATGTCTTGATGTTGTCTTTGTTTGTGCAAGGGTAATCAATAAAGAAGACTCTCTCCTTCGGCCGGCCGACAGGAAGAGAAGGAAGTCATCCACATCTCCCGCACTTATTTGAGGTAACCCCTCTGGCGATCACCTTTCCCCCTTAGCATCCATGCATGCTCCCATTTCTCTCCTTTTCTCAATTCTTAGCATATAGTTTTTCTTTATTATTTTTAGTGGATTTTTAATTAGATCTACAAATTGGCGATCACGGTGGGACTTCCTACTATTTTTCTTTTTGTGATTACCCACCCCATTAGACACCCACGCGTGTCATCTCCTTTTTGCAACCACGGTGCATCTCCCATTAGTGCTCCATGAGCACTCTTTCCCTTTTACTTTCCTAAGTGATTGTTATTCATAGATTTATTGACATTCCAAAGCTCTTGTGCACATAGTAACCCGGAAGTCACCTTGCTCGTGGAGGATTGCGATCTACATTAGGGAAATATGGAGCTTGCTATCCAACACGGACTCTATTTCACATATTTTTCGTGAAACTAACAAGGTGGCTGATTCTTTGGCTAACTATGGAACGATTTTATTATTTATTTTATTATTTATTTATTTATTAGTTAGTTTATTAGGCGTGCCAGTCACCGGAGTGACAATTTATTATACGCTCGATCTGACTTGGTCAGTCGATTATGAAGTCCGAGTCGGGACCGGAAGCCCGTCATACCATAAAGGCTATGACGTTAATTACGCCCTTCCAAAGAAGGACAACCCTTGATTAATCGGCAAAGTAAGAGGGGCCCCGGGGGCAAAATGAGGTAAGACTAATATGCTGATTTACTTGCAAGATACGAAATACATGTACGTGCTCATGCGATTTTCCTATTTTTATTATAGTTCATCTGCCTGCTTCTCGATACGAGGGCGGAGAACTTAGATTCGAGAAACACTCTCACGTATAACGATGGCTTCTAATCGGGCATAGCCCGATTTTCAACCACGCATGATTTGATATACCGAGAGCACAGGAGGAGATGACTTTGGATTTGTTTGATCAGGTTAAGAACGCGGCATGAGATAGACATGTTTGTTCCTCATGAAACCATGCAGGCATGAGTGGAATAGCAAGGATTATTAGAATATTATGGCATTATGCCTATCTATCAGTCTCATCTATATGAATCACAGAAGGAATCCGGCATCATGTCCCCTTGATCTTGGTTCATACCAAGTGGAAATAGGATACCATCCACGCAGAGGCGAGATGGAACCCATAATTATCAGGGAATGTTAGTGCCCGGGTAATGCGAATAACCCGAACGATATTTGTCCATGAAGGAGCTTATTGTTTCTATTCCCTAAAGGGAGTCACTAGAGACCGTACAGAGATAGGGCCCCTCGGGCCCCAAAGGGTTTGAAGATGATATAGCGTACCGAAGATCAGAGTTTAATCCGACAGCATCTCCCCTTGTTTTGGGCTATGCCAAAAGGGGAGTATAGGACATCCATCCATGGAGTGCCGGGATGGAAGCCAAAGGAAAGGTGGGCATATAGCCCAGAACCCAAGGAGATGAAAACACGATGGGTTGATATCCATCATTGTGGCATTCGGTCAATATCCCCTTGAGGAATCGCCGGAGAACATGCAGTGGCAGAACTCCGTAGGTCAATAGGGTTAAAGGAACATTATTTGTGAGCCAACCCAATGTAGGGGTGTAACCCCGTTAATCTAGCTCCAGTAGCTTGATTGAAACCTCTGGTCTTTTCTTCTTTCAAAAGGGTGAAAGTTCATAAGAGGCTTGGTGAGGATCAGCTCGAGTTAAGCTCGGCATAAGGCTCTCGACGCCCTTGTCTCGGCATGAAGCTACCGGCGCGTGAGTGTTTTGGCATGCATAAGCATTGGCGCGGGGGATAGCCTTCGGCACAAATGGGTATCGGCGCAGAGTGGCCCTTGGCGCGCCTCCAGCTCTCGGTGCGAGAGTGCATGCGCCGAGGGAAAACACCTGCGCCTAGAGAGATCTGCGCCAAGGGGTTTTCAATAACATGGTTTTCAGGGGTTTTCAAGAGCAGGGTTTTCAGGGGTTTAAGATTTTGGTTCAGGGGGGTGTCAAAGGGTTTGTTCTTGAGGTTTGCAGGGGTTTGAGACTAACGCAAGTGGGGTCACATGGGATGCCAAAAAAATGGGCTTCAGAGGGGTAATCCTAGGGGATACAATTGTATTTCACTCAGAAATGCTACTGGAAGCCAACTATTTATTGAATCATCTGCACTATGATTCTATTATGTCCCTCACCACTTCATAGATGAAGGACCACAAGATAGACTGTCTCGGGCCTCATCATGATCGTGAGGTTAAGAGAAAGAACAGAATAACTGTTAATCGGGGAGCTCTGACATGAACATATCCCTCACCATTCCACGGATGAGAAGTCATGAGATAGACTATCTCGGGCTCTCATCGTGACTCTGAGGTTAGAAATACCGAGACGATGCAGCGGAAATAGACTTAGATGATCGGAGGGACATGCATACAACAGAAACAATCCCCCCCTCACAACGACGATCGGATATAATGAATTTCAGAGAGGCAGAATGAAGAGAAAAAAATCTCAGGATCCCATATTTCATTTCATTCCAAAAGAATGCATTCATTTAACATTTGGGGGGGAATCAGATTACAAAGGCATACACATAGGCCGATGCTCCTTAGACATATACCAGGCTGTGCCGGCATTTGGCATCTGCAGAGGAACAGACCTCGGGAGCAAAAGCATAAAGAGCAAATAGAAGCAGACTACAGAGGAGAAGACAGATCAAAAACAAAAGATGGGGGAAGAGGAGAATGTAGCCCCTTAGGGCGTTTGGAGACCAACCCCACCTTGCATCTCTTTTCACAGACTTCTGCGGCTCTCTTTCTTTCTTCAGATCTCTTCAGCGGGCTCTCAGACCTCTCTCTTCCCTTTCTTTTATCTCAGCTCTTGCTCTCTTCTTGCAGATGTTTTTTTCTCCATCTCCTCCTCCTCTCTGTCGAAGACAAGGGGATTTATAGAGGGCTGACCCTCTATCCATCGGCGCAAGCTCTTCCCGGCGAGGGTCAACCGGCTCGCTTGGCAGCAACCTTCTCGGCACGCTCGCGTCATAATGGGCCTGGGCCCATTTCATTTGTGAGTCAGCGCCGATAGAGGCCCTTCTGAATGAATGGGCCTTTTCATTGGTTATGTGGGCTTCTCAGAGTGCTCATCGGCCTTCTTTGTTACTTACTTAGCATCTGGCACCAACAGATATGTGTGAAGCTATGTGAGTCCTGTTTTACGAGCATCAGAATATACTGAGGATCCTTTTCAGCAGGTAGATGATTGCCCGAGTGTTGACGTAGTCTTCATCAGCTTGACTATCTTGAGTGATAGCCGTGCTGGACAGTAGCTTGGCCAGTGATGGCTTCAGCCGACTGGAGCGTCAGGTGTAGTGGATCTTCTTCTATTCTGATTCTCATAACTTCCAGGGATGACACAGGAGCCGCACCCTTGATTGATCTTTAAAGCCTTTAGCTTGCTTTGACTTCTTCTTTATCTTTGTATATATATATATTTTTTGGTGTCAACAAATGCCCCCCACCAGCAGGTGGCGTGAGCGAAGAATAAGCGGTACGGGGCCTGCGGGTGTATTTTCCAATGTTTTTGCATATCTTCATATTTAAGTGCATAGCCTTCTTGCTTATTTGCCACTTTGATGCTTACTTCGGTCTTGTTTCAGGAGCCCGACACTACCGACATAGTCTTGATACCATCCCCCGATATCATTTCTTCAGAAGCCTTGGCTGCACTGCTCCCTAGGGCTGCAGCTTCCGCTGGGATGACTGCTGTATTTCGCCCTATGCCAGTGAGGGTGCAATCAACGACTGATATATCATCATTGGAGTTGGGGGCATTAGGAGAAGGCTCCGCTCCAACTGGGGTTTCAGAATTGAGAGTTGAAGCAGATCAGGCCAGGGCTTCCACCTTCGTCCCTGCTACCGTATTGACTGTCGCACCCGAACTCACCATTCCATCCGTGCAAATGATAGAATCTGAGTCTCTACCATCTCCAATAGTTACTCAGGAAGCAGCTCTTGAAGATTCAGTAGCAGAGGAGATAGCCCTTCCCCGACGACCGTTCCATCTTCATCTTCTCAGCCAGACATCGACTTTTGGGCAACTATTGACAATGAAGTCACCTTTCAAGTAGCTCCCACAGCTCCCCTGGGCTTTACTTCATTAGAGGATTTCATCTGGCAGAATTAAGAGATGTTGCGCCGGGTGGTGGAATCCCAGTCGGCATTGACTTATTTGCAATTGAAGGAGGTGGCTGAATGCCTAACAGTTGGCTTGCAAGCGTTGGGCTGCCCCTTGGAGATATGGACCCAGCGTGTGTTGTTGTTACTGAAGTTTGTGAATCGCCGGGACTTTCTGGAGCGTGCCGTGAATGACAGACTGACGGCCCTTAAGCTACAACGAGTTGATTGCCGGTCCGAGTGGGAAGAGCTAGATTCTAGCCTTCAAAAGCACAGAACCCAACTAGAGGCTTCATCTGCTCGTGCAGAATTGGTGCGCAGTCGGATGGACGAACTGCGAGCAGAACTAAGCGCTCTTGAAGCTGAATTGCCGCTGGTGGAGGAGACGCAGTCCTAGAGTGCTGAAGAGATAGCTTTGCTGGAGGGACGAGTGGTTTCACTACAAGATGAATCAGCTCGCCTCCAAGAAGAAGAGTCCCGGCTTCGTGAGTTAGGAGCGACTCCAACTGTTGGACTTCTCGACTTTGAAGACATGTCCTTAGCTGCTCTTTTTTTTTGTAACCCATCTCCCTTGATGGGCCCCTATTGTCTTTATCTTCCCTTTTTGCAATGGAATACATATTTCTCTTAATGTCTCCGGTGCCCATCTCCACATTTTTATTTTTTGTCATATCCTGTAGCAATTTTGGCAACTTGTATGGAAGCATACCCGTATCTGTACTGCAGGAGAGCGTCCACCCTTTCAAGGAAAGGGTGGGGGCCTCGCTCCACCGCGAGCCGGGATTCCAGGAGTTGCCAAATTGGCACAAGTGTAAAGCTCATCGGCCAGAAGTGCCGGTTGTATGAATGCTTGTTGATGTGTGCATGAAGGGTTTATATGTTTCATTGAAATGGACAGAAGGTCCATCTCAGACAGGTTTTAGCATTGATCAAGGCGAAGTGCCGTATGATCATTAAAAGCTTCATCATCGGCATTGGGTTTGTGCCGATGCAAGGAAATGGGTGTGCTTCATCAGAGTAGATGAAAGGTCTGCTCCAGGTAGGTCTCATTACCGATCCGAGCGATGATGCCTTGTGACCGATAGAGGGTTTTATCGTCAGTGGGACTTAGGATAGTAGAAAATGGGTGAGTTTCATCAAAGTAGACAGAGGGCCTACTCTGGTTAGGTTTCATTATCGTTTCAGGCGATGATGCCTCAGGATCGACATCATGTTTCATCATCAACATTGGGTTTATGTCAATGCAAGAAAATTGACAAGTTTCATCAGAACAGACGAAAGGTCTATTCTGGACAGGTTTCATTATCGATCTAGGTGATGATGCTTTGTGACCGACAGAAGGTTTCATCATCGACATTGGGTTTATGCCGACGCAAAGAAATTGATAAGTTTTATCAGAGTAGACGAAAGGTCTATTCTGGATAGGTTTCATTATCGATCTAGGCGATGATACCTTGTGACCGACAGAAGGTTTCATCATCGACATTAGGTTTATGCCGATGTAAAGAAATTGATAAGTTTCATCAGAGTAGACGAAAGGTCTATTCTGGATAGGTTTCATTATCGATCTAGGCGATGATACCTTGTGACCGATAGAAGGTTTCATCATCGACATTGGGTTTATGCCGACGCAAAGAAGTTGATAAGTTTCATCAGAACGGATGAAAGGTCTATTCTAGATAGGTTTCATTATCGATCTAGGCGATGATACCTTGTGACCAACAGAAGGTTTCATCATCGACATTGGGTTTATGCCGACGCAAAGAAGTTGATAAGTTTCATCAGAACGGACGAAAGGTCTATTCTGGATAGGTTTCATTATCGATCTAGGCGATGATACCTTGTGACCGACAGAAGGTTTCATCATCGACATTGGATTTATGCCGACGCAAAGAAGTTGATAAGTTTCATCAGAGTAGATGAAAGGTCGATTCTGGATAGGTTTCATTATCGATCTAGGCGATGATACCTTGTGACCGATAGAAGGTTTCATCATCGACATTGGGTTTATGCTGACGCAAAGAAATTGATAAGTTTCATCAGAGTAGACGAAAGGTCTATTCTGGATAGGTTTCATTATCGATCTAGGCGATGATACCTTGTGACTGACAGAAGGTTTCATCATCGACATTGGGTTTATGCCGACGCAAAGAAATTGATAAGTTTCATCAGAGTAGACGAAAGGTCTATTCTGGATAGGTTTCATTATCGATCTAGGCGATGATGCCTTGTGACCGACAGAAGATTTCATCATCGACATTGGGTTTATGTCGATGCAAAGAAATTGATAAATTTCATCAGAGTAGACGAAAGGTCTATTCTGGATAGGTTTCATTATTGGTGGGACAACCGATGGAAGTGTCACCAAGAGGTATAGTATATGTTTTCATGTTTATAGTAACCACATTACTGACCCAAGCGCCCTTTCGAATTTTCACCGGAGCCAGCCCCCTCTTGCTTTTTCCCACGCACCCTCTCGGGTTTTCACGTGGCGGGGTACCCGATTTTGCCTACAGTGCCCTTTCGGGTTTTTACCACAGCTGGGTTATAGCCCTTTTTGCTCTTGTCTAGGATGTCTAAACAAGTCTGGCGGGACACCTCTATTTTAAGCCCCATTTTTTTATATTCACTCCATTTTTTCTCTTTTTTTTTGTAATATTTGAGATTGCATGTTGCCTTTTGAGCATGTAAAAGAGTTCATCGTTGATATGGAGATTAATATCAATGCAAAGGAGATAAGGTTTCATCATCTATCCAGACGGAAGGTCCGAATTGATGTTCACATGAGGGAGGCTTAGGCCCGAAGCCGTTTGCCTAGAATGCACATATGTCTTATCGTTGATGTGGGGTTTACATCAATGCAAAGGAGGTAAGGTTTCATCATCAATCCAGACGGAAGGTCCGAATTGATGCTCACATGAGGGAGGCTTAGTCCCGAAGCCGTTCGCCTAGAATGCATATGTGTTTCATTGTTGATGTGGGGTTTACATCAACGCAAAGGAGATAAGGTTTCATCATCTATCCAGACGGAAGGTCCGAATTGATGTTGGTGTGCCGGTGGCTTAGGCCCGAAGCCGTTCGCCTAGAATGCAAATATGTCTCATCGTTGATGTGAGGTTTACATCAACGCAAAGGAGGTAAGGTTTCATCATCGGTCCAGACGGAAGGTCCGAATTGATGTTCACATGAGGGAGGCTTAGGCCTGAAGCCGTTCGTCTAGAATGCACATATGTCTCATCGTTGATGTGGGGTTTACATCAACGCAAAGGAGGTAAGGTTTCATCATCGATCCAGACGGAAGGTCCGAATTGATGTTCACATGAGGGAGGCTTAGGCCCGAAGTCATTCGCCTAGAATGCACATATGTCTCATCGTTGATGTGGGGTTTACATCAACGCAAAGGAGATAAGGTTTCATCATCTATCCAGATGGAAGGTCCAGATTGATGTCCATATGAAGGAAGGAGTAACCAACCTCATCGTCACCATCATTCTTCAGAGCCTTCATCACCCTCATCTTTTACGTTGAGGCTTTTCATTCAATCATTCGCCACTCCCTCAAAGGGTAGTGGTACAACATGATAGAGTTTCAGATACTTCCCATTGAGCGGCGGGAATTGAACTTCCCCCCGATGGTTGACAACTACGTAGGCTCTACCTTCGTAGACCCTTTGGATCACATACAGACCCAACCAGTTTGCAGCCAGCTTGCCCTTCGGGTTGGAAGCAATGACTTCTTTCTTCTTGACCATGACTAGGTCACCTTTCTTGAACTCTCGCCCTTTGGCGAGCTTGTTGAAGGCATTTGCCATGTAGGCTTGATATGCCTAGATATTCTTCTATGCCTGAAGGCATTTTCCTTCCAGCTCAGCTAATTCTTCAAATCTTCTTTTAGCATTTATTTGCTCATCGCGGGCTAGTCCATATTGAATTGCAACCCTGAGTGATGAGACTTCCAACTCTATGGGGACTACTGCCTCGGAGCCGTATACTAAGGAGAAGGGTGAATAGCCTGTAGGGGTCTTGTAGACAGTACGATATGCCCACAATGCTTCATACATCCTTTCCCCCCAGTCTTTCTTACTAGAGCTGACAGTTTTAGCAAGAAGCGTGCATAGAGTTTTATTAAATGCTTTAGCCAATCCATTTGCCTGCGGATTGTAGGGGGTGGATGTAGCACCCCGATTTATTAAAGAATAAAAATTTTGAAAAAAATTAATAAGAAATTCCTTAAGAAATAGGATAAGTTAAAAATTTGACCATTTTATAAAAATCTAGAAAAAATTAGAATCTTGTAGAGGATAAAACGTTTAACAATAGTGTCTTCTATGACCGGCCCAAATAAAATCCGTAATTAGGCCGAATTGACTGATTAAGGCCCAAATCACACTTAACCTAATTGGACCTTAAAACACGAAATTGGAGCCCATTACCCAATCATTTAGGTTGAGACCGGATCCAAATGAAAGGCTAGGATGAGATGAATGTTTCCCCTCTTAGTTCTCCCCGAAACCCTAACCCTAGAGAGCAAATTTTGGATTAGAAGGCGGCGGCTAACCCCATCCGCGCTGTTCGCGCATGTCCAACTTGATTGGACTATATCTCCGCGAATAGAAGGCTCTATACCTTGTGTGACCTATAAAACTAACCCTTAGGAACCCTATTTTCGTTTGGGTGCTATGGCGGCCGACGAGAACTTAGGTGGAGGGAGAATTCCGGCGATCACCGGCGGGGTGTCCTTAGCGCGTCGTCATCCCCTCTTCTTCCATCTTCCTCTGTTTAAGGTAGGTTACAACAAGCCAAACCTTAAGTACCATATATGGTTAGAACCAGCATCGAGTACTCTTTCTTTTGAATGTAAAAGCCCTAAAAGTGGTTTAGTATCCTGTGAGAATTTTAGCGGTTAGTGGAAGCATGTCACATCTAGGGCTATACCTATTCTACCTTGTTTTAAGTTGGGATTGCAAGCACAAATCTTAAATTGTTTATGTTATCTTGTATAGTTTTTTGTGCCCTCTCTTTTAAGTCCAAAAGCCCTAATTTTCATGCTTTGTACTGTCCGTATTAAATCGTTGATGCTAACCCTAGCCATCCCCGCCGGCGACGGGCAAGGTGAAGGGGTGGCGGATCGATTGGGTTTGCGTGGCCTTGCGATAGACCGCCCATCCAAGGCGGGCGGCTAGTTCCTGACTGTTCATGTATTGCATTTTGGGTCTGTTCTCGTAGTTTGCGCGGCATAACCTTAACCGCCCTATCGTTAAGCGGCTTGTTCCAGACCGTGCATGTTTCCCCAACGGCACATTACAGACCGCTCAACCCTAGCAACCCTTTGGGCAGAAAAAGGGGTGAACGGCCTGTCGTGCGACCGCCGAGGCTTATGAGCGGCTCTGACAGAACCGCCCAACCCTTCAGAATTGTTTTAGCATGATTTATCTTAATAGATTGATGGTTAATTGATAAGTTAGCAACCACATGTTAACTGGAATATATTGAAGTAAAATAATCTCAATTTTATTATTTATTTTATTATTTATTTATTTATTGATTTATTAGTTAGTTTATTAGGCGTGCCAGTCATCGGAGTGATAATTTATTATGCGCTCGATCTGACTTTGTCAGTCGATTATGAAGTCCGAGTCAGGACCGAAAGTCCGTCATACCATAAAGGCTATGACGTTAATTATGCCCTTCCAAAGAAGGACAACCCTTGATTAATCGCCAAAGTAAGAGGGGCCCCGGGGGCAAAACGAGGTAAGACTAATATGTTGATTTACTTGCAGGATACGAAATACATGTACGTGCTCATGCGATTTACCAATTTTTATTATAGTTCATCTGCCTGCTTCCCGATACGAGGGCGGAGAACTTAGGTTCGAGAAACACTCTCACGTATAACGATTGCTTCCAATCAGGCATAGCCCGGTTTTCAACCACGCATGATTTGATATACCGAGAGCACAGGAGGAGATGACTTTGGATTTTTTTGATCAGGTTAAGAACGCGGCACGAGATAGACATGTTTGTTCCTCATGAAACCATGTAGGCATGAGTGGAATAGCAAGGATTATTAGAATGTTATGGCATTATGCCTATATATCAGTCTCATCTATATGAATCACAGAAGGAATCCGGCATCATGTCCCCTTGATCTTGGTTCATACCAAGTGGAAATAGGATACCATCTACGCAGAGGCGAGATGGAACCCATAATTATCGGGGAACGTTAGTGCCCGGGTAATGCGAAGCGGGACTAAGCTAAGACGGATTAACCCGAACGATATTTGTCCATGAAGGAGCTTATTGTTTCTATTCCCTAAAGGGAGTCACTAGAGACCGTGCAGAGATAGGGCCCCTCGGGCCCCAAAGGGTTTGAAGCTGATATAGCGTACCGAAGATCAGAGTTTAATCCGGCAGCATCTCCCCTTGTTTTGGGCTATGCCAAAAGGGGAGTATAGGACATCCATCCATGGAGTGCCGGGATGGAAACCAAAGGAAAGGTGGGCATATAGCCCATAACCCAAGGAGATGAAAACACGATGGGTTGATATCCATCATTGTGGCATTCGGTCAATATCCCCTTGAGGAACCGCTGGAGAACATGCAGTGGCAGAACTCCGTAGGTCAATAGGGTTAAAGGAACATCATTTGTGAGCCAACCCAATGTAGGGGTGTAACCAAGTTAATCTAGCTCCAGTAGCTTGAGTGAAACCTCTGGTCTTTTCTTCTTTCAAAAGGGTGAAAGTTCATAAGAGGCTTGGTGAGGATCAGCTCGAGTTAAGCTCGGCATAAGGCTCTCGGCGCGCTTGTCTCGGCATGAAGCTACCGACGCGTGAGTGTGTTGGCATGCATAAGCATCGGCACGGGGGATAGCCTTCAGCACAAATGGGTATCGGCGTAGAGTGGCCCTTGGCGCGCCTCCAGCTCTCGGCGCGAGAGTGCACGCGCCGAGGGAAAACACCTGCGCCTAGAGAGATCTGCGCCAAGGGGTTTTCAATAACAGGGTTTTCAAGGGTTTTCAAGAGCAAGGTTTTCAGGGGTTTAAGCTTTTGGTTCAAGGGGGTGTCAAAGGGTTTGTTTTTGAGGTTTGCAGGGGTTTGAGACTAACGCAAGTGGGGTCACATGGGATGCCAAAAAAATGGGCTTCAGAGGGGTAATCCCAGGGGATACAATTGTATTTCACTCAAAAATGCTACTGGAAGCCAACTATTTATTGAATCATCTGCACTATGATTCTATTATGTCCCTCACCACTTCATAGATGAAGGACCACGGGATAGACTGTCTCGGGCCTCATCATGATCGTGAGGTTAAGAGAAAGAACGGAATAACTGTTAATCGGGGAGCTCTGACATGAACATATCCCTCACCATTCCACGGATGAGAAGTTATGAGATAGACTGTCTTAGGCTCTCATCGTGACTCTGAGGTTAGAAATACCGAGACGATGCAGCGGAAATAGACTTAGATGATCAGAGGGACATGCATACAATAGAAACAACCCCCCCTCACAACGACGATCAGATATAATGAATTTCAGAGAGGCAGAAGAAAGAAAAAAAAATCTCAGGATGCCATATTTCATTCCAAAAGAATGCATTCATTTAACATTTGGGGGGGAATCAGATTACAAAGGCATACACATAGGCCGATGCTCCTCAGACATATACCAGGCTATGCTGGCATTTGGCATCTACAGAGGAACAGACCTCGGGAGCAAAAGCATAAAGAGCAAATAGAAGCAGACTACAGAGGAGAAGACAGATCGAAAACAAAAGATGGTTGAAGAGGAGAATGTAGCCCCTTAGGGCATTTGGAGACCAACCCCACCTTGCATTTCTTTTCACAAACTTCTGCGGTTCTCTTTATTTCTTCAGATCTCTTCAGCAGGCTCTCAGACCTCTCTCTTCCCTTTCTTTTATCTCAGCTCTTGCTCTCTTCTTGCAGATGTTTTTTTTCTCCATCTCCTCCTCCTCTCTGTCGAAGACAAGGGGATTTATAGAGGGCTGACCCTCTGTCCATCGGTGCAAGCTCTTCCCGATGTGGGTCAACCGACGCGCTTGGCAGCAACCTTCTCGGCGCGCTCGCGTCGTAATGGGCCTGGGCCCATTTCATTTGTGAGTCAGTGCCGATAGAGGCCCTTCTGAATGAATGGGCCTTTTCATTGGTTATGTGGGCTTCTCAGAGTGCTCATCGGCCTTCTTTGTTACTTACTTAGCATCTGGCACCAACAGATATGTGCGAAGCTATGTGAGTCCTATTTTACGAGCATCAGAATATACTGAGGATCCTTTTCAGCAGGCAGATGATTCCCCAGGTGTTGACGTAGTCTTCATCAGCCTGACTATATTGAGTGATAGCCGTGCTGGACAGCAGCTTGGCCAGTGATGGCTTCAGCCGGCAGGAGCGTCAGGTGTAGTGGTTCTTCTTCTATTCCGATTCTCATAACTTCGAGGGATGACACAGGAGCCGCACCCTTGATTGATCTTCAAAGCCTTTAGCTTGCTTTGACTTCTTCTTTATCTTTGTATATATATATTTTTTTGGTGTCAACACTAACCTAGCTTGTTCAATGAAATGTAATTCTTTCTTTCTTTCACTGCAACAACTCCCCATGTATATAAAAGGGGTTACTCGCATGGATAAGCTGGGTATGCCCAACATCCGACTGATGTAACATGATTCGTTCTCTTTGAATATCAATAAAGTTCTCCTCCTAGTGTGTAATGGTGGAGTGGATTTCTCTCTACCCCTAGTAGAGGGTGCACTCTCCTATTGCACCTAGGTAGGGTTTTCCAAAAAAAAATAGATTTATTGACATTCCACCTCTGTTATCCTGTAAAAAAAATAAAAACAACTGCATCCAGTGAAGTAGACGCTCATTTAATTTGCGCCCAAGGCACTGGACACTCATTCTCATCCATGTAAAAAAAATATAAATTATAAAAAAACAAAAAATATCAGTGACTGCACATGTAGACGCTGATTCAATAAGTGACCGTTGTAGCAGACGCTAAATCTCCGCATCTGCGCGCTGCGTTCTTATCCTTTTTGCATATTGCATATGGGTATCTATGGCATATTGCATATCATATTTTCTCTGCATATTTACACCCTATGCTTCACTCATTGCATTTAGTGCATTTAGTGCATTTATTTAGTGCATTCGTGTTATACCATTGTTGTACCCGGACAATTTCCCTCGTAAAATACCCAGGAATAAGAGTTCGGGAATTTCCCCGAACACCTTCAAGGCACGGGCTACCCGGCCGCTCCGACAACCCAGTGAGCCTGACCAACGGCCCCAACCCGCTAGCCGAGGTATACGGCGGCACTACCAATCGATCGGGACCACTCCCGACTCATAAGTTGCGGTCTTTGCCCGCGTCCTACACGACCACCCGGGCCATCTCGGGGACACTCCGACTACAAGCCACGTCACGTGGAACCTAGTGAAAAGGCTAGTGGCCTACTCTGAGACACTTCTTTTAACCCTCCAAGGTCAAAGGGGGACCCAAATAGGTCAACCACAGGCCTTGGAGGCCTGCAGCACGTGCATATGGTTCACACACGTGTCTTCGGCATTCTGCCGAACACCTTGTGGGCGCGCACGTTTCAACCCTTCTACACCAACCCACGGGCCACCCCATGGTTCCAGTACACCAATTAGGTCCTACAACGACCCCCCAGCAAGTCGGGGCCACCCCCGACCCTCAGACACGTGGCAACATGCCACTCAACTTTAGCTCTCGGGTCAACCCGAGGCTACCCTACCAACCCACCGTACAATGCAACACGTAACACGAGGCAAGGCTCGTGGGCCCAAGGTGCCTCCTCCTAGCTCCTACGGACTTCTACCGTTGGCCCTAGGCCAAATCCAAGGCCCGTCGGCCACCTATGCGGCTCGTTCGGCAACCCGGGGTGTGTCGGGCATTCTGCCGAACACCTTGCGAGCGGCTACCACGACTCGAAGAACAAAGGGCCCCATGGGCCGTTTCAATTTCTCGGAACCCCGTATCCTTCAAAGGATACCCCCAGATGATGAAGGATGACCCCCGGGGGCCATCCCTCGGGGTTGCGACTCGCCCGGGGCTAGTTCGCCCCAGGGCATGGCCGCGCCCCCAGAGAGGGTGAACTCCCGGGGGGCCGCGCCCTCTCCTCAGCTCGGAGGCCCGACGGCACTCCCCAGTCCCAGTTCGTGGAAATTCCTAACTTCACGGTTCAAGGTTCGTACAAAGTTCGTTTGTCGTACCTGTGTGTGGAACAATTCGTGAAGACGGAGCCCCGGGATTACGTTGAGTCACGCACGTCAATC
Source organism: Amorphophallus konjac (assembly GCA_022559845.1). Taxonomy (NCBI): domain Eukaryota; kingdom Viridiplantae; phylum Streptophyta; class Magnoliopsida; order Alismatales; family Araceae; genus Amorphophallus; species Amorphophallus konjac. Next base: position 4,771,719 of record CM040117.1, on the reverse strand, counting down.
CCTCGATCGTCGCGCACAAGCAGCTAGTCCGTCAGTCCAAGCCCGTATCCTTTGTCTTCTAGCGTCCAAACCGAGTCAAAGTGGGGCTAAAAATACCAAAAAAAATCAAATTTTATAGAGGTGGGACCACTCCCTCTCTCTCTTCCATCCGGTCCGCCCAAACCCCCCCTAGGGAGGGGTTTAGGCAGACCAGCCTGGACCCCCAAGCTGGTCAGCCTAAACCCCTTAGAAATTAAAAAAAAGACTTTTTAAATAAACAATGGGCCTGTTCGGTCCGCCCAAACCCCCGCTGGGGAGGGGTTTAGGCGGACCAGCCTGGGGGTCCAGGCTAGTCTGCCTAAACCCCATCCCCTCCACTCCGATACACACACAAAAACACACAAAAAAATTCAAATACAATAAAATAAAAACACTATTTGGGGGGTTTACTCGGACCAAGTTGGACCCTCAACTTGGTCCGCCTAAACCCCACCCCACCCCTTCAACTTCCTATTAATTGCCCCCCTTACCAACAAGCAAATGCATGCATGAAGCAACATAAGGACACACGGACGGACGAGCAAACTCCCCCGGCCTAATTGTCGCACCCTCAGACCCCCGAGGCTTTCGGCAAGGGTTGGGAACGCAAGAAGACAAGTGCGCGCGCAATTGGCTTGCTTGTCGGCTTACATACGACGATGGTATGTCTCACGTAGTCCCCTCACGCGATGTTTAGCCGTCTCACACCAAGTCCATCCCCGCCGCATGTAAGACAACTACGCCAATGGCAAATACGCCCGCATCCCGGGTCCGCCCGTGTACGTTAGCTTACGACGGTGACGAAGGGCAGTTCATAATGTCGCATCGGGCCCCGACACGGAACCGCGTGCCCACTGTCCACCTCCCAGTCGGCCGTTGGCCCCTCGGATTAGCAAATCAACTCTAGTCGGACCTCTGGCCCGAGAATCATAGTCCCGGGGCCGACCTCGACTCTCCGGCATGACAGCACTGACCTCCACCAGATGCTGATGGGAATCGACGCCGAGCACTGACATTTTTATTTTACACTTGTGTCCTTTTAGTTTGTTTTTATATCCTTGGGAAAGTATGTACGCAATTGTAAGGCTTTATAAAGCCACTTTGTCATTCCCTAGGATTCTTTGGGTTTTTGTGTAAAAGTGTAGTAGGTCCAGCAAGGGCCCCCCAGTCCTTCCCCATTGGTCCACCTAAGCCATGTGAGGCTGGTCAACCATCCTAGGTGGCTTCTAGAAGGGTTGAATGTCAATTAGACACATGGGGGACAAATGGACTAAAAAGTCCAAGATTCAACCTACACTAGTCAAGGGGGCGCCCCCCATTTTTGGTCTAATTTTGATTTTTGAAAAAAACATGTTAGAACTAATTAGTTCTATCCCTTATGTAACCCCTCCTAACCCTAGATCTAAGACTAGTTAAGGTCCTATCTTGTTGTTCATTAATAAAATTTTGCCTTTTAGGTGTGTGGCGATGGAGCGGTTTTCCCATCCCCTCTCTGAGGGTGTGGGCGCTCTCCTGCCTCCCCTACCAGGTATTGCTTTAGTCAAAAAAAAAGACTAGTTAAGGTCTTTTTTACTTTTCTATAAATACCATGTATTTCCATTTTATGTAGAATTAACAAATCAAGTCTAGTCGGACCTCTGGCCCGGGAATCATAGTCCCGGGGCCGACTTGTTGAGTAGTGGATAGCGGATCTAGAGAGAAGGGGTGAATAGATCTGCCCCTCTTTTCGCAATGCAACCCTCTTTAAAGCTAGATGATGATAATAGCAGCGGAATATAACTAGCTTAACAAAGGACACAACGATTTGCTTAGCAAGATGATTACGCAATATAGAGATTGAACCTAATCATGCATCTAACACAAAGCAATCGCACAAGCAAACCACCACACACGAGATTTTAAGGTGGTTCGGACTGAATCCCCAGTCCTACGTCCACCCCTCACCAAATCCGGTGAGGCTCCACTAGTGCCACGCACTGAACCGCAAATCGGAAAGACCTCCGATTACCTTCCTACTAACCGTAGGTAGGGACGTCAACACCGCAGATCGGACAACTTCCGATTGCCTTCCTACTAACCACCGGTAGGGACGATCTTCAGTTTCAAATGTTTGAATGAAATGGAAAGAGAACAAATATGAAAACACTCAAACAAGATATAGAATATGCTCAAAGAGAAAAGATCTCATCTGAGATTGTTAGAGCTTGAATATGATACTTCAATGGTATCTTCTTCCTTGTGAAAAGATCTTGCTTGGATCACCTTGAGTTGATGAAGAAGATGAAGGATGCAGATTTGATCTCCCTTGAGAATGGACTTCTTTGGATCACCTTGAGATGATGAAGAGGATGATGGTTGCAACTTTATCTTCACTTGGCTTGGGGTTGATCTCCTCTTGAAGTAGCTTGAATAACTTGAGGATTTGATGAAGAACTTCTTCCCGGAGTACTGTTCACAGCTATAGTACTCGAACTCCTCTCCCTTGAACACACCCTTGCAGCCTCCTTTGATCTCCCAAATGATCAACTAGGGTTTCTAACCCTCTTGCATGTGTTTTATAACCTTTGAATGGTCCTTGGACATCCCCCAGACCAGATCCACATTTTGTGGGTGATTGGGTGACTTTAGGATTAAAGAAATCCATGGAGAATGGCCCTTCTCGAAGTGGAAAATAAAGTCAACAATTGATGGCTCGGGGCTGGCGGTCGACCGGAAGACATGGGGCGGTCGACCGGAATTTTACAGTCGGTTGATTTTTCATCTATGGCAAAATTGATCGACCGGACGCCTAGGGGCGGTCGACCAAAACCTGTAAAAATTGGAGTTTTTCGTTTCTGGAAGAACTAGTCGACCGGCCACTACCCATTGGTCGACCGGAACCTGTAAATTCTGAAGTTCTTCATCCCTAGAAAATCTGGTCGGCCGGCCAAGGTGTGTTGGTCGACCGGAAAGACCTATACCTGCAAAAATGAAGTGTTAGCCCAAAGAAACATGTCTATAAGTCAAGATATTCATGTCCTTATCAATTCCATGTATTTTTGTGTTTGGTTTATGCATTAGACCATTTGAGCATTTTTAAATTTTGTTCCGGGGGATCCGCCCCTGGAAACCCTCGCAAGGGACACTGCCCCCTTGACCCCCGCGACCTAACCAGGCCGGTCGATCCCCGCGACCTGACCGCGTAGGTCGATCTGCGTGCGAGGGCGCAATCATTGAGCTTTCACTTTTGTCATCTCCACTCCATTCCTTGGCATATCTGTCATGAAAGAACATCAAGTAGTTTAGTCATATAAGAGTGGTAAGACATCAATGACTTATAGTATTTAGCCATTATCAAAACTAAGAATATCAAATAACTCAAATGACCACAAGATGATGTTGAAGGACCCAAGTGACCACAAGATGACTCAAATGACCACAGGGGCACAACACGACCTCGACTCTCCGGCATGACAACACTCACCGACCGAGACCCTGACCCGACCGCTCACCTCGAGCCGTGTCCGACCTCCACCAGGCGCTGATGGGAATCGACACCGAGCACTGACATTTTTATTTTGCACTTGTGTCCTTTTAGTTTGCTTTTATATCCTTGGGAAAGTATGTACGCAATTGTAAGGCTTTATAAAGCCACTTTGTCATTCCCTAGGATTCTTTGGGTTTTTGTGCAAAAGTGTAGTAGGTCCAGCAAGGGCCCCCCCAGTCCTTCCCCATTGGTCCACCTAAGCCATGTGAGGCTGGTCAACCATCCTAGGTGGCTTCTAGAAGGGTTGAATGTCAATTAGACACATGGGGGACAAATGGACTAAAAAGTCCAAGATTCCACCTACACTAGTCAAGGGGGCGCCCCCCATTTTTGGTCTAATTTTGATTTTTGAAAAAAACATGTTAGAACTAATTAGTTCTATCCCTTATGTACCCCCTCCTAACCCTAGATCTAAGGGTAGTTAAGGTCTTTTTTTCTATAAATACCATGTATTTCCATTTTATGTAGAATTAATGAGAAAAAATTGTGGCATTTGCTCCAAGGAAGGGTGCGCCCCTCTCCCTCTCTCCCTAGTTCCTCTCTTCCTCCTTCAATCTCCAGGGTGTGAAGCCCTCTCCTACATTCTCCTTAGCCCCTCTGAGTTCTTCTCTGCCGCCGTCGCCACCGTTTGAGCGGACATAACCTCACCTATGAAATTTTATCTTTTTTTCTGATCATCTGTTCGAGCCCTAATTTTGAGAGTTTGTTCTGTCCATCTCCCCTAACCTCCAGTTCAAATTTCGTGTCATTTGAACTTCATTTGATATTTGTCCCGCATTTATTGTTCTCCCCCCTGTAATCTGTCATTCTGCAGATCTACGGGATAGAGTCACCTTCTTGTATTTTTCTCACCATTTATAAATTTCCACAAAAATCACAAAAATTCCTCAGTGTTCCTCACAAATACCCCCTTCCACCATAATTTTCATGGAGTCTAGAAAAATCATTTTCCCTTTAGTCAAAGGTTAGTCTCAGGAAAAACACAGTCTGCCCTGTGTGTTTGTCAGTCCGGGTTAGAAAACAAAATAGTGTTACAGTCATTCTAATCTTCAATCCGTTCGGTGGATGGAGCTGTGAAAAATATATGTTGTAGTTGTTTGAGTGCTCTTTGCAACGGTACCAGTCACGCCTCGATCGGCCTCCGGATCTGAGCCACATAATTCTTACAGCCGAGACATGTAGATGTGTTCCCTGTGCAGGTTTGAAATTAGAGTTCAAGAATAATTAGTGCAAAATTATCAAAAGTCAACTTCGGGAACCGCCACTTTAGGGAGTTGATCAGGGACATCCCGCCATCGTCCCAGCCAAGCGGCGCCTTTAGAAGACCTAAGGAGGGTGACATTCCTTTAGAAACCGCGCCTTGCTGTCCAGCGAGTCAGAGCCGAGTTGGCGCAGTACCGAGTCGGCGCAGGACCGAGTCGGACCAGCAGGCCGAGTTCATGCCGAACGCACCTCCAGATTGTTGCCCGTCAACCAAGGGTCGGTCCTCCCGGGCGCCACTTGTAGCCCTTTACCTCCCTGCGTGGAGTGGGCAATATATTTCACTGTTGTAACTAAATTTTTACCGTTGTTACCGGGAGTTACCGTAACTGGCCGAGGTCATCTTCCCCACGCCCGGAGCATGGAGGTAAACTCGCCCTCACTCTTTATCGCATTTTGCTTAGTTCGTATTCATTCGTATATGCCGCTGTGAGTGTAGGATTCCAGCTTGATAAATTGTTATCACCGCTGCGAGAGTGAGTGAGTGTACCGTCCCATGACTCGACCGAGTTAACGCGGAAAGGCCGATACCCGAGACTCACGGCCGGTTTCTCAACTGTGCCCGGTCCCACATCTTTCCTCGCTTAGGGATGATTGCGAGCTAGAGTCCCAGGTCGCGTGTCCGTCCCGCATCAGGCGCCAGTCCGTGTCTGCACTGGCCACCGAGGCAGTCGGACTCACACCCACTCCTCTGTAAAGAGCCTCTGTAAAGCACACGGATATCCGCTTTGTCACGCATTGACCCGGGGACCGACCCACGTGTCGGAATTGTTCAGCGGCTTGCGCCCGTTGTAATTTGGCCCTCTAGGCCCATATGTAATGCACATGTGGCTCATCATAAAACCAGTAAAATACATGTGCCCGAATTCGGGCCCCCAGCTTCCTACTTACGCCACTCGGCATCCGTGCCCAATACCCTAACCCCAGTGAACACCCCTCTGTCTAACGTGCACCTATAGCTGCTGAATGCCCCCTAGCCCTCTACCCACGGCTTCAGACACAGATACAGACTTCTCTTCAGCTTGGAACGAAGGTATTCAGATTCAATCTGATGTAAATAAACATCGATCGCTTGCGGCAGGTGGGGAAAGATATCTAGTACACGATTCCCACAATCGCCTACGCACTCGCACCCATGGAATCCCTTCCCTCCACGTGTCGCCCGATCGCCCGAGCCCACGTGCCGCGCCCTGGTGGCGCTTCCCCGGTCAACCCTTGGTTCCATGAGTGATTGTCAAGAAATCGACTGGCACGCCCGCACCCTGTCCGGTTAACCCTTATCCCGACATTTCCGTGCCATTCGACCTTTTTTTGACTTTTCGTGAAAGGAGAGTGCCCGATACCGCCGTGAGAGACTTGCAACTGTAAGGAGGATACCTGAGATATATCAAACTCCCGTATTCTCCTTCCCCATTGTATCCCTTCCTTCACCCCGATTAATCGGCATAAAAACCCACGCAACAGAGTGGATGGCATGCCCGGTGGGATGTCTCCCGCCTTCCTTCTTTTTACTGAAGAAAAGTTTGTGCCAGCCCTGAAGCCCGGTGCCCATTCCCTGTCCTTGTAGGAGAAGCAGAGGAGGGTACTCGTGCACGCATTCTCTAGCAGCTTCCGATTCGCATTCTGATTATCGGACCGCTCTTGGCGACTATCAGCAACCATCACCTCCGCAGCACTCAGCTCTCCAGCAGCCATGGCGGCCGTCACCTACGGCCCCAACGTCATTGCCACCCACACCCGGGTGGGCTACTTGGCGACGCCGATCACTTTCGGCAGCTTCGCCCCGGTTATCGGATCGCCGTACTTCTAGGGTGTGATCCCTGTGGCTATTTCTCAGCTAATTCCAGTTTCTCCATTGGCTCCCGCAGCCAACGCGCCATGCGCGCTTCCAGCACCAGTGTCCCACCTGAGGGCCGGGCACCGGACTGTCACCACTGGCCCCTGCAGGGCCCCCAGATCAACGCCAGCCCAGGTAAGCATTAGCTCCCGAGGCCAGCCTCGTCCGATCTCCAACACGGGCCCCGTGCCTCGGACTTCGGTCATCTTCTCAGCATCTTCCTCGGGTTTCCAATCCCGAACCGTAGCCAAGCAGGTACCCAACACGGGCTCCCTGCCCCGGGTCCACGGCTTCCCAGTATCTTTCTCGGGTTTCCAATCCCGAGCCGCAGCCAAGCCGGCACCCAACACGGGCTCCCTGCCCCAGGTCCACGGCTTCCCAGCATCTCCATCGGGTTTCCAACCCCGAGCCCCAGTCAAGCCGACACCCAACGCGGGCTCCCTGCCCCGGGTCCACGGCTCCTCATCGTCTGCCTCGGGTCCTCGACCCCGAGCTCCAGTCAAGCCGGTACCCAACACAGGCTCCCTACCCCGGGTCTACAACTCCTCAGCATCTTCATTGGGTTTCCGACCCCAAATCCTGGCAAAGTCGACACTTGACACGGGCTCACAGCTGCGAGTCCACGGCTCCCCGATGTTGCACTCGGGACCCCTGTCCCGAGCTCCAATTGAACCGGCTCTCCCCGTGCGTCTTCTACCCAGGGGGTGACGTTCCTCAGCACCTTCCTCGGGTCCTCTGACCCGAACCCAAACGACACCGGCACCTACCGCGGGTCCTCCACCCAGGCACGTCGGCACCTCAGCACCTCCGACAGCGTCACCCTCCGGTGCAAGAGTGTCATATCGAGCATCGGCAACACTTCTATCGGCGCGGGCGAGGGCGTACACCGGAGTCACCCCGCCATCGACTCCCGGCGCGGGTTACTTACCCCAGGGGTCGATCCCAGCACTTTAGACTGACGGCTTCACGCTGCCGGTCGCTCTAGGTCGGGTCTTCTCAGTCTACAATCTTGGGGCGGAGTCTTCCTCAGCTCCTTAGAAGAAGCATCGCCATGGCGGTAGAAGCAGGCGACTCGCTGCTGCAACCAGCAACTCCGGAAAGACGGTTCTTGTCGGTGACTTGCGGATCCGTCTCGACGGGGGTGAACCAATCATACCCCAGGAACGGACAGTTCCCACCATCCCAACCTCCAATCGTTTTGACCTCTTGCGTCAAACACGAGAGGACGGGGCGAAGCTCAAAGGAGCGAGTTCCTCGGCAGCAGCCCCGGGGCACCCACCGCAGTCCGATACATGGCCTCCCATGACAACTCGTCGAAAAAACAACGACAAGGGAGATCAACAACCCGACTTGAGGAGAATCTGGGTCACCCCAGAAGAAGCTCAAGCTGTTCGAAGGGTGCGTATCAGAAACCCCCTGCGAGCACTCAGACGCGGCATCAGACGGGATGCGGCTGGCCTCACAGTAGCATCGTCTAACGACGCCCAGTCGTCCAATGTCCCCCGCACGAGCAAGCAGAGGCAAAGGCGAGCCCCGTTCTCGGGCCCTCCATCAACCTGTCCCAGACTCTCCTCCGACTGACATCTGGGGTGAGCCCCCTCTGCAACGCACCTAGGTCTTTGATAGACTAGGGACGCCCGTTTACCCCGAGCGGCACCCGCGCGGGAAGCGGACGGCCTGGTTCATCAACGACGCGGTTCGAGTGTTCGCGTGTTACACCGCCGAACACCAGCCAGACACCCAGTCTAATGACTTGAACCAGCCTCTGTCCAACATCAGGAGGCCGCGCCATCAGGCTCCGCCGCCTCCTCCAACATGTCATATCGGTACTTCTGCCAGGCCGCAAGCAACGGAACGTGCGGAAGAAGTCCTGGTGGACGATCGTGATCCTCCTATCAACGCAGAGCCGGTCAACAACGACCCTCCTACGAACGAGGCTCAAGAAGTGACCCTCGACACTCTCATGAAGGAGAACCAGTATCTGAAGGCCCTCGACACTCTCATGCAGGACCTCCTCCAGGAGCGAGACCTTCATCCTCAGCAACCTGTTAGGCCCCAGGCTGAGGGGCCGGTACCCCTGGCGGCCCGCGATGCTGCCAACACCTCAGTGGCGGTAGCCCGAACCGCGTTGGCAACTGGGTTTGGCACGCCCCCGGTTGAGGTTCAACCACGAGCCTCCAACACGCCAATGCCGAAAAATCACCTGGCGCAACGCCAGATGATCGAGCGCATCATCGAGACAAAGCTCGCCCAGTATGGTGAATGGGCTGTCACGGTACATCTCTATAGTGTGCCCTACCCGCTTCATCACCAGCTGAAAAAGCTTCCCCCAGAATACTCCAAGCCCCCGAAGCTACAAAATTTCGACGGGCAGGGGTCGCCGCATGAACACTTGGCCTACTATGTTACGGCCATGGGAGAGTTAGCGTTGGACGAATCATATCTCCTCCGCTACTTTGCCACTTCACTCACGGGAACGGCCTTCCAATGGTACACCCGCCTGAAGCCCAACTCTGTCATCGACTGGGCCGATCTCCAGAAGAAATTCCTCGACCTCTTTTAAACGGCCGAGCGAAAAGTCTCCCTAGCCGAACTCTGTTCTCTTCGGCAAAAAAAGGGCGAGGGGCTCGACTTCATAAAAAATGGCGAGACCTCAGCATAAGGTGTGTCAATCCACCCATTCAAGAGGACGCCATCACCATATGTCATCGAGGTTTGGCGGCCAAAGTCAGCGAAAAGCTTCTCGGCACCAATATCAAAGGCTTCGACCAACTCAATTCGACGGTTGCCGAAATAGAGATGTTCTTCACCGATAACCTGATCTATACTGTAGCAAAGGGTAAACAAGCGCGAGAACGCCAGCCTGGTAAGGAGGTGAATATCATAGAATTCACCCATGCCCCCAAGGCCAGTAAGGGGGCCGAATCCAGTGGCTCTGACAAAAAGTGAGCAGATAAGCCAGCTGCTCCCTCCTTCTTGAAGCGTATGAAGAGACCCTTCTCCTTCAAGAAGGAACACACGAAGATGCTCTTCGACCTCTGTATGACCCAGAAGAGCGTCGAGCTGCCCGAAATCCACAAGTCGGATGAGGCTCTGAAGATTGATTATCCCAGCTATTACCTATATCCGTGACGGTCTTATCAAAATGAAGAGCAGCCTCGTCGATCCTCTGCAACCACATACGTGGTCCAGGCCAGCAAAGGCAGCTCGCGTGGCTCACCCCTCAGCCAATTCCATCCACATGATGGCCACATTTTCTCTCTCTAATGACGAGTCAGAGGAGCCCAGGGCTAATCGAAGGGGACGTTCGATCTGGTATCTAGGGTGGAGGCCCTGGCATGATCAGAGACCTCTCTCCTTCCCCAGGGAGAGAACCCGACGACTCTTCGATATCCTCGTCGAGAACGGGCAAATCATGCCTCGCGACTCGCCGGTCGACTACACCCATTGGGATCGTAGTCACCCTCAATACTGCCCCTTCAACGTCAGAATCTACCACTCGATCGAATCCTGTGAGGAAGCTCAACACCTCATCCAGGAACAGATCCAATGGGAGTAGATTGATGTGGAAGGAAACTCCATGTCACTTGTTAGGCTTCGGCAAGCTGTCAAAGAGACCTTGAGCACCGCCAAGAGTGCGCCTGAGCGGCCAGACTCCCCACAAGAAAATGGGCACGGGCTACCTTACCAGCATGCTCCAGAATGGCTCGAGTTCTGGATTGACAACCGGGAGGCGCTCGAGCGATTGCGAAGGCGTAGGGAGCAGGAAGCCGATCACGAGACGGAGCCGACCAACTTCTCAATCAACGTCATCCATTCTCTTGCTCCTCCTGCCCCCTCAGGCTCCCAGACATCAGCACCTAGCTGGCCAACCCCAGTTACTTCGGCCACACGGTGGCGGTCATGGCGGGAGCTGAAGTCTCTTCCTTTCCCTGAAGAAGACAGCGCCAGGCTCCTCCGGGTCCTTCTTGGCCGAGAGGACGTTTTGGTGGGCAAGACGACAACGGGCTCTTCAGCCCTCTCTCGTCATCCTCCCATCCTATCTCTGCCTCCGATAGCTGTGGATAGGAAGTGAAAGCAAAAGCAGGGTGAGGCTCCGCCTCAACCTTGTCGCATCTCCTCAGCAAATGGGCCGTCGGGTCCTCTCCACCTACCCGTTGACATAATTCACAGTGCAAAGAAGGAAACTTCGGAGTCTTCAGCGGCTTCAATTCAAGTGGCGGGCCCACCGCCACAAAGGATCAGCCGGTCCGTAGAGTCGGGACAACCGTGTAGAGCAACAATGTCTCGGACGCCGCCAGTCGTCACCAGATCTAGCCCTCAGCATGATCACAGAGGCAAGGCTAAGGAGCAGGACAACCGGCATGTCTCTCGCCCCGCTCCTCAACAAAAGCTATCGCCACCGCGGTTAAGGCATCAAACCGCGCACACGTCTTCAGATGCCAGCACCAGCCTACCGATTCCTTGTAGGCTGTTGTCACGACCGCGGCTAAGGCATCAAACCACGCACACATCTTCAGATGCCAGCACCAGCCTACCGACTCCTCGTAGGCTCCTGTCGCCACCGCGGGTAAGGCATCAAACCACGCATACCTCTCCAGACGCCAATCCCAGCATTCCAGCATACCAGGAATTGCTGCTCGAGGTAATCGAGCAGGCGATTAATGCCACCTTCCAGATACAACAAGCGAAAGGCGCCTGGATAGAAATCCGGGCAAGGAAGAGTCATCGACCTCGCCATGCAAAGACATCGGCTCGGAGATTTCCACATCAGGATTTGTCAACTCCAGTTCCAGCACCTCTCCCTCCTACTCCCTTGGAGATTGCTATCGCCAAGAGACAAGAGAGAAATAGAAGGAAGAATCTCAGAAGGTGGCTCATAAAACAAGCTGAACGAGCAGCCGCCTTGCAATCCCCGGTTGAGCCAATGCCCCTCCAAAGGCTCCAGTGGCTCATTGACGACCTGGAGTAATACGTTCCTCCTCGTCCTATCGGGGCTCTCTCACTTGACAACTACATCCCGTGGGAAGAAATGCATAAACGAGTCCGCCTCAGAAATTGGGTCCAAGATATGATCCAAAAGCTCAAGAACGGCGAGAAACTCGTGATCCCGGACGAGCTCTCCTTGTGCTATAAAGACAAAGAGATCACCAAAGAGCAGCTAGAAGAAATGCTTCGATGCTACACCTGCAACATGGTGGCTATCCCACCTCCCAACAATATCAACGCTTCTTGGCAGGGTGAGCCAGTGGCCTCCCGGACAAGACAAAGATCCATTGCCCCTCTTGGGCTATAGCCAGCTCCAGAGCACACCAGTCACGTCCGAGGTCGTGGCCGGGGACGCGGTAGAGGTCGTGGGAGAACTCTCGAGTTACCCCTCTCTCCGTCCACTTTCAACCCGGAGCGAATCATCCTCTTTCGAGGAGAGGAACCGGCTCCCATTCTGGAAGTAGAAATTCGGGGTGAACCCGATGTCTTCGATCCTCCCGGCATCAAAGAGGCTACTGCTAGCCTCCCAGCCCCAGCGCCAGTACTGACTGCTGTGGCAGAGCAAGCGGGACCGTCCGACAAGGACAAGCCAGCCCGCCAATCACCCACAGAAGAGCCGTCATTGGCATCCCTGTTCCAAGAGCCCGTTGGCTATCGTGGTCAATCTGATCCCGGTGGTAAGGGCAAGGCAGTGCAACTCCCCGATGGGGAACAACACGGCAGTTCATAGGAGGTTCAACCTGACATACTACCCTCTCTAGAAGATGCTCGAGCTCGAGCTGACCGGAAGGTCCTCCACCAAATGAAGCGCTTCCCTACCAGTATTTCAATTTGGGAAGCCATTGCTTGGAGTAAGGACCTAAGGGAAACCCTTATCAAAATACTCCAAGAGCGGGAAGTCTATGAAGCGCATGCCACGGAAATGAAGGCGGCCGCCTATGGAGCCTTCACAGCCGCCATCTCCTTCACAGAGAAAGACATGCTGCTTTCCCCTCCGTGCCACAACCGTCCTCTTTACATGAAGGGGAAGATCAACGGGCATGATGTGAACCGGATCCTGGTGGACGCAGGTGCCGCCATTAACGTCATACCGCTCAAGACATTCAAGTCTCTATATCTGACCCCATACCTCCAGAAGGTTCAAGCGGTCAAGATATCCAACTTTAACCAGAACACCGAGGACGTCCTCGGTTGGGTGGATGTCGACCTGGTGCTCGATGATTTCACCTCTAAGGTGACATTCCACATCATTGACTCCAACACATCATATAAAATGCTACTGGGCAGACCCTGGCTCCATGAAAACAGGGTCATCCCGTCAACTCTCCACCAATGCATTAAATATGCCAAGGACGGGGAGGAACATAAGGTCTTTGCAGACATGTCGCCATTCACACCGGCAGAATGTAACCTGGCCAACGATGCGCTCTATTTCAAGGGGATTAGTCCATACCCTGTAATTAAGAGCAAAAAGAACGGCTGGCTCTCAGAGGAAGACGATGATGATCTCTTCTCTGTTGATGAGGAAAAGGACAAGCTTCATCGGCTACGCCTCGGCTCCAAGTCAACCCCAGATCACCCGGAGAGGCGCCAGATCGACTTCGAGGCTAATCTTATTAGTCGAGCTATCGGTAAGAGTATATGCTTGCCACCAGACTGCATCCAGCTTCCAGGGGCATCTGGCGGGCACAGCGTCGAGTCTCTGACAACCTTCATCGTCACCTTCAAGTGGCAACGTCGAAATAAGAAGAAGGCTAACATGGACAAACCCATCATCTTCTATAAGGGAGACATGGTCCCTCAAGCCCCGCCAGACGATGACTTCGGCTGGTCTAGGCGAGCCGATGATACCCCTGAAGTAGTCCAGGTGTGGAGCGAGCTATCCCCGCACATTCAAGAAATGTGTTTAAAGCAACACATTCCCATGTGACAAACTTCTGCACAGTAAAGATACTTCCATCAGCTGTGGACTCCTTCCCAGGTTCGGGGGCAACCCCCGTCCTTTTACAAGGACACTAGGGGACTTGGCTACGACCAAGACCTGGACTTTCGCGTCCACTACGCAGTCAACGTCGTAGGCCTGGTGCAACCAGCCGACGACGGGGCTAGAGTCGATGCCAAATTTGACAGCTCCGAGGATGAGGAAGAGCAAATCCTGATCCCGATCTCCATCAAAGCCAGAACCCTGGCTCAAGCCGATGAGGAATCCCCCTCACCTCCTGATGGGGACATCACCTCCCATGCCCACACTCACGGCTCGTCTCCTCGCCCCGGAAGCGTCCGACATGGTCTAGTCATTTGTCTTGAGACATATGTTGTATTTCCTCATTTTTATTTGAGTCATACCATTGTACCCTTTTCTTTTATTTGAGTCATGAACCTAGGTTAATGAGTCATCTACCTAAGTTAAGTGTCATAGGGTTGATTAGATTAGTTAATGGGCCCAATTCATTGGGCTAGGCCCAGGGGCGCCACTACCCCCTTGGTTATTTGTCATTGTTGCAAGAGTCAGGGACTTTTTGTAAAATGAGGGTTGTCTATATATAGGACCCCATTCTCCCCCATTTCAAGTTAATGAATGAATATTTGAATTTTCTAGTGTCCAACTTAAATCCTCTTCTTTGGGTGAAAAGCCCCTATCCCCCCCCCTCTATCTCTCTCCCTCCCTCTCTAAGAGGTTCGCCCCCTTCTCTCTCTCCTCACCTCCCAACCACTTTCTCTCTCCCTTCTTCCTCCATTAAGACCTCTCCAACTCCCCACAACCCTCCTCTTTACACCACCCCATCCCCAAGATAGTCTCCACCTATCTCCACTCCACCCTCCAACCACCAACCACCCACTACCACTTCCCAACACAATCTCCCTCTCCCAAACACAATCTCTTCCCTTCCCCACACAATCTCCCAGTCCCGAAGGTAAGTTTGAATCTTTCCCTCCACTCCTCCCTCCCCCTTTCCATGCCCTAGGCCGCCCCCAACAAGGAGCCACCAGATCTGGTCGCCCCCCACTCTCCCCCTCCATCAACTTGTTCTTCCTCCACCTCCCCTTCCCACCTCCACCAAGTGGAGTGAACCAGCAGCCCCCCTGCCCCCTCCCCTCCCCAAACCCTTCTAGCTCCACCATAGCTCTCATCCCCATACCTCCTCCACATCCCCTCCCACCATTCCACCACCTCCCTTCACCATTTAGCACCATCACTACCCCATCATAAGTCTACTTGGAGCTACAACGAAGGTTCTGTTCGCAGCTGAGGATCTGCAGAGGACCAGCAGCTTGCAGAGGTGACCCCGACTTCGTCCAAGTATCCCTGGAGGCCCAAGTGGTACCGTCGGAAGCGTCTCCCTATCTTCTTCGTAGAGGCGGTAGTCTCGACCCAATCTGAGGTTGTGGCTGCTTGAGGGAGCCGATCTCCCCAGACTGCACATCTGCTTCCTGACAGTCAACCTGAAGCGAGTTGCAAAGGATCCCACGGCCAACTTCCTGATGCTCTGAAGGCGGGCCTTGGCTGAGAGTTTCTACACCAAGTCTACTTTCAGTATCAAGAAGCGGAACCCCGTTCGGCATCCGGAGCTGTGATTTCTCATTTTTCTCCCCCAGGTGCGCAGTTCTGTCCCCTCTGGGATTGAACCGACCCCTGTCCACTGTTCGGGCTCTCCCAATCTGCTCCGACATCTTCTGGCATCCCCGAAAGTCTTGTTTCGAAGAGGACTTGACAGTGATTCCAACGACTCCATCCACGCTTGGTTCAGAGATCGGGAGCATTCGTGGCAGCCTCTTCTTTCAGCTGCTGTGGTACCGTAGTAGTCAAAACCAGAACTCAGGGTCCCTGTTCGAGGCCCTTCCCCGACCAGCACCGCCAACCAAGAAATTCTAAAAAAATTGGACGTCATCCTGATCTAACCCCTAATATTTTCCCACTGGTCTCATCGATAACAAAATTCGGGAGTGGCCGTAGAAGCATCAACTTCAACTGTATGTCCCATGTTCCAGAGAGCCGGCAGAACCGACGTCTTCCATCCGTTCGGTTTCAATTTCAGCTTTTCCCCTCCCTGCTTGGCCAGCTTAAAGCCCCTCCCTGCGGGAGGTAGTGTTTGAATGTAATTTTGACTTCCCTTCCCCAAGTTCAACCCCCTTTCATGGGGCATAGTGGTGTAAAACTTTGAACAGGTTCAAGCTACACCGGCGTGGCGTGTAGAGAACCCACGCTTCCCCACTTGCCCACGTCTCCAAGCGGGACCGGTTTCTTCAAGCCAGTCGAGTAAGTGCTCTACTCCTTGCTCATATTTGGTGCCTTGTTCTTTCAATATTAGCTCATAGCTCCACTGGCCCGTGAGAGTGAGTGCCCGATCCGCAAGCCCCACTGCTTCGAGTGGCCGCCGTGGAAGAGAGTGTAACCCGTGCCCTTGGCACAACATCGGCTCCATTGAATTGGGCTTCCATACCCTTGGGAGAACCCTTGGCATTGTTGGCCCTCTACCAGCAAGGGCCCAGCTCTCACAACCTCCACTCGGTATCACCGAGTTACCTCGGGTCCTGGGTGAGTGTCGGGCGAGTGGCCGCCGATATCGGTCCGTTTCGATTGTGAATTGGGCTTGCTTGTTTAGGTCCAAGGGTGTGTCACATCAAGTGGTATCAGAGCAAGTTCACAACTTGTCTCTCCACAAGTTGGTCCTAGGATGCATTTGCATTCATCTCCCGGTGCATCAACCTTGCCCACTAGCATGGCTACTTCATATTGGTCACATCTGTCCCACTCGGCCCTCCACAAGGGTCCGATTGACACCCCTTTGGACATAGTCCTATTTGAGGACCTTATCTTTGACAGGTACCACCCTAGTGCATATTTAGAGTGGGAGGAAAACATGGACACATACTTTAAGAGGAATCCAATGACTGAACCCATGAGAATCTACCTTGCCAAGGGTCGGCTTGTGCGCCATGCCAAGGATAGGTGGCAGCTCATTGAATGCTTAAGGAAGGTTATGAGGCAAGAGCCTATTAACACATGGGAAAACATGAAATCCGAACTTAGGAAAGTCTACACTCCCCGACCTTCTCCCTTCTACTCGGATCGCCATAGCCTAAGGAGCCCTTCAACTCCTCCATCCCCACCTGGCCAACCCGAGACCCCAATCACCCAATCCCCACCGCTTCCCACCTCTTCCACCACTACATCTACACCCTACCTCCAAGTCCTCACCACAACCATAGCTCCACAAGCCCAAGTGGACTCCATGTCCACCCCTCCACCGAGGCCCATGATGGCCACCACCCCCCAACCCAAAACCCCTCACCAAATCCATACCCTCAAGCCCCCTTGGTCTCCACCACTACCCCTCCATCGTCCCCCATAAGAGACACACCTCCCAAGATCAGCCAAGCCAAGACTCCTCACCCAACCCATCTCCCACTCCCTACCCAAACTCTACTATTTCATAGGCCCCCACTACTTCCCCTCCCCATCCTAGCACAAGTCCCCCTTTACCCACCACCCTGGGTGCACCATGTTCCGCCCATCATCAACCCACCTATAAAGGACCTTCTCACATCCTTGGTAGAGGAACCCATGATCCCCACAATTGACCCTATAGTGGTAAACACCCCGGATCCACTCCCCACCTTGGAAGAAACTCATGCCCAAACCAAGGAAGAAATCTTAGCTTTTACGCCATCTCCTCTAATTGGGAGTGAACTTATCATAAGTGGGCCCTTGGTTAGATGGCTAGAGGAGAACCCGGCTCACTCTATCCTGCCCCATGCCTACCCTCCTATGGAGCAACACCTCCCCATAGTGCCCTTCAACTCCTATCGCACCACCATCCAATCATATTACCAAGTGGAGACTTTGGAGGATCTCATTAAGGGCTTAGCTTGGCAAATGAAGTTGACCGGCATGTTGACCGCAGTGGCCAACTAGCCTAGGAGCCTTGACCTCCTACACCTATGTGTCGGGTCCATCACCTCGGTATACACCATTGGTTGCTACACTAGTGACCTCCTTCTATTCCTCCCCACACCCGATGAGCCCAATCTTCTCCTCAATTTGGAGCTTCTTATATCGAGTAGAAAGCCAAACCCTCCCCTCATGGCCGACTTACTCACCAAGAACTTCGGCCCAATTGTTTCATTAGAGGAGAATGACCCACCACCATTTGAGGATCTTGAGGACATAATGTCCCTCCCCTTTGGTAACCCTTTTCATGATCCCTTTGATCCCTTCCAATGGGAACCGTGGAACCCATGTGACCCAACCACCTTACCCACCGCCCCTTTCCTACCTTCACCCGCCATGTTGGGCCAAACTCATCTCATTCATAACCCATGTAACACCAAAGGAGCCATGACCTTAGGCAACACCCACCTAGAGATCGAGAAATGTCCCACCCCATATCCACCTTCCTAGATCCCTTCGACCCTTTCACATGGAAGTTCAAAGGTCGTCCCACATCTATGCACATGGAAGTCACCTTTGGGATAAGCATGCATGTGTCTAGGCTTACCACACCACTTAGCATGAACACTATGTTGGGTCCATTCATTCACATCACCCACATGTCAAGTAGGAAATAAGAGTGGTCCATATTCGGGTGTAATGGTCCTCCTTCATTCATCATGGGTCGTAGGCATAATAGGAGTATTCATGGATGTCAGGTCCCCCGGCATTTGTCACCCCCATGCATGACCGGATCACCTATGGATGCCCCGGTCCTCCCCATTCCATCAAAGTCTTCTTGACGTCAAAGCATGATTGGTCTACTTTTGGTTGCCCAGGTCCACCCATCACCCCTAGAATGTCACATTCACAAAATTACATGAAAACCTTCGCAAGCACATCAGCAAGGAAAATGAGATTTATAAAAGGCAGGCTGACTCCCCTCGGCGTCACCAAGAATTCCACGTGGGTGACTTTGTGATGGTGAGGACGGAGAGGCTCTCCCCGAGAGCCATCTCCAAATTGAGGCCTCGTGGGGCTGGTCCCTTCCAGGTTCTGAGGCGCATTGGCACTAATGCCTATGAGTTAGATCTTCCGAGGAGTACGGAGTGAGCCCCACATTCAACGTGAGCCGACCTAGTGGATAAGGGTCCCACGGTGGTACCTAGTAAGGATATTGAGCCCACTCCCCTCATTGAGAGAGCACCCACCGTGAGAAGAGTCCACTAGCCAGGAGAGCCCAGTGTGAGCGAATTGAGCGAATATTGGATGAACAGGTCACTGCCACCAGGAGCAAGGTGTATGAGCGCAATCTCATCAGGTGGATGGATCGGTCTCGTTCGGAAGACTTGTGGGCGGTACCACTTCTACACCCTCCAAGGAGGGAAGGACTCTTACTCGACAGAGTCGAGTTCTCCGCACCCCGGGAGTATGATGGGGACATCACCTCCCGTGCCCACACTCACGGCTCGTCTCCTCACCCCGGAAGCGTCCGACATGGTCTAGTCATTTGTCTTGAGTCATATGTTGTATTTCCTCATTTTTATTTGAGTCATACCATTGTAATTTTTCTTTTATTTGAGTCATGTACCTAGGTTAATGAGTCATCTACCTAAGTTAAGTGTCATATAGTTGATTAGATTAGTTAATGGGCCAAATTCATTGGGCTAGGCCCAGGGGCGCCCCCTACCCTCTTGGTTATTTGTCATTGTTGCAAGAGTCAGGGACTTTTTGTAAAATGTGGGTTTCTATATATAGGACCCCATTCCCCCCCATTTGAAGTTAATGAATGAATATTTAAATTTTCTAGTGTCCAACTTAAATCTTCTTCTTTGGGTGAGAAGCCCCTATCCCCCCCTCTCTCTCTCTCTCTCCCTCTCTCTCTCTAAGGGGTTCACCCCCTTCTCTCTCTCCTCACCTCCCAACCACTTTCTCTCTCCCTTCTTCCTCCATTAAGACCTCTCCAACTCCCCACAACCCTCCTCTTTACTCCACCCCATCCCCAAGATAGTCTCCACCTATCCCCACTCCACCCTCCAACCGCCAACCACCCACTACCACTTCCCAACATAATCTCCCTCTCCCCAACACAACCTCTTCCCTTCCCCACACAATCTCCCAGTCCCCAAGGTAAGTTTGAATCTTTCCCTCCACTCCTCCCTCCCCCTTTCCATGCCCTAGGCCGCCCCCAACAAGGGGCCACCAGATCTGGTCGCCCCCCACTCTCCCCCTCCATCAACTTGTTCTTCCTCCACCTCCCCTTCCCACCTCCACCAAGTGCAGTGAACCAGCAGCCTCCCTACCCCCTTCCCTCCCCAAACCCTTATAGCTCCACGATAGCTCTCATTCTGTACCTCCTCCACATCCCCTCCCACCATTCCACCACCTCCCTTCACCATTTAGCACCATCATTACCCCATAATAAGTCTACTTGGAGCTACAACGAAGGTTCTGTTCGCAGCTGAGGATCTGTAGAGGACCAGCAGCTTGCAGAGACGACCCCGACTTCGTCCAGGGGTCCCTGGAGACCCAAGTGGTACCATCAGAAGAGTCTCCCTATCTTCTTCATAGCAGCGGTAGTCTCGACCCAATCTGAGTTTGTGGCTGCCCGGGGGAGCCGATCTCCCCAGACTGCGCATCTACTTCCTGAAAGTCAACCTGAAGCAAGTTGCAGAGGCTCCCACGGCCATCTTCCTGAAGATCTGAAGGCGGGCCTTGTCTGAGAGTTTTTTCACCAAGTCTACTTCCAGTATCAAGAAACAGAACCCCGTTCGGCATTCGGAGTTGTGATTTCTCATTTTTCTCCTCCAGGTGCGCAGTTCTGTTCCCTCTGGGACTGAACCGACCCTTGTCCGCTGTTCGGGCTCTCCCAATCTGCTCCGACATACTATGGAATCCCCAGAGGTCTCGTTTCAAAGAGGACTCGACAAAGATTCCAACGACTCTGGCCACGCTTGATTCAGAGATTGGGAGCTCCCGTGATGGCCTCTTCTTTCTGTTTCTGTGGTACCATAGCAGTCAAAACCAGAACTCAGGGTCCCTGTTCACGGCCCTTCCCCGACCAGCACCGTCAATCAGAAAATTCCACAGAAATTAGACGTCATCCTGATCCAATCCCGAAGATTTTCCCATTGGTCTCATCGATAACAAAATTCTGGAGTGGCCGCAGCAGCATCAAATTCTCCTGTCTATCCCCTGTTCCAGAGAGCGGGCAGAACCGACGTCTTCCATCCGTTCGGTTTCTATTTCAGCTTTTCCCCTCCCCGCCTGGCCGGCTTAAAGCCCCTCCCTGCGGGAGGTAGTGTTTGACTGTAATTTTGACTTTCCTTCCCCATGTTCAACCCCCTTGCATGGGGCGTAGTGGTGTAAAACTTTGAACGGGCTCAAGCTAGACCGGCGCGGCGTGTGGGGAACCCACGCTTCCCCGCTCGCCCACGTCTTTGAGCGGGACCGGTTTCTTCAAGCCGGTCAAGTAAGTGCTCTATTCCTTGCTCATATTTGGTGCCTTGTTCTTTCAATATTAGCTCATAGCTCCGCTGGCATGTGAGAGTGAGTGCCCGGTCTGTAAGCCCCATTGCTTCGAGTGGCAGCCGTGGAAGAGAGTGTAACCCGTGCCCTTGGCACAACGTCGGCTCCATTGAATTGGGCCTCCATACCCTTGGCAGAATTCTTGGCCTTACTGGCCCTCTACCAGCAAGGGCCCAGCCCTCACAACCTCCACTCGGCATCACCGAGTTACCCCGGGTCTTGGGTGAGTGTCGGGTGAGTGGCCGCCGATATCGGTCCGTTTCGATTGCGAATTTGGCTTGCTTATTTAGGTCCAAGGGTGTGTCACATCACCTCCCTACCAAGAGAAAGGGGGAGAAGAAGCTCCTCCGGTCTCCTAGCCAGTCGAGGGATCCAGTTCAATAAACCCTCTCGAAGGGGGGGATATCACCGGCCCTAGCAGCGAGGGATTGTCAACCTCACCAGGCAACCCCGTGGAGACCTCGGCAGCCCCGGTTGACAACTGCTGGCCAAGAGCCAGCCACCCAGATCAATCTTCGATGGATGCCAGCAACAACGGCCCTCCAGTCCCATCGGCGTCAACCAGTGGCTTCGGGAACCAAGAACCACCCGAAGCCGGCACTGATGATGAGGATTTCATCGACTTCCAACCCGCTCCTCCCGAGCTGGAGGACGGCGGCCAGGCGACCATGGATGAGCTCGTTGAAATCAACTTGGGCGAAGATGAAGCCCCACAGCCTACATTCGTCAGCGCTCTCCTCACCGAGACAGAGAAGCGGGATTACAAGCAACTCCTACTTGAATACAAAGACTGCTTCGCCTGGACATACAAGGAGATGCCAGGGCTAGATCCCTCTTTAGCGGAGCACGATCTAGCCATTTCTCCCTCAGTCGCTCTGGTCAAGCAACCACAGCGGCGCATGCGCCATGAGCTGGAGCTCCAGGTCTCTGCCGAAGTCCATAAAATGGCGGAGGTCGACTTCATCGAGCCGTGCATCTACCCGATCTGGCTCGCCAACATAGTCCCAGTTAAGAAGAAGAATGGTCAAGTCCGCATCTGCGTCGACTTCCGGGACCTCAACAAAGCTTGTCCGACGGACGACTTCCCAGTCCCAATTACAAAAACAATGGTCGACATGACCACCGGTCATGAAGCCCTGTCTTTCATGGACAGGTTGTCCAGTTATAACCAAATCCAGATGTCCCTTAAAGACAAGAACCATACAGCTTTCCGATCCCCCAAGGGGATTTTCAACTACAAATGCATGCCCTTCGGTTTGAAGAATGCCGGTGCTACTTACCAAAGGGCCAAAATATTCGACGAGCTGCTGCACAACACCGTCGAATGCTATGTCAACGACCTCGTCGTCAAGACCAAAAGGTGAGAAGACCATTTGCGTGACCTCCGCGAAGTCTTCGAGCGTCTCTGGCAATATGGGCTCAAGATGAACCCCATGAAATGCGCCTTTGGCGTATCCAGCGACAAATTTCTCGGGTTCATTGTCAGGTACCGAGGAATCAAGGTGGATCCCAGCAAGATCAAAGCTATCCGGGAGCTTCCACCACCCAGGAACATCACTGAACGTAGGTCCTTCCAAGGGAGGCTAACCTACATTAGGAGGTTTATTTCTAACCTCTCCGGTCGGTGCGCGCCTTTCAGCAAGCTGATGAAGAAGGACACCCTGTTCACATGGGACTCGAAATGCCAGATGGCTTTCGAGCAAATCAAGGAGTACCTCCTTACTCCCCCAGTCCTGGGGGCACCAATCAAGGCTAAACCCCTCATCCTTTACATTGCCGCCATGGACGCTTCGCTGGGAGCTCTGTTGGCGTAAATCAACGAGGAAGGTAAAGAGCATCCCCTCTATTACCTCAGCCAGAAGTTAATCGGTGCCGAGTACCGCTACTCCCCCATGCAGAAGGTTTGCTTGGCAATGGTGTTCGTAGTTAAGAAGCTGCGGCATTACCTCCTGTCTCATCAAGTCGAGCTTATATCCAAGCTCGACCCTCTGAAGTATCTCCTTCGGCGACCTATCCTCTCAAGCAGATTGGGAAGGTGGGCTCTCCTATTGATGGAGTACAACATTACTTATGTCCCCAGGAAAGCAATCAAGGGACAAGGTATGGTTGAATTCTTGGCAGCCCATCCAGTGCCAGACGATTCACCCTTCAACTCGGAGCTCCCGGACGAGGAGTCCCCTGCTACTTAATCGCAACAACCGGTTCAATAGAGGGGAGATATCTTGCATTACTGGCAATAAAGCGCTCTCACAACCATTGTTGCTCAATCCCCACAACCAGTGGAGCAGAGCGGAGATGTCTTGCATTATTGGCAGTCAAGTGCTCTCACTACCAGTGTACCTTGCTGGGAACTCTACTTCGACGGTGCTTCCCGAGGGATCACCAGGAGCAACAAGGATCCAGCTACCATGGCAGGTACCGGCATAGTCTTCCTGACTCCCCAGGGCGGAGTTTTGTACAACTCCTGCACCCTCATGAAGTCCCTGACCAATAATGAAGTCGAGTATGAAGCTCTACTCATTGGGCTCCAGATGGCTCTACACATGGGCATTAAATGTCTCAAAGCCTACGGGGACTCCAAGCTGATAGTCCGGTAGGTCCTCGGCATCTATGATGTGCGGAAGTCAGAGTTGGTTCCGTACCATACCGCCGTCACCAGATTGACCCAGAAGTTCTATTTCTTCGAAATAGATCATGTCCCCAGAAGCAGCAATGCTTAGGCGGATGCCTTAGAAAAATTGGCCGCGGCCATCAAGCTCCCGCCTGAGGGCGAGGTCGATATCGTCATCGAGCATAGAAGGCTGATGCCAAGCTCACTCAAAGATGACGCCGGCCTCACCATCTACGAGGTCCACGACCTTGACCAGAGTGCGCCCCCAGAAGAAAATGATTGGCGTACGCCTATCATCAAATTCAAGAAAGGGTGACTCCCTCCTAACCAAGCTCAAAGGGTCCAGCTACTCTGCCGAGCAACCTCCTACGAGTTGATTGGCAACTCCCTGTATCAGCTTATCCACGAAAAGGATAAGTCAATTCTCCTGAGATGTGTCTCCCTGGCGGAGGCTCGAGCTATCATCCAGGAGGTTCACTCCGGGTTGTGCGACACACACCAGGCCGGAGAGCGAATGAATCACAACATCAAGCTCAAAGGCTTCTACTGACCAACCATGTATGCGGACTGCATCCAGTATGCCCGTGCATGCCATCAATGCCAAGCCTTTGGCCCAGTACCCAGAAGACCTCCTAACCCATTGTGTCCTACAGCCCCCACTTGGCCATTTGCTGAGTGGGGCATGGACATTGCGGGGCCTTTCCCGCCATCTTCCAAGGGCCAGAAATACATCTTGGCCGCCACTGACTATTTCTCTCGCTGGGCGGAGGCTCTACCTTTGCGAGAGGTCACCGGCGAAATCATTGCTAGGTTCGTCCGGCATAACATTATATACCGATTCGGTACTCCCAATCGCATAGTGTCCGACAACGGGACACCCTTCAAGAATAAGGCTGTATACCAGTTGGCGGCCAAATTCCACATCGACTGGAGAACCTCTTCGGTCTACTACCCCCAGGTTAATGGTTTAGCGGAAGCCTTCAACAAAACCCTCTGTAAGCTCCTGGCTAAGATGGTCAGCCACCGGAAACACTATTGGGGTGAGAAGGTCTTCGAAGCATTATGGGCCTATCGGACGGTCTATAAAACCCCCACGGGGTGCTCGCCATTCTCCCTTGCTTACGAGACAGAAGCGGTTATCCCCATCGAAGTCCAATTAGCCTCTTATCGTGTGGCGATCCACACCGACCTTGCCGGCCCTGATGAGAGTGAGTACCAGATAAGGCTAGAAGAGCTCGTCGATCTAGAAGGCAAGCGACTCGAAGCCTACAAACACCTGCAAGTGTACCAGGCCTGCATGGCCCGGGCCTATGACAAGCTCATCAAACAGCGAGCTTTCAAGCAAGGCGACCTTGTCATGATCAAGGAAAAAGAGGTCATGGGAGGGCGCTCCAGCGGAAAACTACAGCCAAATTGGCGAGGTCCATACATCATCCAGAATGTCTATGAGGCTGGGGCCTACACGGTTGTCGATCACAAAGGTCATAGACCGTTCCCGCCTCTTAACGGCAAACACAAGAAGATATACTATCCACCAGAGCACGAGTTCGCACGCCAGCCAAACTAAGGCGCACGTCCCAGCTACCACCAGTAGGGCCGATCCTTCCCCGTGAAGGCTCTAACCGGCCAGTCCTCCCAGTCTGCAATTCCCAGTTAACCAGCCAGCTTGGCTCCCCGGAGTTGCCGCTAGGCATCCACGGGGGCTGATCTCCTGCCCTCATTCCCGTCACCACGGAAGCACGGGCGCTTCCGCACCAGCACCAGTCTAGCCGCCAGGCCCTCAGGTAAGTCAAAAAAAAAACAATGGGGTTAAAAATAGAGATGCCTCGGAGGACCTAGTCATCCCCACCACAAGGGGGCGACTGGGGGCAAAAAGGCCAGTAACCCGGCTAAGGTGCAAACCCGAAAGGGCACCTCAGGCAAAATCGGGAAATTTCTCGACGTGAAAACCCCTAAGGGCGCGTCAGAAAAAGCTAAAGGGGGTCGGCTCTAGCGAAAACCCAAAAGGGCAGTAGAGCCGATAAAGAGAAATCTTCTTCTCCCTACCAGTCAGAACGGCCTTTCGCCTATTCCTCGGTGGACCGTTAGCCTCATCCAAAGCCAGTCTTCAATCCATTTGCCCTACTACGGCACAAACCCTTCAATCCTCAGTTGACCTTGCATTATTTCCACTTAGTTTGGCCAACCTTTGGCCCTTGCTTCGGCAACACAGATCAACCGGTCCCTGTGATAATCAAGCTTCCGGTCACCATCCCGGTAAACTTATATATCGGTACACATTCCCAGACACTCATCATTCTCTGCCCTTGCATCCTACATCCTCTGCAAACCCAGAGCCTTCAAGTTCATTATAATCCCAGTTCTCCCATACAATCCCGGATCCACTAGCCTTAACTCCAGTCATATCTTGCCATAACAAAGTGGCCCTTCGCCACCATGGCGTGAAGATTTCTAGAAACCCTTATTAATGGTGGAACAATACCCGACCATCCACACCCCCCAGTTTCAGGTTACGTCCCCTGACAGCGATACTCTATGGACGACAGTCTCACAAAAAAAATAATAAAAAATGGGGTCAAAAATAGAGATACCCCGGCGGGCCTGGTCAAATCCGTTACAGGGAACCGACTAGGTGCAAAAATTGCCACTAACCCAGCTAAGGTGAAGCCCCGAAAGGGCGCCTTAGGCAAAATCGGGTAACCCCTCGGTGTGAAAACCCGCAAGGGCGCACCAGAAAAAGCTATAGAGGGCCAGCTCTGGCGAAAACCCGCAAGGGCGGTAGGGCTGGTAAAGAGAAAAAAAACTCTCTCTTCCTCTCTACTCTTCACTTACAAAGCTGTCGGCTATGACACGCTCCGATGGTGAGCTTAACATCACTCCACAACGATGGTGGCCACTACACCCCCGGGGGTCGGCCATCGCTAATTCCATATCTAACGTTCGGCTACACACCTCGACGGTTGGCCGACCAATCCCAGTTCCGGCTACAACGCCTTCACAGGCCAGCCGCCAGCTTTCAGTCCCAGTTCCGGCTACAACGCCTTCACAGGCCAGCCGCCAGCTTCCAGTCCCAATTCCAGCTACAACGCCTTCACAGGCCAACCGCCAGCTTCCAGTCCCAGTTCCAGCTACAACACCTTCACAGGCCAGCCGCTAGCTTCCGATCCAAGTTCCGGCTACAACGCCTTCATAGGCCAGTCGCCAGCTTCCAGTCCCAGTTCCGGCTACAATGCCTTCACAGGCCAGCCGTCAGCTTCTAGTCCCAATTCCGGCTACAATGCCGTCACAGGCCAGCCGCCAGCTTCCAGTCCCAGTTCCGGCTACAACACCTTCACAGGCCAGCCGCCAGCTTCCAGTCCCAATTCCAGCTGCAACGCCTTCACAGGCCAGCCGCCAGTTTCCAGTCCCAGTTCCGGCTACAATGCCTCTACAGGCCAGTCATCTGGCCCAGCTCCAGCTCCCAACTATCGCACCTCTCCAGGTCACCCAGCTGGCTTCGGCTCCAGTCCCCATTTTCAGCCACAGTCCCAGCTTCAATTCCCAGTCCCTCTCCTAGTCCCGATCTTGGTTGCCATGTCCTCCTATGATGCGGGACGGACATGCGACCTGGGACTCTAGCTCGCGATCGTCCCAATGCGAGGGAAACGCTGGACCGTGCGCGGTTGAGAAACCGACTGTGAGTCTCGGGTATCGGCCTTTCCGCGTGTACTCAGATTGAGTCACGGGACGGGTTACTCACTCTCGCTCTCTCGCAGCGGTGATAACAATATATCGGGCTATGAACCTATCACTCGCAGCGGTATATACAAATAGATATGAGTAAAGCAAATGCGAAAGAGAGAGGGGGCGAGTTTACCTCTACACTCCGGGCGTGGAGAAGACGATCCCAGCCAAGTGCGGTAACTCCCGGTATAGTAAATATTTAAATTACAGTAGTGAATTTTGATACCCACTTCACGTAGGGAGGTAAAGGGCTACACAAGTGGGCCCGGGAGGACCGATCTTGGGTTGACGGGCAGCACTTGGATCCGCTCGTCGGTGCCGTCCGGAAGATGCTTATTGCAGGTTGTGGGGCCCACGTGCAGCTCAGCCCTCCTAGTCTAGCGGGGTGGGTCCCGTTGTGAATGGGTCACCTGGAGGAGCGATCCCTGGAAGGTGGTCGACCTGGAACGCCGGGAGGAGGCTGGGCGGCCCGAGCCGGAGGCCCAAGGATGTGCTGTCCACGGATCTGAAGCTTCTATTTTACAGTGCGCGACCCGACGAGATCTACTGCTGCGTTCGATCCCAACGTCGGATCGACGCGAGACTAGTACCGTTGGAAAGCTGATTCAAAATACTTCGACCATGGACTGTGGAAAGAATTTCTGTGGATCTGGATTTTTCGTGGTGGAATTTTCAATGGACTGATTGACAGACTCAGAAAACTCAGGATAGAAATAGAATTTCCTGATAACTTGCGTTGACCGCGATTCAAACCGCATATCTGGAACTTGGACTCTTCATGAAAGTTGTAGAGGGGAAAACAGGGAACACGAGGATAATTTTTGTATAATTTCGAGAGGAGGTTGGGGAAAATGATTTTATACTGGACAAGGGTCGGATCTGAACTACACAAAACAGAACATATTTGGGAGAAGACAACGATTTTTAAAAATAGTAAAAGGACTCCAGAAATTCCAAGAAAATTCGTGGATGATGGGTGTGGTGGACAGAACTTCCAAGAAAATTGGTGACTCAAAGAAGCAAAGGAAAAGGGGTCGAACTAATAAAACACAGGGTTGCTGTGACATAAAACTGAGTATAGACAGAACTGGAAGGCTGAAGAACATGAAAATGGAAAAATAGAAAATGAAGGCTAGAAAATAGGACAATTTTTATGAGAGAGGGTATTGGCGTGATGAACCTACCCTCAAAATTTGGACTCCATAAGATCAGTATATCTAGAGTTAAAAATTGAACATGGGACCTCTATCCTGATTTGGAAAGAACTCCGATGATGGTGGCGGAGGCGCGATGGCGGTGCGATGGCGGCGGCAGAAACAGAATTCAGAGGATAAGAGGGAGAGATAGAATGGGTCTCACACCCTGGAATGGCAGAATTCCATCTGCAAGGAGGGAGGAGAGAGGAGGAGGGCGCACCCTTCTTAGGCTCCAACCAAATTCACAATTTTTTCATCATTAAACCTTACAAAACACTATGCATGGGTTTATATGGAAGGAG
Organism: Amorphophallus konjac; assembly: GCA_022559845.1. Taxonomy (NCBI): domain Eukaryota; kingdom Viridiplantae; phylum Streptophyta; class Magnoliopsida; order Alismatales; family Araceae; genus Amorphophallus; species Amorphophallus konjac. Next base: position 4,742,797 of record CM040117.1, on the reverse strand, counting down.
AGGAAAGGAGAGGAGGTTGGAATTTCGTGAGAGGGGAGGGCTAGCATTTTCTTTCCCCATGTGGTCAATTGGCCTAAAATAAAAAAATCCAAAATATCATTTTAATGGGGGGGGCACCCCCTTAACTTAAGGGGAGGCATCTTGGACATTTTTCACCCATTATCCCCTTGACTTGTCCAAGAAGGAAAGACTCCTTCTAGAAGCCACCTTGGCATTTGACCAACCCCACATGGACCCCTAGGGCTTAGGTGGACCAATGGGGAAGGAGTGAGGGCCCCCTTGCTGGACCTACGAAACTTTTACATAAAAACCCAAAGATCCTTAGGGAATAACAAATTGGCTTATAAAGCCTTACAATTGCAAACCTACTTTCCCAAGGATATAAAAGCAAACTAAAAAGGACACAAATGTAAATTAAAAATGTCAGTGCCCGGTGTTGATTCCCATCAATTCTCTCCGGGTGGGAAGAACTCGACCTCGTCGAGTAAGGGGTGCGGCTGCTCGAGTAGCTCCGGCGGATGCGCCACCGAACCTGGAAGCGCAGAGTACGCTCCACTCCAAGTAATCGACACTTGCTCATCCTGTATAGATTCGATATGCACACGCTGCTTGGGAGGTGGCTAGAGGTGGACACTCCGGGGTGGGGTCACTCTCAAATGAAGGGAGGCAGCTCAAAGGCTCACTAGGAATCACCGCTTGTCCCTTATGTGACTAGATCCGATATGTGAAGTAGAACCGATCCCAAAGTCTAACAAGTCTCATACTCGAAAGGGACTAACAACACGAGCGTGCAAAAGACCGACTCGACTCGATGTATGCACATGCCCTTGACAGACAAACGGTATGAAACAAAGACTGACACATGACCCTAAACAAACCTATGGTTAGTCCGACTCATGCATATGCAAAGGTAGACTAGGACACCCGAATATGTGCCATGCATGCGTTTGACGTAACCGGTGGTTGGCGGAATGGAGGACTCCTAGACATCCTAAGATGTACCGCTCATGCATTGGCGACTTATGGGATTTGGGTGGGGAAGGGCTAGGAGATCCAAAACTACCTTCGTCATCACCTTTAGACATAGGTAAGGCTTGCCAACTAGACCGAGGGGTAGGGGTGTGATAGTGAACTCCTTGGGAGAAGTGGAGTGAATATGATAGCTCGGGAGGTTCACTAGTGAAGGGGTCAAAAGGGTCAAAGAAGGTATGACCCCATGAGATGGGCTCCCATATGACACGGTCCCAATTGTGAAATTCTTGAAGGTGTGGGTGGTCACCTTCCTCTGTCATGGTGAATGGGACCGTGGTCATGTGAAAAAAAAATAAGATTCCTCCCTTGGGCAAAAGGGAATGAAGTCAGGCTCGGCCGGCATGGGGAGGAATAAGAGGATCTCCGTGGTGACACAACCCACGGTGCACACGGAGCTAAGGGACCCTAAGGCCGGATGGGTGAAGCTAAGACTAGTGGGTTGGTCGAAGTCTCGGGCCAATGAGTGCGTCAACTTCCATTGCGAGTCTAATCCCACAATAAGGTCATCCAATGTATCAACATGGTGACTAGACCGAAATGTGGTATGGAATGAGTTGACAGGCACTAATGGTAGGGTGGGGTCCATGGATGGGTAAGGAGGGGAAACCAAGCCATCCTTGAGCCAGCTAAGAAGTGGCTCGGCTATGAAAAGCGTACCCGTTAGAAACACGGGTGTCTCAGGCTGAGGGGGCTCTACGTAAGATGGCTCCGGATGAGGATCGGAAGTAGAGGGTGGCAATGGAGCACTCACGGGTGGTAAAGGAGCACGTGTCCTTTCTATCCTATCCAACTAGTCCGAAAACATTTTAAAGAATTCGGCAGAGGTGTGGGTTGGAGTAGGGGCCTCGGGGTGGACTCGCTCCTCATCTCTCGGCCTGGGTGTGAACCTAGGCTCGGCTATAAACGGGGCTTGTTTCCTCCGGCTAAGACCCACTTGTTTTGAAGTGGTTGGGTAGGATTGGTTGGAGGTGTGGCCCACTTGATTGGGAGTTCTTTGGTGGGGTTGAATGGAGGTGAAGGGGCGGGGTTGGTTGGAGGTGTGGCCCACTTGATTGTGAGAGGGTTGGTGGGGTTGGCTAGTGGTATGACCCCCGTGGTTGGAGGTAGATGGGCGGGAAAGGTAGACCCTCCTAAGCGCTCTCTTCATGTCCCACCATGACTCGATGGGCCTTTGCCACCTATCCTCCCTCAAGTATTTTATGTCCCTCCATGTTTCGGCGGCTTCATAGAAAAGTCACCTTGAGACAAAGTCAACTTCCATGGGACCGGACATAAGGTAAACCTTGAAGTATTGGTCCATGATGGCTTCCCACTCTAGGTAGTCACACGGGTCTTCGGAGCCATAGAAGTCCTGGGCTACGGGTCTATGGGGGTGGTCGGGTTGGTTTTCCCATCTTTGGTAGTATCGCCACCATGCATAAGATCCGGGCGTTTGGTAATCCATGGGACACAGGGAAGCTAGTGGATGGCCATGCCGACACTTGGACAAGACACTAGACACGACCCTAACTAATGCAAAGTTGAAATGTCGACTCGACTACACACCTAGACACAACCAAGATTCGGTACCTGGCGGAGTCCGGGGATCCAAAGATCCTCTCACGCGAGTGAATCACCCCTCCGATAGGCGTAACCTAACGGTCGGGTGACACCTTTTTATATACCGAACAATGGTATGCAAATGAGACACCTAGACTTAGACACTTTTTTTTTGTTTCGGACTTAGACACAAAGACTACCCGAGACTCAACTGGGGCTCTAATACCAAATTGATGCGGGATAGACATGCGACCTAGGACTCTAGCTCGCGATCGTCCCTATGTAATGGAAACGCTGGACCGTGCACGGTTGAGAAACCGCCAGTGAGTCTCGGGTATCGGTCTTTCCGCGTGTACTCGGATTGAGTCACGGGACGGTTCACTCACTCTCGCTCTCTCGCAGCGGTGATAACAATATATCGGGCTAAGAACCTATCACTCGCAGCGGCATATACAAATAGATACGAGTAAAGTAAATGCGAAAGAGAGAGGGGGCGAGTTTACCTCCACGCTCCGGGCGTGGGGAAGATGATCCCGGCCAAGTGCGGTAACTCCCGGTACAGTAAATATTTAAATTACAGCAGTGAATTTTAATGTCCACTCCATGGAAGGAGGTAAATGGCTACACAAGTGGTCCCGGGAGGACCAATCTTGGGTTGACGGGCAGCACTTGGATTCGCTCGTCGGTGCCGTCCGGAAGACGCTTGCTGTGGGTTGTGGGGCCCACGTGCGGCTCAGCCCTCCGAGTGGGGCGGGGTGGGTCCCGTTGTGAATGGGGCACCTGGAGGAGCGATCCCTGGAAGGTGGTCGACCTGGAACGCCGGGAGGAGGCTGGGCGGCCCGAGCTGGAGGCCCGAGGATGTGCTGTTCGAGGATCTGAAGCTTCTATTTTACAGCGCGCGTCCCAGCGAGATCTGTTGCTGCGTTCAATCCCGACGTCGGATCGAGGCGAGACTTGTACCGTTGGAAAGCTGATTCAAAATACTTCGACCATGGACTGTGGAAAGAATTCCTGTAGATCTAGATTTTTCGTGGTGGAATTTTCAATGGACTGACTGACAGACTCAGAAAACTAAGGATAGAAATAGAATGTTCTGATAACTTGCATTGACCGCAACTCAAACCTCATATATGGAACTTGGACTCTTCATAAAAGTTGTAGAGGGGAAAACAGGGAAGACAGGGATAATTTTTATAGAATTTTGAGAGGAGGTTTGATAGGAGAAAATGATTTTATATTGGACAAGGGTCGGATCTAAACTGCACAGGACAGAACAGATTTGAGAGAAGACAGTGATTTTTTAAAAATAGTAAAAGGACTCCAGAAATTCCAAGAAAATTCATGGATGATGGGTGTGGTGGACAGAACTTCCAATAAAACTGGTGACTCAAACAAACAAAGGAAAAGGGGTCGAACGGAGGAAACCCAGGATTATTGTGACATAAAATGGAGTACAGACAGAACTGGAAGGTTGAAGAACTGAAAATGGAAAAATAGAAAATGAAGGCTAGAAAATAGGACACTTTTTTGGGAGAGGTATTGGCGTGGTGAACCTACCCTCAAAATTTGGACTCCATAAGATCAGTAGATCTGGAGCTAAAAATTGAACATAGGACCTCTGTCTTGATTTGGACAGAACTCCAGCGATGGTGGCGGCGGCGCGATGGTGGCGGCAGCAAAAATAGAATTCAGAGGATAAAAGGGAGAGATAGAATGGGTCTCACACCCTAGAATGGCAGAATTCCATCTGCAAGGGGGGGGGGGGGGAGGAGAGAGGAGGAGGGCGCACCCTTCTTAGGCTCCAACCAAATTCATAAATTTTTCATCATTAAACCTTACAAAACACTATATATGGGTTTATATAGAAGGGGAGGAAGGGGGATGAGGTTAGAATTTCGTGGGAGAGAGGGGAGGGGTAGCATTTTCTTCCCCCATGTAGTCAATTGAGCTAAAAAAAGACAATACAAAATGTCATTTTAATGGGGGGGCACCCCCTTGACTTAAGGGGAGGCATCTTGGACATTTTTCACCCATTGTCCCCTTGACTTGTCCAAGAAGGAAAGAATTCTTCTAGAAGCCATCTTGGCATTTGACCAGCCCCACATGGACCCCTAGGGCTTAGGTGGACCAATGGGGAAGGAGTGAGGGCCCCCTTGCTGGACCTACTGAACTTTTACATAAAAACCCAAAGATCCTTAGGGAATAACAAATTGGCTTATAAAGCCTTACAATTGCAAACCTACTTTCCCAAGGATATAAAAGTAAACTAAAAAGGACACAAATGTAAATTAAAAATGTTAGTGCCCGGTGTTGATTCCCATCATCCTAGGCCACCCAGCCAGTTCAATCCCAGTTTCCCAGACGCGTACAAATCCCATTCTTCGGCTAACAGCCTAATGCTAGCCAATACTCCACCATCCAGTTTAGAGTCAATACACCTTCCAGAACCACCTCCTCAACATTAAGCCACGTAAACCGCCCTGTTCTTATGGGCCTACGCTGGTCCCATGGTATCCAGGCTTTTATCCTCCAAGAGGATTGGCCCCCACATATAGCTCTTTCCTTTCCCCCTGCTATCCAGTGCTCAGCCTATAGTCTCTAACATCGGGTTCCCTGAACCCATTCCCAGTTGTCCCCTGTCACTCGTACCAGTACATCGTAGAACAAACAAGCACGGCTAACAATAAGTGGTCGTCAGTTCACGTGCATCACTCCATTCCATCGAAGAAGGAAGGAAACAACCCAGTAAACAAAGGATCTGGAGTTTGTCATTAATACTCTGTAAAAGGGGCCCAAGACATGCCCTTGGGGTAACAAATTCCATGCACTCCAGACGTCAAAAAAAAAAAGAGGGGAAGGAGAAGAGAGGGAAAGATACAACCAGGTCTCGGGCTCAGCCCCCTCTAGAGCTGCAAGGTAAGAGTCCGCAACTACGAGCTCCGCCTCCAGGGTGGACAAAAGCTGGGCACTAGCTTCGGCTGTCGTCTCGGTCACCTGCCACTCGGCTCGGACGTGTTCGGCAACTGCCTGTTGCTCCTCCCTGGCCTTTCTCAAGGCCTCCGCCTGGCTCTCCACCTCCCTCAGCTGTGCGGCTCGCTCCTGAGACGCCAACGTAGTCGCCTTGGCGTGACTCCTCTGCTCAGCTACGGTTGACGCAAGCCAAGCCCGCCGCTCCTGCGCCTCTCGGATCGCTGCTAGCCTCTGAGCCCTCTGCTCCTGAACCTCACAGAGTCGCAGGTACTCCGCTGAGATCCCAGCTAACCCGGACATCCAGAGCTTATGCGGGAATCCGAGCGCGTGGTAGCCCTGGGTGCACTCCCGCAGCCACTGTCTCAGGTCCTCCGGGGAGGGAAGAGGCTCGCTCTGTGAGTAGCCCCGCGCCCGCTGGAGTAGGGCGGCACCTGCACTTGCCTCCAGCAATGGCTCTGGTGGAGAAGCGAATGTAGGCCACTCGACCACTAAATCCAGGGAGGGGTCTCCGGACGCAACTAGCACTCCAGTGGAACCTGCATAGTTTCGATAAATACTAACGGGAGTGAGCAACACAGAGAAACTCCCTTCGACAAACAAGGTGAAAAACCTGAGAAAAAGAAGGAGACAAGTCTTGCCTCCTCACCTGAAGCAAGTCCAGCTATCCCGATGATGTCATCTGCTGGGTTCGGGGAGGGTAACTGCTCTCCCGCCTCAACAGCATCATAGGTCGGGGTCGGAGAGGGCAATGATTCCTCCACAATCCGGTCATCTCCAACAAGCACAAGTGGGACAGGGGGCTCCTCCTGCCCGCCCTTGTCAGGAGCCGACATACGCTCCCCTCCGGACTCTGATGCTGCAGGTAACCCGAGAACATCAACACTCTGCCTTATAAAGCTAACAAGCACCAAATAAGGGCGGAAAGGGCCACCGCATACCTCCAGAGGTGGTCCCCGTCGGAACCTCCCTACTAGCAGAGGCCCCAAAGTATGAAGAGCTCGAGCTCGAACTCTCCTCTGTCTCCATCTCCGAGCTGCCGTCGTCTAAAGAGCTCGACGAAGTCCCCGACGAACTCTCGGAAGTGGCCGAACTGGAAGCTCCTGCAAGCCAACGAAGTAAACAGGATCATCACAAGACCCAGCTTCATATAAGGGTGATTCTCCAGCTAAGAGTTGCAAACAGAAAACTCACCGGCCGGAGCACTCCCCTCCGAAACCTTTTCGATGTCGATGATCTACTCGTCGCCCTCAACCGAAGCCGCTTCGATAGGCCCCTCCTCCGCCACCTCAGCCCCGTTGCGGGGTAGCTCACCTTCTTCTAGAGGCGAAGGTACACCTATAAACAATGCCAATAGGATCTAAGTGCTAGAAGGCAATCAATACAAAAGGCTTAACAGAAATGGTTAAGTCCCCAACTACATACCTAATGGTCCCATGCTTGAAGACCCGACCAGCCCCACAGTGCAGGCCGACACTACGGCTGGCTGGGAACATGCTCCACCCCCGCCAACAGCTGTGGCAATAGGCTAGACACTTCTTCAGCCATGGGCGGCATTGAAGCACTCCTCCCTTAAGGCTCCCCCTCAAAGGAGAGAAGGGACACTGAAGGGCCGGTACGGAACAACTCTTGAATCATCTCTAGAGTGGCGGCTGGATCCTCACCTGGCGAATAACATCATAAAGCCAGTCAGTATCGGCATCCCCGCGACTATATAATGGAAGGGCAATGCCCTCTGTAACAGTTTAATACTTACCCAAGCCATCCTAGGTCGCAGCGGGTGTGAGCGACGTCACGTGGTTCGAGGAGCGAAGAGGACGCGGAGCGCGCGGGCTCCTTCTTTTTGTTTGCTGCAACACAGAAATAAGAGAAAAGAGAAGGGGCCACAACGGGAGATTGCTCCGGCGGGGCGAGCGGGACAAATGTAATATAGCAAGATATGGGGGTTAAACGGCCATAGCGGGAAGTGACTCGCCGCGGCCTCGGAGGGACGGGAATGGTGCAGAAATTAAATAGCAAGAATTGAAACGGCCATTGGGGAAGTGACTCGTCACGGCCTCGAGAATATGAGCAGATAAGAATATAGCAAAATATAAGGAGAATATAGAGAGCGGGAATTTAAACGGCCATTGGGGAAGTGACTCACCGCGGCCTCGAGAATGTGAATAGGTAAGAATATCACCGAATATAAAGAAAATATAAGAGCGGGAATTTAAACGGCCATTGGGGAAGTGACTCGCCGCGGCCTCGAGAACATGAATAGATAAGGATATAACATATAAGAATGGGAATTTAAACGGCCATTAGGGAAGTGACTCACCGCGGCCTCGAGAACATGAATAGATAATAATATAACATATAAGAACGGGAATTTAAACGGCCATTGGGGAAGTGACTCACCGCGGCCTCGATGACAAGATGTGATCGCCAGGGGCCAAAAGACCCCAAAATAAAGAAAGTGATCGCGCCTACCTCAAGAGCGGGAGATGGCGGGTTGCTTCTTCCTCCCCCTTCGGCCGGCCGACGGAGAGGGCTTTCCTTAGTTACCCTTGCAAAATAGTAGACAATAAACGAACGGAATTATAAAATGGCAGTGTAGTAATAATTCCTTGCAATAAAAGTAATTGGAGGAGCCGAGGGTGAGATCCGGCGGAGCTCCGGCAGCGTAGGGACGACGTGGAAGCGCGGTGGATGAAGACGACCTTCCTCTCGCGAGCATGGGCACCCAAGAAGCCGGCAGAACCTCCACCTACAAAAGACCCCACGGGTTAGAAAATGACTCCGGTAGCCTCTGGGCTCCGGCAGCCTATCGGATCTCTTCGAAGCTCTCCCAGAACTGAGGGGGTGGGCCTCTATTTATAGGGCTCCGGAGGGTGGAGGCGTCCAGGACCCTGGACACCTCCATCAGGGCCGAACTAATATTTTATTCTATTTTTATTTATTTTTTCAGAATATTTTTGTGGAGGCGTCCAAGGCCCCGGACGCCTCCAACAGGTCCACCGAACACCACCGACGGCCGCACGCGGTTTGGCACAACGCGTGGTTTTGTGAGCGGCGCCTCGTGATTCAGAAATGGGCGCGTCCAGCTGGCTGGACGTCTCCATAATTTGGCTTTTTTTCACACACGACAAACCGTCGTTCGGTTATCGGCGCCCGTGAGGGAGTTGATGGAGGCGTCCAGGGTCCTGGACGCCTCCATAAATATATTATTTTTTATTATTTTGTTTTGTTTTTATGCCAAAGCTGGCATTTTAATTTTTATACTTGTTTTTATGGAGGCGTCCAGGGGCCTGGACGCCTCCATTAATATATATTTTTTATTTATGTTTTGTCTTTTATGCTAACTGGCATTTTACATATTTTTTTATATTAGTTTTTAAGGAGGCGTCCAGGGTCCTGGACGCCTCCATTAATATATATTTTTTTATTTATTTTTGGGCTTTGAAAAATAAAAAAATAAATTAAAAGAATGGGGGCGTCCAGGGGCCTGGACGCCCCCATTAAGACCCACCCGGGTCCTCAGTTCAGGCATTGGCGGCCGCCTGGCAGACACCCTTCTTGATTCCGGAACCTCCTGATGCGTCTGACTTGTGTTGATGCCGTCCGAATACCGTGACGAGACGATTCCGGATGCCGGAAAAGGCAGAAGAAGACCCAAGAAAAGGAAGTATTTAAGAGATTCGAAATGCGTAAGCCATCGTGGGACGTTGTATACTAATATGAGACTTTCTCAGGAGACGTCAAGAATGGCGTGTCTACAGTTGCCCCGCCTTGGCGTCTGCTTTGCAAGGGAGTGACACGTAGTGGAATGGTATCGAAGTGGAGTGAAATGAAGTGGGAGCGGACTGATAAGTTGATGCCAAGGTGTGATGAGACACGCTTTTGACGTTACTGTCTGGAATCTTTCTTGAAGTTTCAATGAGGCGACCTTGAAGAAGGTCTTTCAAATATTGACGATTGCTTGGACGGAGGTCAAATAAGGGAGGGTGAGATGTGCGCTCAGGCACGAAACAAAAAGAGACCAACTTCTCGGTGTGGAAGTACCTGGGTCATAAACCTGCAGGTTTCACCTTTGGGGAGCGGTTACCAGCCAACGTGGAAGTGTTGCGGCCAAGGTGGGTCAAGCAAAGTAAAAAGTAAAGGAATATCTGTGGGTCTGTCCAAACAAGGGTCACTTTTGGAAGAGCAGCGTAGGGCCGTTTCAAGGAAACTCAGTTATTTCATTCGGAGTGGAATATCTCATATTTGTAGGAATTGAAACACAACGGCTTTCATAATTGAATCACTTGAATGATCTTCCGCAATAAATCAAAGTCCTATATGAATGCATGCTGGGTTAAAATAAAAAATTAAAACAAACTAAAATAGAAAATAGCCAAGGATAATATTGTCAACTTGTTAAGAACGGGTCAGGATACCGATCCGGTGAGCCGACACTGGGCTGGGGCCCGTTTATTCGCGCACCAACTCACTGAATGGAACCGTTGTCCCCATGCTAGCACAAGTTAACGGCCTATCCGTACAACCCAAATTCTTCCGGGATCATCACTGTTTTTGTTGAAGGGGAACTCAAATCCCAGATTTGTTCGGGCCGCAAGGTCCTTGACATGTTCTAGTAGCGTAGGTATCGTATACTATGATGCATGACATGGTGAGACCAACCATTGAAACGTGGGACAGGAGACAGGACAAAGACGTCCGTTAGTAAAACCTGCACAGACTAGCAAAGGTTAGCAACATCAGAAAGTAGCAGAATCACAGCAGAATCGCACCACAGTACAAAGGAGATCTAGACAAAATCTTGACAATGACCACCGATGTGACATGTTACGTCCTGTAGCGATCTTCCCTTCCTATAAGAACTCCCCTTAGGCTAGTTCATTCAAAAGCACCAAGGTGGGTTTTGGAAGCTCAGGAGAGGAAAGAGAGGAGAATCTAGAGATTTTCAAGATGGAAGGAGAGTCTTCCCGCGTTATGAAGAGGAGCAGGCCTAACAGCGAGATCAGGCGACTCTCCGACCTCGAGGGTCATTTTGATGGGGGCATCTCTCGCCCTTCATATTTTTTACAACTTCAATTGCCTGCTAGCATAGCTCCATTGTGTCCGTCATATTTCTCTAAATCGAGTCATGTAATTTTCATATTTTCTTTGAGTCATAATCATGTAATTTTCCTTTTATTTGAGTCATTTCCCTAAGTTTGAGTCACATTAGGCTAATGAGTTTGCTATTGGGCCTATTTCTTTGGGCTAGGCCCATGGGCGTCCCCCCCTTCCTTCGGTTATTTGTTAATGTGTCAAAAGTCAGGATCTTATTGTAAATTGTGGGATCCCTATAAATAGGACTCCACTCTCTCCATTTTGAGGTAATGAATCATTGAATGAAAAATGCCATTTGAGAGTCCAAAGCTTAGTTTAGTGGGGTGATTCCAATATTTTTTGGGTGAGAAGCCCTAGGGGAGAGATTCCCCACCCTTCCCTCTCTTAATCTCTTTTTTTCACCCCACTTTCTCTCTCCTCAACACCCAATTTCGAATTTTCTTCTCTCTCCTCCCTTCCCAACCACCTCAACCCCCACCTACCATCATTAAAGCCCTCCACTTCCCCATGGCCTCCATTACTCCACCCACCTAGTCCCAAGGAGATCCCTCACCATTCCAACACCATCTTCCACATTCCAACACCACTTTCTCCATTCCAACACAATCAACCCCTTCCCCACACAACCCCACAACTTCCAAGGCCATTTCAAATTTGAAATCCACCACTCCCTCCATGATTTGGCCGCCCCCCCTCTCCCTTCTAGCTAGGGTCGCCCCTCTCATCTCCCTCCATTCACCTCCATTGCCTCCACCTTCCCCTACCTCCAGCTGAGGACCTGCCCCCACTGCCCCCTCCCATCCCCTTCCTATCTCCATTAGCATTCCCCATCCCTCCATACACACTACTTCTTCCACCCCATCACCCCTTTCATACATACACCTCCCCCATCTCCTTCTTTAGAAGCCAACACAAGAGTTGCAGGTTGCTGTCCACAGGTTGCAGACGAACCAGTCTCTTGCAGTGATCACCACGATGCCATCCGGACGAGTTTGAAGACACAAGAGCCATTGTTGGAAGCTTCTCCGGGTCTTCTTCGCAACAGAAGTGGTTTCGTCTTCATCGGAGCTCGGGGCTGTTCAGAAACTCCGTTCTCCCCCGACTGTGCGGAACCGATCCTGCTGAGCACCAGAACCGGATTGAGAGCCCTTCCAAGACAAACCTCGGAGGAATCAGTCCACCATTTCTTCTACAAAGTTCTACTTCTCCCTCTCTATTTTCAGAATCAGGAAGCGGAGTTCCATTCGGCCTCCGGTGGCCGGAGTTACCATTTTCTCCCTCTGCTGCGTCGCTCTGCTACAACACAGTCTGCTTCGACCTGTCAGCAGTGTTCAGCGTCCTCAGACCTCCCCGGACATCGGAAGGCTTCCCCGTCTGTTTTGCTGCGAAGAGACCTTGACTACGATTCCAACGACTCTGACGGCGCCTGATTCCGACAACGGGAGCGGCCGGGGTACCCTCTGCATCCTACTGTTGTAAGTCAGTCCCAGCTAGTCCGAGAAACAGAGGTCCTGTTCCATCTTCAGCCCCGACCAGTAGCTTCTCCAGAAGAAATCAAAAAAATTCCGAGGCATTCCCCTTCCTATTACAAAGATTTCTCCACCGACCTCGCTATCAGCAAAATTCGTGAGCGGGATCTACAGCTGCAACACCGACCCACTATCCCTGTTGGCAGACAGCCGGCAGAGTCGGCATCCACACTTAGTCGTCGTTCTTTGCTTTAGTTTCCCCACCCCGCTTGGCCGGCTGAAGGCCCCTCCCTGTGTGGAGGTAGTATTGTTGTATTCACCTTAACCCCAACCCCAAGATCCCCCCCCTTGCATGGGGTGTAGTGCATGTAAATTAAAATTTCAGATCGAAGCTTCTCCGGCGCGGCGTGCGGGTAAGCCCACGCTTCCTCGCTCGCCCTCGTCTCCGACCGGGATCGGTGTCTTCACACCGACTAGGTGAGCCACTGCACACTCCTCTTTGCTGAAATTCCCTTGCTTAAGTAGTATCGCATCTTAGTGCCGTCGGTGGTAAGTGGAGCGCCCGAACCCGAATTTGCTTGTGATTGAGTGACTACCGCCGGTGAGTTGCGAGAGAGCCATTAACACCCACGCCCTCGGCGTGCTGGCCGCCTACGAGAGTGGACATCCTAGGACCCTTGATAGGTCCAATCCAAAGCTAGCCAACCCCCGGAGCAGCAAGGGCCCATCCCGGACCCTCACCACTATCACCGGTTTGCCTACGGGCACAAGAGTGCGCTTAGCGGGTGAGTCCGCCCGAGTAAAGTCACCGATTCGTGCGTTGGTTGCTAGCTAGGTCCAAGGGTCATTTGATCATGTGATGATCACCCCAAGGTTGTGTCACATCAAGTGGTATCAGAGCAAGTTCACAACTTGTCTCTCTACAAGTTGGTCCTAGGGCGCATTCACATTTAGAGTCATTTTCGGGCCACCCAGTGCATCATCATGTACACTCCACATTGGTTAAGTCACCTCAACACGGCCGTCCACAAGAGTCCGATTGACCCCCTCCTCATGGACATCATCCTAGAAGGAGACCTTAGTTTTGACGGATCCAATCCTAATGCCTACCTAAAGTGGGAGGCTACCATGGATAAACACTTTGATAGGACTAGGGTCTATGGACATGCTAGGGTCCGCAGGGCCACAGGGTGGCTTCGGGGACAAGCCAAGAAGGAGTGGGAACGCATAGTGAGCTTAAGAAGGATTTGGAGGCAAGAACCCATAGGATCATGGGAAGAGATGAAGATTGAGCTTAGGAAGATCTAAGCTCCCCGACCCTCCCACTCCTACCTTGAGCTTAGGAAGAACTACGCTCCCCGACCTTCCCACCCCTACCTTGAGAACCATAACCCGAGGAGCACTCCCACTCCCCCTTTCCCTCCCAGTCAACCCAAGACCTCCCTTAGGGTCCAAGCTCCACCACCCCAAATGATTCCAATCCCGATCACCACCACCATTAAAACTAAATTGGCCACCGCCCAACCCAACATTCCCCATCAAACCCACACCCCGCAAGCTTCCACAAATCCTCATCCCACCCATTTCCAAAAGGAACTTACGGAGGTGACCGAAGACTATGAGGCTCCCCTAGATTGGGAAGAAGAATATGAGGCCCAAATAGGTCAAGAGAACTCATTCCTACCCAAAGAAGACCTATTGAGCCAAATGGGGTGCACCCTCCCCCATGAGTTACAAGATGCCCAACATAGGCCTCCACTTCTACCCCTCCCCATCCTATCCCAAGTCCCCCATTACCCACCACCCCAAAAGAGCCATATGCCAGTCATCATCGCCCCACAAACAATGGACTTACTCACCTCCTTGGTAGAGGAAACCATGATCCCCATACCCGACCCCATAGTGGTGAATACTCCGGACCCAACCCCCGCCATGGAGATCACCCATGTCCAGGAAGAAGAAGAGACTTCACATGGTGGACTTCACCTTACACCACCCTCCCTAGTAGGGGCCGAGCTCATCTTAGGAGAACCCCTTTCACGTTGGCTAAAGGAGAACCCATTTAGAGATCTCATGGCTCATGTTTGCCCTCCTATGGAACAAAACCTTCCTATAGTACCCTTACCCACCTATCACACCACAATCCAATCATCCTATCAAGTGGAAACATTAGGGGATTTCCTTAAGGGTCTATCTTGGCAAATGGAGTTAACTGGCATGTTGACCACTGTAGCCGACCAACCTAGGAGCCTTGACCTCCTACACCTATGTGTCAGGTCCATCTCCTCGATATACACTGTGGGTTGCTACACTAGCGACCTTCTTTTATTCCTCCCAACACCCGAAGAGCCCTATGCTATCCACGAATTAGATTTGCTTATTTCGGGTAGGATGCCAAGCCCTCCATTCATGGCCAACCAACCCGCCAAGGACTTCGGTTTAATTACTTCATTTGAGGAGGAGGACTCACCATCATTTGAAGACCTTGAGGAGATAGAATACCCCTTCCTTGGTAACACATTCCATGACCCCTTTGATCCCTCCCTATGGAAGACATTGAACCCATGGGACCTAGCCGCCTTACCCACCACCCACTCCCTCCTACCCTCACCCACCATGTTGAACCCAACCCACCCATTCCACTACTTAGTTCACACTATGAGAGCCATGACCGAGGGTGACATCCACCTAGGAAATGAGGAAGTGACCTATCCCAAAATGTCCACCTTCTTGGACCCCTTCGACCCCTATGAGTGGAAACCCCCAAATCCACCCCCACCTAAAGATGGGACCATCTTGATTGTAATGCATGTGCCACAACATTTTGCCCCACCTGGTAGGGCTAGTCATCTCATTTGTGTCACATACACACTAGGTCCAGTGCATGACAGGTTCACATTTGGATATGTAGGTCCACCCCCATTCATCATCCATCTTATGCATGATAGGAGTCTACATGGAAGTCCAGGTCCTCCGGCATTCATTGCACCCATACCTGATAGAGCCACATTTGGATGTGCTGGTCCTCCCACATTCGTCATAACTCTTAAGCATGAAAGGAGCATACATGGATGTCCGGGTCCCCCGGTAATTATCACAACCATGCACGATAGATCCACCTATGCTTTCCCCGGCCCCCCCAAGTCCATAAGAGTCTTCATCACATCTATGCATGATAGGTCTATGTACAGTTGCCCCGGTCCACCTTTGCATGCTATCCACTTTCACACCCACTCACCGCATTATGATGCATGGCATGAGCATACACGCAAGAAATTCTTGACGAGCGGTGAGGTTCACAAAGAGCGGACAAGAGCTCGCGAGCGCCGCTTGGAATTCCAAGTAGGCAATCTGGTGATGATGACATTGGAGTGGCTCTACCTTAGGGCCACCTCCAAATCGAGGGCACGAGGACTTGGACCTTCCATGTTCCAAGTGGCTTTGGCAACCTGGCTTATGGGTTGGATTTACTCATGGGATTTTGGGATATACCTCACTTTTCATATAACGGATCTAGCACCCTCTAAGGGCACCGCGGTAGATCCTAGTGAGCACCTTGAGCCTACCCCCATCTATGTGAGCGACACCCTCGGAGAGCTTCCACATAAAAGCTTGAGAGTCCGACGTGTGCACACGGAGGCAATACTGGGCAAGCAAGGTACTATCATTGGCAAGAGGGTGTGTCCAAGCCACCTTGAGAAGTTGAAGCGCCGTCCCCTGGTTGCGAACGCGAGGTTGAGTTTGGAGGTTGTAGCTTGCTCAGAGTTGCGTTGGAAGACCTCTCCCCCGACGGACTCATACTCGACGGAGTCGAGTTCTTCACACCCCGGGGGTATGATGGGGGCATCTCTCGCCCTTCATATTTTTTACAACTTCAATTGCCTGCTAGCATAGCTCCATTGTGTCCGTCATATTTCTCTAAATCGAGTCATGTAATTTTCATATTTTCTTTGAGTCATAATCATGTAATTTTCCTTTTATTTGAGTCATTTCCCTAAGTTTGAGTCACATTAGGCTAATGAGTTTGCTATTGGGCCTATTTCTTTGGGCTAGGCCCATGGGCGTCCCCCCCTTCCTTCGGTTATTTGTTAATGTGTCAAAAGTCAGGGTCTTATTGTAAATTGTGGGATCCCTATAAATAGGACTCCACTCTCTCCATTTTGAGGTAATGAATCATTGAATGAAAAATGCCATTTGAGAGTCCAAAGCTTAGTTTAGTGGAGTGATTCCAATATTTTTTGGGTGAGAAGCCCTAGGGGAGAGATTCCCCACCCTTCCCTCTCTTAATCTCTTTTTTTCACCCCACTTTCTCTCTCCTCAACACCCAATTTCGAATTTTCTTCTCTCTCCTCCCTTCCCAACCACCTCAACCCCCACCTACCATCATTAAAGCCCTCCACTTCCCCATGGCCTCCATTACTCCACCCACCTAGTCCCAAGGAGATCCCTCACCATTCCAACACCATCTTCCACATTCCAACACCACTTTCCCCATTCCAACACAATCAACCCCTTCCCCACACAACCCCACAACTTCCAAGGCCATTTCAAATTTGAAATCCACCACTCCCTCCATGATTTGGCCGCCCCCCCTCTCCCTTCTAGCTAGGGTCGCCCCTCTCATCTCCCTCCATTCACCTCCATTGCCTCCACCTTCCCCTACCTCCAGCTGAGGACCTGCCCCCACTGCCCCCTCCCATCCCCTTCCTATCTCCATTAGCATTCCCCATCCCTCCATACACACTACTTCTTCCACCCCATCACCCCTTTCATACATACACCTCCCCCATCTCCTTCTTTAGAAGCCAACACAAGAGTTGCAGGTTGCTGTCCATAGGTTGCAGACGAACCAGTCTCTTGCAGTGATCACCACAACGCCATCCGGACGAGTTTGAAGACACAAGAGCCATTGTTGGAAGATTCACCGGGTCTTCTTCGTAACAGAAGTGGTTTCGTCTTCATCGGAGCTCGGGGCTGTTCAGAAACTCCGTTCTCCCCCGACTCTGCGGAACCGATCCTGCTGAGCACCAGAACCAGATTGAGAGCCCTGCCACGACAAACCTCGGAGTAATCAGTCCACCATTTCTTCTACAAAGTTCTACTTCTCCCTCTCTATTTTCAGAATCAGGAAGCGGAGTTCCATTCGGCCTCCGGTGGCCGGAGTTACCATTTTCTCCCTCTGCTGCGTCGCTCTGCTACAACACAGTCTGCTTCAACCTGTCAGCAGTGTTCAGCGTCCTCAGACCTCCCCCGACATCGGAAGGCTTCCCCGTCTGTTTTGCTGCGAAGAGACCTTGACTACGATTCCAACGACTCTGACGGCGCCTGATTCTGACAACGGGAGCGGCCGGGGTACCCTCTGCATCCTACTGTTGGAAGTCAGTCCCAGCTAGTCCAAGAAACAGAGGTCCTGTTCCATCTTCAGCCCTGACCAGTAGCTTCTCCAGAAGAAATCAAAAAAATTCCTAGGCATTCCCCTTCCTATTACAAAGATTTCTCCACCGACCTCGCCATCAGCAAAATTCGTGAGCGGGATCTACAGCTGCAACACCGACCCACTATCCCTGTTGGCAGACAGCCGGCAGAGTCGGCATCCACACTTAGTCGTCGTTCTTTGCTTTAGTTTCCCCACCCCGCTTGGCCGGCTGAAGGCCCCTCCCTGCGTGGAGGTAGTATTGTTGTATTCACCTTAACCCCAACCCCAAGATCCCCCCCCTTGCATGGGGTGTAGTGCATGTAAATTAAAATTTCAGATCGAAGCTTCTCCGGCGCGGCGTGCGGGTAAGCCCACGCTTCCTCGCTCGCCCTCGTCTCCGACCGGGATCGGTGTCTTCACACCGACTAGGTGAGCCACTGCACACTCCTCTTTGCTGAAATTCCCTTGCTTAAGTAGTATCGCATCTTAGTGCCGTCGGTGGTAAGTGGAGCGCCCGAACCCGAATTTGCTTGTGATTGAGTGACTACCGCAGGTGAGTTGCGAGAGAGCCATTAACACCCACGCCCTCGGCGTGCTGGCCGCCTACGAGAGTGGGCATCCTAGGACCCTTGAGAGGTCCAATCCAAAGCTAGCCAACCCCCGGAGCAGCAAGGGCCCGTCCCGGACCCTCACCACTATCACCGGTTTGCCTACGGGCACAAGAGTGCGCTTAGCGGGTGAGTCCGCCCGAGTAAAGTCACCGATTCGTGCGTTGGTTGCTAGCTAGGTCCAAGGGTCATTTGATCATGTGATGATCACCCCAAGGTTGTGTCACATCACATTTGAGTGGGACGATCATGTCGCATATGGTAAGCTTATTCATTTCAAATTTCTCCACGTGAACCTTCTTCTTACTTCCTTCCTTTCTTCTTCTTTCTTTTCTCTTCCAGCCATATCCACTCTTCCCAGGCCCGAGGAAGTTTTCCAAACTGCCATGGCTTTCAAAGATAACTTCCAACATCTCCATCGGCATGAGGGCCATACTCTCGAAGTGGCATCTACAGGGGCTCCTTATTCACGCCAAACACTATGAGAAGATTCGTATGGACTGGGCGGCTATGGGCGCACTAGTGGAGATCTGGCATCCCCAGACCCACACTTTTATCTTCCCGACCTTCGAGGTGACCATCCTCCTCGAGGAGGTGGAACTTCTGCTCGGATTGAAGAAATTCAAGAGTGACGGGAAGGTGAAGGCTATGCGGATGCTGACACGGGGGACTTCCGAAAGCATCCTTGGAAGCTTCATGCCGCCCGACGCAGTCAGAAAGGTCCGTACTCAAAAGGGGATCGATCTCCAAAAGCTTGCGGAGTGGGTCATGGACGCCCTGAGAGGGTCACCAGACGATGACTATTTGGAGGGAATCATGAAGGGGTTCATCATTTGTCTGGTGGGTGCTCTCTTGTTTCCTTATACCGACAACATGGTGGAGGAAGACCAACTGAGTGCTATCTGCGGGATCTGGCGTGGAAAGAGGGTGGGACCCGTTGTCCTCGCCTACCTGTATAGTGGCCTTACTGCCTCGAGCATGGGTAAGCCTCCTTTTGGTTGCACACTTGTCCTGAGTTGCTGGATGGATTTGCATTTCAAGTTTGATCACCGTGAGGGAATGCCAACCGCTTCGAAGCTCTTCCAACAAAGCCCTCTTCATCACATAGCCGACGTGTTAGGGTTCGGTGGTACTGTAGTGAACCGCGTTCCGTGGCTAAAGAAACGTGAAGACTGGCGGTCTCACTTCCGCACCGTGACACAAGGCTTCTTTACTTGCGCACCGGCATGTTTGCTTTCGCTTGATCTCCTCATGAGGCCTTCCCCCGAAGTTGATCTTCAACTGATCGGCGCGACCGAGTTTGTCCTTTATAACGCGCATCGATGCTGCCTCCAGGTCGGCATTCCACGCCATTCGTTCCCACTATCGACTGGCATCGTTCCTTTGAAGAAGAGAGAGTTGGGTACTGAAGCGGATGCGAAGGAAGCAAAGGCCGTCAAAGCACCCTGGAAGACAAGTGTTGCGGGAAAGGCCTTAGCGCACGTGGGGGAAGAATGTGAGCTGTGGAGGGCTTATGTAACCGAACTGGGGAAGTTAAGGCCTAAGGCGCCTAAGCCCCTGATGTAGTTCACTCTGCTTTTCTGATGGAATAAAATCTGGCATTTGGATGTTTTGGACTCTCGTCCCCTTAATTATTATTTTTTGGTGATTTTTCTTTTTCTTTGTGTTTTTATTTTGTGCTTTGGATTATATACGTTTATCTAAGATGCTTTTTATTATATACATATTTTTTTTTTGAAAATTTTTTATCATGGGGGCGTCCAGGGTTCTGGACACCCCTAATTTTTATTTTTGAAATTTTTATTTTTTTTTTATTTTTGGGGGCGTCCAGGCGCCTGGACGCCCCTACTTTTTTTGAATTTTTTTGAAAAAAAAAAATTTCATTGGGGCGTCCAGGCGCCTGGACGCCCCAATGAAAGGTAAACCTATATATAGGGGGGGCTCCCCCCCTACTCACTTACACTGTTCATCCTGACCGTCCAGCCACTCCAGACGACCCATTCTTAGTCCCAATGGAGCAAGGAGGCCCGAGTCAGGGTGGAGAGAAGCGGAAACGATGGGCTCGTCGTCCGAGGAGGCTGCAGCAGAGGAGATTGCTGCGGAGGAGGAGATGGAGGTGCCTCTTCTGGCCGCGGAGGTCGCTGCGGGCGCTGGCGACGTGTGAGAGGACGATCACGACCCGGTAAGCCCTTCGGAACTCTCACTCTGTGGTTCAATAGGCTAAACGGACGGGCGAGAGGCTGTGAGAGAAGGCCGGGGAGTGAGGGAAAGGAGGCGTCCAGGGCCCAGGACGCCTCCACATTTTATTTTTCTTTTTATTTTTTTGTTTATTTACGTAAATAATAAAATAGGATTTTAAAAGTAAGGAGGCATCCAGGACCTGGGACGCCTCCATAATAATATATATATTATTAATATATTTTTTTGTTTTGGGTTTTTCTATAAAGAAAAAAAGGAAAATAGAGAGGAAGCGTCCAACGTTGTGGACGCCTCCATAAAAATCCTAAAATTTTTTAAAGATAAGATAACATAAGATAAATAAGTAGAATATGTAGTGTTATTGCTTAATATTATTCATGATGCTGATGTGTTCTTTATTAGTTTTGTGGTGTGCAGGGCGTGATGAAGGGCCGGATCAGCTGGTCCCTAGTGGTGGCAGCATACCGTGGGCTGCCAGACTTTCAGAGGGCGCGTGTGGACGCCATGGGCTTTGGAGCCTTCCTCAGGATCGAGCCCTTTCGGCTCGACCTTCCTCTTATCCAGGCATTGAGAGAGCGGTGGCACGCACCGAGCCGGGTGTTTCTGATGCCCTGGGGGCACATGGTGCTGACAATAGAGGACGTGGCTCGGATCACCGGGCTACGGGTGGATGGAGAGGCGGTGAGTGGTGTCACCTACCCCGACTACCGAGAGAGTGCCCTGGACCTGCTGTGGTTAGAGACGAGCGTGACTGATAGAGACAACAAGGTAGTTGGCCGAGTGGAGATTATGGAGGCGCTCGGATTCGTCGACCCGCGCCAGCGGGTTAGCGAGACTGGAGCGGAGTTTCTGGCACGACTGGAGGGAGATGCCCGTGCAGCTTTCACCCAGGACCCGAGCGAGCGGGAGCTGGTGGATCTAGACCTCCGGAGGTTTCTTTTCTTCTTCTTGGGCCGCCTTCTGCTGGGGACGAAGGGGGATGGCATCCACTGCCGCTTCCTCGGGATCCTGGCGGACCTTGACAGAGTGGGGCACTACGCGTGGGGGGCGGCTCTGCTTGCCCATTTGATTGTCGATCTCTCCCAGACATCAGAGAGGGAGACGACAGTCAGTGGCTTCGCACCTTTTCTCCAGGTACATAATTTATTTATGTATTTTACCGTAGTTAAATATGCAATTACTCGTGCTAATGATGTATGATGGATGCAGGTGTGGAGTTATTACTACTTCCCGATGGGGAGGGCCAGGCAGGGGAACAGGAGAGCCGTTCCTCTAGCGCGACAGTGGAGGCCGGTCGTGGTAGTGGCACCACATAGCTACCAGTTGGCGTCACTTCGTCGGGAGCTGAGCGAGTATTCCGAGGCCATGGTATGATGCGTATGATTTTTTTGTGTTTTTTATGCATGTGACTGAATGGTAACTATCATGATGTATGTATGGTGATGCAGGTGGTGTGGAGACCCTACCTGGGCATGGGCGACGCTGGCCAACCTTGGGTTGTAGCGGATCTTCCTCGTTTCAGGCGGGACGTGTGGGTCCATTGCCTGAACGAGATCGAGCCGCTTCGGCTGAGGCTGGTTATGCGGACGTTGGGGCTAGCCCAGGAGTGGGTTGATGTAGATGAGCCGGCCCGCATCAGGCGGAAGACCAAGGGGAAGGCAAAGATTGTGGACTAGCGTACGCGCTTCCCAGCACAGTACCAGGACTGGCAGCAGGGCGGGGTCCCAGTGGTGTCCCATGTACAGGACAGCACAGACTACATGAGACGGTACCGAGCTACGTACGGAGACCGCCTCTCCTTGGGTGGTATGGCAGGGGTAAGTGAAATGAAACTGCTTCACCCTTCTATATGTATATGCATGTGACACTAACTTATGTGCAATGCAGGATGCTCGTGACAACATGATTGCCGACCTGCGGGCCCAACTGGTAGACGCCAGGCGGCAGTTAGTGGCCATCCGACAGGAGTTGGAGATCCTGGTGAGTCTATGCAATGCATTTTTTGTGACCTAGATTTTTGATGCTTAGCCTTTGACTGACGTTTGCCCCGTGTTTCAGTGGGCCCACCAGACAGCGACAGCCGGGACGGCTGGTGGAGCGGGTTCCAGTTCGCAGGGCCCTCCTCCGGAGGTTTCTGCCCTCCAGGAGCAGCTGGCGTATGCGGTGGCTCGGGCTGAGGAGGCCGAGCGTGACCGCGAGGCTCGAGTGAGTGCTTGCTTGGCCCTGACCCTCTTCTAGCTGCTTTCCTTCTATCACTGTTCTCTTACGGTGCATGCGTGCTTTGACAGGTGGCCGAGATTCGGGAGGCCCTGGCCCGTGCTGTTCGTGCTGAGCAGGAGCGTGATGCCTGGGTGGCAGAGCGTGACGCCCGGATTGTGGAGCTAGAGGAGGAGCGGCGACGGGAGGCTGAGGAGCTTCCTCGCGACGTAGTGGATCTGCAGATCACCCTCGAGCTGTCGAGGAGAGAGGCGATGAGGGAGAGAGAGGAGAGGGAAAGGGATAGGGAGAGCGTGGAGAGAGAGAGGGAGAGGGATAGGGAGACCCTAGAGAGAGAGGGAGTACAGGATGGCAGAGCGACATCGAGATTGGGACGAGAGGAGAGCTCTGGTGGCCCTGTTGTCGAAGCTCCGGCTGAGTCTTGGCACGGCGGCGGGGAGACTTCGGGAGAGTGAGGAGCGGTATCAGAGAGCGAAGGAGCGCGGGGCGCGACTTCATCAGTCTGGTTCCTTTTCTGTGGGCAGCTTTCTAGTTTCTTCGGCCGAGGAGCCTCGCCGCACCTTGGAGGCTGGCATGGTGCCACTTGGAGAGGCGAGCACAGCTTCTCAGGGTTCGCAGAGGTCGCAGAGGCCCCCTAGGGATCCCCGTCAGAGGAGGGAGGAGAGAGATGACCAGGAGGGTGGTGGTGAGAGTTAGAGAGTTGTTTGTACACCCCACCGTCCTCACTGTATGATGTACTTTTGACTGTTTGTATGAAATAGATTTCGTGTGGTTCCTTTTGTCGTGTACCCTTTTCCTTCCTGCACTTTCTTTCACACCACGTTGTTCACGCTTCACGGGACTTTGCCCTGGACAGGAAGGAACTACTTTGCATGGAGGGTTTTTTGTTCCCTTTTTTTTTTCACTTTCTTTTGGGCGTGTCCAAGCGCGAGGACGTGTCTTAATCCTCGAATTCAAATTTAAAGCGACGGGTGGCCTTTCTTCTCCGTGCCTTACCCGCAAACGAGCCCGCCTTCCGCCGAAACTTGCTCGCCCGTCTTTGTCTTCTTCCCCTCGATCGATGGAGTTCGGCGGTCTGGACCACGGTGAAGGTGGAGAGGGACGCGGGACCCCTCGCCCAAGGAGGGACGCGCCAGAGCACGGAACGGCGTCTATGGAGGAGGAAGGGCCGCTTTGGGCCCCCGAGGGACCCGAGGGGCCCGATGTCACGGAGGGAGGTGAACACGGTCTGGTAGGTGCTTGGTTTTCCCCCTCTTTGATCCATTTTGAGTTTTGAAGCAAGCCGTGCGAGGGGGGAAAGGGTTCGGCGAGTGTTGCACTTAAATGATGGACACGTCCTAGACAGGGGACGCGTTCTTTTTGACTGATATGGGACCCCTTTCTTGGTGCAGGACATGGCGAGGACCCTGGGCCTGGCCGATGAGTGGGCGAGTGCGGACGAGCCGAGCCGCGTCAGGAGGGAGAGTCGCGGCAAGGCGAGGCTCGAGGACTGGCACGTACGTCTCCCTAGACAGCAAGGGAGTGTATTGGTGCAGGACAGCGCCGACTTCCTGCGGCGGCAGAGAGAGAGTTATGCGGGGCTTCCCCAAGCTGGGGACACGCGTGGCATCGGTGGCTCACGCACCCAACTGTCAGAGGCTAGGCGGCAGCTGGCCGTCGCTCCTGGTAAGTTACGTGCCGCACTTTTATCTTCAAATTTTGGAGTTTCACTGATGGCCGTTGTTTATTTTGTTCCAGCGTGCCCAGCAGACAGCGACGGCGGGGATGATTGGTGGCGCATCTTCCAGTTCCTCGGCCCCTTTTCTCGAGATTGCCTCCCTCCGGGAACAACTTGCCGGTGCGGTGGCCCGCGCGACCCGGGCGGAAGAGGAGCGTGATGCCTGGGTGGCGACTGTAGCAGAGCTGCGACATCGCGGTGAGGAGAGACCTTCTCCAGACATCCTGGAGTTAAGGGTTCTTCTGCAGATGATGAGGAGAGAGGTAGAGAGAGAGAGAAAACTGAGAGAAGGTCCGAGCGACAGCGGGATCAGACCGAGAGGAGGGCCTTGGAGGCCCAAGTGAGGGAGCTCCAACTGGGCCTTCAGGCCGTTGTGCAGAGGCTAGGAGGGATGGAGACGCGCTACGAGAGAGCGCGAGAGTCCGGGGAACGACTGCGCCAGTCTGGTCGCTTTGCCGCTAGTGGCTTCTTTGCCACGCCAGGGGAGGAGCAGCGAGTCACTGCTGCGGAGCAGGCGCCAAGAGGCGAGGCAGGTGCTGCTGCACGAGGATCCCAGAGGCTTCTGAGGGACCCGCACCTCAGGGGAGAGGAGGGGAGCGCCCAGAGAGATGAGTGATGGTGAGGATCGACGAGCTGGTGGACTCGCCTCCTCCTTATGTTTATGATGTTTTTGACAGCTCATGTAGAATTATGAAGGGAGTGATTTGATTTTCTGCTGCTTGTTTGTTCTCTTGTGCGTTCCTTCTTCCCTACACTTCTCCTCCTTTGCACTGTTCCCATGTGATGGGTCTGCCGAGACTCCGCCCCAAGCGGAGAATCGCGTCTTGTGACCATTTTCGACGAGAATCTACCGTCGAAGTCAAAAATGACGGCCCTAGTCCCTTTTCCCGGATGTTGTGTCAAGTTTTGCGGACGTCCTCCAAAACATGATAGGGTATCCCTAGACAACATAGGGGGCTAGTTGTCATATCTTCGTCCAATCAATCACCCTGTGCAAGTGGTGAAGTGACACACGGGACCGCATGGCAGGTGCCTTATCGCGAGGGCTATCATTAACAGGTGATGGAGGCAATCTTGGCCTGCACTCCTTCCATTTCTATAAATTCGTGTCCCTTTTATCCTCCTAGGTATATCGAGAGCTAACTCGAGGAGCACAAGTTCTCACGGGAGAGGAGGAGTTCAAAATTCTGAGAGTTGGATGGAGGATGAATCTTGCCACTCCTCGAAGAGAAGCAGGTCCAGTGGTAGTAGTTCCAGGAGACTTTCGGACCTCGAAGGGCACTTTAGCGAAAGGGCCCAATCACAACTCGTAAGCTGAGTTTTCCTGCCCTTTTCTCATTCTTTTTCTTCCTTTCTTTCTGACCAAACCTCCTCTCCATTCCCTGCATGCGTAGAGTGTGATGAAATCACAGATCTTATGGGAGTTGGTAGTAGCAGCATACCGAGGTCTCCCGGATTTTCAGAAGGCCAGGCTAGACGTGATGGGTTTTGGCACCTTTCTTCGGATCGAGCCGATCCAGCTTGACCTGGTCCTGATCCAAGCCTTGTGTGAGAGATGGGACCCAGTGAGTCGGGCATTCCTGATGCCCTGGGTGCACATGGTGCCCAGCTTAGAGGACGTGGTCCGGATCACAAGCCTGAAGGTGGAGGGCGAGGCAGTGACCGGGGTCACTTATGCGGATTACCGAGAAGGTGCCCAGAAGCTACTGGGTTTGGACCTAGATGGTCAGAAAAATAGGTCGGTAGCCAGGGCGTCCCTCATGGATGCATTAGGGCTCACCGACACTCGTCGACGGGATGATGAATCCTCAGAAGAGTTCATGGAAAGGATGGAGATAGGATGCCGTGCCGTGTACTGCACAGATTTCGGCAACTGGGAAAGATGCAACATAGATTTGAGGAGATTTCTCCTCTTCCTTTTGGGGAGATTGGTACTGAGCTCGAAAGGGGATGGTATCCAATGTCGCTTCCGGGACCTGCTATCAGACCTTGAAAGAGTAGGGTACTATGCCTGGGGAGCCGCCATGCTGGCACACTTGTTTGCAGGCCTGTTCCAAGAAGCGGATCGTGAGATGGCTGTGAGTGGTTTCACACCATTCATCCAGGTATTTTTGGTTTTGCTTGTTTTGTATTTTTTGTGTTTTTGCAAGGTACTGATGACCTGTGCCGAGCAGCTGTGGAGCTATTATTACCTCCCTATGGGGAGAGCTCGGCATTGGCGACCCGTGATGGTGCCGCTAGCCAGGCGGTGGGAACCCATCATGAGTGCGGCACCCCTAACCTACCAACTGATGGTGCTAAGGCGGGAGCTACAGGAGTTCCCTGCAGCGATGGTAAACTGGAGACCCTACTCAGACATGGTCGATGCCGACCAGCCGTGGGTTCTAGCAAGTCATGCCCGGTTCGGATGGGAACTGTGGATGCACTGCCTGAATGAAATCGAGCCGCTTCGGCTACAATTAGTTATGAGGATTTTAGGACTGGCTCAAGAATGGGTGGATTCAGCTGCGCCACCTCATGTCGGGAGAAAGACGCGGGGACCGGCGACCTGCATTGACTGGCGCGTGCGGTTCCCTGAACAGTATGAAGACTGGCAACGGGGTGGCACGATTGTAGAATCACAGGCACGGGATAGCGAGGACTACTTGAGTCTATATAAGACAAAGTACGCAGAGCGGCTCCAACCCCGGGGACTTGTGGTGGTAGGTTTCCCCTTTTCTGTTTTCTTCATTCTCCTTTTCTTGGTTTTCTGGTGAAAATGCTGACTCGTAAGGCTGCAGGATGTCCGGGATGCCATGATAGCGAATTTACGAACTCGCTTGGCAGAGATGGAACAACAGTTGGGTGATGCCCGCGGAGCTACGAGCGCCTTGGTAGGTGTACAGTACGTTCCTAATTAAAACCCCAGATTCCAGATGTTGACTGCTAATTCACGCGGTCGTAGCATGTCCAGATTGGCACGGCTTCCCCAGCGATAGGAGTAGGTGGTGCCTTTTCCAACTTATAGATTCCCACCTCAGAACTTGACTTGCTTCATGAGCAACTTGCTCATGCCACGCAGCGTGCTGCAGAGGCAGAAGGGATGCTCCGTATACAGGTAAAAGTTTCAGTGTTGAGTTCTCTTTGTTTACGCTTTATCGCGTATCTGAGATGGTACACTCGGCAGGAAAAGGAGATGGAAGAAGCGCTTGCCCAAGCTGCGCAGAAGGAGGCTAGGATAGCAGAACTGGAGAGGGAACTGCGGCGTCATCCTGATGACGACTCCTCTAGGGATGCTGTGGAACTGAGGATCACTCTCCAGTTGGAGAGGGAAGACCGCGAGAGAGAACGTGCAGAGAAAGAAAGAGACGCAGAGAGAGAAAGAGCCAACAGATTGACTGAAAGGGAGGAACGAAGGGCCATGGAGACCCAACTATTCGAACTCCGAATCAGCCTTGGTCTTGCTGAACAGTGGCTGAGAGATGGTGAGGAGCGCTACCGAAGATCACGAGAGCGTGGCTTTCGTGTTGGTAGCTTCTCTACTGCATCTGTAGATCAACGCCGGGATGTGGGAATAGGAAGAGGAGTATAGAGCGGTAGGAGTACCGCTTTTCGTAGTTGGGTAGCACCTTTGAGAGCGTTTTGCCCGGAGAGTAGTGGGACGAGTAATGCAGAGAGAGAGGGCGGAACTTGATGTAATTTTTTTTATTTTTGGAATAAAGTACAAGGTTCGGTTTGTTTGTTTTTCACCTTTGCTTCTGTTGCCTGAATCCCTGCACACATCACTGAAACAAACAAATCAGAATTTCTGTTCTGACTTGGCCCCTTGCTCAATAAGCAAATGGTCACTGTGACTGTCCTTGATAACTGGTCAAGGGGCCAGGCCTTTATTAACGAAGGCAATGGAAAAATGTGGTGACGATAAATGCGACAGGCAAGCACACGAATGCAAGCGGTATTAAAGTGAGATGCTGTACGCAAATGCGATCATGCAAAATTGATTTATTTTCTTTTTATATTTGGCATTTTTTGTTTTATCATAAAAAGATTTTTTTTTGTTTGCAAATATGTACATTTTCTCTTTTTCCTTTTTTTGTTGTTTTTATCATTTCAATTTTTTTTGTTGCTAACGCCCGGCAAGCACCCACATGGCACCTAACCTACGTGAGAACAGGGGTTTCTTACTAACCTCCCGGGTATCCTAAGTGCACATCTAGGTTGATTTGGGCCTCTAGACCCCACGAATGATGATCCCGCCGGCTAAGACTTACCCTGATGACAATACCGTCATGCCATGCTTA
Source organism: Amorphophallus konjac (assembly GCA_022559845.1). Lineage (NCBI taxonomy): Eukaryota > Viridiplantae > Streptophyta > Magnoliopsida > Alismatales > Araceae > Amorphophallus > Amorphophallus konjac. The sequence goes on along the minus strand of CM040117.1, from coordinate 4,714,256 downwards.
GGCTCCCAGTTACTTCCGACCACAGGGATTCACCCAAAAGATGTTTGAGGTAAATGATTTGCCCGACCCGGGTCTATTTCCTCACAACTCTAGATGGTATATGATGGAACACCCTGGAACCCTAACGACCAACCGCACGACGCTGACCCGGAATCAGACGCCGTCGCACCCATAGGTGACGTGCTTGCATTGGCCTAAGCCCGAGGTTAAACAAGAAGACATCAAGGTGGTAAACATGGGTCTTGACCAGCCAGAAACACGGAGACTCCTTCGCAGCGATAGCTTTTGCTTTTCAAAGTAGTCAACCAAATGTGTATATTAAAATAAGGTCGCAGACCCTGGGCAGTTTTCACCTGTCAGAAACTCCATCGAACCTTCATCTTTAGAGGAAGAAGGGGGAGCGTGGGGGATAAACCTCCTGAGAGGACCGGCAAAGCCGTTAACCCGGCGAGCGAATAAGGGCCCATTAACTCTTTCCTTTCGGACAACTTCGGACCAAATCTCGAGCATTTACATTCCATAGCCCCCCCTTTTTGTGGATTCAGACTTTTGCTTTGAGGGGTTCCGTTTATCGCAACAGGCACGGTCACGACCAGGCTTTTCTCTTGATTTTGACTTTGTATTTCTTTTTGTGAGGGAGATATAGTCGTTTGACGTTTGTGGGCTCCCTTTTCGTATGCCTGCGGGGACACTGCCCTCTTCTCGTGCTCTGATCGATGCTCGAGGAAATGGATCCTACTCTTGCCTTTGGGATTTGAGTTTCGGTTTCTCATGCTCAGCGTTTTAAGGGCGCCGACTGTCTCATTTGGTCGAAGAGAAAAGAATAAAGATTACAGCTTCCGGAGATCTTCTAGGTGACGCTCCACCGTAGGTGATGCTACCGACTTTTTTTGAATAAAATACATAAGTGAGCATATGTTAGCTTCCTTCGAGCGAGCATAGGCCGACGTGGTCGGACAGGGATCTCCACGGTTCTGGCAACCCAAGACCCGGTGCCTACCAAGCCTTAATGGGCCCTATCCTAACATGAAGGTTAGATGCAGGAACTTAACTACATGGTGACTGCCAGGCATCGGCATTTTAAATTTTCCATATTTTTAGTGGTTTTCGGTATTCCTTTGTTTTTTTTTTTGATCTTTTCATCATTTTTTTTTGTTTGTTTTGTGCTAAGGGTAGTATTTCTTAAGATAAAGTCCATTCCAAGGGTGGGATAACTCGGTCCCTTCGGCGTTGATTAGCTTGTAGGCGTTGCCAGGGTACACGGCTTGAATTACAAATGGTCCCTCCCAATTGGGTTGGAGCTTAGAACGCGGCCCTCCAGGTTTGACAAAAATTCTTTTTACGACCATCTCACCGACTTTGAATTTTCTCTCAACGACTTTCTTTTGGTAAAAGCGAGCGAGTCTATTTTGATACACATGCGCGTGCTCGGCAGCGGCCAGCTGCTTCTCATCCAAGAGTTCCAATTGGGCGAGGAGTGAATTACGACGATCATCGAGGGGAAATTCCTCGTCCAATTGTACCCTGAGAGAAGGGATCAGAGTCTCGTACGGGACTACCGCTTCCATACCATAAGTAAGGGCAAATGGAGTCTGCCCGGTGGGGGTACGGATTGAAGTGCGATAGGCCCATAGGGCTTCGATAAGTTTTTCTGGCCAGTCTGAAAACTTACTAGACTCGCAGGTTTTTTTGATGATTTTGAGCAATGTTTTATTGGTGGCCTCCGCTTGGCCGTTACCTTGTGGGTAATAAGGCGATGAATGATGCAATGCAATTGCGTACCTTTTGCAGAGGTCCTGTAGGTCCTGAGAAATGAACTGTTGCCCATTGTCGGTGACGATCGTGCTTGGGATGCCGAATCTGGCGAGGATGTTCTTTATGATGAATTTGCAGACTGTTGACGCCTTGATTTCCGCGTAAGTTTCAGCTTCGGCCCATTTGGTGAAGTATTCCGTCGCAGTAAGGATGAAAGATTTCTGCTTGGTGAGGGAATTGGGATCACCTAGGGGACCAATGATGTCGAATGCCCACATGGAGAAAGGCCACGGGGAAGATATTGGATGAAGTGAGGAAGATGGTGAATGGATTTTATCGGCGTGAAGTTGACACTTGACACACCTACGGACATAGATAGCACAATCTTCTTCCATAGTGGGCCAATAAAAGCCTTGGCGAATGATCTTCTTGGCGAGCATATGACTATTCACGTGGCCACCGCACACGCCCGAGTGCGTCTCCTCTACACATTTCCAAACCTCATCGTCACCAAGACATCTTAACAGAATACCAGTAAGGCTTCTCCTATAGAGTGGACCTCCAACCAATGTATATTTCTGAGCCACCCTTCTTATGGCTTTCTTGTCCTCTGTGGTGGCCCCTTCAGGATAAGACTGATCTTGGCAGTATTTGACGATTTCATAGAACCATGGTTTCTCTTCATCAGCCAATTCTTCTTCGGCCTCTGCCAACATGATCTCCCTCTTCTCAAGGATATCTTCCTGCAGGATCTTTCTTGCTATCATGTCTTTGATGTTTACGTAGGAAGCATCATCGATTGCAGGGGCGTGAAGTTTGTAGATGGAAATGGACTTAAACCATCTTCCTAGAGGGAACCTTATGGATGATGCCAACGAGGCGAGGGCATCGGCGAGAATATTCTGATGACGAGGGACATGAGCAAAGATCAGTTTGGCGAACAGTTTGGCAAAGGCAGCAGTGAGTTCTTGGTATGACTTGAGTTTGGGATCACGAGTGCGACATTTAGTGAGCACCTCGCGAAGGATGAGTTGGCTATCACCTACGACTCGCAACTCAGTGATACGAAAAGAATGAGCGAGTTCTAGGCCAGCTAGAAGAGCTTCATATTCGGCTATATTGTTGGTAACTGGAAATTTGAGCTGGTATGCCAATGGGAATGTGAGGCCTTCAGGTGACAGGAGGGCGACGTCGATTCCTCTCCCTTGAGAATTCAGAGCTCCATCAAAATATAGTGTCCACATTGGCTCATCTGATTGGTTGACGGACATTAGTTCCTCATCTGGAAACTCTGATTGGACGGGATCGAACTTGGGAAGAGGACGATGAGCGAGATGCTCGGCTATGGCATAGCCTTTAATCGCCTTTTGCTGGATGTAGGTGATGTCGAACTGAGAGAGAAAACTTTGCCAGCGTGCTAGCCTATCCGTAAGGACGGCTTTCTCCAGAAGGAATTTGATAGGATTCATTCGAGCAATCAAGTGGACCTCATGAGCCAAGAAGTAGTGCTTCAATTTCTGCACTACCCAAACGAGGGCAGCACAGGTTTTCTCCATGACGGTGTACTTCTGCTCACAGGGATTGAGAAGTTTGGATAAGTAATAGGTTGCCCGTTCCTTGCCTTCTTCATCAGCTTGTGCGAGGACGGCTCCCACGGAGTCATCCAAGATTGAGACGTAAAGGATCAGAGGTTTTTCTGGTTTGGGTGGAATGAGAATGGGTGGAATAGCCAGATATTCTTTCAACCCTTCAAAAGCTTTCTGACATTTAGAATTCCAGTGGAATTCTACTCCTGGCTTGGTCAACTCGTAGAGAGGTCTACACCTTTGTGAATGTTGGGACACAAACCGACGAATAAAATGTAACCTCCCGATTAAACCTCGGACTTCCCTCAAATTCTTGGGAGGGGGCATATCCCTGATGGCCTTGGCTTTATCGGGATCTATCTCGATCCCTCTTTTACTCACAATGAACCCCAGCAATTTACCCGACGACACACCAAACACACACTTTTTCGGGTTCATTTTCAATTGGAACTCCCTTGACCTCTGCAAGACCTTAGCCAAAACTTCTGGATGTTCCATCCTGGTCCTTGATTTTACCAACAAGTCATCCACATACACTTCCAGATATATGTGCATCATGTCATGAAATATGGCCATCATAGCTCTTTGGTAAGTAGCTCCATCATTCTTTAACCCAAACGGCATGACCACGTAACAGTATGTTCCCCAAGGAGTAGTGAATGGCATCTTTTCCTGATCTTCTTCTGCCAAACGAATTTGATTGTATCCTGAAAATCCATCCATGAATGAGAGGGTTTCGTAGCCTGCCGTGTTATCGATCAATACATCAATGTGAGGCAAGGGAAAATCATCTTTTGGACATGCGCGGTTAAGGTCCCGGAAGTCGATGCAAATCCTGACTTTCCCATCTTTCTTCATAACCGGGACAATGTTCGCCACCCATTGAGGATAAAGGACGACTCTAATGAACCTGGCTTTGTGGAGCTTATCGACCTCTTCTTTCATTTTCAAAGCCATCTGAGGGTGGAAACGCCTTAACCTTTGTTTTACCGAGACGGACCCTGGTTTTAGGGTTAAACGGTGTTCGACCAAGGTTGAATCTAGACCCGGCATATCCTCGTAGCTCCATGCAAACGTGTCCTTATATTCCTTGAGAACCTCAAGTAATGCCTCTTCTTCAGAGGGTGGTAGGTTGTCACTTATGAGGATGATCCTAGGGTCTTCCTCAGTTCTCAAGTTGACTTCTTTGGTGGATTCTTCTACGGCGGTTGACGGCTCGTCGAATCTCCTCATTCCACTTGCGTATGCGCCCGCCGCATCCTCATATTCTTCACCCTCATCTTCAGTGGGGCATTCTTCATCCGTGATCACGTAGACTCCATACCCTTCATCAAATGCACATTCGCCCTCACATTCTATTTCTGGTAGCTGGATGGGATTTTCTAACAACTGGGGGATGGCAAGAAGGGCCTGACACCTGGCGGCCAAATCCAGAAGGAATCGATGAGGGATTTGCCTACCCTTGGATTTCTTCCTAGGTACTACCCTTGGCCTATCATTCCTAGATCGACTGACAATATTTACAGAAGAAGAGGAAGACGAAGGGGATGGTGTAGAATGTACAGGAGAAGACCCCTCAGAGGAGGGGTAGAAAAGGTCGCTCATCGGACCTTGGACGGGTGGTCCGCAGGGCGGTACGCACCCGTGGGAGATGTAGGAGGTTTCCTCAACCAAGATGTGTTGTTGGGGAGTTTGAAAATTGACGTTTTTTTTTTCGTTTTCATTTTTAATAACAAAGCAGTGAAAAGAGATTGGAGGAGAGAGAAAAGTGGTTATGGCTAGAGGATTGTGAGGCTCATAGAGCAGATCATGGTTGAAGACCTGGCGCGGGTTGAAAAGCCCGCGTAGGTATGTAAACAGAGAAGGGGATCTGGGAAGATCATCAGACAATTGTCTGGCCCAGGAAGAAGATATCAGCAAAGGCTGAGACGAGTGGATGGAGAAGATGACGGCTAAGGAGCCATCGACGGCAATGTTGAGGACGGATGAAGATCCGTCGATGACAGGGTCCTTCTGGCGGGGACGAGGATAGTTTGGAACCTTGGCAAGAGTGGTAATGTTCTCTGGTATTCCGGAGATCAATGGCGGTCCTTCAAGTTGCGGAGACGAGAACATCCTTTCCAGTGCAACGGAGATGTCCCGTATGTCGAACCATTTGTTCCACTCGCATTCTGGATCTTTGATCTTGCCTATTTTGGTGATCCTTAGACATTTTTTAGCTAAATATACACCATGTGATCCCCCATATGCTTCTCATGGGTGATCTCCCATCTGAACAACGGGCCCTCTGTTGAAGTGGTTTGATAGAGTCCATGTGAGGGGCTTCCAATCCGCCTTGAACGGTCCTTTGAAGCCTAGGCCAAACCTGCGGTTCGGCCTAATTTCCTTTGGCGGTTTGAGCCTACCCTGTAACTGTGCGCCCAGACCTTTACCCTGTTGGTAGCCGATGTTCCTCATAATCTCCCACCCTTTGGAGTGAAAAGGGAGACATGATGTTGCGGTTGTCCTGACCGGCTCCTTTGGTGCTAGTGGAATGTGAGATGAATCACGTACATCCAGTAGTGTCAATATGGGCCAATGAGAGGGCCAAACAGAGGGCAGAGAGGTGTTGATAGCATCCACTGTGTGAAGGACAGGTGTACTGACCACTTTAATAATTCTCCCATTGTAAGGAAACTTCATGCACTGATGGTTGGTGGAAGGCACAGCGTCCATGGCTTCAATGTAAGGGCGACCCAGTATAGCCTTGAATGTGGGGTCCATGTCGAGGACATGGAATTCCGTGAGAATTGACATGGGGCCTAGTTCTGCCTTCAGAATAATCATCCCCTGCGGCAGCCTTTTACTATTGTCATAGGCCGTGACCGTGATCGAGGAAGGTCTTATTTGTTCCTCGTCGATCCCACACAACTGAAGAGTGCTCATGGAGATCACATTTATGGACGCACCCGTGTCCACAAGACACGGGTTTATGGATACCCCATTGATTTTTATTGAAATGCACAATGTATATTTCTGAGCTTCCTTGGGAGCGAGCTCGTAGTTGTGGAACATGATGGCCGGTTGTGTGTCTGTTGGGGTCAGGACGGTCGAAATCTTCTCCACGGGGAGGTCCTCATTAACCATGACTTTTTGAAGATATTCCATTAAGACCATCTGGTGGGATGTGGATCTTTGAAGTAGCTCCAGGATGGAGATCCGAGTAGGTGTCTTGTCCAAGTGTTTCAATAGATCATACTGTGTTCCAGGGATAGCTCTTTCTGGTTGTTCTCCATCATCCTTCTCTGGCTGAGACTGCTCAGGATTCTGACTGTTGTGGGGGAAAATCCTTTCACTCTGGAGCACCATTGCCTGTGGCTTTTGTACCTCTGTGGGGGTAGCAGTGGGTTTTAACAGGGATTTGAGGGGTAGTGGTGGAGGAATGGTTGATGAAGCAGGGGTGATGACAGGAGCAGGGATTCTGATGAGGGGTTTGTTAGGTGGAGGCATGGTGGAGGTAGAGGGGATATCGGTTGACGGATGATAAGGGGTTTAGAAGGCGTAGGGGTAAATGTGGTAGAGGTGGATGGTAAAGTGGGGGAGTGAGAGAAGATGAGAGGGTGTGAAGGCGTAGTGGAGAGTGTCGGTTGATAGGAGATTGGGGTACGGATGAGAGGGCGTAATGGTAGTGGAAATGGTGAAGGCGATACTGACGCGGGTTGATGAGAGAGAGGTGCTACCCGGGCAAGGGGAGGGGGTTGCATGACGATGGGGTTGGAGGAAGAAAGAATAGAGGTACTTTCCTGGTGCCACACTTGCTCTCTCCTGACTTTCGGGAAGGAGGAGATGGGGTTAACCTGATGATTGGGCTGTTGGTGCTCCGGTAGTGGATTCTGGATTATGCCCATGTTGGGCTATTGTTGTGGGGCCTGCTGAGGCTGCTGTTGTTGTTGTTGTGGTTGCTGCTGCTGCTGCTGTTGTAACTGCTGCTGTGGCCTCTGAGGAGGTCTCCTAGCCTTGAGAGCGGTGACGTATCGTCTCATTTCATCCCAATCTATTTGATGTTCATCATTCATATCATGGATGTAATCTTTGAAATGGAAGCAGTAATCTACTGTGTGTCCTGGCTGCCTGTGGTAGATGCAGTATTTAGAGGTATCAACATTCGGGGGCCACACGGGCCATTCTCTGGGTAGGGCGAGTTGGTTTGATGCCATGAGGGCATTAAAAATATCTGCTAAGGTTTCTGGCAATGGTGGATAGTAGGCTCTCTTGGGACCGAGCGGCCTCCTTTGTTGCTGTTGGGGACCATAGTTCCCAGGGGGTGGAACTTGGTTGTACTGAAGCGGTGGTTGTTGTTGCTGAGGTTGTGGTTGTGGTTGTTGTTGCTGGGGTTGGCGTAATGGAGGCATATTATCCTAGGGTGGATTATTTTGGGGTGGAGGACGAAGAGGGAAAGGACCTGGTTGGAGGGGAAGTCGGGGCATTTGTGGAGGCCTTGGGTTGACCGCATAGTTGGCATTGTTGACCGCACCCACTTGCTCATTTGTCACGACCCCTTCTGTGGCTCCGCCCGGGACACCAGCGCATGTCTTTCTGACCACTTTGGGCTTCGACGACTCAAACATGTTCATAATGGGGGAGTCTTTTAACTGGGTTTGGATGTATCGAGCCCTTTCATAGAGTTCCTCCATTGTAGTAAGTTTATTCATGGCCAGGACATGTCCGAACTGTGGGGTTGCATTAGACACAATCATCTTCACTTGTTCGGGCTCAGAGAGGGTATCCCTTATTCTTTCCGCCAGAGACCTCCATCTATCAGCATAGCGGACAAAATCCTCGTCGGGCTTCATCTTTTCGGCCACTAGGTCGGTAATGGAGAGTGAGGGACCGACCCTATCCCTATATTTCTGCAAGAACCTTCTCTGGACTATTTCAAAATTCTCAGCCTCGCGGGGCTCCAAAGAATAGAACCACTCTAGCGCGGGACCATCCAATGATCTCCGAAAGAGGTATGCCAGGGACCTCTGATCGTTTTGCCAATAGGAGGACTCATACATGAAATCCTTGAGGTGAATGAAGGGGTTGCCGGTACCATTGTATCTGCGGTACGTGGGCATTTTGGAGGGAGGAAGATGAATGACGGGAAGGATTGGCAAAGCAACCTCCGGGGTGGGTTTCACGTCCACCATCCTTCTCAGATTTTGAAACTGCTCGTCCATGCGATTGAACCTATTGAGGAGCGATTGGGCGAGCTCCTCTGGAGGTGAAGGTGGCACTTGCCACTGGGGGAGAAAGTGTCTCCCGGAGACTTAAGGGGGGAACCCGGAATGAGAGGGAGCTGTCAGACCGCCGACAGTTGGCCCTGGCTGAAGCGGTGTGTGGGGAACAACGGGAGTTTGAGATTGTGACGGGAACTGGAATGAGGGTGGTTGTTGGCTCGCTTGTCCTTGAAGCGAGGGAGACTGGATGGCTTGCGCCAATGAAGGAGATGGAATGGCCTGCACGGACTCTTGGAGAGGTGCGATGGCCGGAGTTGATCCCTGGGGCGTGGGGGAAACAGATTTCTCTTTTAGAATGGCCTGGAAGGCCCGGAGCTGTTCAGAGGTAAGCTCCGTGTTGGCGAGGACGCCCAGTAAGGAAGAGATATCCTGCGGTGGGGATGTGTCCCCGGCAATAACCTGCACCTCATGCGAGGGCTCATGAGAAGGACCCGAGTCCATAGCATAGACTCGCGGGTCGGCTGACAAACCACGACTAGGGTGGTTCTCCTCAAAAGACTCGTGAGCCATGGTCACAGTTTTCCCAGAACGCAAAAACATACACTAGCAAGCAGGTAGCAGAGATTATCAAACAAGTGGATGCCTTTACGCCCCTTTTTTTTAGTTTTGATTTTGATGATTTTTTTTGTGTTTTTGGCGAGATCCGAAGTTCACACAAAATAGGGACCCTAGTTTATTTTTGTTTCACCGCCGTGTCAGCTAGGGTCTCTTGTCTCACCACGAATGAAATGACTAACTCCGGGGAACTTCAATGGTACAACCAGCCCAGTGAACGAAGAGGAGATTCTTCGATGTCGGGGACTTACGGAGGTCCCAGTGGAGGAGATTCTAGCCCGTTGAGAGGAATTCTCAAACGGAGAGTCCTTCCTTCACCGGGAAAGGGTGATCCTCAAAAAAATGAAAAAAGGATAGAAAAGAGGGATGGATGCATGCAATGAAATGCTGACAGAGATATGGAGTGGGAAAACAACAGAAATAACAGACATATAATAAACAAACAACCAATCACAACTGACAGTGCTGCCGTGAGCACAACGGGGGCGCGCGCGGGCGCCAAGGTGGAGAGGCACGGATGGTGCCAAACTTGCAAGTGTAGCCGAAAGGATGCAGTAGAGGTCCCACCGTGATCGCCAATCTGTGAGCAACGTCACGCGGTTCGAGGAGCTAAGAGGACGCGGAGCGCGCGGGCTCCTTCTTTTTGTTTGCTGCAACATAGAAATAAGAGAAAAGAGAAGGGGCCACCACGGGAGATTGCTCCGGCGGGGCGAGCGGGACAAATGTAATATAGCAAGATATGGGGGTTAAACGGCCATAGCGGGAAGTGACTCGCCGCGGCCTCGGAGGGACGGGAATGGTGCAGAAATTAAATAGCAAGAATTTAAACGGCCATTGGGGAAGTGACTCGTCGCGGCCTCGAGAATATGAGCAGATAAGAATATAGCAAAATATAAGGAGAATATAGAGAGCGAGAATTTAAACGGCCATTGGGGAAGTGACTCGCCGCGACCTCGAGAATGTGAATAGGTAAGAATATCACCGAATATAAAGAAAATATAAGAGCGGGAATTTAAACGGCCATTGGAGAAGTGACTCGCCGCGGCCTCGAGAACATGAATAGATAAGGATATAACATATAAGAACGGGAATTTAAACGGCCATTGGGGAAGTGACTCGCCGCGGCCTCGAGAACATGAATAGATAATAATATAACATATAAGAACGGGAATTTAAACGGCCATTGGGGAAGTGACTCGCCGCGGCCTCGATGACAAGATGTGATCGCCAGGGGCCAAAAGAGCCCAAAATAAAGAAAGTGATCGCGCCTACCTCAAGAGCGGGAGATGGCGGGTTGCTTCTTCCTCCCCCTTCGGTCGGTCGACGGAGAGGGCTTTCCTTGGTTACCCTTGCAAAACAGTAGACAATAAACGAACGGAATTATAAAATGGCAGTGTAGTAACAATTCCTTGCAATAAAAGTAATGAGATCGTGACCTGACACACACCTGGTTGGTGTGGTTTTAAACCCCTCTCGGACTCGAGTAGGAGGAAAATGCGATGATGAATGCAAGAAGTATGCAAGAGACGGCGCCCTTATGTAGGGAGATAGAGGATGCAGTATGATGAATGTAAAGGACTATGGAGAAAAAGGGGAAGAAAAGGCTTATTGGAGGAGCCGAGGGTGAGATCCGGCGGAGCTCCGGCAGCGTAGGGACGACGTGGAAGCGTGGTGGATGAAGACGACCTTCCTCTCACGAGCGTGGGCACCCGAGAAGCCGACAGAACCTCCACCTACAAAAGACCCCACGGGTTAGAAAATGACTCCGGTAGCCTCTGGGCTCCGGCAGCCTATCGGATCTCTTCGAAGCTCTCCCAGAACTGAGGGGGTGGGCCTCTATTTATAGGGCTCCGGAGGGTGGAGGCGTCCAGGACCCTGGACACCTCCATCAGGGCCAAACTATTATTTTATTCTATTTTTATTTATTTTTTTGGAATATTTTTGTGGAGGCGTCCAGGGCCCCGGACGCCTCCAACAGGTCCACCAAACACCACCGACGGCCGCACGCGGTTTGGCACAACGCGTGGTTTTGTGAGCGGTGCCTCGTGATTCAGAAATGGGCGTCCAGCTGGCTGGACGTCTCCATAATTTGGCTTTTTTTCACACACGACAAACCGTCGTTCGGTTATCGGCGCCCGTGAGGGAGTTGATGGATAAATATATTATCTTTTATTATTTTGTTTTGTTTTTATGCCAAAGCTGGCATTTTAATTTTTATACTTGTTTTTATGGAGGCGTCCAGGGGCCTGGACGCCTCCATTAATATATATTTTTTATTTATGTTTTGTCTTTTATGCTAACTGGCATTTTACATATTTTTTTATATTAGTTTTTATGGAGGCATCCAGGGTCCTGGACGCCTCCATTAATATATATTTTTTTATTTATTTTTGGGCTCTGAAAAACAAAAAAATAAATTAAAAGAATGGGGGCGTCCAGGGGCCTGGATGCCCCCATTAAGACCCACCCGGGTCCTCAGTTCAGGCGTTGGCGGCCGCCTGGCAGACACCCTTCTTGATTCCGGAACCTCCTGATGCGTCTGACTTGTGTTGATGCCGTCCGAATGCCGTGACGAGACGATTCCGGATGCCGGAAAAGGCAGAAGAAGACCCAAGAAAAGGAAGTATTTAAGAGATTCGAAATGCGTAAGCCGTCGCGGGGCGTTGTATAGAAATATGAGACTTTCTCAGGAGACGTCAAGAATGGCGTGTCTACAGCGGGCTCCTGCCCGCCAACAGATGGGGGCACCTCGCCTCGCATCTCTGAAGAAGTTGCGGTCTCCAATGTCCCGGCCACCCCTGCATGGTGCCAACAACTATGTCAACTCCCAGAATCAAGTACAGTCATGAATACAACACGCTCGGTTCCAAAATTATTTACCTGGCTGAGTATCCTTTGAAGCCTTCCATGGCTCAAAATCGGGGATGGTCTCAACATTGGGGGCGGTCTCGTCCATCATACGAAGAAGCCCCTCTAGATCTATCTCATGATCAACCCCCTCGTCAGGAAGTGGGTCGACCTCCTGAGGTGGTGAGAAGGCCGCGTCAGCCCCAGCCTCCAGCGGCACGGTGAAAAGCAAACCCAATCACACAGGGTTAGCCGAGGCTGAATCGACAAAAAGCAAATGGGCGGATACAGCACTTACTCAAAGCTGGCTCCGCCTCGATATGCTCCCTAGCAGCGGGTCCCCGAGAGGACTCACCAACCTCCCTGACTCCGGCCTCCACTCGGAGGCGCTTTCTCCGGGGCTGAATGGCCCCGTCACCATCTCCAAAAGGCGTCCATGTGGAGGGGTGATCCCTGTCCGCCGCAGAACCTGCCAATAAACACAACCACATAAGATCTCTCAGCCATATACCCTAGAAAACGACAAAGCAGGAACAACAAGCTAATGAAGAGGTCTTACCTGAAGCCACAAAAGGGGTCAATGGCAAAGGAACCAACTGCTCCGGCTTCAAGCCCACGACCCGTGCAGCCTTTGCGACTGCCTTCTTCACCTCCCTCAGGGTGTAGGCGCACTCAATGAGGGACACGAGCTCTACGGGTCCAGCCGACCCGATCGCATGGGCGATATGACGCCTCCAGTCGTCAGTCGCCGTATCTGCAAAGCTCCCCTCAAGGATCACTCGGTCCAGTGAAACCCTCTGCTCAAACCCGCAGTCAGCTAGAAACTGGGTCCACCAAGTCCTCGACGTCCCGGGTCAAGACGCCCTGGCTCCAATACCTTCAGGCGCCGCCCGTGCCTGCCGAAGGGGCTTCAGTGTCCCGTTGCCACTCCGCCCCGTAGTCAGTGAGCCTCGGCTCCCCCGGGGCGCCTGCTGTGCCAGCCGCTCCACCTCCCGGCAGATCCGAGAGAAGTGAGTCCGCATGAACCCGTCATCTAGTGCGATGAGGGGCAGATCCTCCCTCAGGAGGCGGGTCTTCTCAGCTTTCCGGACCGTCGAGGCCTTCTGCGGATACTGGTGGCTATGCTCGAACCACCACCTAACATAGTGGATGTCGAACCGTCCCCTACGTCCCAGCCCAGGTGTCGGCAGTCGCTCCGGCTCTCGGCGACAATAGAAGTCCCACCACGCCGCGGCTAGCAAATGTGCGTCCCGCCCTCTATACTGACGACCCGTCAAAGGGAACTCCTGGTTCGGCGGGATCCCCTGGTCGTACCCGAAGTTTCGAGGGAACCTGAGCGGGTAGTACGGCTCTAAGAAGTTCATCATGGACCAGTGTAGAGGCAGCACCACTGGCCGGGTTCTCATCACCCACTCGGTGTACAATGCCGCGTCTGGCTCCTGCTGATAAGGAAGGGCGCAGGCCGCCCCGCCATTCGAAGGCACCAGAATTAGGTGGGAGTCCATGGTGGCACTGTCAAAGGGAACACCCTCCTTGCCCCTGCCGGCCAAGTAACACAAGACCCTCCTGGCTTCCTCCAGCTGCACGACTGCGTCCTCGTCTGGCTGCCCGGTGAAGCTAAACAACAATGGTGCCGCCTGGTTCATCACGGACCCGCGAGACACCAACCCTGAAAATAGTAGACCAGCCCACGCACTGAGATAGTGGGTCGGCAGGAGCAGACTCAGCTCGCGTGGCACCGGGTGTGCTGCCAGCACCCCCAGTCCCTGATAAACATTGGCCAAAGCCGCCGGGGCCAAGGCCAGCCTCCGTCCCTACGCTAGTTGGCACGCAGGCCACAACAGCTCCACCCTCAGCTGGCCATCCTCCCCGTGGGGTCCACGAACGTCGCCAACCAGTATGCCAAGTACACGGCCAGGTGGGTCACGTTTGGCAGTCTATAGGGGGTTCCACCCCTCCTGTGTTGTGTAGCTGTACCTGGGGTACGTCTGGAAACGCAGCTCCACCTCCGTGTACTCCTCCCAGGGGGTCCGGTCCCTCGCAAACTCCTGGTGAAAGTAAAAAGGTCCGTCATAGAAGTGGCGGACCCACACGTTCAATGGCACCCTAGGAGTCTGCACTGCCCTCTCTCTCCTAGCCAAGGCTAGGTCCCTCCAGATCTTCAGCAAATACCAGTAACTGTAAGAAACCCGGTATCTCCCATGTCCGTCGGTACGGCTACGATGGAGGTCATCCAGCACTACCTCCTCGTACCCCTCGCCGCTGATCGGCAGCCCAGAGATCATGTACAGAGACCACATATCTAACGAAGTCTCTTCCTCAGCCGTTGCCACGGTGTTCCACCTGCGGTTGAAGCGCTCTACCAGTGCCTGTAGAAGCCCCGTGTAGCTGGGGTACCCATACAGAGCCACAGTCACAGCATATCGGATATCAGCTCGGTATAGCAGCACTCGGTAGTGGTGTACTATGCCCATCAACCACTCGGTAGCTCCCTGGCGATATCTGTGTGACGAAATCACCGCCCAGTAACCATACCAGCTAACGGCCATCTGTCGCAGTATCTCAGATAGAAGGCTGTGGTCGTCATAGCCTTCCCCGGCATACTCCAGCCCTGATGGCTCCAGTACTAACCCGGGACTACCCTCTGTCTCTGCCCGGTGGTGCCCGTGCAAATCCCAGAAAGCGGGAACCATCACTCCAGTGCAGACTCCAAACTAGTTTGCTCTGCTAAAGAAGCCCAGGCACTCAGCGCTCGAAAACTAACTTTGCCTCCAGTAGTCCACAGAGAAACTCGGAAAGTCGTAAAGGACGATTCCGTGCAAACTGTCTCGGCCCACCAAGATCGCCCGCTCCAGTCGGCGACGGGCCCCAGCAACCCGAGAGTCGCTCTCTTCCATGCCTGGTGGGACAAAGCACCCGATGAACTCGAGCAAGTGACGGTCCAAAGGGAACTCCACCGGGTAGCCGTCGCTGTGATCATAAGTGTAAAGTCCGCCTGCCTCCGACGCGCGGGCCAACTTCACAAACCCAACTCCGCTGCCGCGCTCGCCAACAGGGCCCTCTGCCACAGCCATGTGCCCCCAGTCGAGCTGTTCCACATTAGCCGCAGTAATGATGGGTGGACCCAAAGGGGGCATGGGCCGCTCGGTCCTCCTCTCGGACCACACGCCTCGGGACTCGCTCGTCCCTACCAAATCGTGCCATAGCTGTAAGACATAGCACCAAAAATGGTCAGTATGTCAGAAATTCAACGCATACAATACAATAAAGCACAAGTATATGAAGCGTCAAAATGCAACTACAGCAACCCAGAAGGAGAGGTTCACGGGCCGTACGCCCTCGTCTCAGCCTCCGACGCACGACCCGTGGGGGGCATTTGTTGTACCCAGACAATTTTTCCCGCAAAATAACCAGGAATAAGAGTTCGGGAATTTCCCCGAACACCTTCAAGGCATGGGCTACCCGACCGCTCCGACAACCCAATGGGCCCGACCAACGGCCCCAACCCGCTATCCGAGGTATACGGCGGCACTAGCAATCGATCAGGACCACTCCCGACTCATAAGTTGCGGACTTTGCCCGCGTCTTACACGACCACCCGGGCCATCCCGAGGACACTCCGACGACAAGCCACGTAACGTGGCACCCAGTGAAAAGGCCAGGGGCCTACTCTGAGACACTTTTTTCAACCCTCCAAGGTCAAAGGGGGACCCAAATAGGTCAACCACAGGCCTTGGAGGCCCGCAGCACATGCATACGGCTCACATACGTGTGTTCGGCATTCTGCTGAACACCTTGTGGGCGCGCACGTTTCAATCCTTCTACACAAACCCACGGGAAACCCCGTGGTTCCAGCACACCAATTGGGTCCTACAACGACCCCCCAGCAAGTCGGGGCCACCCCCGACCCTCAGACACGTGGCAACACGCCACTCAACTTTAGCTCTTGGGTCAACCCGAGGCTACCCTGCCAACCCACCGTACAACATGGCACACAACACGAGGCAAGGCCCGTAGGCCCAAGGTGCCTCCTCCTAGCTCCTATGGACTTCTACCCTTGGCCCTAGGCCAAATCCAAGGCCCGTCGGCCACCTACACGGCTCATTCGGCAACCCGGGGTGTGTCGGCCATTCACCGGAACACCTTGCGAGCGGCTACCATGACTCGAAGAACAAAGGGCCCCATGGGCCGTTTCAATATCCCAGAACCCCGTATCCTTCAAAGGATACCCCCAGACGATGAAGGAAGACACCCGGGGGCCATCCCTCGAGGTTGCGACTCGCCCGGGGCCAGTTCGCCCCAGGGTATGGCCGCGTCCCCAGAGAGGGTGAACTCCCGGGGGGCAGCGCCCTCTCCTCAGCTCGGAGGCCCGACGGCACTCCCCAGCCCCAGTTCGTGGAAATTCCTAACTTCACGGTCCGAGGTTCGTGCAAAGTTCGTTCTTCATACCCGTGTGTGGAACAATTCGTGAAGACGGAGCCCCGGGTTTACGTTGAGTCACGCACGTCAATCCCTCGATCTTCGCGCACAAGCAGCCAGTCCAAGCATGTATCCTTTGTCTTCTAGCATCCAAACCGAGTCAAAGTGGGTCTAAAAATACCCAAAAAATCAAATTTTATAGACGTGGGACCACTCCCTCTCTCTCTTCCATCCGGTCCGCCCAAACCGCCCCTGGGCAGGGGTTTAGGCGGACCAACCTGGACCCCCAGGTTGGTCCACCTAAACCCCTTGGAAATAAAAAAAGATTTTTTAAATAAAAAAATGGGCATGTTTGGTCCGCCCAAACCCCCCTGGGGAGGGGTTTAGGCGGACCAACCTGGACCCCCAGGCTGGTCCGCCTAAACCCCATCAAATAATAATAAAAAAAAGGTTTTCTCCCTCCGAAGAGGGGTTTAGGCGGACCAGACCAGCCCCTTGGGCTGGTCTGCCTAAACCCCATCCCCTCCACTCCGATACACACATAAAAACACACAAAAAATTCAAATGAAATAAAATAAAAGTACTATTTGGGGGGTTTACCCGGACCAAGTTGGACCCTCAACTTGGTTCGCCTAAACCCCACCCTCACCCCTTCAACTTCCTATAAATTGCCCCCCTTACCAACAAGCAAATGCATTCATGAAACAACACAAGGACACACGGGCGGACGAGCAAACTCCCCTGGCCTAATTGTCGCACCCTCGGACCCCCGAGGCTTTCGGCAAGGGTCGGGAATGCAAGAAGACAAGTGCCCGCTCGATTGGCTTGCTAGTCGGCTCACACACGCCGAGGGTATGTCTCACGTACTCCCCTCACGCGGTGTTTAGTCATCTCACACCAAGTCCATCCCCGCCGCACGTAAGACAACTACGCCAACGGCAAATACGCCCACATCCCGGGTCCGCCCGTGTATGTTAGCTTACAACGGTGACGAAGGGCACTTCATAATGCCGCGCTGGGCCCCGACACAGAACCGCGTGCCCACCGTCCACCTCCCAGTCGGCCGTTGGCCCCTCGGATTAACAAATCAAGTCTAGCCGGACCTCTAGCCTGGGAATCATAGTTCCGGGGCCGACCTCGACTCTACGGCATGACAGCACTTGCCGACCGAGACCCGGACCCGACCGCTCACCTCGAGCCATGTTCGACCTCCACCAGGCGCCAGTCCGTGTCCGCCCTGACAACCGAGGCAGTCGAACTCACACCCACTCCTCTGTAAAGCACGTGGATATCCGCTTTGTCACGCATTGACCCGGGGACCGACCCACGTGTTGGAATTGTCCCGCGGCTTGCACCTGTTGTAATTTGGCCCTCTTAGGCCCATATGTAAAGCCCATGCGGCTCATCATAAAACTAGTAAAATACATGTGCCCGCATTCGGGCCCCCAGCTTCCTACTTACGCCACTCGGCATCTGTGCCCAACACCCTAACCCCAGTAAACACCCCTCGGTCTAACGCGCACCCATAGCTGCTGAATGCCCCCTAGCCCTCTACCCACGACTTCAGACACATATACAAACTTCTCTTCAGCTTGGAACGAAGGTATTCGGATTCAATCCGATGTAAATAACCACCGGTCACGTGCGGCCGGTGGGGAAAGACATCCAATACACGATTCCCGCAATCGCCTATGCACTCGCACCCATGGAACCCCTTCCCTCCACGTGACGCCCGATCGCTCGAGCCCACGTGCCGCGCCCTGGTGGCACTTCCCCGGTCAACCCTTGGTTCAATGAGTGATTGTCAGGAAATCGACTGGCACGCCCGCACCCTGTCCGGTTAACCCTTATCCCGACATTTCCGTGCCATTCGACCTTTTTTCGACTTTCCGTGAAAGGAGAGTGCCCGATACCACCGTGAGAGGCATGCAACTGTAAGGAGGATACCCGAGATATATCAAACTCCCGTATTCTCCTTCCTCACTGTATCCCTTCCTTTACCCCAGTTAATCGGCATAAAAACCCATGCAACAACCATACGATTCACTTTCTCTTGCATTCACTTGCATTCCCTGTCGTTACATATTGCACACCACGTTTCTGTTAGTTTTTGCACAACACTATCCTATTAAAAATTACATATCACTGTTCATATCAATTACCATTTTTCTTTACATATGTTCATGTAATTAGCCTTCTTGTTAGTTCTGTTCTTCTTTCATCTTTGCACCTGCATCATTCAGTGTTAGTTATTTTCCAGTTGCGTTAACTTGCATTACAGGAGCATTCAGGTTTGGGAGACCTCCTCTCCCCACACCTTTTAGGAGCCATACCCCTCTCTTGGTTAAGGACGCACCCTCCATTGAGCATTCCATCTCTTTGGACTGGGATTCCTAAATCAAGGCCTCCATAAGTCCCCGTACCCGTGGATTCCCTCACGGACGCTTGGGCAGGTTGTACCTTTTGAAGTCCTCGGGTTTAGTTGGCCTATATGTGGTGAGAATTAACCTAGTTGGCACTGGAGAAAATCACATTTGAAACTAGGTTCATAACCTTGAGTGGATCACATCAACTTTATCGAAAATCCTTAATCCACCAAGGTTCAAATAAAAGATATCAATGGTAACCATTCCAACTTGTTTGCTATCTCTGTGAATTGTTTTGATTGCACATTGAATTGCTTGCATAATGGATTACCTTGATAAGAAAAACAACATGTTTAATTCAATTAATATTCACGAGGGTGATCAACCTAGCACATCTTATTCCCCTCAACTTCATAATTCTAACCACAACTCTTCCAAGGGACCACGTCCTCCATCCTATGGTTTCGCCCGACCTATGGGCAATTTCCAATCTCATGGTCCCTCGCCTCAGTTGCGAGCCAGTACTCCTTCGGGGATGTCTCCTCCCGACGATGAGAAGGTCTCCCAGATCCTGCATGCTATAGATCATCTCAACCCTCAACAAATTCAAGCCCTTAAGGCCATTGTTGAGGGTGCATCTCATCCTTCTCATCCTCCTTCCACTCCCATTCGGGTGGCCCATCACCCGCCTCCTCTTCCGATTCATACTCCTCTTCGGGTGGCCTATCACCCGCCTCCATCTACTTCTCCTTCACGGCCCCAAGGCCCATTTATTCCTTGCAACCTGGCACGACCGGGTCATTGTT
Organism: Amorphophallus konjac; assembly: GCA_022559845.1. Taxonomy (NCBI): domain Eukaryota; kingdom Viridiplantae; phylum Streptophyta; class Magnoliopsida; order Alismatales; family Araceae; genus Amorphophallus; species Amorphophallus konjac. The sequence goes on along the minus strand of CM040117.1, from coordinate 4,694,661 downwards.
TGGGTCAGCCCACTAACTCCTCTCCACGGCCTTCTTATGCGGCCCATCCTTCAAGGCCTTGCCAACCCTCCGTTGCTCAAGTTACACCCCTCCAACAAACTCTTCTTGACAAAGTCGCTTCGTTGGAGGAACCATTAAAGAGGGTTACGAGCCCGCGGCTTGCTCCTCCTCCTCCTTCTCCAATCAATCCCCTTCACGCCGTTCTGAATGACATTACAAAGATGGAGAAATATTGGAAGGATAGGAGAGACGATTACGGCATCATCAGTTCAACCGAGCAAAAGCCGACAAATTTCAACGTTCAAGTGGACGCCATCCGCCCTCCACCCAGCCACCCCGTTAACTCATATGGCCCTCCACCTCCACATAAGAAATACCATTACATTCCACCACTCACTAATATGCCTTCACTACGGCATCCACTTGAGCCTAATAATGAAGAACCGGCAACTGAAGAATTCAAGATGGCACGTGACGATGAAGTTCCGAAGGCACCCCTTCCGAGTTTCCTTCGTTTTCCTCTCCCTCTACTACCACTAGATGAACCTCCTGCTCAGGATGATGCCACCATCCCCAATCCAACCACCACCTTTGAGACTTATTGGTGTTATGATGATGGGTCAGTACTCCAATTATCCGCATCGGCGCACCAATACATGTGTCCTACCCCAAACACCGCTCGCCCCATTCGGCGTTTTCTCCATACCAAGCCTTCCACTAAACCTCCATCAGCTTCACCATTAGCCTCCACAACACCAGCCTCCGCCGAGCCTTCCACTAAACCTCCATCTACTTCACCATCAGCCTCCACAACACCAGCTCCCACCGAACTTTCATCTAAAACTCCACCAATTACACCTCCATTAGCTACACCATTAGCCTCCACAACACCGGCCTCCGCTGTGTCCACCACTAAACCTCCTCTGTTGAACAAAGGAGAGAATGTTGAACATGTGTGCAACATGATTACATCCTTTATGGTTTTGATGCTGTCTGCCTCTTTAGTTGGTTTTGATGATGTCTGCCTCTTTAGTCATTAATGAACTATACCTGCATTTGATAATGTTAATATTCATACATTTCAGGTCATCATATTGCCAATTCAACATATCAAGAATGGGTTGCAACGCTTAACCAATTGGCCGCACAGAAATCAAGATAGATCCAATGGCGCCAAGATCACTCAAGATGCAAAGTGGAAAGGAAGTGCAACAAATCACTCAAGACTCAAGATGCAAGTGCAAAAGATCACTCAAGATACAAAGTGGAAGCTCAGCAAGATATAAGCTCAACAAGATAAGCTATATGTCAAAGGTGAAAGCTCGTTGAGCTAAGTCAAAAGAAATGGAGTAAAGATGTCAAGGTGAAAGCTAAGGAAGAAGAACTCTTGTCATGTGATAAACCATTGGATGGTGAATGACTGGAATGAAGTTGGCACGATGAAAGGAACGCGTCTAAGAAAGGAAGCAAGCTTCTACAAGGTCCGAGCACTCATCCAAGATGATCAAGGTTCAAACAGTTGGTTTACATGTTCCAAATTCAAGGTCAATGCATAAAGAAGTATAGCCAAGAGAATCCAAAGCTAAAGACTGCGTTGATACGTTCAAGACTATCAAGGGAGATGCCACGGACATGAATGGGCTGCAAAAGAAGTCAAGCGACGGAGTTAGATCGGCTAACGGACCAACCCGGGTTGAACCCGGTTCTGCCCAGCTGGCGGTCGACCGCCAGCACAGGGGCGGTCGACCGCCCCAGCCAGAGCCTCACCGTCTACAGGCTTTTTCAGTAGCGGTCGACCGCCAGCCAGTGGCGGTCGATCGAAAATCCCAGGGATCGCCCGTTTTCAAGTTTTACAGTAGCGGTCGACTGCCAGGAAACTTAGGTCGACCGCCAGCCCCGAGCCAACCTTATTTGACTTCGAAATCCACCTCGTGGCCAGCCCCTTTCCATGGTTTTGTTTAATCAAACCTCACCTAACTTCCCATGATTTGTGGATCTGGTCTGGGGCTTGTTTATAGACCATTCAAAGTCTATAAAACCATTACAAGAGGGTTAGAAACCCTAGTTGATGGAGTTGATGAAGTGAATCAAGGGAGGCCATTTCGAGAGCACTGTAGCACCTCCGTGAACAGTGTTTCGAGCAGAACATCTTCATCCTTCCAAGAGATTCAAGCCTAGATCTGAAGCTATCTCAATCTCCAAGGAAGCAAGAAGCATTCAAGGCTCTCAAAGGTGATCAAAGCTGCATCCATAAACCGCTTCATCAACTCAAGAGGTTCAAGAGAAGATCAAACCTACATCAAATATCCTCTCCATCAATTCAAGGTGATTCAAGCATATATCTCAATCCAGCAACCTCCAAGGAAGAGTAGAATCAAGCAAGGCTAAGAGGGAAGATCAAAGGAGGCTTCAAAGGGGTGTTCAAAGCAAGAAGAGTTCGAGTTACTGTTCACGTGAACAGTACTCCGTGAAGAACATCTTCATCCAATCCAAGGTATTCAAGCTCATATCAAAGAGATCATCTTCCAAGATCTGTGAAGAAGGAAGCAAGGATCAAGGTAGCATCTATTCACTTCTTCATCCATTCAAAGAGATCAAAAGGAAGATCAAAAGAGGAGGATTGGAAGAACAGTTACTGTTCACATGAACAGTACTCCGTGAAGAACAATCATCCATTCAAGGGTGATTACAAAAAGATTGATTTGCAAGAAGAAGAGATCCCTGCTGCTGATCAACAAAGCATATCGATACAAGGGCCAATTCCTTCTTACTCAATCTCTTGTTTGAATTCCTTCACATCTGTTTTAATTTCAATATTGTTAAATATTGAAGTTGTGATTCGTCCCTACCAGGTGGTTAGTAGGAAGGCAATTGGAGGGTGTTCCAATTTGCGGTTGACGTCCCTACCAGGTGTTTAGTAGGAAGGCAATCGGGAGTTCTCCGATCTACGGTTTAGCCGTCCCTGCCGGCTTTGTGTGTAGGAAGACAGAAAGAGGGTTTTCTCTGTTCTGTGGTTTGGGGCGTGTCCCCGGGTCAAGCTGTGAGTCAGTAAGGAATCCTCACCGAGTTTTGGTGAGGGGTGGACGTAGGTTACGGGGTTGCAACTGAACCACCTTAAAAATCCCTGTGTTGTGGGTTGTTTATTTTGTGTGATTGTTCTATATCTTCTAACCCCATTCGCAGGTTCGTGTGCTTCCATACTTGGTTATATTGCTCACACACATATGCACTTTGAGTGATCAACATAGCATACACACACACACACGGTTGTTGCAAGCTATTGCATGTTCATCTATGTGTTATGCTTTGTAATTCACTTAAAGAAGTGTGGACGTTTCATAGCTTGTAATTCAAGTCTTTTTATTTGAGCCACTCTACTTAATTCCGCTGTGCATTGTGCCTAAGTGATTCATTCACTTTATAAGAGTGGTTTAAGCTTCCGCTAGCTAAGAGTTTTTAAATAGGCCAAAGCTTTTGATAGGATCTATTCAACCCCCCCTTCTAGATCCGTTTACACCTCACGGGACCCAACAAGTGGTATCAGAGCTAAGCTCTGTCATTCCTAGATCCAACGATCTGCAGGGAAAGATCCCGGTGTTTATTATTTAGATGGATTCACATGCTACACTTGCTTCGATGGTTTCTCCGCCCATTTATGATGGTTCAGATTTTTCTACATGGGTTGGAAGAATGTTCATCTATGTTAGCTCCATAGATCCACAATTGTGGACTCTTATATATAATGGTCCTCATGAGCTGCCATCAAATTCAATTGATTGGTTAGTCGAACATGAGACCAAACACAATGATAATCATCTTGCATATAACTTAATTACATCTGCATTTGATCTAAGACTAACTCATCTTGTGTCTTCTTGCAGCACCGCCAAGCAAGTGCTGGACAAGTTGGTGAAAATCTATGAAGGAAAAGAACAAGAACAAGAACAAGAATGCTTCATGGCCGACCGTGCAGAAGAGTCAAGCAAACCATCCTCATCAATGGTAAATTCTGATTCCGAGGGATTCACTTTTGAAGAACTTATGGAATCCTATGATGAGTTGTTTACACAATACAAAAAGGCAATATCAGAAAATAAAAAGTTGAAAAAGGATCTCAAGAAAATTAACCAACATGAAATCTTGATTTGTAAAAAGTGTTCTACGTTTGAAGAGCTCTCTTTTGATCAAGACACACATAAACAAAGCATTGCATGTCTAAGAGATGAAAATGAAAATCTTCATGATGAAATCACTAGGTTGGAAGAAATTGTAATAAAACTTCAAAACCAACCTAAGGCTATCTCTAATAATCAAACTAAGGCCGATGGGCTTATTCATGATGAGAGGTTGATTGAAGAAAATAAAAATTCTGTTTCATGCTCTGCTAATTTTGCATGTGAAAAATGTTCATTCTCGAGAAACATAAATGTCGGTCTCCATGATGATCTTGAATGGCAACAAAATTTGATTGATTCTCTAAAAGAGGAGAATAGAGAATTGTTGGAAAAGAAAATTGAACATGAAAAAGTTGAAGAAGAATTGCTTGAAAAATTGGTTGCACATGATAAAGGCAAATTTGTCATTGAAGATTACTCTGAAACTTTGCATGCTTTAGAACAACAAAATCAAAATCTTAAAGCAATAAACGCCATGCTCAATGAGCAATTGGCAGCATGCGAAGAGGGCCTTGTTGAATCTAAACAGCACATTTCCTCACTTGAAATTGAAATTCAAGGTTTGAATGATTTCCTGTCAACGTTTGCCCAAATCCAAGATTTTGACTCACCGGAAGCCACCACTTCATGTGGTCACCAAAAAGGGCATACTGCTCGAAAGAAAAACAAAATTCAGCATTCTCATCCAAACATGCACCATAACATGTTCTATGCTAAATATCATGTTTTCCACAAAAAGAATGTCCATTGTTATTATTGTGGTAGACATGGTCACACTGTGCATGATTGTTTTATCTTGAGAAATGATGAGCTTAGAGCAGGACAGCAAGTGAAAGAACAAGGAAAGAAAGAAAGACACCACCCTCATACCATGAAAGGTAAGAATCATGCTCGCCCACAAAAGCATAGTCCACATGCACATGCACATGAACATAAAAAAGATAATCAATCTTTTGTGCGTTGTTTCTACTGTGGTAAAAATGGGCATGAGATGTATGGTTGCCATACAATGAGGGAAGATGATTTGATTGCCTTGAAAAAGATGAGTCAAGATGCTAAACCTGTTGCTAACCCACAAGGACCCAAGCAAGCTTGGGTACCTAAAAATTCCAAATAAGAATTTTGGGTGCAGGATGCCTTGGAGCTGAACAAATGAATGGTCAGGTAAATAAAAGCTCAAGGCACAGGTATGTACATAAACCTTTTAATTTCAATCATCTTGCATGTTTAGTCCTAACATGTAGATAGTGCATCATAAGTCTGCCAAATGTCATTAAATTCTGTAAATTGAATTGCACTTTGAAATGCAAAACCCCCATGGTGTGAGATGAACTTTTGAGCTACATAATTTGCTCACACCATACTTGATTTCAGCTATTTAACTCATGAAAAACTCGTTATGCTGATGAAGTTGATGTGATGATGAGTTGTTTGCTACCTGATATCAGCCACTTGCAATTCTTGGACTTTGGTTTTGATGATGCGTACCATGGCTGCATTTGCAACTCGTTATTCATGTTAGCATTGTTCAAAGGGGGAGTCTAGCGATTGGCATCATCATCAAGTTGCATTCAGTTTAAAATCAATTGTGAATGATTTGTGTTTGCATCATCGTGTGATCTCATGTACTTCTATACAAATCATGTTTAGAAAAACATAAAGAATGTGCAATCATCATGCAACATCTTCATTGCATTATGCACTCAAATAAGTCTTCGGATGCATAGTTCATTGCCAACCCTTGCATGTATTTAGGGGGAGTCAACATCAACCTAGCTTGAATCACTTTACATCATATCATTCGTGCATGACCATGGTATATCAAATGTTGATGTATGGAAGGGCAGGCTATGCTTGCCTTGAAGCACTCAATATGTGTGAGGTTTCACCTCCGTCAAGTACCATGCGTCACTGTCGCATATAGGCCATATAGCTAGGGGGAGTTATCTTCTTACAGCATTCATGCATATTCTTCATCTTCATTCTATTGACATCATGGCATAGAATGCATCTTCTCAGGGGGAGCTTGTTCATAATGAAAATCCAGTCAAAATTCTGCCGGTCGACCTTATTCCTTTGACAGGTCGACCCCACAGCTCTATCCACCTGATAACTTTATCTCTTGCATTCCAGTCTGAGCTCAGTGCATAACCTTAGGGGGAGTGTTCGCCATTAATTCTCAAGTTTCCACTCATATGTAACACTCTCTTTCTATATCAAACCATTGCATCATATTGCTTAATCCTTTTGTGGTTCAACTTGGATTCAAAGTGCCTTGAACTTCTTGGAGGATTCCCTATCTTTTATTGAGGTAGTTTATCAGAGTAAATCTTCAAGAAGAGTTTTCTTTTATAGAGTCTTGTGATTGCCTTGAACATGAATGATTTTGGTTTAACATTAATGATTTTTGAGTCTTGAAGTTTAATGGTCTTGAAAATGTTTGTGGTCGGGCTTCATAGACTTAAACTAGTTACTCATGTTTTGATTTGTTATGCCGTCTCGAATCTGAAAGATTTTTTTTAGGGCATCCTTGATTGAGAAACTTCAGCTAAGTATTGTTTTTAAACATTTGTTGAATCTGTATATTTCAAAAAGTGGCTATACTTAAAGTAAGCTCAAGGCAGAGCAATGGCACTGTTGCTGAGAAATATATCTCCTCATCAAAGAAAATTAGGTTCGATATGTCATGAGGTGACTATGCTATCTCTGTTCTAAGTGAAGCAAAATCGTGAGCTACACTGAGTAACTGGGGGTGCTTGCGTCTGGTAAACGTGCACACTCACGTCAAACAGTGATTGCTACACTTGACTGCTCATAAAATGATGACAATCGTCTTTCAAATGATTTCAAAAAGAAAAATCTGAATGTGTAGCACTCATGAATCAAATCTAAGTCATCTAAGTGTTTAGCCTCAATACTTATTGTGGTCACTCTCAAGGGAACCAATGAAACTGAATGAGTAAGATAAGAGAAGGGTAATCTGATTTTGACATGAATTTCTGGTTCACTACTATTAACCTTGCATACAAATGTCTTCATGTGATTCTACTGAGTAGGCCAGAACTCATTAGCATTAAACCAATCTGAACGTCAGAGCTAGTTCATTTGGGTTCTATAACTGAAAATTCTGAAAAATCCATAACTCTGATTTATGAACTCGGTTTCAGATTAAAGAACCTCCATTCGTTCTTGCGAAGTCATATCTTGTTGCTCCTTATTGTTTGCCTTCATCTGTCACATCCACACAAATCATTCAGGCTGCCATGATCACATCACCATACTCCACAAGTGCTATATTCCAACAAGTGGTCTTGTTGCATTTTTCAAGTCACATCCAAAATCATTTGTGTCCTCTGTCCAGTGACATCACATTACTTTCTCATTCATTGGCATGTGGCATAAGTTCTAGCATCATTGGCATCATGTTTTCATGCATTAGGGTGGCATGCATGTCTTGACTTCATACAATTGTAGCTTGCATCATAATTTGATCATTTCCATGCCTTGCATAGAAAATCCAAACAAAATCTGAATATTGGAAAACCACTAAAAATCTGCAAATTTTGAAATCAAAAAACTTGATCTTTGGCTACATTGTCTTTGCCAAGCCACGGAACACCACCATGTTCGATACATCTATATTATTCATTGGTATCAGTCCTATAATTGGCTTTCCATAATTGGTTGTTCTCTTTGGTTATTTTGTCAATCATAATAAGTGTACAACCATTGGCATGTATTTCCACATCTTCTTCTGGAATGTTGCCTGCAATGCAATGTTTCTCCACATTATGGTTGCTTGTAATGATGTCACAAGGAGATACAGAGAATCATGTAAGTCATTTTGTGTGCGCCATTAATGTGAGTCCCTCGTTCACTTTTCTGGATCTTTTGATGTTGTCAAAGGGGGAGAAGTGTTAATGTGAGTCATTAATCAGAATGCACTCTGTGTGTCAAAGGGGGTGAGAACATGTGAGTGACTCATACTTGTCATGTGCATTTTGTTTTGACTCATCGTTCAGAATGACTCATAGTTGCCATCATCAAAAAAGGGGAGAATGTTGAACAAAGGAGAGAATGTTGAACATGTGTGCAACATGATTACATCCTTTATGGTTTTGATGCTGTCTGTCTCTTTAGTTGGTTTTGATGATGTCTGCCTCTTTAGTCATTAATGAACTATACCTGCATTTGATAATGTTAATATTCATACATTTCAGGTCATCATATTGCCAATTCAACATATCAAGAATGGGTTGTAACGCTTAACCAATTGGCCGCACAGAAATCAAGATAGATCCAAAGGCGCCAAGATCACTCAAGATGTAAAGTGGAAAGGAAGTGCAACAAATCACTCAAGACTCAAGATGCAAGTGCAAAAGATCACTCAAGATACAAAGTGGAAGCTCAGCAAGATATAAGCTCAACAAGATAAGCTATATGTCAAAGGTGAAAGCTCGTTGAGCTAAGTCAAAAGAAATGGAGTAAAGATGTCAAGGTGAAAGCTAAGGAAGAAGAACTCTTGTCATGTGATAAACCATTGGATGGTGAATGACTGGAATGAAGTTGGCACGATGAAAGGAACGCGTCTAAGAAAGGAAGCAAGCTTCTACAAGGTCCGAGCAATCATCCAAGATGATCAAGGTTCAAACAGTTGGTTTACATGTTCCAAATCCAAGGTCAATGCACAAAGAAGTATAGCCAAGAGAATCCAAAGCTAAAGACTGCGTTGATACGTTCAAGACTATCAAGGGAGATGCCACGGACATGAATGGGCTGCAAAAGAAGTCAAGCGACGGAGTTAGATCGGCTAACGGACCAACCCGGGTTGAACCCGGTTCTGCCCAGCTGGCGGTCGACCGCCAGCACAGGGGCGGTCGACCGCCCCAGCCAGAGCCTCACCGTCTACAGGCTTTTTCAGTAGCGGTCGACCGCCAGCCAGTGGCGGTCGACCGAAAATCCCAGGGATCGCCCGTTTTCAAGTTTTACAGTAGCGGTCGACCGCCAGGAAACTTAGGTCGACCGCCAGCCCCGAGCCAACCTTATTTGACTTCGAAATCCACCTCGTGGCCAGCCCCTTTCCATGGTTTTGTTTAATCAAACCTCACCTAACTTCCCATGATTTGTGGATCTGGTCTGGGGCTTGTTTATAGACCATTCAAAGTCTATAAAACCATTACAAGAGGGTTAGAAACCCTAGTTGATGGAGTTGATGAAGTGAATCAAGGGAGGCCATTTCGAGAGCACTGTAGCACCTCCGTGAACAGTGTTTCGAGCAGAACATCTTCATCCTTCCAAGAGATTCAAGCCTAGATCTGAAGCTATCTCAATCTCCAAGGAAGCAAGAAGCATTCAAGGCTCTCAAAGGTGATCAAAGCTACATCCATAAACTGCTTCATCAACTCAAGAGGTTCAAGAGAAGATCAAAGCTACATCCAATATCCTCTCCATCAACTCAAGGTGATTCAAGCATATATCTCAATCCAGCAACCTCCAAGGAAGAGTAGAATCAAGCAAGGCTAAGAGGGAAGATCAAAGGAGGCTTCAAAGGGGTGTTCAAAGAAAGAAGAGTTCGAGTTACTGTTCACGTGAACAGTACTCCGTGAAGAACATCTTCATCCAATCCAAGGTATTCAAGCTCATATCAAAGAGATCATCTTCCAAGATCTGTGAAGAAGGAAGCAAGGATCAAGGTAGCATCTATTCACTTCTTCATCCATTCAAAGAGATCAAAAAGAAGATCAAAAGAGGAGGATTGGAAGAACAGTTACTGTTCACATGAACAGTACTCCGTGAAGAACAATCATCCATTCAAGGGTGATTACAAGAAGATTGATTTGCAAGAAGAAGAGATCCCTGCTGCTGATCAACAAAGCATATCGATACAAGGGCCAATTCCTTCTTACTCAATCTCTTGTTTGAATTCCTTCACATCTGTTTTAATTTCAATATTGTTAAACATTGAAGTTGTGATTCGTCCCTACCAGGTGGTTAGTAGGAAGGCAATTGGAGGGTGTTCCAATTTGCGGTTGACGTCCCTACCAGGTGGTTAGTAGGAAGGTAATCGGGAGTTCTCCAATTTGCGGTTTAGCCGTCCCTGCCGGCTTTGTGTGTAGGAAGACAGAAAGAGGGTTTTCTCTGTTCTGTGGTTTGGGGCGTGTCCCCGGGTCAAGCTGTGAGTCAGCAAGGAAGCCTCACCGGGTTTTGGTGAGGGGTGGACGTAGGTTGCGGGGTTGCAACTGAACCACCTTAAAAATTCCTGTGTTGTGGGTTGTTTATTTTGTGTGATTGCTCTATATCTTCTAACCCCATTCGCAGGTTCGTGTGCTTCCATACTTGGTTATATTGCTCACACACATATGCACTTTGAGTGATCAACATAGCATACACACACACACACGGTTGTTGCAAGCTATTGCATGTTCATCTATGTGTTATGCTTTGTAATTCACTTAAAGAAGTGTGGACGTTTCATAGCTTGTAATTCAAGTCTTTTTATTTGAGCCACTCTACTTAATTCCGCTGTGCATTGTGCCTAAGTGATTCATTCACTTTATAAGAGTGGTTTAAGCTTCCGCTAGCTAAGAGTTTTTAAATAGGCCAAAGCTTTTGATAGGATCTATTCAACCCCCCCTTCTAGATCCGTTTACACCTCACGGGACCCAACATCCTCCAATCAATCTCCCATTGCCGCCACCTCGGCCCTCTATTACACCTTTAACCCCTAACCCAATTACCCCTATTCCACCACTTAACCCTTCACCCTTACCTGTGGCTAATCCTGAGCAGGATCCACCCCTTTTCGCACTCGAGTCAACCCCGACTGCTCCCGAGCAGGGGGATAAGCTCGACGTGTTTGCTCCAACATCTTCCATTACACCTCTACCATCTATGGAGCCTTCCACCTCCGGTTTACCTTCCTTTACCACTCGGAACGGGCCTCTTTCTACAAGGATTCATGTCGAAGATGATCAAGAGTCGGAGAAGAAGGATTTGGCCACGGCTGTGCTATTCAAGATGAAAGAGTTTGTTTGCCGGATGCCAATCTGGGTTGTTGTGCCGAGCATGGTTGAGGAGGCCAAGTCCCCGCCGCTGCTCACTGGAAGAGAAACTCAAGCGTTGATGCCGTATAAGTTTACGCCTAAGGGCCGGGCAGGGCACCCCTGGTTTCAGATTTTCAATCTCGAACCCATTCTTATGTACAAGGGGCGAATGCCCATTTTGTTCAAAACTCTTTATACGCCACAATCCCTGGGCAATACAATGCTTCCCATTCCAATTTGTCAATTACCTCACATTATTACTCTTCACTCTTCAAGGGAGTTGTCATTTACTATTGAAGCTTCGGCACGGGCTTTTACTTTATCCATTGGGCCGATTGTCTATACACTTTCACTGCTATGGAGGGGCAGTTGTCCTGGTGCTAAGGGGCCTTCCGCTATCCTATCCACTTTCTATTCAACTCCACCCATATTCCCGTCTATCACCGATTGTTTGTGGGCCACTCTCGGGGTAAGGAGGCGGATCTCATACTCTCACCCTCCATGTTCTTTGCATCTCACGCATTCCATGCGTTCATCGCATCCATTCTGTTGCTTCCGCATGCATTTGCATTCCTTCTTCCCCGAGTTTTTGGACCCGTATCTTCCCCGCCTTTCGGAACCTCCGGATCCTCCATGTTTCATGTCTCATTCATCTCTGTCCTCGAGATCTCCTGGTCCCCTTACACCATCAGGGTATTGCACCCCCTCCAATCTTCTCTCAGGGCACCGTGCCCCTTTCCACCTTTTATGTCCGGATCCTCCGGATTTTTCTCTGCTTAGTGGGCATCGGGCCCTCTCCAGATTTTTCTTAGGGCATCACGCCCACTCCCAACTCTTGCATCCGGACTCCCCGGATTTCTCTCCTATTCTCCTGTGGCATCACGCCCCATGGTGTCTCATTCCCTCGGAACCTCCGGACCTCCCTCTTTGAGCATGGCGCCCCTCCACACCCTTAAGCTCGGGTCCCCCGGGCTTCTCATTGATTCTCCCTTGGAGTCGCACCCCTTTCCGTCTTCTTCTTTTGGAATTTCTGGATCTCCATTCTGGGGCATCGCGCCTCTCCTCACCTCTGCTCCCTCCGAATCTTTCTCTCCTCCCGGGGCATCGCTCCCTTTTCTATATTCCTCCTATGGAATCTCCGAATTTCCTTCCAGGGCATCGCACCCTTTTCTATCTTCTCCCCCCGAAACCTCCGGATTCTCCATCTTACTCTCTCTATCTTCTTCCGAAGCATCCCGACCCTTCTGATTCCATTCCTCCGGAACCTCCGGACCCTCCATCTTTCCTCCATTTCATCTTCCTGCTCCTCTGGGACATCACGTCCTTTATCCTCTTCTTCCTTTTTCATCATCTTTTTGCATATTTCTTCCCAGGGCACCACGTCCCTCGATATTTTCTCCCTCCGGAGCCTCCGGATTCTCCTTCCCATCATGATTCTCCTCCTTCGCCTCCAGACCCTCCGGATCCTCCCCTTTCCATCTACCAATTTATCCTCATAATTCGTTCTGATCCCGGGTCTGACCCGACTTCTTCCACATCCACTGCTTTGGGCATCTGCCCTTTCTCCCATTGCTTCTGAGGCTTTAGCCCTCACCCCTCTTTCTGATTCTCCTCTTCTTCTATAAACCGTTCCTTGTGATCAGGGTCTCCACGCCTTAGCAAGGGAGTTCTAGCCCCGCCTCTCTTCCTTTTCTCCTTATTCGTCTGAGTCTGGTCTGGGCACCACTCCTTCTTGTTAAGCCACTTCAAACCTTGGCTTCCGATCTTTTTATCTACCACTTGAGGACAAATCCCATCGCCTCCGACGGCAACTGTTTCACAAGGTTGTAAGGTAACATTTTTACATAAAGTTGCATTCCTGATTTCATCATTCCTTCACGCATGGTTTTCAAAATGAAGTGCTTTTTAACAAGATTAAAAGTGGTAGTCAAGGCCCTTATCTTGAGTTTTTATCCTTATTTGAATTTCAGAAAGAGTCTTTAGGCTTGCTTTTGTATCACCTTTGGTTATGAGAACCTCGTGCTGGGAGTTCAGCATTCCCTCCCCGCTTGTTAAGTGTAACCCTTAGCTGGACATTCCACACACTTTACGGCGTCCTTAGCCGGCCTCCTTTGGTGAAGCACCGCTACTGCTTTGGCCATACCATGGGTATGCATGAATGTCCCTTCTCTCCTTTTTTTGGCCAAGTGCAAGGGTAAGAGGTTGACGGATGAGATGACTAACCTAGGTACTCTCCAATACAAGAGAAGTCTTAAATAGGGGCAGTCTTGACCAAAAATAATATGAGTTTTTCATAATATATTTAGCCAAAAGGGCTATTATCAAAATTGAAATTCTTTAAATGCAAAATCTGTGAATAAAGGCATGTCAAGAGAGGCAAAGTCTCCACAGGAAAAACCCTGGTCGTATGCATGTCAAGGGTCTAAAAATTAAAGGCACAAAGTCCCGGCGCAACAGACCACCTCTTTGAGGGGTAGTACCTTGGAAGGAATTCAAGTCTTGATACCTCCCATCCTGCAAAAGGCTTATCTTCACTATTTCTTCTCTTCTCCCTCCAAGGCTAAATGTTTCTCAGGTATGGCCTTGGCAGGGACACCGTTAACCATGGGCAATCGACTATAGGGCGCCACCTTCAAATGCACGCCCTACTTTGGGCAGCTCTTTAGCGAATGGAAATGGAACGATGACCCCTAGTCAGTGTTTTAAACATCCCTTTGATGTTGCACTAGCAATGTCTAAACCAAAATCAAAAAAAAATTGAATATTTTCTAAAATCTAAAAATAAAAAAAGTTAAATATTTCTCGAAATCCAAAAAAATCGAATATCTTCCAAAATCTAAAAAAATAAATATTTTCCCAAAAATTCAAAAAAAATAAATAAATATTTTCTTAAAATTAAAAAATCAAATATTTTCTAAAATTCCATAAAAATTTGAATATCTTTTCAAAACACATAAAAATTTGCATATTCCAAAAATTAAAAAAATGCATTGTATTTTTTTTAATGGTGTTATTTTACGGGGACACTCTTTGCAAGGACTCAAGAGCACGGGATGAGTCCTCTCCACTCATTGCTATCAATCTTTTGATTCTTCCTAATATTCTCACGATATGCCACCCTAGGCACTTCTATTATCATCTCCCTCTATCATTTTGAGCAATTTATGCCAATCTCCTGCCACTCGGGGCATCATACTGATTATTCACGCCAATCTTCTGATTATCTCTGCCACTCTGCACGTCACTCCAATCATTCAAGAGCCAACTCCTCTTATTATTCCTATTAGCTTCGCTCGACTATTCTGGATACCATCTTGATGTTTCATGCATAGATCTTCTAATTTGTCAAGATTGTCATCCTCATGGCAATAATGAACAAAAATGTTGGAATGCTCTCTTGATTTACGACTTTATGCTTCCCATGATGCTTTGCATGCTATACGTCATTGCTTTATGCTTCATGATATCTTGGCTAATGAACTTTTGAGCACAGGAAAGAAGCTCTTGGTCCCACCGTCCGGGCGGCATCATCCAAGCCCCACGGTGTTTACATTTTCTCAACTCCCTCATGCTCATTGCTATCACCATCTCTCTGTATGCATTCCTACTATATGTTATCTATGCTATTAGATTATTTCAAGGACCTTGTGGCTTTGGTAAATCTGGAATTTGAGTTCTCCTTCATCAAAAATAATGATGATACCAGAGGAGTCTTAGTCACACGGATAGTGGTGCGGACACCCGAGCAGTTGAGCGGTGCGACACGCCGAGCCACCGGTACCGCACACGGAGCACGACTCGAGCCACCTCAGCGTCCATCTGGCTCGGAGACAGCCTGGAGACTCCGCCTTGAGCCTCCCCATTTATCATATTTAGTTAGCCTTTATGTGTGTGTAATTTATGTTTATTTCATTGTATTCGGTATGTAATTATGAGTGTACGAGGGGCTTATTTACAAAATGGGACCCCTGGGCCCCACGGGACCCCCAGGCCTCTCCCATTGATCCACCTCAGCCCATGGACCCCATGTGGGGTCAGTCAACATGTCAAATGGAGGCATCTAGAAGTTTGAATGGTAAAAGGCACATGGGAGACAAGTGGACTTCAAAGTCCAAGGTGGCTACCAACTTGTCCCCCCTTGCCACCATAGTCAATAGGCCGCCCCCCTCCATGTTTTTTTATATTTTATTTTAATTTTTGTGTGATGTTCACATCTCATCCCAGCCCTCCATCCCCTTCCCCTAGATCCTACGATTGTGGATAGATGTGAGATGTAAAACATAAATACTTATATTTTCCCATTTTGATGAATTAATGCCATTTGAATCAAACAATTTCCAAGAGTAAGGACTGGTGCGCCCCCCTCCTCTCTCCTCCCTCTCCCCCCTTTAAGCTGTGAAGGCTTCCATTCTGAGGTGTGACACCTCGTGTATCGGTTTCGACGATCGCCGCCGCCGCCACGAGCCGCCACCGCACCGCCATCGCTATCAACGGAGTTCTGCCTGCGCAGTACCACAGCAGATTGCTCGAAATTCACAGGTCTTCCAAGAGCTGATTTGGCTACCAAATTTGGAGGAGTTGTTCCTGGGATGTTCCTCTCCACCCAAAAAATCAGGCCAGCATTCAGATCACATTTGCTAATTTTTGATTTTCGTCCACTCTTCCATTTTGGTTCTGCCAGAGTTCTATCCAGGTTCACCTCCGTCCTGAGTTTCATGTCTTAGAGCCACTTTTTGATTTCTGTTAGTTCGCCCAATTTTACTGGGGGTTCCATCCATCCACCCCTTTATCCATAATTTTTCTGAATTTTTGATTCGCTCATCTCATATTTTCTAAAATTCGTTCTCAGACCCATCTACAGTTCTGTCCACCTGTTCCCAGATCCGACCACTAGTCACCCCAAAAATCATAACAAATCGCAGCCACCTCCAAATCCAATTCTAAAAATAGTCCCAATTCCGTGGTTGGATTCCCTACAACTCCTAAGAAGCGCTCAAGAGCTGAATCGGAGGTTTACTAGGCGGTCAATGGTGGTTCTCAGACAAGTGCCCTGCAGATCTAAGATTTCAGTTACTGTACAACAGGGACTTGTAAATTCAATAAAGTTCTGATCTGACTAGATCCAGCAGATCTCTCTGGGTCTAGATTGAAGCATTTGAAGAGAGCTTTCCAACGATAGCTCATGCGTCCCGATCCGACGTTGGGATTGATCGCAGGGGCCGTTTTCGCCGGAGCGCGCGCCGAAAAATAGAAATCAAAATCCGTGGGCAGCTAGTTCAACAATTGGGAATCGGGGCCGATCGACCCCCGATCGGTGTTCCCGGCCGACCGTCATCCGTGGAGGCGCGCCACCAGGGGTCCCCATCATAGTGGGTCCCACCCCCGCAGATCCGGAGGACAACGCCGTCCATGGGCCCCGCGGGCCCGTAGAAGCCGTCGTTCGGAAAGCACGAAAACGCGGAGTTCGGCACCGCCAGGCGACATCAAGATGCTGCCCGTCAACCCGAGTTGCGTGATTCCCGGACCCCACATGTGACCTTTTACCTCCCTGCGTGGAGTGGGTCGACTTAGTGTATTGCTGTAATCATTGTTAACCGGGAGTCCGTAATTCGGCCGGGGTTGTCTTCGCCATGCCGGGTGCGTGGAGGTAATGGTCCGAACCTCTTGGCGTTCATTTGCTTAGCTAGTATATGGTCTGTTGCCGCTATAGAGAGTGTAGGTACTAGCCCGTGTGTCCATGTCACTGCTGTGAGAGTGAGAGTGACCCGTCCCGCGACTCGATCTGAGTCCGGAAGTTGAGTCGAACTACCCTTGACCTCCGCCAGTTCCTTAACCGCGCACGGTCCGCGCTTTCCCTCGCTTGGGACGACGAGTGAGCTTCCACTTCTGTTAGCGACGTTTCGCCACTAGGAGCTCGTAGTGTCGGGCTTAGTGTCTCCCTGGTGTGTGTTGTTGGTCGTGTCTTCATCTAGAGTCCGAGGGTGGCACCATATAGTGTTGTCTCCCGTGTCCGTCCCGCATCAGATAGGCCGTTGAGCCGTCTAGGATTGAGGACGATGGTTCCCTTTTATGAATTGGTGCGCGGATAAACGGGCTTCGACTTAGTATCAGCTCACGAAATTAGTTTCTTGACTCAGTCCGGGCAGCTTAACAATATTATCCTTGATTATCTTCTATTTTAATTTATTTTAATTTTCCCTTTAAACCCAACATGCATTCATGTAGGACTTTGAATCAACGATGGAAATCATTCTAGTAAGCTAATTTTGAGAGTCAAAAATGATATTAATGTTCAAGACGTGAGATATTCATTGCCGAATTGAATCCTCAGTTTGTCACGTCGCCGATTTTGGGCTGTTTTCTCGAAAACTCTTTGTTTCGATTTCTATCATCTTATTTTTCACTCTCTTTTTCCTTAGATCCGCCTTAGCTACAGCACGTCCACATTGGCTGGTAACCGCTCTCCAATAGCAAAACCTACGGGTTTGTGACCTGGGGTACTTCCACCGCGCTGGAAGTTGATCATTCCTTTATCTCCTTCGTGCCCGCGTGCACATTCTCTCCCCTTTTATCCAAACATTGCTATTTTCATTAAACTTCCCGAGATTGCTTCATCTCGAGCTTTGGATTTAATTCTCATCAGGTGATGTTCATCGCGTGTCTCATCACACCTTGGTATCTACTTTTCAGTTTACTCGGCTCCATTGTAAAGCAGACGCCAAGGTGGGGCAGCTGTAGACACGCCAAAATTGACATTACTTTGAGTACCTCTCATATTACCTTATAACACCCCAATTTGACCTTCAAATTAGCTCATTTGAGTGATTTTCTATTTTTTTTTCTGGATTTTTTCTGGATATTTTTGGAATTTTCTGGGATTTTTCTCTATTTTTCTGGACTTTAAAGAATTAGCGACGGAGACCCTGGACGCCATTTTTAATTAGCGACGTAGATGATGGACGCTATTTTTCACATAAAAAAATAATTAAAAATGAGAATTTACGTCCAGACCCCTAGACGCTAATTTAATTACCGTCCGAAACTATAGACACGAATTGTCCAATGATTTCTAGAAATGTTTAAAATTACGTCTTCTCCCTTGGACGGTAATTTAATTGACGTCCGGACTTGTGGACGTGGGTTTTGAGTGTTATATTTTCCAATGATTTTTGAAGTAATTTTTAGAAATGTTTCAAATAGCGTCTTCTTTGGAAGACGCGAATTTAAATAGCGGTCGTGACGAAAGATGCCATTTTCATGCTATTTTTGACTTCCGTGTTAATCTGAAATTCAAATTTCAATTAGAAATAGCGTCTACATACGCAGACGCGAATTCTTTTTATTTCGGATTTCCAAATTTTAGCCTTTGAAATAACGTCCTTAGGAGCGGACGCTAATTTAATTGGTGACCAGGGTGCCCGACGCCATTTTCCTGAGATTTCCAAACTCGTCTGTGGCCCTTTCTTTCCCCGTTTTGCAGACCGATTTGATGGGGAAAGTGCCCAGATGACTTTCCAAGCTGGGTGATTCTTCCCTATTTTTATCACCTTCCCCTGAAAAATATCTCCTGGTTTTAGCCCACGCTCATTCCCTATAAAAAGCCTGCGGCTGCTATTGTTAAAGGGGGTCCGATTTTCAATTTTTACGGGGTGGTGCTGCCCAACTGGTTGCTCAGAGAGGAAGAAGCCCATGCGCACAAAGCTTCACCTATTCGGGAACTTCCTCCTGACGTTTGCGTTCAATTCTTCATCCCACCTGAGAGCTTCCTCCTATCATCCATCCATCGGCGATCTCCGCAAGAGAATATTCACAGAGGCCTTTTCTTCCTCTATCCTTTTCTCTGTTCCTTTTCTCTGCTTATTTAACTTTGTCCCTTCTTTTGTTCCACTGCATATAGTGCACGCATGCATCATTATATTTTATTATTTATCCATACTTCCCTCAACCACGTTGAGAGCCTCCAGCCGTGCAACACTTGCACACTTGGCCTTTTGTGGTTTTTCGCATCATTCATGTCATCATACCTCCCTCCCTTTGCATAGGGGTTAAAGGGGCAGCGCCCCGACAGGTGTGTTCACCTCCGTATCATTTTCACGTTGCATATTCTATTTGAGTTTGATGCTACACCTTTGGTTTCTAATCCATATTATGTCTTGATATTATCTTTGTTTGTGCAAGGGTAATCAATAAAGAAGACTCTCTCCTTCGGTCGGCCGACAGGAAGAGAAGGAAGTCATTTACATCTCCCGCACTTATTTGAGGTAACCCCTCTAGCGATCACCTTTCTCCCTTAGCATCCGTGCATGCTCCCATTTCTCTCCTTTTCCCCATTCTTAGCATATAGTTTTTCTTTATTATTTTTAGTGGATTTTTAATTAGATCTACACATGTGCTTCCTCCCTCTCTTTCTCTCTCTCCCGATGCTCTCTTTCTCTCTCTCCCGAAGCACCCAGTCCCCCTCCCTCTTCAAGGAGCACCGCCTCGATCGCCTCGTCACCCGCTTCAAGGAGGCCTCCGCCATCCCCCGCTTCCGCTCCAAGCACCGCATCTACGAGATCGCCGTCCGTCGCCTGGCTGGTGCAGGTCGCCTTGATGGCGTCGATGAGATCCTCGAGGCCCAGAAGGCGTATCCGGAGGACATCGCCTAGGAGGGCTTCGCCGTCCGCCTCATCGGCCTCTACGGCAGGGCGGGCATGATTGCCGCCGCGAAGGAGAACTTCCGGTAGCTCCCTGCCCTTGGGTGTCAGCGCACGGTCATGTCCTTTAATGCCCTTCTCAGTGCCTACGTCGAGGGCAGGGACTGCGAGCAGATGGACGAGGTGTTCCGGGCGGTGTAGGCGGAGGAGCCTGGTATCACGCCCAATGAGGTCTCCTACTACATCGCGATGGTCTCCTTGTGCAAAAGAAACGATCTTGACGCGGGAATGGGCATGCTGGAGATGCTGGAGGAGCACGGGGTGTAGTCGAGCTTGATCACCTTCAACACGCTGCTGAATGCGTATTACAAGAATGGCCATTTCTCTGATGCTAAGAAAGTTTGGGCGAAGATGGCCGAGAAGGATTGCAAGCCTGATGTGAAGAGCTTCAACGCAATGTTGAGGGGGCTGGTGATGGAAGGAAGAACTACGGAGGCAGCTGAACTAGTCCAACAATTACGCATCGGAGGGCTGAAGCTAGACAATTACGGCAAGAGAAACGGTGGCCCTAGAGGTGGGGGGAGTGGTAGTAGCTGTTGCATCCCTATGGTTTTGATGATGTCCCACACTATAAATCAATCTTCTATCTCTAGATTAATGCTGTTTCATCATGTGAATGAGTACAATTCAATGGCTGTCAGATAACTTGCTCTACCTTAATTCTGCCTACACTCTGTCTCCACAGTCTTCACACCAGTGCGTCAACTCAGTGTGCTGATGCGTCGACCCTTCAGTCATTGCATGTCTCTGTTCTCATACCAGTGCGTCAACTCAATATGCTGATGCGTCGACCCTTCAGTCATTGCTTGTCTCTGTTCTCACACCAGTGCGTCAACTCAGTGTGCTGATGCGTAGACTCTTCTGTTCAGGTTCTTCATTTGATTAAGTCTATACATTATCAGTTGAACGTAAAAGTAATACGTTGCAGCGTCAACTCATTGGGCTGCAGTGTCAACTCAGCATGTTTGCACTTCGCCTTCAGACTTTCAAGTCTATACACCCTATACTCATTCAAGTCTGTTCAGCCGTTTGCATCTCACAAAGTCTATACATCGCTTAGTCTGCACATTGCCTTCAGCCCAAGTGCTCAAAGCCAAGTCTATACAACGCCAACCCAACACATTGAACAGTTCTCCAAGTCTATACACTAGACTTCATTTCTCCAAGTCTATACACTAGACTTCATTTCTCTAAGTCTATACACTAGCCTGTGATTCACCAACTCTGTACATTCGATATCTTTTCCTACGCTTTGGCCAAGTCCATACATTCAACTTTTCCCTATGCTTTCCAGGCCAAGTCTGTACACCACTAAGTGTGTACATTGCATGCTGCTCAAACGTTCAATGTTCTTCAAAGTCTGTACAGCATCCGTCTCAGCCAGCGTCTCAAGCTGCGTCTTAGGCAAGTCTGTACATCGGCCTTTTTCGTTCAAGTCTATACATTGAACTGCGTCTGAGGAAAGTCTGTACAGAGGCTTCGATTTACCAAGTCTGTACATCGGCTTCATTCGCTCAAGTCCACACATCCACAGTGCTTTCACAAGTCTATACATTCACTTGAGCTACACCAAGTATGTACATCGCTGAAGTCTTCACAAGTCAGTACAGTGCTTGAGCTTCACAAAGTCCATACATCGCTTCAAGCGATTCAAGTCTATACAGACTGCCTTTACATTCAGAGTCTGTACATTGGTCCATCAGCCGATCATTTCATTCAGCAAGCTTCAAAGTCTGTACAGCCTATCTGTCTTCATGGATTGTGTGCCTTTCATGCGTTGACGCACTTGGCTGACTGCGTAGACGCACACCTTTCTGTCTTGCTCACTGCGTCGACGCTGACACTGGATGCGTTGACGCATTGGCCTGTTTCCAAGGGGGTGAGCATCTTGCCTGAGGAAGCTGAGGCGACGCTGCTCTATGGAAGCGTTGACGCCTTGGGCTGATGTTCAAAGATCTGTTGATCAACATCAAGTCTGTACAGCATGAAGTCTGTACATTGGTTTTGATTTGAACAGAACGCCTAAGTCTATACATTGCTATGGATTGCCCTGAAATGCTTAAGTCCATACACTGAAGATGCTGAAGACCTCCAAGTGAATACACTCTCACATGATACACACTTGGCTAACTATCATTTCAAGTCTGTACACTGCTTAGGCTTCGTGAAGTCTACACAGTGACTGAGCCTTGTAAAGTATACACATTGGTAACAATCGGTTGCATTGTTCATGTCTATACACTGCCTTCACGTGCATTTTATTCAGTAAGTCTATACACTCTCTCACGGTGTGCACACTTACTCTGTTGTGTTTCTAAAGTATATACATTCATGTTGAAAGCCTGAACTAACTCAGTCTATACATTCCATCTGTCTGTCTGCAGGCGATTCAGGCTGATGATTGGGCACGTGAATCGAGGTTGGCACCTGACACGTGATCCAAGACAACATGCGCATGACACGTGGATGGCAACCTTGTCAGGATGCTGCCATGTGGTCAAAATTCAAATGATCTGGCCAAAAGTGCATGGGAGGGAACCTGACAGCCACGCGCCATTATCTGCTATAAATATAGTGCTTCATCCTTCAGTAGAAGTTCGATCGTGAAAAGAAAAAGCAGATGCCATTGGTGAGAGTCTGCACGATCCAGAAAAGAAAAAGAGCAGAGAGTTCCATATCTGAGAGGAGTTTGTTCGAGAGAGAGAGAGTGTGTGTGGATTGATGAATTGCTTCATTTGAAGCTACATTTGTATTGGGTTTCAAAACCGATTTCTTCTTCATTGGTTTTTCTTTCTATTTTGCTTTCGTTTATTTTGTTCTTCCATTCTGATTTGAATTGGTTTCCCTCCGGTGTGTGGAGGAAGGGAGTACTACTCCAGTTTCCCTCTGAGTTGCAGAGGAAGAGAGATCGGTGATCTCTGGTGTTGTTAGTGACAGGTTGTCATTAACAGTTTCCCTCCGTGTGTGGAGGAAGGGAGAGGATTCTCCGGTTGTGTTCTAGCTGGGAGCTAGAACAGGCTTCAAGTTCTGTGGGTAGCAGAGCTTGGTCGAGGGATTTGTTTCCCTTGGGTGTTCAAGCTGTGTGGCAGCATGTTGTACGCAGACTGAGTCTGCTGTGATCTAGCTTTGCCTAGTGGAATCCTCACTCTAGTTGGACTGAGGGGTGGATGTAGATTGTGGACTGCAATCGAACCACCTAAAAACTAAGTGCCTCCTCTATGGTTTGCTATTGATTTCTGTGCTCTTCATCTGCTTGTCCCTTTGCCTTCAAGTGATCAGTTCTTCACTCTCATCTATATTTCTCTGTGTACGGGTTAAGAAGGTGCGTTAGCAGTAGAATCTATTTTCCGCCTAAGTTTCTGCAAATTGGGAGTGATCTATTCATCCCCCCCTTCTATATCACTCTTGATGCGCTAACAATTGGTATCAGAGCAGGTTTACGCCATGTGGACGAACGGTCAAGGAAATGCTGGTGGTCCTAGAACCTTCATGGCCGAAGGTCAATCCATTAGTCCCCCTCCTTATTTCGATGGTAGTAACTATCTGTTTTGGAAGAACAGGATGGAAGTGTTCATCAGGGCTCAGAGTCATAAATTGTGGAGAGTAATCACGGTGGGGCCATATGAGCTGCCACCAAACGAGGATGCTTGGACAGGTGACCATGTCAAGCTCTCTTCACTCAACTGGACGGCGCTGAACATAATCCAGTGTGCTGTTCATCCAGAGGAATATGCTCGTATATCTGCATACAGAACTGCCAAGCGAATGTGGGATGAGCTGCAATTGATCAATGAAGGTACATCTCAAGTGAAAGCCTCGAAGGTAAATCTCTACACTTCTAAGTATGAAATGTTTAAGATGAATGCAGACGAGAATATAACTGAGATGTATGCCAGGTTGTCTTTAATCACAAATACTCTTAAAGGGCTAGGGAAGGATCTTGCTGAGGCAGATATAGTCAGGAAAATCCTTAGATCTTTATCCCCGGCATGGCACACTAAGGCCATTGTGATTGAGGAGTCAAAAGATTTGACTGTCTTAACTGTGAATGAACTCATAGGATCCCTGATGACCTATGAGATGAATTTCTAAGGAGGTGGAGAAGGAAGTGAGAGGAAGGGTAAAAATGTAGCTCTAAGAGCTTCCCGAAACAAGGGTAGTAACAGTGGGAGCAGCAGCAGTAGTCCCGAGTCCGAGTTTGAGCTTGAAGGTCTGTCAAATCTTGACCAGGAGGAGCAGGCAATGCTCACTAGACAGCTCAGAAAATTTCTGAAGAAGAAGGGAAAGACCTTTAGGAAGAAGAAGCCACACTCTTTCAACAAGAGTGCTGAATTTACTAGTTACAGGGATAGAAATCCTAAGAGGCTGACTTGTTTTAATTGTAACAAACAGGGACATATGAAAGGCGAATGCCCAGACCTCTAGAAGAAGGGTCCCTATCTTCAGAAGAAAAACATAAAGGTGCAAAAGAAGAAGAAGTCACAGGCGATGGTCTACACATGGAGCAAGGAAGAAGAAGACCCTGAAGATGCTTCCTCAAAAGAATATGAAGATGGAATTTGCCTTATGGCAAATAGTGAAGAGGAGGTAATAAATGTTTTTAAAAATTTCTCAATTGATTACTGGGAGGATGCTTATGGTGATTTGTTAGATAAATTTAATTCCCTTAGCAAAGAGCACAGAGTTCTGAAAAGAAAATTTAACACAAGTGTTGAAGAACAAACTCTAGTCTGTGAGGAAAATGAAAAGCTAAAAGAACAACTAGAAGAAATGACCTCACTAAGGAAAGAAAATGATAAGCTCAAGGGAGAAACTCAAGAAAGTCAAAAATAGCTCAATGAATTCAAAACTAAAATTGAAGAAGGCATGAATGAAATTAGAGTGAATTCAGAGAAATATGAAGCTGTGAAGAAAGTAAATGCTGAACTCCTAAAGAATTCTGAGTATCTTCAAAAGGAGCTGGAAGACAAACAGAAAATCTTAGAAAAGTTTGTCCAAGGAAAGACTAGCCTAGATGCTATACTAGGGACTAGGGTCAATTTCAATAAGGAGGGTCTAGGCTATGACCCAACCAACAAGAGATCCTTGCAATTCAAGACCATCACCTTCTGTCCAGAGAAGGGAAAAGAAAAGCTGGACACACCATCCAGCTCAAACAGCTCTAAGGAAACTCAAAGTCCTAAAGAAAATATAAAAACCAGTACTGGACAACCATTTAAGATGGGAATGAAATTTATGAAGAATAACATTAAGTCCACTCACCAGAACACAAATGGTAGATAGACCAAGAAAATAAATCAGAATAAGAGCTGGAATTACAACAATCAGATGGGTCCAAATAGGACCTACTGGAGAAATAACTTTCATGGTCAAAGATATGCTAATCAACAAGCCTACAGGAAATTTCTTAGGAATAGGAAGACTAATGAATGGAATAGAACTCACTTCTCCAGTTCAGCTGGATTCAACTTTAATAAACTAGAAAGGAAGGTGCCAGAGAAAACCATGCTGAAACAAATCTTGATACCTAAACACTTGATCAGAGATTTGAACAATGTCCTTGGACCCAACTCATCTTGGGTTCCAAATCACTCTGCTTGATATATTTGTGTAGGTCGGCCTGGCAGCTGAAGACAACAAGTGGTACCTCGACAGTGACTGCTCCAGGTATATGACAGGAGACCGATCCAAGTTCAGCAAGATAGAGATGAAGCCAGGGGGTCTGGTCAAGTTTGGAGGAAAGAATAAAGGTAAAATAATTGGAGTTGGCACAGTAGGTAAGTCTTCCACAAATTCTATTGAAAAAGTATTACTTGTGGAAGGGCTTCAACACAACCTGATTAGCATTAGCCAATTATGTGACAGGGGTCACAGGGTTGTATTTGATGATAGTTCATGCAAAATCCTTGAAACAAATTCTTACATGGTTAAATTTGTATCCAACAGGATTAATAATGTCTACATTGTAGACTTAGATGAGAAATCTGAATCTACTATTTGCTTATCTGCCAATTCTGAAAATGATGCCTTTGAATGGCATAGACGTCTAGGTCATGCTAGCTTTTCAACTTTAAATAAA
Organism: Amorphophallus konjac; assembly: GCA_022559845.1. Taxonomy (NCBI): domain Eukaryota; kingdom Viridiplantae; phylum Streptophyta; class Magnoliopsida; order Alismatales; family Araceae; genus Amorphophallus; species Amorphophallus konjac. The sequence goes on along the minus strand of CM040117.1, from coordinate 4,668,668 downwards.
TTGGTCAAGCATGATTTAGTCAGAGGCATGCCTAGAATTAAATTCAACTCAATATCAAAAGCATGTGATGCCTGTGCTCTAGGCAAACAGACCAGAAATTCCTTTAAATTAAGATCTGAGCCATTGTCTTCTTGACCAATGAAAATTCTTCATATGGACCTTTTCGGTCTCACTAGAACTCAGAGTCTCAATGGAAACAGGTTTGGCTATGTCATCATAGATGACTTCTCTAGATATTCATGGATATTTTTCTTAGCAAATAAGAGTGATGCATTTCAAAAGTTTAACCTGTTTTTCAATAAGGTCAAACAAGAAGGGAAGTACAAGGTTTGTTCTATTCAATCTGACCATGGAGGTGAGTTTGAAAACTCCATGTTTACTGATCTTTGTGACAAAGAAGGACTAACTCACAGGTTTTCTTCTCCCAGGACACCGGAACAAAATGGGATTGTGGAGAGAAGAAATAGAATAGTGGTGGAAATGGCCCGAACCATGTTGATTGAAAGTAAATTACCTAGAAGGTTTTGGACAAAAGCGGCCAATACAGCAACCTACATAATCAACAGGGCCATGGTAAGACCCATGCACAAGAAAACACCATATGAGCTTCTAAAAGGTAAGAAACCAAACTTGTTTCATTTCAGAATTTTTGGAGCAAAATGTTTTATTCATAACAATGATAAGAAAGATTTAGACAAGTTTGAAGCCAAGAGTTCACCTGGAATATTCTTGGGTTACTCTGAAGTGTCAAGGGCATATAGGGTATTTAACATATCAGATCAGAAAGTGGAAGAATCTCCACACATCCTTTTTAGTGAAAAGAAAGATGTCTCTAATGTTGAAAATCTTGACAGGGATTCCAATCATGGTGGAGACTTTCTAGAAGACCAACAGGAAGAAGAGAAGACTCAGCCAAATGGAGAAACAAATTCCCCCAATCAGGAAGGGCCAAGAGAAACAGGTGAGTCTTCAACAAATATCAGATTTCTTAAAGACCACCCTTTAGATAAAGTCATAGGCAATCCTGAAGATCCTCTTCGGACTAGGTCTCATTTTAGAAATGTGAATAATGATGACTTAATTGCTTTAGTCTCACAAATTGAACCCAAAATAGTAGAAGAGGCCTTAGCTGATCAAGCTTGGGTCAATGCTATGAGTGAGGAATTAGGTCAGTTTGAAAGGAATAATGTCTGGGAGCTTGTCCCAAGACCAGATGGTATTAATGTCATAGGAACCAAGTGGGTGTTCAAAAATAAAATGAATGAAGATGGAATTATCTCGAGGAATAAGGCCAGACTAGTAGCCAAGGGCTACTGTCAGGAATTCGGTGTAGACTTTCATGAAATCTGTTGCTAGGATGGAAGCTATAAGACTATTGCTTGCCTTTGCATGCTCAAAGAACATAAAACTCCAACAAATGGATGTTAAAAGTGCCTTTTTAAATGGAGTCATTAAAGAAGAAGTTTTTGTTGAACAACCTCCTGGATTTCAATATTCTCCTCAACCTAACCAAGTTTTCAGGTTAAACAAAGCCTTGTATGGTCTAAAGCAGGCTCCAAGAGCTTGGTATGAAAGATTATCTGAATTTCTGATCAGCAAGGGCTACAAAAGAGGTAAAGTTGATCAAACTCTATTTACCAAGGGCATAAATAAAGATCTCATCATAGTTCAGGTATATGTAGATGACATTGTATTTGGATCTACTAAGCATGAACTATGTGATGAATTTTCTACCATGATGTCTGCTGAATTTGAAATGAGCTTGGTTGGTGAACTAAAATATTTTCTTGGATTGCAGGTACAATAGCTAGAAGATGGGTGCTTCATCAACCAAACCAAATACACAATCGAACTGTTCAAAAGGTTTGGCATGGAAAACTTAAAGCACATTACTACACCCATGGGCACCAATACTTCATTGGATGCAGATGAGACAGGTAAAGAAGTAAATGCCAAACTTTATCGAGGTATGATTGGATCACTACTTTACTTGATAGCCTCTAGACCTGATATACAATTCAGTGTAGGAATGTGTGCAAGGTATCAGTCTAGACCTACTGAACTACACTTAGCTGCAGTTAAAAGAATCTTTAGATATTTGTCAGCTAGTCACTCTCTTGGTTTATGGTTTCCTGCATCTCACACATTTAACCTAGTAGCATACACAGATGCTGACTATGCAGGCTGTAAACTAGACAGGAAAAGCACAAGTGGCCATTGTGAATTCTTGGGTGGGTGTTTAGTGTCTTGGGGCTCCAAGAAACAGCATTCTGTGGCCCTCTCCACTGCAGAAGCTGAATATGTGGCTGCAGGGAGTTGTGGAACACAAGTCATATGGATTAAACACCAGCTTCAGGACTACCAAGTAGACCTGGGGTGCACACCTATTTACTGTGATAATACTAGTGCCATCAATCTTGCTAAAAATCCTGTTTTGCATTCACGAACCAAACACATAGAAATAAGACATCATTTTATAAGAGATGAGGTGTCTAAGAATAATTTTGAACTGATTCATGTAGGCACAGATAATCAAATTGCTGACATATTTACAAAACCTCTGGATAATGAAAAATTTTCCACATTGAGAAGAGAATTAGGCTTATACAAATTATCTTAATTATGAAGCATGTTCTTGTTGTGAGGGGGAGTTGTGTTTGTCTGATGTTTAGCCTTCTTGCATGCTGGTTTAAGGGGGAGTTCAGAATGCTTACTGGTTAGCTTTCAGGAATGCTCTAAATAAGGGGAAGCCTTGAGATTTTGCTGGAATGTTTTATTGAGGAATGCTATGTCTTAGGGGGGGCTGAGTTGTGAAGTGAGAAGAGAAGTTCTTTGACAGATTCAAAAGGGCTGTCCAGATGTGTACCTTTACTGGTCTTGCATGACTGATTTAGTGTGGTTCTCTCAGAAAGTAGAGTGTCACTTATCTCTTAAGTCTATAAGTCAGTGACTCTAATATCCAAGTTAGAATCATTCCTTCGGTACTCCTTCAGAGATCTGGACTAATTGCATAAAGTATATCTTCCTACATTGTCATTGATTATGGATCAGGCCAAAAACTTGTATGTCTTGATATCTGACCCAATCAACTTGAAATCTAGACTTCAAGACTCAATTCAAGAAAAGTCCTTTTTTGGTATTGTCTTCAATCATTCTATCTCTTTAACTCAAGGGCTTAACTGAACAAACATGTTCTGTTTTGATCACTGAGAAACTGGGAGCTTCATCAATGAATTGAATATTTCTCCCAAGTCATGAGGTGTCAAATGCTTAAAATGAATGAAAAGTCATGACAGAGCAATGGTGGCTTGCTGGTGAGTAACTGGGGACTCTGGCCTCTAATCAAGGTGTTTCCTCATGTCAAAAGCCACAGTTACTAACTCTGTTCCTTAATAAAAAAAGGGGGGAAGGAAGTAATGAGGTACTCACTCTGAGTAACTGGGGATTTAGGCCTCTAATCAAGGTGTCTCCCTAATGCCAAAGGAAGTGAACTACCAACTTACTCATTGATCTTCTTGAAAATCATCTCCAACAAAAATTCCTTGTTGTTATGCAACTAATGGATTACTTGTCTTCAATACCTTAAGAACACCTCTCTGATTTAGTCTCTTGCTATCTTGTCGAATAGTTGAATGATCAGCTATATTTGGCCATACTTATGAACTCCTGCTCTAAATCATCCACTATGTATGCTGATAAACTTGTCTAACATTCTACTTCTCTATTGTGTACTGAAGTCTAAAGAATATTCTCTTGAGATTAGAAACTCACTTATTCTCTTAAGACCAACTCGTGACTTTATGCACTAAGAAGTTACTGCCCTGAGTCCTCATGTTTCCAGCACTGTCATACATTCTGTAGTTCTTTTTGCTGATGTCAAAGGGGGAGAGAAGTTTGCAATATCAGTGAGTATTGGTTTTGTCTTGAGCTTTGAGGGGAGTCATGTTGCTTCGTGGAAGATATGGTTATGAGTTTTGGGGGAGATGAGAGTGTGCTGTAGGGAATGTTTAATTCATTTGCATGAGCATGTCTTGAATTTATTCTGCTTGTTGCAGCTGGTATTAACTTTTTGTTGAAACTTGATATTGCTTGATTCATAGTGTTGTCATCATCAAAAGGGGGAGATTGTTACATCCCTATGGTTTTGATGATGTCCCACACTATAAATCAATCTTCTATCTCTAGATTAATGTTGTTTCATCATGTGAGTGAGTACAGTTCAATGGCTGTCAGATAACTTGCTCAACCTTAATTCTGCCTACACTCTGTCTGCACAATCTTCACACCAGTGCGTCAACTCAGTGTGCTGATGCATCGACCCTTCAGTCATTGCATGTCTCTGTTCTCATACCAGTGCGTCAACTCAATGTGCTAATGCGTCGACCCTTCAGTCATTGCTTGTCTCTGTATTCACACTAGTGCGTCAACTCAGTGTGCTGATGCGTAGACTCTTCTGTTCAGGTTCTTCATTTGATTAAGTCTATACATTATCAGTTGAACGTAAAAGTAATACATTGCAGCGTCAACTCATTGGGCTGCAGCGTCAACTCAGCATGTTTGCACTTCACCTTCAGACTTTCAAGTCTATACACCCTATACTCATTCAAGTCTGTTCAGCCGTTTGCATCTCACAAAGTCTATACATCGCTTAGTCTGCACATTGCCTTCAGCCCAAGTACTCAAAGCCAAGTCTATACAACGCCAACCCAACACATTGAACAGTTCTCCAAGTCTATACACTAGACTTCATTTCTCTAAGTCTATACACTGGCCTGTGATTCACCAACTCTGTACATTCGATATCTTTTCCTACGCTTTGGCCAAGTCCATACATTCAACTTTTCCCTACGCTTTCCAGGCCAAGTCTGTACACCACTAAGTGTGTACATTGCATGCTGCTCAAACGTTCAATGTTCTTCAAAGTCTGTACAACATCCGTCTCAGCCAGCGTCTCAAGCTGCGTCTTAGGCAAGTCTGTACATCGGCCTTTTTCGTTCAAGTCTATACATTGAACTACGTCTGAGGAAAGTCTGTACAGAGGCTTCGATTTACCAAGTCTGTACATCGGCTTCATTCGCTCAAGTCCACACATCCACAGTGCTTTCACAAGTCTATACATTCACTTGAGCTACACCAAGTATGTACATCGCTGAAGTCTTCACAAGTCAGTACAGTGCTTGAGCTTCACAAAGTCCATACATCGCTTCAAGTGATTCAAATCTATACAGACTGCCTTTACATTCAGAGTCTGTACATTGGTCCATCAGCCGATCGTTTCATTCAGCAAGCTTCAAAGTATGTACAGACTGTCTGTCTTCATGGATTGTGTGCCTTTCGTGCGTTGACGCACTTGGCTGACTGCGTAGACGCACACCTTTCTGTCTTGCTCACTGCGTCGACGCTGACACTGGATGCGTTGACGCATTGGCTTGTTTCCAAGGGGGTGAGCATCTTGCCTGAGGAAGCTGAGGCGACGCTGCTCTATGGAAGCGTTTATGCCTTGGGCTGATGTTCAAAGATCTGTTGATCAACATCAAGTCTGTATAGCATGAAGTCTGTACATTGGTTTTGATTTGAACAGAACGCCTAAGTCTATACATTGCTATGGATTACCCTGAAATGCTTAAGTCCATACACTGAAGATGCTGAAGACCTCCAAGTGAATACACTCTCACATGATACACACTTGGCTAACTATCGTTTCAAGTCTGTACACTGCTTAGGCTTCGTGAAGTCTACACAGTGGCTGAGCCTTGTAAAGTATACACATTGGTAACAATCGGTTGCATTGTTCATGTCTATACACTGCCTTTGTAAAGTATACACATTGGTAACAATCGGTTGCATTGTTCATGTCTATACACTGCCTTCACGTGCATTTTATTCAGTAAGTCTGTACACTCTCTCACGGTGTGCACACTTACTCTGTTGTGTTTCTAAAGTATATACATTCATGTTGAAAGCCTGAACTAACTCAGTCTATACATTCCATCTGTCTGTCTGCAGGCGATTCAGGCTGATGATTGGGCACGTGAATCGAGGTTGGCACCTGACACGTGATCCAAGACAACAGGCGCATGACACGTGGATGGCAACCTTGTCAGGATGCTGCCATGTGGTCGAAATTCAAATGATCTGGCCAAAAGTGCATGGGCGGGAACCTGGCAGCCACACGCCATTATCTGCTATAAATATAGTGCTTCATCCTTCAGTAGAAGTTCGATCGTGAAAAGAAAAAGTAGATGCCATTGGTGAGAGTCTGCACGATCCAGAAAAGAAAAAGAGCAGAGAGTTCCATATCTGAGAGAAGTTTGTTCGAGAGAGAGAGAGAGTGTGTGTGTGGATTGATGAATTGCTTCATTTGAAGCTACATTTGTATTGGGTTTCAAAACCTATTTCTTCTTCATTGGTTTTTCTTTCTATTTTGCTTTCGTTTATTTTGTTCTTCCATTCTGATTTGAATTGGTTTCCCTCCGGTGTGTGGAGGAAGGGAGTACTACTCCAGTTTCCCTCTGAGTTGCAGAGGAAGAGAGATCGGTGATCTCTGGTGTTGTTAGTGACAGGTTGTCATTAACAGTTTCCCTCCGTGTGTGGAGGAAGGGAGAGGATTCTCCGGTTGTGTTCTAGCTGGGAGCTAGAACAGGCTTCAAGTTCTGTGGGTAGCAGAGCTTGGTCAAGGGATTTGTTTCCCTTGGGTGTTCAAGCTGTGTGGCAGCATGTTGTACGCAGACTGAGTCTGCTGTGATCTAGCTTTGCCTAGTGGAATCCTCACTCTAGTTGGAGTGAGGGGTGGATGTAGATTGCGGACTGCAATCGAACCATCTAAAAATCGAGTGCCTCCTCTGTGGTTTGCTATTGATTTCTGTGCTATTCATCTGCTTGTCCCTTTGCCTTCAAGTGATCAGTTCTTCACTCTCATCTATATTTCTCTGTGTACGGGTTAAGAAGGAGCATTAGCAGTAGAATCTATTTTTCGCCTAAGTTTCTACAAATTGGGAGTGATCTATTCATCCCCCCCCTTCTATATCACTCTTGCTGCGCTAACAGTAGCCGGAGGGGGGGCGCGGTCTCCAAGATCCAAACAATTATGTACAAATTTTAAAACTTATATTAATTTTGCCAAACATATTAGCGATCATTTACATCAATTTTAAAAAATAAGTTAGAATTTAAGATAAACTAATTTTTTAGAGTGAAATCACTTTAAGAATAAAAGTGCTCCCAAACACCCTATAAGGGGTTGAAGAATAAGAAGTTGGTCTCATGGCAGATCACGATAACGAGGTACATTCTAGTGATGACTATCTTACCTAAAATGAATGTGATAATGATATCTGCTATGATGATTTATACAACGCATTCAAAGAGATATATAATAATTTTAAAAGGCAAAGAAAGTAGTTAAAATGTTAAAATCAGAAAAATGTAAAAACATAGAGTTAGCTGAAGTACTGAAAAACACTGCATTAATTACTAAAAATAAAGAATTAAAAGAAACCCTAAAATGAAGATAATTGGAACTATAAGGCACTATAAAACGTCTAAACAAGTATTAGAGGGATCTTAAGAACATAAGACAAAAATATGTCTCCTAAAGGCAATAATTTAAAGTTCTAGATGATAAGAACTTAAAGTTAACAAATGAAAACAAAAACTTAAAAATGGCCCTAGAAAAATATACTCGGGGACAATTGGCACTGTAACTCATTCTTAAATCTCAAAATAAGAACTTTAAGAAAGAAGGAATAGGATATAAGCCACCTAAAAATGCAAACTCACCAATTCTGTTAGAAATATCCACCCTCCAAATCTCTAAATCTTCTAATGCATCTGCGTGTACATGTTATGTATCCAGCTTGTAGAGAACCAAATTTAAAAAGAATTAATAATTGAGAAAATGAAAATTTCTAGAATAAAATAAGAATAATTTCCATGTAATTATAAGGAGCTATATGAATAAATTTAGAAATTGTAATTTAGTGATTCGGCTAATATTAAAAGTCTTAATGGACTTAAAAAATACTATTTAATTCAAAGTTTTTAAATGCCCTAATTCTAAATGGATTAAATAAGCTAAAACTCAACTAAATGGGCCTTAAATCAAAATTAACTCATAACCAATGGGGATTAGGTCGTTCTCTATAGAAACGCTAGGCTAATTAGGGTTTATCTCGTGCTAGGTGGCCTAGATAAGATAAGGGTTTAAAATTTTCAGAGGTTTTTCCTATCTAGAGTTCCTTAACCTAAATTAGGACTCTAGGTGGTAGAAATCCAATAAATAGGACCCCATATAGCCTCCCTAGCCAACCTTAGCTCGTGGGAGAAGGCTTCTAGGCATGGGAGGATCATGCTAGGAGGAGAAATCATGGGTTTTCTTCAAGCTTTTGTGGAGTCGTCGTTCTTCTTCCTCTTCTTCCTTAAACAACTCAAGGTAGGTGTTCTCTCGGGATAAATCCCTAATTAATGATTCAAAATCATCCATGAGCATGTCTAGCATAGTTCTGCATCGATTTCCCTAAATTTTATCTACTATATTGCACATATTTCAATGTATATGGACTAGATATCATCATTTTATGGTTTTCTTGCTGGAAATGGCTTTCTGTTTATAGTCGCGACGCTACAGGGACCGCGTTCCTGATTGTGGTGCCCCGATAGAACGCGTTCTTCAATTTAAATTTTATTAATTAAATAATTATGTTAAGATCATGGTTTCCATACTGACTGTGTTTTATATGATCACGGTACTTCTGTCGACTGCATTATGTCACGGGTTTCCAGAAACCCTAGTGTCCTTCCAGCATGATATGTTGTAGCATTGTGTCTGGTTGCATGTTTTTCATGTCTGTACGTCATTTGAACCAACTAATGTGAAAAGGGGATATGTTTAAACCATAATTTCTAAAGTCATAATCCATGTTCATCTTTCCCTTTTGATTCCATGTCTTACATTAGCTTTACTGTTCTTAGCATGTTAAAAGAGTACATAGCTTCATGTTAACCTAAAATTGGCTTATCATAGCATGATTTAACTTTATTGCATGATAGTTATATTGATTGATGATTTCATGATTTTATCATGTGATATATCATGGATATATTGATTGAAGGTTGTGTCACTCCGGTGATATTAACCTACCGTTATTGGAATGGTTTTCTGTTTCATAGGTGACCCTAATTCTTGGTGAAGTTAGGACCCTCCGCCGCATATTCCTTTCGTCGGACTAGAAATTTCTTTATTGGGACATCTGTAAATCTCCGAGAGCCTTGGCTTCCCACAAGGACGCGTAACTGGTTGTACCATAAAACCCCTTAAAACTCTGAGAATCCTATCTTGCTGGTGTAGGTCGAGGTTCAACTGGCCTTTGGACCCATGGAACGAGGTTCTGTTTGAGTTATGTTCACTTTGCCCTGAACACCGCTAACCCAGAAATCCACGTTCAGCTTTTGTTTGTGAAGGCGGTGTCCAAAGAGATCGCGCTCACATTTGTTATCAACCCTTGATTGTGGCTGACCCACTGACCGCGTTCCTCATCATGGTGTTCTTCCTGACTGCATTCTATTGGAGACATCCATCTCACATCGTCCTGGATCATCTTGCTCTGGTCGTGGCCTTATGGCCAACCACGTCTATTTAGATCGCAACACTGTTCACGACTGCGTCCATGACCCAGTTTCACAAAAATGTTTTTTTGTTTTGACTAAGTCTTATAAGTCCAAGGATTGAATGTTTCGTATACTTTTGACTTTATATTTCACAAGAATGTCGTCCCTATTACTTGTACCATGATATTCCCTTTTAAAATTGCATTCATGATATTTTTGGAACATAACTCCTTGACTTCACTTAGCCATGTCTGCAAAAATGAAATTATTAAGGGCTGTGAGTGATGGGAATCGACGTCGAGCACTAACATTTTTAATTTACATTTGTGTCCTTTTCTTTAATTTTATATCATTGGGAAAATATATGTGCAATTGTAAGGCTTTATAAGCCAAAATGTGAGTCTTTAAGTTTTAGTGGGTTTTTGTGCAAAAAGTCCAGTAGGACCAGCAAGGGGGCCCCACACTCTTTTCCATTGGTCCACCTAAGCCCTAAGGACCCATGTGGGGCTGGTCAAATACCAATGTGACTTCTAGAAGGATTCTTTCCTTCTTGGACAAGTCAAGGGGACAATGGGTGAAAAATGTCCAAGATGCCACCCCTTAAGTCAAGGGGGTGCCCCCCATTAAAATGACATTTTGTATTTTCTTTTTTTAGGCCAATTGACCACATGGGGGAAGAAAATGCTACCCCTCCCCTCTCTCCCATGAAATTCCAACCCCCTCCCCCTTCCTCCCCTTCTATATAAACCCATGTATAGTGTTTTGTAAGGTTTAATGATGAATGAATGAAAAATTATGAAATTGATTGGAGCTCCTTGAAGGGTGCGCCCCTCTCCCCTCTCTCTCTACTGTGCTTCTTCCTCCTCTAGCCTTCCATGGTGTGAGACCCATTCTATCTCCCCCTCTCATCCTCTGAATTCTGATTCTGCCGCCGCCGCTGCCATCGCACCGCCATCGCGCCGCCGCCACCATCGTCGGAGTTCTGTCCAAATCAGGATAGAACCTCAACTCTAGAATTTTATCTTTTGTTCTTGTTATCTGATCGAGTCCAAACTTTGAGGTCTTGTTCTACCTACCACCCCTAGTCTCCAGTTTAAATTTCGTGCCATTTGGACATCGTTTGATATTTTTCCCATATTTCTTGTTCCCCCCTGTAATCTGACATTCTGCATATCCACGGGACAGTGTCACCTATTCATATTTTTCCCACCCCCTTAGAAATTTCCAAAAAATCCACAAACATTCCTCAATGTGCCTCACGTTCCCCCTACCTCCCATAATTTTTTCAGCCCCTGGAAAAATTATTTACCCCTCGGTCAAAGGTCAGTTTCTGGCAGATCCCCTTCTGTCCTGAGTGTCTATAAACAGATCCATAGAAAAAATATAGTCTTGCAGAGCCTCCCAATTCTCATACTTTCATTGGATCGAGCTGAAAACAATATATGTTATAGATCTGGGAGTCCTCTTTCCAACGCCACCGGTCTTGCCTCGATCTGATTCCGGATCTGTGAGAATTAATTCTTGCCGCCGAGGCGTGCAAATCTGTTCCCTGTGCAGGTCTGAAATAGCAGTCCGGGAGAAATTCACAAAAAAATACCAAAGGTCAACTTCTGGAGCCGCCACTTCATGTAGTCGTTCAGGGACATCCTGCCAACGTTCCAGCCAAGCGGTGCCTTCTGATGATCTCAGGAAGGTGACGTTCCTTTGGAAGCCGCGCCTTGCTGTCCAGCGAGTCAGAATCAAGTCGGCACAGTACCGAGTCGGCGCAGGACCGAGTCGGACCAGCAGGCCGAGTTCACTCCGAACGCACCTCCGGATTGCTGCCCGTCAACCCAGGGTCGGTCCTCCCAAGCCCACTTGTAGCCCTTTACCTCCCTGCGTAGAGTGGGTAATATAGTTCACTGCTGTAATTAAATTTTAACCGTTGTTACCGGGAGTTACCGTACTTGGCTGGGAAGTCTTCCCCACGCCCGGAGCGTGGAGGTAAACTCGCTACCCTCCTCGTAGGCATTTGCTTTACCCGTATATTTTTGAATGCCGCTGCATGTGATAGGTAACTATCTCGATATCCATTTTTTATCATCGTTACGAGAGAGTGAGTGTGACCCGTCCCGTGACTCGATCCGAGTACACACGGAAAACCGATACCCGAGACTCACTGTCAGTTTCTCAACCGTGCACGGTCCAGCGTTTCCCTCGCATAGGGATGATCGCGAGCTAGAGTCCCAGGTCGCGTGTCTGTCCCGCATCAGTTTGGTATCAGAGCGCCAGTTGAGTGTAGGGTGTTTAAAATAAAAAAAAAGAGTCATTTAAGTCTAAGTCGGTCTAAGGTTGCATCCGCATACCATTGTTCGGTATATAAAAAGGTGTCGCCCGACCGTTAGGTTACGCCTATCGGAGAGGTGATTCACTCGCGTGAGAGGATCTTCGGATCCCCGGACTCTGCCAGGTACCGGATCTTGGTTGTGTCTAGGTTGGTAGTCGAGTCTCATTCCAACTTTGCATTAGTTAGGGTCGTGTCTAGTGTTTTGTCCGAGTGTCGGCATGGCCATCCACTAGCTTCCCCATGTCCCATGGATTACCAAGGGCCCGCATCTTATGCATGGTGGCGATACTACCTAAGATGGGAAAATCACCCGGACCACCCCCGTAGACCCTTAGCCCGGGATTTCTATGACTCCGAAAACCCGAGTGACTACCGAGAGTGGGAAGCCGTTATGGACGACTACTTTGAGTGTTACATTATGTCCGGTCCCATGCAAGTCAACTTTGCCAAAATGTGACTTTTCTATGAAGCCGTCGAAACATGGAGGGACATCAAATACTTCCGGGAAGATAGGAGACTAAGGCCCATCTAGTCATGGTGGGATATAAAGAGAGCGCTTAGGAGGGTCTACCTTCCCCGCCCACCTACCTCCAACCACGGGGGTCATACCACTAGCCAACCCCACCAACTCACCCACAATCAAGTGGTCCACACCTCCAACCAACCCCGCTCCTTCACCTGCATCCAAGCCCACCAAAGTACTCCCAATCAAGTGGCCCGCCCAGTCGCCTCCAACCAACCTCCCCTTGGCACCTCCGTCCCATCCCACCCAAGCACCTCCAACCAAGTGGAAGCCCCACTTATAGCCGAGCCTAGGTCCACACCCGGGCCGAGAGACGAAGAGCGAGTCCACCACGAGGCCCTTACTCCAACCCGCACCTTTGCCGAACTCTTGAAAATGTTTACGGACCGGTTGGATAGGATTGAAAGGACACGTGCTCCTTCACCACCCGTGAGTGCTCCATTGTTACCATCCACTTCCGACCCTCATCCGGAGCCATCATATTTGGAGCCACCAAAGCCCGAGCCACCCGTATTTCTAACGGGTACACTTTTCATCGCCGAGCCGCTTCTTAGTTGGCTCAAGGATGGCTTGGTCCCACCTCCTTATCCATCCATGGACCCCACCCTACCATTAGTGTCGGTCAACTCATTCCATACCACATTTCAGTCTAGTCACCATGTTGATACCTTGGATGACCTTGTTATGGGATTAGACTCGCAATGGAAGTTGACGCACTCATTGGCCCGAGGCTTCGACCAACCCACTAGTCGTACCTTCACTCATCCGGCCTTCGGGTCCACTACCTCCGTGTGCACCGTGGGTTGTGTCACCACGGAGATTCTTCTATTCCTCCCTATGCCGGCCAAGCCCGACTTCATTCCCTTTTGCCCAAGGGAGGAATCTTATTTTCTAAACATGATCACCGTCCCACCTATCACAATGCATGAAGGTGACCATCCACACCTTCAAGACTACCACACATGGGGCCGTGACTTGTGGGAACCCACCACAAGGGGTCATACCTTCTTTGATCCCTTTGACCCATTCCCTAGTGGGCCCCTTGACCCACCATATATACTTCACTTCTTCGAGGGAGTCTACTACCACACCCCTACCCCACGGGCCAGGTCATCTATACCCACCAAGCCCGTTCTCGATACACCTACACTCGGTTCTCCTAGCCCTCTCAAGTCTCCCAAATCCAAAGGGCCATCCATGCATGACTGGGTCATACTTGGACGTCTAGGTGTTCCCCATGCCACTAACCGCCAGTTGCATAACATGCATGCATGGCACACATTCGGGTGTCCTGGTCCACCCTTGCATGTCTAGGGTCTTGTGTGTATGTGGATACATCGAGTCGAGTCGGTTTTGTACGCTCGCATTGTTAGCCCCTTTCGAGTATGATACTTGTCAGACTTTGGGATCGGTTCTACTTCACATATCGGATCTAGTCACATAAGTGATCCAGCGGCGATTCCTAGTGAGTCTTTGAGCCGCCTCCCTTCATTTGAGAGTGACCCCACCTCGGAGTGTCCACCTCTAGCCTCCTCCCCAGCAACATGTGCATATCGAATCTATACGGGATGAGTAGGTGTCGATTACTTGGAGTGAAGTGTACTCCGCGCTTCCAGATTCGGTGACGCAACCGCCGGAGCTACTCGAGCAGCCGCCCCCTTACTCGACGGGGTCGAGTTCTTCCCACCCGGGGAGAGTTGATGGGAATCGACGCCGAGCACTGACATTTTTAATTTACATTTGTATCCTTTTCTTTATTTTTATATCCTTGGGAAAACATATGTGCAATTGTAAGGCTTTATAAGCTAAAATGTGAGTCTTTAGGTTTTAGTGGGTTTTTGTGCAAAAAGTCCAGTAGGACTAGCAAGGGGCCCCCACACTCTTTCCCATTGGTCCACCTAAGCCCTAGGGACCCATGTGGGGCTGGTCAAATACCAAGGTGGCTTCTAGAATGATTCTTTCCTTCTTGGACAAGTCAAGGGGACAATGGGTGAAAAATGTCCAAGATGCCTCCCTGTGGACGCACTTTTCGTTCGTCTATTATGCTCGTCTGTTCGGGAATGGTTGATTTGTCTATTAAGTGCGTGGGCATGCCAGTCACAAAGTGACAATTTGTTCAGGCTCCGAAGAGCCCATGGTGCGCTCGATCTGACTTCGTTAGACGATTGTGTGGTTCATGTCGGGACCAAAACCCGCCGCGCCATAAAGGTCGTGGTGTCATTTACATCCCCCATACGAGGGAACACCCTTGATTAATCGCCGGGATTCAGGGCCTCATGGCCAAGAAATTAATCGCCGGGTCGTGGTGTCATTTACATCCCCCATACGGTCAGAAACCATCAAGTCTATTGGCCCGGTGCAAGATCAAGCTGCGACCATACTGCGGTGGGCCCCCCGCGGTCGAAGTCTGGCTCACATGAGCGTCATTAATATTTCCGATGCCAAGGGGTAATGAGGGAATATCCCTTGAATCGGCTGAAAAGCCATGTGCCTAGGGAAGCGGACGTTCGAAACGTGTCGGTCATTCGGGAGACCGTTTAATATTTAGATGGGTGTCCGGCTTGAGAGTATCATAATCGTCGCAGGAGGACTTGGAACATATGTATGCTGTGATACGGCAAATACATTATTCCAGGACACTGAAAACATTCGGTTAAATCTCGATTAGTGTAGCAGGAAACTAGCGAATTTATTGGCCCGGTGCGAGATCGAGTCGGGACCATACCGGGGGCGCCTCC
This sequence comes from Amorphophallus konjac, assembly GCA_022559845.1. NCBI lineage: Eukaryota > Viridiplantae > Streptophyta > Magnoliopsida > Alismatales > Araceae > Amorphophallus > Amorphophallus konjac. The sequence goes on along the minus strand of CM040117.1, from coordinate 4,653,475 downwards.
AGCGGCCCAAATGGGGCTTGCGTGGGCATCATTAATGTTCCTGGTGCCGGAGGGCAACGGGGAAGAGTCCCAGGACTAGATTCCAAAACCAAAACGTGCTCGAGGGGAACGAGCTGTAAGCCGAAGATATGGGTCATGCCATGACCATAATCGGGACAGGCTCGAGGTCTAAGCGTGGCCCACGAAGGCCTCATTGATATTCCCATGCGTAGGGTCTAGGGATGACAAAAGTTGTCTCGTTTTGTTCAGATCTTGTTGGTCGCTCACGGACCATTTTATGTTTGGACAAAGGTCCGTATCGAAGGTGCGACGTAAACGGAGACAAAGCCGTTCAAATGTATGCCGAGTTCACGGTAATCTCAATGAAAGAGCGGGGACGAATCCCAACGGGAAAGTGTCCGATTTGATGGACTATCGGCCCAAAGCAATGTCGGGTTATGACCGTATCGGGATGGCTCCCAAGGTCCGAATCTGACTTGGAGGGGCGGCGTCAATATTCCCTTTATACCGGGTCTCGAGGAGAACGAGGCTGCGAAGCGGATCTCATCGTTTTATTATTATTTAGAATTTTACCATTATTATTTGTTGATTTATGTATATCTTTGAATGAGTTCGTTATTACTATTTATTTATTTTTTTCTCGTGATTTATTCATTCATTATTGTTATTGTTAGGTTTGTTTGTTTTTTATTCTTTGTTCGTTTTATTATCATTCATTTGCTTGTCGTGTTTCGTTAAGTTTGTTATTATTATTTATTTTGGTTATCATTTATTTATTTATCATTCTTATTGAGTTTGTTATTATTATTCATTCATTTTTGTTATCGTTTATTTGTCTATTTATTATTATAATTTTTTTAGCTTATTATTATTATTACTTATTTCTTTATTATTCTTATTTACTTATTCATTTTTTGAATTTGTTATTATTTTTTATTATTATTATCATTATTGTTTGTTATTATTTCTCCCTCTTCTTTTGAGTTTGCTGTTATTATCATTATTTTATTTTTTGTATCATTATTTGTTTATTTATTATGTTTTCTTTTAGCTTATTATCTTTATTATTATCATTAGTTCTGGTGTACCGCTGGGTCAAGGGAGTGTGCCGCTGAGGGCCAGGGGAGCGTGCCGCTGAGGGCCAAGGGCGTGCCGCTGGAGGCAGGTGGGGGTGAGTGTGCCGATGGGGCACTTACGGAGAGTGCCGCTGGAAGGCGACAGGAGTGTGCCGCTGAGGCGTGGGCACGTGAGGGGTTTTCTTTTGGTTTCTTTTATTCTTGACATGCAAGTGAAAGGGGTTTGAGTTGGGTTTATTCATTCATATAGACCATGTTTGAGGTTATGTTCGGTGGACCGGGCATCAGGATGTGAATGCTCGGTTATTCGGGATCTCCGGGGTTCTTTGGTTACTTCGGCAAAGTCGTTGCATTAATGTTTTATCGTTCCCCTTTTTGCATTATTACTTCTCTTTTATGATTGTTGTTGTTAAGTTAATTCTGACAAGAATTCGGCAGCATCTACCCTTGACCCGGGGCGTAAGGGAGATGTAGGGAACGCGCCCACATGGAGTGGCAGAACCCGACAATTGGAGGTGGGCGCCCGAGAGCGGAAACACCTTAATAAAACCTCAGAAAACTCGGAGGAAATGGCAAACGGGAAACACTTGGTTGATGCAGCCTAAGGATACCCTGACTGGAAGGGAGAGGGAGAGGCATGCCAGGTAGAGGCAGGCCAAGGGTGTGCCGCTGGGGCACAGATGGGGTGTGCCGCTGGAGGCTGAAGTAGGTGTGCCGCTGGGCGGCCAAGGAAGGTGTGCCGCTGGCAGCCAGGAAAGGTGTGCCGCAGGCGGCCAGGAAAGGTGCGTCACTAAAGGCCGCCAGTGGTGAAAGCAGGCCGCTGAGAGGCCAGGGGGGGTACCTCCCCACGGGCTAACGGGCAAGGTTGAAATGCAGAGGGGGGAAGATTACTGCCGGAGGCCAAACCGATAGGGAAGAAGAGGGGGAGGAAAACAGACAGAGACGGTGGGGAAACCCAAAGAGCAAGGCTTTTCATTCACAAAGAACGGGAGGCCACAGAGGGCCAATACATCGTAGGGAGAAAGAGAAGGGGGACAACAGTAAAGATAAAAGGAAGGGGAAAAAGGAAATGAAAATACAAGGTGGGAAGGGGAACGGGGCATAAGCTCCTCCCCTCCAAAACCTCACTCTCTCTTCTTCTCTTCTCTCTTTTCCCTCTCTTCTTCTTTGCGTGGACGACAGTGGCGGGTGGACGAAGCGGCAGGAAGGGGGAGGCGGAGCCTCCCCTCCTCTTCTTTCTTCTCTACTTCTCTTCCCCTCTTCCCTCTTCTTCTCTTCTGCCTGTGTGTGTGGCTCCCTCTTCTTTTTTGTCTCCTCCTCTTCCTCTCTCTGTTCACAGCGAAGGAGAGGGGTTTTTATACCCCACACGGCGGAAGCCTTCGAAGGCGGGAGGCGTCCGAAGTGCATTTAATGGGAGTTGACTCCCTTGTCCTGGGTGGCAGGAGGAGTAGGCAACGTGGCCCAATCCCCGGCCGACACCTCGGGCAGCCCACTGCGCGCCAAGGATTCATAGGGCGTGGGCATCACGTCGTCCTGCCGGAGCGTGCCGATGAACGGGCTGGACACTGTGCCACTGGAAGACACAGCAAGCGTGTCGTTGAAGAGGGCTAAAGGCGTGCCGCTGAAGGGCTGCCAAAGTGTGCCGCTGAAGGCCACCAAAGCCGTGCCACTGAAGGCCAAAGGGGTGTACCGCTGAAGGGTCAAAAGGCTGTGCCGCTGAAGGGCCGAAAGGGCGTGCCGCTGAGGGACCTTGGGGGTGTGCCGCTGAAGGCCAAGGGCGTGCCGCTGAGAGGGGCCAGGGGCGTGCCGCTGAGAGGGCCCAGGGGCGTGCCGCTGAAGGACCTTGGGGGTGTGCCGCTGAGAGGGGCCAAGGGCATGCCGCTGAAGGGCCTTGGGCGTGCCGTTGAACGGCTAAATGGGAAGTTTTGAGCCCGTTGTGCGCACGAGTTGTGGCCCGTTTGATTTTCTTCGAGGCCCATGGATTGTGGGGATCTTGGTGGTTGATTTCTCTTCACTATCGTGACTCCGGAGACGGCTTCACGGCAGTGTGCATATTTGGGGAGTCTGGGTGACTAGTCTCTCCGGGGCTTCTTCACTCGGTGCCATTGTTGATGCTGGGCCGAGCAGGATATCTGTGCGTGCAATTTTTTTGGTGTGCACAAATGCCCCCCACCCACGGGTAGCGCAGGCGAAGGATGAGCCGGGCGGTGCCCGCGGGTGTACTGGTCTCTTTTCTCTTTGTCGGCACTGACGGGGTGTCAGGAGCTGACGGGGCATGCTTGTCTCTTCTCCTCTTCATCAGTGTCGACAGGGCGTCGGGAGCTGCAGTTGCGTGTTGGTCTCTTCTTCTCTTTTGCATCAGTACCGATAGGGTGTCGGGAGCTGACATGGTTTGTTGATCTGTTTGTCTCTTCATCATCAGTGCCGACGGGGTGTCGGGAGCTGACGTGGTTTGTTGATCTCTTTGTCTCTTCATCAGTGCCGACAGGGCGCTGGGAGCCGACCTGGTTTGTTGGTCTCTTTGTCTCTTTGTCAGTGCCGATAGGGCGTCGGGAGCTGACCTGATTTGTTGGTCTCTTTGTCTCTTTGTCAGCGCCGACAGGGTGCCGGGAGCTGACCTAGTTTGTTGGTCTCTTTGTCTCTTCGTCAGCGTCGACAGGGTGCCGGGAGTTGACCTGGTTTGTTGGCCTCTTTGTCTCTTCGTCAGTGTCGACAGGGTGCCGGGAGCTGACCTGGTTTGTTGGTCTCTTCTTCTCTTCATCAGTGCCGACGGGGTGGCGGGAACTGACGTAGTATGTTTGTCTCTTCTTCTCTTCATCATCAGTGCCGACAGGGTGCCGGGAGTTGACCTGGTTTGTTGGTCTCTTTGTCTCTTCGTCAGTGTCGACAGAGCGTCGGGAGCTGACATGCTCTGTTGGTCTCTTTCTCTCTTCGTCAGTGCCAACAGAGTGCCGAGAGCTGACATGGTTTGTTTGTCTCTTCTTCTCTTATTTTTCTTCTCTTCTCTTTTCTCCTCTTCTATATTCCCTTGCACGTAAACATGGGGTGAGAATCTATTTAGTGTCCTCAAATCAGGGAAGCGGGATGTAGAAGCCGAAATTTGGGGAGCAGGCTGCCAGAGCCAGACTTAGGAAAGCGGGCCATGGGGGCCAAGGTAAGCAGGCTACAAGAGCCAAAGTTGGGAAGCAGGCTATAAAAGCCAAAGGGAGGCAGGCCAGAAGAGCCAAAGGGAGGCAGGCCAGAAGAGCCAAAGTCGGGAAGTGTGCCGCGGAGGCCGAATTGGGGGAGCAGCTTATAAAGCCAAGGATATTGGGAAGCGGGCTGCAAGAGCCAAAATTATGGGAAGTGAGCCACGAAGGCCGAATTCTGGGAAGCAGGCTATGAGAGCCGAATTCTGGGAAGCAGGCTGCAAGAGCCAAAGATATTGGGAAGCAGGCTGCAGGAGCCAAAATTATGGGAAGCGGGCCGTGAAGGCTGAATTCTGGGAAGCAGGCTATGAGAGCCGAATTCCGGGAAGCAGGCTGCAAGAGCCAAAGATATTGGGAAGCGGGCTGCAAGAGCCAAAATTGAAGCGGCCCGTGAAGGTCGAATTCTAGGAAGCAGGCTATGAGAGCCAGAATTGGGAAGCAGGCCACGAGGGCCCAAAGGGAAGTAGGCTATGAAGGCCGAGGGGACGCAGGCTACAGAAGTCAAATCGGGGAAGCAGGCCACAAGAGCCAAAATTAGGAAGCGGGCTGCAGGAGCCGAGATTATGGACAGCGGGCCGTGAAGGCCGAATTCTGGGAAGCAGGCAGTGAAGGCCGAATTCTGGGAAGTAGGTTGCAAGAGCCAAAGATGTTGGGAAGCGGACTGCAAGAGCCGAAATTGGGAAGCAGGCTATGAAAGCCCAAATCGGGGAAGCGGACTATAGAAGCCGGAGTTGGGAGATTAACGAGCCGTGAGGACAAGAGGTAGGTCATGGGGGCCAAGATTGGGCTCTACGAGCCAGCGCAGGGAAAGTAGGCTTCGATAGTCGAAATTGAGTTTATTTTATACACACATTTTTATTATTTATTATTTATTATATATATGTATATATATATATTACTATATATACTTTTTTATTCAAGCATGCAAGCATTCATTAGCATGCATATCATAGATATGAGTAAGGCAGCTCCCTCTATAGGGGATAGGATAGGGACATCGCCCGTAATTCGTAGATGCGGTGCGGGCGGCGAGGCACAATTGAGGGGTGGTGCACCCGTCAAGAGGATATCGCATGTCTTGCATGCATAGCCTAAATTCACGCATTTCACCCGAGGTAATTCTATGTGGTGTGACAGTGCAAATGTGTGAACAAAAAGCCCTAACCATAGAGATATGCAGGTTTTCCTGGTGACACTCAAGGACCACTCTAGTGCCTACACATTAGTTCCAGGCTCTCGACTTTTGGTAACTTCACACAGCCCCCATTTGTTTATTTTGATAGCGAATTTCACCGTTCGACGCAAGTCTCCTCATGTGTCTCAATGGGGATTCCCGACTACTAGGATTTGTCCTTATTGTGATTCGCTTCACCATTTCGTGCGAGTCTCCTCATTTGTTTCAGTGGAGATTTCCGGCTACTCGGATCCGCGTTTCTCTCTCTCTTCTTTTTTTTTCTCTTCTCTTCTCTCTCTTTTTTTTTACAGTGGGGGTAGGTAGCTTTTTCCACACGATTACCTTTCACGCGAGTGCAGGAATTCAAGTCTCCGTAGAGTGCTAAGAAGAAATTCGGGCAATCCCTATAGTCGAAGGCTATTGAACACATTAAGTGCTAAGTGTGAGAGCGTTGCCTCAGGTTTATTTTGTGAGTTGGGCTTAGCGATTCAGCCATGACTCTTCCTCTTGACGTGTGCACCTACCATAATCGGGTTCCCTTTGAGCGTGCGCCGTGACGCCCGTGCATCCAGAATCGGGGCGATATTATTTAGCAAGGAAGCACGGTCCTAGAAAATTCCAAGGAGGTGTATTATTCTATATTAAGCAACCATGCAAGCAAGACAATCATGCATTCTCTTCTTTCTTTTCTCTTTCTTTTTTTTGTGTTCGTTTTGTTGTTTTCATTTTATTTTCTTTTTGTTTGTTTTTTTTTGCATAAGAAAATATTACTATTACGTATAAGTGTAGTGGTAGTAAAGGTATTAGGGAAGCAGACCACGAACGGCTGAAAGGACATTAGGGAAGCGGGCCGTGAAGGCCGAAGTTGATATTGGAAGTAGGCCACAATAGCCAAAAATCGAGGAGAGCGGGCTGCGAGAGCCAAATTATGGGAATCATGCTGCAGGAGTCGAAGTTGGGAAGCGGGCTGCAGGGGCCGAAGTTACGGGAAGCGTGCCGTGAAGGCTAAATTCTGGGAAGCAGGTCGTAAAGGCTAAATTCTGGGAAGCAAGCTGCGAGAGCCAAAGATATTGGGAAGCGGGCTGCACAAGCCGAAATTGGGAAGCGGGCCGGGAAGGCCGAATTCTGGGAAGCAGGCCGCAAGGGCCGAATTCTGGGAAGTAGGCTGCAAGGGCCGAATTCTGGGAAGCAGGTTGCAAGAGCCAAAGATATTGGGAAGCGGGCTGCAAAAGCCAAAATTGGGAAGCGGGCCGTGAAGGCAGAATTATGGGAAGCAGGCCGTAAAGGCCGAATTCTGGGAAGCAGGCTGCGAGAGCCAAAGATATTGGGAAGCGGGCTACAGAAGCCAAAATTGGGAAGCGGGCCGTGAAGGCCGAATTCTGGGAAGCAGGCTGCGAGAGCCAAAGATATTGGGAAGTGGGCTGCAAAAGCTGAAATTGGGAAGCGGGCCGTGAAGGCCGAGTTCTGGGAAGCACGCCGTAAAGGCCGAATTCTGGGAAGCAAGCTGCGAGAGCCAAAGATATTGGGAAGCGGGCTGCAGGAGCCAAAATTATGGGAAGAGAGCCGTAGGGGCCGATGTTACGGGAAGCGGGCCGTGAAGGCCGAATTCTGGGAAGCAGGCCGTAAAGGCCGAATTCTGGGAAGCAGGCTGCGAGAGCCAAAGATATTGGGAAGCGAGTTGCAAAAGCCAAAATTGGGAAGCAGGTCGTGAAGGCCGAGTTCTGGGAAGCATGCCGTAAAGGCCAAATTCTGGGAAGCAGGCTGCGAGAGCCAAAGATATTGGGAAGCGGGTTGCAGGAGCCGAAATTATGGGAAGCGAGCCGTAGGGGCCGAAGTTACGGGAAGCGGGCCGTGAAGGCCGAATTCTGGGAAGCAGGCCGTAAAGGCCAAATTCTGGGAAGCAGGCTGCGAGAGCCAAAGATATTGGGAAGCGGGCTGCAGAAGTCAAAATTGGGAAGCGGGCCGTGAATGCCGAATTCTGGGAAGCAGGCCGCAAGGGCCGAATTCTGGGAAGCAGGCCGCAAGGGCCGAATTCTGGGAAGCAGGCTGCGAGAGCCAGAGATATTGGGAAGTGGGCTGTAAAAGCCAAAATTGGGAAGCGGGCCGTGAAGGCCGAGTTCTGGGAAGCAGGCCGTAAAGGCCGAATTCTGGGAAGCAGGATGCGCGAGCCAAAGATATTGGGAAGCGGGCTGCAGGAGCCAAAATTATGGGAAGCGAGCCATAGGGGCCGAAGTTACGGGAAGCGAGCCGTGAAGGCCGAATTCTGGGAAGCAGGCTACGAGAGCCAAAGATATTGGGAAGCGGGCTGCAAAAGCCGAAATTGGGAAGCGGGCCATGAAGGCCGAGTTCTGGGAAGCAGGCCGTAAAGGCCGAATTCTGGGAAGCAGGCTGCGAGAGCCAAAGATATTGGGAAGCAGGCTGCAGGAGCCGAAATTATGGGAAGCGAGCCGTAGGGGCCAAAGTTACGGGAAGCGGGCCGTGAAGGCCGAATTCTGGGAAGCCGGCCGTAAAGGCCGAATTCTGGGAAACAGGCTGCGAGAGCCAAAGATATTGGGAAGCGGGCTGCAGAAGCCAAAATTGGGAAGCGGGCCGTGAAGGCCGAATTCTGGGAAGCAGGCCGTAAGGGCCGAATTCTGGGAAGCAGGCTGCGAGAGCCAAAGATATTGGGAAGCGGGCTACAGGAGCCGAAATTATGAGAAGCGAGCCGTGAAGGCCAAATTCTGGGAAGCAGGCCGTGAAGGCCGAATTCTGGGAAGCAGGCTATGAGAGCCGAAGATATTGGGAAGTAGACTAAAAAGCCAAGGGATATTGGGAGCAGGCTGACAAGCCGAGAGATGTTAGGAGTAGGCTGTAAAGCCGAAAAGATATTGAAGAGCGCGGTGGGACGGGTGGATTAATACTGATAGTGGGCCTTGGCCAGAATAACTGAGCCAAAGGGCGTCGGGTAGTAGGATACGAGAGCCGAGGAGAAGGGTTTGTGAAGCGGTGGGTTCGGAGACCACGTCTGCCTCATGCCTCTCTCTCTCTCTCTCTTTTTTGTGCGAAGAGGCGGGTACAAAGACCATGTCTGCCTCATGTCTCCTTTTTTCCTTCTCTTCTTCTTTTGTGTGGGGAGGCAGGTGTGAAGACCATGTTCGCCTCGCGGCTGTTCTTTCTCTTCTTCTCTTCTTCTTTTATGGGAAGAGGCGGGCTCGGGGACCACGTCTGCCTCATGTGTATTCTTTCTTTTCTCCTCTTCTTTTGTGTGATTAGACGGGCTCGGGGACCACGTCTACCTCATGTGTATTCTTTCTTTTCTCCTCTTCTTTTGTGTGATTAGACGGGCTCGGGGACCACGTCTGCCTCATGTGTCTTTTCTTCCTTTTCTTCTCTTCTTCTTTTGCGTGGAGAGGCGGGTGCAAAGACCACGTGTGTCTCGTGACTCTTCTTTCTCTTCTTCTCTTCTTCCTTTGTAGAGAGGCAGGTGCAAAGACCATGTTTGCCTCATGTATGCTTTTTTTCTCTCTTCTCTTCTTCTTTTGCAAAGAGACAGGTGCAAAGACCATGTTTGCCTCATGTCTCTTTTTTTTTCTTCTCTTCTTTTATGTGATGAGACGGGCTCGAGGACCACGTCTGCCTCATGCCTGTCTTTTTCTTTATTCTGCTCTTCTTTTCTCATTGATGCTTCCATACTGGAGTGTATTTCTCTTAATGTGCCCCCAGGTTGGGGTGTAGCTTCATTTGGTATGCATCCCCCCTGAGGGGGTGTGTTTTGCCTCTTCGCTTCTGTGCCCCCAGGCGGGGTGTATTTTTTTGGCTTCTATGTCCCCAGACCAGGGTGTGTTTTTTTTAATGCCCCCGAGGCAGGGTGTAGCTCTCTTCAAATGCCCTAATGGTGGGGTATACTCTTCACGGCTTCTATGCCCCCAGGCGGGGTATGTTTCTTCTTCATATACTCCTGGTACGGGGTGTAGCTCTCTTCAAATGCCCCCAGGATGGGGGTGTATCTTTTGCTTCTTATGCCCCCCTGAGGCCGGGGTGAATCTTTTGCTCCTTACGCCCCCCTGAGGCGGGGGTGTATCTCTTTACGGCTTCTGTGCCCCCGAAGCAGGGTATGTTGTTTCTTCAAATGCCGCTTGGGCGGAGTATATCATTCTTCTTATGCTCCCAGATCGGGATGTATGTCTCTTTGTTTCTGTGCCCCGGGTCGGGGTAGATGCTTCTTCTTCTTATGCGCCAAGGGCGGAGCGTATTTTTGTGCCCCCTGACTGGGGTAGGTGCTTCTGCTTCTTATGCGCCAAGGGCGGAGTGTATTTTTGTGCCCCCAGGCTGGGGTAGGTGCTTCTGCTTCTTATGCGCCACGGGCGGAGTGTATTTTTGTGCCCCCAGGCTGGGGTAGGTGCTTCTGCTTCTTATGCGCCAAGGGCGGAGTGTATTTTTGTGCCCCCAGGCTGGGTTAGGTGCTTCTGCTTCTTATGCGCCAAGGGCGGAGTGTATTTTTATGCCCCCAAGCTGGGGTAGGTGCTTCTGCTTCTTATGCGCCAAGGGCGGAGTGTATTTTTATGCCCCCAGGCTGGGGTAGGTGCTTCTGCTTCTTATGCGCCAAGGGCGGAGTGTGTCTCTTTCTGTGCCCCTAGGCTGGGGTACATTCTTCATGTTTCTCATACCCTTTTCGCAGGGCGTATTCTCTTGCTTCTCATGTCCCTGGATCGGGACGTATGTTTCTTCTTCTGACGCCCCTAGGTTGGGGTATATTCTTTCTTCATGTGCTCCTAGGTCAGGATGTATGCCTCTTTACTTCGGTGCCCCCGGGTGGAGGTGTACTCTGTCTCTTTGCTTCTGCGTCCCCCAGGCGGGGTATGTTTCTTCTTCAAATGCCCCTGAGCCAGCGCACATTCTTTATGGCTTCTATGCCCCCTGGCGGGGTATATTTCTTCTTCAAATACCCCTAAGCCGGGGCGTGTTCTTTATGGCTTCTATGCCCCCTGGCGGGGTATGTTTCTTCTTCAAATACCCCTAGGCCGGGGTGGACTTCTCTTCATATGCCCCTGAGTCGGGGCGCGCTCTTTATAGCTTCTAGGCCCTCGAGGCGAGGTATGCTTCTTCAAATACCCCTAAGACGGGGGTGTGATTCCTGACTTCATATGCCCCCGACGTGGGGTATATCTTTTGTTTCTTATGCTCCCGAGCCGGGATGTATCCTCTTGGCCTCATATGCTGCCGAGGCGAGGGGTATGTTGCTTCATGTGCCCCCCGGAGGGAATGCATTTTACCTCTACTGCCCCGTGGCGGGGCATATATCTTGGCTTCTTATGCCCCCAAGGTGGGTTGTGTTTTCTTCTTGTGCCCCCAGAGTGGGGTATATCTTTCACTTCTTATGCCCCCCCCTGAGGCGGGGTGAAGTCTTTGCTTCAAATGCCCCTAAGACAGGGTGTGTTCTTATACTTTTTGCGCCCCTCAGGGCGAGGTGCATTCCTCTCCATATGCCCCTAGTATGGGGTGTGCTTTTGTTTCATATGCCCCCAGGCCGGGGTACGTTCCTTCTTCATATACCCCTAAGCCAGGGTGAGTTTCTTTTTTTGTGTGTCCCCAGGCCGGGGTGAATTCTTTTCTTCATATGCCCCCATGGCGGGGTATGTCTTTTGCTTCAGGTGCCCCCATATCGGGGTGTATTTCTTCTTCAAATGCCCCTAAGCCGGGGTGCAACTCTATTTCCTCTTATGTCCCCAGGTCGGGGCGGATTCTTCTTCAAATGCCCCGAAGCCGGGGTGTAGCTTTTGCTTTGTGTGCCCCTCAGTCGGGGTGAATTCTCTTCATGTGCCCCTGGGAATGGGGTGTATTTCTTTTTTTGCCTCCTATGCTCCCGTAGCAGGGTATATATCTTCTTCTCATCCCCCATGGCGGGGTATGTGCACGCTCTCTTCGGGAGTGGTGGCCGTGCTTGGCCTCATTGCTATAAAGCATTCCCCATAGCGGGTAACCATTCACCAAGCTACAATTGTGGCTCGCTGGGTCTTTTAACAACCACTCGGGGGCCGTTTTGTGCCGGATGGATGCAGCAGGAAGGAGGAACGAGCGGGGTCATTGCACCGCGGACTCGGGACCTCCTAGAGTCGGGCGGGATGCCGGGTTTCTTCTTGCTCTTTCAGTCGGCGATGCTGGCCAACTTTTCTTCCTTTCTTCTTTATTTCTCCCCTTTTTTGTATGATTGACCAAGGTGGAGGTGCAGGAGAGCACTCACCCCCTCAGGGAGGGGATGAGTGGTTCGCTCCACCGCATCAACCCCACAGTGGTAATCTTTGTTCAACACGGGTCTTGACGGACGTGGCCGTACAACCCTCGCCAATTCTTTCTCTTCTTTTTTTTTGCTTCTTTCTTTTCTCTCTTTTTTTTTTGCTTCTTTTCTTCTCTTCTTCTTTTCTTCTTTTCTTCTCTTTCTTCTTGAGGGAAACGGGGGAGGGTTTGATTTCCCCTCCCTTCTCTTCTCTTTCTCTTCTCTTCTCTTCCCCTTTTTATAACAGCCCCCATGATTCCTGGAAGCCGCATATGCTTCGAAGCAGCATCCTCGAGGCCACGAAGGCAGCTGCACCGAGTCTGACTTCTCTTTTTTTTATAGGACTGGCGGAGACAGCACCTGCAATTCATCAAAGCAGACAAACATCGTTTATTATGGGGCTATGAGGCCCTGAATCCTGGCGAAGAGATGAAGGGTGGTTTGGTCCCACCGGGCATGCCAGACTTGTGGACGCACTTTTCGTTTGTCTATTATGCTCATCTGTTTGGGAATGGTTGATTCGTCTATTAAGTGCGTGGGCGTGCCAGTCACAAAGTGACAATTTGTTCAGGCTCCGAAAAGCCCATGGTGCGCTCGATCTGACTTCGTCAGACGATTGTGTGGTTCGTGTCGGGACCAAAACCCGCCGCGTCATAAAGGTCGTGGCGTCATTTACATCCCCCATACGAGGGAACACCCTTGATTAATCATCGGGATTCAGGGTCTCATGGCCAATAAATTAATCGCATGAAAGGTCTATTACGAGGTATTGAAATCTTCACGCGAGGGCGAGAAGAAAACCATTCGCGGTCATGTCGGTCGTGTACTGACCATTTAATGTTTGGACGAATGTCCGGCTTGAGAAAAGCACGATCGTCATGGGAGAACCGGAGCATATGTATGCCAGGATACGGCAAATTTATTGTTCAGAAGAACGGAAAACGTTCGGCTAAATCTCGGTTAGAGCGGTCAGAAACCAATAAGTCTGTTGGCCCGGTGCAAGATCAAGCTGCGACCATACTGCGGTGGGCCCCCCGCGGTCGAAGTCTGGCTAACATGAGCGTCATTAATATTTCCGGTGCCAAGGGGCAACGAGGGAATATCCCTTGAATCGGCTGAAAAGCCCTATGTCTAGGGAAGCGGACGTTCGAAACGTGTTGGTCATTCGGGAGACCGTTTAATATTCGGACGGGTGTCCGGCTTGAGAGTATCATAATCGTCGCAGGAGGACCTGGAACATATGTATGCTGTGATACGGCAAATACATTATTCTGAGACAGTGAAAACATTCGGTTAAATCTTGATTAGTGTAGCAGGAAACTAGCAAATTTATTGGCTCAGTGCGAGATCGAGTCGGGACCATACCGGGGGCGCCTCCCGCGGTCCAAACGAGGCTTGCGTGGGCATCATTAATGTTCCTGGTGCCGGAGGGCAACGGGGAAGAGTCCCGGGACTAGATTCCAAAACCAAAACGTGCTCGAGGGAAACGAGCTATAAGCCGAAGATGTGGGTCATGCCATGACCATAATCGGGACAGGCCCGAGGTCTAAGCGTGGCCCACGAAGGGCTCATTGATATTTCCATGCGTAGGGTCTAGGGATGACAAAAGTTGTCTCGTTTCGTTCAGATCTTGTTGGTCGCTCACGGACCATTTTATGTTCGGACAAAGGTCCGTATCTAAGGTGCGACGTAAACGGAGACAAAGCCGTTCAAATGTATGCCGAGTTCACGGCAATCTCAATGAAAGAGCAGGAACGAATCCCAACGGGAAAGCGTCCGATTTGATGGGCTATCGGCCCAAAGCAATGTCGGGTTATGACCGTATCGGGATGTCTCCCAAGGTCCGAATCCGACTTGGAGGGGCGGCGTCAATATTCCCTTTATACTGGGTCTCGAGGAGAACGAGGCTGCGAAGCGGATCTCATCGTTTTATTATTATTTAGAATTTTACCATTATTATTTGTTGATTTATGTATATCTTTAAATGAGTTCGTTATTACTATTTATTTATTTTTTTCTCGTGATTTATTCATTCATTATTGTTATTGTTAGGTTTATTTTTTCTATTGTTTGTTTGTTTTATTATCATTCATTTGCTTGTCGTGTTTCGTTAAGTTTGTTATTATTATTTATTTTGGTTATCATTTATTTATTTATCATTCTTATTGAGTTTGTTATTATTATTCATTCATTTTTGTTATCGTTTATTTGTCTATTTATTATTATTATTATTTTTTAGCTTATTATTATTATTACTTATTTCTTTATTATTCTTATTTACTTATTCATTTTTTGAATTTGTTATTATTTATTATTATTATTATTATCATTATTGTTTGTTATTATTTCTCCCTCTTCTTTTGAGTTTGCTGTTATTATCATTATTTTATTTTTTGCATCATTATTTGTTTATTTATTATGTTTTCTTTTAGCTTATTATCTTTATTATTATCATTATTTCTGGTGTACCGCTGGGTCAAGGGAGTGTGCCGCTGAGGGCCAGGGGAGCGTGCCGCTGAAAGCCAAGGGAGTGTGCCGTTGAGGGCCAGTGGAGCGTGCCGCTAAGGGCCAAGGGAGTGTGATGCTGAGGGCCAGGGGAGCGTGCCGCTGAGGGCCGAAGGAGCGTCCCGCTGAGGGCCAGGGGAGCGTGCCGCTGAGGGCCATGAGTGTGCTGCTGGGGCACTTACGGAGAGTGCCCTGGAAGGCGACAGGAGTGTGCCGCTGAGACGTGGGCACGTGAGTGGTTTTCTTTTTGTTTTCTTTTATTCTTGACATGCAAGTGAAAGGGGTTTGAGTTGGGTTTATTCATTCATATAGACCATGTTTGAGGTTATGTTCGGTGGACCAGGCAGCAGGATGTGAATGCTCGGTTATTCGGGATCTCCGGGGTTCTTTGGTTACTTTGGCAAAGTCGTTGCATTAATGTTTTATCGTTCCCCTTTTTGCATTATTACTTCTCTTTTATGATTGTTGTTGTTAAGTTAATTCTGACAAGAATTCGGCAGCATCTACCCGTGACCCGGGGCGTAAGGGAGATGCAGGGAACATGCCCACATGGAGTGGCGGAACCCGACAATTGGAGGTGGGCGCCTGAGAGCGGCAACACCCTAATAAAACCTCAGAAAACTCGGAGGAACGACAAACGGGAAACACTTGGTTGATGCAGCCTAAGGATACCCGGACTGGAAGGGAGAGGGCCAGGCATGCCAAGTAGAGGCAGGCCAAGGGTGTGCCGCTAGGGCACAGATGGGGTGTGCCGCTGGAGGCTGAAGTAGGTGTGCCGCTAGGCGGCCAAGGAAGGTGTGCCGCTGGCGGCCAGGAAAGGTGTGCCACTTAAGGACCCAGGGGTGAAAGCAGGCCGCTGAGAGGCCAGGGGGGGTAACTCCCCACGGGCTAACGGGCAAGGTTGAAACGCAGAGGGGGGAAGATTACTGCCGGAGGCCAAACCGATAGGGAAGAAGAGGGGGAGGAAAACAGATAGAGACGGTGGGGAAACCCAAAGAGCAAGGCTTTTCATTCACAAAGAACGGGAGGCCACAGAGGGCCAATACATCGTAGGGAGAAAGAGAAGGGGGACAACAGCAAAGAAAAAAGGAAGGGGAAAAAGGAAATGAAAATACAAGGTGGGAAGGGGAACGGAGCATAAGCTCCTCCCCTCCCAGACCTCACTCCTCTCTTCTTCTCCTCTCTTTTCCCTCTCTTCTTCTTTGCGTGGACGACGGTGGCGGGTGGACGGAGCGGCAGGAAGGGGGAGGCGGAGCCTCCCCTCCTCTTCTTTCTTCTCTTCTTCTCTTCCCCTCTTTCCTCTTCTTCTCTTCTGCCTGTGTGTATGGCTCCCTCTTCTTTTTTGTCTCCTCCTCTTCCTCTCTCTGTTCGCAGCGAAGGAGAGGGGTTTTTATACCCCACACGGCGGAAGCCTTCGAAGGCGGGAGGCGTCCGAAGTGCATTTATAGGGAGTTGACTCCCTTGTCCTGGGTGGCAGGAGGAGTAGGCAACATGGCCCAATCCCCGGCCGACACCTCGGGTAGCCCACTGCACGCCAGGGATTCATAGGGCGCGGGCATCACATCGTCCTGCCGGAGCGTGCCATTGAACGGGCTGGACACTGTGCCACTGGAAGACACAGCAAGCGTGTCGTTGAAGAGGGCTAAAGGCGTGCCGCTGAAGGGCTGCCAAAGTGTGCCGCTGAAGGCCACCAAAGCCGTGCCGCTAAAGGCCAAAGGGGTGTGCCGCTGAAAGGCCAAAAGGCTGTGCCGCTGAAGGGCCGAAAGGGCGTGCCGCTGAGGGACCTTGGGGGTGTGCCGCTGAAGGACCTTGGGGGTGTGCCGCTGAAGGCCAAGGGTGTGCCGCTGAGAGGGGCCAGGGGCGTGCTGCTGAAGGACCTTGGGGGTGTGCCGCTGAAGGCCAAGGGCGTACCGCTGAGAGGGGCCAGGGGAGTGCCACTGAGAGAGGCCAGGGGCGTGCCGCTGAAGGACCTTGGGGGTGTGCCGCTGAAGGCCAAGGGCGTGCCGCTGAGAGGGGCCATGGGCGTGCCGTTGAAGGACCTTGGGCATGCCGTTGAATAGCTAAATGGGCAGTTTTGAGCCCGTTGTTGTTGACACCCGTTTTAGCCCACAAGTTGTGTCATTTCTCTTATTCATCATTTTTGATGTCCTGAATTAGCCATTATTTTGGAGCTTCCTCGGATGGATTTCAAGCCCACTTTTACCATTCCCTATCCTTTGAGTCTTGGAGATCATGATTTCTTAGAGCCCTGGAGCTTATCTTATCAAATTCTGGCTTCTAAGTCAACTTACGGTCCATTTAGGCCGGCTTCTCTCAAGTAATCGGCTCTCTCTCACTGACCAGTCCTGAAAGTGATTCCTTTTCACCCTCTTCCAGTCCTATATTCAAAAAGTTTTCTTCACGAAAGTTGTTCCTCTTTCAAATATATACAACTTCTTCTTCTACGCCGTTGGCCAGTTCTGCCCCGATTGTGAGCTATTGGCATTTTTCCGGTGTGCTGTGTTGTTCACCTATGTCCCAGAATTTTCCTCTCTCTTACAGCCCCATTTTCTCTCTCTTACAATCATTTTCTCAAATTTATTTCTTCATGAAAGTTGTTCCTCTCTCAGTTATCTACAATTTCTTCTTCTACCACTTTCGCTAGTTCTACACCGTTTGAGAGATACGCTTCAATTTCTGAAGTCACGCACAGTCTGCCCAGAATCTGTCTCCATCAATGTGACGGCCCTATACAGGTGCGTTACATTAGTGTGACGGTCCTACGATAGACCGTCACACCGAAACTTGCCCGAAGCACCATGTTCAACACCCAGAATGTGGCGGTCCTACCCTAGACCGTTAGAGTCCATGTGACGGTTTAGTTTGGGTGCGTTACACCGAAACTTATCCGAAATCATCCCGTTCGACCCCTAGAGTGTGACGGACCTACCCTAGTACGTTACATCACTCTAACGGTCTGCCGATAGACCGTTACATACACCTGAGAGTCCAATTCGTGCTGGACTCTGTTCCGTTTCTATGCGCCGTGGCCCCCTTGCAGAGTCCATAACTTCTTGAATTCTACTCCGAATTGAGCGCTGTTTGTTCCTATGGTTTCTCCTTGGTATTATCTTGAATTTGGTTCATAGAAATCAAATTTTCAATGCCTATATCTCTCGGGAGCTGGGTCACAAGATCAGGATTTAAGTATCCTAGTTCAACTAAAACTCTGTAGATAAGGCTCCGGGGCTACCTTCCAAGAGCCATATCTTCTAGAATCCTCCTCTGAATTGATCCCCATTTGTTCCTATCTCTTGTCCTTAATATTATCTCGAGTTTGATCTAGAGAACTCGATTTATCTTGAACTCTATCTCCGAGAACTGTGATAAGAAGATGAGGCTTTCTTACAAAACTCTATAAAAATTACCCAGTTCGTAGTCGCGACGGGGGGCTCTTTCCGGACGTGGGGCGAAGCCATGCTGCAACTCCAACTTAATCCTTCAACCCTATCTTGAAGAGGGAAGTATTGGCTTTCAATTCCATCCTTCTGGGCTTGATTTCATGGTCTACACTCTTAGTTCTAGTCTCCTCAAAATCACAAATCATCATAGTTTTCTGCACTTTCTGCTACACATGCGTTTTTCTCCGTTTTGCATCATTGATTTCTCTCTATTCTCTCAATCAAATCTCGTGATTTCAAATCTCATGCATGCACAACACACCCACCTATCTTTTGCACCCTTCCACAGGGGTTAAAAACCTCCCCGGTGCATTCTCCCCCTTTTATTCATACTATTTTATCACTTTGGGCAGATTTCTACACTTCATGTTCTAATGGATTTTTGCCTTTGTGTTTCATCTTTGTTTTGCAGGAGAGCATGAATACAACGTGAGGCCCTCTTCATCTAGCCGGCTGGAAGGAGAGGAGGTCGATCCCATACCATTCCCCGCATCCCGTTCTTAAGCACGATCAAGTCTTCATCCCTTTCCGAGGTACACGGCGCCGTTGCACTCCTTTCTTCATCCTTACGGCGTTGTTAATCCTTGGTGGCGATCACGGTTAGTATTTCTATCCTTTCATCCCCCTTGTCTTTGATTCACATGTTTATGCATGTATGCATTTAAACGGGGCGGGATAGGAATCTAATTAAAAAAACAAATCAACAGTTGTGCGCACGAGTTGTGGCCCGTTTGATTTTCTTCGAGGCCCATGGATTGTGGGGCTCTTGGTGGTTGATTTCTCTTCACTGTCGTGACTCCGGAGATGGCTTCACGGTAGTGTGCATATTTGGGGAGTCTGGGTGACTAGTCTCTCCGGGGTTTCTTCACTCGGTGCCGTTGTTGATGCTGGGCCGAGCAGGATATCTGTGCGTGCAATTTTTTTGGTGTCCACACTCCCCTTAAGTCAAGGGGGTGCCCCCCCATTAAAATGATATTTTGTATTTTCTTTTTTTAGGCCAATTGACCACATGGGAGAAGAAAATGCTACCCCTCCCCTCTCTCTCATAAAATTCCAACCCCCTCTCCCTTCCTCCCCTTCTATATAAACCCATGTATAGTGTTTTGTAAGGTTTAATAATGAATGAATGAAAAATTGTGAAATTGATTGGAGCTCCATGAAGGGTGCGCCCCTCTCCCCTCTCTCTCTACTGTGCTTCTTCCTCCTCCAGCCTTCCAGGGTGTGAGACCCATTCTATCTCCCCCTCTCATCCTCTGAATTCTGATTCTGTCGCCGCCGCCGCCATCGCACCGCCATCGCGCCGCCGCCACCATCATCGGAGTTATGTCCAAATAAGGATAGAACCTCAACTCTGGAATTTTATCTTTTGTTCTTGTTATCTGATCAAGCCCAACCTTTGAGGGCTTGTTCTAGCTGCCACCCCTAGTCTTCAGTTTAAATTTCGTGCCATTTGGACATCGTTTGATATTTTTCCCATATTTCTTGTTCCCCCCTGTAATCTGTCATTCTGCAGATCCACGGGATAGTGTCACCTATTCGTATTTTTCTCACCCCCTTAGAAGTTTTTAGAAAATCCACAAAAATTCCTCCGTGTTCCTCACGTTCCCCCCTACCTCCCATAACTTTTTCCGCTCTTGGAAAAATCATTTACAACTCGGTCAAAGGTCCGTTTCAGGCAGATCCCCTTCTGTCCTTAGTGTCTATAAACAGATCCATAGAAAAAACACAGTCTTGCAGAGCCTCCTAATTCTCATTCTTTCGTTGGATCGAGCTGAAAACAATATATGTTGTATATCTGGGAGTCCTCTTTCCAACTCCACCAGTCTTGCCTCGATATGATTCCCGATCTGTGAGAATTAATTCTTGCCACCGAGACGTGCAAATATGTTCCCTGTGCAGGTCTGAAATAGTAGTCTGGGAGAAATTCACAAACAAATATCAAAGGTCAACTTCTGGAGCCGCCACTTCAGGTAGTCATTCAAGGATGTCCTGCCAACGTTCCAGTCAAGCGGCGCCTTTCGAAGATCTCAGGAAGGTGACGTTCCTATGAAAGTCGCGCCTTGCTATCCAGCGAGCCAGAACCGAGTCGACGCAGTACCGAGTCGGCGTAGGATCGAGTCGGACTAGCAGGCCGAGTTCGCTCCGAACGCACCTCCAGATTGCTGCCCGTCAACCTAGGGTCGGTCCTCCCGGGCCCACTTGTACCTCTTTACCTCCCTGCGTGGAGTGGGCAATATAATTCACTGATGTAATTAAATTTTAACCGTTGTTACCGAGAGTTAACGTACTTGGCCGGGAAGTCTTCCCCACGCCCGGAGCGTGGAGGTAAACTCGCTACCCTCCTCGTAGGCATTTGCTTTACCCATATATTTTTGAATGCCGCTGCATGTGATAGGTAACTAGCTCAATATCCATGTTTTATCACCGCTGCGAGAGAGTGAGTGTGACCCGTCCCGTGACTCGATCTGAGTACACACGGAAAATCGATACCCGAGACTCACTGCCGGTTTCTCAACCGCGCACGGTCCAGCGTTTCCCTCGCATAGGGACGATCGCGAGCTAGAGTCCCAGGTCACGTGTCCGTCCCGCATTGTTGAGTCCCGAAGGGTGGCAATCAAGAGGGGAGGGGTGAATTGATTGGCTAGTTAAAAACTTTTCCTTAAAAAAGACACGATTAATTAAGCATACAAGCACTAAGCCTCACACGAACATGATCTCACTTGTGAAGTCACGTGGAAATGGGTGTGTGAAGAAGATGTAAGAGGTGTACACTCTACTCACCGAGAAGCCCACTTGTTAAGATAACGAAGATACAAACCACAATTGAACGCACCGAGTTTTTAGGTGGTTCGGGTACACTGCAGTGTCCCCTACGTCCACCCCTCACACTTGAGGATTAAGACTTCACTATGAGTTAGCCACACACACGCTGTGAAGAACAGCAACAACACACACGGTAACCAACTTTGGTCACCACACACAGCTCGTGTCACAGATACGAGCACACACACTCACAAGAACATTTAATGGGTTTAAAAAATAACAACAAGAACTCCACATAAGATATAGAAATGAAAAGATCAGATTAAGAGACAAATGATGTGATTTAGAGCTCCCCCTTTCTCTTTTCCAAATGAGCTTTAACACTTCTGCAGGTTGATGACGACTCTGGAAGAAGAGGAAGATGAACAGTGGTTGATCTTCTGTTGCAGCTTGAATATGGAAGTAGCTTCACGTAGATGGATGATTGAAAGCTTGAGACCCTTCTTTCCCTTCACGTACAAGTATAGATTTGAGTGGAAGAACCCCTATGTGAAGCAGGAACGTCTTGTCTCTCGTTCACCTTCCCAACCGCTTCACAATGCACGATCTGTTTCCTTATATCATTAGAGTCCAATTAAAAAATGTTTAATGGCCTGAATAGTCAACAACCATGATTAGATCCAGATCCACAATTCACGGAATTGTTTGAGCTTATTTTGACTGAAAAAGAGCACTTTCGGCGCTGAAACACGAAAGTCGTAAAAGGATGCGCCGAACTCAATAATTGCATATAGAAAAATGACAAACCGAGGTGTCGACACCAGTGTCGACACCAGGTGTCGACACATGGTCGACACCAATTCCAAACCACAGGTTAAAGGCCTTAAACAAGGGATTAAGGGCTAATAAGGAGGATTAACACAATGAATTAACAAGAATTAGGCTTAAACAAATATAAACAAAATGTTGACACCAAGTGTCGACACTAGTGTCGACACTTGGTGTCGACACAACTAACAGAAATAAGAGGCGACAAGAATAACACACCTGTGTCGACATCAGGTGTCGACACAGGTGTCGACACTTGATGTCGACACACAAAAACCTGTAAACTACACTGTACAACAGGGACTAAAAAGTAACAGTAAGTGTCGACACATGTAAAAACATATTGAAAAACAACTGAAACCCCTCAAATCAAGTGAAATAAAATGTGAACAAATTATGAACCTCCACCAAGGATGTTGAAGACACTATGATTGGAGATCTTCAGGCCTGCAAAACACAAACATTTGAATCAAATTTCTTCAATTAAACTTCACACATATCATCAATCAAAGTTAACATGGTGATAAAAAAATTTGTGCATCACATGAACAATGTAATGAACAATATAGCCATTAAGCTATATATCACCACTTACCTCTCGGACTTACCTTACTTCATCATTGATGTACAAGAGTTTGGAGCTTTGACTTAAAATTAAACCAGGTGGATGAAGAGTTGATTCACTCGCATTAGTTAATCATGAACACATAAGATAACCACTTATAGAGCACATAGCAATTATTCATCATCAAAACAATCCACACATCATACCTTGGGGTTAAACAATCTCCCCCTTTTTGATGATGACAAACAAATGCTATGAGTAATGATTTAAACATAGTGGTGTAAAAGAATCACATGATAAACCATCCACAACGGTCATTTATGCAGTAAATCAAAACATATATAAAGTGAGTGTTTAGACATTCACAACCATAATAAGAAGTTCACAGCCAAACTAGTAAGCCTTTTTGTTTTAGTGGGTTTTCAGATTAAGAGTACAAAACATAGACTGACCATGCAATGAACTAAGACGACACACGGAAAAACATAAAGACATAACACACAACATGCATGACCACACAAGCATACCTAACACACATAGCACATAGATAACTATCCCCCTTTGGCAACATCAAAAAGAAGGGGGAACCACACCATCTAGAAGCAGATGCCATAAAGAGGAGCAAGACTTAAGCGAAACCGGAGTCTGGCGGAGGAGGACTTTGGCGAAAAAATTCAAATAGATCATTGAACGCCTGGCTGTGAGCATCAAATGAGGTTTTGAGAGAATCAAGGGAGCTGTTGATATTCTGAAAAGCCTCGAGATATGTGGTATGATTGAGCTTCAATTCAGCAACATCTTGGGTAAGAGTATCCACAGACTCCCGAAGCTCACCTACGTCCCCACTCAAGGTCTCCAAGGATAATTCCATCCCCTGAAAGTCATAAGCACCTGCATGGCTGCTAGAAGACCCGCCATGTGCAGTAGGAGGTGCTGCTTCTTCAGCCTCATCCGAATCATCATCAGTGTGCTTTTCTTGCATGGATTTTAAAATGCGAACAAGACGACCGTCACGGGTTCTTGCATAACCCATATTCTTGCATACAGAGTGAACGGTATAGATATCGCCTGCACGAAAGAGATGATACGGTTCCTGACTCAAAGGAATATCAAGCAAACGAAAAACTCCAGTCAAAGCTGTAGCATATGGAAGTGTCCTATTCCGATTATGATAACACCCGAGAATGTGACTATGGATAAGTGCTGGAAAATTAAATGGCCGCCTTTGTAATATACTGGAGATAATAAATATCTACAGATCGGTAACCCTATCTCGGCCACCAGCTTTGGGAATCAGAATAGTAGTCACCATATGGTGAAGAATCCGTTGCATAGGAGGAAAATAATTGGCATTCAAGCCAACAACAGATGTATCACGCATCTCTTCCCCAGTAAGCAATTTATAAACCACAGTTTCATCACATGTAGCAACCCCATAAACATCTCCATGATCAGGTAAATTAAAAGCTGCTGCTAAAAGAGACTGTGAGATTTGAAACGGTTTACCATTTACCACCATCATGTACTTGTTGCCTTGGACAACCATATTGCCATAAAATTGATGAACAAGAGAATGATATATTTTTCGATGATCAGTCATAAAGGAAATTAAATTCGGCTAAATTTGTAATAATGGTAGCAATTCAGGAAGGGCTTGCTTGAAATCTTCAAAATTCACAGCCCGTGGTCGTAAAAGCTTCCGTTCCATCATTTTAAATTGCGTAGGTATGGGTGCCTGCGAGAAGGCCTGTTGCTCTCTACTTTTTGCCCTAGTTTCCCTTTGACGACTAGATTCATCCATGGGCTTTTTGCCACTTGCAGCACGCTTGGGTGCCATGGAATAATATGCAATGGAGACTAGAATGATAGAAATAGAATGTGCTTGGTAGAACGAGACGATCTTTCTACAAGATATGATTTTATCCACTAATCAACCACACATTAAGAGCAGCAAGACTTGAACAAAGAACTAACCACAGAGGCTAGATGAGGAAGGGGGCTGCGCCACCACCGCCGCGAGACCAAGGAAGAGAGGAGGAGATGCGCAGCCCGCCGCGGTCCAACGAGGAGAGGGGAGGTGGGGATGTTGACACCCACATCGCCAGGGGCGCCCTGCCGCCGCCGCGGCCAAGAAGGGGGGAGCCGCGGGTCGACACCGCCAAAGCCCCAAAGGGGGAAGCCGCCCACGGGAGTGAAGAACAGTGTGAATGAGGGAAAAGAGATGGGGGCAAAGAAATGAGATGGGAATGTGAGTTTTAGAGCAAGGAAATGATAAGATAAAGGATTGAATGAAAAATGGGAAGATAATACTAAGGGAAATGTCGACTTAGCTGGAGTCAAGGTATCGACATATAATGTTGACATCTTAAATGAAGTTTAACAACATTTGTCGATAATAAAATTTCAGAAATGTAAGAATTAGAGATTAATCCCCAAAAATAGAATAAGATATAAAAGATTTTCGAAAGGGGATTTTAAAAGAGAATTGACAGAAAGAGGACATTCTTTGACAATATTTGTTAAAATTTCGCCTGATTCCAAAACCGACTGTCCGGAAATTAACTTAAGCTCGAACTCAGAATGGCATTACTTTATTTTCAAGAAATAGCCATAGAAAATCATGGAATTACAGTATTTTGGGTTTTTCAAATAAACATAGTCATGCAGGGATGTTTTACACACACACACACACACGTTGCAAGGCATTCATAGAACATGATCAAAATGCATGATCAAAATTTAAACAAACTAGTGGTGAAAATGCAAATGCATGAGAACAACCAGACAAATGCTAGACACTAACGACAGTCTAGATGACAAATGCCCAACTCTCTTCTAAAAGAAGTGAATTTATCTTCATTAAGGGGTTTTGTAAAGATATCAGCAATTTGATTATTTGTGTCAACAAATTTTATTTCGACGTCCCCTCTACTAACATGATCACGCAGAAAGTGATGCCTAACTTCAATATGCTTTGTGCGAGAATGATGCACTGGATTCTTAGACAGATTGATTGCAGATGTGTTGTCACATAGAATGGCAGTGTCTTTAAGTGTGATGCCAAAATCAATCACTTGTTGTTGTATCCAGAGCACTTGGGCAACACAACTTCCTACAGCCACATATTCGGCTTCGGCAGTTGATAAAGCCACAGAATTTTGTTTCTTGGAGGCCCATGAAACCAAGCAACATCCAAGGAATTGACAATACCCACTTGTGCTCTTACGGTCTATTTTGCAACCCGCGTAATCGGCATCGGAATAAGCAATTAATTCAAGACTCGAAGTACGCGGAAACCACAAACCCAATTCACAAGTACCAGCAATATATCTAAAAATTCGTTTCACGGCCGACATATGAGATTCTTTAGGATTCGATTGGAACCTAGCACACAAACATACAACATATTGAATGTCGGGCCTGCTGGCAGTCAAATACAACAAGGATCCAATCATACTCCTGAAAAGGGTCTGGTTTACTGATTTACGTTGAGGGTCTTGATCAAGTTTTAGAGAAGTGGACATTGGAGTAGGTTGTGGTTTGGTTGTTGTCAGATTGAATTTCTTCAACAACTCCAGGGCATACTTCCTTTGATTTATGAACAAGTCGTCATCCGTTTGTGTCACCTGTAATCCCAAGAAATATGTTAGCTCTCCCATACGACTCATTTCAAACTCAATCTGCATTAGTTTAGCAAAGTCTTTACTGAGGGCATCTTTAGTGGAGCCAAAAATAATGCCATCTGCATACACTTGAACGATTAGAATTTCCTTACCATTCAGTTTAGTAAAAAGATTTTGATCAACCTTACCTCGTTTGAATCCATTCTGAGTGAGAAATTCACTTAACCGTTCATACCATGCACGGGGAGCTTGCTTCAGCCCATAAAGAGCCTTATCAAGCTTATACACGTAGTCCGGATGCTCCGTATCTTCAAACCCCGACGGTTGCTCCACATACACATCCTCCTGGATATAACCATTTAAAAAAACACTTTTAACATCCATTTGAAATAATTTTATGTCATAGCAACATGCAAAAGCCAATAAAATCCTCACTGCCTCGAGTCTTGCTACAGGAGCAAAAGACTAATCAAAATCAATTCCTAGTTCCCGGCTATAACCTTGGGCCACAAGCCTAGCCTTGTTCCTAGTTACCACCCCTTGATCGTTTGTTTTGTTCCGAAAAATCCATTTTGTTCCGATCACTAAGTGGTTTCTAGGATGTGGCACAATGAACCACACTTTGTTTCTTTGAAACTGATGTAGTTCTTCTTGTATAGCCAAGATCCAAGAATCAAATTTTAAGGCATCTTCAATGGAGTGAGATTCAGATTGAGATAGTAAAGCAACGAAATCCATGTTTTCAACTTCCCTGAATGAAGACCGCGTCTTTACTCCTTCTTCTATGTTACCAATGACATCCTCTGGAGGATGGTCCTTTGCAAAGGTCCATTGTCTTGGTAGCTGTTGTTCAGCTTGAGCTTCTTGATTTTGATCATTTTCTTGTGGGTCTTTTGTTTCTTGTTTCTCAGCTCTTTCTTCCTTCTTTTGGATATCATCGTTTTCTAACTCATCATCCTGCAAAACAAATTCTTCATTAGATCTATTTGTAGATGATTCATCAACTATAACATGAGGGCTTTCTTCAACAACAAGAGTTCTCAAATTGTAAACTCGATATGCTCTTGAGTTAATAGAGTAACCAAGAAATATACCTTTGTCACTTTTAGGATCGAATTTCGCCAAGTCCATTTTACCATTGTTATGAATGTAGCAAATTTATCCAAAAGGTCTAAAGTATGAAATGTTTGGCTTCTTACCTCGGTACAACTCATATGGTGTTTTCTTCAAGAGTGGTCTTACCATAGCACGGTTGATGATGTAGCAGGCGGTGTTCACTGCTTCAGCCCAAAAATACCTTGGTAAGTTGTTTTCATTCAGCATAGTTCTGGCCATCTCAATTAAGGTCCTGTTCTTTCTTTCAACAACCCCGTTTTGTTCAGGGGTTCTTGGTGCGGAGAAGTCGTGCATATAACCTTGAGTCCTGTAAAAATTATTGAATTCATGGTTATCAAATTCTCTACCACGATCACTCCGCATGGTTTTGATATAACACCCCTTTTCATTTTGAACTTGCCTACAAAATGCTTCAAATTCCGTTAGGGCATTATTTTTATGAGAAAGAAAATATTCCCAACAGAATCTAGAGAAATCATCCACAATCACAAAACCATAAAGTTTACCACCCAAGCTATGAGTTCTACTTGGTCCAAATAGATCGATGTGGATTAATTCGAGAGGCCTTGATGTGGTTACATCATTCTTGCACTTGAATGATGTTCTTGTTTGCTTACTCATGCTGCAAGCACCACATACTCCTTCGTCATTAACCTTCAATTTAGGCAAGCCAACCACCAATTCATTTCTGGAAAGTTTAAGCAAAACATTGAAACTGGCATGCCCAAGGCGGCGATGCCACAACCAAGCATCATCGTTGTTCCTTACAACCAAACATAATTTTTCATGAGATGCATCATCCAGGTCTATCATATACACATTGTTATGCCTGAAACCAATGAACTTAATTTCATGAGTGTTTCTATTCACAACAGTACAATGGTTAGAATCAAAGATCACATTGCATCCTTTATCACATAGTTGACTGATACTTAAAAGATTGTGATGTAAACCCTTCACATGCAAGACATTCTCAATAGCGTAATTTTGATTCTTACCTATCTTACCTTCTCCAATGATTTTACCTTTGTCCTTACCACCGAATGCCACTGTCCCACCATCCTTTTCATGCAGGTCTGCAAACAAATTTTTGTTTCCAGTCATATGACGAGAGCAACCACTGTCCAAGTACCATTTGCTTCCTTGAGCTCTCAAACAGACTTGCAAAACACCACAAAAATACTTATGCAGATTTTGGTACCCAAGCAAGCTTGGGCCCTCGATGGTTAGACACATGAGGCCTTGGAGGCCGATTCATCATCCTGGCAAAATATTCATCATCAAATCTCATGGTTCTGCAATCATACATATCATGGCCCATTCTACCACAATAGAAGCAAGTAGAGAATCTATTTTCACGGTTTCTTTTCCTGTTCATATTTATAGTAGTATTATGCACATGTGTGTTTGATGATGATGGTAATGAGCTTCTTGGAATCCATGAGGTCATGAGTGTTTTAGAGTGAGATGCATTCCCTCTTTCCATTTTAGCAAGAACATTCTTCAGCTCATTAATCTCAAGTAACAAGATTTCAGTTTTCTTTTCAGCAGTTTCCTTGTACTGATTGCAAGTGATTCTTTCCAACTTTTCTTTTTCCAATTCCATTTTCAAATCTTCATGCATTTTGATAAAAGTGTTTTGATCATCACGCATGCATGAACTTTCTTCTTCAAACAATTCTATTTTGGACAAAAGAGTTTCATTTTCACATTTGAGATTATCAATTTCAGATTTCAAGGAATTGAAATTCTCACAGTGATTTTCAACATGCACAAGATGCTCAATCTTTTTTTTCAGAAGTTTATTTTCAGATTTAAATTTTTTACATTTTCCATATAATGATTCATATGCAATTTGCCATTGTTCACATGTAAGAGTTTTAGAATCAGAATCTACCTCATTTGAGACATCTTCGTCTGCCATGAAACATAGATTCTTGACGAGCTCGTCCAAGTCGCCTTCATTTTCAGATCCTTCTTCATCTTCGTCGCTCCAAGTGGCGACTATTACCTTAGGCTTCTTGAATTTTCCCTTCTTGAATCTCTTCATCAAATCAGGGCACTCACCCCGCATGTGACCAGGCTTCTTGCATTCGTAACAGATCACTTCATCCTTTTTGATGCTTTCATTTTTCTTAGGACCTTGCCTTCTTGGTCCTTTTCTGAATTGACCACCAAACTTCCTAGTATTTTTGACAAATTTTCTTGCCCTTTTGGTGATCATAGCAACAATCTCCTCATCTTCAGTGTTGGCCGAGGAGCCTTCCTCACTTTCCTCAGATTGTTGCGAGTTCACTTTCAAAGCCACGGTCGAGGCAACCTTCTTCTTTTTGTGATCTTCCTCGCTCATTTTGATGTTTATTTCATAAGTCATCAAGGAGCCAACCAGTTCGTCCAATGTCAAGGTACTGAGGTCTTTTGAATCTTCAATAACAGTGGCCTTTGTGTGCCATTGAGGTGATAAAGATCTCAGCACCTTCCTCACAAGCTCTTGATTTGAATACTCCTTTCCAAGAGCCTTCAACCCATTCGTAATTTCCATCAGCCTTGCAAACATTTCAGAGATGGATTCTTCTGGTTTCATCATGAATAACTCATAATCGCGGACCAAAAGATTTGCTTTGGTCTCCTTAACTTTAGAAGTTCCTTCGTAGATCAAGCGTAGCTTGTCCCACATTTCCTGCGCAGAAGCACACATAGAAATCCGTGAGTATTCGTTTGGATGAATAGCACACTGAATTATATTCATGGCCTTAAAGTTAGCTGAACAATTTCCGATATGTTCATCATCCCAATCATCCTCATTTTCAGGTAACTTATAAGGACCTTTGTTTATCACATTCCACACATCATACTCTTGAGCACTTTGAAAAACGTACATCCTATTTTTCCAATAAGTATAATTAGTTCCATCGAAAAACAGAGGTCTGTGAACAGAATGCCCTTCAGGCATCATCCCTCTGTTTGCCATAATGGGGATCGCACTCTTCGACCGTGTGGTCGAAACAACCAGAGACCAAAGCTCTGATACCAATTGTTGAGTCCCGAAGGGCGGCAATCAAGAGGGGAGGGGTGAATTGATTGGCTAGTTAAAAACGTTTCCTTAAAAAAGACACGATTAATTAAGCATACAAGCACTAAGCCTCACACGAACATGATCTCACTTGTGAAGTCACCTGGAAATGGGTGTGTGAAAAAGATGTAAGAGGTGTATACTCTACTCATCGAGAAGCCCACTTGTTAAGATAACGAAGATACAAACCACAATTTAACGCACAGAGTTTTTAGGTGGTTCGGGTACACTGCAGTGTCCCCTACGTCCACCCCTCACACTTGAGGATTAAGACTTCACTATGAGTGAGCCACACACACGCTATGAAGAACAGTAACAACACACACGGTAACCAACTTTGGTCACCACACACAGCTCGTGTCACAAATACGAGCACACACACTCACAAGAACATTTAATGGGTTTAACAAATAACAACAAGAACTCCACACAAGATTTAGAAATGAAAAGATCAGATTAAGAGACAAATGATGTGATTTAGAGCTCCCCCTTTCTCTTTTCCAAATGAGCTTTAACACTTCTGCAGGTTGATGACGACTCTGGAAGAAGAGGAAGATGAACAGTGGTTGATCTTCTGTTGCAGCTTGAATCTGGAAGCTGCTTCACGTAGATGGATGATTGAAAGCTTGAGACCCTTCTTTCCCTTCACGTACAAGTACAGATTTGAGTGGAAGAACCCCTATGTGAAGCAGGAACGTCTTGTCTCTCGTTCACCTTCCCAACCGCTTCACAATGCACGATCTGTTTCCTTATATCATTAGAGTCTAATTAAAAAATGTTTAATGTCCTGAATAGTCAACAAACATGATTAGATCCAGATCTACAATTTACAGAATTGTTTGAGCTTATTTTGACTAAAAAAGAGCACTTTCGGTGCTGAAACATGAAAGTCGTAAAAGGATGCGCCGAACTCAATAATTGCATATAGAAAATGACAAACCGAGGTGTCGACACCAGTGTCGACACATGGTCGACACCAATTCCAAACCACAGGTTAAATGCCTTAAACAAGGGATTAAGGGCTAATAAGGAGGATTAACACAATGAATTAACAAGAATTAGGCTTAAACAAATATAAACAAAATGTTGACGCCAAGTGTAGACACTAGTGTCGACACTTGGTGTCGACACAACTAACAGAAATAAGAGGCGACAAGAATAACATGCCTGTGTCGACATCAGGTGTCGACACTTGATGTCAACACGCAAAAACTTGTAAACTACACTGTACAACAGGGACTAAAAAGCAACAGTAAGTGTCGACACATTTAAAAACATATTGAAAAACAACTGAAACCCCTCAAATCAAGTGAAATAAAATGTGAACAAATTATGAACCTCCACCAAGGATGTTGAAGACACTATGATTGGAGATCTTCAGGCCTACAAAACACAAACATTTGAATCGAATTTCTTCAATTAAACTTCACACATTTCATCAATCAAAGTTAACATGGTGATAAAAAAATTTGTGCATCACATGAACAATGTAATGAACAATATAGCCATTAAGTTATATATCACCACTTACCTCTCGGACTTACCTTACTTCATCATTGATGTACAAGAGTTTGGAGCTTTGACTTAAAATTAAACTAGGTGGATGAAGAGTTGATTCACTCGCAATAGTTAATCATGAACACATAAGATAACCACTTTAGAGCACATAGCAATTATTCATCATCAAAACAATCCACACATCATACCTTGGGGTTAAACACGCATCAATGGGTATGCTAACAACCAATGCCTTGTAGTACTGAAGTCTATTCTGTAAACCATGGGAAAATTCTGGGTGTGGCATTTCACCAACCTCTATTATTCTATTATTATGATATTCTAACATTCTTATAATCTGTTATTTCTGTTATTATGGTAAATTGATATTTTGAAATTCTACTAATCTGTTACCTTGCTTAATGTTATTGGAATTCTAATATATTCTAGTTAATTCTATATGTTATGTTCATCTGAATCATATGTTCATTGCTCGCACTATTATCTTGTTCTTGGTTCTGTATTGGGATTGTCCCCTTTTCCTTTGAGCTTCTTATCTGTCCTTGACATTGATATTCGTTATTGATTGTCCCCTCGGATCATAGATCATATTTTGAATTGATTATGATTTTATAGCGTTCATGGCATAGCATGTTAATGTACATTGGTTAATTTGGTTAATCACTTATATCTTGCTTGGTAATTCCTGCTGAGCGTTTTTGCTCACTCCTTTTCCCTTAACATTTTTTAGGTAATAATGATGAAGATAACCAATCGAACGGGGAAGGGCAAGAGTGATGAGTGCTCTAGAGGATTTGTGTCTTTGTCATTTTATTTTCTTGAGTCAAGTCTTGTAATTTGAGTCTTTTCTTTTTCTACATTATTTGTAAGTTTGAGTCAATAAAGTGTAATAATGAGGTTTTGATATTAATAAAATTAGATGTTTAGTTATTTTCTGGTCTTATTGTGTCTTTTGTGGTTGCTCTGATTGTTCATGACTATTCACTACCACGTTCTCAGTAGTTTTTGTTGTTATCGATTCAGGGTGTGACATAAGTGGTATCAGAGGCTAGGTTTTCTTGAAATCCTAGGTTTGACCATATAGGTTGCCATAAGTGTTAGGCTCTTCCTTATTGCCACCCCGTGAGATTGGATAGACCCTTGGGTTAAGTGCTAAAAAAACTGACTTAAAACTCTTAATGAGAGTAACCTGTGACGAAAATAGTTTTCGGAAGAGCGGCGTGGGCACTGGCGGATGCTAGGGTTCCACGTTTAAGGTGGCGACCTTGGTTGGCGCCGACGGGGTCTCCCTGCCGACAGAGGGTGCTCCGTCAGCGTATAACATTGTTCGGGAAGGCAGGTCCATTGCCCAAGTTCTCGTAGCGTCGTTGGAAATCCCACGAGTGGATATTGAAGTGCACCCACCTGCGTCTACAGATAGGGGGGAGCCGGCATGCTTCTTCTCTAAGGAAGAGAGTGATGCTTCTTTGTTACCTTTCAGGTTTGTCGTGGTCGCTAAAACGGCTTAAGGACGGCCTGCGTTTCCTGAAATCCGTTCACACCTGATGCAACGATGTGGCTTGAAGGATTCCTTTGTCATAAGTGCTCTGGATAACTTTCATCTATTACTTCGCTTTAAGATGCAAGATGATTTTCTTCGTGTTCTCTTACGTGAAGCTCTCTATGTGCAAGGTAAGCTATTCAGGTTCTTTAAATGGACTCCCCTGTTCTGGCCAGATGAGGAGCCATCGGTATGTCTAGTGTGGATCGAGTTCCCCAATCTTCCTATTAATTTGTATCAAACAAAATTCTTAATGTCCATTGCTGCCAATGTTGGCCCGGTGCTTCAAGTAGCTCATACCTCAGAGTTCCTGGTGAATACCAAGGCGACTAGCGTTTGTGTTAAGTTGCAGCTTTTTAGAAATCGGCCAAACCGTGTTTGGATAGGTATGGGGCCTAAATATGGTGGGTTTTGGCAAGATATCAATTACGTTGATGTTCCTCAATACTGCCTATCATGCAAGCGGCTGGGACATGACCACGATGCCTGTAGATCCAAGTCCAAGTCGGACTACAGGATGGTAGGGAAACCTGTGGTAGAGAAGGTTTCTGAAAGCTCGCAGACTCCAGTTATTGGGAAGAATCCAGATTCTATGATATCCAGGCCTCACGCAGCTTTGCCTAGTGGTGGCGAGACTCGTCAAACTCAAGGAATACTGCCTCACTGGTGCGGACACCAGAGCACAAGAGCGGCACGAGTCAGCGAGCCATCGGTACCGTACGCGGAGCACCACCCGAGCTACAACGGCTTCTATCTGGCTCGGAGACAGCCTAGAGACTCCACATTGAGCCTTAGTATTTATCATGTTTTGGGAAATTTCATTTGTGTGCAATGTGTGTTTATTTAGTTTTATTCGATTTGTAATTTGGATTGTAAGAGGGGTTTATTTGTAATATGGGACCACCCGGGTCCCGTGGGCCCCCTACCTCTTCCCCATTGATCCACCTCATCTCTAGGGCCCATGTGGGGTCAGTCAACCTTCCAATAGTGGGCTTCTAGAAGAGTGGACCAACGGGAGGGACAAAGGGAACAAAATTTCAAAGTTGGAATGGCCTTAAGTCAAGGGGGCGCCCCCTTTATATAGTATTATATAAGGATTTGAATTTTTATTTTATTTGATTCCAAATCACATGGGAGAAATAAATTTGAACTCCCTCTTTTACCCCTCCCCAACCCTAGATCTAGGGATAGAACTAGTCTTTTTGTATTTTCTATAAGAACCTTGTATTTCTATTTTGTGTGGAATTAATGCCAAAGAAAATCAGAATTTCTCCCAAAGGAGCAAGGGCCGCCCCCTATCTCTCTCCTCTCTCCCCCTTCTGCATCTGGGAAGGCTGTGTTCTTGAGGTGTGAAGCCTCCTCTATCAGTTCCGGAGCTCGTCGTCGCCGCCGCCGCCGCCACCTTGCCGCCATCGCACCACCGTCGTGTTCGCCGGAGTTCTGTCCATCCAGGATAGATCCCCCTTCCATGAATTTCTACTCTCAGCCATGAACTCTTCTTGAGCTCAAACGTTCAGGGTGAGTTCCAGAGGTGCCCCCCACATCCCATAAAAATTGGTTGGGCTTCCAACTTCTAATTTCCATTTTTCCATTTCCGTCCATCTTTTCCTTCCAGATCTGCATGTTTTCAGTCTATATCCATAGCCACCCTCAGTTTCCCATCTCCGGACAACCTTTTGATTTTTTATGGAACACCAAAATTACTGGAGGTTCTACCCACCATCCCCAGAACCCAAGAATTTTCGTGGAATTTCCACAGGCCTCCACCTATTTTCTAAAATTCACTTTCAGATCCCTCTACAGTTCTGTCTACCTCTGTCCAGATCCGACCACCCACCAGTCTAAAATACCTTTCCCCATCCAAACCTCAACAAAACCCTTAACCAAAAATATTTCCATTTTCCTCTCTCCCCCCTCTACAATTTTGATGAAGAGCTCGAGATCTGAATCTGAGGTCTACCCCACGGTCAATGGTAGTTCTCAGGAAACTTTACTGCTGCCCTGAGATTTCGGACCCAGTCCAACAGCAACTTCAAAAATCGACTAAGGCCAGATCCGTGCATATCCAATTTGTCTCTCTAGCCCTAGATCGAACTACTTCGAAAGAGCTTTCCAACGATACCTTCTGTGCGTCGATCCGACGTCAGGATTGATCACAGCAGCCGATCTTGCAGGATCGCGCGCCGGAAAATAGAAGCAACCAATCCGTGGGTAGCAACTCCAAAGCTTGGAGATCGGAGCCGACCGGCCTCCGACCGGCGTTCCCGCCCGACCGCCTTCCAGGGAGGCGCGGCACCAGGGGTCTCCATCATAGTGGGACACACCCCAGCAGACCCGGAGGACAGAGCCATCCGTGGGCCCCACGAACCCATAGATCGCACCGTCCGGACAGCACCAAAACACAGATTCGGCACCGCCGGAGCGACATCAAGATGCTGCCCGTACGTCAACCCAATTCGCGTGACTCCCGGGATCCACAGTTGACCTATTACCTCCCTACGTGGAGTGGATCAAAATCATTGTACCACTGTAATAATTGTTAACCGGGAGTCCAGTTTTGGCCGGGGTTGTCTTCCCCACGCCGGGTGAGTGGAGGTACAATCAAAATTTCTTGGCATTACTTTACTTAGCTAGTATATGGTCGTATGCCGTTGTAAGAGCGTAGAATTCTAGCTCGTGAGTCCATGTCACCACTGTGAGCGAGAGAGTGACCCGTCCCATGGCTCGATCCGAGCATGGAAGTGAGTCGGACTACCCTTAACTCTGCCGGTTTCTTAACCGCGCACGATCCGCGTTTCCCTCGCTTGGGATGACGAGTGAGCTTACGTTTCTGTTAGCGACGTATAGCCCATAGAAGCTCTTAGTGTCTGGCCTAATGTCTCTCCCATCATATGTTACTGGTCGTGTATGCATTTAGAGTCCGAGGTCCATATCACTTAGAGTCGGTCCCCATGTCCGTCCCGCATCAGTTTGGTATCAGAGCAGGTTGAGTCTAGGGTAGTCATTGCATAAGTCTTGCACGGTCTAGGTCGAGTCTAGGATCATCATTATTTTAAAAAAAAAAGTGTTTTAAAATTGCATTTCATCCTGATAATTCGGTATCTTAAAAGGTGTTGTCCGAACGTTAGGCTACGCCTATCGGGAAGGCCGCACACTTGCAGGAGTGATCTTCGGATCGATTAACTCCGCCACGTACCAGATATTGGTTTAGGTCTAGGTGCATTTGTCAGTGTTTGCATCAGTTTGTATCTCCTAGTTAGTGTGTCACTGCATGCCCACCCGTCGAGGTACCCAATACTCGCCACCACCACCTATGGCGGATTCCCGAGCCCGTAGCTCCGATGAGTCCTCGACGGCCGAGATGTTCCGAGCCATTATGGATCGTCTTGACACGCGTATGGATGGCCTTAGTACGCGTCTAGATGGCGTAGGGACGCGTATAGAAGGGAGGATGAAAGCCCTCAAGGATCGGGCCGAATCTTCGGACCAGTCCATCCAGGGTCTTGTAGGGAGGATTGCCGTCCTCGAGAGGGCCCCAGCGACGGCGCAACCCGTGCCGACCCATGGTCAACAGGTGTCGGTTCAGCAACCTGCTGCGCCAAGAGCTCAGGCGGTAGATGTTGAGAGGCAACAGGTGCATGAGGTGGCTGACTATGCATCTGATAATGAGCAAGAGGGATATGGTCGTCGGAATCAACGACAGAATTGTGATGACAATGATGACGACCGCATTCTTAGGGGTGTGCGTGCGGACCCTCCCACTTTTAGCGGGTCCTTGGACCCGAAGGTATATTTAGATTGGGAGGCCGACATGGACCGGTACTTCGAGTGGTTTGAGATGACGGACCACCGAAGAGTTCGATACGCGAAGATGAAGCTGTATGGGCAGGCCCAAACTTATTGGACCAATGTGGAGAGCATGCTAAATCAGCGACGTCAACCCCCGATCGACACTTGGGATGACATCAAAATGAAATTGAGGGAGAAGTACCTTCATGCCTCATACCACCAACGTCTCATAGACAGATGGCAAAGTCTCTCCCAAGGGAACCGATCCGTGACCGAGTACACCGCCGAGTTTGATGAGTATTATTTGCGGTGTGGAGTTACGGAAGAGAGCACCATGACCATATCACGCTTTCGGAGAGGTCTGCGGCCAAACTATCAATAAGAACTTTTTCGCCGCAATGCGACCACTTTGGAACAAGCGTATCAGGTTGCTCTCGAATTGGAGAAATTCGAGGCCGAGTTCGAGTCTCCCCATCGGTTGGGCTCCTTTCCCTTTCGTAGTGTCGAGCCCCGTGGCTCTTCTGGCACGTATCCAAGGCCCCCATGGCCCGACCTCAGGAGCCCACTCGTCCCGAGCCTTTCGCTCCTAGGCCTCGCCCTCCACCCCCGAGGGACCTTCCTCGTCCCCAACATCTTACGGCACCCACAGCCCGTCCACCTACACCCGTACCTCCGGCCCGTCCTTTGTTGCCTTCACCTCCTATCCGTCGGGAGGATAAAGGGAAAGGACCCATGATTGGGGAGCCTAGTGGATCACGGCATCAGTGTTATCGCTGCAATGGGCTTGGCCATTTTGCCAACCAATGTCCCACCCGCCAGTCTCTTGTCATTGGGGACACACAGGCCGAGGATACTACCCCTACGGACCTCGAGTTAGTCAGCTATGAAGTAGATCCGGAGCTATCTGACAAGTACTATGAGGCCGAAAGTAATGGCCAAGATGCCCAGCATCCGGACGATACCCACTTGGGGGTCGTCAGGTGTATTCTCACCCAGCCACAGGCCAGTGATGACTGGTGACGGACCACTATCTTTCATACATTCTGTAGGCTGGGCAAGCAAGTTTGTAAGGTGATCATCGATAGTGGGAGTTGCATCAATGCAATCTCCATGGGCACTGTCTCCAGTCTTGGTCTTACACCCGTGGATCATCCTTGCCCCTATCGAGTATCATGGGTGGATTCCACCTCCATTCCGATCAGGCTACGGTGTCTGGTCCCACTGCAGTTCTGTGCCTACCATGACGATATCTGGTGTGATGTCCTCCCCATGGAGGTGGGCAACATTATTCTTGGTAGGCTATGGTTATTTGATCGAGATGCCACACTCCATGGCCGGTAGAACACATGTACCTTCGACCATGCTGGCCAACGGATTACTCCTCACCCCCATCAGCCCAAGAGCCCATCAGTTAGGGGTCCTACTGGCCCTAGTACTCCGGAGCCTTCCATCCCCGGACCCAGTACCCCATCCCCAGCTCGGGCTATGACCGTTACATCTAGCCCAGGTGAGCCCTCGACTAGGAGGTTGATGATGATTAGCTCCCGGGAAATGGAGCGGGAGGCTAGTCGGGGCTGCCCTGTATTTGCTATTACGGTCTGAGAGGTGGAGCCGAACCCCGAGGGTGAACTCCCACCCGATGTCATTCCTATTCTGCAGGAGTTCGCTGATATTTTTCCCGAGGAGCTTCCCGAGGGACTCCCACCCATGCGGGATATTTAGCATGCTATCGACCTAATTCCGGACTCCTCATTGCCCAATCTTCCCCATTATCGCATGAGTCCCACGGAACATGCCAAGCTAAAACGACAGGTCGATGAGTTGATGCAGAGAGGGTCTGTTTGGGACAGCATGAGTCCGTGTGTTGTTCTCGCATTACTCGCCCCGAAGAAGGATGGCACGTGGAGAATGTACATTGATAGCCGTGCCATCAACAAAATCACCGTGAAGTATAGGTTCCCTATTCCCCGCTTGGATGACATGCTAGACATGATGGCTGGTCCCACTATCTTCTCGAAGATTGATCTTAAGAGTGGCTACCATCAGGTGAGGATTAGGCCAGGTGATGAGTGGAAGACCGCATTCAAGACCAAGGATGGTCTCTATGAGTTGTTGGTTATGCCCTTTGGGCTGACCAATGCCCCTAGCACCTTCATGCGACTCATGACTCAGGTCCTTCGACCATTCATTGGAGTCTTTGTGGTAGTGTACTTTGATGATATCCTTATCTATAGTCGCACCACGGGGGATCACTTAGACCACCTTCGGCAGGTCTATCTACTCCTGAGGCGAGAGCAGTTGTATGCAAACCCACAGAAGTGTGCCTTCATGACACCTTAGCTTACCTTCTTGGGTTTTATTGTGTCTAGTACTGGGGTCTCCGCCGATCCGGAGAAGGTCCGGGCCATTGTTGAGTGGCCGGAACCCCGCACGGTCCATGATGTCCGCAGCTTCCATGGCCTTGCGACGTTCTATCGTCGCTTCATCCGCGTATTTAGCTCTGTCACCACCCGATCACTGATTGTATCCGGAAGGGCACATTCATGTGGATGAAGGCCGCAGATGCTGCCTTCAAGGACATCAAGGAGCGCATGACCCAGACACCTATCCTTTGATTGCCGAATTTCTCAAAGGTGTTTGAGGTCTCTTGTGATGCGTCGGGTGTTGGGATAGGAGGAGTGTTGAGTCAGGAGACCCACCCGGTCGCATATTTCAGTGAGAAGCTGAATGACGCGAAACTACGATACTCCACTTATGATAAAGAATACTAGGCAGTTGTTCAGGCTCTTAGGCATTGGAGGCACTACCTATTACATCAGGAGTTTGTCTTATACTCCGATCATGAGGCTTTGAGGTACCTCCATTCCCAAAAGAAGCTTAATGTGCGTCACAGCCGTTGGGTTGAGTATCTCCAATAGTTCACATTTGTGCTAAAACATAAGGCTGGAGTGGAGAACAAGGTGGCCGATGCCTTGAGTCGGCGAGCGTGTTTGCTTACCACCATGAGTGCCGAGGTCATAGGGTTAGAGAAGATGAGAGAGGCATATGTTGACTGTCCTGACTTCGGTCAGATTTATACCACTCTCCAGGCCCGACCCTCAAGAGACCTTGATGATTATGTGCTTCAGGAGGGTTACCTCTTTCATGGAGGCAGACTTTGTGTTCCCTGAACTTTGGTTCGAGACTTCTTAGTCTGGGAGCTACATGCGGGAGGTCTAGCCGTCCACTTTGGTCGGAACAAGACTATCGAGGCTGTTGAGCATAGATTTTATTGGCCGAGCTTGAAGCGTGATGTTGCTTATATTGTGGCTCAGTGCCGTACATGTGCTACGGCCAAGATGAAGAAGCAAAGCTCAGGCCTTTATACGCCTCTTCCCGTGCCTGATGCTCCGTGGCATGATGTTAGCATGGACTTTGTTTTGGGATTGCCATGTACCTCTAGGAAGCATGATTCGGTCTATGTGGTGGTTGACCGATTCTCGAAGATGGCCCTTTTTATTCCCTGCTCGAAGACTTTGGATGCTTCGAGGGTAGCCTGCCTATTCCTTACTCATGTGGTGTGTAAGTTTGGATTGCCTCGTACCATAGTGTCTGACCATGATGTTAGATTCAGCAGTTATTTCCTGAAGACACTATGGCATATGTTGGGTACTCACATCAAGTTTTCAACTGCATATCATCCCCAGACAGATGGTCAGACCGAGGTGGTCAATAGGAGTCTGGGTGACCTTTTGAGGTGTCTTGTCAGGGATCGTCTAGGGGATTGGGATCTCATATTACCACTAGCAGAATTTGCATATAATGATTAGGTTAACAGGTCTACCGGTATGAGTCCATTCGAGATTGTCACAGGTCGTAGGCCTAGGAAGCCAGTGGATCTTATTCCCATGCCCATCCATGCACGAGTGTCAGAGTCTGCCGAGTCGTTTGCTAGGCATGTTAGGAGTCTGCATGACGACATCTGTCGTCACATTGAGGCCAGCAATGCACTGTATAAGAAGTTAGCCGATGCCCATCGACACCACCGAGAGTTCCAGGAGGGTGAATATGTCATGATCAGGGTAAGACCTGAACGGTTTCCCTCTGGAACCGTAAAGAAATTGCAAGCTCGCGGAGCCAGTCCATTTCGAGTGTTGAAACGCGTTGGATCCAATGCGTATGTTGTGGACCTGCCCGAGGAATATGGTATAAGCTCTACTTTCAATGTGTCAGATCTAGTTGCATATAGGGACCCAGCGATGATCCCTAGTGAGCCTTTCGGGCCATCTCCTCCCATTGAGAGTGATCCCACACCTAAGTGTCCACCTTCAGCCCCCTTTCCACGGCAGCGAAAGCATATCGATCATATACTGGATGAGCAGGTGACAATTACCAGGAGTGGATCTTACCCGCGCTACCTAATGCGATGGAGAGGGTGACCCGCCACCGAGGATACTTGGATCACCCATGGAGAGTTGCAGTGGATCGATCCGGACCTACTGGAGCGGTACCAGAGTGATGCAGACCCTTACTCGACAGGCTCGAGTTTCTCCCACTCGGGGAGAATTGGTGCGGACACCAGAGCACACGAGCGACACGAGTCGGCGAGCCACCGGTACCATACGCGGAGCACCACCCGAGCTACAGCGGCTTCCATCTGGCTCGGATACAGCCTGGAGACTCCCCCTTGAGCCTTAGTATTTATCATGTTTTGGGGAATTTCATTTGTGTGTAATGTGTGTTTATTTAGTTTTATTCGGTTTGTAAGAGGGGTTTATTTGTAATATGGGACCACCCGGGTCCCGCGGGCCCCCCTACCTCTTCCCCATTGATCCACCTCATCTCTAGGGCCCATGTGGGGTCAGTCAACCTTCCAATAGTGGGCTTCTAGAAGAGTGGCCCAAGGGGGGGGACAAAGGGAACAAAATTTCAAAGTTAGAATGGCCTTAAGTCAAGGGGGCGCCCCCTTTATATAGTATTATATAAGGATTTGAATTTTTATTTTATTTGATTCCAAATCACATGGGAGAAATAAATTTGAACTCCCTCTTTTACCCCTCCCCAACCCTAGATCTAGGGATAGAACTAGTCTTTTTGTATTTTCTATAAGAACATTGTATTTCTATTTTGTGTGGAATTAATGCCAAAGAAAATCAGAATTTCTCCCAAAGGAGCAAGGGCCACCCCCTATCTCTCTCCTCTCTCCCCCTTCTGCATCTGGGAAGGCTGTGTTCTTGAGGTGTGAAGCCTCCTCTATCAGTTCCGGAGCTCATCGTCGCCGCCACCGCCGCCACCTTGCCGCCATCGCACCACCGTCGTGTTCGTCGGAGTTCTGTCCATCCAGGATAGATCCCCCTTCCATGAATTTCTACTCTCAGCCAAAAACTCTTCTTGAGCTCAAACTTTCAGGGTGAGTTCCAGAGGTGCCCCCCACGTCCCAAAAAAATTGGTTGGGCTTCCAACTTCTAATTTCCATTTTTCCATTTTCGTCCATCTTTTCCTTCCAGATCTGCCTGTTTTCAGTCTAGATCCACAGCCACCCTGAGTTCCCCATCTCCGTACCACCTTTTGATTTTTCATGGAACCCCAAAAATTACTGGAGGTTCTACCCACCATCCCCATCACCCAAAAAGTTTCGTGGAATTTTCAAAGGCCTCCACCTATTTTCTAAAATTCACTTTCAGATCCCTCTACAGTTCTATCTACCTATGTTCAGATCCAATCACCCACCAGTCTAAAATACCTTTCCCCATCCAAACCTCAATAAAACCCTTCACAATAAATATTTCCATTTTCCTCTCTCTCCCCTCTACAATTTTCATGAAGAGCTCGAGGTCTGAATCTGAGGTCTACCCTACGGTCAACGGAAGTTCTCAGGAAACTTCATGGCTGCCCTGAGATTTCAGACCCAGTCCAACAGCAACTTCAAAAATCGACTAAGGCCAGATCCGTGCAGATCCAATTTGTCTCTCTGGCCCTAGATCGAACTACTTCGAAAGAGCTTTCCAACGATACCTTCTGTGCGTCAATCCGACATCAGGATTGATCGCAGCAGCCGATCTCGCTGGATCGCGCGCCAGAAAACAGAAGCAACCAGTTCGTGGGCAGCAACTCCAAAGCTTGGAGATCGGAGCCGATCGGCCTCCGACCAGCGTTCCCGCCCGACCGCCTTCCAGGGAGGCGCGCCACCAGGGGTCTCCATCATAGTGGGACCCACCCCAGCAGACCCGAAGGACAGAGCCGTCCGTGGGCTCCACGGACCCGTAGATCGGGCCGTCTGGACAGCACCAAAACGCGGATTCGGCACCGCCGGACCGACATCAAGATGCTGCCCGTCAACCCAATTCGCGTGACTCCCGGGCCCCACATGTGACCTATTACCTCCCTGCGTGGAGTGGGTCAAAATTATTGTACCACTGTAATAATTGTTAACCGGGAGTCCAGTTTTGGCCGGGGTTGTCTTCCCCACGCCGGGTGCGTGGAGGTACGATCGTAAATTCTTGGCATTACTTTGCTTAGCTAGTATATGGTCGTATGCTGCTGTAAGAGCGTAGGATTCTAGCCCGTGAGTCCATGTCACCGCTGTGAGTGAGAGAGTGTCCCGTCCCGTGGCTCAATCTGAGCACGGAAGTGAGTCGGACTCCCCTTAACTCTGCCGGTTTCTCAACCGCGCACGATCCGCGTTTCCCTCGCTTGGGACGACGAGTGAGCTTACGTTTCTGTTAGCGACGTATAGCCCATAGGAGCTCTTAGTGTCGGGTCTAATGTCTCTCCTATCGTATGTTGCTGGTCGTGTATGCATTTAGAGTCCAAAGTCCATATCACTTAGAGTCGGTCCCCGTGTCCGTCCCGCATCACTCACACTTCTGGGTCGGGTTCTGTTCAGGGTAACTCAGAGTTGGGTACGGAACGCCAAAAGGTAGTGTAGGGAAACTGTTTTAATGATAAGGAGGATTTGGATTCATGCCCTGAGATCACTTTAGTACATCAAAAGCTTCAGGACGATGCCAACACTGGAATATCACAGGGTTTGCAGCACTCTAGAAGGGCTGATGTTAACAAGGGGAACTGTACTCAGGGCCCAGCGTTACCCTTCTTGCATGCCACGGGTATTGACAATGGACCTTCTCCTTCGGAGATGCCCCCCATGATCCTACATGATTCCTCATCGGATATCCTGCATATCTGTCACAATATTTCATGCTCCCAGGAAGCTCCTACGTTGCATGGTAATTCTTTTTCGTCAACGGATTCTCAAGGTATGGAAACTGCGACTCTTGCGGCTAAGAATAATACTTTTATGCCGCTTAATAATCTTAACCACGATACCTTAAAAGCTGGTACGGGAGGAGTAATTATGAGAGTGCATGCTCGCTCGGCTGACGGGGTTGTACCTTAATCTTGTTGATGGATTCTGCTCTTATATGGAACGTTCGTGGTATTGGTAATGGGGCGTCCAGAAGATCCTTGAGGCGGATCATCTTGAAGCTTCTACCGGCAATTGTTGCTCTTTGCGAACCCAAGGTCTCCTTTTCTAAAGCTCTTTCTTTGGCTAGGCTTATTAAGATGGATAGGGTTGCAGGTAATAATGGTGACAATTCCAAGATCTAGGATTTTTAGCAAGCTTCTGTCTCTCTCTAGGTGGTGATTTCATCTAATTAATTCATTACTCTTGGTCAATTGGAAGGGCCGTCATACTCTAGGTACTTCACTTGGATCTATGCTTCTTGTTCCAGGCTTGAACGGCGTGATCTATTTGCCTAGCTCCTGTCCTTCGGAGCTGCTGTGGATGTTCCTAGGATTATGGGCGGGGATTTTAACTGTATTACTCATTCTGCTGAAAAGAAGGGTGGGCTACCTTGCAATTTGGACGCCATGTTTGATTTTAATGCTTTCATTACTGGAGCGGGTTTGTTTGATGCTAGGTTTGTTGGCTCATCATATACCTTGACTAATAATCGTGCAGGTTCGTCATGTATTCATGCGCGGCTGGATAGAGTTCTCTTCAATGGTCCATGGCAAGCTCTCTACCCCAATGTGCAAGTGACCCATCTAAGAAGGGGTCCTTCAGATCATGCCTCTTTGGCTATCTCCTATGTCACTAATGACCGAGGCCCTAGCAGATTCGTTT
Source organism: Amorphophallus konjac (assembly GCA_022559845.1). Lineage (NCBI taxonomy): Eukaryota > Viridiplantae > Streptophyta > Magnoliopsida > Alismatales > Araceae > Amorphophallus > Amorphophallus konjac. The sequence continues at coordinate 4,608,914 of CM040117.1, read as the reverse complement.
TCCAAGAAATGTGGACCTTGCACCATGATTTCCTAGCGGTGGTTAAGGCTACTTAGGAGGGCGCTGCTGTGCATCACCCTAATGTTTTGTCCGCCTTCAGGCCAAGCTTAAAGAAACTAAGGCCAAGTTAGCTACGTGGAACAAAACTTGCTTTGGGGATGTTGCCCAGAAGTCAAAGCCGTGGAATTTGAAGTGGACATGTGCCGATCTAACTTTGATGGAGACCCATCTGAGTCTAACAGAGCTACCCTCAATGCTACTAATGCCAAGCTCCAACATGCCTTGCGATGTGAGGAGATCTTCTGGTGCCAGAAATCCAAGATCAATTGGCTGACTAATGGGGACAGGAATACTTCCTTCTACCATGCTACGGTGCAATCCAATAGAAGGAGAAACTACATCCATAGATTGAAAGTGGGTGATTCTAATAGCTGGTGCATGGACCAAGATATTATTCAAACCAAAGTGGTTGAGTTTTATCAGTAACTCCTCTCGTCTGAACCTCATAGTATTGATGATTGTCTATTACAATGTATTCCTAAACTCCTCAATGACTCTCAAAACCAGCAACTTTGTGACACACCATCTACTGAGGAGGTAAAAGAGGTGGTCTTTTTCACCCATTGCTGGACCATTATTTTTGCTGATGTTGTGGAGGCGGTGCATGGGTTTTTTGCAGGGTTCCCCCTTCCTAGAGGCACTACTTCTTCTATTATAGCTTTGGTTCCTAAGGTTTTGGAACCCGTTTCATGTGGCGACTTCCGGCCGATTAGCCTTTGTAATTTTGCATACAAGATTGTCTCGCGGATCATCTGTGCTCGCCTGATGCCTCTTCTCTCGGACATTATATCTGAACAATAAGGAGCCTTCGTTAAGGGCCGGTATATCTTAGATATTGTATCCCTCTCCCGCCACCTCATATTGGATCTCAATAGAAAGGTAAGGGGCCATAATGCATTGTTTAAATTGGATATGGCTAAAGCTTATGACATGTTGGAATGGGATTTCTTGTTCCCAGTTATGAGAAGATTTGGCTTCAGTAATCGGTTTATCTCTTACGTTGGTATGCTTCTTTCCAATTGTTGGTTCTCCGTCGCCTTTAATGGCAAGCCAGTGGGATACTTCAAGTCCACTAGAGGCCTTCGGCAAAGAGACCCGTTAGCCCCTCTCTTATTTATCATTGCCTCTGAGGCCCTGAGTAGAGGCCTCAAAGATTTATATCAGACTGGCAGCATCTAGTATTACCACTCCAGGCGCGACAGTATTGCGATCTCTCATCTCCTTTATGCTGATAATACTCTTATTTTTACTAATGCGGCCAATAGAAATTATGGAAGCCGAGGAATCCACTCAAGGAGAAGAAAACGAACTAAGCTACAGACTATCAAGCGACTAAAAATTAAGAAGGATTATGAAACATGCCAATATGAGGAAAGAGCATACGTAGGATGCTAAAGGGATGTGATCGCCAGAGGGGTTACCTCAAAGAAACGAAATAATCGCGTGTACCTTGTATTGAGCGCGGAGATTGTGAATCCTCGAGAGCGGGAAATGGCAGGTTGCTTCTTCCTCCCCCTTCGGCCGACCGATGGAGAGGGCTTTCCTCAGGTACCCTTGCAAAACAACGACAAACAAGTAACGAGTGGATCAGAAAGATGAAGGTGCGGTATTCAAATTCTAACGACGCAAGTAACGAAATGATGGCAAGACACACACCTGGTTGGTGTTGTCTTTTAAACCCCTCTCGGACACGAGTAGGAGGAAAATGCTTACGATGAATGGCGATTATTCCGACGTAGAAATGGGAAGAGACTCCCTCATAAAAGGCGGGGGGTAGAAGATATGATATGATGAATGCAAGATAACTAGGAAAGAAGAGGAGAGAATGGCTTATTGGATGGTCGATGGCGAGATCCGGCGGAGCTTCGGCAGCGTAGGGACGACGAGGTAGCGCGGCGGGCGAAGGCGGCCTCTCTCCTGAGAGCACGGGCACCCGAGGATCCGGCAGGACCTCCCCTACAAAACACCCACGGGTTAGGAATAGAATCCGGCAGCCTCTCGGTGCTGTTTTTCTTTCGACCTCGAACTGAGGGGGGGTAGGCCTCTATTTATAGAGGTCGGGAGGATGGGGGCGTCCAGAGGCCTGGACGCCTCCATAACTTGGATTTTCTTCAAACGACAGACTGAGCGACGGTCAGTCGATGGCCGGGGGTCGCCCGTGAGCTGGTTGATGGAGGCGTCCAGGGGCCTGGACGCCTCCATAACTTGGATTTTATTCAAACGACAGGCTGAGCAACGGTCAGTCGATGGTCGGGGGTCGCCCGTGAGCTGGTTGATGGAGGCGTCCAGGGGCCTGGACGCCTCCATAACTTGGATTTTCTTCAAACGACAGACTGAGCAACGGTCAGTCGATGGCCGGGGGTCGCCCGTGAGCTGGTTGATGGAGGCGTCCAGGGGCCTGGACGCCTCCATAACTTGGATTTTCTTCAAACGACAGACTGAAAAACGGTCAGTCGATGGCCGGGGGTCGCCCGTGAGCTGGTTGATGGAGGCATCCAGGGGCTGGACGCCTCCATAACTTGGATTTTCTTCAAACGACAGACTGATCAACGGTCAGTCGATGGCCGGGGGTCGCCCGTGAGCTGGTTGATGGAGGCGTCCAGGGGCTTGGACGCCTCCATGATGACCCCCGGATTTCCCCGAAAAGGGCGTCGGCAGTCGTCCGTTAGGCATTTTCCTTGTCCCGGCAACTTCTGATGCATCTGATTGATGTTGATGTCGTTCGAATGCCGCATGATTTCCACAACGAGGCGGTTTTCGGATGCCGAAGGAGCGTTACGCTACTCGCCTAGAAGACGAGAGAAGACTCAAAGATAGGAAACACTCAAGTGATTCAAAAATGTGAAATCCGCTGCGGGGCATCGCGTGGTAATATGAGATTTTCTCAGGGGACGTCAGGAATAGCGTGTCTACAGCTGCCCCGCCTTGGCGTCTGCTTTGCAAGGGAGTGACACGTAATGGAATGGTATCGAAGTGGAATGAAATGGAGCAGGAATGGACTGATAAGTTGATGCCAAGGTGTGATGAGACACGCTTTTGACATGACTGTTTAGAATCTTTACTGTAGTTTCAATGAGGCGACCTTGAAGAAGGTCTTTCGAATTTGACGATTGTTTGGACGGAAATCAAATAAGGGAGGGTGAGATGTACGCTCAGGCACGAAAATAAAGGAGACCAACTTCTCGGTGTGGAAGTACCTGGGTCATAAACCTGTAGGTTTCAAATTTGGGGAGCGGTTACCAGCCAATGTGGAAGTGCTACGGCCAAGGTGGGTCAAACAAGGTAAAAAGCAAAGGAATATCTGAGGGTCTGTCCAAACAAGGGTCTCGTTTGGAAGGGCAGCGTAGGGCCGTTTCAAGGAAACTCAGTATTTCATTCAGAATGGAATATCTCATATTTGTTAGAAATGAAGCACAACGGCTTTCGCAATCGAATCACTTGAATGATCTTCCGCAATAGACTCAAAGTCCTATATGAATGCATGCTGGGTTTAAAGAAAAATTTAAAACAAACTAGAATAGAAAATAGCCAAGGATAATATCGTCAACTCGTTAAGAATGGGTCAGGATACCGATCTAGTGAGCTGATACTGAGCTGGGGCCCGTTTATCCACGCACCGACTCACTGAATGGAACCGTCGTTCCCACGTTATCACCAGTTAACGACCTATCCGTACAACCCAAATTCTTCTGGAATCATCACTGTTTTTGTTGAAGGGGAACTCAAATCCCAGATTCGTTCGGGTCGCAAGGTCCTTGACGTATTCTAATAGCGTAAATATTATATAGTATGATGCATGACATGGGGGACCAAACACTGAAGGATGGTATATAAGATAGGGCGAAAAACGTCCGTTGGTAAAACCTGCACAGACCATCATAGATTAAATACATCAAAAAGTAGCAGAAATATAACAGAATCGTGCCACAGTACAAGGATAAAACACTGACGATTTGACCACTCATGTGACACGTCTCATCCCATAGCACCTCTCCTTTCCTATAAGTACCTCCCTTAGGCTAGTTTATTCAAATGTACCAAGGGGAGTTTTGAAGGTTCAGGAGGAGGAGAAGAGGAGGGTCTAGGGATTTCATGATGGAAGGAGAGTCTTCCAACGTTATGAAGAGGGGCAGGCCTAGCAGTGAGATCAGGCGACTTTCTAACCTCGAGGGTCATCTGAGTGGGACAATCCAGTCGCATATGGTAAGTTGATTCATTTCAAATTTACTGCATGAACTATGTTCTCACTTTCCTTCCTTTCTCTTCTTCTTTCCAGCCGTATCCACTCTTTCCGGGCCCGAGGAAGTTTTCCAAACTGCCATGGCTTTCAGAGCTAACTTCCAACATCTCCATTGGCATGAGGGCTATACTCTCGAAGTGGAATCTTCAGGGACTCCTTATTCATGCCAAACACTACGAGAGAATCCGCATGGACTGGGCGTCTATGGGCGCATTAGTGGAGATCTGACATCCCCAGACCCACACTTTCATCTTCCCGACGTTCGAGATTACCATTCTCCTTGAGGAGGTGGAACTTCTGCTCGGATTGAAGAAATTCAAGAGTGACAGGAAGGTGAAGGCTATGCGGATGCTGACCCGGGGGACTTCCGAGAGCGTCCTTGGAAGCTTCATGCCACCCGACGCAGCTAGAAAGGTCCGTACTCAAAAGGGAATTGATTTGCAAAGGCTCACGGAGTGCGTTATGGATGCCCTGAGAGGGTCACCAGATGATGACTATTTGGAAGGAATCATGAAAGGGTTCACCATTTGTCTGGCGGGCGCTCTCTTGTTCCCTCATACCGACAACATAGTGGAAGAAACCCAACTGAGTGCTATCTGCGGGATCTGGAGTGGAAAGAGTGTGGGACCTGCCATCCTTGCCTACCTTTACAGCGGTCTTACCGCCTCGAGCATGAGTAGGCCTCCTTTTGATTGCACACTTGTTCTGAGTTGCTGGGTCGATTTGCACTTCAAATCCGACCACTGTGAGGGGATGCCGACTGCTTCGAAGCTTTTCCAACAAAGCCCCCTTTATCACATAGCCGATGTGTTAGGCTTCGGAGGCACCGTGACGATGTTCCGTGGCTTAAAGAGGCGTGAGGACTGGCGGTCTCACTTTCGAACCATGACACAAAACTTCTTCACTTGCACACCGGCATGTCTACTCTTACTTGAACTCCTCATGAGGTCTTCTCTCGAAATTGAACTCCAACTGATCGGCGCGACCGAGTTTGTCCTTTACAACGCGCATCAGTGCTGCGTCCAGGTCGGCCTTCCACGTCACTCATTCCCACTGCTGACCGGGATCGTTCCTTTGAAGAAAAGGGAGCTGGGCACGGAAGCGGATGCGAAGGTAGCGAAGGCCGTTAAAGCACCCTGGAAGATAAGTGTTGCGGGAAAGGCCTTACCACACATGGGGGAAGAATGTGAGCTGTGGAGAGCTTATGTAACCAAACTGGGGAAGTTAAGGCCTAAGGCGCCTAAGCCCCTGATGTAGCCTGCTCTGCTTTCTGATGAAATAAAATCTGGCATTTGGCATTTTGGACCATTATTCCCTTAATTATTATTTTTTATGATTTTTCTTTTTTCTTTTTCTTTTATGTTTTCTCTCTCTCCCTTTTTGTGTTCTCGTTTATATATATATACATATACACTTTTTATTTTAATGGGGGCGTCCAGAGGCCTGGACGTCCCTATAATTTCTTTTTTATTATTTTTTTTGTTGAATTTTTTTTATTTTGGGGGCGTCCATGGGCCTGGACTCCCCTATAATTTCTTTTTTTATTTTTTTTAAATTTTTTGTTTTGGGGGCGTCTAGGGGCCTAGACGCCACTATAATTTCTTTTTTATTTTTTTTTTTGAATTTTTTATTTTGGGGGCGTCCAGGGGCCTGGACGCCCCTATAATTTCTTTTTTATTTTTTTGAATTTTTTGTTTTGGCGGCGTCCAGGCGCCTGGACGCCCCTATAATTTCTTTTTTATTTTTTTGAATTTTTTGTTTTGGGGGCGTCCAGGCACCTGGACGCCCCTAGTTTTTTTTTTTTGAATTTTTGAAAAAAAGTAAAAAAGGTGGGGGCGTCCAGGCACCTGGACGCCCCAAAAAGGGTGATTTTCTTATATAAAGGGGGCCTCACCCCCCTTCCACTTTTACTGTTCATTCTGACGACTCATTCACTCTAAACGACCCATTCTCAGTCCCCAATGGAGCAAGGAGGCCCGAGCCAGGGTGGAGAGAAGCGGAAACGACGGGCTCGTCGTCCTAGGAGGTCGAGAGATCATGCAGAGGAGGCTGCCGCGGGGGAGGAGATTGCCGCGGGAGAGGAGATTACCGAGGAAGAGGAGGCGCCTCCTTTGGCCGTGGAGGGTCCTGCAGGCGCTGGCGACGCCGAAGAGGATGAGCACGACCCGGTAAGCCCCTCAGAACTCCAATTTGTTGGTTTAATAGGCTACACATGCGGGCGAGTGATGGTGTGGAGAAGGCCGAGGAGTGAGGGAAGGAGGCGTCCAGGGGCCTGGACGCCTCCATCCTTTCTTTTTTTATTTTATCTTGTTTTTATTATTATTTTTGCGTTATTCGTAAATAAAATAAAATAAAATCGAAATTAAGGAGGCGTCCACTGAGTTGGACGCCTTCATTATAATATATATTATTATTATTTTTTTATTTTTTATTTGTTTTTTTTTGTTTTGTTAAAATAAAATAAAGGAAAATAAAAAGAAGGTGTCCAGGGGGGTGGACGCCTTTAAATATATATATATATATTTTTTAAAATAAATAAAAAAAATAAGTAAATATTATGTACAGTGTTGTTGTTTATTATTATTCATGATGCTGATGTGTTCCTTTTTGTTTGTTTTTGTGGTGTGCAGGGCGTGATGAAGAGCCGGATCAGCTGGTCCCTAGTGGTGGCAGCGTACCGTGGGCTGCTGGACTTTCAGAGGGCGCGGGTGGACGCCAAGGGTTTTGGAGCTTTTCTTAGGATCGAGCCCTTCTGGATTGACCTTCCTCTTATCCAGGCGTTGAGGGAGCGGTGGCACCCGTCGAGCCGGGCGTTTCTGATGCCCTGGGGACACATGGTGCCGACACTGGAGGATGTAGCTCGGATCACCGGGCTACGAGTTGACGGAGAGGCAGTCAGCGGGGTCACTTACCCCGATTACCGAGAGAGTGCCTTGGACCTGCTGTGGCTAGAGACGAGCGCGACTGACAGAGACAGCAGGGTAGTCGGCCGAGTGGAGATCATGGAGGCGCTCGGATTCGGTGACCCGCGCCAGCGGGTTAGCGAGACAGGAGCGGAGTTCCTGGCACGACTGGAGGGAGACGCTCGTGCAGCTTTCACCCAGGACCCGAGCGAGCGGGAACTAGTGGATCTAGACCTCCGGAGGTTCCTCTTCTTCTTCCTGGGCCGCCTCCTGCTGGGGAGGAAGGGTGACGGCATCCACTGCCGCTTCCTCGGGATCCTGGCGGATCTGGACAGAGTGGGGAACTATGCGTGGGGAGCGGCTCTGCTTGCCCATTTGATCGTCGATCTCTCCCAGACTTCAAAGAGGGAGACGACAGTCAGCGGCTTCGCACCTTTTCTCCAGGTAAACATTTTATTTATGGATTTTACCGTAGCTAAATATGCAATTAGTCGGGCTAATGATGTATGATGGATGCAGGTGTGGAGCTACTACTACTTCCCGATGGGAAGAGCCAGACAGGGGAACAGGAGAGCCGTGCCTCTGGCGCGACAGTGGAGGTCGGTCATGGTCGCGGCACCCCACGGCTACCAGCTGGCGTCGCTTCGTCGGGAGCTGAGCGAGTACCCCGAGGCTATGGTATGATGCGTATGATTTTTTGGTGTTTTTACGCATGTGAGTTAATTGAGCGAAATAGCAACTAACATGATGCATGTATGGTGATGCAGGTGGTGTGGAGGCCCTACCTGGGCATGGCCGATGCCGGCCAGCCTTGGGTTGTAGCGGGTTGTCCTTGTTTTGGGCGGGACGTGTGGGTCCATTGCCAGAACGAGATTGAGCCACTCCGGCTTAGGCTGGTTATGAGGACGTTGGGATTAGCCCAGGAGTGGGTTGACGTAGACGAGCCGATCCGCGTCGGGCGGAAGACCAAGGGGAAGGCAAAGATCGTGGACTGGCGTACGCGCTTCCCTGCACAGTACCAGGACTGGCAGTAGGGCGGGGTCCCAGTGGTGTCCCATGTACCGGACAGCACCGATTACATGAGACGGTATCAAGCCACGTACGGGGAGCGTCTCTTCCTTGGTGGTGCGGCAGGGGTAAGCGTGAAATGAAAAATGTTTCCTCTTTTTATATGTATATGCATGTGACACTAATTTATATGCAATGTAGGATGCTCGTGATAACATGATTGCCGACCTACGGGCCCAGCTGGCAGACGCCAGGCGGCAGTTGGTGACCATCCGACAGGAGTTGGAGATCCTAGTGAGTCTATGCAATGCTTTTTTTTTTGTGACCTTGATTTTGATGCTTAGCCTCTGACTGTCGTTTGCTTTGTGTTTCAGCGGACCCACCAGGCAGCGACAGCCGGGATGGCTGGTGGAGCGGTTTCCAGTTCGTGGGGCCCTCCTCCGGAGGTTTCTGCCCTTCAGGAGAAGTTGGCGTACGCGGTGGCCCGGGCTGAGGAGGCCGACCGTGACCGCGCGGCTCGAGTGAGTCCTGCTTGACCCCGACTTCTTTCCAGTTGCTCTTCTTCTTTCACTGCTCTCTTACGGTGCATGTGGGTTTTGGCAGGTGGCCGAGATTCGAGAGGCCCTGGCCCGTGCTGTTCGTGCCGAGCAGGAGCGCGACGCCTGGGCGACAGAGCGTGACGCCCGGATTGCGGAGCTGGAGGAGGAGCGGCGACGGGAGGCTGAGGAGCTCCCTCGCGATGTGCGGGATTTGCGTTTTGCCCTCGAGCTGTCGAGGAGAGAGGCAATGCGGGAGAGAGAGGAGAGGGAGAGGGAGAGAGAGGACAGAGAGAGAGAGAGAGGGAGGACAGAGAGAGAGAGGATAGGAGGGCGGAGCGACTGCGAGACTGGGACGAGAGGAGGGCTCTGGAGGCCCAGCTGACGGAGCTCCGATTGAGTCTCGGCACGGCAGAGGGGAGGCTTCGGGAGAGCGAGGAGCGGTATCAGAGGGCGAAGGAGCGTGGGGCGCGACTTCGTCAGTCTGGTTCTTTCTCCATGGGCAGCTTTCTGGTTTCTTCGGCCAAGGAGCGTCGCCGAGCCTTCGAGGCTGCCGTGCCACCACAGAGCGAGGCGAGCACCGCCTCTCAGAGTTCGCGGAGGCCCCCTAGGGATCCCCGTCAGAGGAGGGAGGAGAGAGATGATCAGGGGGGTGGTAGCGAGAGTTAGAGAGTTACTTGTACACCCCACCTTCCTCACTTTATGATGTATGACTGACTATTTGCTTATGTGCAATGAAATGGCTCCTTTTATCATATGCACTTTCCCTTTTCCACGCTTCTTCTTTTGTACCGAGTTGTTTCAAGGCACGCTTCATGAGACCTTGCCCTGAAAAGTAGGGAACTACGCCTTGCACGGAGAGATCATCCTTCTCTCTCTTTTTTTTTTTGGGCGCGTCCTGGCGCGAGGACACGTCTTATCCTTCGAATTCAAATTTAAAGCGCCAGGAGGCCTTTCTTTCTTCGTGCCTTACCCGCAAATGAGCCCGCCTCCTGTCGAGATTTGCTCGCCCCTTTTCGTCTTCTTCCTCTCTCGATCGATGGAGTTCGGTGGGCCAGATCGTGGCGAGGGGAGAGAGGGGCGAGGGACTCCTCGCCCTAGGAGGGATGCGCCCGAGCATGGAGAGGCATCGACGGAAGTGGAAGGGCCTTTTAGAGCACTCGTGGGACCCGAGGGGCCCGATGGCGCGGAAGGAGGCGAACGCGGCTGGGTGAGTGCTTCGGTTCCCACCTCTATGACTTGTTTTGAGTTTGGAGCGAGTGGTGTGGGAGTGGAAGGGGTTTGGCGAGGGCGGCACTCACATGATGGGCGCATCCTCGACAGGGGACGCGTTCTCGTTAACTGACGGGGGACCTCCCTCTTTGATGCAGGGTACGGTGAGAATCCCAGGCTTGGCTGACGAGCGGGCGAGCGCGGATGAGCCGAGCCGTGTCAGGAAGGAGAGTCGCGGCAAGGTGAAGCTCGAGGACCGGCGCGTACATTCCCCTGGACAACAAGGGAGCGCACCGGTGCAGGGCAGTGGCGGCCTCCTACAGCAGCGGAGGGGGGACCGAGCGGGGGCTCCTCAGCTTGGGAGACAGACGAAGGTGACAATAGGGCCTCAAAATTTTTATTTTTTTGCCATGAAATTCTAGAATTTAACAAACGGCCATTGTCTATCTATTTTTTATGTACTCAGCAGGAAACGATGGTAGGAATGGCTGGCGGATCATCCTCCAATCCTCAGGCTCTTTTTCTGGAGATCGCCTCCCTCCAGGAGCAACTTGCTAGTGCGGTGGCCCGCGCGGTTCGTGCTGAAGAGGAGCGTGATGCCTGGGCTGCAGCTGTGGCGGAGCTGCAGTGTCGAGGTGAGGGGAGGCTGATGTGAAACGAGCTTGAGGGTCTTCTTCCTTCTGATCAATGTCGCGCTATAGGCTCTTAGCGCCTTCATGAAGAACGCGCTAGGACGATATAGCACGTTCTCAGGCAGCAGCAGAACAATGAACTTCGACTTTGGGGCGCCCGTGGATGACTTCGGGGGAGTGAATCACATGGAGAGGGCACATAGAAGGGTGGGCATGACACGGGGGATCTTAAACAAACACAAGAGGGCCCTAAACATCGATTAAACTAACCTATTACTAGCTAGGATAACTTGGTGAGGGTGGGAGCGGGGGTGGGCAACGAGGGAGAAAGGGGCATGGCAGGGCGAGCTAGGACCACGTAGGGTTTTGGCTGGGGCATCACACCCGATCCCATCGCAGGACCGGTGCAACCAAGCTCCGTCTTGATCATAGCAACGTCGTTGGCGATGGTGGAGGGCGTCGATCGTCGGTGGAGGAAGAACGGAGCCCCGAATGGGGCCTCACACCCGACCTCTACTCAAGGCCGATGCACTCGAAACTTTGAACGTCCTCCGTGAAGGGGAAAGGGGAGGATTAGAAGAAGAACGTGGGCATCGCACCCGAAGAGGGGAGGAGGGAGGAGATTCCAAAGATTGGGAGGGGGGAAATATAGCCATGCTATACTCAACTCTTTCAAACACTCATTTTTTCTCAATTCATTTCATTACTTAATCAAACGAGATGGGGTACATATATAGGGGGAAGGGGAAGCCTAAACGACACTAGAACATCAATTACAACAGTGGGAAACAGCGAACATTGAAGTCATTAGGAGTCCCAAGTGCTGGGTAGTTGGGGCGCCTGCAATCAACTTTCTGCCTGATATCGCGCTAGGGAAACCTAGCGCCTTCTTCAGGACGCGCTACCTTTGGGTAGCGCGTTAATCTTCAGCCCAGCAGCTTCATCGATCGGCTTTGGCCTGGCAGCTCGCTTGATTTCCATCAGAGGCCCTCTCCAGACATTCTGGAGTTGAGGGTCCTTCTCCAGGTGACGAGGAGGGAGGCAGAGAGAGAGAGAGAGGAGAGAAGGGCCGAGCGACAGCGAGACCAGGACGAGAAGAAGGCCTTGGAGGCCCAAGTGAGGGAGCTCCAGCTAGGCCTTCAGGTTATGGCGCAGAGGTTAGGAGCGATGGAGACACGCTACGAGAGAGCGCGAGAGTTAGGGGCGCTACTTCGCCGGTCCGGACGCTTTTCTGCTGGTGGCTTCCTCGCCACGCAAGAGGAGGAGGAGCGAGCCCCTACTGTGGAGCAGGCGCCACGAGGCTAGGCGAGCGCTGCACGGGGGTCCAGGAGGCTTCTGAGGGATCCTCACCTCGGGGGAGAGGAGAGGGATGCCTAGAGGGATGAGCATGAAGATGATGTCGAGAGTTGGCGAGTCAGTGGACCCGCCTCCTCTCTATGATTGTGATGTTTGTGATAGCTTATGTAGACTTATGAGTGATTTGATTTTCTGTTGTTTGTTTGTTTTCTTGCGCGTCCCTTCTTCCCTACGCTTCTTTGTACTGTTCTCATGTGATGTGTTTGCCGACATCCTACCCTAGACGGAGGATGGCATCTTGCTGCGACTATTCTTTCACGGGAATCTGTCGTCAAGGTCAATGATGACAGCTTAGGCCTCTTCTCCCGGATGATTTTTCAAACTTTGCGGATGGCCTCCACGTTATGACAGGGTGCCACAGGGAGCAGGTCATCATATTACACCGTTCGATCCATCACCTTGTGCGGGTGGTGAAGTGACTCATGGGACCAAAGGGGAGGCGCCTTATTGTGAGGGCTATCGTTGGAGGCAATCTTGGCCCACACTTCTCCCATTTCTATATATACCTTCCTCTTTTATTCTTCCAGGGGCATCGAGGGCCAACTTGAAGGGTACTAGGAGGAACTCAAAATTCTGGATGGAGGGCGAATCTTCCCACTCCTCGAAGAGAAGCAGATCCAGCGGTAGCAGTTCCAGGAAACTCTCGGACCTCGAAGGGCAGTTCAGCGAGAGGACCCAGTCGCAACTCGTAAGCTGAGCTTTCCTTCCCCCCCCCTTTTCCAATCCTTCCTTTCTTTCTTTCTTTCCTTCTTTCTTTCCTTTGACAAAACCTTCTCCATTCCTCGTGCATGCGCAGAGCGTGATGAAATCACATATTTCATGGGAATTAGTAATGGCAACATACAGGGGTCTCCCGGATTTTTAGAAGGCCAGGCTGGACGTGATGCGATTTGGCGCCTTTCTTCGGATTGAGCCGATCAAGCCCGACCCGATCCTCATCCAAGCCTTGCGTGAAAGATGGGACTCAGTGAGTCGGGCATTCTTGATGCCCTGGGGGCACATTGATGTAAAACCAACCTTGGACCTATTTAGCAAGCATTCAAGTTTGAGCAGCGGACTCACACTAGCGAGCTCACCCGTATGGCGCACACTAGTGCCCGATGGCGACTAGGCGATGTTGGAGAGGGTCCGAGGCGGGACCTTTAGGCTCCAGTGGTTGGCTAGCTTGGGAAGAACCCCAAATGGGCCTAGGATGCCCAAATCATGGGCGGCCAACACACCAAGGGTGTGGGTTAAGTGGATGCTCTCACAACTCGCCCGCGGTGGTCACTCAATTTGGTGGCAATTTAAATCGGACACTCTCATTCCGCCGACGGAGTAACTAAAGCAATACTAAGCTAAGCAAGTCCATTACATCAATGAGGGATGTTCAGGAGCTCACCTAGCCGGCGTGAAGACGCCGACTCCGGCCGGAGACGGGGGCGAGCGGGGAGGCGAGGGTATGCACCCGCACGCCGCGTCGATTGAAGCTTCAAACCTGCGACTTAATAATGACATGAACTACACCCCATGCAAGGGGGGGATCTCGGGGTGGGGATTAAGTGAATTACAGCCAAAACTACCTCCACGCAGGGAGGGGCCTTCAGCCGGCCAAGCGGGGTGGGGAATTATGCAAAGAGGACCGACTTTCCGAGCTCCGCCGGTTCTGCCTTTCTTCTGTATTTCTGGACAGGGGGTCGATGTTGACGCTGCCAAAAATTCCACCGAGCTCAGAACCTGATGAGACTTGCGCCAAAAGCTTGCTAACGGACCAAGGATGATCTCTGAATTTTTGCTGAGCCTGGTACAGTAGTTGCTGGCCGGGGCAGAGTCTGGAACCGGACTGATTGGTTCTGCCTCTGTCTGGTGCAGAACAATGTGGCTGGTTGCAGAGGGTGCCACGATCACTACCAAGCTCTGATTGAGGCGAGACCTGAACCGTTGGAACCGTGGTCGAGTCTTCTTTCTGTCGGCACTGACGGCGAGGTCGGCAGATGTCGGAGAAGACCGGGACGATCAGATGAGTAGAGGGGTGTCGGTTCTGGCTCCTGTAAACTGACCTGACACACTTGGAGTAGAAAATTTGTAACTTGAGATGCCGATGTCCAAATGCAGCTCTGCTTCTTGAGGATGAAAGAGGACTTGAGAGGGAAGAATTTTTCTGAAGAACACTTGTTCTGAATCCCAAAAGGTTCGCCGTGGCCGAGCTTCCACTCTCGCTCTGGCTCTCTGCCTGGGGTCTTCTGCGCAGTCGAGGGAGATCGGCTCCTACGGACAGCTCCGACCTCGGAAGCTGGCGAGACCACCTTTGTTGGAAAGCTAACTCGCAGACGATTCCAGCAATGTAGGCCTTGTCACCTGAATCTGTGAGGGACGGTCGTGGCTGCCTCTGCAAGTCGCTGCAACTCTGCTGCCTGAAACAGAGATAGAATGAGGAGATGTGCAAGGGGAGAGCAAGGGGGAGGGGGGGTGAACTTGGTTTGACCAAGGGGGAGGTGGGGGGCGAATTTGGGAGCTTGGGGGTGGGGGGAGATGAAAGGGCACAGCCCAAGGGGAGGGAAATTCGAATTTGGGCTTAGGGAAGAGCCCCTTCAACCTTGGGGAGAGGAAGGGGTGCTTAGGAAGTGGTGTTGGGTAGTTGGGGGTTGGGAGGTGGGGTGTGGATTGGAGGATGCCACCTTGGGTTGGGGGGGGAGTTAAATGAGTGTATGGGGAAGGGGAGAGGTCTTAATGAGGGGTGAATGGGGAGGAGAGAGAAAATTCCGAAAATTGGGGTGGAGGGAGAGAGAGAGAGGGGGGGACCCCTTAGAGAGAGAGAGAGGGATAAAGAGAGAGAGAGATATTGAGAGAGGAAGCTAGAGGGATTTGGAGTTTTTCTGGAATTCAATATTCATGCATTAGTTCTTACATATGAGGAGTGGGGTGGCCTATTTATAGGCACAAGACATTTCACATGACCATACTGACCCTGACAACTGACATAATGACCAAATACTCCAAGGGAGGGGCGCCCTTGGGCCTAGCCCACTATTTGGGCCCAATAGCCTAATGAACCAACATAATGACACACGACTTAGGAAAATGACTTTCTAACCTAGGTACATGACTCAAATAAAGGGAAAATTACATGATTAAGACTCAAATAAAAATAAGGAAATTACATGACTTGACTCACTAACACATGAGGAACATAATGGCGTACACCGATGATCAATCCGAGCTTCAGAAAATGTGGAGGGGCAAGGGATGTCCCCATCATACCCCCGGGGTGGGGAAAACTCGACCCTGTCGAGTATGGGTCCACGGGGGAAGTAGCACACCGAACTGCGGCTCTGGGCGATCCACGATCTCCATACTCAACCCGCGACCATAGTCGGGGAACGGCGCTTCAGCTCGACAAAGTGGCTCGGTCATACCCTCATGCTGGCTATGATGTCTTGCTTGCCTAGTATTGCTGCCGTATGCTCACGTCGGGCTCTCGGGCTAATTTGTGGTGGCACTCCGAAGGTGTCTCTCGCAAGGATAGGTGTAAGCTCAAGGCACTCACTAGGATCCACCGCGGTGCCCCTAGAGGGTGCTGGATCCGCCACATGAGAGATGGGGAGAATCCCAAAAACCCTTTTGAAAGTTCAACCCATAAGCCGGGTTGCCAAAGCCACTCGGAACTTGGCAAGGTCCAAGTCCTCGTGCCCTCAATTTGGAGGTGACCCCAGGGTAGAGCCACTCCAAAATCATCATCGTCAAGTTACCAACTTGGAGTTTCAAGTGGCGCTCACGAGTTTTTGCTTGCTTATTGTGAATCTCACCGCTTGCTACTTGATATTTGCTTGGATGCATATGCCATGCTTTATGATGCGGTGGGAGTGGACAATGTATGGTATGTAAAGGTGGTCCGGGGCAGCCAAATGTAGTTCGATCATGCTTTGATGCCATGAGGACTGTGATAGACTTAGGGGGCCCGAGACATCCATAGATGAACCTTTTATGCATGGGTATGACGAATGTCGGGGGACCCGGACATCCATGTATGCTCCTAGCATTCATAAGACCAATGGTGAATTGGGGAGGACCGTTACACCCAAATAGGGACCACTCATGCTTCCTACTTGACATGTGGGTGTTGTGAATGAATGGACCCGACTTTCTAATCATGCCAAGTGGTGTGTTGTGCCAAGACTCATGCACTCCTATCCTAGAGATGACTTCCATGTGCATGGGTGTGGGGTGGCCCTTGAGCTTCCACTCGTATGGATCAAAGGGATCTAAGAAGGGAGGCATCATGGGGTGGGACAATTCTTCAATCCCAAGGTTTATGTTGCCTAAGGTCAATGCTCCCTTGGTGTAACCCGATTCTAGGAAGGGAGGGGTTTGGGTTAATATGGGCGGTAAGGATAGGGTAAGGTGGGTGGTGAATAAGGTGAGTGGGTTACATAGAGATCTAGGCTCCCATAGGAAAGGGTCAAAGGGATCATGGTAAAGGTCACCTAGATAGGGGTACTCCATGTCCTCAAGGTCCTCATATGGTGGGGAGTCGCCTTCCTCTAATGAAATGGTTGGGCCGGTGTATGGGGTGGGTTGGTTGGTAAAGGTTCTAGGAATCACAATGGTAGGGGAGTGGACCGGGATGGGCTCTTCCACTATGGGGAGAATGAAAAGGAGGTCACTAGTGTAGCAACCAATAGTGCAAATCGAGGTGATAGACCCAATGCATGGATGGATGAGGTCAAGGCTCTTGGGTCGGTCCGCCCCTAGGGTCAACAAAGAAGTCAAGTCTAATTGCCACTCTAGACCTTGGAGGAGATCATCCCAACATTCTACCTCATAGTAGGATTGGATTGTGGTGTGATAGGAGTGGAAGGGTACAATGGGAAAGTTTTGCTCCATGGGTGGGTAAACATAGGACATGATGGGGTGAATTGGTCTCTCCTTTAGCCATCTAGCTAGGGGCCCATCTATGATTACGGTGCTATTTGTGAAGGCTTGTGGCTCTTGGGGGTCCAAGCTATGTGGAGGGGACATTTGTGATTCTTCCTCACCATAGGTATGAACTTGGGTTTCCTCAAGGATGGGGATGGGTTCCGGAATGGTATCTACTCCCATGTGGATGGTTGTGGTCTCCTTTCTCAAGGGAATGGGAAGGTCTATTGAGGGTGGGGTGATGATGGTTGGTGCATGGTGTACCCGGGGTGGTGGGTAATGGGAAACTTGGTTTTGGATACGGAGGGGAAGTAGTGGAAGCCTAGGTTGGGGAAAGATTGGTGTAGGAAGTGGGAGGTGGGTTGGGTGAGGGGTTTTGGGTTGATTTGTTTTGGGAGATGTGTCCCTTTTTGGGGACGATGGTGGGTTTGGGGTGGTGGTCAAGGGGGCTTGTGGGGTACGGGTTTGGTGAGGGGTTTTGGGTTTGGGGGTGGTGGCCATTATGGGCCTAGGTGGAGGGGTGGACACGGTGTCCACTTGGTTTTGAATGGTGAGGGTTGGATGAGTGGTGGTCATCATGGAGGGAATTGGGTCGGTTAGGGGTCTCTTGCCCTTGGGATCGTTTGGGGTGGAAGTGGGGGCTAAAGGGGCTTGACTAGTGTAGGTTAGGGAAGGGGGTTTTGGTTGGGGTGTGGGGGCCCTCATGGGGTTAGGTGGGGAGGTGGAGGCCTTGGACACTTGGGTTCTAGTGGTAAGGGTTTGGACGGGTGGGGTTGGAGGAGTGGGAGTGCCCCTCGAGTTTTGGTAACCCGGGTAGGAGGGAGGAGGTCGGGGAGTGTAGACTTTCCTAAGTTCGGCTTTCATGTTCTCCCATGTGTTAATAGGCTCTAGCCTCATAACCCTCCTAAATTGTTCAATGAACTTCCACCTATCCTCGGCATGGTACACAAGTCGACTCTTGGCAAGGTAGATTCTCATGGGTTCAGTCATTGGATTCCTCTTAAAGTATTTGTCCATGTTTTCCTCCCACTCTAAATATGCACTAGGGTGGTATCCATTAAAGATAAGGTCCTCAAATAGGACTATGCCCAAAGGGGTGTCAATCGGACCTTTGCGGAGGGCCGAGTGAGATAGATGTGACTTACATGAAGTAGCCATGCTAGTGGACAAAAGAGATGCAACCGAAGACTCTAAATGCATAGACACGCCCTAGGACCAACTTGATAGAGACAAGTTGTGAACTTGCTCTGATACCACTTGATGTAAAACCAACCTTAGACCTATTTGCAAGCATTCAAGTTTGAGCAGCGGACTCACACTAGCGAGCTCACCCGTATGGCGCACACTAGTACCCGATGGCGACTAGGCGATGTTGGAGAGGGTCCGAGGCGGGACCTTTAGGCTCCAGTGGTTGGCTAGCTTGGGAAGAACCCCAAATGGGCCTAGGATGCCCAAATCATGGGCGGCCAACACACCAAGGGTGTGGGTTAAGTGGATGCTCTCACAACTCGCCCGCGGTGGTCACTCAATTTGGTGGCAATTTAAATCGGACACTCTCATTCCGCCGACGGAGTAACTAAAGCAATACTAAGCTAAGCAAGTCCATTACAGCAATGAGGGATGTTCAGGAGCTCACCTAGCCGGCGTGAAGACGCCGACTCCGGCCGGAGACGGGGGCGAGCGGGGAGGCGAGGGTATGCACCCGCACGCCGCGTCGATTGAAGCTTCAAACCTGCGACTTAATAATGACATGAACTACACCCCATGCAAGGGGGGGATCTCGGGGTGGGGATTAAGTGAATTACAGCCAAAACTACCTCCACGCAGGGAGGGGCCTTCAGCCGGCCAAGCGGGGTGGGGAATTATGCAAAGAGGACCGACTTTCCGAGCTCCGCCGGTTCTGCCTTTCTTCTGTATTTCTGGACAGGGGGTCGATGTTGACGCTGCCAAAAATTCCACCGAGCTCAGAACCTGATGAGACTTGCGCCAAAAGCTTGCTAACGGACCAAGGATGATCTCTGAATTTTTGCTGAGCCTGGTACAGTAGTTGCTGGCCGGGGCAGAGTCTGGAACCGGACTGATTGGTTCTGCCTCTGTCTGGTGCAGAACAATGTGGCTGGTTGCAGAGGGTGCCACGATCACTACCAAGCTCTGATTGAGGCGAGACCTGAACCGTTGGAACCGTGGTCGAGTCTTCTTTCTGTCGGCACTGACGGCGAGGTCGGCAGATGTCGGAGAAGACCGGGACGATCAGATGAGTAGAGGGGTGTCGGTTCTGGCTCCTGTAAACTGACCTGACACACTTGGAGTAGAAAATTTGTAACTTGAGATGCCGATGTCCAAATGCAGCTCTGCTTCTTGAGGATGAAAGAGGACTTGAGAGGGAAGAATTTTTCTGAAGAACACTTGTTCTGAATCCCAAAAGGTTCGCCGTGGCCGAGCTTCCACTCTCGCTCTGGCTCTCTGCCTGGGGTCTTCTGCGCAGTCGAGGGAGATCGGCTCCTACGGACAGCTCCGACCTCGGAAGCTGGCGAGACCACCTTTGTTGGAAAGCTAACTCGCAGACGATTCCAGCAATGTAGGCCTTGTCACCTGAATCTGTGAGGGACGGTCGTGGCTGCCTCTGCAAGTCGCTGCAACTCTGCTGCCTGAAACAGAGATAGAATGAGGAGATGTGCAAGGGGAGAGCAAGGGGGAGGGGGGGTGAACTTGGTTTGACCAAGGGGGAGGTGGGGGGCGAATTTGGGAGCTTGGGGGTGGGGGGAGATGAAAGGGCACAGCCCAAGGGGAGGGAAATTCGAATTTGGGCTTAGGGAAGAGCCCCTTCAACCTTGGGGAGAGGAAGGGGTGCTTAGGAAGTGGTGTTGGGTAGTTGGGGGTTGGGAGGTGGGGTGTGGATTGGAGGATGCCACCTTGGGTTGGGGGGGGAGTTAAATGAGTGTATGGGGAAGGGGAGAGGTCTTAATGAGGGGTGAATGGGGAGGAGAGAGAAAATTCTAAAATTGGGGTGGAGGGAGAGAGAGAGAGAGGGGGGGACCCCTTAGAGAGAGAGAGGGATAAAGAGAGAGAGAGATATTGAGAGAGGAAGCTAGAGGGATTTGGAGTTTTTCTGGAATTCAATATTCATGCATTAGTTCTTACATATGAGGAGTGGGGTGGCCTATTTATAGGCACAAGACATTTCACATGACCATACTGACCCTGACAACTGACATAATGACCAAATACTCCAAGGGAGGGGCGCCCTTGGGCCTAGCCCACTATTTGGGCCCAATAGCCTAATGAACCAACATAATGACACATGACTTAGGAAAATGACTTTTTAACCTAGGTACATGACTCAAATAAAGGGAAAATTACATGATTAAGACTCAAATAAAAATAAGGAAATTACATGACTTGACTCACTAACACATGAGGAACATAATGGCGTACACCGATGATCAATCCGAGCTTCAGAAAATGTGGAGCGGCAAGGGATGTCCCCATCACACATGGTGCCTAGTCTAGAAGATGTGGCCCGAATCACGAGCCTCAAAGTGGATGGTGAGGCAGTGACCGGCGTCACCTATGCGGATTACCGAGAAGGCGCCCAGAAGCTACTGGGGTTGGACTTAGACAGTCGGAAGCACAGATTAGTAGCTAGGGCGTCTATCATGGGGGCATTAGGGCTCACTGATACTCGTCGACGGGACGACGAGTCCTCGGAAGAATTTATGGAGAGGATGGAAAGGGGATGTCGTGCTGTGTATTGCACAGATTTTGACAATTGGGAGAGATCTAATATGGATTTGAGGAGATTTCTCCTCTTTTTCCTAGGAAGATTGATACTGAGCTCGAAAGGAGACGGCATCCATTGTTGTTTCCTAAGGCTGCTATCTGACCTCGAAAGAGTAGGACAATACGTCTGGGGAGCTGCCATGCTAGCGCACCTATTTACGGGCATGTCCCAAGAGGCAGATCGTGAGATGACTGTGAGTGGGTTCACACCACTTATCCAGGTATTTTTTTTTATTATTTTTATTATATATTTTTGTGTTTATTTGTAATAGTCCACTTGAGGCATTGACGGCATATGATGATGTAGCTGTGGAGCTATTATTACCTCCCGATGGGGAGAGCTCGACATTGGCGACCAGCGATGGTGCCGTTAGCCAGGCGGTGGCAACCGATCATGGGTGCTGCGCCTGTAACCTACCAGCTGATGGTGCTAAGGCGCGAGCTAAAGGAATTCCCTACAGCGATGGTGGGATTTTTTTTTTTTTTGCTTTTATTTTGTTATATATATATATTTGTCCTAACCAGCTAAACGGGTATGTACAACCTCACCTAGGTAAACTGGAGACCCTACTCAGGCATGATCGATGCCGATCAACCATGGGTTTTAACAAGTCGTGTCCGATTTGGACGGGAATTGTGGATACACTGCCTAAATGAAATCGACCCGCTTCGGCTACGATTGGTTAAGAGGACCCTAGGGCTGGCCCGGGAATGGGTGGATACGACTGCGCCACCTCGCGTTGGAAGAAAGACACAAGGACCGGCAACTTGCGTTGATTGGCGTGTGCGGTTCCCCGAACAGTATGAAGACTGGCAACGAGGTGGCACAATCGTGGAATCACATGCGAAGGATAGTGAAGACTATATGCGTCTGTATAAGACAATGTACGCAGAGCGGCTCCAACCCCAGGGACTTGTGGAGGTGGGTCTTTTTTTTCCTCTTTTCTCCTTTCCTCATCTCCTCTCTGTGGATGCTGACTCCTATGGTTGTAGGATGTCCGTGATACCATGATAGCGGACTTGCGATCACGCCTGGCAGAAATGGAGCAACAATTGGGCGACACTCGTGGAGCCTTGAGCGCTTCGGTAGGTGCATGTACAATGTGCACTCCTAATTAAAACTCTAGATTGATGGCGTTCGGCCGCTAATTTTCATCCCATGTAGTTATAGCGCGCTTAGATCGACGCGGCTTCGTCAGCGATGGGAGGAGGCAGCGTCTCTTCCAGCTTATGGATCCCCGCCTCAGAACTTGATTTGCTTCACGAGCAACTTGCTCGGACTACGCAGCGTGCCGCGGAGGTAGAAGGAATGCTCTCTATACATGTAAGAGTTTCAGTGTTGAGTTCTCCTTGTTTATGCCTTGCCACATATCTGAGATAGTATATCTGGCAGGAAAAGGAGACGCGAGAGGTACTTGCCCATGCTGCACAGAGAGAGGCTAGGATAGCAGAGCTAGAGGAGGAATTGCGGCGTCGTCCTGATGACGATTCTTCCAGGGATGCCGTGAAGCTGAGAATCACCCTTCAATTGGAGAGGGAAGACCATGAGAGAGAACGGGAAGAGAAAGAGAGGGACAGAGAAAGAGAGAGAGCCGACAGATTGGCTGAAAGGGAGGAGCGAAGGGTCTTGGAGGCCCAGTTGTTCGAACTCCGAACCAGCATTGGCCTCGCTGAACAATGGCTGAGAGATGGTGAGGAGCGCTACCGAAGAGCACGAGAGTGTGGCTTTCGTGTCAGTAGCTCCTTTGCTGCTCCCATGGATCAGCGCCGGGGTGTGGGAATGGGAAGTGGTGTACAGAGCGGTAGAAGTACCGCTTTTCGTAGTTGGGTAGCACCCTTGAGGGCGTTTTACCCAGAGAGTGGCGGTACAAGTAATGTAGAGAGAGAAGGTGGAACTTAATGTACAATTCCTTATTTAAGAATGGAATAAAAGGTATGATTTTGTTTGATTTTCATCTCACTCTTGCTATCTTGAATCCCTGCACGCATCACTGAAACAAACAGGTCAATATCTCTGTTCTGACTTGGCCCCTTGCTCAATAAGCAGGTGTTCACTTCAACTGTCCTTGATAATGGGTCAAGGGGCCAAGCCTTTATTAACGAAGGCAAGGGAAAGATGTGATAATGATGAATGTGACAGACAAGCAGACTAATGCAAGCGGAATTTAAAAGTGAAATGCTGCATACAAATACAATCATGTGAAATGATTTTTTTTTCTAGCATTTTTTTTGTTGTCTTTGTTATCATTCTAAATTTTTTTGTTTTCCAAATATCTACGTTTTCTCTTTTTTTATCATTTTTTGTCGCTAACGCCTGATGAGAACCCATATGGCACCTAACCTTCATGAGAACAGGAGTTTCTTACTAACCTCCCAGGTATCCTAAGTGCACATCTAGGTTGATTTGGGCCTCTAGACCCCTCGAATGATAATCCCGCCAGCTAAGACTTACCCTGATGACAATACTGCCATGCCATGCTTAGGCTCCCAGTTGCTTCCGACCATAGGGATTCGCCCAAAAGGTGTTCGAGGTAAATGATTTGTCCGATGCGGGTCTGTTTCCTTACAACTCTAGATGGTATATGATGGAACACCCTGGAACCCTAACGACCAACCGCACGACGCTGACCCGGAATCAGACGCCGTCGCACCCAGAGGTGATGCGCTTGCATTGGCCTAAGCCCAAGGTTAGATAAGAAGACATCAAGTTGGTAGACAGGGGTCTTGACCGGCCAGAAACACAGAGACTCCTTCACAGCGATAGTCTTTGCTTTTTAAAGTAGACAACCGTATGCGTATATGAAAATAAGGTCGCAGACCCTGGTGGGTTTCACCCTTCAGAAACTCCATCGAGCTTTCATCTTTAGAGGAGGATGGAAGAGTGTAGGGGGTAAAACTCCTGAGAGGATCGGCAAAACCGTTAACCTGGCGAGCCAATAAGGGCCCATTAACTCTCCCCTTTCAGACAATTTCGGACCAAATCTCGAGCATCTACATTCCATGGCCCCTTTTGTGGATTGAGACTTTTGCTTTGAGGGGTTCTATTTATCGCATCAGGCACGGTCACGACCAGGCTTTTCTCTTGATTTTGATTTTGTGTTCCTTTTGCGAGGGAGATATAGTCGTTTGACGTTGTGGGCTCCCTTTTGTATGCCTGCGGGGACACTGCCATCTTCTCGTGCTTTGATCGATGCTCGAAGAAGTGGATCCTACTCTTGTCTTAAGGTGTTTGACTTTTGGTTTCTCATGCTTAGTGTTTTAAGGGCGCCGATTGTCTCATTTGGTCGAAGAGAAAAGAACAAAGATTACAGCTTCTGGAGATCTTCTGGGTGAGGCCCCACCGTAGGTGATGCTACCAACTTTTTTGGATAAAATACATAAGTGAGTACATGTTGGCTTCCTTCGAGCGAGCATAGGCCGACGTGGCCGGACAGGGATCTCCACGGTTCTGGCAAACCAAGACCCGGTGCCTACCAAGCCTTAATGGGCCCTATCCTAACATGAAGGTTGGATGCAGGGACTTAACTACATGGTGACCACCAGGCATTGGCATTTTGAATTTTCCATATTTTTAGTGATTTTCAATATTTTTTGTTTTTGATGTTTCCTTTCTTTTCGTCATTTTTTGTTTTTTGGACACTAAGCTAAGGGTAGTACTTTTTAAGATAAAGCCCGTTCCAAGGGTAGGATGCACCGGTCGGCGACGAGTTCCTTGGAGCCGTACTACCCACATCGCTTTGCCAGAAACTTCAGGTACGACCAGGGGATTCCGCCGAACAGGGAGTTCCGTCTGACGGGCAGGCAGTACAAGGGCAAGGATACCCACCTACTTGCAGCGGCCTGGTGGGACTTTTACTGTCGCCATGAGCCGGAGTGATTTCTGATGCCAGAGCAGGAACGTCAGGGATGATTTGATGTGCACTATGCCCGGTGGTGGTTTGAGCACAGTCACCTCTACTGACAGAAGGCCTCCGCGATCAGGAAGGCGGAGGAGAGTCACTTGTTGAGGGAGGATCTGCCTCCTATTGCACTGGATGAGGGGTACCTGAGGACCCGTGTTGCTCGGATCTGCCGAGAGATCTAGCGGATTGTAGAACAGTGGCCTCGGAGTGATCGGGGTTCATCTTCAAGGAGCCGAAGCAGCGGACGGGCACTAAAGCCCCTTGGACGGGCATTGGCGACAGCGACTGGAGCGAAGGTGTCTCGACCGAGGGCACCTAAGGCCTGGTCGACTCAGTTCTTGGCCGATTGTGGCATCCGGGGTAGAGGGTCGTTGGACCGGGAACTCCAGCATGGGAGCTTTGCCGATACAGTGGTCGATGACTGGAGGCGACACATCGCCAACGCGATCAGGTCAACGGGACCTGTGGAGTTCGTGTCCCAAGTTGAGTGCGCACGCACTCCATGGGATATTCGGGAGGCCGTCACGATGGTGGCCCGAGCCCTGGCATTAGGGATGGAGCAGCTGGTGCCTTTACCATTGACCCCGTTTGGGGCTTCAGGTTAGGCTTTCCTTCCTTAGCCGGCTCTCTCCCTTTCATTCTGTAATTCTTAGATACAGAATTGAGGTGTTGTATATTGCTGTGTTTGTCAGTAGGTTCTGCGGCAGAGGGGGACCAGCCCTTCACGGGAACATCCTCGGGGAACGGAGATGGAGGTCTGTAGCCCCGGAGGAAACGCCCTCATGTGGAGGATGCAGTGACTGAGGCTGGTGAGTCCCCTGGAGGACTCGAGACCGGTGAGCAGGCTGAGGCAGGGATGGCCTTGAGTAAGTGTCACTTCGCCTTCTTTGCTCCTGCTAGGTTTATCCATGATAGACGGCTAATCTTGTTTTGCTAGACTTGTGTTTTGTAGCCCCGCCGAAGACTAGAGTGGAGGCAGCTTTCTTGCCCCCTCGGGAGGTGGCTCCTCCACCTGAGGAAGGGGATGAGTTCGAGATAGACATGGAGGGGCTCCTTCGTCTAATGGACAAGCCTGCACCCCATGCTGGGACCTTCCCCGACTTTGAGTTGTGGGAGGCCACTAGTGGAGCTCCTTCGAGTAAGGGCTTCTGATACTAAGTGTAAGCTGCGATTTACTTGCTTCCGGTTACTGACATAACCGTTTGGATTGTGCAGAGGAGGCAGAGATGTCAGGGGCCAAGGCCCATGCTGAGATACTGAGCGGAGCCCCTGAATAGGCGGAAGAGCCAGCACCCACGGTGGCTAGTAGTTGTCCGGGTAAGTGTCCAATTGTCGTTGAGCGGATCTTCCCATTGATGTTGGACTCCTTTAGCAAGCCAGAATTATTGACTTGATTTATGTTGCTGGTTTGGAAGGTGAGGACGCGGCGGCTACTCTGGAGATGATCCAAGAATTGGCGGATGCCGGCCCGTCAATGGCCCTGCCATCTTTTGGAGATGAGCCCGGACCGGTGACTTCCGTGCCCCCAGTCACCGCTGAGGACACGTTGAGTAGACCACCACCGTTGCTGACGAAGGTGCCTCTCCCACCTTTACCGACCGTGGTGTCGGTCTATACGGTGGGGCTGGTAGAGTCCTCCAGTGTGGGATCATCAGGTATGTAGCTGAGCACTTGATCACTTTAGGGTGGATTATTTGACTTTCCCACCTATGCTGAGCTTTGACTGGGATGGATTGCAGGTACCTCTTCCCCTCTGGAGGAAGGAGAGCTCCCTCGAGATATGGACCAGTCATCAGGAGACGAGCCTCCCGTCGCAGCTACCGCTGAGGGTGATGAGGAGTTTGTTGACATTGAGGGGGTTTCCGAAGGGGACGCCCCGACTGGTGAGCTTCTTCCCTAGCACCTTCGACTAGGGAGCTATCTTTATGTGAGACTGGACTTGATAGTAGCCTAACCTGGCTTCCAGGTGTACAGGTGCCCCTGATTTGCCCACGGCCGGGGGTTCATCAGAGAGCGTGTCTGGTTCTTCAGAGGGTGGCAGCGCCACGATGGAGATTGATGAGAGCTCGAGCTCTTCTTCCTTCGAGGCCTCTTCTGCAGGGGACGCCGAGATGGAGGCAGCGTTGGAAGGTATATGCGACTTCTCCTTGCCTCCGCATTGGCTTTGATACAGAGCATATGGCAGAGTGCTGATATTTTTTTGTTGCGTCCAGGACTGGAGTCTGAGGAGGAGCATGCGCTGGCTCCCTTCAAGGAGGGTCGGGGGGAGCCCTCTATCACCTCAACGGCCATTGGGGAGGACCGGGTTACAGGGGAATCCCTACCCTCTCCGAATCCAGCAGGGGACACTGCCGGGGCAGAGGAGAGGTTGTCCTCACTGACCCCGAGCAGGGAAGTTGCAGGTGCGGAAGTAGACACACCAGGTGAGAGTCAGGACCTTTCTCAGGTTTTTCACCTTGTCTGGTCATAGGGAAGCCATGAACATTGCTAACCCATTTCGCGTTCGACGGGGTTGTGCAGGTCCTTCCAGTGTGCTAGCTGAGACGGGTCGCGCCTCTCTCGAGCTGGGGATCGAGTGGCCTACATCCATTTCACCACTGGAGCCACTGCTAGATGCCAGTGTAGGTGCCGCCTTGCTTCAGCGAGCCCGGGGCTATGTAGGGGGTGATCCCCTGCCTTCTCCAGAGGAGCTTCGAGAGTGGCCGAGGGAGTGCACACGTGGCTACCATGGCCTTGGATTCCCTCATGGGCTCTAGATGTCTGGCTTAGCCGGCATCTGGGCGGAGTACCTGCGGCTTCTAGAGGCTCAGGAGCAGCTGGCACAACAACTAGCGGCCATTCGTGAGATACAGGAGCAGTGTGTTCAGTTTGCGTCAGCTGTGACCGAGCAGAGGAGGCTTGTCGACACAGCCGTGTCTCTTGCTCAGGACCGTGCCAGGCAGCTGAGAGAGGTGACCAGCAGAGTCGAGGCCCTACAGAAGGCCTTAGAGGAGCAGCGGCAAGCCGTAGAGCTTGCTGGAGTTGAGTGGCGGACTGTCGAAGCTGGAGCCGAGGCCAGCGTTCAGCTTGCGTTGACCTTAGAGGCAGAGCTGGCAGCTGTGGAGTCCCGCTTGCCGGAGCTGGAGGGAAGCGAGGCTAGGCCGTGATTGTATCGCTTTCCTTCCCCCTTTTTGTTATCTGGATTGTATGTCTTTTTGTTACCCCAAGGGCATGTCTTGGGCTCCCTTTTATAGAGTATCAATGACAAACTCCAGATTTTAACTTTGTTGTTTGTTGAGCTGTTCTCCCCCCCTAGTCCGTGGAATAGGGTTGAGCACAAGTGGTGGCTACCACTTACTGTGGGTCGTGCTTGATTGTTTTAACATGTACCGACGTAAGGGGCAGCGGACTGGGTTTTACCCAAAACTGGAGCTGGGATTAAAAAAATGGGGTTAGGAGAGTGGTGTGACTGGATTTTGAGTACTGGGAACTGAGTGTTGGTTCCTAGGAAGTAGGGGAAAACCCCTAGGGTTGGGTTGGAGTAGGTCCATCGAGGCGTGGCAGCCTACTTGGTTAAGGTCGGGAACTGATTCTGGGATGTATCAGTTGTAGGTTGGCACCTGAGTGTTGGTCATTTGTATGGCATTAGCCGGTAATGTAGCTCTTCTGGGCTTGAGAAACTGGGACTGAGCTGGCCAAATGGCCTCAGAAGGTATCACAGCCGAGGGCCGTGATTGGGGCTGGGACTGGTTGGCCCACCCGTAGAGGGATCGTGGCCGAAACTGGAGCTGGAAACTGGCGGCTGGCCCGTGACGGCGTTGTAGTCGGTGTCTGGGCTTAGAAATTGGTGGCTGGCCTGTGAAGGCATTGTAGATGGGGTACTGGGGCTGGAGGCTGGAGGCTGGCTTGTGAAGGCGTTGTAGCCGAAGTGCTGGGACTGGAGGCTGGCTGTTGGCCTGTAAAGGCGTTGTAGCTAGGATACTAGGACTGGAGGCTGGCGGCTTGCCTGCAAAGGCGTTGTAGCTGAAGATTGGAGTTGAAGGCTGGAGACTGGCCTGTGAAGGCGTTGTACCCAAAGACTGGAGTTGAAAGTTGGCGGCTGGCCTGTGAAGGCGTTGTAGCCAGGATACTAGGATCGGAGGCTGGCGGCTGGCCTGCGAAGGCGTTGTAGCTGAAGACTGGCGTTGAAGGCTGGCGGCTAGCCTGTGAAGGCGTTGTAGCCGAAGACTGGAGTTGAAAGCTGGCGGCTGGCCTGTGAAGGCGTTGTAGCCGAAGACTAGAGTTGAAAGCTGGCGATGACCGACCCTCAGGGGTGTAGTGGCCATCATTGTCGCGGAGTGATGTTGATCTTGCCATCGGAGTGTGTCATAGCCGACGGCTTTGTAAGTGAAGAGTAGAGAGGGAGAGAGAGGTTTTTTTTTTCTCTTTACCAGCCCTACCCTTCTTGCGGGTTTTCGCCAGAGCTGGCCCCTTATAGCTTTTTCCGATACACCCTTGTGGGTTTTCACACCGAGGGGTTACCTGATTTTGCCTAAGGCGCCCTCTCGGGTTTTCACCTTTGATGGGTTAGTGACAATTTTTGCACCTAGTCGGCTTCCTGTAATGGATTCGACCAGGCCCGCCGGGGTATCTCTATTTTTAACCCCATTATTTTTTTTTGTGAGACCATCGTCCATAGCGTATCGCTGTCAGGGGACGTAACCTGAGACTGGAAGGTATGGGTAGCCGAATATCATTCGGCCAATGATAGGGGTTTTTTTTTATAGAAATCCTCACGCCATGGTGGCGAGGGGCCACTTTGTTATAGCAAGATATGACTAGAGTTAAGGCTGATGGATCAAGGATTGTATGGGAGAACTAGGATTATAATGGACTTGAAGGCTCTGGATTTGCCGAGGATGTAGGATGTAGTGGCGGAGAGTGATAAATGTCTGGGAATGTACCAGGATATAAGTTCACCGGGATGGTGACTGGAAGCTTGACTGTCACAGGGACTAGTTGACCTGTGTTGCCAAAGCAAGGGCCTAAGGTTGGCCAAACTAGGCGGAAGTAATGCAAGGTCGACTGGGAATTGGAGGGTTTGCGTAGTAGCAGTGCAAATGGATTGGAGATTGGCTCTGGATGAGGCTAACGGTCCACCAAGGAATAGGTGGAACGTCGTTCTAACTGGTGGGGAGAAGAAGATTTTCTCTTTATCGGCTCTACCACCCTTTCAGGTTTTCGCTAGAGCCGACCCCCTTTAACTTTTTCTGATGCGCCCTTGCGAGTTTTCACGTCGAGGGGTTTCCCAATTTTGCCTGAGGTGCCCTTTCGGGTTTTCACCTCAGTCGGGTTACTGGCCTTTTTGCCCCAGTCGCCCCTTGTGGTGAGGATGACTGGGTCCGCCGGGGCATCTCTATTTTTAACCCCATTTTTTTATGTTATTATTATTATTTTTTTGACTTACATGTGAGCCTGGCGGCTAGACTGGTGCTGCTGCAGAAGTGCTCGTGCTCCCTTGGTGACGGGAATGAGGGCAGGAGATCAGTCCCCGCGGATGTTTGGCGGCGATTCCGGGGAACTGGGCTGGCTGGTTGACTGGAAATTGTAGACTAGGAGGACTGGCCGATTAGATCCTTCACGGGGAAGGACCGGCCTTATTGGTAGTAGCTGGGACGTGCGCCTTAGTCCGGCTGGCGCGTGAACTCGTGCTCTGGCGCATAGTATAGCTTCATGTGTTTGCCATTGAGAGGCGGGAACGGTCTATGAACTTTATGATCGACGACCGTGTAGGCCCCACCCTCATAGACATTCTGGATGATGTAGGGACCTCGCCAATTTGGTTGTAGCTTTCCACTGGGGCGCCCTGCCATGACTTCTCTTTCCTTGATCATGACAAGGTCACCAAGCTC
This sequence comes from Amorphophallus konjac, assembly GCA_022559845.1. Classification (NCBI taxonomy): domain Eukaryota; kingdom Viridiplantae; phylum Streptophyta; class Magnoliopsida; order Alismatales; family Araceae; genus Amorphophallus; species Amorphophallus konjac. Next base: position 4,578,519 of record CM040117.1, on the reverse strand, counting down.
ACTGCTTGACGAGCTTATCGTAGGCCCAGGCCATGCGGGCCTGGTATACTTGTAGGTGTTTGTAGGCTTCGAGTCGCTTTCCTTCTAGATCGGCGAGCTCTTCTAGCCTTCTCTGGTATTTGTCTTCATCAGGGCCGGCGAGGCCAGTATGGATCGCCATGCGATAAGAAGCTAATCGGACCGCGATGGGGATGACGGCCTCTGCCCCGTAAGCGAGGGAGAACGGCGAACATCCGGTGGGGGTTTTGTAGACCATTCGATAGGCCCATAATGCTTCGAAGACCTTCTCACCCCAATCGCGTTTCCGGTGGCTAACAATCTTAGCCAGGAGCTTACAGAGGGTTTTGTTGAAGGCTTCCGCCAAACCGTTAGCCTGGGGGTTGTAGACCGAAGAGGTTCTCCAGTCGATGTAGAATTTGGCCGCTAGCTGGTATACGGCCTTATTTTTAAATGGTGTTCCGTTGTCGGACACTATGCGACTGGGAGTACCGAATCGGTATATGATGTGCCGGACGAATCTGGAGACCACCTTGCCGGTGACCTCTCGCAAAGGCAGAGCCTCCGCCCAACGAGATAAGTAATTAGTGGCAGCCAAGATGTATTTATGGCCCTTGGAAGATGGCGGGAAAGGACCCATGAAGTCCATGCCCCACTCAGCGAATGGCCAGGTGGGAGCTGTAGGACGCAGTGGGTTAGGAGGTCTTCTTGGTACTGGGCCAAAGGCTTGGCATTGATGGCATGCACGGGCATACTGGACACCGTCCACGTACATGGTTGGCAAGTAGAAGCCTTTGAGCTTAATGTTGTGCTTCATTCAATCTTTGGCCTGGTGCGCACCGCACAATCCGGAGTGAACCTCTTGCATGACAGCTCGAGCCTCGGCAAGGGAAACACATCTCAGGAGGATTGACTTGTCCTTCTCGTGGACAAGCCGATACAGGGAGTCTCCAATCAACTCGTAAGAGGTTACGCGGCGGAGTAGCTGAACCCTTTGAGCTCGGTCAGGTGGGAGCCACCCTTTCTTGAAGTTGATGATGGGCGCACGCCAATCATCATCTTCTGGAGGCGCGCCCTGGTCAAGGTCGTGGACCTCGTAGATGGTGAGACCGGTGTTGCCTTCGAGTGAACTTGGCATCAGCCTTTTGTGTTTGATGACGATGTCGACCACGCCCTCGGGCGAGAGCTTGATGGCCGCGGCCAATTTCGCTAAGGTGTCCGCCTGAGCGTTGCGACTCCTGGGGACATGATCTATTTCAAAGAAATAGAATTTCTGGATTAATCTAGTGACGGCGGTGTGGTATGGAACCAACTCTGGCTTCCGTACATCGTAGAGGCCGAGGACCTGCCGGATTATCAGCTGGGTGTCCCCATAGGCTTTGAGGCATTTGATGCCCATATGGAGAGCCATCTGGAGCCCAATGAGCAAAGCTTCATACACGACTTCATTATTGGTCAGGGATTTCATGTGGGCGCAGGAGTTGTACAAGACTCTGCCCTGAGGAGTCAAAAAGACTATGTCGGCACCTGCCATGGTGGCTGGATCCTAGTTGCTCCGGGTGATCCCTTGGGAAGCACCGTCGAAGTAGAGCTCCCAGCAAGGCACGCTGGTTGTGAGAGCGTTCTGCTACCAATAATGCAAGACATCTCCACTCTGTTCAACTGGTGGTTATGATTGAACAACAGTGGTTGTGAGAGCGCTTTGCTGCCAGTAATGCAAGACATCTCCGCTCTGTTCAACCGGTTGTTGTGATTGAACAGCAAGGGACTCCTCGTCCGGGAGATCCGAGTTGAAGGGTGAGTCGTCTGGCACTGGATAGGCTGCCAAGAATTCAGCCATACCCTATCCCTTGATTACTTTTCTGGGGACATAAGTAATGTTGTACTCTATCAACAGGAGAGCCCACCTTCCCAGTCTGCCTGAGAGGACAGGTCGTCGAAGGAGATACTTCAAGGGGTCGTGCTTGGATATAAGCTCGACTTGATGGGACAGGAGGTACTGTCGCAGCTTCTTAACCACGAAGACCAATGCCAAGCAAACCTTCTGCATGGGGGAGTAGTGGTACTCGGCACCGATTAACTTCTGACTGAGGTAATAGAGGGGCTGCTCTTTACCTTCTTCATTGATTTGTGCTAACAGAGCTCCTAGCGAAGCGTCCATGGTGGCAATGTAAAAGACGAGGGGTTTACCCTTGATCGGTGCCCCCAGGACTGGGGGAGTAAGGAGGTACTCCTTGATTTTCTCGAAAGCCATCTGGCATTCCGAGTCCCATGTGAATGGGGTGTCTTTCTTCATCAGCTTGCTGAAAGGTGCGCACCGACCGGAGAGGTTAGAGATAAACCTCCGAATGTAGGTCAGCCTCCCTTGGAAGGATCTGAGTTCGATGATGTTGCTGGGTGGTGGAAGCTCCCGGATCGCTTTGATCTTGCTTGGATCCACCTCGATTCCTCGGTACCTGACGACGAAGCTGAGAAATTTGCCGTTGGACACGCCGAAGGCGCATTTCATGGGGTTCATTCTAAGCCCATATTGCGGGAGACGCTCGAAGACTTGGCGAAGGTCGCGCAAATGGTCTTTGCGCCTTTTAGTTTTGACGACGAGGTCATCGACATAGCATTCGATGGTGTTGTGCAGCATCTCATCGAATATTTTAGTCATGACCCTTTGGTAGGTAGCACCGGCATTCTTCAAACCGAAGGGCATGCATTTGTAGTTGAAAATCCCCTTAGGGGATCTAAAGGCTGTGTGATTCTTGTCTTTAAGGGACATCTAGATTTGATTGTAGTCGGATGACCCGTCCATGAAAGACAAGGCTTCATGACCGGTGGTCATATCGACCATTGTTTCTATGATGGGGACGGGGAAGTCATCCTTCGGACATGCTTTATTGAGGTCCCGGAAGTCGACGCAAATGCGGACTTGACCATTCTTCTTCTTTACTGGGACTATATTGGCGAGCCATATCGGGTAGATGCACGGCTCGATGAAGTCGACCTCCGCCATTTTATGGACTTCGGCCAAAACCGGGAGCTCCAGCTCATGGCGCATGTGCCACTGTGGTTGCTTGACCGGAGTGACTGAGGGAGAAATGGCTAGGTCGTGCTCTGCTATGGAGGGGTCTAGCCCTGGAATCTCTTTGTATGTCCAGGTGAAGCAGTCTTTGTATTCAAGCCGGAGTTGCTTGTAGTCCAGCTTCTCTGCCCCGGTAAGAAGAGTGCTGACGAATGTAGGATGTGGGGCTCATCTTCGCCCAAGTTGATTTCAACGAGCTCATCCACGGTCGCTTGGCCGCCATCCTCCAGCTCGGGAGGAGCAGGTTGGAAGTCAATGAAATTCTCATCATCGATATCGGCTTCGTGTATTTCCTGGTTCTCGAAGCCACTGGTTGATGTTCATGGGACTGAAGAGTCGTTGTTGCTGGGATCCATGGAGGATTGATCTGGACCGCTGGCTCCTGGCCAACAGTCGTCAACTGGGGCTGCTGGGATCTCCCCGTGGTTGCCCGGTGAAGCTGATAGTCTTCCGCAGCTAGGACCAGTGATATCCCCCCCCCAGGAGGGTTTATTGAACTGGGTCCCCCGACTGGCTGAGAGACCGGAGAAGCTTCTTCTGCCCCTTTGTCTTGTCAGGGAGGCGAAGAAGGTTCTCCGACGGCTTGAGCCGGGGTTCTGGCTTTGGTGGACATCGGGATCTGGATTTCCTCTTCTTCATCCCCAGAGCTGTCGAATTTGGCTTTGACTCTAGCTCTGTCGTCGGTTGGTTGCGCCAAGCCTATGACATTAACTACGTAATGGACGTGGAAGTCCGGGTCTTGATCGTAGCCAAGCCCCCTGGTATCCTTATGGAAGGACGGGGGTTGCCCCCGAACCTGGGAAGAGTCCCACAATCGGTGGAAGTATCTTTGTTGGGCATAAGTTTTCCACAGGGGAATGTGTTGCTTCAAACATATTTCTTGAATGGGCGGCGACAGCTCACTCCACACCTAAACTGCTTCAGGGGTATCATCAGCTCACCTGGACCAGCCGAAGTCATCATCTGGCAAGGCTTGAGGGACAATGTCTCCCTTGTAGAAGATGATGGGTTTGTCCCTGTTAGCCTTCTTCTTGTTTCGGCGTTGTCGCTTGAAGGTGACAATAAATGTCATCAGCGACTCGACGCTGTGCTCCTCGGATGCACATGGGAACTGGATGCAGTCTGGTGGCAAGCATATACTCTTGCCAATAGCTCGGCTAATAAGATTAACCTCGAAGTCGATCTGGTGCCTCTCGGGGTGATCTGGGGTTGACTTGGAGCCGAGGCGTAGCCGATGAATCTTGGCCTTTTCCTCGTCAACAGAAAAGAGATCATCATCATCTTCCTCTAAGAGCCAACCGTTGCTTTTGCTTTTAATTACAGGGTAGGGACTAATCCCCTTGAAGTAGAGCGCAGCGTCGGCTAGGTTGCATTCTGCCGGTGTGAACGGCGACAGGTCTGCAAATACCTTATGTTGCTCCCCGTCCTTGGCATACTTGATGCATTGGTGGAGAATCGATGGACGACCCAATTTTCATGGAGCCAGGGTCTGCCCAGTAGCATTTTATATGAGGTGTTGAAGTCGATTATGTAGAATGTCGTCTTAGAGGTGAAATCATAGAGCACCAGGTCGACATCCACCCGGCCGAGGACGTCCTCGGTGTTCTGGTTAAAGCCGGATATCTTAACCGCATGGACCTTCTAAAGGTATGAGGTCAGATATAAAGACTTGAATGTCTTGAGCGGCATGATGTTGACTGCGGCACCAGCATCCACCAAGATCCGGTTCACATCATGCCCGTTGATCGTCCCCTTCATGTAGAGAGGACAGTTGTGGCACGGAGGAGAGAGCAGCATGTCTTTCTCCGTGAACGAGATGGTGGCTGTGAAGGCTTCATAGGCAGCCGCCTTCATTTCCACGGCATGTGCTTCATAGACTTCCAGCTCTTGGAGTATTTTGATAAGGGTTTCCCTTAGGTCCTTACTCCAAGCGATGGCTTCCCAAATTGAAATGCTGGCAAGGAAGCGTTTCATCTGGTGGAGGACCTTCCGGTCAGCTCGGGCTCGAGCATCCCCCAGAGAGGGTAATACGTCAGGCTGAGCCTTCTGCGAGCTGCCGTGCTGTTCCCCATCGGGGAGTTGCACTGCCTTACCCTTATCATCGGAATCAGACTAACTTTGATCGCCAACGGACTCCTGGAATAGGGATGCCAATGATGGCTCTTCTGGGTGTGACTGGCGGACTAGCTCATCCTTGTCGGACGGTCCTGCTTGTTCCTCCGCAGAAGTCAGTACTGGTACAGGGGCTGGGAGGCTAGCCGTAGCCTTGTCATTGCCAGAAGGATCGAAGATACCGGGTCCTTTCTGAATTTCTACTTCCGGAATGGGAGCCAGTTCCTCTCCTCGAAAGAAGATGATTCGCTCCGGGTCAAAGGTGGACGGAGAGATGGGTAGCTCGGGGATTCTCCCACGGCCTCTACCGCATCCCCAGCCACGACCTCGGCCACGACCGGTGTGCTCTGGAGCTGGCTGTAGCCCCAGAGGAGCAGTGGTTCTTTGTCTTGTCCGGGAGGCTACTGGCTCGCCCCGCCGAGAAGCATTGATATTGTCAGGAGGTGGGATGGCCACCATGTTGCAGGTGCAGTGCCGAAGCATTTCTTCCAGCTGCTCTTTTGTGATCTCCTTGTCTTTATAGCACAAGGAGAGCTCATCTGGGATCACGAGTCTTTCGCCATTCTTGAGCATTTGGATCATCTCTTGGACCCAATTTCTGAGGCGAGCTCGTTTCTGTATTTCTTTCCACGGGATGTAGCTATCGAGTGGGAGAGCCCCGGTAGGACGAGGAGGAACGTATTCCTCCAGGTCATCAATGAGCCGCTGGAGCCTTTGGAGAGGCGTTGGCTCGACTGGGGATTGTAGGGTAGCCGCTTGTTCAGCTTGTTTCTTAAGCCACCTCTTGAGGTTCTTCCTCCTATTTTTCTCTTGTCTCTTGGCGATAGTAATCTCCAAGGGAGTAGGAGGGAGAGGTGCTGGAGCCGGAGTTGATAAATACTGATGAGGATATCTCCGAGCTGGCGTCTTTACAGGGTGAGGTCGATGACTCTTCCTCGCCCGGATCTCGATCCAGGCACCTTCCGCTTGTTGTATCTGGAAGGTGGCATTGATCCCCTGCTCGATTACCTCAAGCGGAAATTCCTGGTATGCTGGAATGCTGGGACTGGTGTCCGGAGACGTATGCGAGGTTTGATGCCTTACCCGCGGGGGTGACAGGAGCCTACAAAGAGTCGGTAGGCTGGTGCTGGCGTCCAAGGACGTGTGCGCGGTTTGATGCCCTAACCGCGGTGGTGAAGGCTTTTGTTGAGGAGCAGACGGAGAGATATGCTTGTCATCCTGCTCCTTAGCCTTGCCTTTGTAACCACGCTGAGGGCTGGGCCTGGTGACAACGACGGCGTCGCAGGACATTATCACTCTGCACAGTTATCCCGACTCTGCGGACTGGCTGAGCCTTGTGGCAGTGGGCCCGCCACTTGAATCGAAGCCACTGAAGACTCCGAAGATGCCTTCTTTGTGCTTCGGATTGTGTCAATAGGTAGGTGGAGAGGACCCGACGGTCCATCTGCCGAGGAGATGCGACAAGGCTGAGGCGGGGCCTCACCCTGCTTTTGCTTTCCCTTCCTATCCACGGCTGCCGGTGACGGAGATAGGATGGGAGGAGGATGAGAGAGAGCTGAAGAGCCCGTCATCGTCTCGCCTACCAAAACATCCTCTCGGCCGAGAAGGACCCGGAGGAGCCTGTCGGTGTCTTCTTCAGGGAAAGGGAGAGACTTTAGCTCCCGCCAAGACCTCCACCGCACGGCCGAAGTGGCTGGGGTTGGCTGGCTAGGTGCTGATGTCTGAGAGCCCCCAAGGGCAGGAGGCGCAGGGGAATGGATGACATTGACCGAGAAGTTGGTTGGCCCCGTCTCTTGACTGGCATCCCGTTCTCTATGCCTCCGCAAACGCACGAGCGTCTCTTGGTTGTCAGTCTGGAACTTGAGCCGTTCTGGAGGATGCTGGTAAGGCAACCTGTGCCCATTTTATTGGGGAGAGTCTAGCCACTCTGGCGCATCCCTAGCGATGCTTAGGGTCTCTTCGACAGCTTGTCAAAGCCTGACGAGTGACATGGAGTTTCCTTCCGCATCGATCTGCTCCCATCGGATCTGTTCCTGGATGAGGTGTTGAACTTCCTCACAGGACTCGGTTGGGTGGCAGATTCTAGCGTGGAAGGGGCAGTATTGAGGGTGACTATGATCCCAATGGGTGTAGTCGGCAGGCAAGTCGCGGGGCATGGTTTGCCCATTCTCGACGAGGATATCGAAGAGTCACCGGGTTCTCTCCCTGGGGAAGGAGAGAGGTCTCTAATCGTGCCAAGGCATCCACCCTGGGTACCAATCCGAACATCCCCTTCGATTGGCACTAGGCTCCTTGTAGATCTTAAGAAAATCAACTTAAGGAAAACTTAAGAATACTTAAAAGGGAAAAAGAAGGGGAAAAGGGGAGAAAAGGGGAGCATGCGAGGATGCTAAGGGGAAAGGTGATCGCTAGAGATGCGAGGGCCTCAAAGGATATAACAAATAATCAATGGAGGGATCGCGATATAAATACCTTAAATGCGGGGGAGATTGTGACTGATTTCCTTCTCTTCCAATCGGCCGGTGTGGGGATGTTTTTTTTGTTTGGGTTTATTTTACTGGGTTTATTAGGCGTGCCAGTCACCAGGGTGACGATTTATTGTGCGCTCGATCTGACATAGTCAGTCGATTGTGATATTCGTGTCGGGACCGAAAGTCCGTCATACCATAAATGCTATGACGTTAATTACGTCCTTCCGGGGGAGGACAACCCTTGATTAGTTGCCAAGAAAGGATGCCTCGGGGGGTGAAAAGAGATAAAAATATCATGCCGATTCCGCTGGCGGGATGCGAAACATGTATGGAAAACGTACTATATGGGACGTGATAATGACGTTACAACGCAAATCCGGCAGCATGTCCCCTTGTCTTGGGCTATGCCAAAGGGAGATATAGGTCATCCACCCACGAAATGTCGGGATGAAAGCCAAAAGAGAGACGGGCGTGGCCCTGGATCCAAAAGGATTTTAATGTGACGGGACAGTGTCCGCTACCATGGCGTTTATTGATGTTCCCCTCAAAGGATCATTGGAGGATGTGCAGTGGCAGAACTCCGAGGGTCAGTGGGGTGACAGAAGAAACATCGTATTCGGTATAATGTAGGGGTAAAAACCCCCATTAATGTATCTCCCGTGGACCTGGGTGAAGAACCATGATTCCCTCGTAAGGCGACGGAGGCTGGCATGGAGGTTGACAGGAATGGGACATTTGAGTTTGGACTGGATTTGGGTTTAATGGGATTGTTGAGACAGGCAGCGATTAATAAGACGAAACGGCACGGTTAGGAGTCGGCGCGAGGGAGATCCCGGCGCGACGGGAGGCTAAAGTGCTATAGGCACGGCGGGCAACCGGCATGGCTGGAAAGAAAGACAAACGGCACGGCATGGCAGACGGCGCGGCAAGGTTCCCGGCGTGCCCCTCACCCGGCGCGAGTTTGGCGCCGGGAGGGGGTGGCGCCGGGAGGAGATGGCGCCGAGTGGCAGTGGCACCGGGAGGAAGTGGCACCGGTGGCAGTTTTGTTGGTTTTCTTCAGATGTTATGAGGGGTTCTGATGAGTTCAAGGGGATCCTCTGTATTTAGCGGGGATCTCATGGCAATAATTGGGTGAGATAGAAGATGAGGGTGGATTCATTCACCAGGGGTGCGAGGAGACCGTGTAACTATAACGTATATCCCCCTGTGGCGACCAAGGTGTCATGAGGTGGTATAGCTCAGCCCTTCGCCACACAGTTGGGGGATAAATGCATAATTTCGGTGAAAACTTCACACTATGTGACCGAGTAACCTTCTGAACGAATTTTGACAGCACTTCCCCTTATTTTGGGAGTATGCCAAAAGGGTATTATAGGCCATCCACTCACGAACTGTCGGAGTGGAAACCAAAATAAGAGCCGGGCGTAGCCCGAGATCTAGGGGATCTAAATCATATGGGGCTTTATCCCCCTGTTGTGATATCCCCTGTACAGTCAATGGAGGACATGCAGTGGCATAGCTCCACGACTTAATAGGGTTATAGAATGTAGAGGAATGAACCCCTTTAATATGGCTCCCGTGAGGATCGAGGGAAAGGTAGTGCGTCTCCATAGGACAGGGTATGATGAGCAAGGTTGGCATGGCCTGACGGCGTCGGCACGAATGCATGGACGTGGCCAGAAGGTGTAAAGGTATCAGTGCGAAGAAGGAGTTGGGATTCGGCGTGACAAAAGAAACCCAGCCGGCGCGGCAAGCCCTCGGCGCAAGACTTGTGCCGAGAGGTGCTCGCGCCGGGAGGCTTCCTGAAGTGAGGTTTTAGAGGGGTTTGAGGGCATTTTAAGAAAAAGGGTTTATTCAAAAATTTGAAGACCATTTTGGACGATCGTAAAGAGGATGATCCGGGGTGGAGACGACCTTCCTTCTGGGGCCTCACTAGGAGCAGAATCACGTACGCGGAAACTCACGATTTGAATCCATCCTTCCTCGCTTCGCAGACGAGAAGCCATGAGATAGACTGTCTCAGGCTCTCATTGTGAGTATGAGGCTGAAGAGCATGTGGTAGAAGAACCTTAAACATACTTAGAAAACCAAAACGGTAGAGCATATGCAGATGTATAGTCATCAGTATCCACAACGTGTAATGAACTTCGGATGCAGAGGCAAATATAAAAGAACAAGGAAAGGGCATAACTCAGCCCATCTTTCATTAACTATCTCATCTAAAATGGCGTACACAAACTCAACTCGGGAAGAAAAAAAACCAACCCAAAAGCATACACCGACTCTATCCTTGAGAACAGGGTTACATTGGCACTCAGTGCTACGGGAGCAAAGATGCTCGAAAGTAGAGATACAAGCTAGAAGAGAGAACAATATTCAGACAGAGCAGAAAGGGGGGAGAGGAGCTACGGCCACTCAGGACGTCGAACGGCACACCCCACCTGACTTCTTTCTTCGAGCCTCTGCTTCTCTCCTTTCTTCAGCTTCTATGAAGGGCTCTCGAGCTCCCCCTTTCTTTCAGTGGCTAACTCTTCTATCTCCTTCTTCCCTTTTTTTTATCTTCTTCTTCTTTTCCCTTGCCCCCCTTTTTTTCTTCTTTTCGAAGGGCTCCTTCTTATAGAGGGATGACCCTCATTCTATCGGCCTGAGCTTCCCGGCGCGCCAGAATCCATCTTCCCGACGTGTGCAACCCTTGGCGCGCCTCAGTTCATATTGGGCTTGGTCCATTTTCTGTCATCCGGCGCAGGATCCACCTAATGGGCTCCTTTAGACAGTGGGCTTCTTGGTATATGTATTTATCCTTTATGGGCTTGTTTAACACCTAGCGTTCACAAACACATGTGAGGCACTGTGCATCCCACCTTCGGAGAATCAGAATTGTCTGAGCACCCCTTCTTAGCAGACAGATGATTGCCTGAATGTTGGTATGGTTTTATCAGCCCGACTTTTTGAATGATAGCCGTACTAGACAGCGGCCTAGCCAGGGATGGCTTTAGCCGAACAAAGTGTTAGGAATAGTGGGTCTCTTCTATTCTGATTCTCAGAACTTCCAGGGATAGTACAGGAGCCGTACCCTCAACTGGTCTTCACAGTTATGAATCTGCTTCGGTCTCTTCTGGTATATTTTAGGTGTCAACAAATGCCCCCCACCCGTAGGTGACGTAAGCGAACGGGACATGCGGGTGCGCATTGCACCACAGCTCGTAATTTCTTCAGGTCTACTCCTGTTCATTGTTCATTCTTGTGACTCTGGGTCTTCATTCTGCTTGTACAATCCCAGTACTTTGTCAGTATACTCGGACAGGTATCAGCATTCTTGATTTGATCTTCTGATTGCAGCACCCTGAGTGGATCGAACGGCGCCACCGACGATCCCGGCACGGTCATCTCGGCGCGGCCGTCGTCTCGGCGCGCTAGGTTTCGGCACGGTTGCTCCCGGCGCGTGGGTCATCTCGACGCGCCTTTCGGCGCGAGGGCCATTTCGGCGCGCCTTTTGGCACGTTTGGCTGTCGGCGTGAAGGCCGTCTCACGCGCCTTTTGGCTTGGCCTATATAGGCGCCGAGAGGGTGGAGAGATAGGGTCTTTTGCCATAGCCGCGGCAGGGGCAACCACAATAGCTGCGGCCACAGGGGAGAGTCTCCATGTTGCTGATGAGGATGTTGGACTCCCTTCTCCTACACCTGCTAGTGAGGCTGAGGGTGAGCCACGTGACTGCCATCCTTCTGACTCTTCTCTTTTATTGATCCTCTTGTCCCGCCTTATGTATATGTTTGTTGCAATGGCAGGAGTGGTTAGCACAGTCGCTGAGGTGCCTGCCGTGGATGCTCCTCCACAGCCTGAAGGACATAAGACCGTGCTGAAGAAAGGTGTTATCCCATTGTGGCGTGTAGTCACCCGCTCGGCGTCCCGCCAGGCGATAGAGGAGGCGGGCCAACCTGAGATCAGCATAGATATTTCCTCCAGTAGCTCCGCCACCCATTCTGACGAAGAAATTGACTATCATTCTTCAGAAAGTGACGAACAAGCCCCCGCGGTAGCCAGCAAAGGTGCCGCGGCATCCCTCGTGCCGTTGAGTGGTCCTGCGATTTTTAGTCCTCCGAGGTTGCCAATGACTTCATCAGAGGGAATGCTGCAGGAGGAATTTGCCGGACTGGACATGGAGGTGGAGATAACCCCTCCTTTTGTTGCTTCATCTGCAGAGTTGGAATCTTCCATGCAGGTGCTCGAAGAGATGGATGCTGCAGCCATAGTAAGTTCTGCCCACCCCTCCGCAGAGCCGCACATTTTTTCATTCTTTTCTGCCATCCTAATGCTTACTGGGATCTTGTTCCAGGAGCCTGACACCGCCATTCACCTGCTGGTATCATCTTCTGGTGCTATCGTGGTTTCGTCGGAGGCTTCGGATGTGCTACCGCCGGCCACTGTATCTTCATCAGGGATAGTTACCATACTTCGCCATGTGCCAGTGAGAGTACACATAGCTGTCGAAGTATCATCAATGGAGCCGAGCCCGCTGGGAGAGAGCCTCGCCCTGGTGCCGGCAATAGAGTTGAGAGCCGAAGCCGACCCGTCACGGGGTTCTGCCTTTGTCCCGGCGGCTATAATGACCATTGCGCCTGACTCTGCAGCTCCATCCGTGCCAGAAATAGAGTCAGAAACTCTGCCTCTTCCAGCATCTGTGGAAGAAAGTTCTTCAAGGAGCCCGATGGAGCAAGAGCATGCTGCCGTGGCGCCTGCTACTTCAGCCTTGGCGGCCGTTCCATCTTCTTCTTTCGTGTCAGATATCGGCTTATGGGCCTCTATAGACAGGGAGGTGACCTTTGAGGTGGATCCGGCAGCCTCCCTGGGCTTCACTTCATCGGAGGAGTTTGTTTGGCAGTATTTGGGGATGTTGCACCAGGTCATGGAATCTCAGCCGACCCTATCTTACCCCCAGCTGAAGGAAGTGGCCGAGCGACTGACGATTGGGCTGCAGGCATTAGGCTGTCCTTTGGACACCTTGACCCAGCGGGTGCTGTTCCTGTTAAATTTCGTAAACCGTCGGGACTTTCTTGGGAGAGTGATGAACGACCGACTAGTGGCCCTCAAACTGTAGAAAATTGACTGTCAGGCAGAGCTGACATCTCTGATTTTCGATCTTCAGAAGAGCAAAGCTCATGTTGAAGCTTCGCTGCTCGGGCACATATTCTACGCAGCCGACGAGAAGAACTCCGGGCTGAGTTGGCCACCATTGAAGCTGAGATACCACAGTTGGAGGCTGCAGAAGTCCAAGGCATCGAGGAAACTTCTTTATTGGAGGGCCGGGTCGCGTCCCTAGAGACTGAGGTGACTCGCGTTCAGGAGGAAGAAATGCAGTTCCGTGAATTGGGAGCGGCTCCACATGTTGGGCTCATTGATTTTGCAGATATTTTCAGGCGGTCTTAGCCGATCTGCCTTTGTAATTCACCCCCTTCGAAGGGCCCCTTTTGTATTCATTCCCCTCCTTTTTGCAATGAAATACAAGTTTCCTTCACTATTTTCGGTGTCCATCTTTGCACTCATATTTTGTTACATCTTGTGGCAATTTTGGCGACCTGCTTGGAAGTGCACCCATGTCTGTGCCACAGGAGAGCGTCCACCCTTTCAAGGAAAGGGTGGGGGCCTCGCTCCACCGCGTGACGGGGTTCCAGAGGTTGCCAGGTTGGTGCAGACGTAAGTCTTGCCGACAAGAAACGTCAGAAATGTGACTGCTGGCTAATGAAAGGTCTATCCAGGATGGGCTTCATCATTGGTAGGGCAACTGATGGGAGTGCGACTGAGAGGCATAGCATATACCTTGTAGTAATCCCATTATTGCCCCTGGTTCGGGGAAATGTTGGCCGACCTTGTCGATGGTGACAAGGGTCGAAAAGGTAGCGATCGATCTTGCCGATGGTGATAAGGGTCGAAAGGGTAGACGGTCTTGCCGATGGTGACAAGGACCGGAAAGGGTAGCGACCGATCTTACCGATGGTGACAAGGGCCGAAAGGGTAGACGGTCTTGCCGATGGTGACAAGGACCGAAAAGGGTAGCGACAGATCTTGCCGATGGTGACAAGAGTCAAAAGGGTAGACGGTCTTGCCGATGGTGACAAGGACCGGAAAGGGTAGCGATCGATCTTGCCGATGGTGACAATGGTCGAAAGGGTAGACGGTCTTGCCGATGGTGACAAGGACCGGAAAGGGTAGCGACCGATCTTGCCGATGGTGACAAGGGTTGAAAGGGTAGACGGTCTTGCCGATGGTGACAAGGACCGGAAAGGGTAGCGACCGATCTTGCCGATGGTGACAAGGGTCGAAAGGGTAGATGGTCTTGCTGATGGTGACAAGGACCGGAAAGGGTAGCAACCGATCTTGCCGATGGTGACAAGGGTTGAAAGGGTAGACGGTCTTGCCGATGGTGACAAGGACCGGAAAGGGTAGCGACCGATCTTGCCGATGGTGACAAGGGTCGAAAGGGTAGAGAATAGATACATGTAGGTGGGACATTGGATGAAGACTCCGCTTCGACCCTGTAAAGGGTCGTCAGGACGGAGGATGGATCATTACTATTCATCATTCATATATATATTTTTATTCTCATTACTGACCTAAGCGCCCTTTCGGGTTTTCACCGAAGCCAGCCCCCTCTTACTTTTGCCCACGCTCCCTCTCGGGTTTTCACGTGGCGGGGTACCCGATTTTGCATGTAGCGCCCTTTCGGGTTTTCGCCACAGCTGGGTTATAGCCATTTTTGCATTTGTCCCAATATAGGAGTAAGTCTGGCGGGGTATCTCTATTTTTAACCCCATTTTCTTTTCTTCCTTTTTTTTTTGAATTTGGAGTACAGAAGAACTGGACTGCGAGAATGCTGACTGGCCTTGCCGATGATGACAAGGATTGGTCTCTGATTTAGTTCGTCGACACTGGTTAAATGCCGAAGTAAAGGTCACGGTTTGTTAACAAGGACGTAAGATCCGAGTTAAGGGTAGAGGTTGACCGATCTCGTCGATGATGACGAGGGTCGAACATGGGTTCGTTCATCAGCATGGGTCACGTGCCGAAGCAAAGGTGGGGTTATTAACAAGGACGGAAGGTCCAAGTTAGGGGTGGAGATCGACCGATCTCGCCGATGATGACGAGGGTCAAACATGGGTTTATTCATCAGCATGGGTCACATGCCGAACCAAGGGTAGGATTACTAACAAGGACGAAGGTCCAGGTCAGGGGTAGAGATCGACCGATCTCGCCGATGATGACGAGGGTCGAACATGGGTTTGTTCATCAGCATGGGTCACGTGCCGAAGCAAGGGTAGGATTACTAATAAGGACGGAAGGTCCAGGTCAGGGGTAGAGATCGACCGATCTCGCCGATGATGACGAGGGTCGAACATGGGTTTGTTAAAGGATCTCCGGTGGGATGTCTGATAATTGTCCCTTTTGGAGTTTCATCGGGTGGAGAACAAAAGAGGATTTTTTTTTTAAATTATCACTTTACTGACTTAAGCACCCTTTCGGGTTTTCACCAAAGCCAGCCCCCTCTTGCTTTTGCCCACCCGCCCTCTCGGGTTTTCACGTGGCGAGGTACCCGATTTTGCCTGTAGCGCCCTTTCGGGTTTTCGCCACAGCTGGGTTATAGTCATTTTTGCACTTGTCCTAATATAGGAGCAAGTCTGGCGGGGTATCTCTATTTTTAACCCCATGTTTCTTTTATTTTCTCTTTCTCTTTTTTTGATAAAAAGGGTGGTAGGTCGAAGTGTGATGTCCGACCCTTGGTTGGTAGTAGGCGGCTGTTGGCCGGCTCACCGGGCCTTGTGCCGAGCAGAGCGGTTTATTCATCAACAGGGGCTGAATGCTAACGCAAAGGAATAATCTTTCGCTGATTCGGACGTAAGGCCCGTAACGGCAATATGGTGCATTCTTTTGAGAGCTCGGCCAAGGCGGAGTGCCACTAGATCAAGGAAAGGTAGCTCGATCAGGGCGAAATGCCACTAGACCAAGATAAGGGTAGCTCGATTAAGGCGGAATGCCACTAGACCAAGATAAGGGTAGCTCGGCTAGGGCGGAGTGCCACTAAGCCAAGGAAGGATAGCTCGATCAGGGCGGAATGCTACTAAACCAAGATAGGGGTAGCTCGATCAGGGCGGAATGTCACTAAACCAAGGAAGGATAGCTTGATCAGGGCGGAATGCCACTAGACCAAGATGAGGGTAGCTCGGCTAGGGCGGAATGCCACTAGGCCAAGGAAGGGTAGCTTGATCAGGGCGGAATGCCACTAAACCAAGATAGGGGTAGCTCGATCAGGGCGGAATGCCACTAAACCAAGATAGGGGTAGCTTGATCAGGGTGGAATGTCACTAGACCAAGATAAGGGTAGCTCGGCTAGGGCGAAATGCCACTAGACCAAGATAGGGGTAGCTCGATTAGGGCGGAATGCCACTAGACCAAGATAAGGGTAGCTCGGCTAGGGCGGAATGTCACTAGACCAAGATAATGGTAGCTCGATCAGGGTGGAATGCCACTAGACCAAGATAGGGGTAGCTCGGCTAGGGCAGAGTGCCACTGAGCCAAGGAAGGATAGCTCGATCAGGACGGAATGCCACTAAACTAAGATAGGGGTAGCTCGATCAGGGCGGAATGCCACTAAACCAAGATAAGGGTAGCTCGATCAGGGTAGAATGCCACTAAACCAAGATAGGGGTAGCTCGATTAGGGCGGAATGCCACTAAACCAAGATAGGGGTAGCTCGATCAGAGCGAAATGCCACTAGACCAAGATGAGGGTAGCTCGGCTAGGGCGGAATGCCACTAGGCCAAGGAAGGATAGCTCATTCGGGGAGCGCCGGTTGAACCGTGTGGTATAGCTTTAGGTGCTTCCCATTGAGGGGAGAGGATTGGATGACTCCTTTGTGATCCACAAGGATGTATGCACCCCCTTCGTATACTCGGTGGACGACATATGGTCCGACCCAGTTTTCAATCAACTTCCCTTTGGGGTTGGAGGCCATTACTTCTCTTCTTTTGACCATCACCAGGTCTCCTTTCTTGAATTCTCATCCTTTGACCAGCTTATCAAAAGCACGGGACATACGGGCTTGATAGAGTTGAATATTCTGTTGCGCCCGGAGGCGCTTTCCTTCAAGCTCGACGAGCTCTTCTAATCTTCTTCCTACGTTGACCTGCTCATTGCTCACCAATCCATGCTGGATGGTGACCCGCAATGAGGGGATCTCCAGCTCGATCGGCACCACGGCCTCTGACCCATATACGAGGGAGTAGGGCGAGCAGCCGGTAGGGGTCTTGTAGACCGTGCGGTAAGCCCACAGTGCCTCGTACATTCTTTCTTCCCAATCTCTTCTGTCAGTCTTGACAATTTTTGCCAGCAGGGTGCATAGCGTCTTGTTAAAAGCCTCTGCAAGCCCGTTGGCCTGAGGGTAGTATGGAGACGATGTTCTCCAATCAATCTTGTATTTTTCAGCTAGCTGATAAACCTTCTGATTTCTGAAGTGGCTGCCGATGTCAGAGATGATTCGGCTGGGAATCCCGAACCAAAATATTACATTCTGTCGGAAGAATCTCGCAACTAATTCTCCCGTGACTTCTTTTAGTGCTACTACCTCCGCCCTTCTGGAGAAGTAATCTGTATCTACTAAGATGTATTTACACCCTGATGAAGATGCTGGTAGTGGCCCCACCACATCTGTACCCCACTGGGCAAATGGCCAGCTTGGTAAGGTAGGATGTAGAGGCACTGGAGGTCTTCTTGATACATTGGCATGCTCTTGACATTTCTGACAAGCCTTGGCGAACTTGCAGCAATCATCAAATATAGTGGGCCAATAATAACCCAATTTCTTTATTTCGATTTTCATTTTCGACCGGCCTGGTGCGCCCCGGCTGATCCGGCATGGACTTCTTGCATCACCTGTCTGGCTTCCCCCGGAGATAAGCATCGAAGTAATACCTTCTTTTGGGCATCTGCCATTATTCGGAACAATGTCCCATTCCTCATCTCATAAGAATCTTTGACTCTCAGGAGTTTCATTCTCTGTTCTTTCACCTTCGGAAGCTGTTGGTGTTGGAACCAATGCAGGAGGTATTCCCGCCAGTCGGGCTGCTGGACTGCTTCAGCAACTGCTACTTCATCAGCTTGTTCATCGGCTAGAGCTTCTATCATGCCGGTTGATGACTGTTATATTCAGGCTCGTATCAGGCGGGACCGCCAAGGAACTTGCCAACTTTGCGAGGGCATCGGCTTGAGCATTCTGCCCCCGGTTGATGTGCTTGATGCTAATGAGGTAGAATCTTGTCATTAGGCGCAGGGCCAGAAGGTAGTAAGGGACGAGCTCCTGCTTTCGTGCCTCAAACTCCCCTTCCAATTGTTTTATAACCAGCATTGAGTCCCCGAATGCCTCTAGCATTTGAATCCCCATGGATAGAGCAACCTGTAGCCCGATTATGAGGGCCTCATATTCTACTTCATTATTTGTGCAAGGCTTATTTATTGAGCAGGAAGTGTGTATGACTTCCCCTTCCGGGGACTTCAAGACTACGCCTGCTCCTGCGCGGACTCTGGCCGATCCTGTCGTTGTGGTGTCAATTCTAGAGGCACCATCAAAATACAGCTGCCATAGGGAGGGCCGCACCTAGCTGACCTCCAAAGTCTCATCTTCAGGAAGCTCTGGTTCCAGAGGGTAGTCTTCGGGTACTGGATGTTCAGTAAAGAAGTCTGCGATAGCTTGGCCCTTGACGGCCCTTCGTGGTACATAGAAGATGTCATACTCCATAAGAATCACCGTCCATTTGCCCAGGCGGCCTTTGAGGGCTGGCTGAGACATGATGTATCTAAGCGGATCCTCCCTAGAAATCAGCTTAACTTCGTGCGACAGCATGTAGTGCCGCAATTTCTTGACCGCGGAGACCAATGCCAGGCAGATCTTCTCGATGTAGGTGTACCTTTCCTCAGTTCTGACCATTCTTCGGCTGAGATAGTAGAGGGCTTGATCTTTTCCTTCTTCATTATTCTGGGCCAGCATTGCCCCCAGAGAATTGTGTGTGGCTGCTATGTAGAGGATCAGCGGCTGTCCTTTCACTGGCTCACCCAGCACTGGAGGGGTTTTCAGGTAATCTTTCAGTCTATCGAAGGCTAGCTGGCATTCCTCGTCCCAATAGAAGAGAATGTCTTTCATCATCAACTTGTGAAATGGGTGGCACCGCCATGACAAGTTGGATATAAACCGTCGGACGTATGCCAGGCGGCCCTGAAGAGATCTTAGCTCAGAGAGATTCCTTGGTGAGGGTAACTCTTGAATTGCCTTGATCTTGGCGGGGTCTATTTCAATTCCCCGATACCTGATAATGAAACCCATGAACTTTCCGCTCGAGACTCCGAACACGCACTTCATAGGGTTCATTTTAATTCATACTGCCTAGCCTCTGGAAAATGACTCGGAGGTCTTGCAGATGGTCTTCTTTCTTTTTGGTCTTGACTACCAGGTCATCTATGTAGCACTCAACCTTATGGTAAAGCAGCTCATCAAATATTCTAGTCATCACATGCTGATAAGTTGCGCTGGCGTTCTTTAATCCGAACGGCATTCTTTTGTAGTGATAAATGCTTTTGGGTGTTCGGAAGGCAGTGTGGACCCGATCACGTTCCACGATCCATATCTGGTTGTAGCCAGACGACCCATCCATGAACGATAAGGCCTCATGACCAGTGGTTGCATCTATCATGACCTCTGTTATCGGCACTGGAAAGTCATCTTTAGGGCAGGCTTTATTTAGATCCCGGAAGTCAACACATATCCGGATCTGTCCATTCTTCTTCTTCACGGGCACGATGTTAGCCAGCCACGTGGTATATTGATTTTCCTCAACGAAACCCACATCAATGAGCTTGTCAACCTCTTTGCATATCTGAGTGATGAGCTCTGGCCTCATACGCCTAGGGGGCTATTTCACCGGCTCTACCCTAGGGTTTATGGTCAGCTCATGCTGTGAGACCGAGGGGCTTAGTCCCGGCATTTCTCTGTAGGTCCAGGCAAAATAATCTCGGTATTCCTGTAGTAGCTGGATGTACATCCTCTGTTCTTCGGTAGACAGTTGGGCACTGAGGAAGGTAGGTCTGGGGTCATCTTCGTCTCCCAGGTTGACTTCTATCAGTTCATCGACTGTTGCCTGACCTCTGTCTTCTATCTCAGGGGGTTCAGGCTGGAGGTCGACAAAGTCTGGTATATCATCCTCGAGGTCGAAGACCTCGATCCCTTCATCTTGACTTATTTGAGTTCTGCCAGAAATATCTTGTTCGGCTGACAATGGGTGCATGCAATGTTCTGCCAACGAGTTTACCTTACCAGCAGCTTCAAGGGGCGAGTTGATTGCCTCACTCCATGCTGAGGGGATTGCAGTCACCATGGGCTGGCGATTATTTGTCATTGGGTCAGAGTGGCCTTGCAGCTCTTTGGAAAAGGGTGAAGAGATCTCGGTCCCCTGAGTTACCATGCCCTCAGTGGAGGCAACCATTTCTCTTCTAGCAGCATCTGTCTCTCGATCAGGCTCGGGGGAAATTTCCCTAACTGGTCCGAGGAGTGCCGGCATCATGAGTAAAGGAGGGCCACCGGCGGGAGGCCACTCTGCTTCTTCCACCTCTTCAGCTTCACTGCTGCTAGCTATGTCAAATTTGGCCTGAAGAGCTGTATCTTCTGGGTAGACCTGTTCCCAGCAGCGGCAGGGGAACACAGCCTCGAATTCCGGGTTTCTTGACTGGGCTGGCTGAATGCACTCAACTTCCGTCGGGTGTTCATCAATAGTTGCCCCCAGTGGGTTATCTTCCATCGGGTAAAAAGTAGAGATGGTGTCTACTTCATAGCGCCCGCTGTAATAGTATTCTTTGAGGGTGAAGCCCAACCCCGGATGCTGAGTAACACGCCTCATTTCTTTGTCCAGGCTCGGAGGGTACCATAGCTTCTGGAATGCTTCTTTCCTCTTGCGAGGTTGGCCGAAAGGGATGTGTTGCTTCTGGAACATCTTGGCCATTTGATTTGTCATGAATGTCAGCCCCTGTACAGGCATTGAGGGGTTCTCTATGTCTTCAGGCAGATGACAATCAGTGTCTTCTTGTGTGGGGTGCTCTTCAGCTATGTAGAACAGGCTGCTGGGACCATCTATCTGTGGCACCTCCCATGCTTTGAAAGGCTCGACAATAGCATTGTCGAGGCTGAGAATTGGCTTGGTAAGACCTTTGGAGACTCCGATGTGGTCGTGCTGTTGATCAACCCTGACTTCATTAGTTTCGGGGTAGATGGCGGGAGGTGCTATCCGGCCTACATCCCCGGTGACAGTGATGTGTGAAACCACCTTGGGCTCGACATATCCACGCGGCGGCGGAGGGAACCATTCTGCTTTGGAAGTGTCTTTTATTGTGCTGGAAGGGGTCTTGACTGCAGGGGCCTTCTGCGACCATTCTGCATATAAAGGGGCATCTGCCAAGTGGCATTCGAATACTTCGAATGGGTGGAGATCAGCAAATACCCTCTCCTCTCTCCCATCCGTGCTGTATTTGATGCATTGGTGAAGTGTGGAAGGCACCACCATATTCTCATGTAGCCAAGGGCGACCAAGCAGTGCCTTATACGAGGTGCGGGAATCAATGACATGAAATTGCACCTTCGTGACGAAGTCCCCTGGGGTAAGCGTGAACTCTGCTACCCCTAGCGACACTTCGCACTTCTGATTGAAGCCGGCAATACGCATATCCCCGACCTTTTGTAGGTGCACGCTGAAATAGTACCTCTCATAAATCCTGTAGGGTAGAATGTTGACTGCTGCCCCCGGGTCCACCAGGATTCTATTCAGCTCTCGGCCATTCAGGTGTCCCCTCATATACAGAGGTCTATTGTGACCGGTGGTGGGGAGCAACATGTCCTCCTAGGTGAAGGTCATGCTGGCCTCCGGCAGTGCCTCAGCTAGGCAGGCTTCATACTGGGTAGGCGTCTGGAGAGCAGTAATGATCGCCTGTCAGGTCTCGTCACTGAGAGAGAGGATTTCCCAGACAGTGAACCTCGCTGGGAGCTTCTTCAAGAGCTTGACCACCCGACTTCCAGCTCAGACATTGGACAGCTTCATTTCATCCGCCCACTTGGGCTTGGAAGATTCTTGGACTGTGGCCCCTGATGGACCTGCTTCATCAGACTCAGAGGCTGCGCCCTTTTGTTCGGGATTACCTCCTGGCTGTTCCTTACTGGCTGCTGCCGGGAGAGTTTCTACCCCTTCTGACAATTCGGGAGATTGCTGGAGCTGTGGGTGATTGCCCCCGGTCGCCGGTTCAACCTCCCAGCATGGATGCTTTCCTTTTGACATTTTTATGAACTCCAGAAATGAAGGAGCGGGAGTGCTACCCCCGCTTTGGTTGTATAAGCCTGACGGAGGGGGGATTTGAATTCCTCTGACCTCCGGAGGGGGTATCTTGTAGGGTTGCTCCCCTCTGAAGATAATATTATGGTTGGTGGGTGGCTGACGCCCCCACCTTCGGCCCGACCGGGTCGCATGTGCGGCCGTTGCGACTTCGGCCTAGCTTTCCGTAGCGGCGGGCGTAAAGCAAATCTCTTCTTCATCCTCCTCACCGGGTAAATTGAACAGGGCAGAGAGGGTATTGCAAGAAAGGGTCACTCCCGTTGTAGCCTTGCCGGCCCCTTTCTTCCTTCTTTGTCTCCTTTTCTTTTCTTTGACTGGCGCCTGCCCCCAGAACAGGCTGCCATCTTTGTCTGATGCCTTGTCAGCTTCCCCTTCCTGCTTCAGTGAAAGTTGTTCTAGCTCCCGCCATGGGAGATGATCTCGTACCAGCAAAGGTTCTAGCTCGGGCTGCACATACTCATCTAGCCCATTTATATAGTCCTGCACCCGCTGAGCTTCTGGGCTGATCTTCTTGACCACCGGCAATGGAGTTTGCCTGCTCCGATTGCGGGTAGGTATCCGGATAACTGCTGGTGGATTGGTCCACACAGGTGTTGTTACCAGTGGAGGGGGTCATGGTGTGACGCCACGAACATGTGCTCCCGGTGTCGGGCGAGGTAGGGCCTTTTTCTTGGTTCTTGGGGGGCTTGCTGCCATCCCTCCTGTTCTTTTATTGGGGCCAGAAAGCAGGCTTCATATGTATGCTGAGTACTGGATTCTGCGGTCTCCTCAGGCAAGGATTGATACAAAGAGACCATATTGACGGCGGCTCTTGTTACGGGCGCCGCATGTGGTTGTGGAGGGTCGACCTTGTACTCCCCCAATTCTATTTCTTCCCTTTTTACCATGCTTTCGATAATATCCTTGAAAACATAACAGTCTTCAATTGGATGCCCCAGCATCTGGTGGTAAGGGCAAAATCTTGGGCTGTCTCTTCTCTTCAGGTCCTCTGGCCTCCTTGGCTCAGGCAGGGTGACCTTATCATACTGGGTAACCCAGTCGAATAAGATCTTGGTCTTCTCCTTTGGGAAAGAGTAGGGTTTCTTCATTTTATCCCGGAGGGATGGGCCTTCTTCGCCGTCTCCAGTCTTGGCCGACTGAGGAGCAGCTATCTTCTTGCCTTTGTCTTTTTGCTGTTCAAATGCCTTGATATCAAGGGCATTTGCTTCTTTCGGTGCCTGGCGCCGTTCTGTTGCCTTGCCCTTATGTGCAGTAGGAGTATTTGGTGTGGGGGCTGGTTTTGCTAGGAAAGCCTCCACTTCGGCAACAATATTGTTCAGACGGTCGAACGATCGGATTTCCATGCCAATCATCTTCTCCAGCACCTCTCTCCTAAGGTTCTGTTTGCAGATCTGTACAGCGTCCTCCTAGTGCGGGGGCCGCTTGCATCTCATTCCGAGGTTCCTCCACCTCTTGATGTAGTCGAGAGCGGTCTCATCTGCCCTCTATCTTGTTGAATAGAGTTCGGCCACTGTGACCTCCCTCTCTGTAACATGGAATCTTTCTCTGAACTTCCTCTGCATGTCCGACCAATCGCTGATCGACCCGGCCGGGAGGCTGGAGTACCATTCAAAGGCGAGCCCTATGAGTGAGGACCCGAAGAACTTCAGTAAATATGACTTGTCGGTGGCTAAGTCACCCATGACGGTCATGTAGTAGGCAACATGTTCCTTCGGGGATCCCTTCCCGTTGAACTTGTCGAACTTCGGCGGCTTGCTGATCCCGGGAGGGAGCCGCTTAGCAGCATGATGCGGTGGGTATGGCACCCTATATGCATCAAATATAACATAGTCACCTTTAGCTCTTTCAGCGAGCTTCATCTCGATCATCCTTTCTACCATCATCTTGCTCATGGTGGTTGGGTCGACCGGTTCCGGGTAGAAATGCGCCGGTTGCAAATAGGGGGTGACCAGGGTGGTCGCCTGTGGAGGAGGACGCAGCAATGGAGGTGTCTGGTGCACCTGAGGCAGCATCGGGGGAGCCAGTGATTGTGATGGGCGCTATTGAGTTGTCGCCAAATTTGGCTCCGCCTGCAGAGGCGGGGTATAGAGTGGCGGGAAGTCGTTCTTGCTGACGGCTCCCCTTGATGATTCGGCCTGCACATCAGGCCGCTTGGAGGCGGAGGACTACTCTGTCTTTTCTGTCAACTACTTCTTCAGTTGTTCTATCTCCTGGCGATACCTCTGGAGCATCATTAGTATGGCTGGATCCATAGCCGCTGTTTTGGGGATGGCCTCTGTCGTCTCGCCAGATGCACCCTCAGGTAGGATGTCAAGCAAGACATCTTCATCTTCATCTGCCGTTATCACATTTGCTGTGAGAATAATGGCCTTGTCATGCTGTTGGAGGCAAGGCAGGGCTTGCTTTCCCTGGGTCGCTGCCAGCATCTGTTTCGCGGCCTCCACTCTTCGAGTGCTCGGCCCCGGTCTGTCGCCTAGCCAGGCCAATTCTTGAGGCTCTTCGGGCAGTTTTCCATAATGGCCATCTATCCCGGCCATATTGCATGTGAAGATCTGCATCCTGCATCTCTGTCTGCGAACCTTCCTCTTGGCATTCTCCGGAAAGGTAAGCCTTTTGAACACAGAGATCCTTTTCTTTTCCCCTTGACGGGGGATAGTGTCATCGTCTTGAGTATCAGAGCCGTCTCCATATCCATTGTCATCAACCGATGACGTCATCCTCCTATCTTCTTCTTCTCCCGCTGCCATTAATGGATAGTGGTCTTCTTCAGCCGCGGCTGCCTGTGATAAGTGTCCATTTCTTATGACAATTCATTGCATATACATCATTTTATGTGCATATAATTAGGTAATTATGCATATTTCATAGTTAACCTCAACTCCGCATTTAAATTGGAGCTTTCACGCAAATTGATTAATTCGATTATCTTATTTAATAATAAATTAAAGTTGAGGGCCATGAGCATTAATTCTCTATTGCATAATCATGAGCATTAAAGATTTATGTGCACATTGTGGTAATTTTTATGGACTAAAGTTTAATTATGTGTGTGTAGGACACCGAAGGCAATTACAAAAGAAGTCGGGAGCAAAACTGTCACCACCATATTGACCAAGTCAAAAGTACATATTTTGATTGGAGGGAAAATAAATTCTAAAAGTTTAAAATTGAGTAAAAGAAATACATATTTCGGTTGGAGGGAGAATTGAATTCAAAGTTTGAAATAAAGGAGAGGAATGATGAGTCTTGAGAAGGGGGTTGTCCAAAGTCCAAGGAGGGTGTACTCACCTACTTTTTCTCTTCCCCATGCATCATATTCTACTTAAATCCCATCCATCCATCTCCTTTGATACAATCTCCACCCTCCATCTACCCAACTTTTCCTATAAATAGCCCATGACAAGAAGGAGAAGGGTGTTCTTCTTTTGGCAATTTCTCTCCCAACCTTAGGCCTCCGAGTTCTCCCTTGTAAGTTCGTTTTCAACTCATGCACTCTTCATCAAAGTTCTTTGTTTTTAAGTTCTCTACAACTTCTTCTTTTGGAGCATCTTCTAGTTCCTTCTAGTGTTTATGATATTTTATATTTTTCACTATGCTATCCTGTTCATCTGCAAACCCATGTTTCTCTCTGTTCTTTCCCATATTTCTCCCCCTTCTAGTCATTTTCGTCTCTTACTGTCTTCATGAAAGTTCTTTATTTTTAAGTGTTCTACAACTACTTCTTCTACATCATCTTCTAATTCTTTCTGGTTTGAAAGTTATTTCTCGTTTTTAAACTTGCTGTCCTGTGATTTCACTGTTCATCCGAGTTTCTAGTTTTTGTTATTCCTCAGTTTTGAAGCCCTTCCCTTCTTTATTTCTCTCTGAGTTCTTCATTAAAGTTCTTCCTCTCTTGTAGATCTAGATTTTCTTATTCTATCACTTCCTCCAATTCTTCTTATTTTACGAGTTATATTTATTTTTCCACTGTTTCACTCTCTCATCTTCTTCCTTCTTCATCTCCACATAAACCCTTCCATATTCCTCTCTATATTTCTCTCCAAAGTTTATCATCCACAACTCTCCGTTCATGGCGATGTGCACATCAAGATGGGCGATGTTCCAAGGCTCGTGACGTGGACGACGATGGCTTCTTCATCCATCACTTTCCACGGTGATCTCTTTCAAGGCGGAGCGATCCTCTCCAAGGCTCGGCGAGGAGGAGATGACGGCGTCATCTCCATTGCTACTACTATCTTCACATCTCATGCCCCTCTTTTTATTATTACTTTTGTGTTATGTTACTTCATTGTAATCTTGTCACCTCTTTGTTGTAAGCTTGTCTTGCACTTCATGTACTCTTTCTTTTAAGTTAATGAAGAGAGTTGTTCTTTTGATCTAGTTCTTGATCTTCTTCCATCTCTAACCCCTTCTTCTATCTCTTCTTTTCACTTCATGCAATTAATTTCTATAGCATAGGCGCATAATCAAAGGTGTTTTAATTAAGTGTTTGGTTTGTTCTTCATTTCACTATTTTCTTTAAGCAAAGCCAAATCACAAGTGTTTTTTCAAAGGACTCTAAGGTTTTTAACTCTAAAAATCTCTTCTTCCCTGTGGATTCGACCCGTGTTTGTCATAGTACTACGTTCTCTTTTGATCATTTTGTGCGACTTCGATTTTAAGATTGTTATACGCATGTTTTAAATGATGAACTTTCCCGTTATCAATTTTTGGCGCCGTTGCCGGGGAGGAATGATGATTTTTGATTTAAGAACTTTGTTTTCCTTGTGTATATAGTGTACTAATAAAGCTCTCTTTTCTTTTCTTTTACAGGTTAAAAACAAAACCCAGAAAAATTAGAGGTAAGTTTGCATTTCTTTCTTTCATCTTTTGAGTTTGTCATTCATTTCAAAAAAAAATAAAGAGAACGAGGGATTTCGCATCAAGTAAGTCTTCAAATCTATTGCTCTCATTTTGTGTCATTTCCTTAATGATTCTGGCATATTGTGGTTAGATAGGCTCACAAAATAATTAAAAAAAAACTTTTCACTTGAACCCAATAAAAAATCTTCATTCCAAGAGTAGAAATCACACTTTCATGCTCTAAGTCATGCATCATTTAGGATAGAAGTTTTTTTTCCTTGTTGTTTAACTTTGGTCATTACATTTTGGAGATTGCGAGGGGCAAGGTGAGTTCTTTTCTAATCTTTTTCTTAATTACATGCTCATGCATACTTGCATAGAACTCCTTGTTTGAACTTTATTTGTTGCATATCATTCTAAAATATTCTAAGGGCAACACCCATAAGCAAGATAAGGTGGGGATTTCATCACTCTTCCTTAGCCCACAAACCATAATTTCCTTCATCTTTGCATCACCTAGACCCTAAATAAAATTCAATAGACGTTGGCCCTAGGTTCACACTGTGGTTCTTGTGTTATTTGGGTTTACCCACTTGTGAAAATCGGTGCCTAAGGCAAGACGGTCGGACGGCAAGTATGCATGAGCATGTAATTAAGAAAAAGATTAGAAAAGAACTCACCTTGCCTAGGGGTTAGGAGTCGGCGCTAGGGGGATCCCGGCGCGACGGGAGGCTAAAGTGCTATAGGCACGGCGGGCAACCGGCGTGGCTGAAAAGAAAGGCAAATGGCATGGCATGGCAGACGGCGCGGCAAGGTTCCCGGCGCGCCCCTCACCCGGCGCGAGTTTGGCGCCGGGAGGGGGTGGCGCCGGGAGGAGATGGCGCCGGGAGGCAGTGGCGCCGGGAGGAAGTGGCGTCGGTGGCAGTTTTGTTGGTTTTTTTCAGATGTTATGAAGGGTTCTGATGAGTTCAAGGGGATCCTCTGTATTTAGTGGGGATCTCATGGCAATAATTGGGTGAGATAGAAGATGAGGGTGGATTCATTCACCAGGGGTGCGAGGAGACCGTGTAACGATAACGTATATCCCCCTGTGGCGACCAAGGTGTCATGAGGTGGTATAGCTCAGCCCTTCGCCACACAGTTAGGGGCTAAATGCATAATTTTGGTGAAAACATCGCACTATGTGACCGAGTAACCTTCTAAACGAATTTTGACAGCACTTCCCCTTATTGTGGGAGTATGCCAAAAGGGTATTATAGGTCATCCACTCACGAACTGTCGGAGTGGAAACCAAAATAAGAGTTGGGCGTAGCCCGAGATCCAGGGGATCTAAATCATATGGGGCTTTATCCCCCTGTTGTGATATCCCCTGTACAGTCAATGGAGGACATGCAGTGGCAGAGCTCCATGACTTAATAGGGTTATAGAATGTAGGGGAATGAACCCCTTTAATATGGCTCCCGTGAGGATCGAGGGAAAGGTAGTGCGTCTCCATAGGACAGGGTATGATGAGCAAGGTTGGCATGGCCTGACGGCGTCGGCACGAACGCATGGATGTGGCCAGAAGGTGTAAAGGTATCGGCGCGAAGAAGGAGTTGGGCTTCGGCGGGACAAAAGAAACCCAGCCGGCGCGGCAAGCCCTCGGCGCAAGACTTGTGCCGAGAGGTGCTCGCGCCGGGAGGCTTCCTGAAGTGAGGTTTTAGAGGGGTTTGAGGGCATTTTAAGAAAAAGGGTTTATTCAACAATTTGAAGACCATTTTGGACGATCGTAAAGAGGATGATCCGGGGTGGAGATGACCTTCCTTATGGGGCCTCACTAGGAGCAGAATCACGTACGCGGAAACTCACGATTTGAATCCATCCTTCCTCGCTTCGCAGATGAGAAGCCATGAGATAGACTGTCTCAGGCTCTCGTTGTGAGTATGAGGCTGAAGAGCATGCGGTAGAAGAACCTTAAACATACTTAGAAAACCAAAACGGTAGAGCATATGCAGATGTATAGTCATCAGTATCCACAACGTGTAATGAACTTCGGATGCAGAGGTAAATATAAAAGAACAAGGAAAGGGCATAACTCAGCCCATCTTTCATTAACTATCTCATCTAAAACGGCGTACACAAACTCAACTCGGGAGGGAAAAAAACCAACCCAAAAGCATACACCGACTCTATCCCTGAGAACAGGGTTACATTGGCACTCAGTGCTACGGGAGCAAAGATGCTCGAAAGCAAAGATACAAGCTAGAAGATAGAACAATATTCAAACAGAGCAGAAAGGGGGGGGGAAGAGCTACGGCCACTCAGGACGTCGAACGGCACACCCCACCTGACTTCTTTCTTCGAGCCTCTGCTTCTCTCCTTTCTTCAGCTTCTATGAAGGGCTCTCGAGCTCCCCCTTTCTTTCAGTGGCTAACTCTTCTATCTCCTTCTTTCCTTTTTTTTTATCTTCTTCTTCTTTTCCCTTGCCCCCCTTTTTTTCTTCTTTTCGAAGGGCTCCTTCTTATAGAGGGATGACCCTCATTCTATCGGCCTGAGCTTCCCGGCGCGCCAGAATCCATCTTCCCGACGTGGGCAACCCTCGGCGCGCCTCAGTTTATATTGGGCTTGGCCCATTTTCTGTCATCCAGCGCAGGATCCACCTAATGGGCTCCTTTAGATAGTGGGCTTCTTGGCATATGTATTTATCCTTTATGGGCTTGTTTAACACCTAGCGTTCACAAACACGTGTGAGGCACTGTGCATCCCACCTTCGGAGAATCAGAATTGTCTGAGCACCCCTTCTTAGTAGACAGATGATTGCCTGAATGTTGGTATGGTTTTATCAGCCCGACTATCTGAATGATAGCCGTACTGGACAGCGGCCTAGCCAGGGATGGCTTTAGCCGAACAAAGTGTTAGGAATTTTGGGTCTCTTCTATTCTGATTCTCAGAACTTCCAGGGATGGTACAGGAGCCGTACCCTCAACTGGTCTTCACAGCTATGAATCTGCTTCGGTCTCTTCTGATATATTTTAGGTGTCAACAGCCGGCCGATGAAGAGAGTTTTCCTTGATTGATTACCCTTGCAAAATTATCAAACACCAATAAACAAACATGGATTAGAAACCAAGATGTGTAGCATCAAATCCAAATATAAATATGGACATAGAAAGCATGGATATGAACACACCTTTTTGGTGTTTGGCCTTTAAACCCCTATGCAAAAGGGTAGGTAAAAGATGATGTATGATGAAAAATAGAGGGAGATGTGCAAGTGTTGCACTAAGGGAGATGTGCTAGAGTGCACAACATGGGAAGATCTCAATATTGAGATAAAAAGAAATAAAAGAAGAATATGATATGGTGCATGCAATTAACTAAAGCAAAAAATAAGAGATAGGAGGGGGAAAGCTTAGTGATTTTCTCCAATTTGGCTTCAAGGATGAAGATCTTCAATGGAGGAAGAAGAAGATGTAGAAGTCCATGGATGTAGAGGCTTCAAATCTTCAATAGAGGAAGAAGAACTCCATGAATGTAGCTTTTAGGTGCATGGGAGTCTTCCTCCTTGAGCCTTTGGGCCAGCATCACCTCCTCTTGAATTGATCTTGATTGTTCTTTTCACAAGGGAGAGAGGGTTCCTATTTATAGGGTTGAAATTCGGAATAAATTCCAAGGGAAATTAGGAAAACATGTTTTAGTTGGATTTGGAATGAGACAAACATTGCCCAAGTGTCCCTTCAACCTTAGAAAGTCATAGGAACCCTTTCCCAAGAGGAAAAAGAGGTTAAAGTGAGGAAGGGAAGTGAAATTTGAAGTTTAATTCAATAAAAAATTAGAAAACTGAGTTTTGGTGGGATTTGGAGAGGGGGATCCTTCCTCCAAGTGTCCTTACGATATTAGGAAGCCATAGGAACCCTTTCCCAAGTGAAAAAGGAGTTTAAGTGAGGAAAGGAATGGGTTCTTCGGAATTGAACAAGAATTGACGACCGGACAGGCAGTCGCTATTTAAAATGACGCTCATGCGGAGCGTCGCTAATTCTGAGGCATTTCGAAACAGATTCGAACTTTCTGAAATTTGAAAAGAATTGACGACCTTGAGGAAGTCGCTATTTAGGAATTAATACGAGTTCCGGATGGATTTAAAACCTCAAAATATAGCAACAAAATTGACGACATTGCACACGGGCGCTATTTCATGAAATAGCGACTTCCATGAAGTCGTGGAATCAAAAATAATCTGATTTTGGCTAAAAATGTGAAGAAAAGAATTGACGACCTTCCGAATGGTCGCTAATTAAAGAAATAACGCCCCCTGATGGGGCGCTATTTAAATGGCGCCCGGGTCCCTGCCACCAATTGATTTAAGGCTCGGAAAAATGAATAAAAAGCTCAGAAAAATCTAGAAAAATGGGAAAACATGTGGAAAGCTTGGGGAAGTTGGATATTCAAGAAAAATGAGGAAAAACCACTCAAATAAGTCGATTTGAGGGTTAAATGGGGCATCGCAGTGCAATAGGAGATATGCTCAAAATGATGTCAATTTTGGCGTGTCTACAGCTGCCCCGCCTTGGCGTCTGCTTTACAAGGGAGTAACACGGAGTGGAATGGAATAAAATGAAGTGAAGTAACATGGAATGGAATGAAATGAAGTGAGAGCGAACTGAAAAGTAGATGCTAAGGTGTGATGAGACACGTAACCAACACCACCTGATATGAATTGAATCAAAAGCTCAGAATGATGTAATCTTGAGAAGATTCAAAGAAAAGCAACAATTGTTTGGATAAAAGGAAGGAGTGTGCACGCGGGCACGAAGGAGATAAAAAGAGTGATCAACTTCCAACGTGGTGGAAGTACCCCAGGTCACAAACCTGTAGGTTTCACCATTGGGGAGCGGTTACCAGCCAGTGTGGATGTGCTGCAGCCAAGGTGGATCAAAGGAAATGGAATTGCATGAGAGATAGAAATCCAAACAAAGGAGTTTTCAGGGAAGCGGCCCAAAATGGCAGCAAGGTGAACTGAGGACACAATTCGGCATGGAATATCTCGAATCTTGGAAATTAGAATTATCTTTACCTTCAAAATCAGCTTATCAGAAGGGTTTTCCAAAGTTAATTCAAATTCCTATATGAATGCATGCTGGGTTTAAAGGGAAAAGTAAAGCAAATGAGAATATAAGATAATCAAGGATAATATTGCTAAGCTGTCAAGACTGAGTCAAGAAACTGATTTCACGGGTTGATACTAAGCCGAAGCCAGTTTATCCGTGCACCAACTCGTAAAAAAGGAACCATCGTCCCCAGTCTTGGACGGCTCAACGGTCTATCCGTGCGACTAAGATGCCTCTAGAATCGTCATTATTTTTGATGAAGGGGGACTCAAATTCCAGACTTACAAAAGTCACAAGGTCCTTGATATAATCTAGTAGCGTATGTAACATATAGTAGAATGCATACAGGGAGATGGTGATAGCAATAAGCATGTGGAGAACTGAGATGATGTGCAAACATCGTGGGACTTTGATGATGATGCCCAGTCGGTGGGACCAAGAGCTTCTTATCATGCGCTCAAAATTTCATTAGCTAAGATATCAAGAAAGATAACAAGCAATGAATAAGGCATTTAAACATTGCAACCATAGAATGGATAGAATTCAAGCATGAAAGCATTGAATAGCTTTGAATAGCATGAAAATATAGCATGTATCAAAGCATCAATAGCATGTATGTATCATATCATGAATAGCATTCAAGCATGCATAGCGTGAAAGGCATGAATAGCATTTAATATAGATAGCATCATTAAAGCATAGATAGCATAGCATCATTGTTTGTTGTTTATCATGAGGACGACAACTTAGCTAGTCACTTGAATGATCAGGTTTAAGTAATGCCCAGTGGCAAGAGTGAGCAAGCGAAATCAGTAGGAGTTGATAAAAAAGATTTGGAGATGAATAATCAGAGGTAATGCGCAGCAAATCATGAAGATGTGATCATTGTAAACATAAGGAGAATCAAAAGGTAGATAGCAATGAATGGAGAGTGTAGATCTCTAATTTAGAATAATCCACTTAAGGAAAATATAATGAAAAGACATGCAATAATCATCAATATGGAGGAAAATATATGCACGAGGTGCACAAGGGGAGTGTGTGATCGCCAGAGACGCTAGGTCTCAAAAATATAATCAATAAGAACATGGGAGGAATGATCGTGAAAAGTACCTCAAAAGATGCGGGGATGTGAGTGCTTCCTTTCTCTTCAAATCGGCCGGCCGATGAAGAGAGTTCTTTAATTATTACCCTTGCAAAAGGAGACACAAACACCACAAAAGAATTGAATTAGAACATGGTGTGTAGCATCAAATTCTTATATAGAAAGATGAGCATGAAAAGATGTGCAAGACA
Source organism: Amorphophallus konjac (assembly GCA_022559845.1). NCBI lineage: Eukaryota > Viridiplantae > Streptophyta > Magnoliopsida > Alismatales > Araceae > Amorphophallus > Amorphophallus konjac. The sequence continues at coordinate 4,545,230 of CM040117.1, read as the reverse complement.
CACCTTAAGGGTGGTTGCCCTTAAACCCCTATGCAAAAAGGGTGTGGGATATGATGCATGAAGATATGAATAAAAATTAGGGGAAAGAGTGCAAGAGTTGCACTATGGGGAGATCTCAATATGATGGTTGAGAAAAATCAATATAACAATGAAACATGGTGCATGCATGAATTAATGAAAATACAAGATGATGAAAAGGAGATGAGATAAAAAATCTTGTTTGTGGTTGGTGCTCCTTGGCTTGAATGCTCAATGGGGAGAAAGCTTCAAAAGAGATGAAGAGGTTGATGTTGAAAGTCCTCCTCCTTAGCCAAAAAGCCCCTTCGGTTCCTGTAAAAAGAAGAAAAAAACAAAAAGAGAATAGAAGAAAAACAACCGAAGAAGAAGAAGGGGAAAGAAGAATAAGAAGAAGACAGAAGAAAGAAGAAAAACTGGGAAGAAGAAGAAGACGGAAGAAGAAGAGGAGAAGAAGACAGAAGAGGAAGACAGAGTACGGAAGACACAGAAGAATAGGAGACGGAAGAAACAGAAGAATAAGAAGAGAAGAAATCGAAGGGGATCCAACCCAATTAACAGAGCAGTCGGCCTTATTAAATAGAATTGGAGGAGATAAACATGGGCAAGAGTCCAATAAGGGGAAGGATAAGAATGGGCAAGAGCCCCAATCAAGGCAGGAGTCTAACGAGGCAAGGACTCTCTGGGGAAGGGCTGCGAAGCCAGAAGAGGAAACACGCCCTTGGTCAGGGCGTCAATTCAAGAATTGACGACCTGTCAAGGGGCGTTAATTTAAAACACGCCCTGGGTCAGGGCGTTTCTTCCTGGATTAATTTTAGAAATAAACAATTCTTTTATTTAGAAATTGTGAAAGACGCCTCATGGGGAGGCGTGAATTTGAAAAATGCCCCATCATAGGGCGTGAGTTAATATTCTTCAAATATTTATTCTTTTTCAAAAATTGGATAATGCCAGGAATTGACGCCCTTTCCAGCGGTCGTCACTTTTTAAAGAAACGCCCCAGGTCAGGTCGTGATTAAAAAAAACGCGCCCTTTCCAAAGGCGTTAATTTCAAAAATCATAAAAGGGGAGATAAATGCCCAAAAAATCCAGAAAAATAGGAAAAATTAGGAAATTAGGAAATTAGGGGAAATCCATGAAAAAGTGAGAAAAACCACTCAAACAAGCTAATTTGAGGGTCAAATGTGGCATTGCACGGCAATATAAAATATGCTCAAAATGATGTCAATTTTGGCGTGTCTACAGCTGCCCCGCCTTGGCGTCTGCTTTGCAAGGGAGCGTAGCAAACTGAAAAGTAGATGCCAAGGTGTGATGAGACACGCGATCAACATCACTTGATAAGAAATGAAATCAAAAGCTCGAGATGAAGCAAATCTCGGGAAATCCAACGAAATCAACAATGTTTGGATAAAAGGGGAGATGTGCAGGCGGTGCACGAAGGAGATAAAATAAAATGATCAACTTCCAGCGCGGTGGAAGTACCCCAGGTCACAAACCTGTAGATTTCACCATTGGGGAGCGGTTACCAGCCAATGTGGACGTGCTGCAGCCAAGGTGGATCAAAGGAAAGGAGATTAAAAATAAGATGATAAAAATCCAAACAAGGAGCTTTCGAGAAAATCACCCAAAACAGCAACAAAACGAACTGAGGATCCAATTCGACAATGAAAATCTCATATCGAGAAAGATTAAGATCAATTCAACTCTCAACATCAGCTTATTAGAATGATTTTCCAATGTTAATTCAAAGTCCTACATGAATGCATGCTGGGCTAAAGGGAAAATAACAAATGAAAATATAATATAATCAATGATAATATTGTTAAACTGCCCAAACTGGGTCAAGAAACTAATTCTGCGAGCTGATACTAAGCCGAAGCCCGTTTATCCACGCACCAACTCGTAAAAAGGGAACCATCGTCCCCAGTCTTGGACGGCTCAACGGCCTATCCGTATGACTAAGATGTCTCTGGAATCGTCATCGTTTTTGATGAAGGGGAACTCAAATTCCAGATTTACCAAAGCCACAAGGTCCTCGATATAATCTAGTAGCATATGTAACATATAGTAAAATGCATACAGGAGATGGTGGGGTAATGAGCATGGGGGCACTGAGAACTAAGCTGCAAGCACCGTGGGGCTTGGATGATGATGCCCAGTCGGTGAGACCAAGAGCTTCTTATCATGCGCTCAAAAATTCATCAGCCAAGATATAACAAGCAATGAATAAGGCATTTAATCATAGCATGCATAGCATGAATCAAAGCAACCAATCATAGCATATATCATGAACAGCATAAGTCAAATCATGGCATAGCATAAGCATCATTATTTGTTGTTTGTCATGAGGATGCCAACTTGGCTAATCAAGTTTTGGAGTTAAATAATCAGGATCTGATAATGCCCATCGGCGGAGTAATCAGATGAAACGAGCAGGAGTTGATTGAAAGATTTGGAGATGAATAATCATGAGATATGATAATCAGAATGATATAGGGAGATGATGCCCCTGGGTGGCATGTCATGAAAATATTGGGAAGAATCAATAGATTGATAGCAATAAGTGGAGATAGGACCCATCCCGTGCTTTTGGTCTCTGCAAAGCTGTTCCTGCAAAACACCATCAGAAAATACAATGCAAATTTTTGGATTTTGGAAATATGCAAATTTTTATGAGTTTTGGAATATGCAAATTTTTATGAGTTTTGAAAATATTTGAATTTTTATGGAGATTTTTGGAAAATATTTTGAATTTTTGTTGGGATTTTGATCGGGAAATATTCAATTTTTTTTTTAGATTTTGGCTTAGACATTGTTAATGCAGCATCAAAGGGTTGTTTTGAACCACTGGCTAGGGGTCCTTGTTTCTTCCCTTTTCGCTAAAACTGCCCAAAGCTGGACGTGCATTGAAAGTGGCATCCTATAACCGACCGTCTTTGGATCAACGGTGCCCCTACCAAGGCCATACCCGAGAAACATTCGGTCTTGGAGGGAGAAGAGAAGAATAATTGGAGATAAGCTTTATACAGGATGGGGGATATCAAGACTTGAATTCCTTCCAAGGTATTAACCCTCAAAGAAGTAGTCTGTTGTGCCGGAGCTTTGTGCCTTTGATTTTTAAACCCTTGACATGCATACGACCAGGGTTTTCCCTGCGGGGACTTTGCCACTCTTGTCATGCCATAATTCACAATCTTGCTTTTATCAAAATTTTGACTTGATTTTCATAATAGCCCTTTTGGCGAGATGTATATCATGAAATTCATATTGATTTTGGGTCAAGACTGCCCCTATTTGAGACTCCTCTCGTATTGGGGATTACCAAGGTTGGTCATCTCATCCGTCAACCTCTTGCCCCTGCATGCGGCCGAGTAAAGAAGAGAAAAGACTTTCAGATATACTCATGGCATGGCCAAGGTAGCAACGGTGTTTAACCAAAGGAGCCGGCTAAGGACGCCGTGAAGTGTGTGAGGTGCCCAGCTGAGGGTTGATCTTAACAAGCAGGGAGAGAATGTTGAATTCCTAGCGCGGGTTTTTATTAACCAGAGGTGCTGCAAAAAATAAGCCTAAAGACTCTTTTTAAACAATGATTCAATTAAGATAGATAAAGATCTAAAACACCACTCTTAATCTTGTTAAGAAACACTTCATTTTGAAAATCATGCGTGAAGCAATGAGGGAATGATATCATAAAAATGCGTACTTACGCCAATATGTTACCTTGCAACCTTCGTTAAAGCAGCTGCCGCGAGAGGTTGATCATCGTGGGATAGTCCTCTTAGGCAGATAAAGGATTGGAAGCAAAGGATTGAAAGTGGCTTAACAAGAAGGAGTGGTGCCAAGACCAGACTCAGACGAATAAGGAGAAAGGGAAAAGAGGCGAGGGCTAGAACTCCCTTACTAAGGCGCGGAGACCCTGATCACATGGAACGGTCTACAGAAGAAGCGGAGAATTAGAAGGAGGAGTGAGGACTAAAGCCTCGAAAGTAGTGAGAGAATGGGCAGTTGCCCAAGGCAGTGGATGTGGAAGAAGTTGGGTCGGACCCAGAATCATGAGGAATTAGAAGAAGAAATTGGTGGATGGAAAGAGGCGGATCTGGAGGGTCCGGAAGTAAAGGAGGAGAATCGTGATAGGAGGAAGAATCCGGAGGCTCCGGAGGGATAAAATATCGAGGGACGCGATGCCCTGAGAAGAAATCTGAAAAAGAGTGATGAAAAAGGAAGAAGAGAATGAAGGAGGTGATGTCTTGGAAGAATAGAAAGATGAACTGGAAGAAAGATGGATGGTCTGGAGGTTCCGTAGGGAGCAAATCAGGAAGGAGAAGATGGAAAGGGGCGTCGTGCCCGGGGAAAAGATAGAGAGAATCAGATGGAGAATCCGGAGGTTCCGGAGGAAGCAGATAGAAAGGGGCACGATGCCCGAGGAAAAGATGGAGACAGTCAGGTGGAGAATCCGGAGGTTCCGGAGGAAGCAAATGGAAAGGGGCACGATGCCCGGGGAAAAGATGGAGACAATCAGGTGGAGAATCCGGAGGTTCCGGATGAAGAATATAGAAAGGGGCACGATACCCAAGAGAGAGGAATGAAGGAGGATCAGGAGGAAAATCCGGAGGTTCCGGAGGTAGCAAATGAGAAGGGGCACGATGCCCAAGGGGAAAATCCGGAGGTTCCGGAGGAGGAAGGTGGAAAGGGGCGCGATGCCTGAGAGAAAGGTCCGGAGGTTCCGGAGGAGGAGAATGGAAAGGGGCGCGATGCCCGAGGGGAAAGTCTGGAGGTTCCGGAGGAATAGAATCAGAAAGGGCGAGATGCCCAACGAGGAGGGATAAAATTCCTGGAGGTTCCAGGGAGATAGCAGGAAAGGGGACGCGATGCCCCAAGGAGAGTGGACAAAAAGATGAATATGAATAAGATGGGAAATACGGTATATCCGGCGGTACCGGAAGGCGGGGAAGATACGGGTTTGGAAACCCGAGAAGCAGGAGGTGCAAATGTGTGCAAATATAATGCAATGGATGCAATGAATGCATGAATGCAACAGAATGCATGAAATGCAAAGAATATGGAGAATATGAAGGATGTGAAGAATTAGAAGGGTGAGAGGACGAAATCCTCCTCTTTACCCTGGGAATGGCCCATGAAGAAAAAGTGATAGAAATAGATGAAATAATGGAAGGCCTTTTGGCATTAAGATAACTGCCCCTCCATGGCAGCGAAAGTGTAAGAGAAATAGCCCCTGCCGAAGCTTCAATGGTGAATGTCAACTCCCTTAGAGAGTGCAAAGTAATGGTGTGAGGGAGTTGGAAAGTTGGGCTCGGAAGCATTATGTTGCCCAAAGATTCAAAATTTGGAAATTGGAACAAAGGGTGCCCTGCCCGGCCCTTACACAGCATCAATGCTTGGCATGGCGGCGACTTGGCTTCTTCGACCGTGCTTGGCACAATAACCCGGATTGGCATCCGGCAAATGAATTCTTGAATCTTGAATGGCGCGGCCAAATCCTTGCTGCCCGGCTCTTGATCGTCCTCGGCACATGTGCTTGCAGAAGGCCCCCCATTCCGAGTAGTAAGGTGAGGTGAAGCGGAGGCGGAAGGCTCCATGAATGGTGGAGGCATGATGGAAAACATTGGCAAATGGGTGAGCGTAAGCGGGGGTTCAAACACGTCGAGTTTCTCCCTTTGCTCGGAAGCAGTTGGGATTGGCTCGGGTGCAAAAAGGGGTGGATCCTGCTCAGGATTAGCCATGGGTAAGGGTAAAGGGTTAAATGGTGGAATAGGCAAAGTGGGTTTTAAAGGGATAATGGAAGGCCGAGGTGGCGATAATGGGAGGCTGGAAGGTTTAATGGTGTAATTAATGGAGGCCGATGGTGTGGAGGTAGATGGCTTAACGGGTGGAGGTTTAATAGTGGAAGGCTTGGGGGAGGCCAGTGTTACGGAGGTTAATGGTGTAACTGGAGGAGGTGTAATGTATGCGGTGTTAAGGATAGGAGGAGACTTACAATGTGCCGGTGTGGGTGATTGAAGTATCGACCCATCATCGTAACACTAATTAGTCTCATAAATAGGGGTTGGATCAGGGATGGTTTCATCCTAAGCAGGAGGTTTATCAAATGATAGTGGGGGAAGTGGGAAATGAAGGAAACTCGGAAGGGGTGCCTGTGCAGCTTCATCATCGTATATTGCCTCGGATTCTTCAAATGCCGGCTCTTGCTTGCTTGGAATACTGACGCCATAATCCTCTCGCCTATCTTTCCATTCTCTCTCCATCTTAGTAATCTCGTCCAAAGCGGCATGGAGAGGATTGACCGGAGTAGGAGGAGCGGGCCGCGGGCTCGTAACCCTCTTTAATTGTTCCTCCATCAAAGTGATTTTATCGAGGAGAGTTTGCTGGAGGGGTGTGACCTGAGCAACAGAAGGTTGGCAGGGCCTTGAAGGAGGAGGGGCCGTATAAAAAGGCCGTGGAGGTGGATTAATGGGCCGACCCGTAGAAGAACCCGGATGGGCCGGATTGCAATGAATAAATGGGCCTTGGGGCCGTGAGGGAGGAGGAATAGAAGGAGACGGGTGATGGGCCACCCGAGTAGAATGAACAGGAGGAGATGGGTAATGGGCTACCCGATCAGGATTGGAAGGAGGAGGTGGGTGATGGGCCACCCGTGTAGAATTGGAGGGAGATGGGTGATGGGCCACCCGAATAGAATTGGAAGGAGGTGGGTGATGGGCCACCCATATAGAATTGGAAGGAGGGAGAGATGCATGAGATGTACCCTCAACGGCAGCCTTAAGGGCTTGGATCTGTTGAGGAGTAAGATGATCTAATGCATGAATGATCTGGGAGACCTTCTCATCATTGGGACGAGAGGATCCCGAGGGAGTAGTGGCTCGAAATTGAGTTGAAGGACCATTGGATTGGACATTGCCCATGGGTCGGGCATGACCATAAGAATGAGGACGTGGCCCTTTGAAAGAATGGTGAGAATTTTGATGAACATGTTGAAATTGAGGGGAATAAGATGTGCACGGTTGTGCATCCTCATGAATTGAATTAAACATGTTGTTTTGTTTATGGTAAGCCATTATGCAATCAAAGTTCAAAATAATATGCAAAGAAGCACACAAAAGAGATGGTTACCTTGATTTGATTTGGTTGAACCTTGGTGAATTAAGGATTTTATCAAAGTTTTGAATGATTCACACAAAGGGGGGAAACCTAGTTTCAATATGGTTTGAATTCCAATGCCAACTAGGAACACTCTCTCACCACGTTTAGGCCAACTAATTCGGGACTCCGAAGGGTACAACCTGCCCGGCGTCCGTGAGGGAATCCACGGGTGCGGGGACTTACGGAGGCTTGGAAAAGGGATTTCCAGTCCAAAGAGACGGAATGCTCAATGGAGGGTCGTCCCGATTCCAAGAGGGTGTGTGGATCCTAATGAAGAGGAGGGGGCTCCCAAACCAAATGCAAATGTGAATGCAACAGGGTAAACAGGCCAACCACAATAATATGATCAATCAATATGAAATATCATGAAAACTCACCCACGGGAAGGGTTCTGGAAACCCACAGTAAAAACACGCCCTGGCAGGGGGCGCTACTAACCAAAGACACGACAGTGTAACTGTCGTGAATCAACGTGAGGGGCCCAGGGGCAGGGTAAAACGCGCCTTAGGGTGAGGCGCTATCAATAAAGGGACGCCCTGATGTGGGGCGCTAATCAACAAATAAACGCCCTGGGAAAGGGCGTGAATTCACAGGCAGCAATATAAAGCAGGAAAACCCAGAAATATGCTAGAAAATGCCCTGTCAGAGGGCGTAAAATATGAAGAAGACGCCCTGGGTTAGGGCATTAAATCAAGAAAAACGCCTCTTCCAGAGGCGTGAATTCACTTTCTCCAGAAAATCTTCACGGCCACCAGTATTAACACTCAATCACACAATCATGGCAATCAATAGAATAAGCATGCTCATCAAGAATTTTAAATAAGTGGAAATTTTAAAGAAAAATCAACAAACTGACCTATCACTTAGGGGAGGGTGTAAAACCAATGGAGGGTGCCCGAGGGGCACAAAAAGGGAGACGCACCGAGAGTGCAATAGGGGAGACGGCACACGCGGGTGCCTAAGGGGAAAGGGGTAATAAAGAGAACACAAAGAGTCCCACCGTGATCGCCAATTTGTAGATCTCTAATTTAGAATAATCCACTTAAGGAAAATATAATGAAAAGACATGCAATAATCATCAATATGGAGGAAAATATATGCACGAGGTGCACAAGGGGAGTGTGTGATCGCCAGAGACGCTAGGTCTCAAAAATATAATCAATAAGAACATGGGAGGAATGATCGCGAAAAGTACCTCAAAAGATGCGGGGATGTGAGTGCTTCCTTTCTCTTCAAATCGGCCGGCCGATGAAGAGAGTTCTTTAATTATTACCCTTGCAAAAAGAGACACAAACACCACAAAAGAATTGAATTAGAACATGGTGTGTAGCATCAAATTCTTATATAGAAAGATGAGCATGAAAAGATGTGCAAGACACACCTTAAGGGTGGTTGCCCTTAAACCCCTATGCAAAAAGGGTGTGGGATATGATGCATGAAGATATGAATAAAAATTAGGGGAAAGAGTGCAAGAGTTGCACTATGGGGAGATCTCAATATGATGGTTGAGAAAAATCAATATAACAATGAAACATGATGCATGCATGAATTAATGAAAATACAAGATGATGAAAAGGAGATGAGATAAAAAATCTTGTTTGTGGTTGGTGCTCCTTGGCTTGAATGCTCAATGGGGAGAAAGCTTCAAAAGAGATGAAGAGGTTGATGTTGAAAGTCCTCCTCCTTAGCCAAAAAGCCCCTTCGGTTCCTGTAAAAAGAAGAAAAAAATAAAAAGAGAACAGAAGAAAAACAACCGAAGAAGAAGAAGGGGAAAGAAGAATAAGAAGAAGACAGAAGAAAGAAGAAAAACTGGGAAGAAGAAGAAGACGGAAGAAGAAGAGGAGAAGAAGACAGAAGAGGAAGACAGAGTACGGAAGACACAGAAGAATAGGAGACGGAAGAAACAGAAGAATAAGAAGAGAAGAAATCGAAGGGGATCCAACCCAATTAACAGAGCAGTCGGCCCTATTAAATAGAATTGGAGGAGATAAACATGGGCAAGAGTCCAATAGGGGGAAGGATAAGAATGGGCAAGAGCCCCAATCAAGGCAGGAGTCTAACGAGGCAAGGACTCTCTGGGGAAGGGCTGCGAAGCCAGAAGAGGAAACACGCCCTTGGTCAGGGCGTCAATTCAAGAATTGACGACCTGTCAAGGGGCGTTAATTTAAAACACGCCCTGGGTCAGGGCGTTTCTTCCTGGATTAATTTTAGAAATAAACAATTCTTTTATTTAGAAATTGTGAAAGACGCCTCATGGGGAGGCGTGAATTTAAAAAATACCCCATCATAGGGCGTGAGTTAATATTCTTCAAATATTTATTCTTTTTCAAAAATTGGATAATGCCAGGAATTGACGCCCTTTCCAGCGGTCGTCACTTTTTAAAGAAACGTCCCAGGTCAGGTCGTGATTAAAAAAAACGCGCCCTTTCCAAAGGCGTTAATTTCAAAAATCATAAAAGGGGAGATAAATGCCCAAAAAATCCAGAAAAATAGGAAAAAGGAGGAAATGAGGAAATTAGGGGAAATCCATGAAAAAGTGGGAAAAACCACTCAAACAAGCTAATTTGAGGGTCAAATGGGACATTGCACGGCAATATGAAATATGCTTAAAATGATGTCAATTTTGGCGTGTCTACAGAGAGGACTCATCCCGTGCTCTTGGTCCTTACAAAGTTGTTGTTCCTACAAAAGCATCATCAGAAAAATACAATGTACATTTTTTTGGATTTTGAAATATGCAATTTTTATGAGGGTTTTGGAAATATTTAAATTTTATGTGGATTTTTGGAAGATATCTGAATTTTTATTTGAAATTTTAAAATATTCAATTTTTGTTGGCTTTTTGCTTAGGAAATATTTAACTTTTTTTTTTGGATTTTTCACAAGAAATATTCAACTTTTTTAGATTTTGGTTTAAACATTACTAAAGCAGCATCAAAGGATGTTTAAACCACTGGCTAAGGGTCCTTGTTCCGTCCCTTTTCGCTAAAAACTGCCAAAAGCTGGGCGTGCATTTAAAGGTGGCGCCCTATGACCGACCGCCCATGTATAATGGTGCCCCTACCAAGGCCATACCCGAGAAACACTCGGTCTTGGAGAGAGGAGAGAAGAATAATTGGAGGTAAGCCTGATATAAGTTAAGAAGATATCGGGTTTTGACTTCCGTCCATAGCACAACCCCTAGAGATTCGGTCTGTTGCGTCGGGGCTTGGTGTCATATCATCGAACTTTAAATTCTCTTTTAGGCACGCATACGACCGGGCTCATAACGTCCCGCGGGGAAACTTTACTGCCCTCTTGTCATGCCAAATTCATCAAATTTTTCTTTTGATTTCACCATTCTTTCCTTTTTTTTTCTTATGATCTTCATTTTCCTTTTTTTGTGCCCTTCGGACTTGAAAGATACTGCAATTGAAACATGATATTTGAGAATAAGGTCATAATAGATTGCCCCTATTTGAGACTTCCTCTTGTCGAATTGTGCTTAGGTTGGTTGTTTTTGCCCAGAATATCTCTATTTCTCATATTTCAGCCGAGTTTAAGAAAGGAAAAAGACCTCATGCCCTCAAGCATGGCCCTAGTAGCAACGGTGTTTTACTAAGGGAGACGGCTAAGGACGCCGTGAAGCGTGTGGAATGCCCAGCTAAGGGTTGCCCTTAATGAGCGGGGAGAGAACGCCGAACTCCCAGCGCGGGGTTCTTATTACCGAAGTGCTGCAGAAGCAAGCCTAAAGACTTTTTCGACTCTTGGATTAACTTAAACAAAACTTAAGGTAAAGGTTTAAAATTCCACTCTTAATCAAGTTAAGAAGCACTTTCTTTTGAAAACCGTGGGTGAATAAGGTGAAAAAAATGCACCAAAATGCACACGTACACATTACCTTGCGACCTTTATTGAAGCAGCTGCCAGCGGCGATGTTGATAAAACATGGGATTTGTTGTCCTCATTTGGCAGATAAGGAAGGATAGTAAAGTTTTGAAAGTGGCTTAACAAGGAGGAGTGGTGTTTAAACCAAACTCAGACGAATAAGGATGAAAAGGAAGAGAGACGAGGGCTAGAACTCCCTCACTAAGGTGCGGAGACCCTGATCACATGAAAGGTCTACAAAAGGAACTGGGAATTAAGAGGAGGAGTGAGGACTAAAGCCTCAGAAGCAGTGGGAGAAAGGGCAGATGCCCAAAGTATTGGACGTGGAAGAAGTTGGGTCGGACCCATGATCAGGAGGAATTAGAAGAAGAAATTGATAGATGGGAAGAGGCAGATCTGGAGGGTCTGGCGGCAGAGGAGGAGAATCATGAGGGGAAGAAGAATTTGGAGGCTCCGGAGGGATAAGATACCAAGGGACGCGATCCCCTGGGAAGAGATATGGAAAAAGATGATGGAAGGGGAAGAAAGAATGAAGGACGCAACGTTCTGGAAAAGTAGGAAGATGAATCGGAAGAAAGATGGAGGGTCCGGAGGTTCTGGAGGAGGCAAGTAGAGAGGGATGTGATGCCCAGGGAGAAGGTATGAAAAAAAGTGATTGAAGAGGAAGAAAAGAATGAAGGATGCAACGTTCTGGAGAAGTAGGAAGATGAATCGGAAGAAAGATGGAGGGTCCGGAGGTTCCGAAGGAAGAAGATAGAAAAGGGCTTAATGCCCTGGAGGGAAAGAAGAGAAATCCGGAGGGTCCGGATGCGAGAGTTGGAAAAGGGCGCGATGCCCTGAAAGAAGATTGGAGGGAGCGCGATGCCCAGGAAGTGTAAGGGGACCCGAAGATCCCGAGGATGAGGATGAACAAGATGGGGAATGTGGAAGATCCCGAGGGTCTGGAAGACGGGGAAAATACGGGTCTGGAAACCGTGGGAAAAAGGAATGCAAATGCATGCGAATGCAACAGAATGAATGCGATGAAGGCATGGATGCAACATAATGTATGAGATGCAAAGAATATGAAGGGCGAGAAGATGAGATCCTCCTTCTTACCCCTGGAGTGGCCCATGAAGAATTGATGATAAATGAGGGTGGAGTTGAGTAAAAGATGGATAGGATGGAGGACAGCCCCTTGGTATGAGGATAACTGCCCCTCCATAGCAGTGAAAGTGTATAGACAATAGGCCTAATGGATAAAGTACGAGCCCATGACGAAACTTCAATAGTAAATGACAACTCTCTTGGAGATCGACGAGCAATAATGTGAGAGAGCTGAAAAGTTGGGATCGAAAGTGTCGTCACGCCCAAAGATTGCAGCGTATGAAAAGTGTTGAATAACATGAGCGGTTGCCCCTTGTACGGAAGAATGGGTTCGAAATTGGAAAGTTGGAGCAAGGGGTGCCCTGCCTAGCCCTCGGGCGTAGACTTATACGGCATCAAATCTTGACATTCTCTTATGGTGAGCAGCGGCGGGGGCTTGGCCTCTTCAACCATGCTCGGCACAAAAATGTGGATGGGCGTCCGGCAAATAAATTCTTGCATCTTGAATGGCATAGCCATAGTCAAATCATTCTTATCCAGCTCCTGATCATCTTTGGCATATGTACTTATAGAAGCACTCCCATTCCGAGTGGTAGAGGAAGCGGAGGTGGAAGGCTCCATGGGTGGTGGAGGTGTAATGGAAGGTGTTGGAGAAAGGGTGAGTGGAAACAGAGGTTCAAACACATTGAGCTTCTCCCTTTGCTCGGAAGCAATCGGGGTTGGCTCGAGTGCAAAAAGGGGTGGATCATGCTCAGGACTATCCATGGGTAAGGGTGAATGGATAGATGAAGGAATAGGCAAAGTGGGTTTTGGGGTTAAAGGGATAATGGAGGGCCGAGGTGGTAGTAATGGTAAGTTAATTGGGGAAGGTTTGATGGTGGGCTCGGCGGAGGCCGATGGCGTGGAGGCTAATGGCTTAATGGGTGGAGGTTTAGTGGAAGGCTCGGCGAAGGCTGGTGTTGTAGAGGTTAATGGCATAGCTGGTGGAAGTTTAATTGGTGGGGTTTTAGAGAAAAGTTCGGCGGGGGCCGGTGTTATGGAGGCCAATGGTGTAGCTGATGGAAGTTTAGTGGGAGGCTTGGTCCGGAGGAAACGCCGAATGGGGCGAGCGTTGTTAGGGATACAATGAGACTCAAGATGCACCGGCGTGGGTGATCGAAGTATCGACCCATCATCGTATCACCAAGAGGTCTCATAAATGGGGTTAAGGACGGCGGCTTCATCCTGAGCAGGAGGTCCCTCTGATGGTAGCGGAGGTAGTGGAAAACGAAGAAAACTCGGAAGGGGTGCCTTTGAAACTTCATCAACATGTGCCGTCTTCGATTGTTCAGTTGTCGGCTCTTCATTGTCAAACTCAAGTGGACGCCGTTGTGGAGGCGTATATGTAGGTGGTGGAGTGTAACGATATGGCGTATGCGGAGGCAGAGGGCTATGTGAGTGAATGGGGTGAATGGGTGGAGGGCGGACGGCGTCCACTTGAACATTGAAATTTGTCAACTTTTGCTCGCTTGCGTTGTTGATGTCGTGGTCGTCTCTCCTGTCCTTACAATCTTTCTCCATCTTTGTAATCTCATTTAGAGCGGTGTAGAGGGGATTGACCGAAGAAGGAGGAACGGTCCGTGGGCTCGTAACCCTCTTTAACTGTCCCTCCAATGAAGCAACTTTATCAATAAGAGTTTGTTGGAGGGGTGTAACTCGAGCAATGGAGGGCTGGCACGATGGCCTTGAAGGAGGGGCCGCATAAAAAGGCCGTGGAGGGGGATTAATGGGCTGACCCTATGGACGCACTTTTTATTTAAAATCGTTGTCTATTTGTTTATTGGGTTTATTAAGTGCGTGGGCGTGCCAGTCACAAAGGTGACGATCTATTGTGCGCTCGATCTGACTAATCAGACGATTGTGTGGTTCATGTCGGGACCGGAACCCGCCGCGCCATAAAGGTCACGGCGTTATTTACATCCCCTCGGAGAGGGGAACACCCTTGATTAATCGCCAGGAATCAGGGCCTCATGGCCAGGAAACTATATCGAGAGAAACAAGATGATAACAGTCTCGAATCAGTCGGAAAGCCCTATGTCTAGGGAAGCAAGCATTCGAAATATGTCGGTCACTCAAGGGACCATTTTGATATTCGGGCGAGCGTCTGGCTTCAGAAAATCATGATCGTCACGGGGAAAATCGGAGCATATGTATGCCGGGGTATGGCAAATTTATTGTTCAAAGGGACGGGAAACGTCCAGTTAAATCCCGGTTAGAGCGGTCGCAAACCGATAAGTTTGTCGGCCCAGTGCAAGATCAAGCTACGACCATACTGCGGTGGGCCCCCCGCGGTCGAAGTCGGGCTCGCGTGGGCATCGTCAATATTTCCGGTGCCAAGGGGCCAACGGGAGGATGTCCTGGGACCAGATCTGAGAACCAATGTGCGTTCAAAGGGAGCGGGCTATAGGCTGAGGATATGGGTCAGGCAATGACCATGATCGGGGCGGACCCGAGGTCTAAGCGTGGCCCACGGAGGCCTTATTGATATTCCCATGCAAAGGGTCCGGGGATGACGAGAGCCGTCTCATTCCATTCATATTTTGTTGGTCATTCATGGACCATTTTATGTTCGGACAAAGATCCATATTGAAGGCAAGACGTAAATGGAAATAAACCCGTACAAACGTCTGCCGTGAGTACGGCAACTTTAATACAATCGTGGGATTAGATCCCAGTATGTATGTCGGTCACTAACGGACCATTCATCGTTCGGATGAGAGTCCGCATTTGAAGCGTCGAAGATAACAGCAAAACCACACGGATGTCTGCCGTAGGTACGGCAAGTTTAATGTGGGTGCGGGATTAGATCCCGGCATATATGTCGGTCACTAACGGACCATTCATTATTCGGACGGAAGTCCGTATTAGTAGCGTCGAGGACGACGATAAAATTGTATGGATTTCTGCCGTAGGTACGGCAAGTTTATTGTAGGTGCGGGATCGGATCCCGATAAAGATGGGTCGAGCTAACGAACTATCGGCCCGGGATAAGATCGGATCATGGTCACGTCCGGGCGAGGGCTCCCGAGATCCAAGTCCGATCTAGTAGGGCATCATTGCTTTTCTCTTCACACACAGTCCGGGGAAATGAAGGTTCCAAGGTATGCATGCATGTTGGTCACGGTCGGACCATTCATTGTTCGGACGCGAGTCCACGTTCGAAGCATCGAAGATGACGATAAAACTGTGCAAATGTCTGTTGTAGACACGGCAAGTTTAATGTGGGGTTGCGGGATTAGATCCTGGGAGAAGCGGGTCGAGTTAACAAACTATTGGCCCGAGACGTGTTCGGATCATGACCATGTCGGGGGTTCCGAGGTCCACGTCCGATACCACAAGGCATCATTGATTTTCACTTTGCACCCAGTCCGGGGGGGTGAATTGTTAAGTGTAGAGCCCGAGCTCACCATCGTGCGCCCTCGCACGCGGATCGACTTGCGCGGTCAGGTCGCGGGGATCGACCTGCCCGGTCAGATCGCAGGGGTCAAGGGGGCAGCGCCCCTTGCAGGGGTTTCTGGGGGCAGCGCCCCCGGAACAAAAATTTAATTATAGAAAGGTTATGGTGTTTGTTCTCATGAGAGTGGTTCATAGTCTTTTATTTCATTCATTTGTTTGGGTCCTTTCTTTTAATTTATTTATGAGTTTTAAGCTTTTCTTCCATTTAGTTAATTGTGTTTTTTTTTTACAGAAGGCACGCCGGATTAGGATGGCAAGGGAGCACGCCGGGTATGGAACCTCAAGAAGGGTGCCGTATTAAGAATGGGCAAGGGGCGCGCCGTGTTAAGAAGACTATAGGGGCCACGCCGTTTTAGTGCAACAAGATGGAGATGGGCGCGCCGGAATAGGCTCAAGAAGTGGAGGCGCGCCGGTTATGGGTTGCAAAAGAGGGGCGCGCCGGTTTAATGGTGTTCAAGGGGGGGCGCCGATTTAAGAAGAATACCATGGGGGCGAGATGGGCGCGCCGGTTAAGGGTGCAAAGAGGGGGGGCGCGCCGTTTTAAGGTTCAATGGGGAGATTGGGGATCTTGAGAGGAGGGTTAAACCGGCACGGTGGAATATTAACCGCGCCGGATTAGCCTCTCCCGAGGATTTGTTTCATAGGGATTGACTGTGTGTTTCTTTTCTTTCACCCGTAGGTGGATCTTAATGGTTGGTTTATTCGTTCAGTTGATAAGTTAGATTGGTAATGGGGGGGTTTAAGTGATTTGTTCGGAGGAGTTTATTATGTAAGATTTTAAGGGTTAATTCACAGAGGGTTCACTGTGTGTTCTTCAAAGGGTGCCTTGTCCGTTTGTTCTTGAGCGTCCTTGTATGTTCTTGACCTTGGCAAAAATCTGGCAGCACCTCCCCCGGACCGGGGCTTGCCAAAGGAAAAGGAAAGTCACCAATCGGATTGCTCCAGGGTAGACTCTCAAAAATCGGAGTGGCCTCACGGCGGTCCGAACCCAAATGTGAGTATGGAACGTTCGAGGGCTACCCTTCAAGAACGACCATGGCTCACGGGCGATGAACTTTCCAAACGGGACAAGTGTTTGCCACAAGGGCCATAGATGTTCATCCGGCGGTGGGTACCTTTGAGGGTCATGCCATGGAAAGGCAGCCCTCAAGGGCCCGGGATGATTGGAGAACGAGCAAATGGAGCAGAGACTGAAATCGAGAGCACTGAGATTGTGAAAGGGTTCTTCTTTTATTCATCCTCACAAACGAGGGAAGGAGTTGACACAGGGGAGATTCATCTCCGGGTTGGAGAAATACATAGCTAGGGGGGAAAGAGGGAGATACACCAGTGGTGGAGAGGTGATGGAGCACAAGCTCCTCCCCCCTCCGGACTCACCTTCCCTCTCTCACACTTTCTCACTATCTTTCTTCACCTTCCCGGCGTCGATGACTGGAGCTTCCTCCTCTCTTTTTCTCCTTCCCTTCACTGCACACAGCCGAGAGCACCCCTTTTCCCCTTTAGGATGGCCAAACGGGAGAAAGCCAGGGGGGAGAAGCCAGCCCCTTTTTATAGAATGGCTCGCCTGGGAGGTTCTGCCACTTCCACCTCATCCGCGACGAAGCTCGGAGTTGACATGGTGCGCTGGACGACGCCGGTTTGCGTTGTACGCTGCTGTTCATCCGAGGATGAGATGGTCGCAGGTCTGCAGGGGTTGCTTTGCCGCTACCGCTCCTGTGCTGTCGAACGGAGGTAGAAGCAGAGCGTCGGGCATTCAATGTTCTCTGCAGGCCATAATGATGCAAAATAGAGCATCGGTATGCCGACGGGATAGGATGGGGTTAAACCGGCGCGGTGGAATAGTGCCCACGCCGATTTAAACCCAAGTGCAATTGGCGCACCGATTTAGCTTTCAGGTAAGTGTGGCACCGTTTTAAGCATCAAAGGGGGATGGTCCCTTCAACCAGAAGCGCGCCGGATGACCAAATCAAGGAGGGGTGCCGTTTTAAGCATCAAAGGGGGATGGCCCCTTCAACCAGGAGCGCGCCGGATGACCAAAGCAAGGAGGGGCGCCGTTTTAAGCATCAAAGGGGGATGGCCCCTTCAACCAGGAGCGCGCCGGATGACTTGTGCATAAGGTGGTGCCGTTTTAAACCAAAGCAAAGGGGAGGGCTCGTATTAGAGCATAAAGTGGGGTGCGCCGTTTAAGCAAAGGGGCGTGCCGTTTTAAGGCGCGCCGCTTTAAGGCCCTTCCACGCCGTGTTAAGCACTGAACGAATTCTTTTCGAAGTCGCGGCCATTTATTCAAGTGTTGGTGCTCCTGGAATGTTCTAGTTACAATGCATGGCCTCTATAATATTCCATTTGCAGCCTTTGGGGCTTAGTCCCAGACTCTGCGTAACTTTCGGTGCATGCCGAGACTGTGCCGGAGTTCTCGATTTTTTCTCTGATTCAGCTCTCGGCATGACCGGTCGGAGAGTTGTGGCCACGTCTTCCGCCTGGGAGGGCTTCCTTAACGGGTAGCAGACCACCAAGCGAGTTCTCGTCCTGATCGGGCAAGGCATGAGGTTTATTCTGCATTTTCATCTTCGGCTCGCTCTCGAGTGTCGAGACATACATGCCGTATGATCCTTATCGACATTTTTCGATGTCCACAGACCCCTAGAAGAACCCGGATGGGCCGGGTTGCAAGGAATAAATGGGCCTTGGGGCCGTGAAGGATGAGAAATAGGAGGAGGCGGGTGATGGGCCACCCGAATAGGAGTATGTGTGGATGATGGAGGCCGGTGATGGGCCACTCGAATAGGAGTATGTATGGACGAAGGAGGCGGGTGATGGGTCACTCGAATAGGAGTATGTGTGGATGAAGGAGGCGGGTGATGGGCCACCCGAATAGGAGTATGTGTGGATGAAGGAGGCGGGTGATGGGTCACCCGAATAGGAGTAGGAGGAGAATAAGAAGAATGAGGTACACCCTCAACTGTGGCCTGAAGGGCCTGGATTTGCTGAGGGGTGAAATGATCTAATGCATGAATGATTTGAGATACCTTCTCATCATTGGGAGGAGACGGTCCCACAGGAGCAGTGGCTCGCAATGAATGTGAGGGACCATGGGATTGGACATTGCCCATGGGTCGGGCATGACCATAGGAATGAGAACGCGATCCCCTAGCATGATTGTGATGAGAATTATAGAGCTGAGGATCATATGATATACCGGGTTGTTCATCCTCGTGAATGTGTGTTGGATTAAACATGTTGGTTTGATTATCCATGTGAAACATTATACAAGCAAACAATATTCAATCAAAGCAGGTTGCAAAGATCAAACAAGTTGAAATGTTCACGTTTGATTTTATTGTTGAACCTTGGTGAATTAAATGATTTTATGCAAATTGATGTGATTACTCAAGGTCTTGAACCTAGTTTCAATATGGTTAACTCCGGTGCCAACTAGGTAATTCTCACCACACATAGGCCAACTAAACCCAGGGAACTTCAAGGTACAACCTGCCCGGCGTCCGTGAGGGAATCCACGGGTGCGGGGACTTATGGAGGTCTTGGTTTAGGAATTTCCAATCGAAAGAGATGGAATGCTCAATGGAGGGTCCTTCCTTAACCAAGAGGGGGTATGGATCCTAAAAGTGTAGAGAGAGGAGGTCTCTCAAGCCAAATGCAAATGAATGCAAGCTAATGCAGGCAGATCAATTAACAATCAATAGATAATCAATAAGTGCAGCCAACAAATAGAGGTAATAGCAAAAATCGCAGTTCTATGAAAACAGAACAAAATGGCGACCTGACAGCAGTTGCTACCTCAATAAATCGCGACTGTGTGACAGTCGTTAATCACTACAAACCGTGGTAAACAGAGTGAAATAGCGCCTTGGTATGAGGCGCTGAATATGTAAATAACGCCTCTGTGAAGGGGCGTCAATAGCAATGAACAGTGACCACAAGTTAGAGAATCAACAGTGACAGAAGATATGACGCCTTTTAGTGAGGCGTTAAATTCGTGAATGACGCCTCTGTGGAGGGGCGTTAATTCCTGTTCAATGGCCAGAGGGCTAAAAATATTGAGAATATTAATAGAAAAAGAGAGATAAACACTCACGAACTCTAATCATAGATCATGGCAATCAAATATGAACATAAAGCATGACATGCTCTTTTTTTTTGATAGATAAATAGAATTTCTAAAAATCTATCAAACTAACAAATCACATAGGGAGAGTGCTACGTGGAGCACAAAGGGAGGTGCACCGTGGGTGCAAATGGAGATGGCACACGTGGGTGCCCAAGGGGAAGGGTAATCAAAAGAGAACAAAAGGGGTCCCACCGTGATCGCCAATTTGTAGATCTTAAGAAAATCCACTTAAGGAAAACTTAAGAATAATTAAAAGGGAAAAAGAAGGGGAAAAGGGGAGCATGCGAGGATGCTAAGGGGAAAGGTGATCGCCAGAGACGCGAGGGCCTCAACCAATATAACAAATAATCAATGGAGGGATCGCGA
Organism: Amorphophallus konjac; assembly: GCA_022559845.1. Taxonomy (NCBI): domain Eukaryota; kingdom Viridiplantae; phylum Streptophyta; class Magnoliopsida; order Alismatales; family Araceae; genus Amorphophallus; species Amorphophallus konjac. The sequence continues at coordinate 4,525,117 of CM040117.1, read as the reverse complement.
TATAAATACCTTAAATGCGGGGGAGATTGTGAGTGATTTTCTTCTCTTCCGATCGGCCGGCCGATGAAGAGAGTTTTCCTTGATTGATTACCCTTGCAAAATTATCAAACACCAATAAATAAACATGGATTAGAAACCAAGATGTGTAGTATCAAATCTAAATATAAATATGGACATAGAAAGTATAGATATGAACACACCTTATTGGTGTTTGGCCTTTAAACCCCTATGCAAAAGGGTAGGTAACAGATGATGTATGATGAAAAATAGAGGGAGATGTGCAAGTGTTGCACTAAGGGAGATGTGCTAGAGTGCACAACATGGGAAGATCTCAATATTGAGATAAAAAGAAATAAAAGAAGAATATGATATGATGCATGCAATTAACTAAAGCAAAAAATAAGAGATAGGAGGGGGAAAGCTTAGTGGTTTTCTCCAATTGGCTTCAAGGATGAAGATCTTCAATGGAGGAAGAAGAAGATGTAGAACTTCATGGATGTAGAGGCTTCAAATCTTCAATAGAGGAAGAAGAACTCCATGGATGTAGCTTTTAGGTGCATGGGAGTCTTCCTCCTTAAGCCTTTGGTCCAGCATCACCTCCTCTTGAATTGATCTTGATTGTTCTTTTCACAAGGGAGAGAGGGGTCCTATTTATAGGGGTGAAATTCGGAATTAATTCCAAGGGAAATTAGGAAAACATGTTTTAGTTGGATTTAGAATGAGACAAACATTGCCCAAGTGTCCCTTCAACCTTAGAAAGTCATAGGAACCCTTTCCCAAGAGGAAAAGGAGGTTAAAGTGAGGAAGGGAAGTGAAATTCGGAGTTTAATTCAATAAAAAATTAGAAAACTGAGTTTTGGTGGGATTTGGAAAGGGTGATCCTTCCTCCAAGTGTCCTTACAATATTAGGAAGCCATAGGAACCCTTTCCCAAGTGGAAAAGGAGTTTAAGTGAGGAAAGGAAGGGGTTCTTCGGAATTGAACAAGAATTGATGACCGGACAGGCGGTCGCTATTTAAAATGACGCCCGTGCGGAGCGTCGCTAATTCTGAGGCATTTCGAAACGGATTCGAACTTTCTGAAATTTGAAAAGAATTGGCGACCTTGAGGAAGTCACTATTTAGGAATTAATACGAGTTTCAGACGGATTTAAAACCTCAAAATATAGCAACAAAATTGACGACATTGCACGCGGGCGCTATTTCATGAAATAGCGACTTCCATGAAGTCGTGGAATCAAAAATAATCCGATTTTGGCTCAAAATGTGAAGAAAAGAATTGACGACCTTCCGAACGGTCGCTAATTAAAGAAATGACGCCCCCTGATGGGGCGCTATTTAAATGGCACTCGGGTCCCTGCCACCAATTGATTTAAGGCCCGAAAAAATGGAGAAAAAGCTCAGAAAAATCTATAAAAATGGAAAAAACATGTGGAAAGCTTGGGGAAGTTGGATATTCAAGAAAAATGAGGAAAAACCACTCAAATAAGTCAATTTGAGGGTTAAATAGGGCATCGCAGTGCAATAGGAGATATGCTCAAAATGATGTCAATTTTGGCGTGTCTACACTCCTCTAACTCGTCATCAGAAAGAGAAAATGCGGCCATCATGTGGATGACATTGGCTGAAGGGTGAGCCACGCGTGCTACCTTAGTTGGCCTGGCCCACGTATATGGTTGCGGAGGATCGACAAGACCACTCTTCATTTTAATAAGGCCGTCTCGGATCAGCTTCTGCGCCTGAGTCTTGAAGACATAGCAATCTTCGATTGAGTGACCCAGCATGCGGTGGTACAGGCAATAACTGGATCGTCGGTCTTCAGAGCCCCGTCTGGCTTGTGAATTTCTGGCAGTTCGACAATCTTCTTGGCCATACAGAGGTCGAAGAGCATCTTCGTGTGTTCCTTCTTGAATGATAAGGGTGTCTTCATGCGCTCTGAGAAGGAAGGAGAGGCCGGCTTATCCGCTGGCTTTTTGTCAGAGCCACTGGATTTGGCCTCCTTGCTGGCTTTGGCGGCAGGGGTGAATTCTATGATATTCACCTCCTTATCGGACTGGCATTCTCACGCTTGCTTACCCTTTGCTGCAGTATAGCTCGGGTTATCGGCGAAGAACATCTCTATTTCAGCGACCGCCGAATTGAGTTGGTCGAAGCCTTTGATATTGGTGCCGAGAAGTTTTTCGCTGACCTCGGCCGCCAGACCTCGACGGCATATGGTGATGGCATCCTCTTGAACGGGTGGATTGACACACCTCATGCTGAGGTCTCGCCACTTTTTGATGAAGTCGAGGGCGCCCTCCCCCTTCTTCTGCCGGAGAGAACAGAGTTCGGCTAGGGAGATCTTTCGCTCGGCCATTTGAAAGCGGTCGAGGAATTTCTTCTGGAGGTCCGCCCAGTCGATGACTGAGTTGGGCTTCAGGCGGGAGTACCATTGAAAGGCCATTCTCGTGAGCGAAGTGGTGAAGTAGCAGATGAGATATGATTCATCCAGTGCCAGCTCGCCCATGGCCGTAACATAGTAGGCCAGGTGTTCATGTGGCGACCCTTGTCCGTTGAACTTTTGTAGCTTTGGGGGCTTGGAGTACTCTGGGGGAAGCTTTTTCAGCTGGTGGTCTTCGCGACGATGCGCTTGATCATCTGGCGTTGCGCCAAGAGATTCTCTGGCACTGGCATGTTGGAGGCTCATGGTTGAACCTCAACCGGGGGCGTGCCAAACCCAGTTGCCAACGGGGTTCGGGCAATCGCCGCTGAGGTGTTGGCAGCATCACGGGCTACTGGCGGCACCAGTGCTTTGGCCTGGGGCCTAGCAGGCTGCTGAGGATGAAGGTCTCGTTCCTGGAGGAGTTCTTGCAGGAGGGCCTTCAAATGCTGGTTCTCATTCATGAGATTATCGAGGGTCACTTCTTGAGCCTCGTTCGCAGGAGGGTCGTTGTTGACCGGCTCTGTATTGATAGGAGGATCGCGATCTTCCGCCGGGACCTCTTCCGCGCGTTCTGACGCCTGCGGTACGGCAGAAGTGCCGATGTGACCTGTTGGGGGAGGCGGCGGAGCCTGGTGGCGTGGCCTCCTGAAGTGGGACAGAGGCTGGTTCAAGTTTTCAAACTGGGTGTCCGGCTGGTGTCCGGTGGTGTAGCACGCGAACACTCAAACATTGTCATTGATGAACCGGACCGTCCGCTTCCTCTGTGTGTTCCGTACGGGGCGAACAGGCGTCCCTAGTCTGTCAAAGACCGAGATGCGTTGCAGAGGGGGCTCACTCCCGACATCAGTCGGAGGAAAGTCCGGGACAGGTTGCTGGAGGGCCCGAGAACGGGCTCGCCTTTGCCTCTGCTTGCTTGCGCGGGGGACATTGGACGACTGGGCATCATCAGACGATGCTACTGTGAAGCCAGTCGCATCCCGTCTGATGCCGCGTTTGAGTGCTCGCAGGGGGTTTCTGATACGCGCCCTTTGAACAGCTTGAGCTTCTTCTAGGGTGACCCAGATTCTCCTCAAGTCAGATTGCTAGACTCCCTTGTCGCCGCCTTTCCGACGGGTTGTCTTGGGAGGCCGTGTGTCTAGTTGTGGTGGGTGCCCCCGGGCTGCCGTTGAGGAACCCGCTCCTTTGAGCTTCGCCTCGTCCTCTCATGTTTGACGCAAGAGGTCAAAACGATTGGAGGTGGGGATGGTGGGGATGGTGGGAACGGTCCGTTCCTGGGGTATGATTGGTTCACCCCCGTCGAGACGGATCCGCAAGTCGCCGACAAGAACCGTCTTGCCGGAGTTGCTAGTTGCAGCAGCGAGCCGTCTGCCTCTGCGGCCATGGCGACGCTTCTTCTGAGGAGCTGAGGAAGACTCCGCCCCAAGATGGTAGACCGAGAAAATCCATCCTGGAGCGATCGGCAGCGTGAAGCTGTCAGTCTGAGGTGCTGGAGACCGGCCCCCGGGATAAGTAACCCACACCGGGAGTCGATGGCTGGGCGACTCGGGTGTAAACCTTCACCCGCACCGACAGGAGTGTTGCCGATGCTCAAGATGACACTCTTGCACCGGAGGGTGACGCTATCGAGGTGCTGAGGTGCCAACGCCCCTGGGTCGAGGACCCGCGGTAGGTGCCGGCGTAGTCTGGGCTCAGGTCGAAGGCCCGAGGAAGGTGCTGAGGAACGTCGCCCCTTTGGTAGAAGACCCACGGGGAGAGTCGGTTCAAATGGAGCTCGGGATCGGGGGCCCCTAGTACAATGCCAGGGAGCCCCAAACTCGGGGCTGGGAGCTCGTGTCGAGAGTCGGACTTTGCCAGGATATGGGGTCGGAAACCCGATGCGGATGCTGAGGAGCAGTGGACCCGGGCTGAGAGCCCGTATTGGGTACCGTCTTGGCTGGAGCTCGGGGTTGGGGACCCGAGAAAGATGCTGAGAAGCCGTGGACCCGGGGTTGGGAGCCTGTATTGGGTGCCGGCTTAGCTGCGACTCGGGGTTGGGAACCCAAGGAAGATGTTGGGAAACCGTGGACCCGGAGTTGGGAGCCCGTGTTGGGTGTCGGCTTGGCTATGGCTCGGGGTTGGGAACCGAGGAAGATGCTAGAAAGCGTAGACCCGGGGCCGAGAGCCCGTGTTGGGTGCCGGCTTGGCGGCGGCTCGGGGTTGGAAAACCGGGAAGATGTTGGGAAGCCGTGGACCCGGGGATGGGAGCCCGTGTTGGGTGCCGTCTTGGCTGCGGCTCAGGGTTGGGAACCCAAGAAAAGTGCTGAGAAGGTGACCGAAGTCCGGGGCATAGGGCCCGTGTTGGAGATCAGACAAGGCTGGCCCCGGGAGCTAACGCTTACCCGGGTCGGCGTGATCTGGGGGCCCGGCAGGGGACGGTAGTGACAGTCCAGTGCTCGGCACTGAGGTGGGCCGTCGGAACGGGAAATGCATGTGGCACACTGGCCGCAAGAGCAAATGGAGAGACTGGAGTTGGCTGAAGCGCAGACACGGGGATCACACCCAAGAAGTAGGGTGATCCGATAATGGGGGCAAAGCTGCCGAAAGCGATCGGCGTCGCCAAGTAGCCCACCCGGGCGTGGGTGGCAATGGCGTTGGACCGTAGGTGACGGCCGCCATGGTTGCTGGAGTGCTGAGTGCTGAGTGCTGCAGAGGCAACGGTTGCTGATAGTCGCCGAAAGCGGTCCCAGCAATCAGAACACGGACCAGAAGTTGCTGGAGAATGCGCGCATGAGTGTCCTCCTCTGCCTCTCCTGCCAGGACATGGAAAGGGCACCAGGGCTTCAGGGCTGGCACAGACTTTTCTTCAGCAAAAAGAAGGAAGGCAGAAGATGTCCTACCGGGCGTGCCATCCTCTATGTTGTGTGGATTTTTATGCCGATTATCGGGGTGAAGGAAGGGATATATCTCGGGTATCCTCCTTATGCTGCATGCCTCTCACGGCGGTATCGGGCACTCTCCTTACACGGAAAGTTGAGAAGGGTCGAACGGCACGGGAATGTCGGGATAAGAGTTAACCAGATAGGTGCGGGTGTGCCAGCCGATTTCTCGATAATCACTCATGGAACCAAGGGTTGACCGGGGAAGCGCCACTAGGGCGCAGCACGTGGGCTCGGGCGATCAGGCGACATGTGGAGAGAAGGGGTTCCATGGGTGCGAGTGCGTAGGCGATTGTGGGAATCGTGTACAGGACGTCTTTCCCCACCGGCCGCAAGCAACCGGTGTTTATTTACATCGGATTGAATTCGAATACCTTCGTTCCAAGCTGAAGAAAAGTCTGTATATGTGTCTGAAGCCGTGGGTAGAGGGCCGGGGGCATTCAGCAGCTATGAGTGCGCGTTAGACCAAGGGGTGTTTGCTGAGGTTAAGGTGTTAGGCACGAATGCCAAGTGGTGTACATAGAAAACTGAGGGCCTGAACGTGGGTGCGAGAGCACTCGTCCAATCGTAGTGTTATACTGAGGTGTATACTTCTTTACAGGAGAGCCATAATGGCAAGGTACAACTGGCGCATGCCACTGGACAACTCTGACGTGCTAGTCGGTCCCCGGGTCGATGCATGATGAATGAGCGCATATGCGTTTTACAAAGGGTTCCTCCTGTGGCGTGGGCCAGGGCCGTGGTGCGGAACGGGGGCCTGTGACTAGATGACTAGAGGGATACATCGATCCGGTATCTGGGCGAGGGTCGATCACGACTCGAATTGAGCGGTCGAACATGGCCTCGTAACTGTGAGAGAACATGGCGTCATGGCATGCGTGTGGTTGCAACCGACAGGCACGCGAGAGGAAATCCCGACATGAGGGAACGTCCGCCCATGTCATAATGCCTCACATATGGTGGGTGTTGACTTGTGTGAGACGGCTATATACGGCGTGAGGGAGTGCAAACGACATACCCCCGACGTATTAGACCGCCGAACAAGTCACCCACGCACAATTCTCCTTTGCTCATTGCTTGGAGCCGCGCTTGAAGTCCTGTGCTTGCTGGATGCCGGAGCTTAGATGGATCATTTTCTTTCTATCTTATGCCCTTTGAGCCCCTAAGGGGTTTTTATAGGGGAAGTTGAAGGGTCACAAGGGGTTTACGTAGACTAGCTAAGGGGGGTGAGCGGGTCTGCGTAAACCCAAGTGAATAGTGTCACTTGGAGTTACGGACTGAGAGAGAGAGGGGGGAAGGGGTTTACGCGGACCAGCTCAGGGGGCTAAGCTGGTCTGCGTAAACCCCCCCCCTCAGGGGGTTTAGGCGGACTGGTTCGTTTCTTTTTTTTATTAAAAAATTAATTTTTTTAATTGAATGGGGGGTTTACGCTGACCATCCAGGGGGTAAGCTGGTCCGTGTAAACCCCCCCAGGGAGGTTTAGGCGGATTCACTCCAAGGAGAGAGGGGGGGGGTGGTCCCACCCTATAAAATTAGATTTTTTGGTCTTTTTTCTTCCCAAATTGGCTAAGAAAGAAAAGGACAACTGGGTGGAAGGATACGTGGAGCTTGCGGAGGCTTGTGTGAGCGTCGACTTGCGGAGTTCCCGCGTGCTGTCGCTTTACGCTCCCGCATCCACGCGTTGCCTTCTCGAATTGGTACGGCACATGAATCACGTCATAGGATCGTAAATCGAACGAACCAGGGCTGAGTGGGGTCGTGGGACCACCGGGCTGGAGGGAGGGCACGGCCCCCAGGGAGTTCACCCTCCCTGGGGCGCGTGGCCATGCCCCGGGGTGAACTGGCCTCGGGCGGGCCATAACTACGGGGGGTGGCCCCCGAGGCTCTTCTTGTGTCGCCTGGGGACATCCTTTGACGGACTTTGAACTTCGGGAGGCTGGCATGGGCCCGTAGGGCCGTTGTTCTTCGAGTCGTAGTGGCCTCTCGCAAGGTGTTCGGGCGAATGCCCGACACACTCCGGGTTGTTGAACGAGCCGCGTAGGTGACCGATAGGCCTTGGATTTGGCCTAGGGTCAAGGGTAGAAGTCCATAGGGGCTAGGAGGAGGCACCTTGGGTCCATGGGTCTCGTCTCGTGTTACGTGCCATGTTGTACAGTGGATTGGTAGGGTAGCCTCGGGTTGGCCCGAGAGCTAAAGTTGAGTGGCATTTTGCCACGTGTCTGAGGGCTGGGGGTGATCCCGACTTGCTGGGGGGCATTGTAGAGCCCAATCAGTGTACTGGAACCACGGGGTGGTGGTGAGGACACCCGAGCAAGAATATGGCTCGACTCAGAGAGCCGCCGGTACCGGACACACAGCACGACTCGGTCGACATCGACCTCTTTGTGGCTGGGGGACAGTCTGGAGTCTCCCCCGGAGCTTTGACACTTTAGTACGTATTTTTGTACATACATGTATTTTGTACATATTTGGGTCATATTTATTTTTTGTACGTATTTAGGTCGTATTTGAATTTTGTACGTACTTGGTCGTATTTTGTATTGTGTATGTCTTAGGTGTGTCTTTGGCATGTATTTGGGTTTGCATCATTTTGGGATTTCAAATTTCAAATGGGTTCGAATTCAAACTCCAAGGAGGGAGAATGGAGCCCATAGAATTTAAATTTCAAATGGGTCAAATGCAAACTCCAAGGAGCAATGATGGAGCCCATATAATTTAAATTTCAAATGGGTTCAAATCCAAACTCCAAGGAGGGAAGATGGAGCCCATAGAATTTAAATTTCAAATGGGTCAAACACAAACTCCAAGAAGCAATGATGGAGCCCATTTCAAATGGATTCAAATTCAAACTCCAAGGAGGAAAGGTGGATCCCAAACCCTATATATTATCATGTATTCCCCCCCTTGAGGGATTTGATGAATGAATGAAAATCAGAATTTTTGCCAAGAGCCTTCCTTCTTCTCCCTCCCCTCTCCCTCTCCTTGAAGGGTGTGACTCCCTCTCTCTTCTTCTTCCTCTTCCTCTAGAGTGCGATGCCCTAGCCCTCTCTCTCTCTCACTCTTTGCTGCTCAAGCTTCTGGGAGACGACCTCCCAAACCTCTCCCCAAGCTCGGAGCTCAGAGATCATGGTCGTGTTGCAAGCGTGGAAGAGGTAGATCTATGCTGTCCTACGCCCCCTTCTAGCTATCTGCCTGCAGAATTGGGCCTCAAAGACCTGGTTGGAACCACATATTCCCGTCCTCAAAACCCCTTTTCTTCTTCATGACTTTTCTTCCTCTTCCTGTCCTCCATCTACCCTGAAAATCCCATGCCCTAACTCGCTTTGTACAAAACGTTGCCTTTGTAAGCCTTTTTGCTGCGCAGGATGCCTCTGTGCAGACCTGCAGAAAACCTGAACCCTGAAGATCAGATTGGGACGCCTCCTTCCAGGCCTCTGATCCCTTCGACCCCTTCACAACATTTCTTCCTCTTCCTGTCCACGACCTCTCCTCAAAATCCCACAACAAAATTCGCTCTGTAAAAAAACTTCTCTTTGGAGCCCTTTTGGTCGCGCAGACTGCCCCTGTGCAGCCCTGCCGGAACAGTGTTCAAGCCCCTCCAAAGAGATGACCCCAAAATCATATCATAACGACTGGGGATTTTCAGAACTTTTTAAACACATCCTAAACCCCTCTCAAGAATTTTCTTGTGCACTTTAAAACCCTGTTTCCCTGCTTGCCACCTCCACCTTCACCCCCCCCCCCCTCAGTCCTGGCTGCACTAAACAGCAGCACTGAGACCAGTATGTTTGCCCCTCCCACGCCCAAAACCTCCACTGCACACCACCCTGCCTCTACTATCCAGTCATCACACATCTATCAGCTATCCACCCGAGAAAACCCCGCCCCATTCGCCTCCAAGAAACCCTGGTTCCAGCCCCATCTTTGATTCCCTGTCAAGCTGCCAGTAGAGTGTCCAGATTGCACAGGGCCCGCTGAGAAATTCGCCAAGACTACCATAGTGCTCAGTTGCAGCCGCCACTCCATCGGCGTCCCTTGGACATTCCCAGTAGAGTCCACACCAGGCTTCGTGACCGACGGGCGAGCCGAAGGTGACGTGCCGAGCTTGTCTTCCTACTGCTTCCCTACGCGCGTGCAGACCGGCCTGCAGTCTGCCCTCCGCTCGAGGCTATTCCGGAGGTCCCTGTCGGCGCCATCTACTTCTTCGTCGTCCAGAAGGCTCGCCATCAACTAAAACGTGCTACCAGGGACATGGGCATCTTCCTCGACTTCTATGACACATCGTCCACTCGCGGCCCGTCACCTCACTTCGCGCGACTCCCGGATTGTGCTGTGTAGCCTTTTACCTCCCTGTGAGGAGTGGGCTATTGTTTTGGGTTGTACCTCTATTTGGCTTTGTACCGAGTGGTTGTGTGACTTGGCCGGGTCTCTTCCCCACGCCCCTAGCGTGGAGGTATGCGTCTGCTCCTTCCTTGGTTTAGCTTGCATATTTGGTATAGTTTCTTGACGCCACTGCTTGTGAGATCATAGGCGCCTAGCTCTTACATTTGATATGTCACTGTCACGGTGAGAGAGTGTGACCATCCGGTGACTCATCCGAGTCATGAGTGTGGAGTTGCCCACCCTAGACTCGCCGGTTTCTCAACCGTGCATATCAGCACGCTTCCCCTCTCTTGGGACGCCTGTGAGCTATAGTTTCTTGTTGATTGGCGTCATTTCCTTCTGGGGAACGTTAGGTGTCGAGTCTACGCCGTTCGATCTATTGCCAAGTTGCTGGTCTTAGTTGTCCATTTAGTCACGTCTTCATATAGAGTCCTAGCTTACATAGCGTCCCGCATCAGGTGGCCCGTGGGTTGGTGTAGAAGTGTTGAAATATACGCGCCCACTAGGTGTTCGGAAAAATGCCGAACACACGTGTGTGAGCCGTATGCACGTGCTGGGGGCTTCCAAAGCCTGTGGTTGATTTGCTCGGGTCTCCCTTTGACCTTGGAGGGTTGAATGAAGTGCCTCAGAGTGAGCCTGTGGCTCTTTCACTGGATGCCACGTGGCGTGGCTTAACATCGGGGCGCCCCTGGGTGGTCCCGGGCGGCCATGTAGGGTATGGGCAAAGCCCATATGAGAGTGGCCGGGGTTGACCCCGGACAATTGCTTGTGTCACCGCGTGTCATGGCAAGTTGGTCGGGACCCTTGTGGGGACCCGTAGGGCTGTAGAAAGGGCTAGATAGCCCATGTCTTGAAGGTGTTCGGGAAAATACCCGAGCCCTTACTCCTTGTTATTTTGGCTGAGAAATAGTCCGAGTAGAACAGGGCCCTAGCTCCTTGATGCTCGGATGTTGGAGCTCCTCGATCAGGATCGACCGGGAACTAGTCAACGTCGAGGATGAAGCCAGATGAGAGTGGGTGTTTGCTCGGGTGTTCTCGGCTCTTGGGTTGTGTACCACCTCAAAGTGCTTGAGATTTAAAACAACTTCTTTGAGCTTTTAAAGATAGCAGGTCATGGTAGGCTCTCGAGCTTCATATTCCCCCTTCACTTGATTGGCAATCAAGAGTGAGTCGTTATAGGCTTGTAGGCGAAGGGCTCCCAAGTGTTTGGCCATGCGAATGCCAGAGATGAGAGCTTAGTACTTAGCTACATTATTTGACATCGGGAAGTCAAATTGTAGGGTGTATAGGAGCTTGATCCCTTCAGGTGAAAAGAGGACCAGACCCGCTCCGCTACCGCTACAGTATGACAATCCGTCAACGTATAACTCCTAGGTGGGTTTCATTGAATGCTCACCTTCCCCCTCATCGGGGACCATGCACTCTACGATGAATTCAGCTAAAGCCTGGGCTTTGATGACCGTCCTGGGATGGAACTGGATGTCAAACTCCCTCAATTCAATTGCCCACTTGATCAATCTCCTTGATGCGTCAGGGTTCTAAAAAATCAGACACATGGGTTGGTCAGTGGGGACCATTATAGAGTGGGCGAGGAGATACAATCGTAGCTTCCGCACGGCCATCACCAAGGCTAGGGCAAACATTTTTGTTCGAGAATAGCGGAGCTCTGCCCCTTGGAGCACCTTGCTGATGTAGTAGACGGGATTCATGATCTTGGCTTCTTCTCAAGCGAGCATGGCACTAATCATGCTCGGAATCATGGACAGGTAGAGCAACAGTTGCTCGCCCACTAGGGGTTTGGAGAGGACAGGAGGAACGGAAAAGTAATTCTTGAGTTCTTCAAAAGTGTTATCGCACTCCTGGTCCCACTCCATGTGCTCCTTCTTCTCTAGAGACTTGTGTGCTTTTCTGATCAACTTGATGAAAGGCAAGCAATGTTCAATAGACCTAAATAAGAAGTGGCTCAGCACGTCAACGTGCCCAATAAGGCACTGTATGTCACGCGTACACTTGGGTTGCTTCATATCCAGTATCACCTGATCTGCATCGGGTTGGCTTCAATTCCATGGTAGGTGACCAGGAATCCAAAGAACTTCCCAGAGCACACCCGGAACGCACATTTGTTTGGGTTTAGCTTCATGTTGCACCTTCAAAGGGTGGCGAACGTCTTTGCCAGGTCTGTCAGATGCTCGATCGCTTGGCTGCTATTGACGAGCATGTCGTCAATGTATACTTCCATGTTGTGGCCAATTTGGGAGTAGAACATGTGGCTGATCAGGCGTTGATATGTTCCCCCCATGTTCTTCAACCCGAACGGCATCCTTGTGTAGCAGTAGAGGCCGTGGTCGATGACGAACGTAGTCTTGTCCAGGTCAAGCTTGTGCAAGCTGATCTGGTGATAACCAGAGTAAGCATCTAGCAAACTCAGCATCTCATGCCCAGATGTTGTGTCAACGAGCTGGTCGATGTGCGGCATGGGAAGCTGTCTTTTGGAGTGGCTTTGTTGAGGTCAGTGTAGTCAACACACATTTGCCACTTCCCATTACTTTTGGGAATGAGGACCACATTGGAGATCCACTCAGGGAAGTGAGTGGGTCTTAGCAGTCCCGAGCGTAGCTTCTCGCTCACTTGCTCCTGGATGATAGCTTGTCACTCCAGATTACAGCGGCTCCTCCACTGTTGGATCGTGTGGCAGTGAGGATCCAACTTAAGTTGGTAAGTGATTACCTCAAGAGGAATGCCGGAAAGCTCATCCTCAGACCAGGCGAACACATCTTCATTAGCTTCTAGGAAGTGCTGGAAGGCCTCTTCTCTTCCTCAGACAGGAGAAAATCGATTCTCATGGTTCGATTGGGGTCTTCATCGATTTGGATGAGGTATAGGCCTTCGGTTGGTGTTCCTTTGTTGGTACCTGGTTCATCCATCCTCGGTCTTTTCTCGGACGGAGATTCTTCGGCCGCCTTCTCTCAGGTCAAGATCAAGTAACACCGCCAATATTCCCTCTAATCACCCTTGATTTCCTACTACTTGTGGAGTGGAGAATTTGAGTTTATAGTGATAGGACGAAGGGACTTCCTTTAGTAGTCCCAAGATTTCTTGGCCAATGATGGCATTGTATCCGAACATTCCCTTGATGACCGTGAAGTTGGTCACAAAGGTGATCTTTTGTGGTGTCGTTCCGAACGTGATCGCAAGGAGATTCATCCTTCAGGGTAGACGGTGGAACCGGAGAACCCAAACGGGGGGCTATGAAGGGGGTGAGGAGAGAGGAATTCACGCCCATCAGGAGGAGACAATCGTGCGAAATGACATCTGGGCCACTTCTATTATCGACTAAAATACGACGCACAGTCCCCACCGGAAGCCTGCCCCTCCAGATATCATCATGATATCTCGTTCGAGCGATCAGTTGTCGATGGGGGAGGGGTGCCAGCTCTCCTCTGCTGTCGCTCCACAACTTTGGCCACGAGCTTATCGAGGAGGTCCCGACGGACTACATCCTCCAGAGCATCTCTGAGTTGAACACATTCTTCGGTGTCGTGGCCGTGATCGCGGTGGAAGCGGCAATACTTCCTTGGGTTCCTCTTCTTTGGGTCAGACTCAGCTTCCCAGGCCACCGTAAGAATGGTTCTTTCCAGATCTCCATAAGGATCTGCTCGGGGGGAGCTATTAGGGAGGTGTACTAATAGGCAGACCTCATCTTGGGCACGTCAAGGTCTTGGCGCTCCCTTTTGCCACGATCGTGTCGGTGGTGCTCGACCGAGCTCTTGCGGTCAGAGTGGTCGCCACAAATCAATGACGCTCTCTATTTGGCATCAAAAATAAGATTTTGTTTTTCTCTCGTGTTCGGACGAATTTTAGTAAGATATATATAAATGTCTTTGACTCATGGAATATATCTTAAACCAATCTTATTAATTATTATTGAAAGATTAATGGATGTTATGGTGTTGCAGTAAAACTTTTTATGATGGGTCCTCTACATGGTTAGTGTGTTAATTAATTTGCATTCATCTTTTATTTTTAAGAGCATACAACATGTAAAGTTCAATGGGTATATTATAATGATACATGTCAATCTATAGATGTTGATTTGAGAAAATTAATTTTTCCACTCTATCTTTGGTGTTATATATAAAAGTTCTTTCTTTCTTTCTTTTTTTGATTAAATAAGTTCTTTAAAACACTTGAAAATGGTCTTCTTTTTAACTTATTCATGAAGTAAGTCAGGGTGTCACGATGACTCGAAAATGTACTCTTCCATTTTTCATTTTTTACAAAGTTCTCTTGAAAATATCATCCCAAGATATTTTTCTCTCGTTAATAATAATTTTTTTTATAAATTCACATCTAATAATGATTTTCATGAAAAAAAATCCCTGAATAATATTTGCTGACACACACTAAAAGGTTTAAAAATGACACTGAAATCGTAGCTAACTGAGGTAGTCGAACGTAGCTTAGCTTAAAACCTCTCGGTAAAAACACAATTGCCGGGGAAGGCCACCCGTACTATTAATAAATTATCCATGAGTATTTGTAGATATTTGCTCCCAAGGAGTACTTTGATTAGATAGCCTATAGAATTCGCTTTCTTCTTTCAGAATCTCTAACATGGGAATGAGAGTTAGACGCGAGATTGAAAAGGGTGGGGGGAATGTCTGTCTGTTGTCATTAATATGAAAATATGAATTTTACAAGTGAATTTTCGAAATAACATGTGGAGTCCAATCCTTCCTCATTCACGAGAGCCACTGTGTTCTGCAAACTCTTCCCCCCCTCCCTCATTTCTTTAACCACGAGAGCGTGACAGCAATTGCATGTACAGCCCTTTAATTCCCCTGTTCACACACACACAATGGCGTGGTGGTTTACAAAGGAGAAATTTTTTTTTTTGTCTTCTACCTCCCCTAATTAAGAAAACTTAACTCTCTTGGCACCACCACAGCCAGTGCTCCACCGATTCTGATCCGCCATTAATCGCTTTGCCCTGTTGTAGTCTTCCCCTGCGTCAGGCTGATCCTGCAAGACACACACACAGAGGGCGCCACAAGGGAGGGTCACAACGCCGTACATAATGTCTTGATCAATTATTAATTATGTATGATTAAACCCATGGTTTGGCACTTTGCTTCATTATGCAAAGTTGGCCTGACTAATACAGGATTGATTAATTGCCCGTCCATTTGTCGATGGTCGTAAATCAGAGACATAAGTAGATCGGGCATAACTCAAGTAGATTAATATCATATTCTATCTAAAAAAATTTACAAATACTATACTCAGATAATATTTTATTATTTTTACGGATATGAATATGGATATATCAGTCGTGTATATAAATATACGCACATATATTCGCATGTGTCTAAAAAAATATGGATTAGAGTTTAAAGTTAAAATTCAAATTAGTACATAAAATTTTTAATTTTAAAAATTATAAGAAACACGTCTAAATATAAACAATAACAAACATAAGAATTAAAAATGTCAAATTACAACACAACACAGATTCAAATATAACTAGAACTAGAACCCTGCGGCTGCATGTGGGGATGGGGGACGGCGGTTGACTGACGGGTCGTGATTCTTTGTATTAGTTTAAGCATTCAAGGGTTAATCAATTAAGGTTTAAAATATTGACATTGAATTATTAAGAAATTGATTCAGATCGGAAATGAATTTAAGTGCACTTAATCTATGCCCATGAAATGAGAATAAAAAAAACACAAATGTAAATTCATATCTGATTATTCAGATATTACTCAACCCATCACAAATTCGATCATATGAGTAATCAGATTTGCAGATATCTATTACATCTCTACCTGAGACCAACAACCCATGTGCAATCAAATAAAGAAAGATAGGGAATGAAAGTACTACAAACACCCAGATGTTTTTTTTTTAACGAACACCTTATCTTTCATGGTACACTAAAGACCCAAATGGGTGAGAAATGAAAACCCTTTTTCAAAAAAAAAAGGATACACAAAAGCCATTTTAATCAAGATACAAATATGATTTCTTTGGAAATATCTACACGTACACACATGTGAATTTAAACTGCCCTTATGCTCACGGTTCTCACATAAAGAAAGCTCTTAAAATAAACCATCATTTCTCAGGCACATGGAAGTAGAAACAAACGCACGGGGACCATTTTTCGAAGGGAATTACATAGTAAAACAGCGACTGCTCGCCGTCAACAAATAAATGTTTTTTTTGTTGGGGGGGGGGGGGGGCGTAAGTGGTATAAGCTTACAACTCACTGTATTAGCACAAATGGCCATATACATATGGGCGCTTGTTTTGTGACCACACAAACAAATATAGGCGATTTCATTTCTTTACCAATCTCCCAAAGTAACATAATGCCTGTTTGGTGCGCTCACAAACAGCACCCAACACGTCACACATCGCACCTTAGCAGTTCATCCTCTCAATCACACGGAATTGCATTATTGACATACATAATATATATATATATAGATATAGATATATGTTCTGACAGCTCTATGGAAGTGTGCTATATATATATATATACATATAGCACACTACCAGAGAGCTGTCAGAACATTTTCATTTCATTTGATAACTCACTTCACAAGTACCCGCCGTCGTCGTTACGCAAGTTAAAAATGCTACACACCTCACGAAGAGAAACGCCGCGCCGTGGTGCCACTACTTTTTTTGTCACATTCACCAAACTTATATTACTTGATTTTTGCAAATCGAACAAACAGTGGAGGGGGGAAACAACTTCTTAAATTTGGTACTCTGCTGAGCTAGGTAACACTAAACTTAATTTCTAACCAACCTCCCTCATCTTGATCGCCCAATCACAAGATCAGATAGATGACCAAAGATGAGAAAGACAAACCCAGTGTGATAAAATGGGTTCCCTATTTAAAACAATCATAACATCCAACGGCTCTCACAGATGTCGTTAAACGGAATCAATCAATTTGATACCATACCACCGCTTAAACACACAATACTAGCATTCCTCTAGCTTTCCCTTCTGCCTGTCCTTGGCAACCCCAACCGTGAGAAAAAAGGTGGAACCAACCAACAGCCCTCAATCTCCCTACTACTCACCTCAGTGTGATAAAATGAAAAGTACGTATACATGAGCCCCAATCACCCACCCACCACCTGCTTATTCTGAAGTCTCACCAAACAGAATGCAAACCCGCCCATATAGAAAATCCAGCACCGCATGAGAAACACACAAAAGCATCAAAAGGCACAGAAACGAATGTAAAACACACTATCATCTTAAAAATAGAGCAACATATGCAATCCACAGAAAAGCACCCTTTAAGTACGGGATACATGAGCACAACGCAGACATGAACCTGTGGGCACAACAAAGCTATTATACACATATGCCTTGGGCTTATCATAGAAATGTTTTCAATGTAACTCACTCTCTTAGTGGTAGGAGGTAATGAAATGGTAGTCATAGAACAAGGGCCTGCCACAGTCACTCCGCTGACAGCCACTGACTGATCCGTCAAGGCATCTCTTGGAGCAAACTCCACCGTAGGATGTAGAGGAATGCCAGTCTCCAAATCACGATCAGACCCCGTACCTGAAGCATGACAACATGGATTTTAGATACTATTGATCATAGCTTGCAAAAACAAGAAAGGGATTAAAAAGATGGAAAATAGTGTAACTATACCTTGGGCTTGCAAGCACCAACTCCTGTCCTTGTCTGAGCTACAACTTGTTGATGACACAAATCTCTTGATTGTTTCCCTGAGTGTCTTATTTGGAATGAGGTCATCCGCAGAGACATTTGTGACTCCACATGCACAAACCGAACTTGAAGTTATGCGATCCCTAATGCCTGTTGAATTTGCCAGAAAAAATGTCAGAAGTTATTAAAATGCCTAGAGATCATATGAAAAGAAAATCGTAACCCGAATATATGAAAATGATTTATCGATATCTGACAATAGAAAACAAATAAACAGAGATGATGAATTGGATTGCCACCTAAAGTAGCATCCTTCTCCTATATGAAAAAAAACAGTAAGAATTTAGCTCCAAATTCTAGAAATTTACATCAAATTAAGTGATCAAGTTAATTTAAGTTTCTAAATGCAATTTTAAAATCTGGATTTGCATAGCTTCTGTATGTAAGGATAAAAATATGAAAGAAGAATAAGAATAAAAACAGGGATTAGAAAAGCTTGAATAGATAAGAGCAGAAGTTCTATCTTGTTTGTTTCTTCTAGGCGTGGGACATTTTGTGTGTGTGGTTACACCATTAGCTAATTGAGTCATGATAATGCAAATCAAATACAAGCATAGATCCTTCAGGAGCCTTATAGTAAAATTAGTACAGAAAATGAGACCTTGAAGATCAAAAACCTTACATTTGTCACAGAAGCTACGGAAACAACATCTCATTAACACAGCTTCCTTCATCGCTTCTTTACATAATGGGCAGTTGAGTTCTTTTGGAAATCTTACAGAGGAAGTAGTTCTCGTCGAACTCACAACATCCTTCTCACAGACATCCTTCTCACAGACAGCATGAGATACAATAGTTGGATGTTTTGAGAAATTAATGTCATAATTTGGATCGCCATTTGTAGGGCAAGCTTGAATATAGTGGCCTGAAACACAACATATCCATCATTGAACAACATTAAGGAGGAAAGGAAATTATGAACATATGGGTTGACAAACGCACCAGGTATACGGCACCTATGACAAACGTAGCCTGGTGGAGTCTTCAAATAATGCCAAACTACATTAAGGAAAACATAAAATGTCAGAAATTGTGGTACAACTAAATGCACTTTCTAGAATAAAGATCACTTGATTATGATGAAAGTCAACAAGTAGAAAAGAATACAATTTTAACTAAATTTCAAAAAACTAATAAAGAAGATGCCCATACAATGATTGTATTACAGACAATGTTAGAATCCACTTTTAGGGAGTCATTATAAAGTACATTACAATTCAATAGGCAATGAAAAATTTTAATTTTAGAATCACCAAATTTTAAAACCAATGAAAGGAAAACCTGATTCTTGTTTTAGTATTATGGCTATCTTTCCCTGAAAAATAAATTGGAAGCATTTGAAAAAGGGTTGGTTTCGGTTTTAGATTTCAGTGTTTTACTTCATTTGAAACAAAACATATTGGGAATTCGAGTGTAGCATCAAACTAAACAAGTTATAGAATCCACTTTTAAGGAGTCCTAGTATAAAGTACATTACAATTCAAGAAATAATGAAAATTTTGAATTTTAGAATCAGCAAGTTTTAAAACCAGTGAAAGGAAAACCTGATTGTGGTTTATGGATATCTTTTCCGGAAAAATGAATTGGAAGCCTTTGTAAAAGGGCTGGTTTCAGTCTTAAATTTCAGTGTTAGGATTTTTAGTTTTAAGCCCCTAAAAACTTTTGAAATTAGAAAAAATCCCCCCCTATCCATCTATTTAGCCAGAAGCTCCAAAAATCTTGAAACCCTTATTCTCTCTCTCTCTCTCTCTCTCTCTCTCTCTCGCGCGCGCGCGCGCGCGCTCGTAGATGGCCTCCCCCTCACTCTTAATTTCTTCAAAGATGGCACCAGCTGGTTTGTCATCGCACACCACCAATGACAACCTCGGAGGCTTCGGAAGCTCTGGCCAAAGGGAAGGAGATGCCCTCAACAATAGGCGACGTCGAGAGGAAGGGGAACACAGGCCAGCACTAAGGACGGCGGTGCTGCAACAGCTTCACTGCATCAACGGGTTCCAGATGCCCCTACAGTACCCCTTCGGTACAAGAGAAAAGACTATGAGAAGATGGAGGGGTGGAAGATAGATGTTCTCCTAAGATCTCTCCATGGCAAGAGGGCGCACGCCATGGGCACCTTCTTGTGGCCTGATCAGCTCTAACCTCTTTAACTTTGCAAGCTTTGGTGGGAAGAGATGTGATGAGGGCACTTTCTTCTTTCTGCTCAAAATAAGAGCTCTCTCTCTCTCTCTCTCTCTTTGTGGGGTGGGGGGGTTGCCGATGCCGGGAGGGAGGAGTTCCCCCTTCGACGCCGTCTCTCTCTGCTCTCTCTCTCTCTCTCTTTGTGGGGTAGGGGGTACTATGGTCTTTTTCTCTCACCAAGTTAAAGACCATGGTTTGGTTAGCCTAACCAGACCTTATCTCACGGTGAGAGACGGTAGGGGCTTTTTCATATAATAGAGAAGATTGAGGGGGGCTTTTGGCTAAATAGGTGTGTTACGGTGATTTTTTTTCTAATTTGGAAAGAATTTAGGGGCTTAAAACAAAAAACCCCTTTAGTGTTTTACTTTATATGAAACAAAACATATCTGGGAATTCCAGTGTAGCATCAAAGTAAACATGCTATAAAATCCACTTTCAGCGAGTCATATTATAAAGTACATTACAATTCAAAAATAATGAAAATTTTGAATTCTAGAGTCACCAAATTTTTAAATCAGTTAAAGGAGAATCTGATTCAGGTTTATGGCTATCTTTCCTTGAAAATTGAATTGGAAGCCTTTGTAAAAGGGCTGGTTTCGGTCTTCGATTTCAGTGTTTTACTTCATTTGAAACAAAATATATATGGGAATTCCAGTGTAGCATCAAACTAAACAGGCTATAGAATCCACTTTTAGGTAGTCATATAACAAAGTACATTACAATTCAAAAATAATGAAGATTTTGAATTCCAGAACCACCAAATTTTAAAACCAGTTAAAGGAAAATCTGATTCTGGTTTATGGCTTTTCTTGAACAGAACCAGCTAATATGAGCTCAGAAATTGATTGAATCTACAGCCATCCGTGGCTATTTTGTTTATCTAGTAGGAAATTTTTTAATGTAGCTTCTAACTCAATAATTTTCCTGAAAAATGAATTGGAAGCCTTTGAAAAAGGGTTGGTTTCAGTTTTAGATTTCAGTGTTTTACTTCGTTTGAAACAAAAGATATCTGGGAATTCCAGTGTAGCATCAAACTAAACAAGTTATATAATCTACTTTTAAGGAATCCTAGTCTAAAGTACATTACGATTCAAGAAATAATGAAAATTTTGAATTTTAGAATCACCAAGTTTTAAAACCAGTGAAAGGAAAACCTGATTGTGGTTTATGGCTATCTTTTCCGGAAAAATGAATTGGAAGCCTTTGTAAAAGGGCTGGTTTGAGTCTTAGATTTCAGTGTTGGGATTTTTAGTTTTAAACCCCTAAAAACTTTTTAAATTAGAAAAAAGCCCCCCCTATCCATCTATTTAGCCAGAAGCTCCAAAAATCTTGAAACCCTTAATAAAAACTCTCTCTCTCTCTCCCTACTCCATCTATTTAGCCAAAAGCCCCAAAATCTCTCTCTCTCTCTCCTGGTCGATTCCCACCATCGTAGATGGCCTCCCACTCACTCTTAATTTCTTCAAAGATGACACCAGCTGGTTTGTCACCGCACACCACCAATGACAACCTCGGAGGCTTCGGAAGCTCTGGCCAAAGGGAAGGAGATGCCCTCAAAAATAGGCGACGTCGAGAGGAAGGGGAACACAGGCCGGCACTAAGGACGGCGGTGCTGCAACAGCTTCACTGCATCAACGGGTTCCAGATGCCCCTACAGTACCCCTTCGGTACAAGAGAAAAGACTGAGAAGATGGAGGGGTGGAAGATAGATGTTCTCCTAAGATCCCTCCATGGCAAGAGGGCGTACGCCATGGGCACCTTCTTGTGGCCTGATCAGCTCTAGCCTCTTTAACTTTGCAAGCTTTGGTGGGAAGAGATGTGATGAGGGCACTTTCTTCTTTCTGCTCAAAATAAGAGCTCTCTCTCTGTCTCTCTTTGTGGGGTGGGGGGGTTGCCGATGCCGGGAGGGAGGAGTTCCCCCTTCGACGCCGTCTCTCTCTGCTCTCTCTCTCTCTCTCTTTGTGGGGTAGGGGGTACTATGGTCTTTTTCTCTCACCAAGTTAAAGACCATGGTTTGGTTAGCCTAACCAGACCTTATCTCACGGTGAGAGACGGTAGGGGCTTTTTCATATAATAGAGAAGATTGAGGGGGGCTTTTGGCTAAATAGGTGTGTTACGGTGATTTTTTTTCTAATTTGGAAAGAATTTAGGGGCTTAAAACAAAAAACCCCTTTAGTGTTTTACTTTATATGAAACAAAACATATCTGGGAATTCCAGTGTAGCATCAAAGTAAACATGCTATAAAATCCACTTTCAGCGAGTCATATTATAAAGTACATTACAATTCAAAAATAATGAAAATTTTGAATTCTAGAGTCACCAAATTTTTAAATCAGTTAAAGGAGAATCTGATTCAGGTTTATGGCTATCTTTCCTTGAAAATTGAATTGGAAGCCTTTGTAAAAGGGCTGGTTTCGGTCTTCGATTTCAGTGTTTTACTTCATTTGAAACAAAATATATATGGGAATTCCAGTGTAGCATCAAACTAAACAGGCTATAGAATCCACTTTTAGGTAGTCATATAACAAAGTACATTACAATTCAAAAATAATGAAGATTTTGAATTCCAGAGCCACCAAATTTTAAAACCAGTTAAAGGATAATCTGATTCTGGTTTATGGCTTTTCTTGAACAGAATCAGCTAATATGAGCTCAGAAATTGATTGAATCTACAGCCATTCGTGGCTATTTTGTTTATCTAGTAGGAAATTTTTTAATGTAGCTTCTAACTCAATAATTTTCCTGAAAAATGAATTGGAAGCCTTTGAAAAAGGGTTGGTTTCAGTTTTAGATTTCAGTGTTTTACTTCGTTTGAAACAAAAGATATCTGGGAATTCCAGTGTAGCATCAAACTAAACAAGTTATATAATCTACTTTTAAGGAATCCTAGTCTAAAGTACATTACGATTCAAGAAATAATGAAAATTTTGAATTTTAGAATCACCAAGTTTTAAAACCAGTGAAAGGAAAACCTGATTGTGGTTTATGGCTATCTTTTCCGGAAAAATGAATTGGAAGCCTTTGTAAAAGGGCTGGTTTGAGTCTTAGATTTCAGTGTTGGGATTTTTAGTTTTAAACCCCTAAAAACTTTTTAAATTAGAAAAAAGCCCCCCCTATCCATCTATTTAGCCAGAAGCTCCAAAAATCTTGAAACCCTTAATAAAAACTATCTCTCTCTCCCTACTCCATCTATTTAGCCAAAAGCCCCAAAATCTCTCTCTCTCTCTCTCTCTCTCTCTCTCTCTCTCCTGGTCGATTCCCACCATCGTAGATGGCCTCCCACTCACTCTTAATTTCTTCAAAGATGGCACCAGCTGGTTTGTCACCGCACACCACCAATGACAACCTCGGAGGCTTCGGAAGCTCTGGCCAAAGGGAAGGAGATGCCCTCAACAATAGGCGACGTCGAGAGGAAGGGGAACACAGGCCGGCACTAAGGACGGCGGTGCTGCAACAGCTTCACTGCATCAACGGGTTCCAGATGCCCCTACAGTACCCCTTCGGTACAAAGAGAAAAGACTATGAGAAGATGGAGGGGTGGAAGATAGATGTTCTCCTAAGATCCCTCCATGGCAAGAGGGCCTACGCCATGGGCACCTTCTTGTGGCCTGATCAGCTCTAGCCTCTTTAACTTTGCAAGCTTTGGTGGGAGGAGATGTGATGAGGGCATCTCTCTCTCTCTCTCTCTCTCTCACTTTGTGGGGTGGGGGGGGGGGTTGCCGATGCCAGGAGGAGTTCCCCCTCCAGCGCCCTCTCTCTCTTCTCTGCTCTCTCTCTCTCTCTCTCTCTCTCTCTCTGTGGGGTGTAGGGTACTATGGTCTTTTTCTCGCACCAAGTTAGGCTAGACCATGGTTTGGTTAGCCTAACCAGACCTTATCTCACGGTGAGAGGTGGTAGGGGTTTTTTCATATAACAGAGAAGATTTGGGGGCTTGTGGCTAAATAGGTGGATTACGGTGGTTTTTTCTAATTTTGAAAGAATTTAGGGGCTTAAAACAAAAAAACCCTTTAGCGATTTACTTCATATGAAACAAAACATATCTGGGAATTCCAATGTAGCATCAAAGTAAACAGGCTATAAAATCCATTTTTAGGGAGTCATATTATAAAGTACATTACAATTCAAAAATAATGAAAATTTTGAATTCTAGAGTCACCAAATTTTAAAACCAGTTAAAGGAGAATCTGATTCTGGTTTATGGCTATCTTTTCCTGAGAATTGAATTGGAAGCCCTTGTAAAAGGGCTGGTTTCAGTCTTCGATTTCAGTGTTTTACTTCATTTGAAACAAAACATATCTGGGAATTACAGTGTAGCATCAAACTAAACAGGCTATAGAATCCACTTTTAGGGAGTCATATAACAAAGTACATTACAATTCAAAAATAATGAAGATTTTGAATTCCAGAGTCACCAAATTTTAAAACCAGTTAAAGGAAAATATGATTCTCGTTTATGGCTTTTCTTGAACAGAACCAGCTAATATGAGATCAGAAATTGATTGAATCTACAGCCAACGGTGGCTATTTTGTATATCTAGCAAGAATTTTTTTAATGTAGCTTCTAACTCGATCTTTTCCTGAAAAATGAATTGAAAGCATTTGTAAAATGGCTGGTTTCAGTTTTAGATTTCAGTGTTTTACTTCGTTTGAAACAAAAGATAGCTGGGAATTCCGGTGCTACATCAAACTAAACAGATATAACACATGGAGAGAAATGCAAGGAAAGAAGAGGTAATGTTACGTAAAAAATATGGGCATTAAAATTATACGAAACTTCAAAGACCAAATATAAGTAGCCGCAAGGAAAAACAAAAAAAAATACCTGATTTGAAAGCTTTTCTCGCTCTTACATTAGTATCATGTATGCACTCTCCATCAGTCGTGCAACTACTCAATTGAGTTTTTAAATGCAAAGCACGTTTGCTCTCGAGGTAAGCCTTTGACCTACATGTAAGAAATATACACATAAGGTCAACAACAATAACAACTAAGGCATCAAGAAAAGAGAGAAACATTTTCTGATTCATGCCATAATACAGATGATGTTTACCATAGTGTAACGAGGTGAATAATGACAGATGTGTTAGCAGGAATCTCCTCGTTATCACCACCGTATTCTGAAAACAAACAGTAAGAAATAAGACGTCAACAGAAATAAGACTTAGATGATCAAACATCCTGTACTTATGCCAAAGTTGTAAGATTTCAAGAAGAGGGCAGGACAAATATGAATCCCATGCTGATGAATATCAGCATTGCAACGAAATATAACCAAAACAGATAGCTTTATTACTGATGTAAAGATGGGAAGATGGCTTTTCCATTATACTAGGGGGAAGAACAGAGACTTCACTCCAAACCAGTGAATTCCACCATGGGACCCACAAAAGAGATCGTACATTTGGTTTTTATCAGCCATAGAAAAAAAATTAGCACGCATGCAGTCTAATTTGTTTATCTACACCAATGCTCAAGCATGTATCGCTACAGAAACTCAATTTTTTCCCTAGAAGAAAAAGAAGAAGGTTTCAATTGATGCGATCGCACATGAGGATCCATTGGAAACGATGACGATCAAGATCTACAAAACGCTACCATCCCTAACCCTCTTTACAGAGACAAGCAACCCTGGCGAAGACCAAGAATACCGCAGTATTACAACCCTCACCAATGGACATCTACAAAACCCTAGGATCAGATACTGGCATTCAAAGAACATAATAGAGAAGACATGACCCTGACCAATGCAAATGCTTTTCACCATGCCAAAACATGTATCGTGACACAAACCCAACTTCCACCCTGAAGAGGAGGGGGGGACAAAACAAAGGGTTTAAGATGCTGTGATCAAACATGGGTGATCAATATCTGGAAATTTAGCAAACCCTAACCCTCTTCAGAAATACAAAAACCCGGAGCGAAGACCGAGAACCACGTAGAACTACAATCCCGAACAAGGTACACCAACAAAAACCCATAGAAGATCCTGCATTCAACGAAGACGGAGCGGGGGGTGTTGCGGAGGCGAACCTTCGCCGGTCTCGGCGTTGTAGACGACGAACCGGACCTCCGCGAGTCGGCGGCGGCCCTTCTTGTTCTTGCCCAGGGAGCTCAGCTTTGCGGCGATGATGGCGCGCTCGAGGTCGGCGACGGTGATGGAGCACCCTGTTATGGGGACCGGCTTCTCCCACCGGATCGCGTGTCGGAACCTATAGTATATCGACATGCCGAGCCACCGGCGATCCAAACAGAAGAAACCACGCTGATGCAGTCCTCCGCCGCCGCCGAGCAAGAACAGGGAAGCCAGGGGCGAGTGATGAGAATGTTCAGGAAGAAGAAGAAGAGGAGGAGGAACAAGAACCAGGAAGGAAGAAAGAAGAAGAGGAGAAGAAGGGACGAAGGTGGTGAAGTGGGCTTCGAGGGCCAAGAAGGTTACAAGGAAACAGAGTTCTGAGGTGACATTTAAAATGGGTACTCTTTTTACATGTCTATAGCAGAAAGGCCCTCACCATTTTAAAATTACATTTGTATCTACAAACCTGAAAAAATCCTTCGCAGGCCGCTCAATACCGAATACCGAACCAGAGAGCTCCACGATGGGGTGCGGCCTTTGCCAGCAAGCATGGCCCATTTATGGCGATTTGAGGAAGGACCGTGATATCTTATTGGGACATTTGCAATGATAACTATCCCAGGTGCATAATTATAGGAAATGCCTATATTTTTTAATATTATCCTTAATAACTTCGTTCTATTGCAATATTTAAAATAACGTTTGTTTAAACCCCCGTTAGTCTTTAATAACTGAATTTAAGAAATAAAAATGTAACGTTGTTTGTACGTGAAATTGAGTTTATTCAAACTTTGGCTAGTGTGAGCTGGATGATTCTTATAGTACCGTTGAGATCTTCTATAAGTATGAATCACTTTAAGTGGACAGAGAATAAGTCATGCAATATGTCCTAAGTCAACCTAAGCCGAGCAAAGTTGGTCACTCCTACCCTACTAGATTGAATCTGGGTCCGTCCGACCCACCGAGTCAGACCAACCTTGATTTATGTATAGGAATATTATTTATATTATATTAAAAATATTAATAAAAATACTATAACAATTACTTATAAGAAGATTATTTTTACAATTATTCTTGAGTTATATACCCCATTCACTTAACTCTAGGTGAATTAAGTTAGAAAAAGACTATTATATTATTATTTAATTTTTTTAATACTAAATTTTGTTCATATAAAAATTGAAGGTACATTATCACCGAGGCATACTCCTGAATTACATACAGGGAGACAAAAGCACCGTTTGGAGTAGATTGCCGAAGGGATTCCAATGATTAGAATCCTTGACACCTTCAGAATCTCAACCAAATGCAACTCAAATGCCTCGGCTTTCGTGCTTATATGAATTTTCATATGAGGAGAGAGATAGACACATCTGGTTGGGAGATCAAAAATCTCAAAAATAAGATATTCTTAGCTCTATTTACATTTTAACCCCACTCATCCCATATAAAAATGGTAAAAGAAATGGTAACCCTGTAATTTCCTCCTCCTCACCCCTCCACTCCACCAAAAATGACGTTTCAAAATCCCCGTACTCAACAGTCCAACCAAACGCCACCCAAGTGCAGCGAAGGCGGATGTTGGGTAAACCTCCCGCGTCAGAACAAGCAACACCTCTAGATCTATGTGGCAGGTCTGTAACAGAGCTAAACTCAAGCTTCCTCTCTGTTCATGGGCAGCTACATTCGCTAAAGAGTCTGCCAACAGCTACATTCGCTAAACCTGCGTTCACATCGGGCCTTCCAAGTCTCCCAAAGTATGGATAATAGAATGAAAAACAGACACCCAAGGCTTGGGGTTTAGACATTTGAGCTTTTGAAAGGACTTCCCAAGACTCTGTGGTAATGTTTTTGGAAATGAGGCTGTGACAATCAAAAGATGGGATGGAAGTAATTCCAGAGATAAGTGGCCATTTCGCTGGTAAACAAAAAGGTGATTGATTGAAGTCCTCAGATTGCGGGTTTTTACTGCAGCAGCTACATCTCGAAGCCATTTGGATGCCACAAGCTGAAACAATGGACTCCACCGCAGTTTCCCTATGCCACACCTTCCAACAAAGCATGGAAAGACGAGGGGAGAAAACTCGATATCCAAATCTTGCTCAAAGCAGGCCAGGCAGGAAGTTTTTTTCCTGATAAGTGAATCGGTGGACCTTGTGTCAAAGGTCCCTTTCTGAGAAGGACTCCAAATGTGATATAGTCTGTTCCCAGGGATAAGCCAAAATTCTTTAAATATCTGCTACACTCGGGTCTATAGATATCAGTTGTTGCCATATGGGATGATTGCCATTACATAAAGCTTGCCGCACAGAGATGTTTGGAGCAGCATTGCGATTACTAACTGGAAGCAGTTGAAGGGGTGGCTGCCCACGACACCATATGTATCATTGAGGAAATTCGTGTTTGCCCCATTTCGAACTACAGACCTGGCCCCTTGAAAGATGTAGTTCTTCGCTTCCTCAAACTGTTTTAGCTGGATGCCAGCGGGAAAAGGAACATGACAATCAAACAGATGGCCCTTTACATACTTTTGTCTAGCAAAGGTCGCACCTAAAGAATTCTCATTGAGCATTCTCCAAATCTGCTATATATTGAGACTAATTAAGCTGCATTTCAGAGAGATTTCGCACTCCCAACCCTCCTTCCACAAATGGCTTGTAGATAGCTGATCAAGGAACCCAATGCTTCCTCTTAGAGCTATCCAAAGAAAGTTCGCACAGAGCTTTTCAATATTTCTCAGAATGGTGGCAGGCAGAGAGGCTGCACTGGCGGTGTCCACAAGAAAAGAACTGAGGACAGATTTTATCAAAAGTAAGCCGCCCTGCCTGAGAGAGAAGCTTAGTCTGCCAACCTTCCAACCTGCTTGTCACTGTCCAGTAATGATTTGAAATGAGTGATTTTCTGCCATCCTTTGAAAATCATAACCCCCAAGTATTTAATGCCTCCTCCCAATCTGTGTTGAAAACTTGTGAGATCCATAATTCTCTGGATAGCCCGAGAAGGCATATTTTTAGATGCCACAAAGCAGCTTTTCTCTGCATTAATCCGCTGCCCAGAGGTGTTCTCATAATCTTGCAGGAATTTCAAAAGATTCTTGATGCAGATCTGCCCCCCGTTGATGAAAATTAACGTGTCATCTCCATAAAGTAGGTGTGTAACTGAAGTCACTCCTCTAGGGACATGGTAGAATGAACATCGACCGGCCTGGAATGAAGCAGTGAGACCCCTACTGAGAACTTCATGTGCTAGTATGAATAATACAGGTGCTATAGGATCCCCTTGTCTGACTCCTCTGCTGGATTTAAAATACCCTTGAACTCGGCCATTGAGAGCGATGGAAAACCAGCAGTTATACAGCAGTTGAGCAATAAGAGATGTGAATCTTGTTGAAAAATCACATCTTTTCATAATAGCAAGCCGGAAATCCCATTCAATTCTGTCGTGTCTATTTTTAACTTTCTTAATTTGCCGGGAGTTACACTCTCCCCCACTAAAAAGAATTTGGTCCCCAAATTCACACCATCTTCTATTCTAGAATGAGAAAAGTTACAAATCTCTAGGGTAACTATTAGGGGTGTTCATGGTTCGGTTTGGTGACTTTTTTTCCAAACCAAACCAAATTAAACCAAATCGAACCAAACCAAACAAATTCGGTTTGGTTCGGTTCAAACCAAATTTTTTATATCTTATTACAATATATATGAATTTAATAAATTATATATATAATAAAAATAAAAAAATAAAAATACTTATATTTTGTATGTTTATACGTCTATGTAATCATATTTTTTAAATATTTTAATATATTTATGATATATAATATTAATAAATATAAATAATAAATAATAAATTCGATTTGGTTCGATTTCACACGTTATGAAATCAAACTGAACCGAATTTAGGTTCAAACCGAACCAAACCGAACCGAAGTTCAGTTCGGTTCGGTTTGGTTCGCTTTGAACCGAATTATGAACACCCCTAGTAACTATGCAAGCAAAAGAATCTAAGATACACGGAATGGGAAAAGAACTAGCTCAAGGTTAAGGATGAGGAGTACCTTCTATAGCTCCTTCTTTAGCAGGCTCGGCTTCCGCTAAAGTTTGAGTCTCTCCTTGACACTTCAGGGTCGGAATAGGGCATCTGACTATCTTATGATCTAAGCTTCCGCAACGAAGACAAGCTCCCGACTTCCGCCAACAATCCTCCGATTGATTATTATACTTACCACAAAACTTACACCTTCCTCGAGATGAATCTACAGGAGCCACCCAATCGTTCTCTCTCTTACACTTCTTACCCTTTTACGAGCTACAACCCTTATTAAATATTTTCTTGGTCGAGCTAGACCCTCTAGGATTAGTGGCTTGCCTCCTCTCTCCAGCTCTCTCTCTCTTCTCTACGACTTCTTCTAAGAATTGAACTCTCCTAACTAGATCCGCATAAACTTGGATATCTACGAGCGCTACCTGAGGAATAAAGCCAGACCTAGTCGCCTCCATTGAATCTAGGTTCCTGCAAGAATAGCTTATGAAAGTTAATTATCTAATTCAAGAATAATTATGAAAGTTAATTATCTTGTTCAAGAATAATAATGAAGGTTAATTATCTTATTCTCCTTAGAGATACATCTTTTAATATTTAGCCCGATGCTCTACCCATTCTCATTGGGTGACAATAAGGAAAAAGATCTAAATGACACATACTCACGGCCAAACCTAGGGTTTAAGAAGACCTAGGCTCTGATATCACTCCTATCACGCCTCGAACTAATAGCAGCGGAAACATTACTCGGAACGTGACTGCGAAACAGTCATGACAATCAGAGCAATAACTTAAAGACACAAGAAGACCAGAATTTGAGCAAAATAAATTTTATTAATGTAAACTAGCTATTGCAATCTTTGACTCAAATTTCAACTTTAAGAAAAGAAAAAGACACACACAGAGCGCTAATCCAGACTCAAGAAAATAAAAGACACGGGTCTTCTATCTTTAGGACACACTTTTCCTTCCCGTTATAACCACGACCTCGTTAGTCACCTGATTACCTGAAAACCATTGAAATAAATCTGAATGAGCAAAAAGCTCACTGAGAATTACATCTCTATCAACATGCTTGCTTTAAGTAATTAACATGTTTCATGAATACACTTATACTCATGCACAAATGAACTTAAGATAGACAAAAATAATTTAAATCAAGAAATAGATAGCAAGGATTGACAACTCGCTAGTATAACATGAAGAGATATTGGCTATTCAAGTTCAAGCAAGTACCATTTCAAGTCAAGCACGTGAAGTAATATCATGTCACGAGAGAGTGGAATGCCACAAATTAATCTAGAAAGTCATACACTTCGGTGTAATACCACACCGTGGTCAATATAGCTCCCATGGGAACAAGTACTTTCGGGTGATCCTCCCAGGACCAGACCGGGACCCATTAACGCCAGACATTGAGTCATGTAAATATCTCAACATCCACTTTATGTTAATAGCCAATAGAATTCCAAGGATGAACATAGTAGGAACACTTTTAAGATGATCCATTAAGGACTTGATGTCAAGGATAGAATAAGGAATGTTTGGACCTCAAGGATAGAGACCGTTAAGTAGCTCATAAAATCGTGACAAGCGAGAAATCTGGGTAAATTGGCGTCCACTCAGGATGCCGCAAATTACAGAATTCGTGTCCACTCAAACGGGTGCTAATTCTGGTGAACAGTGAAGCTGATTGAATTCGCGTCAATTGTTCTTGACGCTACTTCAAGAATTTGCGACGACTGTCCCACACGCCAATTTTGGACAGAGCCGGGACTCTCACAAAACACCCAATCGTGGCACTCTATGATGGCCGGGTGTCATGTTTCTTCAGAGGGATATGACCATAACAAGTTTCAAGATTTTTTGGGTACAACCAGTCCAGTGATCGAAGAGGGAATCCTTCGATGTCGGGGACTTACGGAGGCCTTGGAGAAAGAATTTCCAATCCGGCTAGAGGAATTCCCGGCGGAGGGTCCTTCAATCTCCAAGAAATAGGGTATATCAAGAAAACTCAGAAAATAGGGACTAAGTCTCAGCCATAAGACAGAAGTGACAATCGATCCGCGATATGGATCAAGACAGCGATAAAATCTGAGAGATAGGAATTCACGTTCGTTCAAGAGGGCGTTAATAAAAGAATTTACGTCTCTTCATAGAGACGTCAATTCTAGAATTAACTAGATTAAAATAAATTTATTTTAAATTAGCGCCCATGTACGGAGGTGCCAGTTCTTTTATTCGCATCCAAGACACAGACGCTAATTCCATGATTTTCCAGTTTATTTCATATTAATAATTAAAACATGAATTTGCGTCTCTATAGAGAGGCGCTATTTAAATAATACGCGTACGTCCGTACAAATGCTAATTTAGTGCCGTTACATGTTCTTAGGCATCGGGCGAGTACGTTTGCAGAAACAAACTACTATTCATTTCATATTTAGATGGATGAACAGTAGCACTTTGATTTCTATCTATAATTTCATGGATCAGAAGATACAGTAATTAAGAGAAAAATACAAGGGTCCTAAAAACATGCTCATACAATTTTTATGGATTAGGGTTCCATACTTAGTGATTTTTAAACATGAGTGAATTATTTAAATCACTGAAAGAATACGCGTCAGGGGTCGTGGGCGTGCATTAATTCGCGTCCGCAGGCTTGACGCTATTTCAAGAATTAGCGCATGCCTGAAGAGACGCCAATTAATCCACGTCCACTGTTCTGATCGTGAATTCTTTATCAAACAGAAGACAAACAAAAGTATGTAAAACTTAACACATCACATGGATTGTTGCATGGATTAAGGAATAGAACGAGACTAGCACTATCTACATACTTGCATGGAGGTTTTTAGAGTTATGCCCGAGAGATAACCAACCTTTGAAGGGAAGGAGATGGATGAAAGTAAAGAACGACAGAGGACGAAGAAGAAACGGAAGGAGGAAGACGGATGCACACACATGCACACACAGAGGAACATGACGTCGAGCGAGGAAGAAGAACCTGCACCGCAGCAACAGCAACAACGCGAACCCAACGACAGCAGCAGCAGGATGATGGCTCTGCCATCGCATGGGGGGTTCTATTTATAAGATTCTGCCTCGAATCCTAATAAGGAGTTCTAATTGAACTCATATTGCCATAGATGATAATTATTAGTATGTGATAAACTTAACTTACCCAAATCACAGCGGCCAGTCTCTTTTGATCTGTTGGGCTTTCTTAAGATTCTTAGGGTTTCACGTTGAGAGATAATAACCTTTATTACCTTTATTATTATTTGTTGTTAAGGCCCAAGCCCATTAAATTGTTCTAGGTGGACTTAGTTTATTTATTGTAAAGTCTTTTAGCCCATTCATCAATCGTGAGGCTTATTAATTAAGTGGGCTAGTCTTAATAATAAAATAGCATTAAGCCCATTATTAATCATTTACAGATTTCAGGTTTAAGTCGGACTTTTGTTATATTCTTGTTGTCGTTAATTTCGACTACTCATATCAATAACAATTTTTATTAATTTAACATCATCTCATTAACTTGGAATCATTAAGTATTTTGAGATATTATATTTTATATTAATCGCCATATTTCATGAGATCTATCTTAAAGATAATTTCTCAAGCTTTATCTCTATTTTATAAATCTTTAATAGTCACTAATGATTAATTAAAATTTCTTCTTCATTTGGAATCGAAATGAGATAATTATTACACATAAATCTCCATTTATTTATATCTCATTTATTGACTTGATTCTTTGTTAAGTTAAATTCCCTTTTTGATGACCTTACCTTATTTTATCTTTAACAAGAAAATTGTATTTTATTCCTCATAAAGACATATAAGATTCATAATTATATTTTCTCTTCTTAAAATATAGATAATTATTTCTATTTTTAGCTTTCCTAATTTGCCGGGCGTTACACTCTCCCCCACTAAAGATAATTTGGTCTCCAAATTCACACCACCTTCTATTCTAGAATGCGGAAAGCTACAAATCGCTAGGATAACTATGCAATCAAAAGAATCTAAGATATACGGAATGGGAAAAGAACTAGCTCAAGGTTAAGGATGAGGGGTACCTTCTACAGCTCCTTCTTTAGCAGGCTCGGCTTCCACTAAAGCTTGATTCTCTCCTTGGCGCTTCAGGGTCAGAATAGGGCATTGGCTATCTTATGGTCTAAACTTCCGCAACGAAAAGATGCTCTCGACTTCCGCCAACAATCCTCTGATTGATGATTATACTTATCAAAAAATTTACACCTTCCTCGAGATGAATCTACAGGAGCCACCCAACAGTTCTCTCTCTTACACTTCTTACCCTTTTGCGAGCTATTGGTCGAGCTAGGCCCTCTAGGATTAGTGGCTTGCCTCCTCTCTCCAGCTCTCTCTCTCTTCTCTACGGCTTCTTCTAAGAACTGAACTCTCCTAACTAGATCCGCATAAGCTTGGATATCAACGAGCGCTACCTGGGAAACAAAGCCATACCTAGTCACCTCTATTGAATCTTGGTTCTTGGAAGAATAGCTTATGAAAGTTAATTATCTAATTCAAGAATAATAATGAAGGTTAATTATCTTGTTCAAGAATAATAATGTAGGTTAATTATCTTATTCTCCTTAGAGATACAACTTTTAATATTTAGCCCCAAGCTCTACCCATTCTCACCGGGTGACAATAAGGAAAAAGACCTAAATGACACATACTCACGGTCAAACCTAGGGTTTAAGAAGACATAGGCTCTGAGACCACTTCTGTCACGTCTCGAACATATAACATCGAAAATATTGCTCGGAACGTGGCTGCGAAACAGTCATGATAATCATAGCAATAACTTAAAGACACAAGAAGACCAGAAATATACCAAAATAAATTTTATTAATGTAAACTAGCTATTACAATCTTTGACTCAAATTTCAACTTTAAGAAAAGAAAAAGACACACACAGAGTGCTAATCTAGACTTAAGAAAATAAAAGACACGGGTCTTCTATCTTTAGGAGCTCCCATGCACACTTTTCCTTCCCGCTATAACCACGACCTCGCTAGCCACCTGATTACCTGAAAAATATTGAAATAAATATGAATGAGCGAAAAGCTCACTAGGAATTACATCTCTATCACCAGGCTTGCTTAAAGTAATTAACATGTTTCATGAATGCACTTATACTCATGCACAAATGAACTTGAGATATGCAGAAATAATGCTAATCAAGAAATAGATAGCAAGGATTGACAACTCGCTAGTATAACATGAAGAGATGTTGGCTATTCAAGTTCAAGCAAGTACCATTTCAACTCAAGCACGTCAAGTAAGTAATATCATGTCACGAGAGAGTGGAATGTCACAGATTAATCTAGAAAGTCGTGCACTTCGGTGTAATGACGCACCGTGATCAATAAACCTCCCATAGACATAAGTACATTCGGGTGCTCCTCACAGGACCAGATCAAGCCCCATTAACGCCAGACATTGAGTCATGTAAATATCTAAACATTCACTTTATGTTAATAGCCAATAGAATTCCAAGGATGAACATAGTAGGAACACTTTTAAGATGATCCATTAAGGACTTGATGTCAAGGATAGAACAAGGAATGTTTGGACCACAAGGATAGAGATTGTAAAGTAGCTCATAAAACTGTGACAAGCGGGAAACCTGGGTAAATTGGCATCCACTCAGGATGCCGCAGATTATAGAATTCGCGTCCACTCAAATGGGCGCTAATTCTGGTGAACAGTAAAGCTGATTGAATTCACGTCAACTGTTCTTGACGCTACTTCAAGAATTTGCGATGATTGTCCCAGGCGCCAATTCTGGACAGAGCCTGGACTCTCACAAAACACCCAATCATGGCGCTCTATGATGGCCGGGTGTCATGTTTCTTCAGAGGGACATGGTCATAACAAGGTTCAGGGTTTTTTAGGTACAACCAGCCCAGTGATCGAAGAGGGAATCCTTCGATGTCGGGGACTTACGGAGGCCTTAGAGAAAGAATTTCCAATCTGACGAGAGGAATTTCCGACGGAGGGTCCTTCAATCTCCAAGAAATAGGGTATATCAAGAAAACTCTGAAAACAGGTACTAAGTCTCGGCCATAAGACAGAAGTGCTAAGCGATCCGCGATATGGATCAAGACTGCGATAAAACCTGAGAGATAGGAATTCGCGTCCGTTCAAGAGGGCGTTAATGAAAGAATTCGAGACTCTTCATAGAGACGCCAATTCTAGAATTAACTAGATTAAAATAAATTTATTTTAAATTGGCGTCCGTGTACGGAGGTGCCAGTTCTTTTATTCGCGTCCAAGACACATACGCTAATTCCATGATTTTCCATATTATTTTATATTAATAATTAAAACATGAATTCGCGTCTCTATAGAGAGGCACTATTTAAATAATACATGCTCGTCCGTACATACACTAATTCAGTGTTGTTACATGTTCTTACGCATCGGGCGAGTACATTTGTAGAAACAAACTACTATTCATTTCTTACTTAGATGGATGAATAGTAACACTTTGATTTCTATCTATAATTTCATGGATTAGAAGATATAGTAATTAAGGGGAAAATACAAGGTGTTGTATCCTAGGTTTTAATGATGTCTGATTATGACTAATTGATGAGTCTAATGTGGTTTTGATGATGTCAACAAAGATAGGTTCAGATCAAGATAGTTAACCAAATTCAATAGCTGTTAAGCAATTCACATTTCAAGAAGGTGTGAGCGACGTCACGCTGAATTAATTTATCGGAGGAGGCGAAGCGGAGAGCGCGAGGGGCTCGTTTTGCTGCAACACAGAAAGAAGAGAGAGAGAGAAGAGAGACCACAATGGGACATTGCTCCGGCGGGGCGTGCGGGACAGATGCAATGTAATAAGATATGGTGATTAAACGGCCATAGCGGGAAATAACTCTCCGCAACCTCGGGGGATGGGAAAAGTGCAGAATTTAAGTGACAGGAATTTAAACGGCCATTGCGGGAAGTGACTCGCCGCGGCCTCGAGAATATGAGCAGATATAACCACATCACAGAATATCAATGACGGAAATTTAAACGGCCATTACGGGAAATGACTCACCGTGGCCTCGAGAATATAACAGATATAAGGAACAGAATATAAGAGACAGAAATTTAAACGGCTATTGCGGGAAATGACTCGCCGCGGCCTCGAGAATATAACAGATATAAGAACAATGCAGAATATAAGTGGCAGAAATTTAAACGGCCATTGCGGGAAGTGACACTCCGCGGCCTCGAGAATATGATGTGATCGCCAGGGGCCAGAGACCCCAAAATAAAGAAAGTGATCGCGCCTACCTCAAAAGCGGGAGATGGCGGGTTGCTTCTTCCTCTCCCTTCGGCCAGTCGATGGAGAGGGCTTTCTTTGATTACCCTTGCAAAAGAGAAACAAACACAAAACAAGTGGATCAGAAAAGATGGCAGTGTAGTATTAGTCCCTTGATGAAGAATAATGAAATCGTGGCAAGACACACACCTGGTTGGTGTTATTTTTAAACCCTCTCGGACACGAGTAGGAGGAAAATGCTATGATGAATGGATTATGCAAACGTATATAAAAGAAGACTCCCTTATGAAGGGAGTCGGAGAATGCGAGATGATGAATGCAAAAGAACTACGGAGAAAAGGGGAGAGAATTGGCTTATTGAATGTGCCGATGGCGGGATCCGGCGGAGCTTCGGCAGCGTAGGGACGACGTGGAAGCACGGTGGACGAAGGCGGCCTTCCTCTTCGCGAGCGCGGGCACCCGAGAAGCCGGCAGAACCTCCCCTACAAAAGACCCACGGGTTAGAAATGGGATCCGGCAGAGTCTCTCCTTCCTCTGTCGGATCTGAAGCCCCTTCCCTTCGAGGGAGGGGGTCTTCTATTTATAGAGGGCAGTGGATTGAGGCGTCCAGGGACTGGACGCCTCAATATGGGGGCGTCCAGACCCTGGACGCCTCCATCAATAAATAAATATTTTTTATTTTTTTTATTTTTAACCTTTTTATGAAGGCGTCCAGGAGACTGGACGCCTCCATGCCCGCCCACTGGAATCCCGCCGAAAGTCGTAGACGGTGGGTAGAGCGCGTGGTTTTGGTGGGTACCCGTGACTCACGAGTGGGAGCGTCCAGCTGGCAAGACGTCCCTATATTTTGGATTTTTGCACAACGTCAAATCGGACGGCGGTTCGGCTTGTCTGGGTGTCAAAAATTGAAGGCGTCCAGGCACCTAGACGCCTCAAAGTTTTGGATTTTTCCGAAGCGTCAAATCGAGCGGCGTGCCAGGATTGTCCGGATGCAAAGTGTGGAGGCGTCCAGGTACTTGGACGCCTTCACAAATATTTTTTTTATTTTTTATTTTTATATTTTTTCATTTTTTTCATTGATGGAGGCGTCCAGGGCCCTGGACGCCTCCAATAAAATCTACCGGACCCCCCTGAAAGGCTGTCGACAGCCATCCGCCAGACATCTCCCTGGTTTCAGAATCTTCCGGTACGTCCGATTGGTGGCGATGCCGTCCGTATGCTGCATGATTTCCGTAATGAGGCGGTTTTCGGATGCCGAAGAAGTGTTACGTTACCCACTCAAAAGGCGAAAGAAGACCCAAGAATGGGAAGCACTCAAGCGATTCAAGATGCGAAAGCCAATGCGGGGCGTCATATAGTAATATGAGGTTTTCTCAGGGTGATGTCAGGAATAGCGTGTCTACAGCTGTCCCGTCTTGGCGTCTACTTTGCAAGGGAGTGACACGTAATGGAATGGTATCGAAGTGAAGTGAAATGGAGTGGGAATGGACTGAAAAGTTGATGCCAAGGTGCGATGGGACACGCTTTTGACATTACTGTTTGGAATCTTTCCTGGATTTTCAATGAGGCCACCTTGAAGAAGGTCTTCCAAATTTGACGATTGCTTGGACGGAGATCAAACAGGGGAGGGAGAGATGTGCGCTCAGGCACGAAATAAAAGGAGACCAACTTCTCAGTGTGGAAGTACCTGGGTTGTAAACCTGCAGGTTTCACCTTTGGGGAGCGGTTACCAGCCAATGTGGAAGTGCTGCGGCCAAGGTGGGTCAAACAAGGTAAAAAGTAGAGGAATATCTGAGGGT
The DNA here is from genome assembly GCA_022559845.1 of Amorphophallus konjac. Classification (NCBI taxonomy): domain Eukaryota; kingdom Viridiplantae; phylum Streptophyta; class Magnoliopsida; order Alismatales; family Araceae; genus Amorphophallus; species Amorphophallus konjac. The sequence goes on along the minus strand of CM040117.1, from coordinate 4,486,218 downwards.
CAGTCCAAACAAGGGTCTCTTTTGGAAGAATAGCGTAGGGCCGTCTCAAGGAAACTCCGTGTTTTATTCGGAGTAGAATATCTCATATTTTGTAAGAATTGAAGCACAGTGGTCGTCACAATCGAATCACTTTGAATGATCTTCTGCAATAAAATCAAAGTCCTATATGAATGCATGCTGGGTTTAAAGAAAATTTAAACAAACTAAAATAGAAAATAGCCAAGGATAATATTATCAATTCGTTAAGAATGGGTCAGGATACCGATTCGGTGAGCTGACACTGAGCTGGGGCTCGTTTATCCACGCACCAACTCACTGAACGGAACCATCGTCCCCACGCTATCACAAATTAACGGCCTATCCGTACAACCCAAATTCTTCTGAAATCATCACCGTTTTTGTTGAAGGGGAACTCAAATCCCAGATTCGTTCGGGTCGCAAGGTCCTTGACATGTTCTAATAGCGTAAATATCATATAATATGATGCATGACATGGTGGGACCAATCACCGAACGGTGGTACACAAGGTGGGACAGTGGCGTCCGTTAGTAAAATCTGCACAGATTAATAACATCAGAAAGCAACAGAATCGCACCACAGTACAAGGGAGATCCAGACAAAACACTGACGACTGACCACTGATGTGACGCATTTCATCCTTTAGCGCCTCTCCTTTCCTATAAATACTCCCTTAGGCTAGTTCAGCCAAATGCACCAAGGAGTGGGCTTAGAAGCTTCAAGGGGAGGAGGAGAAGAAATCTGAGGGTTTCAGGATGGAAGGCGAGTCTTCCCGCCTTATGAAGAGGAGCAGGCCTAGCAGCGAGATCAGGCGACTTTCGACCTCGAAGGTCATCTGAGTGGGATGATCCAGTCGCATATGGTAAGTTGATTTATTTCAAATTCTCCGCGCGAACTCTCTTTTCACTTCTTTTCCTTCCTTGTTTTCTTTTTCTCTTCCAGCCATACCCTCTTTTCCCAGGCCCGAGGAAGTTTTCCAAGCTGCCGTGGCTTTCGAAACTCACCTCCAACATCTCCATCGGCATGAGGGCCATAATCACGAAGTGGCATCTGCAAGGGCTCCTTATCCACGCCAAGCACTACGAGAAGATTCGCATGGACTGGGCGGCTATGGGCGCATTGGTGGAGATCTGGCATCCCCAAACCCACACTTTCATCTTCCCTACCTTCGAGGCGACCATCCTCCTCGAAGAGGTGGAACTTCTGCTCGGACTGAAGAAATTCAAGAGTGACGGGAGGATAAAGGTCATGCGGATGCTGACAAGGGTGACTTCCGAGAGTGTCCTCGGAAGCTTCATGCCGCCTGGTGCTGCGAGGAAGGTCCAGACTCAAAAGGGAATTGATCTGCAAAAGCTCGCGGAATGGGTCATGGACGCCCTGAGAGGGTCACCAGACGATGACCACTTGGAAGGAATCATGAAAGGGTTTACCATCTGTTTGGCGGGTGCTCTCCTGTTCCCTTATACCGACAACATAGTGGAGGAGGACCAATTGAGTGCCATCTGCGGGATTTGGAGTGGAAAGAGGGTGGGACCCGCCGTCCTTGCCTACCTTTACAGTGGCCTTACTGCCTCCAGCATGGGTAAGCCTCCTTTCGGTTGCGCACTTCTTCTGAATTGCTGGATTGATTTGCACTTCAAATTTGACCACCGCGAGGGGATGCCAACTGCTTCGAAGCTCTTCCAACAAAGCCCCCTTATCACATAGCCGATGTGTTAGGCTTCGGTGGTACCATAGCGAACCGTGTTCCGTGGCTGAGGAGACGTGAAGACTGGCGGTCTCACTTCAGAACCATGACGCAAAGCTTTTTACTTGTGCACCGGCATGCCTACTCTCACGCGAACTCCTCACGAGGTCTTCTCCCTGAGCTGAACTCCAACTGATCGGCGCGACGGAGTTTGTTCTTTATAACGCACATCGGTGCTGCATTCAAATCGGCCTTCCCCGCCACTTGTTCTCGTCGTTATCCGGCATCGTTCCTTTGAAGAAGAGGGAGTTGGGCACGGAAGCGGATGCGAAGGAAGCGAAGGCCATCAAAGCACCATGGAAGACAAGTGTTGCGGGAAAGGCATTAGCGCATGCGGAGGAAGAATGCGAGCTGTGGAGGGCTTATGTAATCGAACTGGAGAAATTAAGGCCTAAAGCGCCTAAGCCCCTAATGTAGCTCACCCTATTGCTTTAATGGAATAAGTGCGAAGTCAGACATTTTTGGACCATTGTTCCCCTTTGTTATTATATTTTTTTCTTTTCTTATTTTTTTTCATCCTCTTATTTATTCATATTATTATTATATATATATATTTTTAATGAGGGCGTCCAGAGGCCTAGACGTCCCAATATTTTCCCTTTTTTTAAAGGGGCGTCTAAGGGCCTGGACGCCCCAATATTTTTTGGATTTTTTTAATTTAATTTTCTATAGGGGCGTCCAACGGCCTGGACGCCCCAATATTTTCCCTTTTCTTCTTCTTTTTAATTAATTTTTTTTTATTTTTGGGGGCGTCCAAGGGCGTGGACGCCCCAATATTTTTTTGGATTTTTTTTAATTAATTTTTTTTATAGGGGCATCCAAGTACCTGGACGCCTCAATATTTTCTTTTTTTTATGGGGGCGTCCAGGCGCCTGGACGTCCCCAAAAGGATGAATTTTATATAAAAGGGCGCCCTTGTGCCCTTTTCTCTTTTCCTGTTTATTCCAACGACCTATTCGACCATGAACAACCCATTCTTGGTTCCCAATGGAGCACGGAGGCTCGAGCCAAGGTGGAGAGAAGCGGAAGCGACTTGCTCGTCGTCCGAGGAGGTCGAGGGATCGTGCAGAGGAGGCTGCTGTGGAGGAGGAGGCCATCATGGAAGAGGAGGCGTCTCCTTTGGCTGTGGAGGGTCCTGAGGGCCCCGGCGACGCGGGAGAGGATGAGCATGACCCGGTAAGCCCCTTAAAACTCCTTATTGCATTATTGTGTGATTTCATGCGGGAAATGGGGCGAGAGATTGGCGTTGGAAGGGAGGTGAGAGAGAGAGAGGCTGCCTGTTTGAGGCGTCCAACCCAGTGGACGCCTTCATGTTTTTTATTATTTTTTTATGTGTGTTTCTATTTTTTACAGAATTAATTAAATAAAATAAAAAAGATAAATGTATAGAGGCGTCCAGGTCTTTGGATGCCTCAAATAATTTTTTATTATTATTAAAAAATTTTGGATTTTAAAGAAGATAAAGAGGCGTCCAGGCCCCTAGACGCCTCAAAAAGTAATTAAAAAATAAATATTTTGTGTTTTTTTGTTATTTATTTTTTTGTTGTTATTATGTTCATTAATTACAGCCCTATTTTTACTGATGTGATTTTTGTGTTTATTCTTTGTTTGTGTGCAGGGCGTGATGAAGAGCGGATCAGTTGGTCCTTGGTAGTCGTAGCGTACCCGAGGGCTACCGGACTTCCAGAGGGCGCGGGTGGACGCCATGGGATTCGGGGCGTTCCTGAGGATTGAGCCCTTCCGGCTTGACCTTCCCCTTATCCAGGCGCTGAGGGAGCAGTGGCACACGCCGAGTCGAGCGTTCCTGATGCCCTGGGGGCATATGGTGCCGACACTGGAGGACGTAGCTCGGATCACCGGGCTACGAGTGGACGGAGAGGCGGTCAGCGGGGTCACCTACCCCGACTACAGGGAGAGCGCCCTGGACTTGCTGTGGCTGGAGACGAGCGCGACCGACAGAGACAGCAGGGTGGTTGGCCGAGTGGATATCATGGAGGCGCTCGGATTCGAGGACCCGCGGCAGCGGGTTAGTGAGAGCGGAGCAGAGTTCCTAGCGCGTCTGGAGGGAGATGCTCGGGCGGCTTTTACTCAGGACCCGAGCGAGCGGGAGCTGGCGGACCTGGACCTCCGGAGGTTCCTCTTCTTCTTACTGGGCCGCCTTCTACTGGGGACGAAGGGGGACGGCATCCATTGCCGCTTCCTCGGGATCTTAGCGGACCTGGACCGAGTGGGGGACTACGCGTGGGGAGCAGCTCTACTCGCCCACTTGATCGCCGATCTCTCTCAGAGTACAGAGAGGGAGACGACAGTTAGTGGCTTCGCACCTTTTCTCCAGGTAAACATTTTCTTAATGCATTTTACCGTAGTTACAATATGCAATTACTTGTACTAATGATGTATGATGGATGCAGGTGTGGAGCTACTACTACTTCCCGATGGGAGAGCCAGGCAGGGGAACAGGAGAGCCGTGCCCCTGGCGCGGCGGTGGAGGCCGGTCATGGTTGCGGCACCGCATGGCTACCAGCTGGCATCACTTCGACGTGAGCTGACTGAGTACCCTGAGGCCATGGTATGATGCAGATGATTTTTTTGTTTTATGCATATGATTTAATTGAGTAAAATGGCAACAAATATGATGCATGTATGGCGATGCAGGTGGTGTGGAGGCCCTACCTGGGCATGGCCGATGCTGGCCAGCCTTGGGTCATAGCGGGCCGTCCTCGTTTCGGGCGGGACGTGTGGGTCCATTGCCTGAACGAGATTGAGCCGCTGCGGCTTAGGCTGGTCATGAGGACGTTGGGGCTAGTCCAGGAGTGGGTTGACGTGGACGAGCCGAGCCATGTCGGGCGGAAGACCCGAGGCAAGGCGAAGATCGTCGACTGGCGCACGCGCTTCCCTGCACAGTACCTAGACTGGCAGCAGGGTGGCGTCCCGGTGGTGTCCCACGTACAGGACATCACCGACTACCTGCGACGGTACCGGGCCACGTACGCGGAGCGTCTACACCTCGGTGGGGCGGCAGGGGTAAGTGTGAGATGAAGATTTTTCCTTCTCTATATGCATATGCATGTGACACTAACCTATGTGCATAAATGCAGGATGCTCGTGATAACATTATTGCCGACCTGCGGGCCCAGCTGGCGGACGCCAGGCAGCAGTTGGCGGCCATCCGGCAGGAGTTGGAGATCCTGGTGAGTCTATGCAATGTATTTTTTTTTTGACCTGGATTTTTCGATGCTTAGCCTCTGACTGTCGTTTGCTCTTGTGTTTTAGCACGCTAATCAAGCAGCGGCAGCCGGGATGGCTGGCGGAGCGGGTTCTAGTTCCTGGGGCCCTCCTCCGGAGGTCTCTTCCCTCCAGGAGCAGCTGGCGCATGCGGTGGCCCGGGCTGAGGAGGCCGAGCGCGACCGCGCGGCTCGAGTGAGTGCTTGCTTGACCCCGGCTCTCCTTCCAGTTGCTCTCTTCCTTCACCGATCTTTTACGGGTCATGCGGGCTTTGGCAGGTGGCGGAGATCGGGATGCCCTGGCTCGTGCAGTCCGTGCCGAGCAGGAGCGCGACGCCTGGGCGGCAGAGCGTGACGCCCGATAGCGGAGCTAGAGGAGGAGCGACGGCGGGAGGCTGAGGAGCTTCCTCGCGACGTGCTGGAGCTACGGATTGCCCTCGAGCTGTCGAGGAGAGAGGCGAGCGATGAGAGAGAGGGAGAGGGAGGACATAGAGAGAGAGAGGACAGGAGGGCGGAGCGACAGCGAGATTGGGACGAGATGAGGGCTCTGGAGGCCCAGATGATGGAGCTTCGGGTGAGTCTTGGTACAGCGGAGGGGAGGCTACGGGAGAGCGAGGAGCGATACCAGAGGGGGAAGGAGCGCGGGGCGCGACTTCGTCAGTCTAGTTCATTTTCTGTAGGTAGCTTTTTGGTCTCCTCGGCGTCATGCCTTTGAGACCGGCGTGGCACCACAGGGCGAGGCGAGCACCGCCTCTCAGAGTTCGCAGAGGCCCCCTAGGGACCCCCATCAGAGGAGGAGGAGAGAGATGATCAGAAGGGTGGTAGCGAGAGTTAGAGAGTTGCTTGTACACCCCACCCTCCTCACTTTATGATGTACAACTGCCTATTTGCTTATGTGAAATGAAATGGTTCCTTCTGTTGTGTGCACTTTCCCTTTCCCACGCTTCTTTTCTTGCACCTGTTCTTTCGAGGCACGCTTCACGAGACCTTGCCCTGAAAAGTGGGAATTACGTCTTGCACGGAGGGATCCTCTTTTTTTCTCTTTTTTGGGCGCGTCTAGGCGCGAGGACGCGTCTTAACTTTCAAATTCAAATTTAAAGCGCCAGGCGGCCCTTCTTCTTCCGTGCCTTGCCCGCAAACGAGCCCGCCTCCCGTCGAGGTTTGCTCGCCTATCTTCGTCTTCTTCCACTCTCGATCGATGGAGTTTGGTGGGCCAAATTGTGATGAAGGGAGAGAGGGGCGAGGAACTCCTTGCCCGAGGAGGGACGCGCAAGAGCATGGAGAGGCGTCCATGGAAGAGGAAGGGCCCCTTCGGGCACTTGAGGGACCCGAGGGGCCCGATGGCACGGAGGGAGGTGAACACGGCCCGGTAGGTCCTCCAATCTCCTCCTCTTTGATTTCCTTTTGAGTTTGGAGCGAGCCATGTGAGAGGGGAAAAGGGTTCGGCGAGTGTTGCACTCAAATGATGGACGCGTCCTTGACAGGAGACGCGTTCTCGTTGTTTGACGTAAGACCCTTCTTTCTTGATGTAGGGCATGGCAAGGACCCCAGGCTTGGCCGATGAATGGGCGAGCGCTGATGAGCCGAGCCGTGTCAGGAAGGAGAGTCGCGGCAAGGCGAAGCTCGAGGACTGGCGCATACGTCTCCCTGGACAGCAAGGGAGCGTACTGGTGCAGGACAGTGCCGACTTCCTACGGCAGCGGCGGGAGAGTCATGTGGGACCTCTCCAATCCGGGGATGCGCGTGACATCAACGGCTTGCGTGCCCAACTAGCAGAGGCTAGGCGGCAGCTGACCGTCACTCAACAGGAACTGGCGATCCTGGTAAGTTAAGTGTTGCATTTTTTTATTTAATTTTTTTATTTAATTTTGGAGCTTAGCCGATGGCCGTCGTTTGTTTGTTCCAGCGTGCCCAGCAGGCAGCGATGGCAGGAATGGCTGGCGGCGCATCTTCCAGCTCCTCGGCCCCTTTTCTTGAGATTGCCTCCCTCCGAGAGCAACTTGCCGATGCGGTGGCCCGTGCAGCTCGGGCTGAAGAGGAGTGTGATGCCTGGGTAACGACTGTAGCGGAGCTACGGCGTCACAGTGAGGAGAGGCCACATCCGGACATCCTAGAGTTGAGGGTGTTCCTCCAGGTGGCCAAGAGAGAGGTAGAAAGTGAAAGGCTAGAGAGGGAGAAGGAGAGAGAGGACAGAAGAGCCATGGAGGCCCAGGTGAGGGAGCTCCAGCTAGGCCTTCGAGCTATGGGACAGAGGCTAGAGAACATGGAGGCAAGCTATGAGAGGGCACGAGAATTCGGGGCCGACTCCGCCAGTCCGGCCAGCTCCATATGGGTGGCTTCTTTGCTACGCCAGGGGAGCATCAGCGGGTCGCCGCTGCCGAGCAGGCGCCACGAGGCGAGGCGAGTGCTGCTGTACGGGCTCCAAGAAGGCCCCTGAGGGACCCTCACCTTAGGGGAGAGGAGAGGGACGCCTAGAGAGGATGAGTGTGAAGGTGATGGTGAGAGTTGGCGAGCTAGCATACGCCTCCTCTCTATGATTGTGATGTTTATGACAGTTTATGTAGACTTATGATGGAGTGATTGATTTCCTGCCGCTTATTTGTCCTCTTGCGCGTTCCTTCCTTCCTACGCTTCTTCTCTTTTACAGTTTCTATGTGACGCGCTCGACAAGGCTAGCCGCTGAAACAGAGACTTGTGCTTTGCCATGCCCCTTTTTCCACTGAGAATCTGCCATCGAAGTCAACAACAACGCCTTCGCCTATTCCCTATTGCATCCATTCGGACTTGGGGGGTCATTTCTGAGTCGTCGTGTCGCACCACTCAATCAGCTTCCCTGTGCGAGCGGTGAAGTGACACATGGGACCGCAAGAGAGGTGCCTTATTACGAGGGTTATCATTAACAATGATGTAGGCAGTCTTGACTCGCCCTTCTCCCATTTCTATAAATACCGTCCTTGTTCGTCTCCCCAGGGGCACCGGTAGCCAACAAGTTTCCACGGAAACGGAAGAACTAAGGGCTCTAAGGTTCAAATGGAGGGTGAATCTTCCCACTCTTCGAAGAGAAGCAGGTCCAGTGGTAGTAGCTCTCGGAGACTCTCGGAGCTTGAAGGGCAGCTGAATGAAAGGGCCCAATCGCAACTTGTAAGCTGAGCTTGCTCGTCTCTTCTTCCGGTCTTTCTTCCTTCCTTCTAACAAAACCCCTCCTTGTGTATGCGCAGGGTGTGATGAAATCACACATTCCATGGGAGTTGGTAGTGGCCGCATACCGGGGTCTCCCGAATTTTCAGAAGGCCAGGCTAGACGTGATGGGGCTTGGAGTCTTTCTTCGGATCGAGCCAATCAGGCTCGACCTCTCCCTCGTCCAAGCATTACGTGAAAGGTGGGATCCAATGAGCCGTGCCTTCTTGATGCCTTGGGGGCACATGGTGCCCAGCCTGGAAGATGTGGTCCGAATTACGGGCCTAAAAGTGGATGGCGAGGCACTGACCGGTATCACGTACTCCGACTATAGAGAGGCTACCCAGCGGTTACTAGGGGTGGACCTAGATGATGGCAAGAACAGGTCCATAGCCAAGACGCCTATCATGGAGACACTGGGGCTTACTGATGTTCATCCTCGTGATGATGAGTCCTCGGAAGAGTTCATGGAGAGGACTGAAAGGGGATGCCGCGCCGTCTACTGCGTAGATGCGAGCAATTGGGAGAGGGCCAACATGGATTTGAGGAGATTCCTCTTCTTCCTGTTGGGAAAGCTGTTACTGGGCTCGAAAGGAGACATCATTCATTGTCGCTTCTTAGAATTCCTGGTAGACCCTGAGAAAGTGGGACGATACGCCTGGGGGGCAGCCATGCTGACGCATCTATTTGTGGGTCTGTCTGAAGGAGCAGATCGAGAGGTAATAGTGAGTGGTTTCACGCCGTTCATCCAGGTACCCGGCTTCTCTCTAAGCTTCAACTGTATTTCTTTTTTTTTATAATGTTCATAACACATGACAAGGCAGTTGTGGAGCTATTATTACCTTCCAATGGGAAAGGCCCATCATTGGCGCCCAATGGCGGTGCCGTTGGCGAGGCGGTGGTAGCCCATCATGAGCCCGGCCCCTATGTCCTACCAGCTGATGGTGATAAGACGCGAGTTGCAAGAGTTCCTGCAGCAATGGTGGTTATCAATCGCCATCCATTTTATTTTTATGTTGTTTTGTCCCTCCCGTAAATAGAAAGATTTGCCTGACTTAGGTGATCTGGAGGCCTTATGCGGGCATGACCGACGCCGATCAGCCCTGGGTCATAATGAGCCGTGCCCGGTTCGGACGCGACCTCTGGATGCACTGTTTGAACGAAATCGAGCCACTTCGGCTATGATTGGCCATGAGGACTCTAGGGCTTGCCCAAGAATGGGTGGACATGACTACCACACCACGTGTCGGGAGGAAGACGCGTGGGCCGACGACCTCCGTTGATTGGAGAGTGCGGTTCCCTGAGCAATACGAGGATTGGCGACGGGGTGGCACTCCCGTGGAGTCACATGCTCAAGACAACGAGGATTATCTGCGCCTCTATAAGGCGATGTATGCAGAGCGACTCCATCCTGAAGGGACCGTGGAGGTGAATAATATTTTTTTTATTTTTATATTTTTTATAATTTTTTATGTTAACCTATGTCCTGGCCACAGGATGTTCGCGACACTATGATAGCAAACCTGCAAGCTCGCCTGGTAGGCACAGAGCGACAGTTACATGATACTCGTGCAACCTTGAGTTCTTCGGTAAGCCTACATACACACGATCATAGACCAAGATTTCTGGCGTTAGGTCCTCAGTGTCACCTTATGTGTGTTGCAGCGCGCCCAGCTTGATGCGGCTTCCTCAGCAATGGGGGCGGATGGTGTCTCTTCCAATTTGTGGATCCCCACTTCCGAACTTGATTTGCTTCATGAGCAGCTTGCTCATACTACGCAGCGAGCCGCGGAGGCAGAAGGAATGCTCTCCACACAGGTGAGAGTCTGGTCATTGAATTTCACTTATTCGTGCCTCCACATATCTAAAATGATGGTTATGGCAGACGAAAGAGGTGCAAGATGCACTTGCTCGCACCGCGCAAGGGGAAGCCAGAATAGCGGAACTGGAGGAAGAGTTACGGCATCGTCCAGACGATGGCTCTTCTCGGGACGCCGTGGAGCTGAGGATCACCCTTCAGCTGGAGAGGGAGGACCGCGAGAGAGAACGCGCGGAAAGGGAAAGAGACACCGAAAGACGGAGAACCGACAGATTGGCTGAGAGGGAGGAGCGTAGGGCCATGGAGGCCCAACTGTTTGAACTCCGAACCAGCCTCGGTCTTGCTGAACAATGGCTGAGAGATGGTGAAGAGCGCTACCGTAGAGCACGAGAGCGTGGCTTTCGTGTTAGTAGCTTCTTTGCTGCCCCTGTCGATCGACGGGGAGCAGAGACGGGAAGAGGGGTACAGAGCAGCAGAGGCACCGCCTCACATGGTTTAGCAACACCCTCCAAGGTTCTTCGCCTGGAGAGTGGAGAAAGGGGTAACACTGAGAGAGGGGACGTGACTTAATGTACAATTTCTAGAAGGAAATAAAGGAAGGAATGTTCAGTTTCATGTCTTCTGCCTTCATTTCTGCTTTTCAATCCTGTACACATTACTCAATGAAACAAGTCAGTTTTTCCATTCTGACTTGGCCCCTTGCTCAAGAGTGGGTGATTGTTTTGAGACTAGCCTTGATAACGAGTCAAGGGGCCAAGCCTTTATTAATTAAGGCAAGAGCAAAGATGATGAATGCAACATACGGGCACACAAATGGGAACATAATGTAAAAATGTAGCACACAAATGAGATCACACGGATGCATTTTTTTGTGTTGTTTGTTTATGCTTTTTTTTTAAAAAAAAAACTTTTATTATTTTTTTTGAAAGACACTTGTTATTACAATCGGCATGGTTCTTGGACCAGAGGTGCTTAAATCATTCTTAAGTAGCGTAAAGCAGGGTTAACGCGCTCCAAGGGAATCCCCGCTTGGACTTACTCGACGGAGCCCTCCAGGGGGCCTCTTAATCACAAACATTACCATTTTTTTTGTACATTTTTGTAACTAATGCCTGGCAACCATCCTTATGGCACCTGACCTATATGAAGACAGGTTTTCTCACTAACCTCCCGGGTATCCTGCGTGCACATCTAGATTGATTTGGGCCCCTAGACCCCTCAAGTGATAGTCCTGCCGGTTAAGACTTAACCTGATGACAAAACCGTCATGCCATGCTTAGGCTCCCAGTTGCTTCCGACCACAAGGAGACACCGAAAGAGTGTTCAGGGTAAAGGATTTGCCCGACCCGGGTCTATTTCCTCACAACTCTAGATGGTATATGATAGAACACCTTGGAACCCTAACGGTCAACCGCGCGACGCTGACCCGGAATCAGACGCCGTCGCACCTATTGGTGACGCGCTTGCATTGACCTAAGCCCGAGGTTGAAGTAAGAAGCCATCAAAGTGGTAGATAGAGGTCTTGACCGGCCAGAAACATCGAGACTCCTTCGCAGTGACGGCTTTTGCTCTTCGAAGTAGACAAATATGTGTGTTTTACAAAAAATGGGGTCGTTTGCCTTAGTGGGGCGCGCCTCTCGGGCATTCCATTGAGCTTTCATCTTTGAGGGGAGAAAGAAGAGTAAGGTGGGGTAAACCTTCCGAGAGGACCGGCAAAACCGTTAACCCGACGAGCTAACCGGGACCTACTCGACCTTTCCCTTTTGAGCGACTTCGGACCAATCCTCGAACAGACTTACGTTGCCCCTTTGTAGAATTTCCTTTGTTTGGGGGTTTCGTTTGTCAAAATCAGGCACGGTCACGACCAGGCTTTGGACTTTGATTTTTCTCTTTCCCCCCCTTTTTTTGAGGGACATATGAGAATTTGATATGTGGGAATCCCTTTTGTATGCCTGCGGGGACACTGCCCTCTTCTCGTGCTCTGACTCGGGTTCGAGGAGATGAATCCTACTCTCACCTTCGGGGTATTGCGTTTCGGTTCCCTTATGCTCAGCGTTTTAAGGGCGCCGGCTGTCTCATTGGGTCGAGAAAGGAGAGAACAAAGATTACGACTTTCTTGGAGACCTTCGAGCACAGCCCCATGATGAGCAAAACTACCAATTTTCTAGCTAAAACGGCTGCGTATGTGCGTTGCCTTCTTTTAATGGGCATAATCCGACATGACCGGACATGAGTCTCCACGGTTCTGGCAGACCAAGACCCGAGACCTACCGACCTCAATGGGTCCTATCTTAATATGAAGGATAGATGCAAAGACCTGACCGCATGATAGACACCAGGCATCAGTTCTTTTTTCTCTTTTTCTCTTTTTTCTTCTTTTTTCTTTTTTCTTTTTCTTTTTTTTCGAGGCTCCCCTCGGGTTCCGTTCCATTCGATCCCAAAAGCGGGGTACGGGAGTGAGCGGGGGTTAACCCTGAGTTAGACTGCAAAGATCGAAGAGTGAATTCCAGCTCGCTGGTCCTCGTACCATGCCAGTTGTTACGGCTATCTAAGGGTAGTATTTCTTAAGATAAAGTCCGTTCCAAGGGTGGGATAACTCGGTCCCTTCGGCATTGACTAGCTTGTAGGCGTTACCGGGGTACACGGCTTGAATCACATATGGTCCTTCCCAATTGGGTTGGAGCTTAGAACGCGGCCCTCCAGGTTTGACAAAAATTCTTTTCACGACCATCTCGCCAATTTTGAATTTTCTCTCAATGACCTTCTTTTGGTAAAAGCGAGCGAGTCTATTTTGATAAACACGTGCATGCTCGGCAGCGGCCAGCCGCTTCTCGTCTAAGAGTTCCAATTGGGCAAGGAGTGAATTACGACGTTCGTCGAGGGAAATTCCTCATCCAATTGTACCCTGAGAGAAGGGATCAGAGTCTCGTACGGGACTACCGCTTCCATCCCATAAGTAAGGGCAAACGGAGTCTGCCCGGTGGGGGTACGGATTGAAGTGCGATAGGCCCATAGAGCTTCGATAAGCTTTTCTGGCCAGTCTGAAAACTTATTAGACTCGCAGGTTTTCTTTATGATTTTGATCAATGTTTTGTTGGTGGCCTCTGCTTGGCCATTACCTTGTGGGTAATAAGGTGATGAATGATGCAATGCGATTGCGTACCTTTTGCAGAGGTCTTGAAGATCCTGAGAAATGAACTGTGGCCCATTGTCGGTGACGATTGTGCTTGGGACGCCGAACCTGGTGAGGATGTTCTTCATGATGAACTTGCAGACTGTTGACGCCTTGATTTCTGCGTAAGCTTCGGCTTCGGCCCATTTGGTGAAGTACTCCGTCGCAGTGAGGATGAAAGATTTCTGCTTGGTGAGGGAGTTGGATCACCTAGGGGACCAATGATGTCGAATGCCCACATGGAGAAAGGCCACGGGGAGGATACTGGATGAAGTGAGGAAGATGGTGAATGAATCTTGTCGGCGTGAAGCTGACACTTGACACACCTACGGACATAAACAGCACAATCTCTTCCATAGTGGGCCAGTAAAAGCCTTGCCGAATGATCTTCTTAGCGAGCATTTGGCTATTTACATGGCCACCGCATACACCTGAGTGTGCTTCCTCCACACATTTCCAGACCTCATCGTCATCAAGACATCTTAATAGAACACCCGTAAGGCTCCTCCTGTACAGTAGACCTCCAACCAATGTGTATTTCTGGGCCACCCTTCTTATGGCTTTCTTATCTTCTGTGGTGGCTCCCTCAGGGTAAGACTGATCTTTACAATACTTGACAATTTCATAGAACCATGGTTTCTCCTCGTCAGCCAATTCTTCTTTGACTTCTGCCAACATGATCTCCTTTTTCTCGAGAATTTCTCCCTCCTGGACCTTCCGTAAGACTCTTTCTTTGATTCTTAGGAGGTACGGGTCTTGAACGGTAGGGACAAGACGCTTGTAGAGGGTGATGGATTCAAAACATACACCTAGAGGGAATCTGAAAGATGAGGCCAAGGAGGCGAGGGCATCGGCCAGAATATTCTGTTCGCGAGGGACATGGACAAAGATCATTTTGGTGAACAATTTGGCATAGGCGGAGACCAACTCTTGATAAGGCTTGAGTTTAGGATCAAGGGTGCGATACTTGGTAAGCACCTGGCGGAGAACAAGTTGGCTATCACCCACGACTCGTAATTCGGTGATATAGAAGGAATGGGCCAGTTCTAGACCAGCTAGAAGAGCCTCATACTCAGCAATGTTGTTGGTGACTGGAAATGCGAGGTGAAATGCCTCTGGGATGGTAACGCCTTCAGGCGTTAGAAGGACAATGCCAATACCCTTCCCTTGGGAATTCAGAGCTCCATCAAAATATAACGTCCACATTGGCTCATCAGATTGGGTGATGGACATTAGTTCCTCATCTGGAAACTCTGATTGGACAGGATCAAACTTGGGGAGGGGATGATGAGCGAGATGCTCGGCTATAGCATAGCCTTTAATCACCTTTTGCTGAATGTAGGTGATGTCAAACTGAGATAGAAAACTCTGCCAGCGTGCTAGCCTATCAGTAAGGACGGATTTCTCCAGAAGGAACTTGATAGGGTTCATGCGAGCAATCAAATGGACTTCATGAGCCAGAAAGTAATGCTTCAATTTCTGTACTACCCAAACGAGGGCAGCACAGGTCTTCTCCATGGCGGTGTACTTCTGCTCACAGGGGTTGAGGAGTTTGGACAGGTAGTAGGTTGCCCGTTCCTTGCCTTCTTCATCGGCTTGTGCGAGGACGGCTCCCACGGAGTCATCCAAGACTGAGATGTAAAGGATCAGAGGTTTTTCTGGTTTGGGTGGAATGAGAACGGGTGGACTAGCCAGGTATTCCTTTAACCCTTCAAAAGCTTTCTGGCATTTAGAATCCCAGTGGAATTCTACTCTCGGCTTGGTCAACTCGTAGAAAGGTCTACACCTTTGTGAGTGCTGAGACACAAACCGACGAATGAATTGCAACCTCCCAATTAAACCTCGAACTTCCCTCAAATTTTTGGGAGGCGGCATGTCCCTGATGGCCTTAGCTTTGTTGGGATCTATCTCGATCCCCCTTTTACTCACAATGAAACCCAGTAATTTACCCGATGATACACCAAACACACACTTCTTCGGGTTCATTTTCAATTGGAACTCCCTTGATCTTTGCAACACCTTAGCCAAAACTTTCGGATGTTCCACCCTGGTTCTTGATTTCACCAATAAATCATCCACATACACCTCCAGATATATATGCATCATGTCATGAAATATGGCCATCATAGCTCTTTGGTAAGTAGCTCCAGCATTCTTTAACCCAAACGGCATGACCACGTAACAATATGTTCCCCATGGTGTAGTGAATGACGTCTTCTCCTGATCCTCTTCTGCCAAACGAATTTGATTATATCCCGAAAATCCATCCATGAATGAGAGGGTCTCATAACCTACTGTGTTATCGATTAACACATCAATGTGAGGCAAGGGAAAATCATCCTTTGGACACGCGCGGTTAAGGTCCCGGAAGTCGATGCAAATCCTGACTTTTCCATCCTTCTTCATGACCGGGACAATATTCGCCACCCACTGAGGATAAATGACGACTCTAATGAACCTGGCTTTATGGAGCTTGTCGACCTCTTCTTTCATTTTTAAAGCCATCTGAGGGTGGAAACGCCTTAACCTTTGTTTTACCGAGACGGACCCTGGTTTTAGAGTTAAGCGGTGTTCGACCAAGGTGGAATCCAGACCCGGCATATCCTCGTAGCTCCATGCAAATGTGTCCTTATATTTCTTGAGAACTTCAATCAATGCCTCTTCTTCAGAAGGTGGTAGATTATCACTTATGAGGATGATCCTAGGGTCTTCCTCAGTTCTCAAGTTGACTTCTTTGGTGGACTCTTCTACGGCGGCTGACGGCTCGTCGAATCTCCTTATTCCACTAGCATATGCGCCAGCCGCATCCTCATATTCTTCATCCCCTTCTTCAATAGGGTATTCTTCATCGGTGATTTCATAAACCCCATATCCTTCATCAATCACACAATTGTCCTCACATTCTATCTCTGGTAGTTGGATGGGTTTTTCTAGCAACTGAGGGATGTCAAGAAGGGCCTGACACCTGGTGGCTAAATCCAGAAGGAATCGACGAGGGATCTGCTTACCCTTGGATTTCTTTGTGGATACTACCCTTGACTCATTATTCCTAGGTTGACTGGGTTGTCCTACGGACGAAGAAGAAGCTAAAGAAGATGCCGAAGAATGTACAGGGAAGGACCCCTCAGAGGAGGGGTAGAAAAGGTCGCTCATAGGACCTTGGATGGGTGGCCCACAGGGCGGGACGCACTCGTGGGAGATGTAGGAGGTTTCCTCAACAATGATGTGTTGTTGAGGAGTTTGAAAATTGACGTTTTTTTTTTGTTTTCATTTTTGATGACAAAACAATGAAAAGAAATCGGAGGAGGGGGAAAGGTGGTTATGGCTAAAGGATTGGAGGCTCGTAGAGCAGATCATGATTGAAAACCTGGCGCGGGTTGAGAAACCCGCGCAGGTATGTAAGTAGAGAAGGGGACCTGGGAAGATCGTCAGACAACCGTCTGGCCCAGGAGGAAGACATCAGTGAAGGCTGAGGTGAGTGAATGGAGAAGACGACGGCTAATGAGCCGTCGATGGCAATGTTGATGACGGATGAAGATCCGCTGGTGACAGGGTCCTTCTGGCGAGGACGAGGATAGTTTGGAACCTTGGCAACAGTAGTGATATTCTCTGGCATTTCGGAGATCAATGGCGGTCCTTCAAGCTGTGGAGGCGAGAACATCCTTTCCAGTGCAACGGAAATATCCCGTATATCAAACCACTTGTCCCATTCGCATTCTGGATCTTTGATCTTGCCTCTTTTGGTGACCCTCGGATATTTTTCAGCCAAATATACAGCATGTGATCCCCCATGTGCTTCTTGCGGGTAATCCCCCATCTGAATAACAGGCCCTTTGTTGAAGTGGTTTCATAGGGTCGACGTGAGGGGCTTCCAATCCGCCTTGAGTGGTCCTTTGAAGCCTAGGCCAAACCTACGGTTCGGCCTGATCTCCTTTGGTGGTTTCAGCCTACCTTGTAGTTGCACGCCCAGACCTTTGCCCTGTTGATAGCCGATATTCCTCATAATCTCCCAACCTTTGGAATGAAAAGGGAGATATGGCATTGTTGCCTTGATCGGCTTCTTTGGTGCTAGCGGAATGTGAGATGAATCACACACATCCAGCAGTGACAATATGGGCCGATGAGACGACCAAACAGAGGGCAGAGAGGTGTTGATAGCATCCACCGTGTGAAGGACAGGTGTACTGACCACTTTAATAATTCTCCCATTGTAAGGAAACTTTAAGCACTGATGGTTGGTGGAAGGCACAGCATCCATGGCTTCAATGTAGGGGCGACCCAGTATGGCCTTGAATGTGGGGTCCATGTCGAGGACATGGAATTCCGTGGAGACTGACACAGGGCCTAGCTCTGCCTTCAGGATAATCATCCCTTGTGGCGGCCTTTTGCTATTGTCATAAGCTGTGACTGTGATCGAGGAAGGTCTTATTTGTTCCTCGTCGACCCCACACAATTGAAGGGTGCTCATGGAGATCACATTTATGGACGCACCCGTGTCTACAAGGCACGGGTTTATGGAGACTCCATTGATTTTAATTGAAATACACAACGCATATTTCTGAGCTTCCTTGGGTGCGAGCTCATAGTTGTGGAACATGATGGCCGGTTGTGTGTCTGTTGGTGTCAGGACGGCTAAAATCTTCTCTACAGGGAGGTCTTCATTCACCATGACCTTTTGAAGATATTCCATTAAGGCCGCCTGATGGGACGCGGACCTTTGAAGCAGCTCGAGGATGGAGATCCGAGCGGGCGTCTTATCCAGGTGTTTTAACAAATCATACTTTGTCCTAGGGATGGACTTTTCTGGCTGTTCTCCATCCTTTTCTGGCTGAGACTGCTCGGGATTCTGACTATTCTGAGGGAAAACCCTATGGAAAATCCTTCCACTCTGGAGCACCATTGCTTGCGGTTTTTGCACCTCAATGGGATTAGGTGTGGGTTTAAGCAAAGGTTTGAGGGGTAGCGGTGGAGGAATGGTTGATGAAGCAGGGGTGACGATGGGAGCAGGGATTCTGATGAGGGGTTTGTTAGGTGGAGGTATGGTGGAGGTAGAGGGGACGTCATACGGGCTATGGAGGGTAAGAGGTTCGGAAGGTGGAGGTAGAGGCAAAGTGGAAGTGCATAAGGCTTGAGGTGGGTAATGGTTTTGAGATGGATGGTGGGTGATGAGTGGTTTTGAAGGCATTGGTGGAGGTATGGTGGAGACAGGCGGTGTCACGTATGGTTGACGGATGATAAGAGGTTTGGAAGGCATAGGGGCAAACGCAGTAGAGGTGGATGGCAAAATGGGAGGGTGGGAGAAGATGAGAGGTTGTGAGGGCATAGTGGAGGGTGTTGGCTGATAGGTCATTGGTGAGTTAATGGGGGGGGTGCAAATGAGAGGACGTGATGGTAGTGGAAATGGTGAAGGTGGTACTATATGTTGTAATGCGGGTTGATGAGAGAGAGGTGCTACCCGGGCAAGGCGAGGGGGTTGCATGACGATAGGGTTGGCGGTAGAAAGAATAGAGGTACTTTCTGGGTCCCACACCAGCTCTCTCCCGACTTCCGAGAAGGAGGAGATGGGGTTGAACTGGTGATTGGGTTGTTGGTGCTCCGGCAATGGATTCTAGATTATGCCCATGTTGGGCTGTTGTTGTTGTGCCTGCTGAGGCTGTTGTTGTTGTTGTGGTTGTTGCTGTGGCTGCTGTTGTAGTTGTTAGGAGGAGGTCTCCTGGCTTTGAGAGTGGCAACGTATCGTCTCATTTCATCCCAGTCAATTCTGCCTTCATCATTCGTATCGTAGATGTAATCTTTAAACTGAAAGCAGTTGTCGACTGTGTGTCCTGGCTGCCTGTGATAGACGCAGTATCTGGAGGTATCAACATTCGGGGGCCACGCGAGCCTTTCCCTGGGTAGGATGAGTGTGTTTGAGGCCATGAGGGCGCTGAAAATATCTGCCAAAGTTTCTGGCAATGGTGGGTAATAGGCTCTCTTGGGACCAATCAGCCTTCTTTGTTGCTGTGGGGGGCCATAATTCCCTGGGGGTGGAACTTGGTGGTACCTAAGTTGCGGTTGTTGTTGCTGGGGTCAGGGTTGTTGCTGGGGTTGAAGTGGTTGAGGCATATTGGTCTAGGGTGGATTATTTTGGGGTGGAGGACGAGAGGGGAAAGGACCTTGTTGGAGGGGAAGTCGTGGCATTTGTGGAGGCCTTGGGTTGAGTGCATAGTTGGCGTTGTTGACTACACTCACCTGCTCATTTGTCACCACCCCTTCTGTCGCTCCACTTGGGACACCAGTGCCTGTCTTTCTGATCACCTTGGGCTTCGGCGGCTCAAACATGTGCATAATGGGGAAGTCTTTTAACTGGGTCTAGACATACCGGGCCCTTTCATAGAGTTCCTCCATTGTGGTAAGTTTGTTCATAGCCAGGACGTGCCTGAACTATGGGGTTACATTGGACACAATCATCTTTACTTGTTCAGGCTCTGAGAGGGTATCTCTTATCCTTTCTGCCAGGGACCTCCATCTGTCGGCATAGCGGACAAAATCCTCGTCGGGCTTCATTTTCTCGGCCACTAGGTCGGTAATGGAAAGAGTGGGACCGACCCTATCCCGATACTTTTGCAAGAATCTTCTTTGTACCGTATCAAAGTTCTCGGCCTCACCGGGCTCCAAAGAATAGAACCACTCTAGCGCAGGACCATCCAATGATCTCCGAAAGAGGTATGCCAGGGATCTCTGGTCATTTTACCAATAGGAGGATTTATACATGAAATACTTGAGGTGAATAAAGAGGTTGCTAGTGCCATTGTACCTGCGGTACGTGGGCATTTCAGAGGGAGGAAGATGGATCACCGGAAGGATTGGCAAAGTAACCTCCGGGGTGGATTTCACGTCCACCATTTTCTTCAAATTCTGAAACTATTCGTCCATTCTATTGAACCTATTGAGGAGCGATTGGGCGAGCTCCTCGGGAGGTGAAGGTGGCATGTGCCACTGGGGAGGAAAATGTCTCCCGGAGACTTGAGGGGGAAACCCCGAATGAGAGGGAGCTGTCGGACCGTCGGTAGTTGGCCCCGGCTGGAGCGGTATGTGGGGAACAACATGGGTTTGAGATTGTGAAGGGAACTGGAACGAGGGTGGTTGTTGGCTCGCCTGCCCTTGAAGCGAGGGAGACTGGATGGCTTGCGCCAGTGAAGGAGATGGGATGGCCTGCACCGACTCTTGGAGGGGTGCGATGGCTGGAGTTGACTCTTAGGGGGCGGGAGAAACAAATTTCCCTTTCAGAATGGCCTGGAAGGCCCGGAGCTGCTCAGAGGTAAGCTCCGTGTTGGCGAGGACACCTAGCAAAGAGGAGATGTCCTGTGGTAGGGATGTGTCCCCTGCGGTAACCTGCACCTCACGTGAGGGCTCATAAGAAGGACCCGAGTCCATAGCATGGACTCGCGCCTCGACTGATTGACCACGACCAGGGTGGTTCTCCTCAAAAGACTCGTGAGCCATGCTCAAAGTTCTTCCGGAACGTAAAAACATACACCAACACACAGATAGCAAAGATTATCAAACAAGTGAATGCCTTTACGCCCTTTTTTTGTTTTGATTTTGATAATTTTTTTTGTGTCTTTAACCAGATCGGAAGTTCACACAAAAATAGGGAGGACCCTAATTCCAATTTGTTTCACCGCCGTGTCAACTAGGGTCACTCTTCTTGCCACGAATGTGTTACTAGCTCCGGGGAACTTCAATGGTACAACCAGCCCAGTGAACGAGGAGGGAATCCTTTACTGTCGGGGACTTACGGAGGTCCCAGTGGAGGAGATCCTAGTCCGTTGAGAGGAATTCTCAAACGGAGAGTCCTTCCTTCACCGAGAGAGGGTGATCCTTAAAAAAATTAAAAAAAGGTAGAAAAGGAGGATGGATGTATGCAATGAAATGCTGACAGATATATGGAATATAAGAAAACAATAGAGATAACAAAGATATAATCAACACCCAATGAATCACAAGGGATTAGGGGCGACGTGCACGAGGTGCACGAGGGATAAGAACTGAAAGTGCTACTGTGATCACAACTGGAGCGCGCGAGGGCGCAAAGGTGTGGGGGGCACAGGCGGTGCCAAAGTTGCAAGAGTCACCAAGGGAAAGTGAAAGTAGGTCCCACCATGATCGCCAATCTGTGAGCGACGTCACGCGGAATTAATTTGCCGGAAGAGGCGAAGCGGAGCGCGCGAGGGGCTCATTTTGCTGCAACACAGAAAGAAGAGAGAGAGAGAAGAGAGACCACCATGGGAGATTGCTCCGGCGGGGCGTGCGGGACAGATGCAATGTAATAAGATATGGGGATTAAAAGGCCATAGCGGGAAATGACTCTCCGTGACCTCGGGGGATGGGAAAAGTGCAGAATTTAAGTGACAGGAATTTAAACAGCCATTGCGGGAAGTGACTCGCCGCGACCTCGAGAATATGAGCAGATATGAGAAGAGTACAGAATACAAGCAACAGGAATTTAAACGGCCATTGCGGGAAGTGACTCGCCACGGCCTCGAGAATATGAGCAGATATAACCACAGCATAGAATATCAATGACAGAAATTCAAACGGCCATTGCGGGAAATGACTCACCATGGCCTCAAGAATATAACAGATATAAGGAACAGGATATAAGAGATAGAAATTTAAACGGCCATTGCGGGAAATGACTCGCCGCGGCCTCGAGAATATAACAGATATAAGAACAATGCAGAATATAAGTGATAGAAATTTAAACGACCGTTGCGGGAAGTGACTCTCCGCGGCCTCGAGAATATGATGTGATCGCCAGGGGCCAGAGACCCCAAAATAAAGAAAGTGATCGCGCCTACCTCAAAAGCGGGAGATGGCGGGTTGCTTCTTCCTCTCTCTTCGGCCGGCCGATGGAGAGGGCTTTCCTTGGTTACCCTTGCAAAAAGAGAAACAAACACAAAACAAGTGGATCAGCAAAGATGGCAGTGTAGTATTAGTCCCTTAGTGAAGAATAATGAAATCGTGGCAAGACACACACCTGGTTGGTGTTATTTTTAAACCTCTCTCGGACACGAGTAGGAGGAAAATGCTATGATGAATGGGGGATCGTGCAAACATATATAAAGGAAGACTCCCTTATGAAGGGAGACGGAGCATGCGAGATGATGAATGCAAAAGAACTACGGAGAAAAGGGGAGAGAATTGGCTTATTGAGTGTGCCGATGGCGAGATCCGGTGGAGCTTCGGCAGCGTAGGGATGACGTGGAAGCACGGTGGACGAAGGCGGCCTTCCTTTCGCGAGCGCGGGCACCCGAGAAGCTGACAAAACCTCCTCCTACAAAAGACCCACGGGTTAGAAATGAGATTCGATAGAGTCTCTCCTTCCTCTGTCGGATCTGAAGCCCCTTCCCTTCGAGGGAGGGGGTCTTCTATTTATAGAGGGCAGGTGGATTGAGGCGTCTAGGGGACTGGACGCCTCAAGATGGGGGTGTCCAAGACCCTGGACGCCTCCACCAATAAATAAATATATATTTTTTTTTTATTTTTACCCTTTTTATGAAGGCGTCCAGGAGACTGGACGCCTCCATGTCTACCCACCGGAATTCCGCCGAAAGCCGTAGACAGTGGGTAAAGCGCGTGGTTTCGGTGGGCACCCGTGACTCATGAGTGGGCACGTCTAGCTAGCAAGACGTCCTTATATTCTTGGATTTTTCCGCAACGTCAAATCGAGCGGCGGTTCGGCTTGTCCGGATGTCAGAAATTGAAGGCGTCCAGAAACCTGGACGCCTCAATTTTTTGGATTTTTCTGAAGCGTCAAATCAAGCAGCGTGCCAAGATTGTCCGGACGCAAAGTGTGGAGGCGTCCAGGCCTCTGGACGCCTCAAGACTTAGGCGTCCACGTCCTTGGATGCCTTCATAATTATTCTTTTTTATTTATTCTTTTTTTTTATTTTTTATTTTTTCATGATGGAGGCGTCCAGTCTCGTGGACGCCTCCATGAAAATCTGTCGGACCCCCTCGAAAGGCCATCGGCAGCCATCCGCCAGACATCTCCTGATTTTGGAATCTTCCGGTACGTCCGATTGGTGGCGATGCCGTCCGTATGCTGCATTATTTCCGTAATGAGACGGTTTTCGGATGCCGAAGAAGCATTACGTTACCCACTCAAAAAGGTGAAAGAAGACCCAAGAATGGGAAGCACTCAAGCGATTCAAAATGTGAAAGCCACTGCGGGACGTCATATAGTAATATGAGATTTTCTCAGGGTGATGTCAGGAATAGCGTGTCTACAGAAGGCAGAAGGATTAAGTGAATCAATGGCAGCAAAGATTAAGAGAAACCAAGCAAGATAGTTTGCGAAGGTGGTAGACCAAGTATTCTAGATCAAGCATCCTAGATCAAGCTCCCAAGTGCAAAGGTCCTTTGGATGCACAGAAACCAAGAAAAGGTTTGGCAAATGAAAGAAAAATCAAATTACACAAGGCTGCGTCGACCTCATGCTCAAAGCAGCGTCGACTCCATTGCTCACAAAAGGAAGAACTGCCAAGGAGTTCTTCGAAGGCTGCGTCGACCCCATAGTGAGGTTGCGTCGACTCCCTTGTTCACAAAAGGGAGAAAAGCCCAAACGGCTCTCAGCTACGTCGACCCCACTTCATTGCTGCTTCGAGCTCATCAGCTCCAGCAGCAATCTGACAGGCGATTAGCGCTAGCTGTGTCGACCCCATAGTCTCAGGGCGTCGACGCAAGGGCTTCCCAAAAACCATTATAAATGCATCTTGCAAAGGATGTGTCAACGCACCCTTGTAGCTGTGTCGACTCCAAGAAGGTCTGGCACGCCAGCAACTCAAAAAGTAGTGAAGCTACGTCGACTCTATCCCACCATTGCGTCGACGTAGTAGAATCTTTTCAAGCCTATTTCTGTCAAAACCGCAATTATTTCAGAGATCGTCTAGAGGCCAAAAATAAGCAACGTAAACCTCCAAAAACATACATTTCGAGGTTTGGAAAAGGTTCCTAGGATAGTGAACTGTCCCTCTCCATCATGAGGCTTCAGGACAACCTTTTTGAAAGGAGATCTGTTAGTAGACAGATTTGGGAAATGTCAGCTTTCATTGTACTGTACCTTTTGGACACAGTCAATGGGATTTCAGTCCAAGAAAAGTACCTAGGACAGAGGATTGTCCTTTTCTATCTTGGGCCAATCAGGAGGCAGATCTGGAAGAGCTCCAAGTTTAAGACCATCATTTCTTTTCCAACAAATCAAATTGGGGGATCTTGGAAGGAAAATTCGTTTGCTCCTGCTTTCCCATATACGCTGGGCCAATTAGAGAAGAAGTTCATTTGGAAGATGTTTATTTTATTCCAGCCAATCAAGTTGCAGATCTTTGAAGGGAAAATACTCCACCAGCTCTTCTATATATATACATGAAGCTTCTGATGAAGCTGTTGCTGCTGCTGCCTCAAGAAGAAGAAAGCTTGAGAGGAAAGAAGAGAGCCTGTGCCTTAGCAGAATATTTGTGAGGAAGAAAAGAGAAGGAAGTGCGTGGCCCAACACTAGGTCTGAACCAGCCCAGTGTTGTGAGAGGAAAAGAGAAGTGAGCATCCTTAGAGCAGCCTTGAAGGGATTCTGAGAAGAGGAAGAAAGAAAGGAGAGTAGCCCTCCTTACAGCCAGCCTTGAGCACATTAAGCAGCCTTAAGATTTGACTCTTCAGATCTTCATATATAGCTTCAAGACTCAGCTCTGAAGTCACATTGGTTCTTCCTTATTTCGCCTTTGTGTTTTCTTTTTCAAAAGCCTATACTTTCAGTGTGTTGTGCTGTTGTTGCAGCTGTGTGTCCAGTGTTTTGTTTAGAGATTGGAGGTGTTTTGGCTGGTCTACAGCCGTGTGTGTGCTTGGGACTTTGTTCTCGTGTTTTGCTGCACTTGCATCATGTTTGTTCTTCTTTGTTTATGTGTGTGTGTGTGTGGGGAGGGGGGGGTTCGTCCCCGTGGGGCTTGTCCCCATGTGCTGCAGTCTTGCAGCATGAGGACTTTGTCCTCGTGAGGAGCTTGCTGCTCGTGTGTGTGGGGTTCATCCCCGTTGCTACAGCTCTGTAGCATGAGGACCCTGTCCTCATGAGGAGCTTGCTCCTCGTGTGAGTTGTGTATCGACTCGTGTGTGGGGTTCGTCCCCGTAAGTTGTGTATCAGCGTGTGTGGGGGGGTGGGGTTCGTCCCCGTTGTTGCATTTACAGTGGGTAAAAGCCTCACCGGGTTTGGTGAGGGATATATAGACGTAGGTTTGTGGATTTGTATACTGAACCACCTTAAAAAATCATGTGCAATGGGTTGTAATTTGTGCGATTGATCCATTTCCTCTATCTCCCATTGTAGCAACCCAGATAAATTAAGGGAAATAAAAGTCCCTAATTAAATAAAACCTCCAATTAAATGGTCAAGGAGCCAAATCAAGCCAAATGGTGAAATCCAATTTAACCTTAACCCATATGGACCTCACGTATAGGACACATGGGCCATAATCGCCCATGACGCTCCAAAAGGTATATAAGGTATATGTCTAAATATATGGGTGTTAAAGGATTTTCTACAAACACTCAAGACCCACGTTCGATCATGCATGGCTAGGGTTTTTAACTTAACCAGGAAAGTGGCTGTGGTTTGGGAAAGGAGAAGATCAACATGAGAAGGTTTAAGCCTCTTAGGATTCACATTGGGAAACTTAAATCCCATTAGAACTCAGAAATCTCCATCTCTATAAATAAACCTCTCCATCGATGAGCACATGCTACTGCTGCTTCTGGGTTCAAAAGGAGTTCCTGCCGCATCTTGCTGCCGTGAACTGAGGGGAGAGAGAGCCCGTCTTCTTCCTTTTCTTCCTAGCAGATGAGGTCTTTGTCCTACCGTTGAAGCCATGAAGGAGTTTGGCTTCTTTTTCTCTTACGGTGGTTGTTATCTGCTACTGTCCTCCTCTCGTCGCAACCGAACAGAAGCTTCATAACGTGAAGAAGCCATTGCTTCTTCCTTCCGTTATTGTCGTTGCTCGACTGTAGTTGCTGGGAAAGAGTTCCACTTCTTCCTCTACTGTGCTGCTGCCTCTTCTTCACGACCAAGAGAGAGTGCAGTCGTTGCAGTTGCTGATTATTCTTATTTCTTTTCCGTTCATCGTTCTTCACCCACCAAATAAGGTAGGTGCTCAAGTATACGAAGCCCAACGTGTAAACAAGTGAGATACATGCATATAGGTCATGCAGTAATGTTTTCCATGAGTTTTAGTATTATTTTAGTGAGTTTTGTAAATAGCGACTAGCCTCTGGGCATCAATTGATGAGCGACCGTGCACAGAGTCGCGAATTAAAGATTCTGCGATAGAACCTTGGTCGTCCATTAATCTGCGACCATATCCATGTCGCCACATGTTTTAGCATGAATTAATAAATACAAATGCTTAGAAATTAAATAACTATGTAACATGCTGCTAAATTTAATGCATGAACATGTTTTTTGGAACCTGTATATTTTTCTCTACCTGTGCATGTCTTTAGTTTCCTGTTTTGATAAATTGAAAATACCATGTGTATATGATTGTACCTGCCCGATGCGTAGCATCAGACAAATAATGGGCGACAGTCATATAGTCGCTATTTAAATAATGAACGCCCCTATACAATGGCGTTATTTACACAAATATTATTAAAAAGCAAAATATATGGAGATTTAGATTTTTGCGACCGGACAATATACGTTAATTAATGAATGAGCACCCTTTTAAATGGTCAATAATTGTAATTAATTAAATATATTTATTAAAAATTATTAGAATTAACACCCGCTCACTCGGTCGTTAATTCTTATTATTTCATGGAAATTTCAGTTATAAATAATATTAAGCGACAGTTCAGAAAGTCGCTATTTCATTGAATAGCGACCTCTGACTAGGCACAGTTTCTTGTCTCACAGATTTATCAGTTTTCTGGCCCATATTGCGGGTCTATTGACACTCTCATCTCACATCCGTAGATGGGGTTTCTGTTTGGATTTCATCGATTACACACTTAATTCTTGGTGATGTTTGAGCCCTCCGCGGGATATTCCTTCCTTCGGACTGGTGATTTCATCATAGAGACCTCTGTAAGTCTACGCTAGCCTTGGATTCCTTCAAGGCAGCCGAGCAGGTTGTACTCTAAAAACCCATGACACCGTGTCTTGTCACGTTACTCTGAAGAAACATGACGCTTTAGCCCTCTTAGAGTGATGTTCTTGGCCTCTTTGAGAAGTCTGTTCTCTATCAGCAATTGGCGACATTGACTGGGGCGCGAGAAGGAATTGGCAACCTGTATAGTGTCGTTATTTCCCTGATATAGTGACCTGAGCCTGGGCACTATTTCATCGAGCCTATACTATTCACAAGAATAGGCGACCACGCGTATGGGCGCTATTTCTGTAATTGGTGGCGACTGAGTGGGTGCCATTTACCCAGTTTCACGCCATGTCTTGGTTTTCGTGAGGATTTAATTATGTGTCATACTTGTTCAAAGATCAGCCCTTGAACGCCTTCATTTGTGAAATCTACCTTATCATCCTACAATGGTTTATTCTTGGAATTCTATATTGACTATAACTATAGTGGACGTCTAAATATACATGACTCAATGCTTGCGCATATAGGGCCTGATCTGGTCCTGGGAGGAGCACCCGAAAGTACTTGTGCCCATGGGAGCTATATTGATCACGGTGTGGCATTGCATCGAAGTGCATGACTTGCAAGATTGACATTCCACGATTCGTGCTCGACTTGACTTGGCATGACTTGCGTGGCCCGGAATGGGTATTTACTTGCTTGATGTTATAATAGCCAATTCACATGACTTGACTTGATAGGTTGTTGTACCCGGACTATTTCCCAGTCAAAATGACAAGGAGTAAGGGTTCGGCATTTCCCCGAACACCTTCAAGACACGGGCTACCTAGCCCTTTCTACAACCCTGCGGGTCCCCACAAGGGTCCCAACTAACTTGCCATAACATGCGACAACACAAGCAATTGTTCGGGGTCAATCCCGGCCACTCTCATACGGGCTTTGCCCGCACTCTATATGGCCGCCCGGGACCACCCGGGGGCGCCCCGACGCTAAGCCACGCCACGTGACATCCAGCAAAAGAGCCAAGAGCCTACTCGGAGACACTTCTTTCAACCCTCCAAGGTTAAAGGGGGACTCAAATAGGTCAACCACATGCCTTGGAGGTCCGCAGCACGTGCATACGGCTCACACACGTGTGTTCGGCATTCTGCCGAACACCTTGTGGGCGCGCACGTTTCAACCCTTCTACACCAACCCATGGGCCACCCCGTGGTTCCAGTACACCAATTGGGTCCTACAATGACCCCCCAGTAAGTCGGGGCCATCCCCGACCCTCAGACACGTGGCAACACGCCACTCAATTTTAGCTCTCGAGCCAACCCGAGGCTACCCTGCCAACCCGCCGTACAACGCGGCACGTAGCACGAGTAATGTGACACTACTGATGAGAATGCAGCAACTAGATGGTGGGTCCTTGGACCTACTACACAAACACAACGCACAAGAGCGAATCGTGCCGAACCACCATCGCGCACACAATCCCCGGGGTGACTCGGTGATGCCAAGTGGAGGTGGTGGAACAAGACCCATGCTGGTAGAGGGCCAGCAGGGCTAGGGTTGTTCTCCCAAGGGTACGATGCCCACACTCAAGGGGCTGGCTAGGTGCCAAAGGGGCACAGGGTCACTCTCTCTCTCATAACTCCACGGTGACCACACACAAGCTGGGAGCTCCAGGGTCAGGCGCTCTCTCACTGCCAGCGGAGTAATTCCACGGATATTAAATAAACAAGTACTGAATTGGGAGCAAGGGTTTAGAGCTTACCCGATCGGTTTGAAGAAACCAACCCCGTTCGGAGACGTGGGCGAGCGGGGAAGTGTGGGTTCCCCGCACACTGCGTCGGTGTAGCTTCTCCCTGTTTAATGGATTGCATGGACTACTCCTCACGTAGGAGGGGAAACTCAGGGTGGGGAGGATACGAGTACAACCAAACACTACCTCCACGCAGGGAGGGGCGCTAAGCCGGCAAGGCGGGGAAGGGAGGGTAGCTAAGGAAGAAGCCGATTGGTCCCTTCGCCGGTTCTGTCTGCTTCTGTGAATGCCTGATAGGTACTCGCTGTTGACGCTGCCACGGGTTCTCCTAAAACTTGGAATTCGTCGAAACCAGCGCCAAATCTTCACTGACTGAGCCGGGAGGGCTCCTGAATTTTCTTGTGATTTCTGGACGTCGCCGACGGCCGGGGCAGAATCTGGAACTGGACCGTTCTGTTCTGGCTCGGACGGGTTCCAGGGTACTGCAGTAGGAATTTGAAATTGCCACGAGCACTCCCGAAGTCCGAATGATGCGGAACCAAAAAGGACGCGCTGTGTTCGAGTCCTATTGGAGCAGCAACCAGGGTGGTCACCGGGAGAGGTCGGGGTAGAGAGAGAGAGTCCGAAGAGTGGAGGGGTATCTCTGTTGGCTCTGACCAGACTGACCTGTGCACCCTGGGGAGATAAACTGAAACGATGAACTCCGAGCTCCGAACGACACTCCGCTAGCTGCGTTGCACAGAAGACTGGTAGAAGTTTGTCCCGGTCAAATGGCGAGCCAAGGGGAGCAGGGGTGTGGCCGCAGGAGCTTCTGAACTGGGGTTCTGGTCTCCAGTCGAATGCCAGGTGGGTGATCTGACAAGAACGAGCCTCCCGGACAGCCCCGAACTCGGATCGAGGCAAGATCACCTCGCCTGCGAAGCTGTCTCGAAGACCTTTCCGGCAATATAGGATGTCCATCCAGGAGCTCCGAGATGTGGTTGGGGCCGACGCTGCAACAGGCTGTGAATCAGCATATCTTCAGCTGCACACAGATTAGAAGACAAATGGTGGAAAGGGGTAGTTTCTTTGGTGGAGGGGTATTGGATATGGGGGGGAAATGATGTGTGGAAGTGTTAGGAGATGGGATGGGATATGGGGAAGGAGGGGATGGAGGTGGAGGCGGCCTGGTGCAGGAGGATAGGTGAGGGGTGATGGTGGTGGTGGAGCTAGCAGCACAAGAGGCAAGGAAGGGGAGGAAGATGATTCTTGGAGTGGCCAAAGGGGGTATGGGGAGAGGGGTGGTCGACCAATGCTGAAGGGGGGGGGGGTTGGAAGGGAGCTGGTCGCAGCCTCCAAGGGGGGGGGGAATTCAAATATTTCTTGGGGAAGTGAAGGGGTGCAAGGGGTGGTGGAATGGGTGCTTGGGGGAGAAGAAAGGTTTCCTTGGAAGGTGATAGGGTACTTGGGGCTTGGTGTGAATAATGGTGGGATTGAATGGACCTAGGGAAGGTGGAAGGTTGGGGATGATGTGGAGGGTGAGGTGGCAAGGGGGGAGGAGAGAGAGGGCTGCGAATTGGAGAGAGAGAGAGAGGAGAAAAGAGAGAAAGGGGTCGCCCCCTAGAGAGAGAAGGAGAGGGGAGAGAGAGAGGGAATCACTCCCTAGAGGAAGAAAATTCACACAATTTTTTTGTGGAAGCTAAAATTCAAAATCTCATTAGTTCTCCAAGGAGGGGGTTGGGTCCTATTTATAGGGACCCCAAACTTTTACATGACAGGACTACCCCTGGCTTTACATATAATGACCAAGCTGTCCAAAAAGCAAACCAAGGGGTAGATGATGACTCAAACATAGGGAAATGACTTAGGACCTAGGAAGGTGACTCAAATAAAAGGAAAAATTACATCAAAATAACTCAAACAAATAAGGGAAATACATCAAAATACTCCAGATAGATAATCTAAGTGCCGTGGGGGACCCGCTTGACGTGGAGCTCCATCCTACCCCTCCCCAGGGGGAAGAGAGGTCCCGAGCCAGAGAGAATTATCGATGATGTCCCCATCAACTCCCCCGGGCTGCAAAGAGCTCGTCTCTGCCGAGTAGAGGTCCACCTTGCTGCAATACTGTTCCAGTAGGTCGGGGTCCAACTGCTGGAGATCCTCCCTACTCACCCATGAATCATCCGAAGGAGGCCGACCCTTCCACCTAACCATATATCACTCATATGCCTTGCTCCGGGTAGTAGTGACCTGTTCATCCAATATCCGCTCCACTTGCTCACGCTGGTTTCTCTGGACTGGTGGAGCTCTCTCATGGGTAGGGGCTCTCTCAAGGGGTGGAACAAGCTCGATGTCCTCACTGGGTGACACCGTGGGACCTCTGTATGGCACCACGTTAGCCACGTTGAAAGTGGGGTTTACTCCGTATTCCTCAAGGAGGTCCAACACATAAGCATTGGTGCCAATGCGCTTCAGAACCTGGAAGGGACCTGTTCCACGAGACCTCAGTTTTGAGACATTTCCAGGGAATAGTCTCTCAGTCCTCACCATCACAAAATCACCAACACGAAATTCTTGGTGGCGGCGGTGGGAGTCAGCTAATTTCTTGTACATCTCGTTGCTCTTGTTGATGTGTTTGTGAATTTCCTCATGCAACTCTCTAATGTGTTGGGCAAATGACTCAGCAGTGATAGACACCCTAGCATGTGGGGGTAGAGGAATGAGATCTGTAGGCTTTCTAGGTTTGTACCCATGCACAGCTTCAAATGGGCTCATCCCTATAGACCTATTTACTGAGTTGTTGTATGCAAACTCGGCCTGGGGTAGAATAAGATCCCAATTCCCTGGGCGATCCTCGACAAGGCACCGAAGGAGATTCCCTAGACTCTGATTGACGACCTCCGTTTGGCCATCGGTTTGGGGGTGATAGGCTGTGGAAAATTTGAGAAGGGTCCAGATAAAGTGCCAAAGGGTATTCCAGAGATAACTGGTGAACTTAACGTCCCTATCAGAAATGATGGTCTTGGGTAGTCCATGGAGGTGAACTACCTCATCAAAGAATAGGCGGGCCACATGGGAAGCATCGGGGGTTTTAGAACAGGGGATGAAATGGGCCATTTTGGAAAATCTGTCCACTACAACAAAGATTGAATCATGCTTCCTTTGGGTTCTGGGTAGGCCCAAGATAAAGTCCATGCTTAAATCTTGCCATGGACGATCGGGGACGGGGAGAGGGGTGTATAGGCCGGTGTTTTGCTTCACTTGTTTGGCCGATGTGCATGTGCGGCATTGTCCCACAATCTTAGCCACGTCTCTCTTGAGACTTGGCCAATAGAACTGACCCTCAACCAAAGCAATGGTTTTGTGTACCCCAAAATGGCCAGCTAGGCCGCCCGCATGTAACTCCCAGACCAAGAAGTCACGAAGTGAGGTTCGTGGTATGCACAGCTTGTGACCTTTGAAGAGGAATCTGTCCTCTAGGATGAAACCATGGTGTTCTCTTTGTGGTTGGGTGGTCAAGGTGGTATGGATATGCCCAAAATCGGGGCAACCAGGGTATTCATCCTTGACTCTCTCGAATCCTATGACTTCCACTCGTATGGTAGCCAGCAGCGAGACCCTCCTACTGAAGGCATCCGCAGCGCGGTTCTCACTCCCTGCCTTATGCTTGATTACAAAGGTGTAGGACTAGATGTACTCGACCCATCGGGCATGACGGGCATTTAGTTTCTACTGAGAGTTGAGGTATTTTAGGGCCTCATGATCAGAGAAGATGAAAAATTCCTTGGGCAAGAGGTAGTGCCTCCAATGCTGGAGAGACTGAACCACAGCATAAAACTCTTTATCGTATGTGGAATACTTCATCCTAGCATCACATAGCTTCTCACTAAAGTATGCCACTGGGTATCCCTCTTGACTAAGGATCCCGCCAATACCTACCCCGGAGGCATCACAAGTAACCTCGAAGACTTTGGAAAAGTCGGGGAGGCATAAGACCGTGGCTTAGGTCATCCTTTCCTTGAGTTCTTGAAAGGCCTTAGAAGCTGACTTGGTCCACACAAAAGTCCCCTTTTTGAGACAATCGGTGATGGGGGCCGTGACGGTGCTAAATCTCCAAATGAATCTTTGATAGAATGTGGCTAACCCATGAAAACTCCTGACCTCATGAAGGGTGCGGGGTTCTGGCTAGTCAAGGATAGCTTGGACCTTCTCGGGATCCATGGACACGCCCTCGGTGGAGATCACAAATCCTAGGAAGGTAATGGACTTAGTCATGAAGTGACATTTTCCTAGGTTGGCAAAGAGACTCTCACTCCGAAGGGTAGTGCAAACTTGCCTAAGGTGGCCTAGGTGGGCTTCTTTGGACTGGCTGTAGATGAGAATATCATCAAAATAGACTACCAGGAAGACTCCAATGTAAGGTCGGATTTTGTTAAAGGCTTCCGCTAAGCCATTAGCCTGGGGGTTGTAGACCGAAGAGGTTCTCCAGTCGATGTGGAATTTGGCCTCTAACTGGTATACGGCCTTATTCTTGAATGGTGTCCTGTTATCGGATACTATGCGACTGGGAGTACCGAATCGGTATATGATGTTGTGCCGGATGAATCTAGCAACGATTTCGCCGGTGACCTCTCGCAAAGGGAGAGCCTCTGCCCAGCGAGAGAAGTAGTCAGTGGCGGCCAAGATGTATTTATGGCCTTTGGAAGATGGCGGGAAGGGCCCCACAATGTCCATGCCCCATTCAGCGAATGGCCAAGTAGGGCTGTAGGACGCAGTGGGTTAGGAGGTCTTCTAGGTACTGGGCCAAAGGCTTGGCATTGATGGCATGCACGGGCATACTGGATGCAATCCACGTACATGGTCGGCCAGTAGAAGCCTTTGAGCTTGATGTCGTGCTTCATCCGATCTCCAGCCTGGTGTGCACCGCACAATCTGGAGTGGACCTCCTGCATAATGTCTCGAGCCTCGGCGAGGGAGACACATCTCAGGAGAATTGACTTGTCCTTCTCATGGACAAGCCGATACAGGGAGTTGCTCGGCGGAGTAGCTGAACCCTTTGAGCTCGGTCAGGGGGAAGCCACCCTTTCTTGAATTTGATGATAGGCGTACGCCAATCATCTTCTTCTAGAGGTGTGTTCTGGTCAAGGTCGTGGACCTCGTAAATGGTGAGGCCGGTGTTGCCTTCAAGTGAGCTTGGCATCAGTCTCCTGTGCTTGATGATGATGTCGACCTCATCCTCGAGCGGGAGCTTGATGGCCGCGGCCAATTTTGCTAAGGCATCCGCCTGAGCGTTGCTGCTTCTGAGAATGTGATCTATTTCAAGGAAATAGAACTTCTGGGTTAACCTGGTGATGGCGGTATGGTATGGAACTAACTCTGGCTTTCGGACATCATAGATGCCGAGGACCTGTCGGACTATCAGCTGGGAGTCCCCGTAGGCTTTGAGGCATTTAATGCCTATGTGAAGAGCCATTTGGAGCCTAATGAGTAGAGCTTCATACTCGGCTTCATTGTTGGTCAGGGACTTCATGAGGGCACACGAGTTGTACAAAACTCCGCCCTGAGGAGTCAGGAGTACTATGCCGGCACCTGCCGTGGTGGCTAGATCCTTGTTGCTCCGGGTGATCCCTCGGGAAGCACCGTCGAAGTAGGGCTCCCAACAAGGCACGCTAGTTGTGAGAGCATTTTGCTACCGATAATGGAAGACATCTCTGCTCTGTTGAACGAGTTGTTGTGATTGAGCAACAGTGGTTGTGGAGCGCTCTACTGCCAGTAATGCAAGGCATCTCCGCTCTGTTCAACCGGTTGTTGTGATTGAACAGCCAAGGACTCCTCGTCCGGGAGCTCCGAGCTGAAGGGTGAATGGTCTAGCACTGGATGGGCTGCCAAGAAGTCAGCCATACCCTATCCCTTAATTGCTTTTCTGGGTACATAGGTGATGTCGTATTCCATCAATAGGAGAGCCCACCTCCCCAGTCTGCCGGAGAGGACAGGTTGCCGAAGGAGATACTTCAGGGGTCGTGCTTAGATATAAGCTCGACTTGATGAGATAGGAGGTAATGCCGCAGCTTCTTAACTGCGAACACCAATGCTAAGCAGACCTTCTCCATAGGGGAGTAGCGGTACTCAGCACCTTTTATCTTCCGACTGAGGTAATAGAGGGGATGCTCTTTACCTACTTCATTGATTTGTGCCAATAGAACTCCTAGCGAAGCATCCATGGCGACAATGTAAAGAATGAGGGGTTTACCCTTGATTGGTGTCCCCAAGACTGGGGGAGTAAGGAGGTACTCCTTAATTTGCTTGAAAGCCGCCTGGCATTTCGAGTCCCATGTGAACGGGGCGTCTTTCTTCATCAGCTTGCTGAAAGGCGCACATCGGCCGGAGAGATTAGAGATAAAACTCCGAATGTAGGTCAGCCTCCCTTGGAAGGACCTAAGTTCGGTGATGTTGTCGGGTGGTGGAAGCTCCTGGATCACTTTGATCTTGCTGGGATCCACCTCGATTCCTCGGTACCTGACGATAAAGTCGAGAAATTTGCCGCTGGATACACCAAAGGCGCATTTCATGGGGTTCATCTTGAGCCCATATTACCGGAGGCGCTCGAAGACTTGGTGAAGGTCGCGTAAATGGTCTTCGCGCCTTTTAGTCTTGAAGATGAGGTCGTCGACGTAGCATTCGACGATGTTGTGTAGCATCTCGTCGAATATTTTGGTCATGGCCCTCTGGTAAGTTGCACCGGCATTCTTTAAACCGAAGGGCATGCGTTTGTAGTTGAAAATCCCCTTGGGAGATATGAAAGCTATATGATTCTTGTCTTTAAGGGACATCCGGATTTGATTATAACCGGGTGACCTGTCCATGAAAGACAAGACTTTATCGCCGGTGGTCATATCGACCATCGTTTCTGTAATCGGGGCTGGAAAGTCATCCTTCGGACATGCTTTGTTGAGGTCCCAGAAGTCGACGCAGATGCGGACTTGACCATTCTTCTTCTTGACTGGAACTATATTGGCAAGCCAGATCGGGTAGATGCACGGCTCGATGAAGTCGACCTCCGCCATTTTATGAACTTCGGTCGAAACCTAGAGCTCCAGCTCATGGCGCATGCGCCGCTGTGGTTGCTTGATCGGAGGGACTAAGGGAGAAATGGCCAGGTCGTACTCTGCTATGGAGGGGTCTAGCCTTGGCATCTCCTTGTAGGTCCAGGCAAAGCAGTCCTTGTATTCAAGCAGGAGTTGCTTGTAGTCTTGCTTCTCTGCCTCGGTAAGGAGAGCACCGACGAATGTAGGCTGAGGGGTTTCATCTCCGCCCAAGTTGATCTCCACAAGACCATCGACGATGGCTTGGCCGCTGTCCTCCAGCTCGGGAGGAGCGGGTTGAAGGTCGATGAAATCGTCATCATCGGTGTCAGCTTCGTGTATTTCTTAGTTCTCAAAGCCACCGATTGATGCTGAAGGGACCGGAGAGCGATTGTTGCGGGGATCCGCTAGGGATCGATCTGGGCCACCGGCTTGTGGCCAACAGTCATCAACTGGGGTTGCTGAGGTTTCTCCGAGGTTGCCTAGCTGAGCTGGCAATCTTTCACAGCTAAGACCAGCAAGATCCCCCCCTTCAGGAGGGTTTATTGTACTGGGTCCCTTGACTGGCTGAGAGACTAGAGAAGCTTCTCCCGCCCCTTTGTCTTGGCAGGGAGGCGAAGAAGGTTCCTCGACGGCTTGAGCTGGGGTTCTGGCTTTGGTGGAGATCGGGATTAGAATTTCCTCTACCTCATCCCCGGAGCTGTCAAATTTGGCTTCGACTCTTGTTTGGTCGTCGGCTAGTAGTGCCAAGCCTACGACGTTAACTGCGTAGTGGACGCGAAAGTCCGAGTCCTGGTCGTAACCAAGTCCCTTGGTATCCTTATGGAAGGATGGGGGTTGCCCCTGGCCCTGGGAAGGGTCCCACAGTCGACGGAAGTATCTTTGTTGGGTAGGAGTTTGCCACAAGAGAATGTGTTGCTTCAAACACATTTCTTGAATATGCGGCGATAGGTCGCCCCACACTTGAACTGCTTCAGGGGTATTATCGGCTTGCCTAGACCAACCGAAGTCATCATCTGGTAGGACTTGAGGGACCATGTCTCCTTTATAGAGGACAATGGGTTTGTCCCCGTGTTGGCACTCAAAATGTGATGAACGGCGATCGAGCCGCAAAGATGAATGACACGGCCTACTGAAGCACAGAAGCCGATGAAGAACAACCTGCTGAAGACTTCTCGAGCTACCAGAGCCTCAAGTCACCTGGAATGAGCACCAGGGACTTCACCTCGAGAGAGTCGAGATGAATCCACAACCAACTGACAGTGCGACCAAGCCCGCCTAATGATCCGGCATCGACTCCGTCGGGCCGCTACCCTACACCCATCGCCCGACCAAGGATGACGGTCTACCCGGTGGCTCGCCACCTTAATGAAGACTCTCCTGAGAAGGAAAAATGCCATCGGCCCTTCATAACAAGGGACCAAAGGCTCTGGCAGCAGGAGGTCCCGATCACCCGACACGGGTTTGACTTCTCGCTATATTGGGTCCGTTAATGGCCGAATGATCGCTAGTCAAGGTGAAATTGTTCCGGATGTCATACCACCCCGCAAGGAAGCTCCAGGCACGAGTCAAGCCCAGCCGGAAGCACAAATCACAATGCCGAAGGCCGTATCAGCGTAAAACCCGCGTGTTCGAGCCGAGCGCACACGAAGTTCCGATTAAGGCCATTCATCGTGCCGAGAGCCTTGTCAACGCCCGCCAAGATTTTCCAAGGACCGTGGCGAGAGGAAGAGTCGATGGGAGCTTCCAGAATCATCCCCAGACCTATCGGCTAGCCCGCATTGAGCGAACAAGCTAAAACAGCGCACAAAGGGTCACCGGCACCCGTTAATCCGACGCCATCGAATCCGGCATGCCAAAAGTAATTGGGGGACATTTCTCCCGGCGCCACCGAATCCAGTGCACCCTTCGTGGCGTCAGATTAGCTGGTTGCTATAAAGGCAACCCTCGTTCGACCAAAAAAAAGTGGAGGGAGAACATTTAGAAAGAAAAGAGGATCAGAGAGAAGCATCCAGAGAAGTGGCCTGAGGGTTTTGGTGTGGGAAAAAACCTCCCATGTGAGCGTCTCCACGGCCACCACCTCTCCTCGCACGAACCTCCCGGTGCCGAAGAAGAAGATCATCTACTTCTTTGTCTATTTAGGTGGGTCGTTGTAATTTCCCCATCGATCCCCCTCTATTCGGGTTTCTCCTCCGATACAATGTAGGTGGGAAGGGGGGGGGGGGGAAGGAAGGCGATGATACGAGCCTTGTTTCCTCTCCCCTTTCTCACCATCTCTGTGATTCTCCACCTCCCCCTCTGTAATTTCTTTCTTTTTTATTAATGAAAATGGTGACTGCGCGACAACGTCGGCACCAGAATGATAATCTATACATTTTCCATTCTTTCGTTCATGGAATGAATGGATATGTCAACGAGCCAAGGGGCCTAATGTTCTTATCCTTCCTCTGTATCGTTCTTTTTTTTATTGCGTTTTCTCCTTACGGCCAGTGAAACGGCACCGTGTAATAGTGCCCGCGCCGGGGAGGATGATGTGCACATGTGCACATTTCTCTAGTGATCTGTGCACAGAATGAATGGACATGAGCATGCCCGATGCCGTGGTCATCCCTCCCATCTGCTTCTCTTTTCTTTCTGTATGTGCGTCCAGCGGATTTGCTTCCCCGGCGCCGAATACGCCCCTTGCAACTCTGTGGGCTACAGCAACCACTCCCCTCTCCCCGGGGTTTCGCTTCTGTCCGAACGCCAAAGGTTTTCACCACCGGAGGCGCATACACACGTGCGTTTCTCCGATCGGTCTCGGGCCATTCTCTTACTTTCCCTCCTGTTCTCGACCATGAACAGGAGGAGATGAGGGCATCCCCACACTCCTCGCAATTGTCTTTTAAGCATCGCCTAACGAATATTTCGTTAACCTATCAATATTCATATGCACACACATAGGCATACCTACAGACAATGATTTTAATCTGTTGACTGCACATGTTTTCCCATCGTGCCATTTTACCATCTCGTTAGTGAGATTAGGTGGCCCGGGGAGGGGAACACCCCCCAAGTTCTCATCATACTCACTCGGTCCACGGGAGTCCATTCGCCAATAATGGGTCTCCGAAGACCAATGAGTGCACAGTAATTGGGTTAATCCCAACACTTCAAACCCACAGCCCCTAGCGGGCCTTGTGGTGGCCGTGAGGTGGGTGCCCCTCGTAGGCTGGCCCTCGGGGTTCTCCTTCTCTATCGATCGTCCCAACTTAGACATGGTACTGACTCGGGTCACGTGCCCCTCGTAGGCTAGCCCTCGGGGTCCTCGCTGTTTTAAACTCTATGCCTACGCGTACCGTGCCGATTTCATTCCGAATCGCGTCGTCGTGCCGTTTCAACTCTCTCCTCGCCTCCGGGGCGATTTCCAATGCTAATAATGGAACTAAATAAACCTTGTAATCAATAAATTGAATAAATTGGTTTGTATGAACTTGAATTTACTAATTTTATAGCTTCCTCATCATGTTTTAGTCTAAGCATTCGTGCCGCATTAATGTATGCTTGAGTGCACGGGCCCTCGGTATATCTAATAACATGAGCAGAAAGCCGGGCAACATCCGACGGGAAGCTCTTGCTATGCGTGATGGTGGTCTTTGGACCTAAGTCCTCCGCCACGTACTGAGGGTCCGCCCTAATAAACCGTACATGGTAGATCATAATATCTTGCATGATCATTTGTATACTTTGCATTCTTTATTCCGGCCTCGACATCCCATTATCTTGGCAATTAATCAAAGATTTTCCCTCCCCGCGGGGGATGTAATTAACGCCCTAGCCTTTATGGTATGGCGGACTGCTGGTCCCGACCGAATCTCACTCTCGTCCGAAATGGGTAAGAATGAGCGCACAATAAACTCGTCACTTATGTGACTGGCACGCCTGCGCAGTCAATCAGTCAGTTAATTACCAGTTAATTAATGGGTTGATCGACGCGTAAATAAACCAAATAAACCCACCAAATATAATAGAATACCCCTGGTAAAATAACCCATCAAATAGTCTTGGCACGCCCGGTGGGACCAGTGTCACCTTTCATCTCTTTGCCGAGATACTTGGGCTTCGAGGCCCTCTCAAAGGTTGCTGATCGTTGCTTTGTTTGTCTTGGTAGGTGAACGATGATGACAACAACTGGACTGACGGGCATCGACTTTGGCCCTTTAATCATTGTCGGTCATGCGCAAGGGTACCTGGCGGTGCCCACGGTGTTCGACAACTTCCCTGCTGCTGTTGGCTTCCCTAACTTCTTGGGGTTAGTCTTTGTAGATATGCTGGATGTGGAACCCTCGGTGTCACGCCTCGAGCCTTTATGACAACGGAAGACTCGCTCGAGAAACGTGAACAGCCGACATGGTAAGTATCTTGCAAGCAAGAATGATCAGAGCGCAAGACAATCACACACATAAATGCAATTGCACACTATTTTAATCAAACTCCAACTTATTTCATTGATAATCAATATCCAAATACAATAACTTTCAACTTCTTCCAATCTATCAGACTCAAGAAATAGGAAAATTACATAGACTCAATCTAAACAATATAGACTTTCCTAAGTCTTCACTCTCATCTTTGACAATACTTACATTCGCTCTCGGACCCGCTACTTGTATAACCCGAATCCGAATTCGAATCACTTTCATTTCCTGAAAAGAATGAAATAGGTAATGAGCACACTTTCCCAGTAGGTATCTTCGCATCAACATGAAGGCATCATTAAAGTAATTAACATTTTAGCTCTAAAGAAATAAGGTAAAATCATGCGAATGCGATCAATCATGCGAATACCCAAAGTAACAAAGATGATCGTTTAAGATACAATGAGAGCAAGTATGAACTAGCAAGAGTGTAACAAGAACATGTTATGGCCTTTCAAGAACAAGAATGTAACGAGAATGTACTAGCAAGCCACATAATCATCACTCCAGTATCTTTTGCTTATGAGCAAGTACTTCGTGAATTTCTGTGGAATATCAAGTCATGTACAAGAAAGTCATGTCGTGCCGTGGATCTTCACTTATTTATAGAGAAAGTACTCCCAGTGCAATGCGACGCCAGTAGCATCATACCCCATGGTTTATAATAGTATGTTTCAGGCAATCAGCCGAGGGGACTAGCATAGAGCCCTTGAACACAATCAGTGCTCGATCGCATCTTCAAGTATAAATCAAGCTACTTCCACACATGTAACAATAAAGTATGGCCAAGAATGTATAATTCAATAAGTTCATGATAACACTATTCAATGAATGAACGCTTCAATTTAATAATGCGAGAGTCAAGAATGACTTAAACAAGGTTATGCTTATGGAGATAAATCGGCAGCATAACGGTACATTACTTTTATTTCATTATATTAAGCTTCTTTGGATAATATGGCAAGTTCTAGATCATCAATAATCCATCTAGAAACTTTGGAACATCAACCCTTGGGTCAAACCTCGGGTTAAGCACTCAAACAATGTGACGGTCAAGGACTGGGCCGTTACATGATGTGACGCTCCAGTATTCAGCCGTTACATTAGTCTGAATCCAGAAATAGTAAAATAGACTTAGTGAAATGTGACGGTCTTATATTGGGCCGTTAGATGCTCCTGACGGTCCAGTATAGATCTGTTACATTGCTAGAACCAGAAACATCGATAGTGTAATCTACTAAATGGGCTTTAATGGTACAACCAACTCAGAGTCCTAGTGAGAATCCCAGGCTCGCGGAGAATTACGAAGGCCTTGAAATAAGATTTCCTAGTCCATTTGAAGGAATATACAATAGAGAGGTCCTCAAGTCCAAGAATAATGTTCCTATAATGCAAAGTGTGAACTAATGGACAACATACCAGAATATGTGCCATGTACTTTAAAGAAATGACTCTATAGATAGAGGAAGAATGTGTAACAATATGAAATCATGAAAAAACTCCGTCAATATAACATTTAAAATCATGGAGTTAATACAAACTATAGTGCTTTGGCATGAAATTAACATATCCTTAAAATAATTCAAGATGCTTTTAACATGCGATACTTATCATGTACCAATTAATAAATTTAAAGTCATATCAACAGGTCAAAACTTAGATAACTAGGCATATTTATAAGTTAATATGACTGTTCTTCAATTCTGTCTATAGTTACTCTGACAGTCGAGAATGGGGGCGTCACAGTGATTGTGACGGTTTATCGTGGGACCGTTACAGTGTTGTAACGCACTGAGTCTCGGCCGTCAGAGATAACAGAGAAATTTAAAAACAACAGAAGGTGTGACAGCTTATCGTAAGGCTGTTATATCATTGTGACTGTCTTACCTTGATTCGTCAGATCGTCTGCTGGTAAAAATCTAAGGTTTCAACTTACATCATGTCTGGAAATCATATATAAACTTTGATATGATAGAATGAAGGCTACCCTACTAGTATGCATGGGTTTTCTGTGAATTTGACAAGAGAGTTCCTTTTTAACTTAGTTAGGGTTAAGAGTATACATGTATGCATGACCTACTAAAACATGAAATTCATGATCTACGATGCATGAAATCAATCAAAACCAGAGGGCTTTTATCCCTAATAAGATGTTTTTCCAATCATGAGATGACCTACCTCTTAACTAGGTTTTAAGCTTCTAATTTGAGTCTGAAAACCGTGCCCTAGTTCTCCTTTTTAGTGATTTTTCAGCAATTTCCCGCTGCTATAACTCCACGACCTCTTGACCTAAAGATGTGAAATTTTGAGGGTAAAAAGATGAAACTAAGGTGAACAAAAAGTTCTAAAGGATTTAACTCTAATTACCTCAATTTGATGTCCTAATCTCTTGATCTTCAGTGATCTTTTGCTCTAAATTCTGGGCTGCTATGACTGAATCAGCGACTTTAGAAGCCCCTATCTTCTTGGTTACTTGATCTCCTAGCACGAAATTTGGAGAGCTATTAGACCTTAGTATTATAAACAAAATCTTCTAAAGAACTTACCCAAAATTGTGACTCCTTACCTTGTTTCTTCACGAGCAAAAGTAAGGGTTGCTCAGGTCAAAATTAGGTCATATTTATATGGTTTTGACTAGGGTTTAAGGATTAGATCGATTCTAGAGTCCTTAATTTTATAGAACCTGATCCCTAAGAGTCCTTAGTAACCTTACAAGTTCTCCCAATTAGGTCTCTTGTAGATAGGATCCTAGAGATCTAATCTTTCTACTCGTTCTTCCATTCACAGAACTATCAGGGTGTAACGCATCAGTCTAGGTGCGTTACGTGACTATGGCGGTCGCACGATAGACCGCTACATCCAACGTGCACAGAATTCAATGTAAATCAAACTCTTTTGTTAAGTATCCATATTATTATCCATACAAATGATATTTATCCTTAAAATACGTAAATAGGCTAAATAACCTTCTAGAATATGGGCCAAACTTAATGGGCTTGGTCCTTAAAACTTTTGAATTTTATTTAAATAAGCTAGGTTAATTATTTAACACAATTGGGCCTTATAATGACTTATTATTTCAATAATCCATTTAATCTATTTAGCCTTTATAAATTCCTAATAAATTCTAGAAAATTCTATAAATAATCCAAAAATTATTATATAAATTCTAGGGCACTACACCCGGAGCCACTTAGAAGAATTTGGTCCCCAAATTCAATACATGGATTATGGAGAGTGTACTTAAAGTTAAAATAATTCTGAGAATCTTTTCCGCATGGCTGCTTCGGTTTCCCATGTTACTTCATATGGCCATGTTTTCTTCCATTGAATTTTGACCATAGGAATAACTTTATTTCTTAGTTGACGCACTTCCCGTTCCAGAATCTTTATTGGCGTTTGCTCGTACGTCATATCCTTCTGAATCTCCAGATTGTCATAAGTGATAATATGGTCGGGATCATATACATACTTCTTCAGCATAGAGACGTGAAATACGTCATGAACTCCTGCTAATTGTGGAGGTAAAGCCAATTTGTAGGCCAATTCACCGACCCTTTCAAGAATTTCAAACGGGCCAATGAACCTTGGAGTTAGCTTGCCCTTAATGCCAAATCTTCGAATACCACGACCTGGAGAAACCTTGAGATACACATGGTCTCCTACTTGAAATTCCAAGTCGCGTCTTCGATTATCAGCATAAGATTTCTGCCTATCTTGCGCCATCTTTATTCTCTCTTGAATAAGCTTGATCTTCTCTGTAGAATCTCTGATAATATCGGGGCCTAGGAATTGTCTTTCCCCTATTTCATTCCAACATATTGGTGATCGATAACTTTTTCCATATAGAGCTTCAAAAGATGCCATTTGTATGATGGTCTGATAACTGTTGTTATATGC
This sequence comes from Amorphophallus konjac, assembly GCA_022559845.1. NCBI lineage: Eukaryota > Viridiplantae > Streptophyta > Magnoliopsida > Alismatales > Araceae > Amorphophallus > Amorphophallus konjac. Next base: position 4,441,770 of record CM040117.1, on the reverse strand, counting down.
AAATTCTACTAGAGGCAAGTGATCATGCCAACTACCTCCAAAATCAATAACACAAGCCCTGAGTATGTCTTCTACCACTTGATTCGTTCTTTCTGTCTGACCATCAGTTTGTGGATGAAAGGCTGTGCTGAAATTCAATCTAGTCCCTAGTGACTGTTGTAGACCCTTCCAAAACTGTGATGTGAATCGAGGATCTCTATCAGATATAATAGTGACTGGGACACCATGTAATTTAACAATTTCCCTTATGTATAATGCTGCCAGGATATCCACAGACCATCGACTTTTGATTGGTATGAAATGTGCAGATTTAGTTAATCGGTGTATGATTACCCATATACCATCATGTCCACCTCTTGTCTTAGGTAACCCCATAATGAAATCCATCCCTATACTCTCCCACGTCCATTCAGGAATATTCAAGGGATGCAGTTTACCTGCGGGTCTAAAATGTTCTGCGTTTACTTGTTGACAAGTGAAACAGCGAGACACGAAATCAGCTATTTCTCTCTTCATGTTGGGCCACTAGAAATTTCTTTTGAGATCCTGATACATTTTTGTACTACCTGGGTGAATGGTATACCTGGATTTATGTGCTTCTTCCAGAATCAATTTCTTCGTATCCTCATGATCCGGTACACATATTCGATCTATAAATAACAATCTTCCATCCTTAATAGAAAAATCTGGCCTTTGTTCAACATTGGCCTTGATCTCCAATAATATAGGATCATCATTTTGCAGCTTGACCAGATCTTCTATTAATGTAGGTTGAGCTTGAATATTAGCTAGGAAACAATTTTCCTTCCTGTCAATACCTAAGTTCAACTGAGCAAATTGAGGAATAAGATTAGTCATACTAATCATGAGACTTGATAGCATACCCATTGGTTTTCTGCTTAGTGCATCTGCTACAACATTAGCCTTGCCAGGATGATATTGAATAGCAAAATCAAAGTCTTTGAGATATTCTAACCACCTCCTCTGCCTCATATTTAGCTCTTTTTGAGAAAATAAGTACTTCAAGCTTTTGTGGTCGAGTAGACCGTAAACTTTTCTCCATAGAGATAATGACGCCAAATTTTCAAGGTGAAAATGACAGCTGCTAATTCCAAATCATGCACAGGATAATTTTTCTCGTGACGCTTCAATTGTCTAGAAGAATAACAGATTACTTTTCCATTTTGCATGAGGACACACCCTAGGCCAATGCCAGATGCATCCGTATATACTTCGAATCCACCACCATCCATCGGTAGTGTTAGAATATGAGCTGTAGTAAGATGATTTTTAAGAGTTTGGAAACTCTTTTCACATTCCTCTGACCAGACAAAAGGATTTTCTTTTCTCGTGAGTCTAGTTAAAGGAACTGTAATCTTTGAGAAATCCTTAATGAATCTTCTATAATAACCAGCTAGGCCCAGAAAACTTCGTACTTCCGATACGGTAGTTGGCCGGCTCCAATTCTTAACAGCTTCTACCTTAGAAGGATCCACATCGATATCTTCTTTTGAAATAATGTGGCCTAGGAATGAAACTTCCTTGAGCCAGAATTCACACTTATTGAGCTTGGCATAAAGTTTATGTTCTCTAAGTGTTTGCAAAGCTATCTTCAGATGTTCTTCATGTTCTTCCTTTGTCTTGGAATATATCAAGATGTCATCGATGAAGACGACAATCAATTGATCTAGATATGGCTGGAAAACACTATTCATAAGTTGCATAAATGCTGCTGGGGCATTTGTTAACCCGAACAGCATTATCACGAATTCATAGTGGCCATAACGACTTCGAAAAGCTGATTTATAAATGTCTTCTTCTTTAATTCTAAGCTGATGATAACCTGATCTGAGGTCAATCTTGGAGAAATATTTTACTCCCGAAAGCTGATCAAAGAGCTCATCAATACGCGGTAACAGATACTTATTTTGGATTGTAAGTTGATTAAGTCGCCGGTAATCGATGCATAGCCTGAGAGAAAAATAACAACTTGTTATTTCTCGTGAAGCTGGAAGGAAAATCAATCTTAAAACTAATTAACTATATTATCTCGGGTTCTACCCAATTCTCACATGGGTGTGAAAATTTCTTCCTTAGTTCATAGGTAGGGGTCATTAAACCTTGGACTTATCTTATGACATGACTTTTTTTCATAAGTCCTGAGACTTAGGCTTTGATACCAACTTAACTATCATGCCCCGAGCCATTATGACAGCGAAAGACTCGCTCGAGAAACGTGAACAGCCGGCATGGTAAGCCTCTTGCAAGCAAGAATGATCAGAGCGCAAGACAATCACACACATAAATACAATTGCACACTATTTTAATCAAACTCCAACTTATTTCATTGATAATCAATATCCAAATACAATAACTTTCAACTTCTTCCAATCTATCAGACTCAATAAATAGGAAAATTACATAGACTCAATCTAAACAATGTAGGCTTTCCTAAGTCTTCACTCTCAGTTTGATATGACTTTCATTCGCTCTCGGACCCGCTACTTGTATAACCCGAATCCGAATTTGTATCACTTTCATCTCCTGAAAAGATTGGAAATAGGTAATGAGCACACTTGCCCAGTAAGTATCTTCGCATCAACATGAAGGCATCATTAAAGTAATTAACATTTTAGCTCTACAGAAATAAGGTAAAATCATGCGAATGCGATCAATCATACGAATACCCAAAGTAACAAAGATGATAATTTAAGATACAATGAGAGCAAGTATGAACTAGCAAGAGTGTAATAAGAACATGTTATGGCCTTTCAAGAACAAGAATGTAACAAGAATGTGCTAGCAAGCAACATAATCATCACTCCAGTATCTTTTGCTTATGAGCAAGTACTTCATGAATTTCTGTGGAATATCAAGTCATGTACAAGAAAGTCATGTCGTGCCGTGGATCTTCACTTATTTATAGAGAAAGTACTCCCAGCGCAATGCGACGCCAGTAGCATCATACCCCATGGTTTATAATAGTATGTTTCCGACAATCAGCCGAGGGGACTAGCATAGAGCCCTTGAACACAATCAGTGCTCGATCGCATCTTCAAATATAAATCAAGCTACTTCCACGCATGTAACAATAAAGTATGGCCAAGAATGTACAATTCAATAAGTTCATGATAACACTATTCAATGAATGAACGCTTCAATTTAATAATGCGAGAGTCAAGAATGACTTAAACAAGGTTATACTTTTGGGAATAAATCGACAGCATAACGGTACATTTCTTTAACTTTTATTTCATTATATTAAGCCTCTTTGGATAATATGGCAAGTTCTAGATCATCAATAATCCATCTAGAAACTTTGGAACATCAACCCTTGGGTCAAATCTCGGGTTAAGCACTCAAACAATGTGACGATCAAGGACTGAGCCGTTACATGATGTGACGCTCCAGTATTCAGCCGTTACATTAGTCTAAATCCAGAAATAGTAAAATAGACTTAGTGAAATGTGACGGTCTTATATTGGGCCGTTAGATGCTCCTGACGGTCCAGTATAGATCCGTTACATTGCTAGAACCAGAAACATCGATAGTGTAATCTACTAAATGGGCTTTAATGGTACAACCAACTCGGCGTCCTAGTGGGAATCCCAGGCTCGCGGAGAATTACGGAGGCCTTGAAACAGGATTTCCTAATCCATTGGAAGGAATATCTAATAGAGAGGTCCTCAAGTCCAAGAATAATGTTCTTATAGTGTAAAGTGTGAACTAATGGACAACATACCGGAATATGTGCCATGTACTTTAAAGAAATGACTCTATAGATAGAGGAAGAATGTGTAACAATATGAAATCATGATAAAACTCCGTCAATATAACATTTAAAATCATGGAGTTAATACAAACTATAGTGCTTTGGCATGAAATTAACATATCCTTAAAATAATTCAAGATGCTTTTAGCATGCGATACTTATCATGAACCAATTAATAAATTTAAAGTCATATCAACAAGTCAAAACTTAGCTTACTAGGCATATTTATAAGTTAATGTGACTGTTCTTCAATTCTGTCTACAGTTACTCTGACGGTCGAGAATGGGGGCGTCACAGTGATTGTGACGGTTTATCGTGGGACCGTTACAGTGTTGTAACGCACTGAGTCTGGGCTGTCAGAAATAACAGAGAAATTTAAAAACAACAGAAGGTGCGACGGCTTGTCGAAAGGCCGTTATATCATTGTGACGGTCTTGCCTTGATGCGTCAGATCGTCTGTTGGTAAAAATCTAAGGTTTCAACTTACATCATGTCTGGAAATCATATATAAACATCCATATGATAGAATGAAGGCTAACCTACTAGTATGCATGGGTTTTTTGTGAATTTGACAAGAGAGTTCCTTTTTAACTTAGTTAGGGTTAAGAGTATACATGTATGCATGACGTACTAAAACATGAAATTCATGATCTACGATGCATGAAATCAATCAAAACCAGAGGGCTTTTATTTCCAACAAGATGTTTTTGCCAATCATGAGATGACCTACCTCTTAACTAGGCTTTAAGCTTCTAATTTGAGTCTGAAAACCGTGCCCTAGTTCTCCTTTTCTAGTGATTTTTTAGCAATTTCCCGCTGCTCTAACTCCACGACCTCTTGACCTAAAAATGTGAAATTTTGAGGGTAAAAAGATGAAACTAAGGTGAACAAAAAATTCTAAAGGATTGAACTCTAATCACCTCGTTTAGACGTCCTAATCTCTTGATCTTCAGTGATCTTTTGCTCTGAATTCTGGGCTGCTATAAATGAATCAGCGACTTTAGAAGCCCCTATCTTCTTGGTTACTTGATCTCCTAGCATGAAATTTGGAGAGCTATCAGATCTTAGTATTATAAACAAAATCTTCTAAAGAACTTACCTGAAATTATGGCTCCTTACCTTGTTTCTTCACGAGCAAAAGTAAGGGTTGCTCAGGTCAAAACTAGGTCCTATTTATAGGGTTTTGGCTAGGGTTTGAGGATTAGATCGATTCTAGAGTCCTTAATTTGCCAGAACCTGATCCCTAAGAGTCCTTAGTAACCTTACAAGTTCTCCCAATTAGGTCTCTTGTAGATAGGATCCCAGAGATCTAATCTTTCTACTCGTTCTTCCATTCACGGAACTATCAGGGTGTAACACATCAGTCTAGGTGCGTTACGTGACTGTGGCGGTCGCACGATAGACCGCTACTTCTAACGTGCACAGAATTCAATGTAAATCAAACTCTTTTGTTAAGTATCCATATTATTATCTGTACAAATGGTATTTATCCTTAAAATACGTAAATATGCTAAGTAACCTTCTAGAATATGGGCCAAACTTAATAGGCTTGGTCCTTAAACCTTTTGGATTTTATTTAAATAGGCTAGGTTAATTATTTAACACAATTGGGCCTTATAATGACTTATTATTTCAATAATCCAGTTAATCTATTTAGCCTTTATAAATTCCTAATAAATTTCAAAAAAATCTATAAATAATCCTGAAATTATTATATAAATTCTGGGGCACTACACCCGGAGCTCGTCGAGGGAGCTACGAAGAAGATGGAGCCTCTGAAGGCTCGATGCTGCAACGACTTGCCCAAGAGTCCAACCCTGGTCGCCCACTACCTGGTGCACCATGCTGTCCCTGGGGTCCGCCCCAATGCTGCTAGCAAGTCCGGAGGTCGCCAACGCAAGTAGCTCCGGAAGAGTACTGCTGTGGTTACCGGATCTCTATCTCAATCTGATAAATCCATGATGGTTGGTGGTGTACGCGTCTTCCTCAATGGACGTGACACGCGAATAGTCCCAGACCGGGCCATCCCCGTCCACAATTCATACCAAGCCCTCGCTGGAAGGAGGGAAGAAAGAGAAGAAGCTGGCCGCTACGGCCAAGAGAGGTTGGCCCCCATGATAAAGAAGTTTAAACAGGTGTGGGTCCCCAAGAGTGTCCAACCGGTCCACCAAGCTGCAGCTGTCCGCCGCCGCCCTGCTCGCGACGGAGCGGAAGAATGGAAGAAAAGGGGCCTGGCCCCGAAAGAAGAAGAGGTGGTGGCGGACCCACCGCGCCGTGAAAGCTTCCGGGCCTGCGCCCGCCAAGCCAATGTCCCTGTTGTGGGAGGAAGATTTCAGCAACCTACCGACCGGGCTCGGCTTGCCAATATCCCTCTCGTGGGAGGTCGACAACTGTCCTCCGTGCTGCATCAAGAACGGGGCCGAGAAGAGATGGCCAACATGGTCAAGAACTATTTCCGAGGGATGGGCGACCCCTCACTTGGACAGCAACGGCTGATGCAAGTAGCCGCAGCCAATGAAGACTACTGCCCATCAATGGCAGTTGAAGAAGACGCAAGAGAAAGGATGATGGTGTCATCAGTGGACGACAATGGCTATGATGATGGCTTTGAGATCGAAGCCGACGAAACCACCCCTAGGAGGGAAAAAGAAAGATGAACCTCTGTGTTTGAGAGGATGACCTTTCCGGATCAGGCTAAAAGGAGGGTCCATCGACAGAGAAGAAGGATGCAAGTCTTCACCTGCAATATGACTGGCACATTCAGTCGATATGGGGGACTTCCCGAAGACCCCCGCGAGTTGGCTCAATTGGCCGTGAGGCCGAGGCCGAATACTCGAAGAACAGAAGCTGCAAGGGAGCTTCTGGCGATAGCTGAAGGAAACCAACCCCTAGTCTACCACAAATGGGATGATGAAGCTGCTATCTTAACCGCCAATGTAGTCACGGCGGAAGAAGAAGATGACGTCCTCCTCGACATTCTGCCCGAGGGTACGTCCGGGGAAGTAACAAAGGCTATCCCCAGCACCACAACCATGGACCCGACGATCCTGATGTTACTTCAAAGATACCGGCAAGAAATAGACTTGCTGAAGAAATAGCTGATGGAGAAGACTGAACAATCATCAGCTTCCAAGCCGCCTGAAGTCCAGGGCGAATCATCCCGGGGAGCGGTCCATCATGTCGACCCTCCACCAATCTACATTATGCCCCAGCCGTCAGACCCAAGCTTGGTGACGACACAACAACGGCCACCGCCGGTGCTCCCTCAAGTGCACCAGACATCCCCATTGCTGTGCCCGCCACAGGCGACCACTCTGGTCACCCTGTACCTACAGTCGACACACTTCTATCCAAAACAAGTTGACCCCACGGTCATGAACCGGATGATGGTGGAGAGGATGATCGAGCTGAAGCTTGCAGAAAGAAGTGAAGGCGACCACATCGCATTTGATGCCTATCCGGTGCCATACCTGTAACACCATGCTGCCAAGCGGCTTCCCCCAGGGATCAACAAGCCGCCCAAGTTTGACAAGTTTAAAGGGAAGGGGTCCCCGAAGGAACACGTCGCATATTATATAACCGTCATGGGTGATCTGGCCACCGATGAGTCATACTTGCTGAAGTTTTTCGGGTCCTCGCTGACGGGGCTCGCATTTGAATGGTACTCCAGCCTCCCGGCCGGGTCGATCAGCGACTGGTCGGATATGCAGAGGAAGTTCAGAGAAAGATTCCATGTTACAGAGAGGGAGGTCACAGTGGCCGAACTCAATTCGACGAAACAAAGGGCAGATGAGACAGCCCTCGACTATATTAAGAGGTGGAGGAACCTCGGAATGAGGTGCAAGCGGACCCCGCATCAGGAGGACGCTGTACAAATATGCAAACAGAACCTCAGAAGGGAGGTTCTGGAAAAGATGATTGGAATGCAAATACGGTCGTTTGACCGATTAAACAATGTCGTGGCCGAGGTGGAAGCCTTTCTGGCCAGACCTGCCCCTGCATCAACTGCCAGCATGACCCTGAAGGGCAAGGCAATGGAGCGGCGCCCGACGCCTAAAGAAGCGAACGCTCTTGACATCAAGGCGTTCAAACAACAGAAAGACAAAGGCAAGAAGGCAGTCGCCCCACAGCCTGCAAAAGCCCCAAACGATAAAGTAGGTCCCTCGCTGCGAGACAAGATGAAGAAAGCCTACTCCATTCCAAAGGACAAGACCAAGATTCTGTTCGACTGGGTAACGGAGTATGGCGTGGTCACCCTGCCAGAGCCGAAGAGGCCAGAGGACCTAAAGAGAAAGGATAGTCCAAGATTCTGCCCCTACCACCAGATGCCGGGATATCTAATCAAAGACTGCTATGTTTTCAAGGACATCATCGAAGGAATGGTGAAAAAAATGAAATAAAGTTGGGAGAGTACAAAGTGGACCCTCCTCAATCACATGAAGCCCCTGCTAGAAGAGCATGAGTCAACATGATCTCCCTATACCAGGCATTGCCCGAGGAGATCTCTGAAGCAAGTACGCGACGGACCTATGAAACTCATTTCTTGGAGCCCGTAAAAGAACAACATGGATGGCAGCGGGTCCCTGCAAAGCACAAAAAGAAGAGGGCACCCTGCCCGAAAGTGGGGGCACATGTCCGCGACGTCACACCACAACCTGCTCCGCCGACGACAACACCTATGTGGACCACTCCACCTACAGTCATCAGAATGCCTACACGTAATCGGAGGAGACAAACTCCGCTGCCAGTGGTCAAGGAAACCGATCCTGGGATCCGCAGACTACAAGACATTATTGAAGGGCTAGACGAGTACATGCAGCCTGAATTGAAGCCCTTGCTGGTGCGGGACCATGTCCCATGGCAAGAACTGGAGCAGCTCTCGCTCGAGCAAAAGGAAGAAGTTGATGCAGCATCCGATAAGGAGGGCAGTATGTTCTGGGGGCAGGCGCCTGCTGAAGCAAAGAAAAAGAAGAAATAAAAGAAGAAGAAAAGAAAGGCCGCTAAGGATGATAAAGTGCAGGTTGCCTCCTGTAATACTCTATCAGCACTCTTCAACCTGCCCGGAGAGGAGGAAGAAGAGGAAATCTGCTTCGTACCCCCTATCGGGGGAGGCAAGGCCAAAGCCGCAACTACTGCACATGCAACCCAGTCAGGTCGGAAATGGGGGCGCCAGCCGTCGCCCAACCACAACATCATATTCAGGGGAGAGCTGCCCTACAAGACACCTCCCCCGGAGGTAAAGGGAGTCCATATCCCTCCTCCGGCAGGCCTATATAATAAGAGTGGGGGCAAGGTAGTCCCTTCATTTCTTGAATTCATGAAGATGTCTAAGGGGCAGCAACCATGCCAGGAGGCTAACCCTGCACCCGGGGATGTTCACCCACAGCCAGCACAATCCGTTGAAGCTCCAAATGCAGATGGAGCTTGTCCTGCAGCGGCTAATGAAGAACACCAAGGATCTGGTGCTAACTAGAGAGGTGCCGAGTCCGAGGCAGATGAAGCAGGTCCATCAGGGGCCGCAACTCAGGACTCTCCCAAGCCCAGGTGGGCGGAAGAGATGAAGCTTTCCAATGTCTGAGCTGGGAGCCGAATAGTGAAGCTACTCAAGAAGCTCCCTGCTAGATTTACAATCTGGGAGATCCTTTCTTTGAGTGAAGAGACTCGACAGGTGATCATCACTGCTTTGCAGAGGCCTGCACATTTTGAGACCTGCTTGACTGAAGCAATGCCAGAAGCCAACATGACCTTCACTCCAGAGGATATGCTGCTACCTACCATCAGCCACAATAGGCCGCTATACATGAATGGGCACCTGAACGGGAGGGAGCTGAATAGGATTCTGGTCGACCCTGGTGTAGCGGTCAACATTCTACCCTACAGAATCTATGGGAGGCACCACTTCAACGTGCGTCTTGAGACGGTCAGAGATATGCGTATCGCCGGCTTCAATAAAAAATGTGAAGTGTCGATGGGGGTGGTGGAGTTCACACTTACCCTGGCAGATTTCACTACGGCGGTGCAGTTCCATGTCATCGACTCTCGCACCTCGTACAAGGCACTACTCGGCCGCCCATGGCTGCATGAAAATATGGTGGTGCCTTCTACGCTCCACCAATGTATCAAATACAGTCTCCAGGGGAAGGAGGAAAGGATATTTGCTGACCTCCACCCGTTTGAAGTATTTGAATGTGACTTGGCGGACGCCAACCTATATGCGGGATCCTCTCAGAAGATCTCTTAAACCAAAACCCCTGCGAAAAAGACCAATTGAAGGGGAGGGTTTCTTCAAACAACAAATATATAAAATAATATAAAAATATAAAAAATAATATTTTTTTTTATGTGATGTATCGGCAAACATTTTGCTTGCTTTTCTAAATCAATTCTTTTTTCTTCTGCCAATAAAGACAATTTTTTCAGCCCAAGGCGGTCTCTCATATCACCGTCACCGACAACGTGGGTAGAATAGCACCTCCAGCTATATACCCTGAAGTAAATGAAGCCCAGGTCGATCAGCAGCACGACCACATTGGAGTCCTGACGGCCTCACCAAGTGGATTCCCGACCTTGATAACCACACTGTCGAACCTTTCAAAGCTTGGGAGGTGGTGCAGATAGATGGGCCCAGCAGCTTGTTCTACACGGCTGAAGAACACCCTACTCGACAAAGACACAGACTACTGCCTGCCCGAAGACATAGAAAATCCGTCAGTTCCCGTTCAAGGTCTAGCATTTACAACCAACCGGATGGCCAGGATGTTCCAGAAGCAACACATCCCCTCCGGTCAATCTTATAAAAACAAAAAAGCTTTCCAAAAAATGTGGCATCCCGCAAGTCTAGACAAGGAACTGAGGCGCGTCTCTCAGCATCCAGGGTTGGGCTTCACCCTGGAAGAATATTATTACAGTGGGCGATATGAGGTGAACACCATCTCCGCCTTCTACCCTGCTTAAGATAGCCCACTGGGGGAAACTTTTGACTAATATCTAGCGAAAAATGAATATGCTAAGCCGGCTTAGCCCGGGAATCAAGAAGCGGAGACCGTAATCCCTTGCTGATGCTGGGAGCAGGTCTGTCCCGAAGAGGCGACCCTTCAAGCCAAATTTGATACTGCTAGCAGTAGCGAAGTCGAAGATGTTGAAGAAGTAGGGACCTCTCCCTCCAGTGGGGTCCTACCAATGATGACCTCAGCACCTCTCTTGCCAGTCGGGGAAGCACCAGCCAACCCCGATCAAGAGGCACGTGCCGCCAAGAGAGGGAAGGCCACTCCTACTGAAGATACAACTACCCTAGAAGGGGAAACCTCCTCACCTTCTACTACAAGACTGGGATGCTGTTCCAGCCCAACAACAAGCAACCACCAGTCTGTCACGGTTGCAACCCCAACTACAAGGGCTAAAGTTGCTCTCTCGCCCTTGGAAACTGCAACGGCGGTGGATATGCTGAGAGAACAATCTGCACGGCCGCTATTAAATGAAGCAGAGGACCTTCTGGAGACTCTGATGATGTCAAATGAGGAGATCGAGGTCCTTGACCCTGAAGATGGTATTCCAGACTTCGTTGACCTCCAGATGGAACCTCCGGAGATAGTAGACGGAGGCCAAGCTACGGTCGATGAGCTGATAGAAGTCAATCTGAGAAATGAGGCAGATCCCAGACCTACCTTTCTCAGTGCCCAACTATCGCCAGAAGAACAGGAGCTGTACATCCAGCTGCTGCAAGAGTACCAGGATTGCTTCGCCTGGACTTACAAAGAAATGCTAGGACTGAGCCCTGCAGTTTCGTAACATGAGCTGGCAATCAGCCTTGAAGCCGAGCCGGTGAAGTAACCACCGCGACGCATGAGGCCGGAGCTCATCACTCAAATTTGTACAGAAGTCGACAAGCTCATTGACGTGGGATTTGTCGAAGAAAATCAGTACACCACATGGCTGGAAAATATCATCCCCGTGAAGAAGAAGAATGGATAGATCCGGATATGTCTTGACTTCCGAGATCAAAATAAAGCATGTCCTAAGGATGATTTTTCGGTGCCAATAACGAAAGTCATGATTGATGCTACAACCGGCCATGAGGCCCTGTCATTCATGGATGGGTCATCTGATTACAACTAGATATGGATCGCGAAACATGACCGAGTCCACACCGCCTTCCGAACCCCTAAAGGCATCTATCACTATAAGAGGATGCCGTTCGGACTGAAGAATGCTAGCGCAACTTATCAGCGCGCAATGGCCAAAATATTTGATGAGTTTCTCTACCACAAGGTCGAGTGCTACATAGATGATCTGGTGGTCAAGACCAGAAGAAAAGAAGACCATCTGCAGGACCTCCGAATCATTTTTCAGAGGTTGAGGCAGTATGAATTAAAGATGAACCCTATGAAATGCGCGTTCAGAGTATCGATCGGAAAATTCTTGGGTTTAATTGTCAGATACCGGGGAATCGAGATAGACCCCGCCAAGATGAAAGCAATTCAGGAGCTACCTGCACCAAGGAACCTCTCCGAGCTGAGATCACTGCAGGGCCGCTTGGCTTATATCCAGTGATTCATTTCCAATTTGTTAGGGTGATGCCAACCTTTCCACAAATTGATGATGAAGGATGTTCCCTTTTACAGGGATGAAGATTTCCAGACAGCCTTTGGCAAGCTGAAAGAATATCTGAAGACTCCTCCAGTGCTGGGCGCACCGGTGAAAGGTCGGCCGTTGATATTATATATAGCGGCCACACACAACTCTCTGGGGGCAATGCTGGCCCAGAATAATGAAGAAGGGAAAGAACAAGCCCTCTACTACCTCAGTCGGAGACTGGTCAAGACTGAGGAGAAATATACGTATATTGAGAAGACCTGTCTGGCATCGCAGTCAAAAAGCTTCGACACTATATGTTGTCACATGAAATCAGCCTGGTGTCCAAAGAGGATCCGCTGAAATATATTATGTCCCAGCCGGCACTCAAAGGTCGCTTGGGCAAATGGGCGGTGATACTTATGGAGTTTGATATCTCCTATGTGCCGCGAAAGGCTGTCAAGGGCCAAGCTATTGCAGACTTCTTCACCGAGCACCTGGTACCAGGGGACTACCCGTTGGAACCGGAGCTTCCTGAAGATGAAACCCCGGAAGCCGCTCAAGTGCAGCCCTCCTTGTGGCAGCTATATTTTGATGGCGCTTCCAGAATCGACACCTCAGCCACCGAGTCAGCCAAGGTCAAAGCAGGAGTAGGCATAGTCCTGAAATCTTCAGAAGGAGAAGTTGTGCACACATCTTGCTCGATAAACAAGCCATGCACGAACAATGAAGTAGAGTATGAAGCCCTGATAATCGAGTTGCAGATCGCACTATCCATGGGGATTCAGATGCTGAAAGTATTCGAAGACTCCATGCGAGTTATAAAACAGTTGGAAGGAGAGTTCGATCTGCGGAAGCAAGAGCTCCTCCCCTACCATCAGCTGGCAACCCGCCTGATGTCGAGATTCTACTTCGTTAGCATCAAGCATGTCAACCGAGGACAGAATGCTCAGGCGGACGCCCTCGCTAAATTGGCCAGTTCTTTGGAAATTCTGCCAGATACAAGCCTGAACATAACCGTGATCAACCGCCGGCAGGGCCCCAGTGTGATAGAGGTCTTGGCCGACGAACAAGAGAATGAGGTGGCAGCCGTCGAAGAGGTTCAACAGCCCGATTGGCGAGAACATCTCCTACGATGGTTCCAACACCAGCAACTCCCAAAGGAGAAAGAACAGAGAATGAAACTCCCGAGGATCAAAGACTCTTACGAGATGAGAAACGGAACCCAGTTCCGAATAATGGCGGATGCCCGAGGAAAAGTTCTACTTCGTTGCTTGTCGTCAGCAGAAGCTGGGCAGGTGATGCAAGAGGTCCATGCGGGTTCAGCCGGAGCGCATCAGGCCGGCCTGAAGATGAAAAATGAGATAAAGAAATTGGGTTACTATTGGCCCATTATATTTGATGACTGCTGCAAGTTCGCCAAGGCTTGTCAGAAATGTCAGGAGCACGCCAATGTGTCAAGAAGGGCTTCGGCGACGCTACACCCTACCATACCGTGCTGGCCGTTTACTCAATGGGGCACGGACGTGGTAGGGCCACTGTCAACATCTTCATCAGGGTGTAAATACATCTTAGCGGCTACAGATTATTTCTCCAGATGGGCAGAGGCAGTAGCACTAAGAGAAGTAACGGGAGAACTGGTCGTAAGATTCTTCCGGCAGAATATAATATTCCGGTTCGGGATTCCTAGTCACATCATCTTTGACAACGGTGGCAATTTCATAAACCAAAAGGTTTATCGACTAGTTGATAAATACAAGATTGACTGGAGGACATCGTCCCCCTACAACCCTCAAGCCAATGGACTTGCAGAAGCCTTCAACAAGACGCTCTACACGTTGCTGGCAAAGACCGTCAAGTCCAATAAGAAGGACTGGGAAAAGATGTACGAAGCGCTTTAGGCCTATCGTACCATCTATAAAACCCCAACCGACTGTTCGCCATTCTCCCTCGTATACGGGTCAAAGGCTGTGGTGCCGATTGAATTGTAAGTCCCCTCGCTGCGAGTCGCTATCCAACGTGGACTAGTCGACATTGGACAAACTAATGCAGAAAGAAGATTGGAAGAGCTTTTTGAGCTTGAAGGAAAGTGTCTCCGTGTGCAACAAAACATTCAACTCTACCAAGCTCGCATGGCCCGTGTTTTCGATAAGCTGGTCAAAGGTCGATTATTCAAGAAAGGAGACTTGGTAATGGTCAAAAGGAGAGAAGTGATGGCTTCCAACCCCAAGGGGAAGTTGGTTGAAAACTGGGTCGGACCGTATATCGTCTGCCGGGTATATGAAGGGGGTGCCTACGTCCTGGTAGACCACAAAGGAGTCGTCCAGTTCTCTCCCCTCAATGGAAAGCATATAAAGCTGTATCACACGGTGCAACCGACATTCCCTGAATAATCGGGATACCTTCATCTTGGTCTAGTGGCACTCCGCCCTAGCCGAGCTACCCCTACCTTGGTCTAATGGCACTCCGCACTGATCGAGCTACCCTTACCTTGGTCTAGTGGCATTCCGCCCTGACCGAACTACCTTCATCTTGGTCTAGTGGCACTCCACCCTGATCGAGCTACCCTTCACCTTACCCTTCACCTTGGTCTAGTGGCATTCCGCCCTGACCAAACTACCTTCATCTTGGTCTAGTGGCACTCCGCCCTGATCGAGCTACCTTCACCTTGGTCTAGTGGCACTCCGCCCTGATCGAGCTACCATTTACCTTGGTCTAGTGGCATTCCACCCTGACCGAACTACCTTCATCTTGGTCTAGTGGCACTCCGCCCTGATCGAGCTACCCTTACCTTGGTCTAGTGGTACTCCGCCCTGGCCGAGATATCTTTACCTTGGTCTAGTGGCACTCTGCCCTAGCCGAGCTACCCTTACCTTAGTCTAGTGGCACTCCGCCCTGGCCGAGCTACCCTCACCTTGGTCTAGTGGCACTCCGCCCTGGGCGAGCTACCCTTACCTTGGTCTAGTGGCACTCCATCCTGATCGAGCTACCCTTCACCTTGGCCTAGTGGCACTCCGCCCTGGTTGAGCTACCCTTACCATGGTCTAGTGGCACTCCGCCCTGGCCGAGCTGCCCTTACCTTGGTCTAGTGGCACTCCACCCTGACCGAGCTACCAAATCTTGGTCTAGTGGCACTCCGCCCTGACCGAGCTACCAAACCTTAGTCTAGTGGCACTCCACCTTGACTGAGCTACCTTTATCCTGGTCTAGTGGCACTCCGCCCTGACCGAGCTACTCATATCTTGGTCTAGAGGAACTCTGCCCTGACCGAGCTACACTTATCTTGGACTAGTGGCACTCCGCCCTGATCAAACTACCCACACCTCAGTCTAGTGGCACTCTGCCCTGACCGAGCTTGCATATAATAAACAACGTTGCCATTACGGGCCTTATGCCCGAATCGGCTCAAATCCCTCCTTTGCGTCAGCATTGTCTCCTTGCTGACGAATAAACCCTTCTTCTCGACACAAGACTCTGTGTCCTAGCCGACCCTTCCACAACATTGACATTGCGGGCCTTACGCCTGAATCGGCACAAATCTATCCCTTGCGTCAGCATTGCCTTCGTGCTGACGAATAAACCCTTCTTCTCGGCGCAAGACTTCGTGTCCTAGCCGACCCTTCCACAGCATTGCCATTGCAGGCCTTACGCCCGAATCGGCACGAATCTATCCCTTACGTCAGCATTGCCTTCGTGCTGATGAATAAACCCTTCTTCTCGGTGCAAGACTTCATGTCTTAGCCGACCCTTATACAGCATTGCCATTGCAGGCCTTACGCCCGAATCGGCACAAATCTATCCCTTGCGTCAGCATTGCCTTCGTGCTGACGAATAAACTCTTCTTCTCAGCACAAGACTTCGTGTCTTAGCCGACCCTTATACAGCATTGCCATTGTAGGCCTTACACCTGAATCGGCACAAATCTATCCCTTGCGTCAGCATTGCCTTCGTGCTGATGAATAAACTCTTCTTCTCGGCACAAGACATCGTGTCCTAGCCGACCCTTATACATCATTGTCATTACGGGCCTTACACTCGAATCGGCACAGATCTATCCCTTGCATCAGCATTGCCTTCGTGCTGACGAGTAAACCCTCTTTCTCGGTGCAAGACTTCGTGTCCTAGCTGACACTCTCAACGTCCTTCTGTTATATGAAAAAAAAAGAAGAAAAGAAAAATGGGGTTAAAAAGAGAGATACCCCGCCGGCCTTGTTCCTAAACTAGGACAAGGGCAAAAATGGCTATAACCCGGCTGCGGCGAAAACTCGAAAGGGCACTGCAGGCAAAATCGGGTACCCCGCCACGTGAAAACCCGAAAGGGCACGTGGGCAAAAGCAAGAGGGGGCTGACTTCGGGGAAAACCTGAAAGGGCGCTTAAGTCAGTAAAGTGGTCATCTAAAAAGTTCCTCTTTGACTCTCCTCCTATTGAAACTCTCAAGGGACAACCATCAAAAGTCCTACCGGAGATCCCCTAACAAACCCAGGTTCGACCCTCGTTATCATCAGTAAGATCGATCGATCTCTATCCTTTAACTTGGACCTTTCGTCCCTGTTAATGAACATACCTCTGCTTCGACATTTAACCCATGTCGATGAACAAACCCAGGTTCGACCCTCATCATCATTGGTGAGATCGATCGATCTCTATCCTTTAACTTGGACTTTCGTCCCTGTTAATGAACATACCTTTGCTTCGGCATGTAACCCATGTCAATGAACAAACCCAGGTTCGACCCTCGTCATCATCGGCGAGATCGGTCGACCTCTATCCTTTAACTTGGACCTTTCGCCCCTGTTAATGAACATACCTTTGCTTCGGCATGTAACCCATGTCGATGAACAAATCCAGGTTCGATCCTCATCATCATCGGTGAGATCGATCGATCTCTATCCTTTAACTTGGACCTTTCATCCCTGTTAATGAACATATCTTTGCTTCGACATGTGACCCATGCCGATGAACAAACCCGTGTTCGACCCTCGTTATCATCGGCGAGATCAGTCGACCTCTATGCTTTAAACTGGGACCTTTCATCCCTGTTAAGAACTATATAGCCTTTGCTTCGACATTTAACCAATGTCGACAAACTAAACCAGGGTCTGACCCTTGTCATCATCGACAAAGCCGGTCGGCGTTCTAGCAGACAAAGCTCTCCCGTGTTCCGAATTCCCCACAAGTACAAAAAAAGAGAAAGAAATAAAAATGGGGTTAAAAATAGAGATACCCCGCCGGCCTTGTTCCTAAACTAGGAGAAGGGCAAAAATGGCTATAATCTGGCTGTGGCGAAAGCCTGAAAGGGCACTGCAGGCAAAATCGGGTACCCCGCCACGTGAAAACCCGAAAGGGCACGTGGGCAAAAGCAAGAGGGGGTTGACTTCGGCGAAAACCTGAAAGGGCACTTGAGTTAGTAGTGTGATAAAAAAATAATAATATAAAGAAATGATAAAAAAATGAATGAGATGAAATGATGATGTAGTAACGAGGTTACCCTCGTTCGTCATTCCACTTCCATATACCTTTTCGACCCTTGTCACCATCGGCAATATCGGTCACTACCCCTTTCGGCCCTTGTCACCATCGGCAAGACCGGCCACCTTTTCTACCCTTGTCACCATCGGCAAGATCGGTCGCTACCTTTCGGTCCTTGTCACCATCGGCAAGACCGGCTACCATTTCGACCCTTGTCACCATCGGCAAGATCGGTCGCTACCTTATCGGCCCTTGTCACCATCGGCAAGACCGGCCACCATTTCGACCCTTGTCACCATCGACAAGATCGGTCGCTACCTTATCGGCCCTTGTCACCATCGGCAAGACCGGCCACCTTTTCGACCCTTGTTACCATCGGCAAGATCGGTCGCTACCCTCTCGGTCCTTGTTACCATTGGTAAGACTGTCTACCTTTTTGACCCTTGTTACCATCGGCAAGATCGGTCGCTACCCTCTCGGTCCTTGTCACCATTGGTAAGACTGTCTACCTTTTCGACCCTTGTCACCATTGGCAAGATCAGTCGCTACCTTTCGGTTCTTGTCACCATCGGCAAGACCAGCCACCTTTTCGACCCTTGCCACCATCGGCAAGATCGCTCGCTACCCTCTCGATCCTTGTCACCATCGGCAAGACCGGCTACCTTGTCAACCCTTGTCACCATCGGCAAGATCGGTCGCTACCCTTTAGGTCCTTGTCACCATCGGTAAGACCGGCTAGCTTGTCAACCCTTGTCACCCTCGGCAAGATCGGTCGCTACCCCTCTCGGTCCTTGTCACCCTCGGCAAGACCGGCTACCTTTTCGACCCCTGTCACCATCGGTAAGATCAGTCGCTACCCTTTCGGTCCTTGTCACCATCGGTAAGATCGGCTACCTTGTCGACCCTTGTCACCATCGGCAAGATCGGTTGCTACCTTTCGGTCCTTGTCACCATCGGTGAGCCCCGACCAACTATCCCTTAAACTTGGACCTTCCGTCCTCGTTAATGTGTGAACTACCATTGCTTCGACATTTAGACCATGTCGATTAATAAACCACACTCTCAGCTTTGTTCACCATCGGCGAACATAGGGGGGCGCATCCACCTACTCTACCCATGTCCCACCCCGGTCAAAGCTCGATTTCGAGAATAGTTAATTCACGGTGGAGCGAACACCTCACCCCTTTGCTGAAGGCGTGAGCGCTCTCCTGCGCTAGTAACTTATATCCCTGGACTGAGCTAATCGGCTAGAGGGAGAAAGAAAGAAAAGGAAAGAAAGAAGTCGTGATTGGAGCGACAAATAAAGATATTTCATTGATATGAAGTGCCAGGATACATCTTTGCCCGGGGCATTCCCCGAGATACATGAGCTCCGAAGACAAAAAGGAGCGAAACTAAAAAAAAAAAGAGGGAAACAAAGGAAAGCTACTGCAGAGGGTGCCGGAAAATGTCTTCCAATTCCAAGAGGCCCAGGGAAGGATACTGAGTCAGCTCTTGCAACCGAGACTCGGTAACTATCAGCTGCGATAATTTTTCATCCAGAGAGGCGAGTTGTCCTTCAGCCAGGTCAGCTTCTTCTACGGTCTGAACTTCCAGGCGCTCAGTCTCCTGCAATTCGGCTTCGGCCCTGGCAAGTTCTGCACGCAACTCCACTATCCGCGCTGTGAGGATTCTAACGCCATCCCCACGCTCATACTTAAAGTGACCACCGTCGAGAATCATTAGTCGACTGGTGTCAACGGTGTTAGTTTTTGAGTCTGAAGATTCTACAACCACAGCTATCCGCCTGAACCCTCGGTCCAGGGAATGGACAGTCTCCCATGTCACAGCGACGCGAGACGTAGAGGAAGAAGAACCAGATGCCATGTTATCTGCAAGATAGCATCCAGAAGAGAACAAGCAAACTCAGAAGTCGGTTAATTGAATCAAGATTTTTGACAAAATTTCGACAGAGTCTTTCCGGCCTGGAAGTTTGCCAAAAGAGAAGCAGAAGCCATCCACCAAGGGAGCGGCCCCTAAAAGCAGCCATAGGCATTAAGCCAAGGCCAAATGGGACACCCGAGGGATTTACGTCCGAGGACAAGTCCTACGAGGAGCCTCCCTGGGCCTGGAGATTGGGTTTAAAACCCGAATGAAACAACTCACCCGCTCGAGGAGAAACTTGCCCACGCCCTCAGCTCACTCAGCATCGCGGGAGGAGAAGAAAGTGAGGAGAGAGAAATTTCTTTTGCAAATGAACAAGTGTGAAGAGATTTTCAAAGGATGAAACCTTTTATAGGTGGGGCTCCAACCCCCTTAAAACGGCGCGCCCCGGAGCGTGCCGTTTTAACAAGCTTGCGCACCGGTCAACCCGGCGCCGTTTTAACCCAATGCAAAAAGGGCGCGCCGCTTTAAGAGGCGCCGTGTTAATAAGCAAAGGAAAAGGGCGTGCCATTTTAAACGGTGCCGTTCAAACTTTCGACCGTGCGGGATTAGCATCCAATGCCAGAATTGGGTGCCGTTCCGAGCTTCCGTCACCAGAGGAGGTCAATCCGGACGAAGCTCATCCATCGGTCCTACTACACTCCTGCCTCGCTTGCAACACCCACGTCTGGGGGGCATTTGTTGGCACTCAAAATGTAATGAACGGTGATCGAGCCGTAAAGACGAATGACACGGCCTACTGAAGCACAGAAGCCGATGAAGAACAACCTACTGAAGACTTCTCGAGCTACCAGAGCCTCGAGTCACCTGGAATGAGCACCGGGGACTTCGCCTCAGGAGAGTCGAGATGAATCCACAACTAACCGGCAGTGCGACCAAGCCCGCCTAATGATCCGGCATCGACTCCGTCGGGCCACTACCCTACACCAATCGCCCGACCAAGGACGACGGTCTACCCGGTGGCTCGCCACTTGAATGAAGACTCTCCTGAGAAGGAAAAATGCAATCGGCCCTTCATAACAAGGGACCAAAGGCTCTGGCAGTAGGAGGTCCCGATCACCCGACATGGGTTCGACTTCTCGCTATATTGGGTCCGTTAATGGCCGAATGATCGCTAGTCAAGGTGGAATTGTTCCGGATGTCATACCATCTCGCAAAAAAGCTCCAGGCACGAGTCTAGCCCAACCGAAAGCACCAATCACAATGCCGAAGGCCGTATCAGCGTAAAACCCGTGTGTTCGAGCCGAGCGCACACGAAGTTCCGATTAAGGCCATTCATCATGCCGAGAGCCTCGTCAACGCCCGCCATGGTTTTCCAAGGACTGTGGCGAGAGGAAGAGTCGATGGGAGCTTCAGGAATCATCCCCAGACCCATCGGCTAGCCTGCGTCGAGTGAACAAGCTAAAACAGCGCACAAAGGGTCACCGGCACCCCTTAATCCGACGCCATCGAATCCGGCGCGCCAAAAGCAATTGGGGGACATTTCTCCCGGCGCCACCGAATCCGGTGCACCCTTCGTGGCGTCGGATTAGCTGGTTGCTATAAAGGCAACCCTCGTTCGACCAAAAAAAAGTGGAAGGAGAACATTCAGAAGGAAAAGAGGGTCAGAGAGAAGCATCCAGAGAAGTGGCCTGAGGGTTTTGGTGTGGGAAAAAACCTCCCGTCTGAGCGTGTCACGCCCCGATGCGGAATATCGGGACGTACAGTCGGGAACAAGCTGGCAAGAGAGAGATCTATCTAAAATAATACACAATGCTACAAGATGGAAATACTAAATGATCATTAACCAACCACAGCTGATACAATAACCTCAAATTCAACTTAATACCACTGGAATTACAACCACTAAAACTCAATAACATAACTGAAACTAAATGCTCTCCAAAACACAACTAAAAGTAAGGTAACACACTGCTAACACACTAGAACTGACACACTCATGACATCACTCCTGCCCTTCCCCGTCGGTAAGCGCGTCACCTGAAAATCCTGGAAAGGGGGAAAAACACAACTATGAGCTGACGCTCAGTAGGAAATAACAGGTAATTTACGTGATTAACAAGTTAATTACATTTTCATATGCAATACTAAGAAAGAAATAAATGACGATAACGATATAATGAAACAACGTAATAACAAGATCTTGCAAGGTCAAGAAATATGTGATGTCAAGAATTAACAAGATAACAAGTACAAGAATTTACAACAAGAGATATAACAAGAGACATTAGTAAAGAATTGGCCACAAGTAAGTAATATCAATTCATTCTCGATCAAGTAACAAGTAACAAGTAACAAGTAACATGAGATGTTTGTCATAGACGCAACAAGCAAGCAAGTATTTTGGTGTAATGTCCCACCATGTCATTAGCATCCCATGGGCTCAGTAATTTTTCAGGTGCTCTCCCCAGGACCAGACCGGGCCCTTATGATGCGATGGCATTTATTTTTATGGGCCCAAAGTCCCACACGTCCAGACATTCGGTCAATTTTTAATGGCCAATTAATCAAAGGAATTTCTGTCAAGAGTATGAGTTTTTAAGGACTAACATGTCCTTGGATTCCAGACAAAAACTTGGTTGATACGGTCACCTCGGTTCCGCTTTACAAGAACTGGACCAAAACTCGGTCCACGGGGTCAAGAAAGAACGGCTGACAGTATACCGTTCAAGTGTGTAAGTAATCCATTCTACTGGAGTAATAGGGACTAAAACAGCAACTTAACAATCAATTTAATCCTAATTACCAAGTTAATATATCAAAGATTATCCATTATCATTTGCATTAAACTAATTTGCCAAAGGATGATTCAAGATGATAAGGTAAAGGAACAAGCTCGTACAGGAATGAAATAGCGTGCATTAACAGAGATTTAGTTTCACCATTAACCACTAATTATGTGGGTTTCTATTTAACCATTGTATGAAGATGATAAATGACATGTTTTTACACTACGTTTGCATGTAGGGACCAATGTTAATTGAAATCAAAGGGGTACATGAATAAGTTACTGGTTCTTCAAGAATATACTTTTCAATTGGTCTAAGTTAAATGGGTCGATCCCCTAATGATCCGGATCGATCCTCGGGTCGAAGAAAGACAAAAACTGGGTTTTTGGTACATTGGTCGACCCCTGGGGTCGACCCCTATAAAAATGGGGTCTGCCAGTGAGATGGGTCGACCCCTGGGGTCGACACCCACAATTTCTGCAGTATGGGTCGACCCCTGGGGTCGACCTCCACACTCTGGCTGTATGGGTCGACCCCAGGGGTCGACCCTTGCTGGGTGCTGGATGGGTCGACCCCTGGGGTCGACCCTCGGGCCTGCCAGGGCTCCCAGAAAACGGGTCAACCCCTGCAAGAACAAAAACGGTTTTAACCTCCGGAAAACGTATGAACTCACCCAATTGAGGTCCAATTGAGTTGGGATCTTAACCACATGATCTAGGGTTATTAATATACATACTAGGGTCATAAAATAAGCGATTTGAAACATTAATTTCAACAGAAATCAATTAAATCTTAACCTATTCTATGATGAACACATAAAAACCTAATTCTTGACATGCTTCTACTAAATCATGAAATTCTCTCAATATACATAACGAAATTTGGGGCTTCTTATGTCAAAAGAAAGCTAACTTGATGCTGAATCCAAAAATATATGATAAGCTATATGTGGATCAAGTTATCTAACTCAAAATCAGCCCGCAATCAAGCTCTAACTCAAAGGGTCACAATATAAATCAAGTTCTAGACATGCTCTCACTAAAAATCGAAATTCTCCAAGCATGCTCAATGAAAATTGGGGCTTTCTACGTTAAATGAAAGTTAAAAACATGCTGATTACATCATATAAGTTAATTAGAGTTTGACTTGTTAAACCTACCTCAATCGAAGAGAGAACTTAAAACCTAGAATGAAGAACAAACTGGATCACCCTTCACAAAACCCACGATAGCTCTCTAGATACCTGATAAAAATTGAGGCTTTCAGTCCCACTAGATAGATCTCGTCGAGAGGAACAAAATCATATATTCATGATTGAATTTTGGTTGAGAATTCCTACCTCAATTGAAGAAACAAAGAAGGAAGAAGGAAGCCGACGGCCTGCCGACACACCTCCACAAATCGAGCAAGATCTTCCTAGATATGAAACTTCAGCGAACCCCATAGCCACCAAAAGAAACTAGACTCGAAGAGCTTTCTATCTATAGCTCACACAGCTTCTGGAGAGTTCTGAGCTGTGAGAAATCGACGGAACAAGAGACGTGTTAAAAACGGTGCCGAAATGGTTGACTCAACCAAACTCGGCCAACTGCGCCTCCTAGGGTTAGGTTTGTGTCGAATTGATTGAGGGCTATTAATCCTTAGCTCATGGCCGTTCATTTGCCTCTGATTTGAGCTAATTTGGTTGAGTATTAAGCTCGAATTTTACGTTTTAAACTAAGGTTAGGTAAGGGTTAAAAAGTGTGCACTTTTGGGCTTAATCTCCAATTAGATCTAACCACGGATTTTTAAATGGCTTAATGCCAGAAGACAAAGTTGTTATCTACATTGACCTTAACCTGTTTACTATTTTTATGGATTTTTATAAGGTAGTCGGATTTTCACTTATACTATTTCTAACGAATTAAATATTAATAAATCCAAAATTTAATTATTAATTCAATAAGAATTCAATTCTTAATTAATAAAAACTTAATAAATATATTGGGCTCAATTAAATAATTCGGGGTCTTACAGAGCATCTCCACGGCCGCCACCTCTCCCCGCACGAACCTCCCGGTGCCAGAGAAGAAGATCGTCTGCTTCTTTGTCTATTTAGGTGGGTCGTTGTAATTTCCCCATCGATCCCCCTCTGTTCGGGTTTCTCCTCCGATACAATGTAAGTGGGAAGGGGGGAAAGGAAGGAGATGATACAAGCCTTGTTTCCTCTCCCCTTTCTCACCATCTCTGTGATTCTCCCCCTCCCCCTCTGTAATTTCTTTCCTTTTTATTAATGAAAACGGTGACCGCACGACAACGTCGGCACCGGAATGATAATCTGTACATTTTCCTTTCTTTCATTTATGGAATGAATGGATATGTCAACGAGCCAAGGGGCCTACTGTTCTTATCCTTCCTCTGTATCGTTCTTTTTTTATTGCGTTTTCTCCTTACGGCCAGTGAAACGGCACCGTGCAATAGTGCTGACGCCGGGGAGGATGATGTGCACATGTGCCCATTTTTCCAGTGATCTATGCACAGAATGAATGGACATGAGCATGCCCGGCGCCGTGGTCATCCCTCCCATCTGCTTCTCTTTTCTTTCTGTATGTGCGTCCATCGGATTTGCTTCCCCGGCGCCGAATATGCCCCTTGCAACTATGTGGGCTATAGCAACCACTCCCCTCTCCCCGGGGTTTCTCTTCTGTCCGAACGGCAAAGGTTTTCACCACCGGAGGTACATACACACGTGCGTTTCTCCGATCGATCTCGGGCCATCCTCTTACTTTCCCTCCTATTTTTGACCATGAACAGGAGGAGATGAGGGCGTCCCCACACTCCTCGCCATTGTCTTTTAAGCATCGCCTGACGAATATTTCGTTAACCTATTAATATTCATATGCACACACATAGGCATACCTACAGATAACGATTTTAATCTGTCGACTGCACATGTTTTCCCATCGTGCTGTTTTACCATCTCGTTAGTGAGATTAGGTGGCGCGGGGAGGGGAACATCCCCCAATTTCTCATCTTACTCACTCAGTCCACGGGAGTCCATTCGCCAATAATGGGTCTCCGAAGACCTATGAATGCGCAGTAATTGGGTTAATCCCAACACTTCAAACACACAGCCCCTAGCGGGCCTTGTGGTGGCCGTGAGATGGGTGCCCCTCGTAGGCTGGCCCTCGGGGTTCTCATTCTCTATCGGTCGTCCCGACTTAGACGTGGTACCGACTCGGGTCGCGTGCCCCTCGTAGGCTAGCCCTTGGGGTCCTCGCTCCCGCTATGAGTCGTGCTATCCGTCTACTCTCCACCCACGGATTTGGTGCCCCTAGTAGGCTAGCCCTCGGGGGTCTTCCTATCCGTTCGGGTTTGCTGGCCGCCGTTGTGCCACCCGGCCCTTAGGGGTTTACTCTGCCACGTGAGTACTCCCCGCTTCTCCCCCACAATCCTCCGGGATGGGGAGATGCTGCCGAAATTTTGGCTTGAACGAGTTTGACTCGGAACAATCGCTGCACTCGAGTACGAACCTCGCGTGAGCCTATGACTTGACTTCCGGACGGCCCAGGGTCGATCCGATGAATGGCTGATTTAATAAACTCCCAAAATCTTCTAAGAACTTGTTAATAAGTCCAAAAATAAACCAATGAAACCTCAGTTTCCGTGAAGTGGGGCTAAACCGGCACGATGATCATCCGACGCGCCTTAATATGGCGCGCCAGCAAGAGGGGCACGCCGTTTTAACTCTCTCCTTATACCTACATTCCGGTGGCGCCGTTTTAAACCTTTACCCATGCTTCCCGCGCCGTTTTAAACTCTATGCCTATGCATACCGCGCCGATTTCGTTCCGAATCGCGTCATCGTGCCGTTTCAACTCTCTCCTCGCCTCTGGGGCGATTTCCAATGCTAATAATGGAACTAAATAAACCCTGTAATCAATAAATTGAATAAATTGGTTTGTCTGAACCTGAATTAGCTAATTTTATAGCTTCCTTATCATGTTTTAGTCTAAGCATTCATGCCGCATCAATGTATGCTTGAGTGCACGGGCCCTCGGTATATCAAATAACATGAGCAGAAAGTCGGGCAACGTCTGACGGGAAGCTCTTGCTACGCGTGATGATGGTCTTCGGACCTAAGTCTTCCGCCACGTACTGAGGGTCCGCCCTAATAAACCGTACATGGTAGAACATAATATCTTGCATGATCATTCGTATCCTTTGCATTCTTTATTCCGACCTCAACAGCCCATTATCTCGGTAATTAATCAAAGGTTTTCCCTCCTCGCGGGGGATGTAATTAATGCCATAGCCTTCATGGTATGGCAGACTGTTGGTCCCGACCGAATCTCACTCTCGCCCCAAACGGGTCAGAATGAGCACACAATAAACTCGTCACTTATGTGACTGGCACGCCTGCGCAGTCAATCAGTAAGTTAATTACCGGTTAATTAATTGGTTGATCGACGCGTAAATAAACAAAATAAACACACTAAATATAATAGAATACCCCTTGTAAAATAAACCATCAAACACCCGGTTAGCCTTCTTCTTGTTCCGGCATTGTCGCTTGAAGGTGACAATGAATGTTGTCAGCGACTTGACGATGTGCTCCTCGAATGCACATGGGAGCTGGATGCAATCTGGTGGCAAGCATATACTCTTGCCAATAGCTCGACTAATGAGATTGGCCTCGATGTCGATCTGGCGCCTCTTAGGGTGATCTGAGGTTGACTTGGAGCCGAGGCGCAGCCGGTGAAGCTTGGCCTTTTCCTCGTCGACAGAGAAGAGATCATCGTCATCTTCTTTTGAGAGCCAGCCATTACTTTTGCTCTTGATCACGGGGTACATACTAATCCCCTTGAAGTAGAGCGCCACGTCGGCCAGGTTGCATTCTACCGGTGTGAACGGCGACAGGTCAACAAAGACTTTGTGTTGCTCCCCGTCCTTGGCATACTTGATGAATTGGTGGAGAGTCAACGGGACGACCCAGTTTTCATGGAGCCAGGGTCTGCCCAGTAGCATCTTATAAGATGTGTTGGAGTCGATGATGTAGAAAGTCACCTTAGAGATGAAATCATCGAGCACCAGATCGACGTCCACGCGGTCGAGGACGTCCTTGGTGTTCTGGTTGAAGCCGGATATCTTAACCGCTTGAACCTCCCAGAGGTATGGGGTCAGATATAGAGACTTGAATGTCTTGAGTGGCATGATGTTGACTGCGGCACCGGCATCCACTAGGATCCGGTTCACATCATGCCCGTTGATCTTCCCCTTCATGTAGAGAGGATGGTTGTGGTACGGAGGGGAAAGCAGCATGTCTTTCTCGATGAAAGAGATGGTGGCTGCGAAGGCTCCATAGGCAGCCGCCTTCATTTTCACGGCATGCACTTCATAGACTTCCGGCTCTTGGAGTATTTTGATAAGAGTTTCCCTTAGGTCATTACTCCAAGCGATGGCCTCCCAAATTGAAATACTGGCAGGGAAGCGCTTCATTTGGTGGAGGACCTTTCGGTCAGCTCGGGCTCGAGCATCCTCCAGAGAGGGTAGTATGTCAGGCTGAACCTTCTGCGGGCTGCCATGCTATTCCCCGTCGGGGAGTTGCACTGCCTTGCCCTTACCACCAGGATTAGATTGACCTTGATCACCGACGGACTCTTGGAACAGGGATGCCAATGACGGCTCTCTTGGGGGTGATTTGTGGGCTGGCTCGTCCTTGCCGGATGGTCCCGCTTGCTCTTCCGCAGAAGCCGGTACTGGTGCAGGGGCTGGGAGGCTGACAGTATCCTCTTCAATGCCGGAAGGGTCGAAGACACCAGGTTCGCCCCGAATTTCTACTTCTAGAATGGGAGCCGGTTCTTCTCCTCGAAAGAGGATGATCCGCCCCGGGTCGAAAGGGGACGGGTGAGGAGGTAGCTCAGGAGTTCTCCCACGGCCTCTACCGTGTCCCCGGCCACGACCTCGGCCGCGACCGGTGTGCTCTGGTGCCGGCTAAAGCCCAAGAGGGGCAGTAGCCCTTTGTCTTGTCCGGGAGGCTACTGGCTCGCCCCGCCGAGAAGTGTTGATATTGTCAGGAGGTGGGATGGCCACCATGTTGTAGGTGCGGCGCCGAAGCATTTCTTCCAGCTGCTCTGTGGTGATCTCCTCGTCTTTGTAGCATAAGGAGAGCTCATCCGGGATCACGAGTCTTTCGCCGTTCTAGAGCTTTTGGATCATCTCTTGGGCCCAATTTCTGAGGCGGGCTCGTTTCTGGATTTCTTCCCACGGGATGTTGCTATCGAGTGGGAGAGCCCCGGTAGGATGAGGGGGAGCGTATTCCTCCAAGTCATCAATGAGTCGCTGGAGCCTTTGGAGAGCCATTGGCTCGGCCAGAGATTGTAGGGCGGCTGCTTGTTCAGCTTGTTTCTTGAGCCGCCTTCTGAGGTTCTTCCTCTTATTTTTCTCTTGTCTCTTGGCGATGGCAGCCTCCAAGGGAGTAGGAGGGAGAGGTGCTGGAGCCGGAGTTGATAAACCCTCACGAGGATATCTCCGAGCTAATGCCTTTGTAGGGCGAGGTCGATGACTCTTCCTCGCCCGAATTTCGATCCAGGCGCCTTTCGCTTGTTGTATCTGGAAGGTGGCGTCAATCGCCTGCTCGATCACCTCAAGCGGCAATTCCTGGTATGCCTGAATGCTGGGACTGGCATCCGAAGACCTGTGCGCGGTTTGGTGCCTTGTCCGCGGTGGCGACGGGAGCCTACAGGAAGTCGGTAGGCTAGTGCCGGCTGATGCGCACCGACTAGTGTCGTTAAGAAAGCCGTGCCACAATTTAAAAATATTCACACTCACTCACTTTAAAAGATTGGAAAAATCAAATATATAGTGGTAAGCGGAGTCGATCTCACAAGGAGGAATAATCTTTATAGAACAAGTTGAAAAAACACCTTATGCTTTGAAAACAGAATTTTTTAGTGTGATTAATCTAAGGAAAGATAAATTGCATGAAAACTATTTAACGAATATGAGAGGGTTTAAGAAAAGAATTTGGAAGAGATAGAAAGATAAACACAATTTCACAAAGATCAACTTTATTACTATGAGAGGTGGCAAGTACAATGTATATGAAAACTAAAATTACAACTTGCAAAATAAAAGAAGAGAAAAGAAATTGTAAGCCAATAGGATGAAGAACGCCGTCAACTCATTGCCGAGCCTTTGAGTGTATCACCCCGTCATGAAAGTAGACGCCGCCAAGAGGACCAAAGAGAGAAAATCCGCCATATGGATATGTGAAGAAATATGGGAAGGTGGAGGTAAGAGAGCGGAAGTGAATAGAAGGAAGAAGGATGGGCTATGGTAGCAAGAAAATATAAAACACAGTAAAATAGTTTTGAAAATATATAGTTAGAAGAAGAGGAATAGATTAAAATCTAAAGAGAATTAGACGATGTGAAAGAAAAGAAAATTGTAGAGGACGAAGAGAGGAAGAAGATTGATGAAGAACACAAAGATAGAAAATGAGAATAAGATGGAGAAAAATGTGATAGAACAGAGAGTGGTCGCGGATGAATAGTGCAGAAAAACTTAGGATAGAACATTAGAAAATTGAGATTATCTTTAAAACCAAGAAGAATTAGAAGAAGGTGAAGAATGAGAAGTTGTATATCGTTGAAAAATGAAAAACTTTTATGAAGAACACAGATTAAAAAGAGGAGTGGAAGAGGGTGAAAAACTAGGAAGAACAGGAGGTGGTGCGTGGATGAATAGTGAAAGCCCTAAAAATCTGAACTTTAGAAAATAATAAATAACTTGAGAACGAGGAAGATTTGGAAGAAGAAGTAGAAGAAGAAGTTGAAGAACTTTCAAGAACGCACAACTTTTGTGAAGAACATAGAGAGAGATGAGGATCAGAAGGGGGAGAAAAATAAGAAAGAATAGAGTTTGTAAAAATCGGATGAACAGTAAAAACGCAGAGATAAATGCTTGAAAAACTGAGAATAGATTAACAACGGTGGAGAATTAGAAGAAGATGAAGAATAAGAATTTGTAGGAGACTTAAAAACAAAAAACTTTGAAGAAGAACTTAACTGCAAAAGATGAAAGGAAAAGCTTTAAAATCAATCCCTACGGCAAACCTTCAACTAGCTATCTCTCCATGGCCGAACACAGCATCCTATTTATAGGGTTTAGAACCCTTCCACGATCGTGGGTTCCCAATTTCATCCAAAAATCAGTTTCCAACAATGCAACTTGATCCATTTAGACTTCTTTCCATCCTTGGAGTCCTCTTTTCCTTGAATATGACTTGGATAAGCTTGAAAATTGGTAGGAGACTTCGATCAGGAAACTGCAGTTGCCATTTCTAGTTCAACTTTGAATAGTGACCTAGACTGGGGCGTCATTTCTTGAAGTAGTGCCTCTTCATTCGGGCGTTGTTTCCTTATTTCCTTATTTGCTATTTTCCTCATTTTTTGTAAAATAAGAATTGACGACTGCTCATATGGGCGTTCTTTCAATAATTAGCGACTTCATCTTGGGCGCTAATTCTTTTTCTTTTTCTTTTTTCAAATGAATTGACGCCTGGTCTTGTGTCGCTTCTTACTGAATACGCGCCCTTGAAGCTGTCGTTATTTAAATAGCGCCTTGATCTAGGTCGATGTTTCCTGAAAATTAAAATATCAATCTATTTAATTCCAAAATAATTGTGTAAATATTTAAATATTTCTCACATGGTCTTTTAAGCTCAAAAAGATGATAAAATACATGAAGACTCAAATAATGTGTGAGAATGTAATTAATGCTCATGTTGCACAAATATACTCAAGTAATGCTCAAAGATGATGGATGTGATGTAAGTTATGATGTAAAATATAGCACTTATCACACCCCCCAACTTACTCATTGCTAGTCCCTTAGCAATGCAATTAAATCAAAATTTAGGACCAATAAGAGTTCACAAAGATCATACTCTTATATCCAGCTCTCCCTTCATAGAATCAACCAAAAATTAGGAATCCAGAATCATTAATGCTCATACTAGCCTTATATTAGAAATTTAGGTATATGATCAAGAATTCAAAGTAAAGTTCAATAGCACTTGTGCATGTGTAACTTCCAAATCCACAACATAGACAATTGCATCCTCCATTTGCTATTCCAAGCAAGTATCTTTCAACCCTGCACCTCTTAGATCAGAGCATTAAGCATACTAACTTTTTATCTGCCTTAATTGTTTGTCCCTTCGAGATCTTTTCATTTTTACACACATGATGCTGCACTACCTTTCTCTGTTTCACACGAACCTCGAATCTTGCCTTAGGAGAACCAGGCCCGACTACGCAGATCCAGGTTCTCTTTTCCGTTTTACGCGAACCTCAACACATCTCAGGTGAAGTAGGCCCGGTTACTGAGAATAGAGACATTTTTCATGGTGTTCTTTTCTTTCTCCTTTTCTTTCTTCTCTTTTTTTTATAGTGCTTTTGCACCTATTTAACAGATAACTTGACAGAAAGCTTTATAAAAAGATATCTTTCTTCTAAAGGAAGTGCAAAGCATCAGATAACATACCTAAAATAGCAGAAGGCTTGTCATACTTATTTTATTAGTGTGCAATGTGAATTTTATTTTTCTAAAGTGCACATGAACTTTAAAGAGATTCTTACATCAGTTTTCCATGGCTATATCGAAATAAATTTTTCATCATCCTTCTCTTTAGTCTTTTCTAATCCAAAATTACTTCCAATTTAAGCATGAATCATAAAACTCAACTGGGGATTCATCTTTTCACTTTCATGCAAATTTGTAAAAAATGATATGCAAGAATTCATGCAAAATCCCTACCAGATTGTACTATATGCAATGAAAATTTCCTGCCCTCTCCCCCCAACTTGAATGACATTGTCCTCAATAGCATGTAAAGCTGAAATGAAAGAACAATGTAACAGTAAAGTTTGATGAGTAGGAAAGAGACAACCTGGTGTGCAGGGCAGAACCTCCTTTAGCGACAATTTCCTCTCCTTGGGTTGAATCTAACAACTAAAACACACTTAAACAAAAGTATCAAATAACAAAAATCTTGGGTTGCCTCCCAGAAACGCTAAATTTTCCGTCTTCAGCCAGATGCATGAAGGCTCACAAATAATTACTCCAAATCACTCAAAGTAATTGATTCTTTTAACATTAACTGTTCATTCTCCAAGTAAGGTTTTAACCTTTGGCCATTGACTGTAAAAATATGACCATTTTGAGGATTTAAAAGTTTAACAGCTCCATGGTCGAATACTTTAACAACAACAAATGGCCCATCCCATCTAGATTTCAATTTACCAGGGAACAAACGCAGCCTTGAATGAAAAAGCCAAACCTATTGATTTTCTTGAAAACTCTTTCTGTGAATGTGCTTATCATGAAATACTTTGGTTTTAGCTTTGTAAATCTTTGCATTTTCATAGGCTTCGTTCCTTAGTTCCTCCAGTCTATTCAATTGAAAGGCTCTTTGGGACCCAGCTTGAGTTAAATCAAAATTAACATGTTTTATAGCCCAATATGCTCGGTGCTCTAATTCTACTGGCAGGTGGTAGGCTTTTACAAAAATGAGACGGTAAGGGGACATGCCAATGGGAGTTTTGTATGCAGTTCTGTAGGCCCATAATACATCATCGAGTCTCTCAGACCAGTCTTTCCTATCCGGCCTAACCGTTTTATGCAATATATTTTTGATCTCCCTATTAGAAACTTCAACCTGACCACTAGTTTGGGGATGATAATGGGTAGCAAGCTTGTGACTGATACCATACTTACGAAGCAAAGCTCGGAATTGAAAATGAGAAAAATGAGAACCCCCATCACTAATTA
The DNA here is from genome assembly GCA_022559845.1 of Amorphophallus konjac. NCBI lineage: Eukaryota > Viridiplantae > Streptophyta > Magnoliopsida > Alismatales > Araceae > Amorphophallus > Amorphophallus konjac. Next base: position 4,408,490 of record CM040117.1, on the reverse strand, counting down.
TAGTCCTAGGACAACCAAACTTAGAAAAGATATTCTTCTTCATAAACTTCATAACCACCTTATGGTCATTTGTCCTAGTAGCAATGGCTTCAATCCATTTGGAAACATAATCGACCGCCACCAATATATATTCATTACCAACTGATGATGGAAACGGTCCCATAAAATATATTCCCCAAACATCAAAAATTTTAACCACCAGAATAGGATTCAGCGGCATCATATCTCTCTTCGAATTATTGCCCACAGCTTGGCATCTCAAACATGATTTGGAGAATTCATAAGCATCTTTAAATAAAGTCGGCCAATAGAATCCACTTTGCAATACTTTAGCTGCTCTCTTTTTTCCAGAGAAGTGTCCCTCACAAGCTAAATTATGACAAAAATTCAATACTGATTGATGTTCTTCTTCAGGGACACATCTTCTAATGATCTGATCGGGACCCATATGAAATAGCTCAGGGTCCTCCCAGAAATAGTGTTTTACCTTAGAAAAGAAGTGATCCTTCTCCTGCCTAGTCCACCCTCCTGGGATCTGACCTACCGCCAGGTAGTTAACAATAATAGCATACCAAGGAGTGGAAGAATGAGAGATGGAAAGAATCTACTCATCGGGAAAAGAATCAAACATTGGAGAACCTTTTGGTAACACTATCCTGGATAAATGATCAGCAACCACATTGGCTAACCCCTTCTTGTCTCTAATTTCTAGATCAAACTCTTGTAACAATAGAATCTATCTAATGAGACGGGACTTAGCATCCTTCTTGGAAAGTAAGTATTTTAAGGCAGAATGATCGGAGTAAACAATAACCTTAACCCCTAAAAGATATGATCGAAATTTTTCTAGGGAAAACACAACAGCTAGCAGCTCCTTCTCCGTGGTGGTGTAATGCAACTGAGCATCAGCGAGGGTGCGACTCACGTAGTAGATTATCACGGGCTTCTTATCTATCCTTTGACCTAAGACAGCTCCAACAGCATAGTCCGAGGCATCACACATAATCTCGAAAGGAAGCGACCAATCTGGGGATTGAAGAATCAGAGCTTGAGTAAGAGCCGCTTTCAAAGAATTAAAGGCTTTGAGACAAGAATCATCGAAATGGAATGGAGTATCTTTAGCAAGCAATTGTGTGAGGGGATGAGCAATGGTAGAGAAGTTGTGAATGAATCTTGTGTAAAATCCAGCGTGGCCAAGAAAGGATCTGATTTGCTTGACAGATGTAGGGGGAGGAAGATTGAAAATCAAATCTACTTTGGCTTTATCGACCTCTATTCCCCTTTCCGAAATCACATGGCCTAAAACTATGCCTTCCCTCACCATAAAGTGGCTCTTCTCCCAACTTAACACCAAATTGGATTCAATGCACATTTTCAAAACCTGAGTCAAATTTTCCAAGCACCCCGTAAATGAATCACCAAACACCGAGAAATCATCCATGAAAATTTTCAAAGTTTCTCCCACCATGTCAGAAAATATCGACATCATACACCGCTGAAAGGTGGCGGGAGCATTGCAAAGCCCGAAAGGCATCCTTCTAAAAGCAAACGTGCCATAGGGGCACGTAAAAGTGGTTTTTTCTTGATTCTCCGGATAGATAGCAACTTGATTATATCCAGAATAATCATCTAAAAAGCAAAAATATTGTTGCCCAGCCAGTCTCTCCAGAATTTGATCAACAAACGGGAGTGGAAAATGATCTTTCTTTGTAACTGAATTCAATTTCCTGTAATCAATACACACCCTCCATCCCGTCTGTAATCGCATCGGCACTTCTTCTCCTTTCTCGTTTACAACCACAGTCAGCCCCGACTTCTTAGGAACAACTTGTGTCAGGCTGACCCATTTACTGTCAGAAATGGGATAAATTATCCCAGCGTCTAACCACTTAACAACTTCCTTCTTCACAACTTCCTTCATATTTGGATTCAGCCGATGCTGCATCTCTCTGCTCGGTTTGACATTATCCTCTAAGTAAATATAATGCATGCAAACATCCGGACTTATACCCTTCAAATCTGCCACAGACCACCCTATCGCCCCCCTATGCTCTTTAAGAACTTCTAAGAGTTTAGATTCCTGAGTAGAGGTAAGATTAGAAGCAATGATAACAGGCAAGGTATGATCTGAGCCTAGATAAGCATATTTCAATGAATCCGGCAGAGGCTTAACTTCCAAAACGGGTGGCTGATCAAGAGATGGATGAACTAGTTCAGATCTTAATGGAGGAAGAGGCTCCACACTAGAATAAGAAAGAGGTGAATCCTGAAGCAAACTACCCTCTTCAATCACATTCTCCTTCATATCCGGACCTTCTTCAATCATTTCCTCAAAAATATCAATGACATTACATTCTCCCTCATAATGCGGGTATTGTGAAGCTTTAAAAACATTCAATGAGACCTTCTCTCCTCCAAAGGTAATATCCATCATCCCAGTGGCATAATTAATATTGGCCTTTGCCGTAGCCAAAAATGGGCGTCCCAAAATGATTGGTGTATGCTTTAACTCCTGGGATGAGTCCATATCTAAGATTAAAAAGTCCACTAGGAAATAGCATTCATGAAGTTTCACTATCACATCCTCCAACAAACCCTTTGGTGTCTTAACAGGCCTATCTGCCAGTTGAAGGATAATAGAAGTGGGCTTCAATTCCCCTAAATCAAATTGCTCATAAATACAGGTGGGTAACAAATTAACACTAGCTCCAAGATCTAGCAAAGCTTTATCAAATGTCACCCCACCTATATCACATGAAATTAATGGAGCACCAGGGTCCTTCAACTTCTTTGGTAAAGAATTCATTAAAACGGCACTAACATCTTCAAATAGACGGATCTTCTGTGTTGTCGCCTTCGGCTCCCTTCTTGGTGTACAAAGCTCTTTTAAAAACTTGGCATACGCCAGCACATGTTTAATAGCATCCAAGAGTGGAATATTAATATTTACTTGTTTAAACAATTCCAACATCTCTTCTTGTTGAACCGGCTTCTTTTGAGCTTTTGGCTTTAATGCATCCGGAAAAGGGACCTTAGGAACATATCCTTGAAAATCTTCATCAACCTTGACCTTTCCTTTGTCCATTGTCTTCTCCCCCCCATTTGGCTTCTTTTTCTCTTGAACAATTATTGGCTCTTCTTCCTCATTATCACTCTCCTCTTCTTGGGCATCTTGGCCCGAACTATCACCCACATCCTTAGCGTGATATGGATCATTGAGAACCTTACCACTCCTAAGGGTAGAGATAGCTTTGGCATTCTCAAATTGAGGAACGACAGGAGGGGGAGGCTGAGGTTGATTGGGCTGATTGGGAGGAGGAAGAATGGGAGCTCTTTGCTGGAAACCCGGAGGTTGTTGATTGCGGGGATTAGCTATGGGTTGACTAGGTAACTGCCCAACATCTCTCGTCATATTACTAGCTGCCAGCTGACTTATTTGACCTTCTAACTTAGCAATTGATTGTTGCTGAGAAAGAATAAGTTGCTGAAGTTGGTCAAATTTATCCTCAAAATGAGGCTGAGGGGGTTGAGGAGGCAGTTGATAAGGAGCTTGAAATGGGGCTTGAGGTTGATAACGATGTGATGGAAATTGATTATATTGGCCCTTGAATGATGGAGCTTGTTGATATGGGGCCTGAGCATGATGGAACGATGGTTGCTGAAATGGAAGTTGTTGTTGTTGATTATGTTGAAAAGGGGTTTGAAGATGTTGGTGAGACTGGTTCGGAACTTGAAAAGATTGTTTAGGAATTGAGGGATTGACTTGAGTAGATGGTCCTTGTTGCGATTTTCAAGAAAAATTTGGGTGATTTCTCCAGCCCGGGTTGTAAGTATTGGAATATGGATCATAATTAGGCTTGGAGACTCCCTGGGCAGTAAAGACTTGTTCTTGAATGAACGGGGGAAGTTGGGCCGCTGTAGGGCAATCAATGACAACATGATTTGGGCTAGAACATAAATCACAAAGTTCTTGAAGGTTGGAATCTGAGAAAGGTTGATTTTGTTGGATAGAAGGAAAAGAAGGTTCTTGTTTATTCATGGATAATAATTGATCTAGCTTTTGTGCTACCAAATCTACCTTCTCCATCCTTTGTGCCAACAAGTCCACTTTATTCAACTTTTGACCAAGCGCATTAATATCCATCCTATTCTCCAACTCTCCTTGACTTTTGACTTCATATAGCCCACCCTTCTTGGAAGATACAATCATTCTTTCATAGGAAGAAAGTGAAGCATGACTAATAGAGTTTTCACTCAACATCTCAAACAAATCATAGGCTTCATCCTCACTTTTACTCATGAAAGCTCCCCCACATGAGGCATCTACCATTTGTCTATAGTTTTCCGTTAATCCCTCATAAAATACTTGCACAATTTTCCATGTAGATAGGCCATGATGGGGACATTTTCTCAATAAATCTTTTAACCTGTCCCAGGCCTCATGAATTTGTTCCCCAGAATTTTGTGTAAATCCAGTGATGGCCCTTCCCATGGTATTAGTCCTACCAATGGGGTAGAATTTCCTCAAGAACTCTTTTTGCATCTCTCCCCATGTGTCAATTGTTCTACCTAAGGCTCCCTACCAATATTTAGCTTTGTCCTTAAGGGAGAATGGGAAGAGAGTAAGCTTAAGGGCATCATCCGAGAAGTTCTGGATTTTGACAGTTGAACAGATCTGGAGGAACTCATCTAGATGCTTGTATGGATCTTCATTAGGGTTACCATAAAATGATGGCAACATCTGAATGGTGCTAGATTTAATCTCATAATGAACCGCCTGGTTCTGAGGTGCTTGAACATAGAAGGATGGTTGATATTGGTTCGGTATGAAATAATCCTTCATTTGCTTAGGGACTTGTTGCACTTGTTGGTTTTGATTTTGATTCTCCATGAGGTTAGGTTGGGGTTGATTTCTAAAATGTACTAACCTCTGAATCTCACTAATGCGTCCTATCAAATGAGGGTGGAGGGATCTCCTACCTTGCATGCAATGCAAAGGGCCCAAAAGGTAATGATGATTTTTTTCAAAATGCAATGAATCCCTATATGAATGGGTTATGGGTTAACTAGACTATGCAAATACAAGTATTAACTATATGAATGCAAGAATGAAGAATTTTTTTTTAATTTTTATGGAAAACCTTCTAAGGGCACTATAACTCTAAGGTGCTTCGTGGTACAACCTGCCCGGCGTCCGTGAGGGAATCCACGGGTGCGGGGACTTATGGAGGTCTTAGAAATAAAATTTCAAGTCCAAAGAGACGGAATGCTCAATGGAGTGTCCTTCCAAATCCAATAAGGGTGTAAAAATCCTAATGCCCTTAAGAAGGGGAAAAGATGAGAATTTTTTTTCTTTTTCAAATAATGCTATGAATGAACAAATAGATCAACTAAATGCACACATGCATGAAAGTAATGCAACTAAGATGGAGATATGCTAGCATGATGAAATTATTTTTTCTTTTTTTTCTTTTTATTTTATTTTTAGAGAATTTTTTTAGGTTTTTTTAATTTTCAAATAGAGATATGAATGAAAGAGGCTATAAACTAAAAATACCACACAATATGCAAAACTACTGCAAAATAAAATCTAAAAGTATGTTTTTGGTATTTTCTGAATTTCTGAATTTTTTAAAAATTTTCAAAATTTTTTTATTTTTTCAGAATTTTTCAGAAATTAGCAAAACATGAACTTTACCTACGTTTCTGACCTTTCAGCGACACTTGATTTTCCTGGATTTTTCTGAATTCCTACTTTCTACGACAGATATGAGATTTAGCGACGCTTTCTGTGACAGATTTTATTTCTTAGAATTTCAGGTCCGAATTTCTTTGGATTTTTAGATTTTTTGATTTTTTTCCTGCAAAATAAAAATAAAAAAAATTAAGAAAACTATATACAAATCAAACACAAGGAATTTCCCAACGTAAAAATTAATTTCCTCCCCGACAACGGCGCCAAAAATTGATGCGCACCGACTAGTGTCGTTTAGAAAGTCGTGCCACAATTTCAAAATATTCACACTCACTCACTTTAAAAGATTGGAAAAATCAAATATATAGTGGTAAGCGGAGTCGATCCCACGAGGAGGAATAATCTTTATAGAACAAGTTAGAAAAAACACCTTATACTTTGAAAACCAAATTTTTGAGTGTGATTAATCTAAGGAAAGATAAATTGCATAAAAATTATTTAAAGAATATGAGAGGGTTTAAGAAAAGAATTTGGAAGATATAGAAAGATAAACATAATTTCACAAAGATCAACTTTATTGCTATGAGAGGTGGCAAGTACAATGTATATGAAAACTAAAATTATAACTTGTAAAATAAAAGAAGAGAAAAGAAATTGTAAGCCAATAGGATGAAGAACCCTGTCAACTCCTTGCCGAACCTTTGACTGTATCACCCCGCCATGAAAGTAGACACCGCCAAGAGGACCAAAGAGAGAAAATCCGTCATATGGATATGTGAAGAAATATGGGAAGGTGGAGGTAAGAGAGTGGAAGTGAATAGAAGGAAGAAGGATGGGCTACGACAGCAAGAAAATATAAAACACAGTAAAACAGTTTTGAAAATAGAGGGTTAGAAGAAGAAGAATATATTAAAATGTAGAGAGAATTAGACGATGTAAAAAAAGAGAAAATTGTAGAGGACGAAGAGAGGAAGAAGATTAATGAAGAACACAAAGACAGAAAATGAGAAGAAGATGGAGAAAAATGTGATAGAATAGAGAGGGGTCGCGGATGAATAGTGCAGAAAAACCCAGGATAGAATATTCACAAATTGAGCATATCTTTAAAACCAGGAAGAATTAGAAGAATGTAAAGAAAAAGAAGTTGTATATCATTGAAAAACGAAGAACTTTGATGAAGAACACAGATTAAAAAGAGGAGTGGAAGAGGGTGAAAACTTAGGAAGAATAGGAGGTGGTGCGCGGATGAATAGTGAAAGCCCTAAAAATCTGAACTTTAGAAAACAATAAATAACTTGAGAATGAGGAAGATTTGGAAGAAGAAGTATAAGAAGAAGTTGAAGAACTTTCAAAACCGCACAACTTTTGTGAAGAACACAGAGAGAGATGAGGATCAGAAGGGGAAGAAAAATAAGAAAGAACAGAGTTTGTAAAAATCGGATGAACAGTAAAAACGCAGAGATAGATGCTTGAAAAACTGAGAATAGATTAACAACGGTGGAGAATTAGAAGAAGATGAAGAAGAAGAATTTGTAGGAGACGTAAAAAAAAAAAACTTTGAAGAAGAACTTAACTGCAAAAGATGAAAGAAAAAGTTTCAAAATTAAATCCCTACGGCGGACCTTCAACTAGCTATCTCTCCATGGTCGAACACAGCATCCTATTTATAGGGTTTAGAACCCTTCCATGATCGTGGGTTCCCAATTTCATCCAAAAACCAATTTCCAACATTGTAACTTGATCCATTTAGACTTCTTTCCATCCTTGGAGTCCTCCTTTCCTTGAATATGACTTGGATAAGTTTGAAAATTGGTAGGAGACTTCGATCGGGAAAATGCAGTTGCCATTTCTGGTTCAACTTTGAATAGCGACCTAGACTGGGACGTCATTTCTTGAAGTAGCGCCTCTTCATTCGGGCGTTGTTTTCTTATTTCCTTATTTGCTATTTTCCTCATTTTTTGTAAAATAAGAATTGACGACTGCTCATATGGGCGTTCTTTCAATAATTAGCAACTTCATCTTGGGCGCTAATTCTTTTTTCAAATGAATTGACGCCTGGTCTTGTGTCGCTTCTTACTGAATACGCGCCCTTGAAGCTGTCGTTATTTAAATAGCGCCTTGATCTGGGTCGTTGTTTCCTGAAAATTAAAATATCAATCTATTTAATTCCAAAATAATTATGTAAATATTTAAATATTTCTCACATGGTCTTTTAAGCTCAAAAAGATGATAAAATACATGAAGACTCAAATAATGTGTGAGAATGTAATTAATGCTCATGTTGCACAAATATACTTAAATAATGCTCAAAGATGATGGATGTGATGTAAGTTATGATGTAAAATATTACACTTATCATCGGCGTCCGAAGACATGTGCGCGGTATGATGCCTTAGCCGCTGTGGCGACGACTTTTGTTTAGAAGCGGACCGAGATATATGCTTGTCGTCCTGCTCCTTAGCCTTACCTTTGTAACCATGCTGAGAGCTGGGCCCAGCGACAATTGACGGCGTTGCAAGATGTTGTCGCTCTGCCCAGTTATCCCGACTCTGCGGAATGGCGGAGCCTTGTGGCGGTGGGCGCGCCACTTGAATCGAAGCCGTTGAAGACTCCGAAGATGCCTTCTTCATACTTCGGATTCTGTCAACAGGTAGGTGGGGAGGACCCGACGGCCCATCCGCTGAGGAGGTGTAACGAGGCTGAGGCGGGGCCTCACCTTGCTTTTGCTTTTCCTTCCTACTTGCGGCTGCCGGTGACGGAGATAGGAGGGGAGGATGATGAGAGGGAGCTGGAAAGCCCATCATCGTTTCGCCCACCAGAACATCCTCTCGGCCGAGAAGGACCCGGAGGAGCCTGGCGATGTCTTCTTCGGGAAAAGGGAGAGACTTTAGCTCCCGCCAGGACCGCCATCGCACGGCAGAAGTGGCTGGGGTTGGCTGGCTGGCTGTTGATGCCTGAGAGCCCCCAAGGGCCGGAGGAGCAGGGGAGTGAATGACGTTGACCGAGAAGTTGGTCGGCTCCGTCTCTTGATTGGTATCCCGCTCTCTACGCCTCCGCAATCGCTCGAACGCCTCTTGGTTGTCCGTCCGGAACTCGAGCCATTCTGGAGGATGCTGGTAAGGCAACCCGTGCCCATTTTCTTGAGGAGAGCCTGGCCGCTCTGGCGCATCCCTGGCGATGCTCAGGGTCTGTTCAATAGCTTGCTGAAGCTTGACGAGCGACATGGAATTTCCTTCTGCATCGATCTGCTCCCATCGGATCTGTTCCTGGATGAGGTGTTGGACTTCCTCGCAGGACTCGATCAGGTGGTAGATTCTGGCGTGGAAGGGGCAGTACTGGGGGTGACTACGATCCCAATGGGTGTAGTCGTCAGGTGAGTCGCGGGGCATGATTTACCCGTTCTCGACGAGGATATCGAAGAGTCGTCGGGTTCTCTCCCTGGGGAAGGAGAGAGGTCTCTGATCATGCCAGGGCCTCCACTGTGGATACCAGATCGAACGTTCTCTTCGATTATCCCTGGGCTCCTCTGACTCGTCGTCATAAAGAGAGAATGCGACCATCATGTGGATGACATTGGCCGAGGGGTGAGCCACGCGTGCTACCTTAGTAGGCCTGGCCCAAGTGTGTGGTTGCGGGGGATCGACGAGGCCGCTCTTCATTTTGATGAGACCGTCTCGGATCAGCTTCTGTGCCTGCGTCTTGAAGATGTAACAATCTTCAATTGAATGGCCCATCATGTGATGGTATAGGCAATAACTGGGATCATCGGTCTTCAAGGCCTCGTCCAGCTTGCGGATTTCTGGCAGTTCGACGATCTTCGGGGCCACGCAGAGGTCGAAGAACATCTTCGTATGTTCCTTCTTGAAGGAGAAGGGTGTCTTCATACGCTCCGAGAAGGAGGGAGCAGCCGGCTTATCCGCTAGCTTTTTGTCAGAGCCACTAGATTCGGCCCCCTTACTGGCCTTGGCGGCAAGCGTGAACTCTATGATATTCACCTCCTTGCCGGAATGGCGTTCTCATGCTTGTTTACCCTTTACTGCAGTATAGCTCGGGTTATCGGTGAAGAACATCTCTATTTCGACAACTGCCGAATTGAGTTGGTCGAAGCCTTTGATATTGGTGCTGAGAAGCTTTTCGCTGACCTCGGCTGTTAGACCTCGACGACATATGGTGATGGCGTCCTCTTGAATGGGTGGGTGAACACACCTCATGCTAAGTGTGAGCGACGTCACGCGGTTCGGGGAAGAGCGGAGAAGATGCGGAGCGCGCGGGCTCCTCTTTCTTTTGGTGTTGGTGTTTGTTTGCTGCAACACAGAAATAAGAGAAGAGAGAGAAGGGGCCACCATGGGAGATTGCTCCGGCGGGGCGAGCGGGACAAGTGTGATATAGCAAGATATGGGGGTTAAACGGTCATAGCGGGAAGTGACTCGCCGCGGCCTCGGGGGGACGGGAATGGTGCAGAAATTAAATAACAAGAATTGAAACGGCCATTGGGGAAGTGACTCGCCGCGGCCTCGAGAATATGAGCAGATAATAAGATGACAGAATATAAAGAGAATACAAAGAGCGGGAATTTAAACGGCCATTGGGGAAGTGACTCGCCGCGGCCTCGAGAACATAAACAGATAAAAATATAACGTATGTGAATTTAAACAGCCATTGGGGAAGTGACTCGCCGCGGTCTCGAGAATATGAGCAGAATATAACAGAATATAAAGAGAATATAAGAACGGAAATTTAAACGGCCATTGGGGAAGTGACTCGCCGCGGCCTCGAGAATAAGATGTGATCGCCAGGGGCCGAAAGACCCCAAAATAAGAAAGTGATCGTGCCTACCTCAAGAGCGGGAGATGGCGGGTTGCTTCTTCCTCTCCCTCCGGCCGGTCGACGGAGAGGGCTTTCCTCGGCTACCCTTGCAAAACAACGACAAACAAATGACAAGTGGATTAGAAAGATGGAGGTGTAGTATTCAAATCCTTGCGATAAAAATAATGAAATGATGGCAAGACACACACCTGGTTGGTGTTATCTTTTAAACCCCTCTCGGACTCGAGTAGGAGGAAAATGAGATGATGGATGTAAGAAGTGTATAAGAAAAGGCGCCCTTATGAAGGGGGATAGGGGATGCAAGATGATGAATGCAAAAGAACTACGAAGAAAAGGAAAGAATTGGCTTATTGGATGTGCCGATGGTGAAATCCAGCGGAGCTCCGGCAGCGTGGGGACGACGTGGAAGCGCGGTGGATGAAGATGACCTTCCTCTCGCGAGCGTGAGCACCTGAGAAGCCGGCAGAACCTCCACCTACAAAAGAACCCACGGGTTAGAAAATGACTCCGTAGCCTCTGGACTCCGGCAGCCTATCGGATCACTTCGAAGCTCTCCTAGAACTGAGGGGGTGGGCCTCTATTTATAGAGCTCCGGAGGGTGGAGGCGTCCAGGACCCTGGACGCCTCCATCAGGGCCGAAATAATATTTTATTGTATTTTTATTTATTTTTTTGGAATACTTTTGTGGAGGCGTCCAGGGCCCCGGACGCCTCAAACAGGTCCACTGAAAACCGACGACGGCCGCACGCGGTTTGGCACAACGCGTGGTTTTGTGAGCGGCGCCTCGTGATTCAGAAATGGGCGCGTCCAGCTGACTGGACGTCTTCAAAATTGGATTTTTTCACACACGACAAACCGTCGTTCGGTGGCCGGCGCCCGTGAGGGAGTTGATGGAGGCGTCCAGGGGCCTGGACGCCTCCAAAAATATATTATTTTTTATTTTTCTTTTGTCTTTTATGTCAGGGCTGGCATGATTTTTTTATATTTTTTTATATGGAGACGTCCAGGGTCCTGGACGCCTCCATTAATATATTTTTATTTATTTTTTTATTTTTTATGCCAACTGGCATTTTACACATATTTTTTATTTTTGTTTTTTTTATGGAGGCGTCCAGGGACCCGGACGCCTCCATTAATATATATATATTTTATTTGGTTTTGGGCCCTGAGAAAAAAATAAAATAAATTAAAAAGATGGGGGCGTCCAGGGGCCTGGATGCCCTTATCAAGACCCACCCGGGTCCTCAATCGGTGGCCGCCCGGCAGACACGTTCTTGGTTCCGGAAACTCTTGATGCGTCTGACTGGTGTTGATGCCGTCCGAATGCTGTGACGAGACGATTCTGGATGCCGAAAAAGGCAGAAGAAGACCCAAGAAAAGGAAGTACTCAAGTGATTCGAAATGCGTAAGCCGTCGCGGGGCGTCGTATAGTAATATGAGACTTTCTCAGGAGACGTCAAGAATGGCGTGTCTACACTAAGGTCTCACCATTTTTTGATGAAGTCGAGGGCGCCCTCGCCCTTTTTCTGCCGAAGAGAACAGAGTTCGGCTAGAGAGACCTTTCGCCCAGTCGATGACTGAGTTGGGATTCTAACGGGAGTACCATTGGAAGGCCGTTCCCGTGAGCGAAGTGGTGAAGTAGTGGAGGAGATATGATTCATCCAGTGCTAACTCACCCATGGCCGTAACATAGTATGCCAAGTGTTCATGTGGCGACCCCTGCCCGTCGAACTTTTGTAGCTTCGGGGGCTTGGAGTACTCTGGGAGAAGCTTTTTCAGCTGGTGGTGGAGCGGGTAAGGTACACTGTAGAGATCTACCGTGACAGCCCCTTCACCATACTGGGTGAGCTTCGTCTTGACAATGCGCTCGATCATCTGGCGTTGCGCCAAAAGATTCTCTGGCACTGGCATGTTGGAGGCTCGAGGTTGAGTCTCAACCGGGGGCATGCCAAACCTAGTCGCCAACAGGGTTTGGGCAATTGCCGCTGAGGTGTTGGCAGCATCACGAGCCACCGGGGGTACCTGTGCTTCGGCTTGGGGCCTAGCAAGTTGCTACGGATGGAGGTCTCGCTCCTGGAGGAGGTCATGCAGGAGGACCTTCAGGTGCTGGTTCTCCTTCATAAGAGCGTCGAGGGTCACTTCTTGAACCTCATTCACAGGAGGGTCGTTGTTGACCGGCTCTGCGTTGATGGGAGGGTTGTGGTCTTCCACCGGGACCTCTTTTGCGCATTCTGATGCGTGCAGTCTGGTGAAAGTGTCGATGTGACCTGTCAGAGGAGGCGGCAGAGCCTGGTGGCGTGGCCTCCTGAAGTGGGACAGAGGCTGGTTCAAGTCGTCAGACTGGGTGTCTGGCTGGTGTCTGGTGGTGTAGTACGTGAACACTCGAACTACGTCATTGATGAATCGGGCCATCCACTTCAGGCGCGTGTGCCGCGCGGGGCGAACAGGCATCCCTAGTCTGTCAAAGACTAAGATGCGTTGCAGAGGGGGCTCACTCCCGACATCAGTCAGAGGAGAGTCCGGGACCGGTTGCTGGAGGGCCCGAGGATGAGCTCACCTTTGCCTCCGCTTGCTTGTGCGGGGGACATTGGACGACTGGACGTCGTCAGACGATGCTACTGTGAAGCCAGCCGCATCCCGTCTGATGACGCGTCTGAGTGCTCGCAGGGGGTTGGTGATACGCACCCTTCGAACGGCTTGAGCTTCTTCTGGGGTGACCCAGATTCTTCTCAGGTTAGATTGCCGATCTCCCTTGTCGTCGTTTTCCCCACAAGTTATCTTGGGAGGCCGCGTGTCTAGCTACAGTGGGTGCCCCCGAGCTGCCGTCAATGGACCCGCTCTTTTGAGCTTCGCCCTGTCCTCTCGTGTTTGACGCAAGAGGTCAAAACGATTGGAGGTAGGGGTGGTGGGGAATGTCCGTTCCTGGAGTATGATTGGTTCACCCCCGTCGAGACGGATCCGCAAGTCACCGACAAGGACTGTCTTGCCGGAGTTGCTGGTTGCAACAGCGAGTCGCCTGCTTCTGCGGCCATGGCGACGCTTCTTCTGAGGAGCTGAGGAAGACTCCGCCCCAAGATGGTAGATCGAGAAGACCCAGCCTGGAGCGATTGGCAGCATGAAGCCGTCAGTCTGAAGTGTGGGGATCGGCCCCCGGGGTAAGTAACCCACGTCGGGAGTCGATGGTTGGGCGACTTGGGTATAAGCCTTCGCCCGCGCCGATAGAAGTGTTGCCGATACTCGAGATGACACTCTTGCACCAGAAGGCGACGCCGTTGGAAGTGTTGGGATGCCGACGCTCCTGGGTTGAGGACCCGCGGTAGGCGCCGGCGTAGTCTGGGCTCGGGTCAGAATGCCCGAGGAACGTCACCCCCTGGGTAGAAGACCTGCGGGGAGAGCCGGTTCAACTGGAGCTCGGGTCCGAGGTCCAGAGTCTGATATTGAAGAGCCGCGAACTCGTGGCTGTGAGCCCGTGTCGAGTGTTGGTCGTGTCGGGATTTGGGGTCAGAAACCCGATGCATATGCTGGGGAGCCATAGACCTGGGGCTGAAAGCCCGTGTCGGGTGCCAGCTTTGCTGGGGCTCGGGGTTGGAGACTTGAGGAAGATGCTGAGAAGCTGTGGACCCGAGCCAGGGAGCCTGTGTTGGGTGCTGGCTTGGCTGCGGCTCGGGCTTGAGGACCCGAGGAAGATGCTGGGAAGCCGCGGACCCGGGGCAGGGAGCCTGTGTTGGGTGCCAGCTTGGCTGCGGCTCGGGGTTGAGGGCCCGAGGAAGATGATGGGAAGCCGCGGACCCGGGGTAGGGAGCCCATGTTGGGTGCCGGCTTGGCTGCGGCTCAAGGTTGAGGACCCGAGGAAGATGTTGTGATAGCGACCGAAGTCTGGTGCGTGGGGCCCGTGTTGGAGATCAGACGAGGCTGGCCCTGAGAGCTAACACTTACCCGAGCCGGCGTTGATCTGGGGGCCCTATAGGGGCCAGTGGTAACAGTCCGATGCCTGATGCTCAAGCGAGACACCGGCGCTGAAAGTGCGCGTGGCGCATTGGCCTCGGAAGCCAATGGAGAAACTGGAGTCGACTAAGGAACAGCCATAGGGATCACACCCAAGAAGTAGGGCGATTCGATGACCGTGGTGAAGCTGCCAAAAGCGATTGGCGTCGCCAAGTAGGCCACCCAGGCATGGGTGGCAATGACATTGGGGCCATAGGTGACGGCCGCCATGGTTGCTGGAGATCTGAGTGCTGCGGAGGCGACGGTAGCTGACAGTCGTCGAGAGCGGTCCGACGATCAGAGCGCGAACTGGAAGCTGCTAGCGAAAGCGCGCACGAGTACAAGGACATGGAAAGGGCACCGGGCTTCAGGGCTGGCACAGACTTTTCTTCAGCAAAAAGAAGGAAGGCGGGAGACGTCCCACCGGGCGTGCCATCCTCTCTGTCGCGGGGGTTTTTTTATGCCGATTACTGGGGTGAAGGAAGGGATACGGTGAGGAAGGAAAATACAGCAGTTTGGTATATCTCATGTATCCTCCTTACGGTTGCATGCCTCTTACGGTAGTACCGGGCACTCTCCTTTTTGTAGAAACTCGAAAAGGGTCGAATGGCACGGGAATGTCGGGATAAGGGTTAACCGGACAAGGTGCGGGCATGCCAGTCGATTTCTCGACAATCACTCATGGAACCAAGGTTTGACCGGGGAAGGGCCACCAAGGCGTGGCACGTGGGCTCGAGCGATCGGGCGACACGTGGAGAGAAGAGGTTCCATGGGTGCGAGTGCGTAGGCGATTGCGGGAATCGTGTACTTGACGTCTTTCCCCACCGGCCGCAAGGAATCGGTGTTTATTTACATCAGATTGAATCCGAATACCTTCGTTCCATGCTGAAGAGAAGTTTGTATATGTGTCTGAAGCCATGGTCAGAGGGATAGGGGGCATTCAGCAGCTATGGGTGCACATTAGACAGAGGGGTGTTTACTGGGGTTAGGGTGTTGGGCACGGATGCGGAGTGGTGTAGGTAGGAAGCTGGGGGCCCGAATGTAGGCACATGTATTTTTACTTGCTTTATGATGAGCCACATGGGCTTTACAAGCGGGGCTTAATGGGCCTAAGTACAACTGGAGCAAGCCGCGGGACAATTCTGACACGTAGGTCAGTCCCCGGGTCATTGCGTGATAAAGCGGATATCCGCGTGTTCCACAGGAACTCTCTACAGTGGAGTTGGTGTAGGTCCGACTGCCTTGGTGGCCAGAGTGGACATGGACTGGCGTCTGGCGGAGATCGGACGCGGCTCGAGGTGAGCAGTAGGGTCCGGGTCTCGGGCGGTGAGTGTTGTCATGCTGGAGAGTCGAGGTTAGCCCCGGGACTATGATTCCTGGGCCAGAGGTCCGACTAGACTTGATTTGTCAATCTGAGGGGCCGACAGCCGACTGGAAGGTGAACGACGGGCACGCGGTTTCGTGTCGGGGGTCAGCGCAGCATTATGAAGTGCCCTTCGTTACCGTCGTAAGTGTAGTAAGTTGACGTACACGGGCGGACCCGGGGTGCGAGCGTATTTGCCGTTGGCATAGTCATCTTACATGCAGCGGGGATGGACTTGGTGTGAGATGGCTAAACACCGCGTGAGGGGAGTATGTGAGACATACCCTCGGCGTGTGTGAGCCGACTAGCAAGCCAAATGCGCACCCACTTGTCTTCCTATGTTCTTGACCCTTGACGAAAGCCTCGGGGGTCCGAGGGTGCGACAATTAGGCCCGGGGAGTTTGCTCGTCCGTCCGTGTGTCCGTGGGTTGCTTCATGTACCATATGCATGCATCCTGCCCTTAGCTTGTTGGTAAGAGGGCAATTTATAGAAGTTGGAGGGGTGGGGGGTGGGGTTTAGGCGGACCAAGTTGGGGGTCCAACTTGGTCCGGGTAAACCCCCCAAATAGTGCTTTTATTTTTATTTTATTTGAATTTTATTTGTGCGTTTTTGTGTGTGTGTCGGAGTGGAAGGGGTAGGGTTTAGGCGGACCAGCCCAAGGGGCTGGTCTGGTCCACCTAAACCACTCCTCCAGGGGGGGTTTAGGTGGACCAGCCCCAAGGGCTGGTCTGGTCCGCCTAAACCCCTCTTCGGAGGGAGAAAACCTTTTTTTATTATTTTTGGAGGCGTTTAGGCGGACCAGCCTGGGGGTCCAGTCCAGGCTGGTCCGCCTAAACCCCTCCCCAGGGGGGTTTGGGAGGACCGAAGTGGTCCATTTTCTTATTTTAAAAAATCTTTTTTTTATTAACTAGGGGTTTAGGAGGACCAGCTTGGAGGGCTAGGGGGGGGGGGGGTTTAGGCGGACCAACTTGGGGGTTCGGTACTCTCAATCTGGTTCTCTCAATCTCGTCGCACTCACTCGAACATACAAGCAAATAGCACGATTAAGCACACATCCACAGATGCAAACCACAAGACACAAGACTTTTAAGGTGGTTCGGGACCACGACATGCTCCCTACGTCCACCCCTCACCAAACCCGGTGAGGCTTCACTCGAGGATAAATCCCCAAAATAGAGACGACGCTCCAAACAAACACGGGACGATGCCCGCACACATGCACACACACACACACACACACACACACACACACACACACACACACACACACACACACACACACACAGAGAGAGAGAGAGAGAGAGAGAGAGAGAGAGAGAGAGAGAGAGAGACTCGATCACCAACGTGATCCGATGACCGGATCACAATACACACACACACACATGCTGCAACAAACGCAGCACAATTAGCACACGACCGCACGCAAGCGATGAAACACGACCGTATACACAGACGATCACACACACTCGTATATCTCTAATGTTCGGAAGATAAACACAAATGTTCAAATCATGCTAAACCCAAGATATAGAGCATGAAACACATCCCAAAGAACAAACAAAAGATATAGAGATGATCCCCCTTTGTCTTCAATGGCCGGAAGATGATGTTCTTTGATGCTCGGGTCAAAGGGAAGCTGGATGCTGTCGATATGAACGTCACCGCGATCCTCTCTTCATTCCGCTCCACTTTCTCTTCTATCACGATCACAAAAGCCTCATGGATGTAGATGATATCCTCAGATTTCTTCAGCTGCACTCCTTTCTTCCCTTTCCTTCTTCCATGACCTACAACATAGAAAACATTAGCTCACTTAGGTTTTCAATCTCCCAAATTCGTAACTCCTATATAGGCCAACAGTAGAAGCATGAAAAGACCTATAAACCCTTCACCAAACCCATAGAAACCCCCCTAAACATATGTATATTGACCCTAGGGGCAAATGGGTAAGGTTGGAGCACAAATGGATTGGGTTTAGTGGGTTTTCGGATGCATTTTAGGAAGCCCGATTTCGTAGCAGAGAATTTTCAGTCGACCGGATTCATTGGGACGGTCGACCGAGCCAATCACCAATTCTATTTTGGGGTAGTAGAGAAAAATCAATCGATCGGTTACACTGGGCTGGTCGACCGGACAGAACTAGGTTCTGTCTGGATTTAACCGGTCGACCGGTTCTGGTTCTGCACAAGACATACAAGAACAAATTTGACAGATCCGGTCGACTGGTTTAGTGGGGCGATCGACCAGTTCTGGTTCTGCACAAGACAGACCATAACAACTTGAGAGATTCGGTCGACCGGTTTAGTGCGGCGGTCGACCGGTTCTGGTTCTGCACAAGACAGACAAGAACAATTTGAGAGATTCAAGGGGTTAATGCCAAGGATTTAAAAACAAGATGTATATACATAATACCCCAATGTAAAAACAAGTACTAACCACTTCCATCAAGATCAAAAACTCTAAATGGAAACTTACCATTTTCTCCCAAAAACATACATATGCAAAGTGTCGAATTCTCACCATGAATCTTGATATCTTTGCATATGGATTGGCATTCCATTTTAAACCTGCATAACAAGATAAATGAAGTTAGAACAATGCAAGTTCAATCACTTTGAAGCCAAGATTCCTATTAATAGGCTTAATCATATTCAAGCTCAAAATCCTTATACAGAAATTGCATGACAAACCCATTCACAGTAGAAGTTGACTCTTACTTCATAAGAAGTCGACTCCTGCCAAGGTTGAAGAATATGAAGTGTATACATGAAGGTCCATTTGGACAAGGATCATTTGAGCAATATGAGAACCATTCAAACCAACATTTTGCTCACCAAAAATAAGATCAATTGTCCAAGTTCTTAACTCACATGAATACTCAACATGATGCCAAAAAGCAAACAATGTTTGTTTCAGTCAAACATGTTTTCATCAATTAGAGACCCTTCATGAAAAGTCCATGTTCAATAAGCATAAAATCACTTTGGAAAACATGGCAACCACAACCTAATATGAAGATCATATAGCCATGACATTTTTGCACTTTGAATGAACATGATAAACCTAATTCACATGAGTGGTATACAAAAGCTTAAACAAGTATGAACATTGAAAGATCAAACACACATGAGGTCAAGTATAATCAAGGTTTGTATTGAAACCACAAACCAATCTCAATCATATAAAACCCCTCATGAGTAAGCATGAAAACCTTATCAAAGGATGAGTAACCTTGGGCTTGCTCTTGGTAAAAATGCTTAATTCTTCAGTAATATCTCTAATGACACTATACATAGGCTTATATAGAGAATGGCAAGGGGTGGGGGGCTGAGAATTTCATGGGAGAGAGAAGATTTTCTTCTCCATGTGGTCAAATGACCAAATTAAATAAAAAATACAACATGGGATAAACTATATTATAAGGGGGAAGCATCTTGGACTTTAAGGGTTGGGATATTAGACTTTTTAATCCAATTATCCCCTTGAATGGTCAAGCCATCTAGAAGCCCACCTTGGACCTTTGACTGCCCCACATGGGCCCTAAGGCTTAGGTGGACTAATAGGAAAGGAGATGGGGGCCCCTTGCTGGTCCTACTGGACTTTTGCACAAAAACCCAAAGATCCTTAGAGAATGACACATTGGCTTATAAAGCCTTACAATTGCATACATGTTTTCCCAAGGATATAAATGCAAATAAAAGGACACAAGTGCAAAATAAAGATTAGTGCGCGGCGTCGATTCCCATCATCTTCTCAGCTCGGATTCTCTTATCCGGCCCAATACCATGCTCCTGGTCCTAATTCACAACCTCTTGCTCAAGTTGGCCTATATTCTTCTCGATCTCTCCCTACCTAGGAGATGATTGCTCAAGCCCAACGCCAGCTTGATGAACTCCAACGTTGGATCGATCCTAAGTGCTCCTTAAGTATTCCATTCACATTTCAAGGTCTTCGGCTTCCACCATCTTCGCAAATTCTCGCATATCACCGTTATGGTGGAGTCGGTAAACCATATGTGCACATTAAGGAGTTTATTTATGAGTCGGCCCAGTTTCGGCATGACCAACGCTTGATGGCCTATCTATTTGGTCTGTCATTGGAAGGCCCAGCTCGAGATTGGTTCTTTTCATTGCCGTAAGAGCAGGTTGTGAATTTTCAAGCCCTTCAAGAGAAATTTATTCAGTAGTATCAGGACCAGGTTGGGCCCAAGCTCTCTATCGTGGATCTGGCCCATGAGAAGATGAAGCCCAACGAGGAGTTCTGCACCTTTGCTGACTGCTGGCGTCACTTGGTCGCGCAAGTCCCGGGACACATTTCGGAGGGAGAACAAATCAAGATGCTTATTTCAAATGCCACGCCCGAGTGTCGCTTTATCTTAGCCCTCAACGACATTACCTCCTGGCAACAATTATACAGCCGAGCCCGCTTCATTCGCCAACAAATCCAAGATTCCCTTGACCCCGAGTCTCCACCATCCACCTCCACATATCAACCTTCACCCTCCACGTGCCAACCCTATACTCCCATGAGTCAGCCCGCCATGAGTCAGCCTTCCGCCGCATATCCCTCCACGAGCCAACCTCCCGCCTCTACATGCCTATACGTCTCCGCGTATCAACCTTCCATGAGTCAGCCTCCTGCATCCGCATACCCGTCTCCGTCTCCACCCCCGGTCAAGGTCACACCACATCCCGAGCAAGTGGATGCCGTCTACATATCTCCCCACTCCGTTCCACATATGCCTTCACCAAATCCCTCCTCCGCCAACCAAGCACTATTGCCTATACAACATTCACTTCCGTCTCTACAACCTTCGCCACCACCTCATACCCCTCGGCACCCACCTTGCCCGAAGCGGGCTCCTTGTCCTCCGTTGCTGGAGTGCTTTACCGACATTTTTAGGGCTTTGATGGCCGCTCACACGTTGCTGCTCTCTCCGGCTGTGCCTTGCCGACCCACGGTCGGGAATATGCTTCAATATTATGATTTTCACCGCTAGCAAGGGCATTTGGTTGAGGATTGTCTCGAGTTCCGAGAGTATGTTTATGGCATGGAAGATAATAAGAGGATAGATTGGGCCGCCATGCATAAAGTTGTTTTAGATCTCCGTAGCAAGCATCATCAACAAGAAGCGTTGCCTAAGCAGTCGTCTCCATTTCAAGGCCAGGGGCACCCCCATGATTCTTCATCTAGTGCTGCACTTGCTCAGTCACCTACCCCGTTACCTTCGCCATCTCCTATCCAATCTCTGCACCCTCCACAAACCCAAGCCTCTGCTCAGGCCAGTGCCTCCCCTTCTTCTCCCGCCGCCACTTCCACTGCTTCTATCCCTAACGCCACTCCACGCGTTGTGTCGACACGTCGATAGTGGGCACCACGACCTCCCTCTTCACCCTCTCCACCTCCATGTCCATTACCCTCATTGCCTTCATCACCATCCTCACCTTCTTCATTGCCATCACTATCATCTCCGTCTCCACCACCAGTGCTTCCATCACCTCCACCATCTCCACCGCCTTTGCCATCTTCGTCACCATCGTGGCTCGGGCCTGAGCCGGCTATACCTCCACCCTCACCTCCGGCTTTACCTTTGCCCGCACCTGAGCTTGCCATCATCTCAACCACTTTGCCTCCACCTAAACACATCACCACTCCCGTTGAAACCTCCATGCCATCCAAACTGATTCCTATCCCCATTCCTCCATCCACTTACCCCCGACGGAGCGGGTGCGCGTTACCCATGGTGCCCCTTGGGTCTAATCCCCAGGGAGACAATAAGCCAAGTAAAGATGATTCAGTGCCGGCCATGCATTTCAAGATTCAAGATTTTATCTGTCGAATGCCGATCCGTGTCCTAGTCCCTGGTTATTTTGGGGATGATGCGTCTCTACTTTCAAAGATGACAGTTGCTAAGAAGAGTTCCCTTGAGTTGATGCCAGTTTCTTCCCGAGCAAGGCCGGTGGCAATCTCTTTGCTCGCCGGAGAGTTCACCGTTGATGCTATTATTTCTCCTCGCTCTATTGTCATTCAGATGACAGGCCAAGAAGGGTTCTCTACCCGTGTTGTGCTCACGCATACGGCCGCCAAGCATATTGTTGATTCTATGTTCAAGGGGCAATTGGCCGTATCTTCTACACTTTCCAAGGATATTCTGCACTTGTTATGCAATCTTCCTCGATTTATTAGCAAGTCGGCCATGTCAACACCGTGTATTACTCTTCCTCAGCTTCACCCGTCTCTTCTATCAAGGGAGTTGTACTTCAAGGTTGAGTTCCAAGTGGAGTTGCCGAATCTCATGCTTCTAGTGCCGAGAGACAAAACCCCGTGGGTTTGTGATATTCATCACTCTGAATGTCCACCTACTGTTGTTAGCACTGGGTGTCTAGGGGTAACCGCCCTAGCAAAGCTGCATATTCATAATTGGGCTAGGCCATCTGCCAGATGGGCCCGTTATTTAAGACATTGCAAGTCGAGAAAGCCAAAGGTACGAGCCTGCGCCAGGCAAGTCCATTACAAGTCAGTTTCTGCTAAGAAGAGGCGGCGGCGCAAGTTCAAGAGCCGTCAGTTGTGCATTCAGGGGTCCACCTCTTCCTCCCTTTCTTTTCATTCATCCTTCCTTCTACTCAGTTCCCACCCTTGGGTGGTGTACCTTCCTCTATCTGATCCTATTTCCATCATTTTCTCCTCCTTTCGTAGGTCCGTGCGTCCCCATTCCTCTCCTTTTTCTCCGGATCCTCCAGATTTTCCCTCATCTCACAATTCTAGGCCTCGGCCTATGTCTTATCATCCCGATCTTGGGACATCTCCCAGTTCTTCTCCTCCAGTATCTCCGGGTTCCGTCTCTAATTCTCCTTCGCCGACCCCATTGGGTGATTTTCACTCTTATTCCCCTACCCTGTCAGGTGTCTATGTCTCTTCTTCTCCGACCCTGTCGGGTGATTCTAATTCTCCTTCTCCAACCTTGTTTGATTATTATAATTCCACTTCTCCGACTACGTCAGATGATTCTTATTCTCCTCTTTCTACTCACTCCTCTTCACCCTTTCGGGGTCATTGCCCTTTTTCTTGCTATTTTCGAGGCTTTAGTCTGCCTTGATCCCAGCTAACCTTTGCTTATTCTATATATGGTTCCTTGTTATCAAGGTCTCTGCACCTTAACGAGGGAGTTCTAGCTCTCGTCTCTCTTCTTTTATCCTTATTCGTCTAGTTTGATGTCTGTCGCTCCTCCGTGTAGGGGAATCTTTGATCCTTTGCTATCCTCTCATCTTTGTCCTGTCAAGTAAGGAATGCAAAGCTCATGCTGCTCAAAAGCTCGATGGTCAAGATCGCTTTAGGACGCTGGTTTCCATTCCATGGACTTGCAAGGTATCATCATTTTGTGTTATCATCGCTATTATCTCTCTTACTCCTGTACACGCTTATTTTTTTTTAATTAAAATTGCCTCAAAGGGGAGCAGGAGAGCGCTCACCCCCTCAGAAAGGAGGTGAGTTAATCACTCCACCACTACACACCTAGGAGGTGTAAATTTTATTAATAAAAAGGTAAGAATACATGATCAACGGGGCATACCCCTGAGGGACCCTGCTGGCCAAGCAGCCATCTAAACTCTTATAGACACTAGACCTAGTCGGTCTGTGACAAGAGGACCAAAACTACATTTAGGAAGATCTTTGGAAGACAAAAACACCTTGTTTTCATGAACCTGACAAGCATATGTAGCTAAACTATCTGCAAGCTTATTAGCTTCTTGATACACATGGGAGACAATAACCCCTGAAGAAACCAGAAACTCAGACACCTCCCGCCACCAGCGCAAGCACCTCCAAGAAGGAGCCATCCCTGTCAGAAAAGATTTGGCCAGAATCACAGAGTTAGTGGAGATAGAAGCAATCACAAAACCATACTCCTTGGCTAACCGCACACCATTACACATTGCACGAGTTTCAGCGACCACACTGTTGCCATAACCATAGAAATGAGCAAAACCCAGTCGAAGATTCCCAGCACTATCTCTAATACAGCCACCTCCGCTGCATATTCCCAGGTTCCCCTTACATGCGCCATTCACATTCAGAACCAGCCCTTGAAGGGGCGGAATCCATCTGACCAGTTTCACCTTCATCGGAGAGTAACGAATGGTGAAACCATAATTAGAAAAGTCCAGTTGCTACTGCTTCGAAGGAAAGCAATGGAAAGTGGTCTTCTCTAAAGTTGCACTAATATTGTAGCGAATGGAATGCATGATAGAGGACGTGCTAACAGTCACTCCCTCAAAACGCTTGGTGCACCTCGCCTTCCATAATTCCCATACAATAAGTAAGGAGGAATAAAGAGCAATAAACCCTGAGGGAGATTGGGGATTACAATGCGCCCAGATATCCCATAGCCGAGAGGTGATCTGAGATTGGATGCCAATACCAGGCTCAAAAACGGGAGAAATCCATGTCTAGAGCACCGACGCAACCTCGCTCTCTATAAATAAATGATTAAGATCCTCAACCTGAGGATTCCGACAGTAGCTACAGCAAGATGCCAAAGAAATACCACACGCAGCTATGCTCATGTCCACTGGAACTGCACGCTTGAATAGTCGCCATGCAAACAAAGAAGCTCGACGAACAAAGAAGCTATGCCAAATGTTCACGAAGTGAGGTCTGTGAACACCAGCTGGCCGGAGTAGCTCATAAACACTCTTGGTAGAGAAATCCCCCGAGGAGGTTAAAGACCACTTGCATTGATCTGCATGAGTAGAAAGGTGGAGACCATCCAAACAACTCATGTCAGACAGGAGCAACCGCAAGGGATGTGAACGGTTTAGAATAACCTCACGAACATGAGCAGTGAGTAGAGGCCCTTGGTAAGGTTGTAAAAGAGAAAGACGCAAGGGCCTACCCCTAGCCCAGACATCTTCCAGGAAATTGGCCCTGCGACAATCACCTAAAACCCATCGGACATTAGTCGTTACCACTTCACAGGCAAAAAGAAAGATTTTCCTTGGAATTCTGGATGGGCAGAAACGAAAGCTGAAACTCCTTCGATCAAATAGAAGACGTTGCCGTGCATAATCTGCCCAAAAAGAATCACTCTGAGTAATATGCCATACCATCTTCACAGCGAAGGATAATTGAACATGCCTCAAACTCCTGACACCGAGACCTCCCTCAGCCACAGGACGTTGGATAACAAACCAAGGGACCCAACGCCTCCGCCGCTGCTCGTCCACATCACCCCAGAAGAAAGCCACACATAATCGTTTAATATAAGAAAATATGGAAATGGGCACAACTGAAGATGCAGCAAGATAGACCGGCATCGAGCATAGCACTGAATTGATCAGCGTCACCCTACCCGCCTGTGATAAAAACCTACTCTTCTACCCACTAATGCAGCTATTCACCATTTCCACAAGAAAATTATAATCCGCCACCCTTGCTCGGCCAGCTCGAAGAGGAAACCCGAGATACGAGATGGCCGAAGTACGATGACAATAACCTGTAATCACTTCGATACTAGCAGCCAACCTCTGTGGAGCTTTCTGTGATAGGATAAAACTACTTTTACCAGGATTAATTTTCTGATCTGAACAAGCTTCATAGGTATGAAGATACCGAGCTAATTTCCTCATATTTGACACATGGTCATTGAGAAAAATAAGGATATCATCCGCATACAAGAGATGAGAAACCACCGGACTACCTCTTGGGCTAGAATAAGATTGCAAGGTACGAAGCATGCGCAGACGCGTAATGCCCCGGCTGAGCACTTCTTGCATTATGATAAATAACATAGGAGCAATGGGGTCTCCTTGTCTCACTCCACGAGTGGAACGAAAAAAACCAGCTGGGGAACCATTGAACTGAATAGAAAACCAGCAATTCGAAAGGAGCCCAGAGATATATCTGATGAACTGCTCACTAAAACCAAATCTCTGAAGAACAGCCAGTAGGAAATCCCACTCCACTCGATCATAGGCTTTCATCATATCTAGTTTTAAGACCACATTGTGCCCACGAACCTTTCAGCCTAAATCAGCCACAAGCTTTCGAGCCAAGCACATGTTATCAAGAATCAATCTACCTTTAACAAAGGCGCCCTGCTCCACCGAGATGATAGACGGTAGAATAGAAGACAATCTGGCACAAAGAATCTGAGATATAATTTTGTAAGAAAATTTACATAAGCTGATGGGTCTAAACTCTCCAAAGTGAGAAGGATTTGGAACTTTCGGAATTAAAGTGATAAGGCTTGAAGAAATCCCTTTCGGGAGAAGATGGCCTGAAAAGAAACCTCTCACTGCCTCTTCCACGTCCCTGCTAATGATCGACCAGCAGGAAGTATAGAAACAGCCAGAAAATCCATCCGGGCCCGGAGTACTATCTCCATTCAAGCTCCACACTACATCTTAAAGATCACTGTTCTGCTGATCAGTAATCAGAGAGGGAATGACATGAAGCAAAGAGCAATCCAAAGCATGATCCTCAGATGAAAGTAAATTAGAAAAATATTGCACTGCTGCACTACGGAGAGAATTTTCATCCTCACACCACGAACCATCCACCTTCAGTTTATGAATGTAACTTCTGCGCCGCTTCCCTAGCACTACGGCATGATAGAAAGTAGTATTACGATCCCCCTCCTCCAGCCACTGCACTTTCACTTTTTGCGCCCAAAAAACCTCCTGTCGGTGAAGGACCTGCCGCAACTCAACATTAGCCGCATTAAGAGCAATACGATTGACAACAGTGGGGTTATCATCAAAAGCCTGCTGGAGGGATGACACTTTCTCTTCAGCAATGCGCAGATTCTCCTCTAGCCGACCAAAAACCAGCTTATTCCAGAACCTTAAGTCCTGTCTTACAGCTTTCAACTTCACTTACAGCATGATGAGGGGGTTAGCAAACCTTCCTTCTTCTCGCGACCAAGCTTATTTAACACAGTTTAGAAAGGACTCATGATCAATCCACATCTTTTGAAACATAAACCGGGGTGGATGAAGGTGAACCTCATTGAACCTGACTAGAAGTGGAGAGTGATCGGAAGGTCCACGAGATAGGTGTTCGACGAAAAGACCTAGTAAAGAGCTCTGACATTGAACGTTAATGAGAACACGGTCCAAACGAGCTTTAATAGCTGCTGCTCCCGCACGATTATTAGACCAAGTAAAGGCAGGACCTTGCACACGCTTATAATAATGCTATTCTTCGACATGGTTAAGTGACTTTTAGAAATTTGCTTAGTTAAGCTTAGTCAAATGAGTTTGCTTCTGCAGCATCCTTAGGCTGGTGATAGCTCCGTGTTGGGAGTCCAGTTCTTTCCCCGATCGTTGAGAGTGACCTTTAAGCATGAGTTTTTCACACACTTCACGGCAAGCCATAGCTGATTCCTCTAAGGCACACCGTTGCTGCTTTGGCCATACTTTGGGTATGCACAAAGGTCTTTTTCTCTTCTCTGCTCGGCTAAGTGTAGGGGCAAGAGATGGATGGATAAGATGACCAACCTAGGTGCTCCCCAATATGGGAGAGGTCTCAAATAGGGGTAGTCTTGACCCTCGAAAATGAGCTTTCATGCTAAATCTAGCAAGTAAAGGCTATGAATGAGAAGATGAATGCAAAATTATAAATCAAAGGCATGGCAAGAGTGGCAAAGTCCCGCGGGACGTCATGAGCCCGGTCATATGCGTGCTTAAGGGTCCTAAAAATTGAAGACACAAAGCCCCGGTGCAACAGACCTATCTCTTTGAGGGATAGTGCCCTAGAAGGAATTCAAGTCCTGATGTCTCTCATCCTGCATAAAACTTGTCTCCAATTTTTCTTCTGTTTCTCCCTCTTAGGCTGGGTTGTATCCCGGGTATAGCCTTAGTAGGGGCACCATTCTTTAGAGGCGGTTGGTTGTGGTAAGCCACCCTTACATGCACACCCTGCTCAAGGGAAGTCTTTAATGAGAGGGAGGGACGGCGATCCCTGGCCAGTAGTTCGAGCCTTTCTTTAGGTGTTGCGGATTGTTATTTCAAAATCCAAAAAAATGAGATATTGTCAAAAATCTAAAAAAATGAGATATTGTCAAAAATCCAAAAAATGAGATATTGTCAAAAATCCAAAAAATGAGATTAAAAAAATGAAATATTGTTCAAAAACAAAAAAAATCAAATATTTTTAAAATCCAAAAAAATCAAGAAAATTGAAAAATCTAAAAATAATTATCTTTTACATTTTATTTTGAGAACAGATATGTAATCTGTTTGCTAAGTATGTAGGTTGCAGGTACTCGAGCTTTTCTTGCTCAATATTTTATTCTATCTGTCTCCTGTTCACATCTTCTGATATGTTCTCTTCTTCAATCATATCTCTCGATCTATTCTGAAGCTTGTGTCCTTCTCAACTTTTGTTTGCAATGATTATATCTATATGAGAGGGCATTGCCTCACGACTATGAACCTGGCGGTTCTGCTTCGTCTAATCTTGGGCTTTGATTGAAGGGCGTATTTGTCATGTCTTTTTTCCCGTCGTGTCCTTGTCACGTGTTTATGTCCCTCTGTGTCATCCCACGCATGTTATTTTGTTCCTCACCACGTGTTGTTAGTTTTCTTGCATATGTTGTTAGTCATTTTTCTATATCTCGTGTGTTGTCCCAACCGTGTGGTCATCCCTCATGTTCTTGTCCCAACCGTGTGTTGTCCCACTGCATTGTTGTCTTGTCCCCCACTTTCATCTTGCATACGTGTGGCTTGTTCATGCCATTGCATATGTGCTTGTTCATCTTGTTATGTTGTTTTCCATTTGTTTGATCGTTATGTTATGTTGTGTTGTCGGTCGTTCAGTTGAGCGTTATGTTATCGTCGTTATGTTCATGCTTGTTTATCATGTTCATTCATATTATTGTTGTCTTATTTGAAAATCTACAAAAATCAAAAAAAATCTGGAAAATTCAAAAAAATGCCGCTTCGCTTGGCAAGTAAGTCAGGTATGGCTCTCTATCCCTTCTTATTGTTGCATTACTATATGATATATACACTATTATAGCCTCTCAAGGACAGACTGGTTGGCCGTGTGTTCTGGGATCTGATGTTCCCCTTTAACAAAAATGATGATGATCTAAGAGTATACAGTTAATCGTTGGATAGGCCACTCGGTTGAGTCGGGTGGGGGACGACGGACTCTGTCTCGCATGCCGTGGTTGCAAGAAGACTCTTGACCCCGTCCTTGCTTGGTCTAGTAATAATATCCTTGAGTACTTTCTATTTTATCTTTCTTTACATTCATTTTGATGATTTCTTTATTTTAGCCCAGCATGCATCATGTCATTTTTTAAGCATTCACGTCTCGTGATCCGTTCAAGGTTTCTCCTCAGTAATGGTTAATTGCATCTCAGTTTTCTTGGATAAGAGATTCTTCATTCCGCTCCGAATTTGAACGATTTCTTTGATCTTCCCGCTTGGTCTGGTTGGCCAGCGTGATTCCTGTCTAGATTTTATCTCAGTCTTATCTCTACTTTTCCATCTCCTATGATGTGTTTCCTGCCGACCCACTCATTATCCGTGGATTGTGTCCCCGATGAGGTTGGTCGTGTTTCCTTTACTCCCTTAGTTAGTTCTCCAGACATGTCTCATCCTTGTCAATCATTCCTTGTGATTAGTT
The DNA here is from genome assembly GCA_022559845.1 of Amorphophallus konjac. NCBI lineage: Eukaryota > Viridiplantae > Streptophyta > Magnoliopsida > Alismatales > Araceae > Amorphophallus > Amorphophallus konjac. Next base: position 4,378,985 of record CM040117.1, on the reverse strand, counting down.
CGGCATTTTCGAGATAATTTCTGTCGCTTGTTGGTTGTGACGGGTGTCTTTTTGCCTTGATGCCCCCTTATCAGTTCTCTCCGCTTCATCTTCGCTTCATCTCCATTTCACGTCGCTATCGCTTTCGCTTCATCTCCTTTCCATTTCATCTCCGCACCGCTTTCGCTCGTTCCCTTACAAAGCAGACATCAAGGTGGGACATCTGTTGACACCCATTTTTAGCCCACAAGTTGTGTCATTTCTCTTATTCATCATTTTTGATGTCCCGAAGTAGCCATTATTTTGGGGCCTTCCTTGGATGGATTTCGAGCCCATTTTTACTATTCCCTATCCTTTGAGTCTTGGAGATCATGATTTTGTAGAGCCCTGGAGCTTATCTTATCAACTTCTGACTTCCAAGTCAGCTTACGGCCCATTTAGGCCGGCTTCCTTCAAGCATTCGGCTCTCTTTTATTGCGCAGTCTTGAAGAGAGTCATTTTTCATCCTTTTTCATTCCTCTATTCAAAGAGTTGTCTTCACCAAAGTTGTTCTTCTTTTAAAGATCTACAACTTCTTCTTCTACGCCATTGGCCGGTTCTCCACCGATTTCATGTTTTTTGCATTTTTCTGGAGTTTTGTGTTGTTCACCAGCTTCCCAGAATTTTCTCTCTGTTCTAGCCCCATTATCTCCCTCTTCTGATCATTATCGCAACTTACTTTCTTCACGATAGTTGTTCCTCTCCCAGTTATATACAATTTCTTCTTCTATTACTTTGGCTAGTTTTGCCCCGTTTGAGAGATACGCTTTAATTTCCAAAGTCACGCGTAGTCTGCCCAGAATCTTCCTCCATCGGTGTGAAGGTCTATTATTAGACCGTCACAGCCCATGTAGTGGTATATTATTAGACCGTCAAAGCATGTGTGACGGTCCTATGATAGACCGTCATAGCCAAACTTGTCCGAAATCACCCCGTTCGACCCCTAGAGCGTGGCAGTCCCACCCTAGGCCGCTAGAGCCTCTGATGGTCTTACGATAGACCGCTACGCAAACCGAGAGTCCAATTTATGCTGGACTCTGCACCGTTTCTGTGCGCCATGACCCTCTTGCAGAGCCCATAACTTCTTGAATTCTACTCCGAATTGAGTGACGTTTGTTCCTATGACTTCTCCTTGGTATTATCTTGAATTCGGTCTAAAGAACTCCAAATTTCATTGGCTATCTTGCTCATAATTATGGACGAAAGTTGGGGATTTAGGTGTCCTGCTATAACACAAACTCTACTTTTGGGGCGACGGGGCCTCCTTCTAGAAGCCATATCTTTCAGATCCTTCCTCCGAATTGAGTTCCACTTGTTCCTACCTCTTATCCTTTGTATTATCTCGAGATTGATCCATAGATCTCGAGATTTGGTGGACTCTATCTCTTAAACTCATGGAGGAAAGTTGAGGATTTGGGCAGTTTTCTATATAAAGGGCCCTGTGCGAACTTCACGACGGGGGGGCTCTTTCTTGCTTCGAGGCGAAGCCATGCTGCACCGCCGACTCAATCCTTCGACCCTGGCTTGAAAAAGGAAGTATTGGCTTTTCATTCCATCCTTCTGGGCTTGATTTCATGGTCTATATTCTTAGTTCTCCTCTCCTCAAAATCATACATCATCACAAAACACTGCACTTTCTGCTACATATGCATTTTTTCGCATTTTGCATCATCGTTTTCTCTCTATTCTCTCAATCAAATCTTGTGATTTCAAATCCTATGCATGCACAACATACCCACCTATTATTTCCACCATTCCACAAGGGTTAAAAACATCCCCCCGGTGTGTTCGCCCTCAATTTCTACCCCTATTTTATCACTCCGGCATTGATACTACACATGCATGTTCTAATGGATTTTTTATCCTTGTTTTGACTTTATTTTGCAGAAGAGCATGAACACAACGTGAGGCCTTATGCATCTAGCCGGCTGGAAGGAGAAGAGGTTTGATTCAACAAGTTCCCTGTGTCTCGTTCTTAAGCGCGATCAATTCTTCATATTTCCAAGGTTCACGGCGCCCTTTCCTTTATCTCTTCCTCCCTTTGGCATTGTTGCAACTTTGGTGGCGATCACGATACGTTTCCATGTCTATTTATCCCCCCCCCATTATTCATACTTTCATGCCGGTTCATGCTTGTTCATGTGCATACACACATAGTTAGTTTAAAGGGGCGGGATAGAACATAATAAACAATCTACAACGTGTATCCAGTTTACTCAGTGAGATCAAGCATTGCTCTACCTTTCATTTTCATTTCAAATTTTTCAACAATGATAGGTGGGTAGATTTTTCCTCAACTGCCTCTTCAACATACATGCAGCAAGTTTAATATCTCTAGAGTGTTGAAAGGAAATTCCTATATCCTTATGTTTAACACTCATTTTCATATTTAGTGCATGAAGTGTATGAATTTGATTCAACATATATACCAAAAATATCACGAACGCATAACAGTGCAACTCCCCCTAAAAAGATGCATTTATCAAGTATTTACTCCCCCTAAGTGTGTGACATGAAACACACCAATGATGACTCAAACGTAACATTATTTAGCAAGAAGGCATAAGGTCCTAGAAATTTCAAGGACGTGGGTAAATAGCATATAGTAGCATGCAAGCACACAATGGGAATAGATGCAATATGCAGTGCAAAATGAAAGAGTATGCAATTCTTGTTGGTTCCAGAGATATGATATCAATGTGATACCACTTGTTGGTTCCGAAGACATGATACCATTGTTGGAAGAATTCACTTTAGCATTTATGCAACATGAACAGTGTTCAAACTGATGCATTCCAAAATATGCATTGTAGACATGATATGCAATTATGCTATGCAAATATGCAACGTGATGCAAGATTTTAGATTTTTATTTAAATGTCCTAAATACAATGTAAAATGCAAGATATAACATGGGTGCAAAATGTAATTTTTTTTTTGGATTTTCATTTTAATGAACTAAATGCACCTAATGCATGAATTCTAATGCAATGCAACTTATAACAAGATACAAAAGCAATGAGAATGCAATGCAAGATGCACGAGTTTGATTTTCAGAAAATCATGATGAATAGCACAAGAGAGCATTCACATTCAAATGATGAACAAATGAGTATTTTCCATGACATGGCCTTGTGAAGTAGGGTGCATAATATGATCAAAATCAAGCAATGCAACCCAATTTTCAGAAGTTATTCAATCATAGATTTTCAATTAAAATAGCTCAGCTCAAGAATTCATTCACAAAGCAACCATGTGATTTCTCCAAGTTCTGGTATGAGACGGAGAACTTAGGTCCGAAGACCACCTCACGCGTAGTAAGAGTTTTCAGGTGGACGTAATCCACCCTTCCACTACACACCATTTGAGATAACAGAACCACAGTTAATCTCAAATATGTTCAAGCAATTCAGATTGAAAAATATTCAATAGTCAACAAAATCTTCAAGATTTTCAATTCCATTCAACCATTTGCCAAATTCATCACCGCAAGCTAGGGAAATGACAAATCAAGTTTTTGAATCAATACCTGAATTTAGCAGGTATCACTATATGCCTTCAAGCACAATAGCTTAGCAATAGCCTTAAAAGAGGCTAGCATTCCATTGTTAGTCCCACAAATCACATAACAATGTCATGTTCAATTTAGATGCAGCAAAAGGCATGAGATGCATTTTCACAGGGATGAGTTCAATTTTCAATTCCACATCAAAAACTAACTCCCCTTTTCTATGTGCATAGATTTCACATTTGACATTTTCTGAAATCATGTAACCTATAACCTAAATGAACAAGTGACTCATGGTACGAGGCGGAGGCATATTCTCACGCATGGTGATAGATTTCAGACAGGAATGACCTGCCCTTCCTCAAGTCACCATTTAATATACCATGTAGTCATGCAACTGATGATCAAAAAGATGCAATGCAAACTCATAAGAAAAACATATTTTCTTGATTTTTATGAATGGAAATTCAAATAAAATAAATTTCAAATTTTTAGAAATTTATTTTCAAAATGTGTTCCTTGAGCAACCATTATTTTTCAAGCTTTCCACTTGGCCTCAAGGCAATCCTGCAAAAAAAATCTCATTCAACAATTTTGGGTACCCAAACCGTTTTGGGTCCCGGATGGTTAGTTGCACCTCTAGTGGGTGCCTCCCACAATCTCTGGGAGGGCATATCATCAAAATTCATGAAATCACAATCATGCATAGTATGCCCAAGCATTCCACAATAATGACAAAAGGTGTTTCTCCTTTTGGAAGCAAATTCATTTTTCTTAACATGATAAGCATGGAAATTTCTCTTCTTCATAGCATGAGTGTCATCATTCTTCTTTTAAAAGCAAGAGTTCATTGTGTGACCATAATTTCCACAATGATAGCAATGCAATGGAGCAAATCCTTCAAATGGACTTCTTGCATAAGCTTTAGAATTTTCATTTTTCATGCTAAAATAATTTTCTACCTCATGTCCAAACTTTCCACAATAGAAGCAATGAACTTTGCTTTTGTTGAAAACATGGTTTCTAGCATAAGCATGCGGCTTTTCAAAAGTTCTTTTTGAGTTCAAAAATTTTCTTGACTTTTTGAACCCGTTGATTTTCGTACATGCTCTCAATTCATCAGTTTTCATAACAAAACAATCATGCATAATATGACCAATTTTACCATAATAAAAATATGAAATTTTCTTTGTGGATTCATGTGTGTATATAGCAGGATTGTGCTTCCTAGCATGGACATTCGTGCAAGCAGAATTGATCTTTAGATTTGTGTTTTGGTTCAATTTCTACTTAACATCACATTTCTAGATATTACTTTTAGCATGGTGATAGATTTCAGACAGGAATGACCCGCCCTTCCTCAAGTCACCATTTAATATACCATGTAGTCATGCAACTGATGGTCAAAAAGATGCAATGCAAACTCTTAAGAAAAACATATTTTCTTGATTTTTATGAATGGAAATTCAAATAAAATAAATTTCAAATTTTTAAAAATTTATTTTCAAAACTTGTTCCTTGAGCAACCATTATTTTTCAAGCTTTCCACTTGACCTCAAGGCAATCCTGCAAAAAAAATCTCATTCAACAATTTTGGGTACCCAAACCGTTTTGGGTCCCGGATGGTTAGTTGCACCTCTAGTGGGTGCCTCCCACAATCTCTGGGCAAGCATATCATCAAAATTCATCAAATCACAATCATGCATAGTATGCCCAAGCATTCCACAATAATGACAAAAAATATTTCTCCTTTTGAAAGTAAATTCATTTTTCTTAACATGATAGGCATGGAAATTTCTCTTCTTCATAGCATGTGTGTCATCATTCATCTTTCGAAAGCAAGAGTTCATTGTGTGACCATAATTTTCACAATGATAGCAATGCAATGGAGCAAATCCTTCAAATGGTCTTCTTGCATGAGCTTTAGAATGTTCATTTTTCATGCTAAAATAATTTTTTACCTCATGTCTGAACTTTTCATAATACAAGCAATGAACTTTACTTTTGTTGACAACATGGTTTCTAGCATAAGCATGAGGCTTTTCAAACGTTCTTTTTGAGTTCAAAAATTTTCGTGACTTTTTGAACCCGTTGATTTTCTTGCATGCTCTCAATTCATCAGTTTTCATAACAAAACAATCATGCATCATATGACCAATTTTACCACAATAAAAATATAAAATTTTCTTTGTGGATTCATGTGTGTATGTAGCATGATTGTGTTTCCTAGCATGAACATTCGTGCAAGCAGAATTGATTTTCATATTTGTGTTTTGGTTCAATTTCTGCTTAACGTCATATTTCTGGATATTACTTTTAGCATGCTGAACATGTTCAGCATTTGAACTACTATAGGAGCAATAAGCATGCACAAAAGATGTTTGAGTTTTTAGACCGGAGGCTTTCTTTTTAGTGGGTTCATACCCAAGTCCTTCTCTTTCAAAATTCACCTTGGTCCCCAAGATTTTATCCATGTTATCTTTTCCTTTTACAAATTTTGACAGAGATGCCTTCAAATCAATGATTTCATTTTCAAGGGATGTAATGTGCAACTCATAGCTAGCAATTTTATGTTCACTGCAAACAACACATTCATTCAGCACTCTATTTATACTTTTATAACTTTCAAGTTCTTGTTCTAGCACATGTAACTTTTCACATTCATCAACAACAAAACTTTTTCCTTTTTCAAGTGCAGGTAATTTTTCAGACATTGTTGTATTCAAATGTTTCAGCTTTTTATTTTGTTCTTTCATTGATGCAATGGTTTCTTTATGTCTTTGGATATCAATCAAGAAGCATTCATTTTCAGATTTGAGTTCCAAGCATCTATCACATGAAGAATTTTCAAGATTTTGTATACTGCCTTCAAGCAATGATATCTGAATCAACATTGCACTATTTTCCTTTTGAAGTTTTTCATTTTCTTCTTTGATACACGAAATGATTTCTTCATACTTTTCAATATCAACCAAGAGGAATTCATTTTTACTTCTTAAGCATGCAATGGTTTCTTTGTCACAATTTACATCATGCTTTAGAAGTTCACTCAATTTTTCAAGTTCAGAACATTTAACACAAGAAGTATTTTCAAGGAGGGCATGTTCAGATTTCTTTTTAAGCTTTTGGTTTTTAGATTTAATCTTCTTGTATTTTTCAAGCAATCCATCATACAAATCAATAAGCTCTTCAAAAGAAATTTCCTCACCTCCCGAGTCTAGCTCGGAGCTTTCCTTACTTGTTATATCGTGCTTGTCGGCCATCAAGCACTCGCCATCCTTTGTCGCTTCATAGTCCTTGACCAAGCATTTCAATATCTCTCTGGCCGTCTTGCATGATGAAACGAGTGAAAATTTGTGAAGATCAATTGAACTTCTAAAAACATGCAAAAGCTTAGCATTAGCTTTATATCACTTCACATGTTCCTAAGTCCACTTAGACTCATCACTAGGCATCCCATATGAATCATGCTCAACTAAATCTCAGAGGTTGGGATCAATGGATTTAACATGACGATTTATATGCCTAAGCCATTCATTGAAATTTCAACCATTAAAACACGGAAGGGAAGACAACACACTTTCAGTCATGATGCTAATCAAATCAAACACGCCTACAAAGATCACTCTGAAGATCGTTAGATCTTGAAATAACAGAGCCTCGCTCTGATACCACTTATTGGTCCCAGGATAGGCGAGCGGACAAGAAGGGGGGTTGAATTGTCCCCGACACTAGATGGCAAATTAAAATAACTACGCAGTAGAACTAACAACTTTTAACTAGATTGAGGAATTAACTAAACAAGATAAACTGGTTCTCTCAATCTCGTCGCACTCACTCGAACATACAAGCAAATAGAACGATTAAGCACATATCCATAGATGCAAACCACAAGACACAAGATTTTCAAGGTGGTTCGGGACCACGACGGGCTGCCTACGTTCACCCCTCACCAAACTCGGTGAAGCTTCACTCGGGGATAAATCCCCAAAACGGAGACGATGCTCCAAACACACACAACACGACGCCCCCCCCCCCCACACACACACACACACGGAGACTCGTCTCCAATACGATCCGATGATCGGATCACAACACACACACACATACACACACACACACACACACACACACACACACACGCTACAACAAACGTAGCACAATAACCACACGACCGCACGCAAGCGATCAAACACGACCGTATACACAAACGGTCACACACACACGTATATCTCTAATGTTCAGAAGATAAACACAAATGTTCAAATCATGCTAAACCCAAGATATAGAGCATGAAACACATCCCAAAGACCAAACAAAAGATATAGAGATGATCCCCCTTTGTCTTCAATGGCCGGAAGACAATGTTCTTTGATGCTCGGGTCGGAGGGAAGCCGGATGCTGCCGATATGAACGTCACCGCGATCCTCTCTTCGATCCGCTCCACTTTATCTTCTATCACGATCATAAAAGTCTCCTGGATGTAGATGATATCCTCATATTTCTTCAGCTCCACTCCTTTCTTCCCTTTCCTTCTTCCTTGACCTACAATATAGAAAACATTAGCTCACTTAGGTTTTCAAACTCCCAAATTCGTAACTCCTATATAGGCCAACAATAGAAGCATGAAAAGACCTATAAACCCTTCACCAAACCCATAGAAAACCCCCTAAACATATGTATATTAACCCTAGGGCCAAATGGGTAAGGTTGGAGCACAAATGAATTGGGTTTAGTGGGTTTTCGGATGCATTTTGTGAAGCCCGATTTCGTAGCAGAGAATTTCCGATCGACCGGATTCATTGGGGCGGTCGACCGGGCCAATCACCCATTCTGTTTAGGGGTAGCAGAGAAAAATTGGTCGACCGGTTACACTGGGCCGGTCGACCGGACAGAACTGGGTTCTGTATGGATTTAACCGGTCGACCAGTTCAGTGGGGCGGTCGACCGATTCTGGTTCTGCACAAGACAAACCAGAAAAAATTTGCCAGATCCGGTTGACCAATTTAGTGGGGCGGCCGACCGGTTTTGGTTCTGCACAAGACAGACCAGAACAATTTGGGAGATTCGGTCGATCGATTTAGTGGGGCGGTCGACCGGTTATGGTTCTGCACAAGACAGACAAGAACAATTTGAGAGATTCAAGGGGTTAATTCCAAGGGTTTAAAAGCAAGATGTATATACATAATATCCCAATGTAAAAACAAGTACTAACAACTTCCATCAAGATCAAAAACTCTAAATGGAAACTTACCATTTTCTCCCAAAAACATACATATGCAAAGTGTCGAATTCTCACCATGAATCTTGATACCTTTGCATATGGATTGGCATTCCATTTTAAACCTGCATAACAAGATAAATGAAGTTAGAACAATGCAAGTTCAATCACTTTGAAGCCAAGATTCCTATTAATAGGCTTAATCACATTCAAGCTCAAAAGCCTCATATAGAAATTACATGACAAGCCCATTCACAGTAGAAGTCGACTCTTGCTTCATAAGAGGTCGACTCTAGCCAAGGTTGAAGAACATGAGATGTATACGTGAAGGTCCATTTGGACAAGGATCATTCAAGTAATTATGAGATTCATTCAAACCAACATTTTGCTCACCAAAAATAAGATCAATCGTCTAAGTTCTTAACTCACATGAATACTCAACATGATGCCAAAATGAAAATAATGTTTGTTTCAGTTAAACATGTTTTCATTAATTAGAGACCCTTCATGAAAAGTCCATGTTCAATAAGCATAAAAGCACTTTGGAAAACATGGCAACCACAACCTAATAAGAAGATCATATAGCCATGACATTTTTGCACTTCGAATGAACATGATAAACCTAATTCACATGAGTGGTATACAAAAACTTAAACAAGTATGAACCTTGAAAGATCAAACACACATGAGGCAAAGTATAATCAAGGTTTGTATTGAAACCACAAACCAATCTCAATCATATAAAACCCCTCATGAGTAAGCATGAAAACCTTATCAAAGGATGCGTAACACACCTCACATCAAGAACTTTAGCAATGAATTAAAACAAGGTGTGTATTCCAATAAGCCATCTTCTACCAAGCTTCAAACTAATGCAAGCACAACAACTTATGCAAGCATGCATGGAGTTATTCCACATACACACACAATATTTTGTTATCATCAAAACTAAAATCAAGAGGGAGCACAACGAACCCAACACAACAATCTCCCCATTTTTGATGATGACAAAATATTGTGGCATCAATCACAATCCAAACTTTTCTCCGCCTCTGGCATTATCAAAAAGTGGGGATGAAAGTAATGAAGTTCAAATTTCAGAAAGGTAGATACATGAATCAATAAGAGCACATAGAAAGATGGTTCACGGAATGTCTTTGACATATCAAATGATTTTTCTTTGATTTTCAGGTTTTTACTTCTCTTATGAAATGCATGAAGCAAAAGGTCTGCAAATGATGTCATATGAGATGCATATGATGCAACCAAGCAAGTATATATATATACATGCAGCATATCTCCTCCTTACTTATTTAAGAAGGGAATAGGTATATGAAAAGTGAATGAGAGTCATGACAACCGGAATATTCATATATAGCACCTAGGAGGTTGTGCAATCACATATAAGAGAATCATGCAGAAGTCAATGCAGTCAATCAATTTTCTGAATACATATTAAATCAAATTTTCAAATGTGTAAGTGAATAACATGAAAATCGACTATAGCAATATGGATATTCAAATTTTCAAATCAACACAATGAGAGATTACACAGACTGCATCTCAATTTATGAGAACAGCGTGTTGGAGCTACGCTCTACCTCAATAATTTTTCACTACAGAATTTTTCATTGATAGACATCATTTTTCTAAGAGTGATCATGTTCAAATAATTTCTTTTTACACGAGGAGACACATGGAGCTCATGCTAGAATCCCCGATTACTCAAAATATTGAACCATTTTACTTCATTCTGAACATAGGTACTTTAGTCAACACTTTTCAGAAATGAACCACATCACGTCTCAGGTGACGTGTATCGAGTTTACTTAGTGAGACCAAGCATTGCTCTGTCTTTCATTTTCATTTCAAATTTTTCAACAAGGATAGGTAGGCAGCTTTTTCCTCAATTGCCTCTTCAACATACATGCAGCAAGTTTAATATCTCTAAAGTGTTGAAAGGAAATTCCTATATCCTTATGTTTAACACTCATTTTCACATTTAGTGCATGAAGTGTATGAATTTGATTCAATATATACACCGAAAATATCATGAACGCATAATAGTGCAACTCCCCCTAAAAAGATGCACTTATCAAGTATTTACTCCCCCTAAGTGTGTGACATGAAACACACCAATGATGACTCAAATGCAACATTATTTAGCAAGAATGCATAAGGTCCTAGAAATTTCAAGGATGGGGGTAAATAGCATATAGTAGCAAGCAAGATCACAATGGGAATAGATGCAATATGCAGTGCAAAATGAAAGAGTATGCAATTCTTGTTGGTTCCAGAGATATGATATCAATGTGATACCACTTGTTGGTTCCGAAGACATGATACCATTGTTGGAAGAATTCACTTTAGCATTTATGCAACATGAACAATGTTCAAACTGATGCATTCCAAAATATGCATTGTAGACATGATATGCATATATGCTATGCAAATATGCAACGTGATGCAAGATTTCAGATTTTCATTTAAATGTCCTAAATACAATGCAAAATGCAAGATATAACATGGGTGCAAAATGTAAATTTTTTTTGGATTTTTATTTTAATGAACTAAATGCACCGAATGCATGAATTCTAATGCAATGCAACCTATAACAAGATGCAAAAGCAATGAGAATGCAATGTAAGATGCACGAGTTTGATTTTTAGAAAATCATGATGAATAGCACAAGAGAGCATTCACATTCAAATGATGAACAAATGAGCATTTTCCATGACATGGCCTTGTAAAACTAGGGTGCATAATATGATTAAAATCAAGTAATGCAACCCAATTTTCAGAAGTTGTTCAAACATAGATTTTCAATTAAAATAGCTCAGCTCAAGAATTCATTCACAAAGCAACCATTTGATTTCTCCAAGTTCTAGTATGAGACGGAGAACTAGGTCCGAAGACCACCTCACGCGTAGTGAGAGTTTTCAGGTGGACGTAATCCACCCTTCCACTACACACCATTTGAGATACCAGAAACACAGTTAATCTCAAGTATGTTCAAGCAATTCAGATTGAAAAATATTCAATAGTCAACAAAATCTTCAAAGTTTTCAATTCCATTCAACCATTGACCAAATTCATCACAAGAGGCTAGAGAAATGACAAATCAAGTTTTAGAATCAATACCTGAGTTCAGTAGGCATCACCATATGCCTTCAAGCATGCTAGCTTAGCAATAGCCTTAAAAGAGGCTAGCATTCCATTGTTAGTCCCACAAATCACATAATAATGTCATGATCAATTCAGATGTAGTAAAAGGCATGAGATGCATTTTCACAGGGATGAGTTCAATTTTTAATTCCACATCAAAAACTAACTCCCCTTTTCTATGTGCACAGATTTCACATTTGACATTTTCTGAAAATCATGCAACCTATGAACTATATGAACATGTGACTCATGGTAAGAGGCGGAGGCACATTCTCACGCATGGTGATAGATTTCAGACAGGAATGACATACCCTTCCTCAAGTCACCATTTAATATACCATGTAGTCATGCAAGTGATAATCAGAAGATGCAATGCAAACTCATAAGAAAAATAGATTTTCTTGATTTTCATGAATGAAATTCAAATAAAACAAATTTCAAATTTTAGAAATTTATTTTCAAAACCTGTGCCTTGAGCAACCATTATTTTCCAAGCCTTCCACTTGGCCTCAAGGCAATCCTGCAAAAAAGTTCTCATTCAACAGTTTTGGGTACCCAAACCTTTTTGGGTCCCGGATGGTTAGTTGCACCTCTAGTGGGTGCCTTCCACAATCTCTGGCAAGCATATCATCAAAATTCATCAAATCACAATCATGCATAGTATGCCCAAGCATTCCACAATAATGACAAAAAGTGTTTCTCTTTTGGAAGCAATTCATTTTTCTTAACATGATAGGCATGGAAATTTCTCTTCTTCATAGCATGAGTGTCATCATTCTTCTTTTGAAAGTAAGAATTCATTGTGTGACCATATTTCCCACAACAATAGCAATGCAATGGAGCAAATCCTTCGAATGGTCTTCTTGCATGAACTTTAGAATTTTTATTTTTCATGCTAAAATAATTTTTCATCTCATGTCGAACTTTCCACAATAGAAGCAATGAACTTTGCTTTTGTTGACAACATGATTTCTAGCATGAGCATGAGACTTTTCAAAAGTTCTTTTTGAGTTCAAAAATTTTCTTGACTTTTTGAACCCGTTCATTTTCTCGCATGCTCTCAATTCATCAGTTTTCATAACAAAACAATCATGCATCATATGACCAATTTTACCACAATAAAAATATGAAATTTCTTTGTGGATTCATGTGTGTATGTAGCATGATTGTGCTTCCTAGCATGAACATTCGTGCAAGCAGAATTGATTTTCAGATTTGAGTTTTGGTTCAATTTCTGCTTAACATCACATTTCTGGATATTACTTTTAGCATGCTGAACATGTTGAGCATTTGAAGTACCAAGGAGCAAGAAGCATGCACAAAAGATGTTTGAGTTTTTAGACCAAAGGCTTTCTTTTTGGTGGGTTCATACCCAAGTCCTTTTCTTTGAATATTCACCTTGGTCCCCAAGATTTTATCCAGGTTATCTTTCCTTTCATAAATTTTGACAATGATGCATTCAACTCAGCAATTTCATATTCAAGAGATGAAACATGTAGTTCATAACTAACTATCTCATCTTCACAGGAAGTAATTCTTTCATTCAACATGACATTCACAGATTTGTGACTTTCTATTTCCTGTGCTAACTTAAGCAGTTTTTCAGTTTCATCAACACTCACAGATTTCCTTTTTCAAAGCCAAGCAACTTTTCAGATATAGTAGAATTCAAATGTTTCAATTTTTCATTTTCTTCTTTCATAGATGCAATGGTTTCTTCATGTTTTTGAATATCAATCAAGAGTGATTCATTTTCAGATTTGAGTTCCAAGCATCTATCACATGAAGAATTTTCAAGATTTTGTATGCTGCCTTCAAGTAATGATATCTGAATCAACATTGCACTATTTTCCTTTCGGAGTTTTTCATTTTCTTCTTCGATACATGAAATGGTTTCTTCATGCTTTTCAATGTCAACCAAGAGGAATTCATTTTTACTTCTTAAGCATGCAATGGTTTCTTTGTCACAATTTACATCATGCTTTAGAAGTTCACTCAATTTTTCAAGTTCAGAACATTTAACACAAGAAGTATTTTCAAGGAGGGCATGTTCAGATTTCTTTTTAAGCTTTTGGTTTTTAGATTTAATCTTCTTGTATTTTTCAAGCAATCCATCATACAAATCCATAAACTCTTCAAAAGAAACTTCCTCACCTCCCGAGTCTAGCTCGGAGCTTTCCTTGCTTGTTGTATCGTGCTTGTCGGCCATCAAGCACTCGCCATCCTTTGTCGCTTCATAGTCCTTGACCAAGCATTTCAATATCTCTCTGGCCGTCCTGCATGATGAAACGAGTGGAAATTTGTGAAGATCAATTGAACTTCTAAAAATATGCAAAAGCTTAGCATTAGCTTTATATCTCTTCACATGTTCTACAGTCCACTTAGACTCATCACTAGGCATCCCATATGAATCATGCTCAACTAAATCCCAGAGTTTGGGATCAATGGATTTAACATGACGATTTATATGCCTAAGCCATTCATTGAAATTTGAACCATTAAAACACGGAAGGGAAGACAACACACTTTCAGTCATGATGCTAATCAAATCAAACACGCCTACAAAGATCACTCTGAAGATCGTTAGATCTTGAAATAACAGAGCCTCGCTCTGATACCACTTGTTGGTCCCGGGGTAGGCGAGCGGACAAGAAGGGGGGTTGAATTGTCCCCGACACTAGATGGCAAATTAAAACAACTACGCAGCGGAACTAACAACTTTTAACTAGATTGAGGAATTAACTAAACAAGATAAACGGGGTCTCTCAATCTCGCCGTACTCACTCAAACATACAAGCAAATAGAACGATTAAGCACACATCCACAGATGCAAACCATAGGACACAAGATTTTTAAGGTGGTTTGGGATCACGACGGGCTCCCTACGTTCACCCCTCACCAAACCCAGTGAAACTTCACTCGGGGATAAATCCCCAAAACGGAGACGATGCTCCAACACACATGGGACGACGCCCGCACACACACACACACACACACACACACACACACACGGAGACTCGGTCTCCAACACGATCCGACGACCGGATCACAACACACACACACACACGCTGTAACAAATGTAGCACAATAACCACACGACCGCACGCAAGCGATCAAACACGACCGTATACAGAGACGGTCACACACACGTATATCTCTAATGTTCGGAAGATAAACAAAATTGTTCAAATCATGCTAAACCCAAGATATAGAGCATCAAACACATCCCAAAGAACAAACAAAAGATATAGAGATGATCCCCCTTTGTCTTCAATGGCTGAAAGACGATGTTCTTTGATGCTCGGGTCGAAGGGAAGCCGGATGCTACCGATATGAACGTCACCGCGATCCTCTCTTCGATCCGCTCCACTTTCTCTTCTATCACGATCACAAAAGCCTCCTGGATGTAGATCATATCCTCAGATTTCTTCAGCTCCACTCCTTTCTTCCCTTTCCTTTTTCCTTGACCTACAAGATAGAAAACATTAGCTCACTTAGGTTTTCAATCTCCCAAATTCGCAACTCCTATATAGGCCAACAATAGAAGCATGAAAAGACCTATAAACCCTTCACCAAACCCATAGAAAACCCCCTACACATATATTAACCCTAGGGGGAAATGGGTAAGGTTGGAGCACAAATGGATTGGGTTTAGTGGGTTTTTGGATGTATTTCGTGAAGCCTGATTTCGTAGCAGAGAATTTTCGGTCGACCGGATTCATTGGGGCGGTCGACCGGGCCAATCACCCATTCTGTTCTAGGGTAGCAGAGAAACACCGGTTGGCCGGACTCACTGGCCGGTCGATCGGACAGAACTGGGTTCTGTCATGATTTAACCGGTCGACCGGCTCAGTGGGGCGGTCGACCGGTTCTGGTTCTGCACAAGGTAGACCAGAACAACTTTGACAGATCCGGTAGACTGGTTCATGGGGCGGTCGACCGGAATTTAGTGAATTCCAGATTTTGCAAATTCAGTCCAATGAAATAAAACCAATGATATATAGAAATGGTTAGATGATAAATGACTAACAACCAAGTGTTCCTTGGTATTAAACAATGTAAAAACATATATTAACCACTTCTATCAAAATCAAAAACTCAAAGTGAAGACTTACCATTTTCTCCCAAAAACATACACATGCAAAATGTCAAGTTCTCACCATGAATCTTGATACCTTTGCATATGGATTGACATTCCATTTTAAACCTGCATGATACGATAAATGAAGTTAGAACAATGCAAGTTCAATCACTTTGAAGCCAAGATTCCTATTAATAGGCTTAATCATATTCAAGCTCAAAAGCCTTATATAGAAATTGCATGACAAACCCATTCATAGTAGAAGTCGACTCTTGCTTCATAAGAGGTCGACTCTTGCCAAGGTTGAAGAACATGAGATGTATACATGAAGGTCCATTTGGACAGGATCATTCAAGCAATATGAGAACCATTCAAACCAACATTTTGCTCACCAAAAATAAGATCAATTGTCCAAGTTCTTAACTCACATGAATACTCAACATGATGCTAAAACGCAAACAATGTTTGTTTCAGTTAAACAAATTTTCATCAATTAGAGACCCTTCATGAAAAGTCCATGTTCAATAAGCATAAAAGCACTTTGGAAAACATGGCAACCACAACCTAACATGAAGATCATATAGCCATGACATTTTTGCACTTCGAATGAACATGATAAACCTAATTCACATGAGTGGTATACAAAAGCTTAAACAAGTATGAACCTTGAAAGATCAAACACACATGAGGCCAAGTATAATCAAGGTTTGTATTTGATGGGGGCATCTCTCGCCCTTCACATTTTTCCACAGCTCCGATTGCTTGCCGACATGGTTCCATTGTGTCCGTCACCTTTTTCTGAGTCGAGTCATGTAATTTTCATATTTTTTTGAGTCATATCATTGTAATTTCCCTTTTATTTGAGTCATGTACCTTGGTTAATGAGTCATCTACCTAAGTTATGTGTCATTTGGTTGATTAAAGTTAGTTAATGGGCCCAATTCTTTGGGCTAGGCCCAAGGGTGCCCCCCTTCCCATTAGTTATTTGTCATTAGTACTAAAGTCAGGGATTTATTGTAAATTGTGGGATCCCTATAAATAGGACCCCCATCTCCCGATTTGAAGTTAATGAATGAATGAATATTTGAATTTTCTAGTGTCCAACTTAAATCTTCTTCTTTTGGTGAGAAGCCAATTGAGTGGGTGAGAAGCCCCTATCCCCCCCTCTCTCTACCTCTCTCTAGGAAGTCATTTTCTCTCTCCTCCACTTTCTCTCTCTAAAACCTGCACCCCTTTCTCTCTCCTCACCCCTCCACATCATCCTCCACCTCATCCATCACCCTCCACCTCATCTAGAGACCCTTCACTTCCCTAGGAGCATTAATTACCCCCTCTCCCAACTACCACCAAATCTCCTCCCTCCCTAGAAGAATCTTGGCTCTCCCAACACAATCTCCCTCTCCACAACACAATCCACCCAATTCCCCACACAATCCTGCAGCTCCCATGGGACATTTGAATATTTTCCATCCACTCTCTCCTCCCCCATGCCCTAGACTCCCCAAGGGAGAGAGATCTCCCTCTCCCTTTCCCTCCCAACACCAAATTCGCAGCTCTCCCTCCCACCACCTGTTAGACCCCCTTCCAGCCCCCATTCTCCCCCTTCCTCACCTTGGTTTGCCCCCTCCCAGACACCCTCATAGCCTGGGGTCACCCCCACACCCATTCACCCCATTTCCCCTCTCATCTACCCCATTTCTCAACTATCATCTTCAACCAGCCAGTTCACAGCTCAGAATCAGCAGGGGAGCAGCAGTTTCTAGAGGCGACCCCAACTTCATCCTGGCATCCCTGGAGGCCCAAGTGGTGCCGTCAGAAGCATCTACCTGTCTTCTTCGCAACAGCGGTGGTCTCATCCCAACTTGAGCTCGTGGCTGCCCGGGGGAGCCGATCTCCCCACACTGCGCGTCTTCCTCTAGACTGGCAACCTGAAACCGCTTGCAGAGCCTCCCACAGCGATCCCCTTGAAGATCTAGAAGCAGCGCTTGACTGAGATCTTTTACGACGAGTCTAATTCCAGGAACAAGAACCGGGACCCCGTTCGGCATCCAAAGCCAAGGTTTCTCATTTTTCTCCCCCAAGTGCGCCGTTCTGTCCCCTCTGGGACCGAACAGACACCCTTTCATTGTTTGAGATCTACCTCTCTACTTCGACCTCCTCTGGCGCCGCCAGGGGTCTCCATTCGAAGAGGGCTCGACAACGAATCCAGCAACTCCGGCCCCACCTGAATTAGAGCTCAGAAGCACCCGTGGTGACCTTCTCTTCCTGCTGAAGTGGTACCGTAGCAGTCAGATTCAGAGAACAGAGGCCCTGCTCACGACCCTGCTCCGTCCAACGCCGGCAACTAAAAATTCTCCCAGAAATCTGACATTTTCCTGGGCCAACCCAGGAGGTTTTGCCGCTGGTTTCATAGCAAACAGAGTCCGGGAGTGGCCGCAGCGGTGCCGACATCGACTGCCTATCCCCTGTTCCAGAGAGCGGACAGAACCAGCAACCGCCTTCCAATTAGTTTCTAGCTCGACTTTTCCCCTCCCTACGTGGAGGTACATTTTGGTTGTAATTCTACTCCCCCCACACCTAGTCCAACCCCCTTGCAAGGGGCGTAGTGCATGTATTAGCAGGTCGCCATCCGAAGCTACATCGACATGGCGTGCGGTGCATGCCCACGCCTCCCCGCTCGTCATCGTCTCCGGCTAGAATCGACGTATTCACACTGATCAGGTGAGCTCCTGCCACCCTCTCTTTGCTGATTTATCTTGCTTCATTAGTATTTCCTCTTAGCTCCGTCGGACGGTGAGAGAGTGCCCGGTCTCAAATTTACATCAATTGAGTGCTACCGCGGGTGAGTTGTGAGAGAGATACTATACCCCACGCCCTTGGCGTGCTGGCCGCCCCTAAGAGTAGGCAACCCAGGGCCCTTAGGGGTTCAATCTTAGGCTAGCCAACCCTCGGAGTAGCGAGGTCCCATCCCGGACCCTCACCACCATCACCGGGTTGCCTACGGGCCCTAGTGTGCGCCAAGCGGGTGAGTCCGCTCGAGTGAGTCCGCCGTCAAAATTGCATGCTTGCAGGTTGTAGGTCCAAGGGCATCACTCGAGTGGCTGCCACTGTCACGCCCCGAGCCTTTATTATAGTGGAAGACTCGCTCGGGGAGCGCGAATAGCCGGCATGGTAAGCCTCTTGCAAGCAAGAACGATCAGAGCGCAATACAATCACACACACAAATGCAATTGCACAATATATATTCAAAACTTCAACTTTATTTCATTACTAACTCAAGTACAACCACTAATTCAATTTCCATCATCTTTCATTCTACTAGACTCAAGAAATAGAAAAATTACATTGACTCAAGCTAGACATTATAGACTTCCTAAGTTTTCGCTCATCTTTAATCACTCTCGGATCCGCTACTTGAATAATCCGAATCCGAACCACTTCCATCTCCTGAAAAAGATCAGAAATAGGTAATGAGCACACTTGCCTAGTAGGTATCTTCGCATCAACATGAATGCACTATTAAAATAATTAACATTTTAGCTCTAGATAAATAAGGCAAAATCTTGCAATGCGATGATCACGCGATTAAACCAAAGTAACAGGACAATCATATAAGATGGAATGAGAACAAGAATGAACTAGCAAGAATAGAACAAGAACATGATATTGGCCTTTCATGAACAAGAATATATCAAGGATGTACTAGAAAGCCACATAATCAACACTTTAGCATCTTATGCTTATGAGCAAGTGCTTCGTGAATTTTTGTGGAATATCAAGCAAGAAAGTCATGTACAAGAATGTCATGTCGTGTCGTGGATCTTCACTTATTTATAAAAATAGTACTCACAGCGCAATGCGACGCCAGTAGCATCATACCCCATGGTTTATAAAATAGTATGTTTCCAACAATCAGCCGAGGGGACTAGCATAGAGCCCTTGAACACAATTAGTGCTCGATCGCATCTTTATGTATAAATTAAGCTACTTCCACGCATGTAACAGTAAAGTATGGCCAAGAATATATTAATTCCAAATAATGAAAATCAATGAATGAACGCTTCAATTTGAATATATGAGATCAAGAATGACTTAGACTATGCTATGCTTATGGAAATAAATCGGCAGCATAACAATACATTCTTTATTTTTCATTCATCATATTTAAGTTTCTTGATCAATATGATAAGTTCTAGATTATCATTAGTCCATCTAGAACCTTAGAAAATCAACCCTTTGGTCAAACCTTGGGTTAACATATACAAGCTGTGTGACGGTCATCCACTGGGCCGTTACATCCTGTGACACTCCAGTAGTGGGCCGTTACAGTGATCCGAGTCCAGAAAGACAAAATAGACCCAGAGAAATGTGACGGTCATGCAATGGGCCGTTACGTGAGCCTGACGGTCCAATGTAAGGCCGTTACATTACTAGAATCAGAAAACAACGATAGTGCATTCTAGTTAATGGGTTTTAATGGTACAACCAACTCGGCGTCCTAGTGGAAATCCCAGGCTCACGGAGAATTACGGAGGCCTTGAAACAAGATTTCCTAGTCCATTGGAAGGAATATCCAATAGAGAGGTCCTCATGTCCAAGAATATGTTCCTATAGTGAAAAATGTGAACTAATGGTCAACATACCGGAGTATGTGCCATGTATATATAGAAATGACTCTATTGATAGAGGAAGAATATATATAGATATATATCGATGTGAAATCATCATAAAAACTCTATCAATACATCATTCAAAATCATGTTTCTAATTACAAAACTATAGAGTTTGGGCTCATGAAATTAACATAACTTAAAGTAACAATAAGATGCCAAAACATGCAATACCTATCATGAATGAGTAATTAACCTTCAAGTCACATAATCAGGTAAAAACTTAATTAACTAAGCTTAATAGTAAGTAACATTGATAAGTCTTATTCTGTCTTGAGTTGACAGTACACAGGAACCTGACGGTCTACCCAAGACGCATCACAGGGAGTGTGACGGTCTATCGAACAGCTGTTACAGAATGTAACGCTCCTGCATAGATGCGCCAGAGCCAACAGAGAAATCAATAGGCAATCTGGGACTGTGACGGTCCATCGTATGGCCGTTACTTGAGTGTGACGGTCCTACTATGGTGCGTTACAGTATCTGCTGATAGACAATGATATGAAACCTAAGAGATCAACTCACATCATGTCTATAAATCAAATATCATGTCTATTCTAGGCATGATAACAAAGTATAGGCTATCTATATGCATGGGTTCTAGTGAATAGACAAGACAACTTCTTTTATTTTTATTTAAGGCTAAGAGATTTATGAAATGCATATAACTAGTAAGACATGAAATTGATGATCTACCATGCATGAAATTCAATCAAATCAGAGGGCTTTTAGTCCTATCAAGATATTTTTGCCGTTCATGAGATGACCTACCTCTTGTCTAGGCTTTAAAACTTCTAATTATGGTATGAACACCGAGCCCTAGTTCCCTTCTTCCTATGACTTTTCAGCAACTTCGTTGGGCTCTAACTCCACGACCTCTTGACCTAAAGATGTGAAATTTGGAGAGGAGTTAGTCTAAAGTATTGTAAACAAATACTTCTGAAGAACTTACCCGAGATTACGACTCCTTACCTTGATTCCACGCGAGGAAAAGTAAGGGTCGCGCAGATCAGAATTAGGTCCTATTTATAGGGTTTTGGCTAGGGTTTGAAGATTAGATTGATTCTAGAGTCCTTAATTTGTTAAAACCTGATCTCTAAGAGTCCTTAGTAATGTTATAACACTTCCCACGTTGATCTCTAGTAGATAAGATCATCAAGTTTCCATCTTTTTATAAGTTCTTCCTCTTACGGAATCTGTAGAGTGTAACGGTCGAATGCAGGCACGTTAGGTGAATGTGACGGTCTTGTGATAGACCATTACAGTCAACGTATAAAGAGTTTCAAATAAATAAAACTCTTTTATTCATTTGTCCATATAATTATCTTAGATAATTAGTGTCTATCCTTAAAATCCGTAAATAAGCTAAATAACCTTCTAGAACATGGGCCAAACTTAATGGTTTTGGGCCTTAAACCTTTTAGATGATGTGCAAATAGGCTTGGTTAATTATTTAACCTAATTGGGCCTTATAATGACTTATTAGTCTCAGAATCCATTTATTAATATATTTAGGCCTTTATAAATTCTAGAAAATTATTTATATAAAATTCTGGGACACTACACCCTCCCCCACTTAGAAGAATTTGGTCCCCAAATTCAAGACATAGATTATGGAGAGTGTACTTACAGTTAAATAATTCTGGAAGTCTTTTTCTCATGGTTGCTTCGGTTTCCCATGTTGCTTCATATGGCCATATTTTCTTCGATTGAATTTTGACCATAGGGATAACCTTATTTCTTAGTTGACGCACTTCCCGTTCCAGAATCTTTATTGGTATTTGTTCGTAGGTCAAGTCCTTCTGAATCTCCAGATTGTCATAAGTGAAAATATGATCTGGATCATATACATACTTCTTCAGCATGGAGACGTGAAATACGTCGTGAACTCATGCTAACTGTGGAGGTAAAGCTAATCTATATGCCACTTCACCGACCCTTTCAAGAATTTCAAACGGGCCAATGAATCTAGGAGTTAACTTTCCTTTAATGCCAAATCTTCGAATCCCATGACCTGGAGAAATCTTCAAATATACATGATCTCCTACCAGAAACTCCAAGTCTCATCTTCGATTGTCAGCATAAGACTTTTGCCTATCTTATGCCATCTTCATTCTTTCCTGGATGAGCTTTATTTTTTTCTGTAGAATCTCTGATAAGGTCAGGGCCTAGAAATTGCCTTTCTCCTATTTCCTTTCAACTTTTCGACCCTCTCTAAGGTCCTCTCGCATAGATATGCCCTCTGAACCATCTCCGCATAAGTGCGGATATTCTGTGTCCCAAGTTGCGGAATGAAACCGGGCTGTAACCCGTCCATAAATCGATTTGCTTTTAATAATTTGGTGCTAATAAGGTGTGGTGCATATGGTGCTAGTCTTGAAAACTGCAGCTCATATTCTACCACCGACATCATCCCTTGACGAAGGGAGACAAACTCCATGGCCTTCCTTTTCTTCACATGCTCGGAGAAATATTTGGAACGGAATAAAGTAAGAAAACCATCCCACGTATGGGGCGCATCGGTCGGAGGTGCCGGAACCGACTTCCACCAAGTACGTGCGTCTTTATTTAATTGGAATGTTGCTCGACAGACCTTCTCCTGATCCGTGCATTGTATAACATCAAATATACGATTCATCTCATCGATCCAATTTTCTGCTTCATCTGGAATGGAAGATCCATAAAAACGCGGGGGATTTAGACTTCAAAAATTACGATGCAAATCGCCAGCCCATGCTCCTGCCCCAGCCTGGGCCATGGTTTGCAATGCCTGAGTAAGGTCGGCAACGGTTTGTTGCATGCCATTCCAGTCTACGCGATGAGCCATAATAGCAATAAGATACCTGAGAGAAATATAACAACTTGTTATTTCTCGTGAGACTGAAAGAATAATCAATCTTAAGGTCAAATTAACTATCTCATCCCGGGCTCTACCCAATTCTCACATGGGTATGGACATTCCTTCCTTGGTTCATAGGTAGGGGTCCTTAAACCTTGGACTTATCCTATGACATGACTCTTTTTCCTAAGCTCTGAGACTTAGGCTCTGATACCAACTTAACTGTCACGCCCTGAGCCTTTATTACAGCGGAAGACTCACTCGGGGAGCGCGAACAGTCGGCATGGTAAGCGTCTTGCAAGCAGGAACGACCAGAGCGCAATACAATCACACACACAAATGCAATTGCACAATATATATTCAAAACTTCAACTTTATTTCATTACTAACTCAAGTACAACCACTAATTCAATTTCCATCATCTTTCATTCTACTAGACTCAAGAAATAAGAAAATTACATTGACTCAAGCTAGACATTATAGACTTCCTAAGTCTTCGCTCATCTTTAATCACTCTCGGATCCGCTACTTGAATAATCCGAATCCGAACCACTTCCATCTCCTAAAAAAGATCAAAAATAGGTAATGAGCACACTTGCCCAGTAGGTATCTTCGCATCAACATGAAGGCACTATTAAAATAATTAACATTTTAGCTCTAGAGAAATAAGGTAAAATCATGCAATGCGATAATCACGCGATTAAACCAAAGTAACAGGACAATCATATAAGATGGAATGAGAACAAGAATGAACTAGCTAGAATAGAACAAGAACATGATATTGGCATTTCATGAACAAGAATATATCGAGGATGTACTAGCAAGCCACATAATCAACACTTTAGCATCTTATGCTTATGAGCAAGTGCTTCGTGAACTTCTGTGGAATATCAAGCAAGAAAGTCATGTACAGGAATGTCATGTCGTGGATCTTCACTTATTTATAGAAATAGTACTCCCAGCGTAATGCGACGCCAGTAGCATCATACCCCATGGTTTATAAAATAGTATGTTTCCGATAATCAGCTGAGGGGACTAGCATAGAGCCCTTGAACACAATCAGTGCTCGATCGCATCTTCAAGTATAAATTAAGCTACTTCCACGCATGTAACAGTAAAGTATGGCCAAGAATATATCAATTCCAAATAATGAAAATCAATGAATGAACGCTTCAATTTGAATATATGAGATCAAGAATGACTTAGACTATGCTATGCTTATGGAAATAAATCGGCAGCATAACAGTGCATTCTTTATTTTTCATTTATCATATTTAAGTTCCTTGATCAATATGATAAGTTCTAGATTATCATTAGTCCATCTAGAACCTTAGAAAATCAACCCTTTGGTCAAACCTTGGGTTAACATATACAAGCTGTGTGACGGTCATCCACTGGGCCGTTACATCTTGTGATGCTCCAGTAGTGGGCCGTTACAGTGATCCGAGTCCAGAAAGATAAAATAGACCCAGAGAAATGTGACGGTCATGCAATGGGCCGTTACGTGAGCCTGACGGTCCAATGT
The DNA here is from genome assembly GCA_022559845.1 of Amorphophallus konjac. NCBI lineage: Eukaryota > Viridiplantae > Streptophyta > Magnoliopsida > Alismatales > Araceae > Amorphophallus > Amorphophallus konjac. Next base: position 4,353,958 of record CM040117.1, on the reverse strand, counting down.
AAGGCCGTTACATTACTAGAATCAGAAAACAACGATAGTGCATTCTAGTTAATGGGTTTTAATGGTACAACCAACTCGGCGTCCTAGTGAGAATCCTAGGCTCGCGGAGAATTACAGAGGCCTTAAAACAAGATTTCCTACTCCATTGGAAGGAATATCCAATAGAGAGGTCCTCATGTCCAAGAATATGTTCCTATAGTGAAAAATGTGAACTAATGGTCAACATACCGGAGTATGTGCCATGTACATATAGAAATGACTCTATTGATAGAGGAAGAATATATATAGATATATATCGATGTGAAATCATCATAAAAACTCTATCAATACATCATTCAAAATCATGTTTCTAATTATAAAACTATAGAGTTTGGGCTCATGAAATTAACATAACTTAAAGTAACAATAAGATGCCAAAACATGCAATACCTATCATGAATGAGTAATTAACCTTCAAGTCACATAATCAGGTAAAAACTTAATTAACTAAGCTTAATAGTAAGTAACATTGATAAGTCTTATTCTGTCTTGAGTTGACAGTACACAGGAACCTGACGGTCTAGCCAAGGCGCATCACAGGGAGTGTGACGGTCTATCGAACAGTCGTTACAGAATGTAACGCTCCTGCATAGATGCGCCAAAGCCAACAGAGAAATCAATAGGCAATCAGGGACTGTGACGGTCCATCGTATGGCCGTTACTTGAGTGTGATGGTCCTACTATGGTGCGTTACAGTATCTGCTGACAGATAATGATATGAAACCTAAGAGATCAACTCACATCATGTCTATAAATCAAATATCATGTCTATTCTAGGCATGATAACAAAGTATAGGCTATCTATATGCATGGGTTCCAGTGAATAGACAAGACAACTTCTTTTATTTTTATTTAAGGCTAAGAGATGTATGAAATGCATAGAACTAGTAAGACATGAAATTGATGATCTACCATGCATGAAATTCAATCAAATCAGAGGGCTTTTAATCCTATCAAGATGTTTTTGCCGTTCATGAGATGACCTACCTCTTGTCTAGGCTTAAAAACTTCTAATTATGGTCTGAACACCGAGCCCTAGTTCCCTTCTTCCTGTGACTTTTCAGCAACTTCCTTGGGCTCTAACTCCACGACCTCTTGACCTAAAGATGTGAAATTTGGAGAGGAGTTATTCTAAAGTATTGTAAACAAACACTTCTAAAGAACTTACCCGAGATTATGACTCCTTACCTTGATTCCACGCGAGCAAAAGTAAGGGTCGCGCAGATCAGAACTAGGTCCTATTTATAGGGTTTTGGCTAGGGTTTAAAGATTAGATCGATTCTAGAGTCCTTAATTTGTTAAAACCTGATCTCTAAGAGTCCTTAGTAATGTTATAACACTTCCCACGTTGATCCCTAGTAGATAAGATCATCAAGTTTCCATCTTTTTATAAGTTCTTCCTCTTACGGAATCTGCAGAGTGTAACAGTCGAATGCAGGCGCGTTAGGTGAATGTGAAGGTCTTGCGATAGACCGTTACAGTCAACGTATATAGAGTTTCAAATAAATAAAACTCTTTTATTCATTTATCCATATAATTATCTTAGATAATTAGTCTCTATCCTTAAAATCCGTAAATAAGCTAAATAATCTTCTAGAACATGGGCCAAACTTAATGGTTTTGGGCCTTAAACCTTTTAGATGATATGCAAATAGGCTTGGTTAATTATTTAACCTAATTGGGCCTTATAATGACTTATTAGTCTCAGAATCCATTTATTAATATATTTAGGCCTTTATAAATTCTAGAAAATTATTTATATAAAATTCTGGGGCACTACAGTCACCCCGAAGGTGGTGTCACATCAATTGGTATCAGAGCAAGTTCTAGACTTGTCTCTACTAAGTCTTGTCCTAGGGCCATTGCATTTATCCCCCAGTTCATCATGGCCATTTCCTACTTAGCCTACTCGCCACCCATGGACTTCATTCTAGATAGGGATATTATCTTTGACGGATCATGTTCTAGTGATTACCTTAGGTGGGAGGCTACCATAGAAAGGTACTTTGAAGAGACTTGGGTATATGGACCCGCAAGAGTCCTCTAGGCCAAGGGACAACTTCGGGGTCAAGCCAAGGAAAAGTGGCGGAGCATAGAGGGCTTAAGGAGGGTTGAAAGATAAGAACCTATTCACTCATGGGAAGCGATGAAGGTAGAACTTAGGAAGATCTAGATCCCCAAATATTCCCACCCCTCTTAGTCAAACACCCTCAGCCCGAGGAGCACTACCACTCTTCCATCCCCACTCGGCCAACTTGAGACCACCCTTAGGCCTCCACCCCCACCACTCCCAACAAATTTCCTCTCAACCATCATCACTACACTTCGCCACCAAATCCTCTCCCTTAAGACCCAAATGATCCAAGCATCCACATCTCTGCCTAACCCCATGAGGGCCCCCACACCCCAACCAAAACCCCCTTCCACAGTCCTCAATATCCAAACCAAATTGGCCCCCACTCCCACCCCTCCACAATCAATCGATCCCAAGGGGAAGAGACCCCTAACCGACCCGATTTCCCCAATGAGGACCACCACTCACCCAACCCTCACCATTCAAACCCAAGTGGACCCCGTGTCCATCCCTTCACCTAGGCCCATGACGGCCACCACCTCCCAACCCACGATCCCTTACCAAACCCATACCCCACAAGCCCCCTTGGTTCCCACCACTACACCTCCATCATCCCCTAAAAGGAATGCCCCCGCCAAATCCAATCAACCCAAACCCCCTCACCCAACCCACCTTCCACTCCCAACCCCAATCCTACCCCAACCTAGGCCTCCACTACTTCCCCTACCAATTCCAATCCAAGTTTCCCTTTACCCTCCACCCCGGGAGCACCACACACCAACCCTCATCACCCCAAAAGACCCTCTCACCTCCTTGGTAGAGGAACTCATACCCGACCCCATAGTGGTGAACACTCCAAAACCACTCCTCACCTTGGAGGAAATCCATGTCCAAGTTGAAGAAGAAACCTCACATGATGGTCTTCACCTTACACCACCCTCTCTAGCTGGGGCCGAGCTCATCTTAGGAGAACCCCTTGTTAGTTGGCTAAAGGAGAGCCCAATTAGAGAGATCACGGCCCATGTTTTCCCTCCTATAGAACAAAACCTTCCCATAGTGCCCTTCTTCTCCTATCACACCACAATCCAAGCATCCTATCAAGTGGAGACCTTAGAGGATCTTCTTAAGGGCTTAGCATGGCAAATTGAGTTCACTAGCATGTTTACCCCTTTGGCCGAACAACCTAAGAGCCTTGGCCTCCTACACCTATTCATTGGGTCTATCACCTCAGTTTGTACCATTGGTTGCTACACTAGTGCCCTCCTTCTATTCCTCCCCACATCCGATAAGCCCGACCTTCTCCTCAATTTGGAGCTTCTTATATCGGGTAGAAATCCAAGCCCTCCCCTAATGGCCGACCCACCCACCAAGAACTTCGGCCCATTTGTTTCATTAGAGGAGGATGACCCACCACCATTTGAGGATCTTGAGGACATAGGGCCCCTCCCCCTTGATAACCCTTTTTATGATCCCTTTGATCCCTTCCTATAGGGGTCAAGGAACCCATGGGACCCAACCGCCTTGCCCACCACCCACCTTTTCCTACCCCAACCCACCATGTTTGGTCCAATCCACCAAGTCCTTGACTCGGGTCACACCTTGGGAACCATGACCTTGGGCCACATATCCCTAGGTAATAAGGTTGTGCCCCATCCCATGATGTCCACCTTCTTAGATCCCTTCGATCCTTTCCAATGGAAGTTCAAAGGTTATCCCACAACCCCTCACAAAGAAATCATCTTTGGAGTAGGAATGCATGTGTCTTGGCACCTCACACAAGTTGGCATGATTGGTAAGTCAGGTTCTTTCATTCATTACACCCACATGTCAAGTCGGAAGTATGAGTGGTCCGTATTTGGGTGTGCCGGCCCTCTCCCATCCATCGGCATCAACAAGTTGGGTCTAGAGCATGATAGATTCATACATGGCTACCCTGGTCCCCCAGCATTTGCTTCACCAATGCATGATAGATTCACCTACGGGTGCCCCGGCCCTCCTAGGTCCATCAAGGTTTACATAGTTGCATTGCATGATAGATCCACTTATGGTTGTCCCGGTCCCCCTTTGCATACCACACACTTTCCACCCACACCTCACCGTAGCTCATGGCATACTCATTCAAGCAAGCATCTAGCAACGGGCGGTGAGGATCATAATGAACGGGCAAAAACTCGCGAGTGCCACTTTGGATTCTAAGTAGGCAACCTTATGATGGTGGCTTTGGAATGGCTCTACCTTAGGGTCACCTCCAAATCGAGGGCATGAGGACGTGGACCTTCCATGTTCCGAGTGGCTTTGGCAGCCTGGCTTATGGGTTGGATTTACCGATGGGATTTTGGGATATACCCCACTTTTCATGTGGCGGATCTAGCACCCTCTAGGGGCACCGCAGTGGATCCCAGTGAGCACCTTGAGCCTACCCCCACCTTTGTGAGTGACACCCGCGGAGAGCCTCCACATATCATCTTGAGAGTCCTACGTGTGCACACGGAGGTAATACTAGGCAAGTAGGGTACCATCGCCATCAAGAGGGTGTGCCCGAACCACCTTGAGAGGATGAAGAGCCGTCCGCCAGCTAAGGACGCGAGGTTGAGTTTGGAGGTTGTGGCTCGCCCGGTGCTGCATTGGAGGACCTCTTCCCCGGCGGACCCATACTCGACGGAGTCAAGTTCTTCGCACCCCGGGGGTATGATGGGGGCATCTCTCGCCCTTCACATTTTTCCACAGCTCCGATTGCTCACCGGCATGGTTCCATTGTGTTCGTCACATTTTTCTGAGTCGAGTCATGTAATTTTCATATTTTTTTGAGTCATATCATTGTAATTTCCCTTTTATTTAAGTCATGTACCTTGGTTAATGAGTCATCTACCTAAGTTATGTGTCATTAGGTTGATTAAAGTTAGTTAATGGGCCCAATTCATTGGGTTAGGCCCAAGGGTGCCCCCCTTCCCCTTGGATTTTAGTCATTAGTACTAAAGTCAGGGACTTATTGTAAATTGTGGGATCCCTATAAATAGGACCCCCATCTCCCCATTTGAAGTTAATGAATGAATGAATATTTGAATTTTCTAGTGTCCAACTTAAATCTTCTTCTTTTGGTGAGAAGCCAATTGAGTGGGTGAGAAGCCCCTATCCCCCCTTTCTCTCTACCTCTCTCTCTAGAAAGTCATTTTCTCTCTCCTCCACTTTCTCTCTCTCTAAAACCTAAGCCCCTTTCTCTATCCTCACCCCTCGACATCATCCTCCACCTCATCCATCACCCTCCACCTCATCTAGATTCCCTTCACTTCCCTAGGAGCATTAATTACCCCCTCTCCCAACTACCACCAAATCTCCTCCCTCCCTAGGAGAATCTTGGCTCTCCCAACACAATCTCCCTCTCCACAACACAATCCACCCAATTCCCCACACAATCCTGCAGCTCCCATGGGACATTTGAATATTTTCCATCCACTCTCTCCTCCCCCATGCCCTAGACTCCCCAAGGGAGAGAGATCTCCCTCTCCCTTTCCCTCCCAACACCAAATTCGCAGCTCTCCCTCCCACCACCTGTTAGACCCCCTTCCAGCCCCCATTCTCCCCCTTCCTCACCTTGGTTTGCCCCCTCCCAGACACCCTCATAGCCTGGGGTCACCCCCACACCCATTCACCCCATTTCCCCTCTCATCTACCCCATTTCTCAACTATCATCTTCAACCAGCCAGTTCACAGCTCAGAATCAGCAGGGGAGCAGCAGTTTCTAGAGGCGACCCCAACTTCATCCTGGCATCCCTGGAGGCCCAAGTGGTGCCGTCAGAAGCATCTACCTGTCTTCTTCGCAACAGCGGTGGTCTCATCCCAACCTGAGCTCGTGGCTGTCCGGGGGAGCCGATCTCCCCACACTACGCGTCTTCCTCCAGACTGGCAACCTGAAACCGCTTGCAGAGCCTCCCACGGTGATCCCCTTGAAGATCTGGAAGCAGCGCTTGGCTGAGATCTTTTACGACGAGTCTAATTCCAGGAACAAGAAGCGGGACCCCGTTCGGCATCCAAAGCCAAGGTTTCTCATTTTTCTTTCCCAGGTGTGCCGTTTTGTCCCCTCTGGGACTGAACAGACACCCTTTCATTGTTCGGGATCTACCTCTCTGCTCCGACCTCCTCTGGCACCGCCGTGGGTCTCCATTCAAAGAGGGCTCGACAACGAATCCAGCAACTCTGGCCCCGCCTGAATCAGAGCTCAAAAGCACCCGTGGTGACCTCGTCTTCCTACTGAAGTGGTACTGTAGCAGTCAGATTCAGAGAACAGAGGCCCTGCTCACAACCCTGCTCCATCCAACGCCGACAACTAGAAATTCTCCCAGAAATCTGACGTCGTCCTAGGCCAACCCAGGAGGTTTTTCCGCTGGTTTCGTAGCAAACAAAGTCCGGGAGTGGCCGCAGCGGCGCCGACATTGACTGCCTGTCCCCTTTTCCATAGAGAGGACAGACCCGGCAACCGCCTTCCAATCAGTTCCTAGCTCGGCTTTTTCCCTCCCCGCCTGGCCGGCTGAGCGCCCCTCCCTGTGTGGTGATACATTTTGATTGTAATTCTACTCCCCCCACCCCTAGTCCAACCCCCTTGCAAGGGGCGTAGTGCATGTATTAGCAGGTCGCCATCCGAAGCTACACCGACGCGGCGTGCGGGTGCGTGCCCACGCCTCCCCACTCGTCATCGTCTCCGGTCGGGATCGGCTTATTCACGCTGATCAGGTGAGCTCTTGCCCCCCTCTCTTTGTTGATTTATCTTGCTTAATTATTATTTCCTCTTAGCTCCGCCGGACGGTGAGAGAGTGCCGGTCTCAAATTTACATCAATTGAGTGCTACCACGGGTGAGTTGTGAGAGTGATACTATACCCCACTCCCTTGGCGTGCTGGCTGCCCCCGAGAGTGGGCATCCCAGGGCCCTTAGGGGTTCACTCTTAGGCTACCCAACCCTCGAAGCAGCGAGGTCCCATCCCGGACCCTCACCACCATCACCGGGTTGCCTACGTGCCCTAGTGTGCGCCAAGCGGGTGAGTTCGCTCGAGTGAGTCCCCTGTCAAAATTACATGCTTGCGGGTTGTAGGTCCAAGGGCATCGGTCGAGTGGCAGCCACCCCCAAGGTGGTGTCACATCAATATTGAAATCACAAACCAATCTCAATCATATAAAACCCCTCATGAGTAATCATGAAAACCTTATCAAAGGATGAGTAACACACCTCACATCAAGAACTCTAGCAATGAATAAAAACAAGGTGTGTATTCCAATAGGCCATCTTCTACCAAGCTTCAAACTAATGCAAGCACAAAAACTTATGCAAGCATGCATGAAGTTCTTCCACATACACACACAATATTTTGTTATCATCAAAACCAAAACCAAAAGGGAGCACAACGAACCCAACACAACACCATCAAATTCTGCGTGACCCAATGAGTGATAGCCCTAACAGGGCCCACTTGATATGTGACTTCGGTTAAGCGGACCAACATGGCCCACCGAGTCTTGGCTCGATCGCTCGAATGAAGGCCTCTTCAACGCTCGAGAAAAGTCTAGCAGGAGACCAAATCGAGCCATTGGAAGGTGGATGATTGCTCCCTTAGACAAGAGATATTCCCTATCCCTTATATATGGATCAGCCTGTCATCAAGATTCTTCAATAAGTCAGGGCGAATTTCTCGCAACTGAGCACTTAACCCTCACTATCTCAGTGGATGTTACACTGTCCCCAGAGAGTTGGAAACGTAAAAAGATAAGAGAAGGGCAAGGGTCCCTGAATGGTGAGAGTTCTTACTATGGACGTAACGCCCCTCCCAATCTCTAACGCTTCCCCTACTGAAGAAAGGAAGCTGCCAGCTATATAAACTCAAAAAATCTCTCTGAAAAGGTAAGTCAATTTCTAGCCACTTCAATTGGTGAAGAGTAGTCTCATGCCCTACACCTTCCTTGCCTCCTCCTCGCACCTTGCACATGTCGTCTGCTAGCTTAAGCATCAGAGAGTTTTTCCTGGGATCACAATTTCGGGCCCTCTGATCTTGCAGAACTCTGTTCTGAGGTGGCTACGTCCCACGATCACCCTAGATCCGATGGTTTGCGACTTCACATGAGATCTTGCTTCTTCACACCTCTCTCTCTCTCTCTCTCTCTCTCTCTCTCTCTCTCTCGTATTACTTGCATAAAATTCCTATTATATAAAAATAATATTATATTTTTATTGTAGTTCGTATATCAAAAAAGGAATATTCCTTCAATTAGATGACACCAAACCTAGAGTTTATGTATGAAAGAATATTATTTATTATATGAAGCTTTTCGCAAGTAAGATAGTGGGATATCTATTATGTGCACGTTGAACTTTGGATGGGGTGAATGTGATGACCTGGATCCCGGATACCTGATATACCCGATAGGACTACCAAGTAGACCCGATACCGCTTGGAACCTGCGAAGCCTCCCAAGAGCTGTAAAGCTCCAAAGGGATAAAAGGAATGTCATGTAGTACATTGAAGTCGCAGATACAACAGTAAGCAATTTAATTTCATTAGATCAATTTGTTAAAGTAGCGGAAATAAAATTACTTTTTAATTAACATTTAAAGTTAACAATTATAACAGAGTCTAGTTCAAAGGAAAGATAAGTATAGTCCAACAGAAAGAAAAACGTACACTGAGGTCGGGGGAAGCCCGACGCAGGTACAGCTGGCAACTACGAACTCGCCACACCAGGAACCGCGGATGTAGAAGACGCCACCCAACTGAAAAGCAGGGGTGAGCCTCGAGTCACTGGCCCAGTAGGGGTCACGCGGATCCCCACTGAAAACAACGCAGTAACATGCTAAAACAGTAGGTGTAGTAAAGTAGGAAAACTAAACTACAAAGCTGTAAAAGAAAAGGAAGCAGAAGTAGGGAGTAAGAAGGAAGAGGGAAGAAGGCGTATCGACAAAACACGGCTACCGAGTGGACCTCGGCCCCTAGGCTACTCCAAACAACAACAACAACAGAAGGGTAAACTCTGAACTGACAAAGTCAGGAGTCACCGATCTGTCGACAAGCACGAGGCCTAAGACGAAGGCCTACGAGACAGGTAAAAAGTCTATAAAAGACCTAGACAGACATAGACGCCCTAAAGCATACACGACTCAATTGTCATGCACGCTCTTCTAGACACAACCACACACACACGACACAACACTGACCTAGGGCAAGATCACAAGACGGCTAACCCGGGAAGGTCACGATGCATGAGAAACACGAGGGTCACGTGTCACATGACGGAAGCACCTCCTCACTAGAAGAACAGCCAGTTGTGTCCACTGACGTCTTATGCTGCGCCTATAAGTGTCTCGTCTACAATGCCGCCTGAAGCACGATAGAGACTAAGACACGCTCAGAACCAGAACAGGAACTACAGTAATGAGTGAATATACAAGGTAACGTCTGTCGGCGTTAGTCCAAGCCCCTGACCACGTGTGCACACACAAGCTCAATACCTTGAGCCAGGCCTCTAGCTAGTTTTCTCCCCCAGTAGGACGCTACTGCAAGGCAAGGGAGCCCACAGAAACTAGCCTACAAACCGTATCTCGGGAACTGCCACGCCACCACTCCCGGGTGGGTCGACACGCCGCACGTGTCATCAGGCTACGACTAGTGGAGGCTCACTAGACATAAACTCTGAAACAGAAGTGTTGTAGCACAGATAGGCAAGGAAGCACTATCGCACATACTACGAAGCACAGGACGCGAGGTAGCATACCAAACTGCTACCTGACTCAGGACAGTCAACTAGACTTACCAACACAACGATCCTTGAGTCAGAAGACTCAGGTCAAGATCATCGCACAAAGCGGTATGAGCCGCCAATCGGTCTAATCCTAAGTCAAACAAACGACACATCCATATAAAACGACACACGGATACCTAAGGGATCAACAAGACCCTCAGCACACCTGGACACATAAACCGAGGTAAGACGATACCTCAAGACATCCAGAACCATGTCTCGGACTGGACAGAACCACCGAGATGCACACAAGATCACCTGTCAACCACTGGATCTTACTGGGTTGACCAGGACCTGACAATGATTTGGAAGCAAAACAGAAACAGGCAAGCATGGCTACCTTATAATGTGGTCATAGCCCTCATAGGATGTCAAGAGACATCCACGGGTCAGTGGGCAAACCACAAGGTCAAGCCAAGACCCTTAGAAATCAAAACCTTGGAAAACAACACTGTGGGGATATGGCGGTCCTCTTTTAGGCTGCTATATGGAAGAAGCGGTCGAGGGTAGGGCCGCTACACCCCAACAGGGACAAGACTCTGGTAGTCCTAGACTAGGCCGCTAGAGAACTTTAGCAGTCGAAGGAAGGTACGCTACATCAAAGAAACGCATGAAGGTTGGGCCGCTAGAGCCAACCGACATAGACCTCAGACCCGGTCAAAACACACTGTGGCGGCCTATAATAGGCACGCTACAGCACTCTGGCGGTCAGAGCTAGAATCGCCAGAACGAACCAACAGACACTAATATTAAGAAAAAAATGAACCTTGGCGCACCACTATAGGGTTGCCAAAGGCAAGTCGTGGTCGGAGGTTAGGCCGTGAACCTCAACCGACCTTGAATTGACTGACACGCCAAAGGATATGGCGGTCGATCGTGGTGCCGCCAGAGACCTGTAGCGGTCACTGGAATGGCCGCCAAAGCGATACGGCGGGAAAACTGGGGAAAAGGCCGATCTCGGCCGTTCCACGCCCCATTCGCGTCTAAACGCAGGGGAAACAATCCTAGATGGTGAAAAACACCTTCTACAAGCCGGAAGGGTCACATGCAACCATTCGTTCACGAGAAATGGGCGATTCCAACGAAGCAACCCATATTGGGTCACCGGGGTTCCCGGACTCCTACCGGCCCCGAATAACGACCAATCGCGGTGAAACTTGCGGGAACGGGATCCAGACATCCCGAGGGTTCATTTGATATTAATTTTACTGAAAACGGTCGCCATTTTTTGGCGAACCCTATGAACTGCTAAAATTATGGTTTTACCTAAATGAGCCCAAACTCGTTCGTTCTAGCACCGAACAACACGAAACTGCAGGAAAAAGCGTAGGAGAAGTAGGTGATCCGTCTCCCTACCTCCACCGAAGAAATCGTGCGCCGAAGCGACTAAACCGAGCTGAAAACCACATCGCGAGCTCGACCGTCGGCTCTGAATCCACCGTTCGGGATCGCGCCAAAACCGATCCGATCCTCGCCCCATCGCGCTCCGGACCACTCCCACGGCATCTCCTCTACCTGCCCGAGCCTCCTCCGTCTGCAGCCGGAGCCGAAAGGGCGAGAGAAGAGAGAAAATGGGAGAGAGAGATCGCGATGGTGAAATGAGAAGGGAGGAGAGAGGAAGAAGAAAGAAAAAGAAAGAAATTAGGAAATTTTCCTAATTTCCAAAAATTCGATAATTGGCCCGAAAATGTACTAATTCAGAAAAATACGTAAAAATAGTCGAAATGATCCTCTCAAAGAGTACATTACTGATGTAATGTCCTCAAGTCGATGAACTGAGAAATAAACTCTCCACAGGGTTCTGTAACTAGTACGAGAGAAAAACCCACGTGGATCATAAAACTCAACTCAGGACCTACAAAAGAAATCTGAAACTCTCCAAAAAGGATGCGAAAGACATAATAAGAATCCAATAAGAATCCAGGGCATTACAGTGAATCAATATGAATATAATAAAAAATATTATAATTGTTTTTAAGGTATCCTGAGGAGGGTAAATCCGGTCCAACCCAGATACGGCCCAATAACGACAGGCCCATGCCAGATCGCTCTTAATAAACGTGCCCAAGAGGCGCTGGGCATGCGTGGCCCACCGAAGGGAGGCCCAACCCATAAGAGCATCGGATTCTATAGCGCATAAGGGATACGGCCCAAGCGCGGATATCGCCAAAGGACCCTCCGATGACCGACCGTTGCCCCCACGACGTCGGCCTCGACCTCCTAAACGGGCGAGCACGCCCCATGGTTGCCGTAAGACTCGCCCCGGATCAGGCGACGCCGGGGAAATTGGTCCCCCAACGGGAAACTCCCGCCACTATAGCAGGGAACGTTACTCCACTATGCAGGCCTTTCCTTCTTAAGGGATAACACCCCTCGCTCTAGGACAACCCCTATAAAAGGGAGAATGACAGAGAAGACAAGGATGGTGGATCAATTCTGCTAAATTGCTACCCAAGAGAATAGAGCCATTGATTAGAGAGAACCAAGGCCACTCCAGTCTACAAGCGAAGGAGGCTCCCTCCTCCGACGACCTTACCACCTAGGGAGCAATCACTGAGTGGGCACTGGGAGCAGCGAGCACTCGTCCGGAGGATCCACAAGGCTCCTCGGCCTCCTACTGCGATCTGGTGCGGACACCAGGGCAATCACGTGACACGTCGGCGAACCGACGTTGCCATACGCGGAGCGCCAAGTGGACTACATCGGCTTATCTTCCCAATGGGGACACTTTGGCTTCTATTTGGACTCTTTTTAGCATTAAATTGGGCTTGTAATGTCACATTATATGTGGGTTTTCATATTGGGTTGGTTGTAAGGCTCTAAATGGGCCAACTGGTTAAGGCCCTTAAGACTTCATTAAGAAAGGGAGAGGCCTTGGTCCATTTGGATGGATCCATAGGCCATATATGGGCTCTTCATACATGGGCCAACTAGAGGAGAATGGCCTTGAGCCATATTGGATTCCTAGAAGGATGAGTGGGCTGCCATGACCAAAATGGCCCATTCAAGGCCCAAAATGGGGGGCGCCCCCTTTCTTGTCCTATTAGGCTAGGAAATTGTCTTTTTTCTTCTTTCTTCTCTCCATTCACAACATGTGGTATTAAATGGCTGCTGGTCAAGGTTAATTGGCTACCAACCTACCCCCCTTTTACCTTGAATGTCAAAGGTAGGCAGCCAACATGTCTCTTTGTCCCCTCCCTCTCCCTTTCATGGCCATGGGCGCATCCCCCTTCCCCTCCCCTTGAAACCCACGACCTCCCCACCCCTTATACCTCTTGTAATTGTCTATTTAAGGGCTTGTACATTGTGTGTGCAGAGGCTAATGATATTTTGTTAAAAGAAAATTGTTAAGAGAGTGATTCTCCCTCTTTCTCTTGCTCTTTCCCTTGGTGTGAATTTCCCAGAAATCTGGTCGTGGACTCGACCTTCTCTTCCCATCCCCCTCTTATCATCTTGTTCCCTCCGATTTATCCTTGATACTACTACAAGATTGCAAGAATTCAACGCTGGTTTGATGCCGTTTGGAGTTCAGTAGCACCGGCGGTGATTTTTCTCGTGGCGGCACGCAGATCTGTCCCAGAGTGCAGTCCAGATCTGAGGGTGACTGTGTTTCGGTTTATGCAGCCCAACCACGACGTGATCAGGAGCTGGTGTCTGAAGATCAATTAAAGTATTGCAAGTCATCTTCACGTTGCCTCTGGTTTCGTTGCATTTCAAGGTCTGTGCTGTCCGTGGCGTCAATTCTCGTGAGGTCGCGCAAGAAGATCTGAACAGACTCAGTCCAGATCCAGAGGCAACTTCCCACATCTGTCCCGCCTCATCCAGCCAATATCTGAGAGAGAGGTCTTCATAGGATTTGTTCCTATGGACGTCACCAACAACCTCGCACAGACGGAGTTCCATTTCGACATCGGCAACTCTTTTTCCACCATTTATTTGTCTATCTGTACAGTTCTGTGAACACCAAATCAGATGCTGAAAGAAATCATTGCTGCACCCAGATCCGAAAGGATCTGAATGCGCCCTCTGGAGTGAAGAAACTACGTCCAGTCACCGTCATTCTCCAACAAACGGCACCCCAATCAGACGTTGTGGCTAGGAGTTATAGTCGTCGGAAGATCGCTGCACAGGGTGCCCGGTGTGGACAGAACCAAGTCGACTCGCCCTCGGCGCGCTCGTTCGGCTCCAGCTCGCCTTCCTCGGCTCCGTTGCTTGCTGCCCGTCAACCCGGGACCCAGCAACCCCCAAACATCATTTTTTAACCCTTTACCTCCCTGTGTGGAGTGGGTTTCCAGATCTGAAATTGTAAAATTAAATCATTTGTATATCGGGGTTGTTCGGAAAACGGCCGGGAATTCTTCCCCACGCCTAGACGTGGAGGTACGCGCTCATTCCATTCTCACATTGCTAATTTAGTATACATTCTATATTGCTGCGTTTGTGAGATTAGGGCCGTTAGCTTGTATCTAAATCACCGTGCTAGTGAGTTGAGAGTGCCCGTTCCGTAGCTCCGATCGAGCACCGAACGCAAATCGGTACCCTAGGCGACGGTGGTTTCTTAATCACCGCGATCCCCACGTTTCCCTCGCAAGGCACGATCGCTGGGCTAAAGAGAGAGCGCTGTTGAGAGGCGTCTCCACCCGGAGAATACCACAGTGGCTAGCCGCCTGGCTTGCCCTAACGTGCTAGTGCTGGCCGCACTTGTGTCCGTCGTACGTCCTAGCCCGGTCGAGTCATCCGTCCCGCATCACGATCTCTCCTCTACCCTCTCCTTTGCTCCTCTCTGGTTCCCAATATCCTGTTGCAAACTTAAGCATCGGAGGGTTGTCCCCTAGGGTAACACCCGGGACTCCTTCTGACATCTTTGTAGTTTCTTGGTGTTTGTAGGCTTTGTTGGGTTAGATGGACGCAGTCTATCTCCACAGATTGTGGATCTAGGGGTGAATAGATCAACTTGCCTAATTTAAAACTATTGTAAGTTCTAAAGCAGAATTTAGGCAAGCATCAGTAAAGCTAAATGAAAAGTGCTAAGCAAAGGGTCGACCCATGAAAGCCATTCACCATATCTTATATCGAAAGCCAGACATAAGTATGAGCGATATAATCAATGAAGCTAAGCAAAGGATATCAGCACACACAGTTCACAAGCAATCACACAAACACAATGCACACACGATTTTTTAGGTGGTTCGGTCAACGACCTACGTCCACCCCACACTCAACTGAGTATGGCTTCCTGCTGCACAGCACAGCTTGCGTCCGATGGGCTTTACAGCTTGGCCAAACAACCCGCTGATACACAGCTTCGTTGGGCACTACAGCTTGCCGACCAGAGGATCTGATCCTCTACAACCGCTGGGGAAATACAACTTAACCCGTCCAGTGGAGACCACCACTGCAAGACCGCTGACACACAGCTTGAAGAAACAGCATTCGGAAATGAAAGACAGAATCAAAACGAAAAATAAAAACCCAAAAGCAATGTAGCTCTTAAAGAGTAAAGCTCAGCTCTGGTTTTGAACCACGAGACTGAGATACAAAATCTCTCACTCTCACTCTCAATCAGCTCTCTCTCTCAACTCAATCTCTCTCGATCTTTTTCTCTCTCTTTTTCTTCTTCTTCTCTATTTCTTCTTCTTCTTCTCTGTATCTTCTTCTTCTTTCTTTTCTCTCTGTGGATCGAAGGCTCACTGCTGCTGAGTGTATAGACTTTCTCTTCTTCTCCTTCGATCTCTGTTCTCCTTTTCCCTCTTTCTCTTTTTCTTTTCTTCTGCTGGATCGAAGAGCTTTCTGCTCTGCTATTACTCTTCCTGCTCTCCAGGCTTCTTCTTCGATCAGCCTCCATCTGAAGACGAAGGCTCCAATATATACCAGCAGCAGTGGGGAGATAGGGCGTGTGCTTCCCACGCCTTTCGTCCAGAGGATTCCTCCTCGGATCACATGCTCAGCACCCACCTCGGATCACGTGTCAGGTGCCAGCTTCAGGTCACGTGCCCATTCTTCAGTACGCTCAGTAACTGGAGTTAGATGGCGTCAACCCACTTGCTCCAAGGAGTTGACGCACCCTTCAGAGATCTTCAACACTTTTTAACTGCTGCGTCGACGCTTCCAACCTATGGCGTTGACGCGTTGATGTGTTCCAGTGAGCAGGTCTTCAGCAGATAGACGTGCTGCGTTGACGCATGGAGCATGCTGCGTTGAAGCATGGAGCTACAGCGTCGATGCTGCCAATGTACTCTAGAGGCTGCAATAAGGGATACTTGAACTGCTGCGTCCACGCTACTTGATCAATGCGTTGACGCACCAGAGTAATCCACAAGCTTCTTTCTTGATTGTTTGAACTACTGCGTCCATGCCACTTGATCAAGGCGTTGACGCATTGGTGTGTTCCAGCAGCTGAAATTGGATGTCTTCAGCCCTCTTACGTTAAGGGGTTCATTAGCCTCTTGAGTCCCTGTCAGATAGATAAAACGAAGTCATTAGTTATAAGTATATGCATTGCATTGTATAGACTTTGCTGTGAAGGCTAAAGTAATGTAAAGTATGCACAACGCAATGTATAGACTTAATGAATATAAAGACATCATAAGACTCAGATGAACACAGGCGGTGTATAGACTTGATGTGTTCACTGGTGGATGTACACCCTTGCCCACTGTACAGACTTTGTGATGCTTGTATGCAATATAGAGACTTCGCTGAATGAGAATGCAGTGTACAGACTTTGAAGCACAAAGGCAATGTACAGACTTTGCCTTAAAACGAATGTATAGACTTCAAGTATGAAGACCATTGTATAGAGTTGGTGAAATGAAGTCCAGTGTACAGACTTGGTGAACTGACTCCAATGTACAGACTTGCACAAGTGAGCTACAGTGCCAATGTGTAGACTCCACGCTGTACAGACTTTCCAAAGAGAACGTGACGATGTACAGACTTGAGGCTTTGAACGTTGAAGGCACAAGACGATGTACAGACTCAGATTCTAGACCAGTGGCTGTACAGACTTTGAAAGATGCTGACTCTGTATAGACTTCAACTCAAACATGCATAATGTATAGACTTTGTGAAACGTGAATGCGATGTACACACTCATAGCGTTGACGCTGCAGACTTGAGAATGCTCACAGCGTTGACGCTGCATGAGACGTAGGCTGTACAGACTTAGCCTATGCAATGCACTATGAATGTATGGACTTACATGAGATGCTCATTGTGTACACTTCAAGCCCAGTGTATAGACTCTCAGCCATGAACAAAGAGTGAAGCACACTAATGTAGGAATGTGTAGACAACCAATGTAAAGACTCTGAAATGCAAGCGATGCAGCAATGCCTAGACATTGGGCTTTACCCTGCAGTGTATAGACTTTGCTACCCAAACAATCAATGTTCTGATGGGTCGACGCATCAGCAAGGGTGGGTCGACCCACTAATGTTCAGACTGTAGATACATGCAGAGACATGACATCTGACAAAATGTAATTCAGATTTATAAAGAACAAATGCCATCAATGCTAAACATCATCATTCATGTTGCTATCATATGCAGAATGCTCAAGGATAAAAATGCACAGAAAAGCACTTTGGTTGTTGCAATCATCAAAACACAATAGCAAATGCACTCAAATGCACTCACTGTCTTGCTATCATCAAAATAAAATAGCATTGCTATCATCAAAGCAACATAGCACATGCTTGTGCCTAAGAGGCACAACAGGCTTCTGCGGGCGCGAGACGATTTCCCCAACAAACAAATAGAGAAGGTGATACGTGACCTAGGAACCATTTTCCCGCCGCTACACTTCTTGGCGCCGTCTGTGGGAATCACGAGCAAAAAGCTATGGCACCCCTTGGAAGTCTCCGCAACGCCAGCAATCGGGGGCGTGGCTCCCACCAGCAACCTAACTCCCACCGGGGGTCGCAGGAAGTTTCTTCCGCTCACCCCTGACAAGAGGTCACCCCAGGTGACCTAGATGAGATCCGCCAAGAGGTCCGAGCTCTGGCAGAAATCTGCCGAGAACCTCGAAACCAACGGGCGGAGCCCCAACGTACCCTACCCGAACGACAGGAGGGCGAGAGGGGCCAAACTGGGGAGAACCTCCGCCAAGTGCTGGAGGCTTCCCAGGCTTCGATCACCAGGACCCGACGGTCACACAACGTACCCACGCCCAGGGTACGCAGCCCACTCCACTCCAACCCAGAGATGGATCGTCGGCTCCAACGTTTCGACGAGATAGAGGACAAAGCCCGATACTTGGACGACGCCCTCCTGGCCACCAAGAATCACGGTCTGATCGACGATGACTTGGACTTCCACGCTCCCTTCTCCAGGGAGATCATGGAAGCCTACATCCCGCCAAAGCTCCAGTTGCCGTCGTTCGCATCCTACGACGGCACGACTGACTCGGCCGACCACATGCATAGCTTCGAGTCCCACTTGGTGTTCCACCGGGCCTCGGATACTGTGAAGTGCCTGGTGTTCGTAACAACCCTCCGAGAGAACGCCTGGGCCTGGTTTGAGTCCTTATCGGCCGGGACCATCTCCTCCTTCCAGCAGCTCAAGAAGCTATTTAAGGAGAACTTTATCGGCTGTCAAAAGGTGGCCAAATCTGTGGTGACCCTGCTCGCCCTCAGGCAGGGAAAAGATGAGAGGATGTGGGACTTCGTCTCCCGCTTCCGCGCGAAGGCGCTCCACATTCCTCACCTCGACGTAGGCATCGTGACCACATCACTCACCCAAGGGATGCGAGACCACATCCTCCGGCGTGCGTTTGGAGTTGAGGCCCCGACGACCCTTCCAGACCTCCTCGCGCTTGCACAAAAGCATGCACGCTACGAGGAAAACACTGCGGCCCTAGGCCGTGCGGTCGGAACCGATCGGTCCGACCGGAAGAGATCTGCCGACCCACCACGAGAGGGTTGGAGCAAGCGAGAGCGACGCGACGGAGGCCGCTGCGACTGCTCCGAGAAGGAGAAAGGTGGCTACCGCCACTACACACCCCTGACGGCTCTGCCCGACCAAATCCTGATGGAGATCTGCGAGGAGCCATTCCTCAAGTGCCCCCCCGGATGAAGTCAGATCCTAGCTCGAGGAACAAAAAGAAGTATTGTCACTACCACCGTGACCATGGCCACGACACCGCCGACAGCATCAACTTGAGGGACGTGATCGAGGACCTCGTTCGCAGAGGACTCCTCGACAAATTCCTCGCCAAAGCCGCGGAAAGGCGATAGAAGGCCCCCCCCCCCCCCGATCGACAACCGGCGCAACGGAAAGGAGATCATGATGATCTCCGGGGGACCAACAGCAGGAGGAGATAGCGCCAGCCGCCGGCGAGGATACGCGTCGGCTATCCGCATTACGGAACATGGCGATGACACCCAACGGGGGGCCACCGCCCCGGGCCACTTAGGAGATCCTATTGTCTTCTCCGAGGATGACCTGGACGGTGTAACCACTCCCCACTCAAATGCTTTGGTGGTCTCGGCCACCATCAACCAATGTACCGTGCGTCGCATACTAGTGGATAATGGGAGCGGGCCTGATGTTATAGCGTACGAGTGTCTTGTGCTTATGCATGTGGATTTGTCCTGACTCGCTCCATTGCACACACCATTGTACGTGTTTTTTGGCACAACCGTCCACCCGGAAGGACGCATCTCGCTCTCGATCACGTTCGGAACCGCGCCAAAAGAGGTAACCTTCCTCGTCGACTTTACCGTAGTCCGTGCAATGACAGGGTACAACGCCATCATCGGGCGAGGGATCCTCGCTACCCTTTGAGGCGTCCCCTCTTCTTATCACCAAAAGCTCAAGTTTCCCACTCCCCGGGGAGTGGGGGAGGTCCGAGGAGATCAGAGGGAGTCTCGAAGGTTCTACCTCATCTCCACAGGCGATCGACGTGCCGAGGAAGTGCCGCCTGAGAAGAAGGCTAGGACTGAAGACCCAGGCCTGAGCATAAACGCCCCGGTCGAGGACTTATACCTCATTAAAGTAGGAGACAACCCAAGCAGGACCCTGAGGATTGGAGCTACCCCACCCAAGCATGATAAATGAGCATACGTGGACTTCCTCGTGGCCAACCAAGACGTGTTCGCTTGGTCCGAGCACGAGCTCCCCGGAATCCCGCCAGAGGTCATTACACACCAACTCAAGTTGGACCCCACCTGCTGCCCGGTATAGCAGTGCCGAAGGCGTTGCAACCCCAAGCGACAAGCCATCATCCGACAACAAGTGGGTGAAAAGTTACGCTCAGGGCTACTCAGGCCTACCCAATATCCAGACTGGGTGGCCAACGTGGTCCTGGTTCCCAAGAACAACGGGAAGTGGCGGATGTCCGTGGACTACACCGACCTTAACAAGGCCACGCCCAAGGATAGCTTCCCCATGCCACGGATCGACCAACTGGTCGACGCTACGGCCGGGCACGAAATGCTGAGCTTCTTGGATGCCTATTCAGGGTATCACCAAATCAGCATGCATAGGCCCGACCAAAACAAGACTACATTCGTAACCAATTATGGCTTATACTGCTACACCCGTATGCCATTGGGGTTGAAGAATACTGGAGCTACATATCAATGCCTCATCAACCATATGTTTGACTCGTAGATTGGCCACAAAATGGAGGTCTATATCGAAGACATGCTCGTAAAAAGCCTCCAAGCTGCCGAGCACTTGGGAGACCTGGCGGAGACCTTCGCCATACTCAGGAGGTATAATATGAAACTCAATCTAGCTAAATGTGCATTCAGAGTGCGGTCGGGGAAGTTCCTGGGTTTCCTCGTCACTAACCGAGGAATCGAGGCCAACCCCGACCAGATCCGAGCAGTGTTGGAGATGAAGCGACCAGGACAAGTGAGTGACATACAGTGCCTCACCGGACGCATCGCTACCCTGGCTCGGTTCCTTTATCGAGCCACCGAGCGGTGCCTCCCCTTCTTCCAACTGATCAAGTAAGCTAATCTGGCACCAGAAAAGAAGGGGTGGATCGACTGGGACCAGGAGTGTGAGCAGGCATTTGAAGAATTCAAACGTTATCTGGTGACCCCTCCTGTCCTCACCAAACCACAAAAAGGAGAACAAGTACTTCTATATCTATATGTGACACCGAGCACAATGAGCGTCATACTCACACGAGAGAAGGCAGGTGTTATGAAGCCCGTCTACTACATCATTCGAGCGTTATAAGGGCCAGAATTCCGGTACTCACCAACGGAAAATTTTGCCATGGCACTCATTATAGCCGCTCGAAAGCATACTTCTCGGCTCACCCGATCGTCGTCCTCACCGATCAACCCCTACGACAAATCCTCCAAAACCCTGACGCTTTAGGAAGGCTGGTCAAATGGGCCATTGAGCTGGGGAGAGTTCGATGTCAAATTCCGCCCAAGGACCGCAATCAAGGCTCAGGTGTAGAGACCTGATTTCGGACATCCCGTGGACCCTTATCTAGCCATCATAGAAGTGACACCTTTTCCTTGGTTGATTGGTTGTGTGGAGTCTCATCCTTATTCAGGTAGGCTCCATCATGTCCCTTCGCAAGGCGAATTTTTTGAGGTGCTTTATACGATTCTCTCCATTTTTCATTGATCTCTCTGAAAGGCCAAGGTCTTAGCCGCCCATACCCCTAGGCGGCCAGACACCTGGCCGCCTTGCCAATTCCAGGGCAGCCACACAGTTGGCCGCCCAGCTCCCAAAGTGGCCACATAGTTGGCCGCCCAGTCTTCATGGTGGCCAGACTCCTGGCCGCCCAGCTCCTCAAGGTGGCCATCGACCTGGCCACCCAGCTCCTTTGGGCGGCCAGAACCTTGGCCGCCTCCTGTCAACTGCCTGTCAAACCCACGATCCGCCCACTCCGGGCACGTCCTTCACAACCGTTCCCCACTCGGGGGGGTTCGAGACCCACGTAGCTTACACGTAATCCATTTTCAAATGATTTTGATGGAGGGAAATTCCCCACATACAAAACCCAATCGCGAACCATCTCACAGGGGTGGACTTGGTGAGAGAGTGAGGTGGGACATTTTTCTCACGGAGAGAGTTGGACACTTTCTGGGGTGGTAGGAGAAGACTATTCTAGAGGTTCCAGCAGCTCAGAGAGCACCTTCCCTCATCCCCGTCGATCTACCTAAAGTTGGAGACCTATGCCGTGGATGAGCTCCAGTTGCAGGGGGCGGCCATCGACATGGCCGCCCACCCTCTCTGAGCGGCCACAGTGCTGGCCGCCCTCCTATTTGTTGACGGTTAAACCCCGTCTTTCCTCTCCCTTGTCCTCCATTTTGCTACTTTCTATTCCATTTTACTACATGGCATGCATATTAGACTTGCCTAGATCCCTTTTCCTAAAGAGGTTTTCAAATCCCAAAACATAGGGAAGGCGGATGGTCGAAAGTCTTGGCCATCCCCCTTCTCGCCCCCCTTCCCGGTACGATCACCCCCATTTGCACGTTTCTTCCTTTAGTTTGATCATATACTACATAATCACAGTCTAATGGGTTTGTTCGCTTTGTTTGCTAGTTAATTTGTAGGAACTTCATCATCAACGCACAGGGCTCCTTATTCTTGGCCGTCCGAGAGTGAGGACAGAAGAACCCACCATCTCCGGTTCCTAAGGTGTTCACGATCATCTTACCCCTGTGAGGCCCAGGTATAGGTCTCTGGTGATCACATCATTTCAATTTTTCTAAACTTTGCACTGTAGGCCATAGCAGTAGTTCGGAAGAGGGAGGACGCGCACCCACCATCGTGCGGCTTCCACCTACCTCACCTTTCTACCAACCTACAAACTAGTGATCATGGTGGGACGCTGATTGCTCAATGTGAGTCTTTAGATTGAAGTCTACTGCATTTAGTTTCCAGCAAATAGCCTTTTCCCATTTCTATTTTCCATTTTTTTAGTTGCTTGTTTCGTCTGTTTTGCATTTGGTCCACCTGCAGGACCAAAACAGGTGGCGGCCAGGCTTCTGGCTGCCCAGGTCCCAGGGCGGCCAAAGACCTGGCCACCCACCACCCTCCTAGGTGGCCAAAGACTTGGCCGCCCAGGTCTCTAAGCGGCCATCGGGTTGGTCGTCTTCAGTTCGGGTTTCTGCTTCCGTTTCAGTCCTTTTTGCATAGTTTAGCTTTTATTTTGTGTATTTTTGCTTGTGTTTGTTCTAATATTGCAGGTTTGAGTTCGGGGTGGGCTTAGGAAGAGTCGGCATCACACTTATTAGGAACACACTCCCGTTGATTTGGACTCTTCACCCGGGGATTCCCACTCGGGTGTAACTAGTCCTTTTCAATTGGGAACCTCCGTGAGTCCCCGCGAACCGTGGATTCCCACACGGTCGCCGGGCAGGTTGTAACTAGTCCTTTTCACTAGCTATTGTAAACTTTCGAATGTTCATTTTCCCCCAGGTTTCAAAGCCCCCAAATATCAGAACTATGATGGTTCCACATATCCACATGCACATCTTTCTTGCTTTCTAATGGATTCCCACCAATGGCTTTATGATCGGGTCCTCCTAGTTCATCTCTTTCAAAAATCTCTAGAAGGAGAGGCATTTAGGTGGTTCTCTTCACTCCCGGCCATTGATCTTATCAATTTTGACATTGTGTTCGAGCGTTTCATCGCTCATTTCAGCCACATTGCTAGTGTAGCTCCCACTCTCACGGACCTTATCATGGAAAAAATGAAGCCCGACGAGGACTTCATTCAATTTGCCAATAGGTGGAGAGCTATGGCTTCTGAGTCTGGGATCCCCATCCCGGAATATCAAGCCATCACCGTTCTAGTCAATAATGCAACTCCTCAGCTCCGTGCTATCTTGATGCTTAGTGAATTTCACACATTCGCTCAGCTCTATAAAAGAGCTCATGTTGTCCAAGCTCAACTCAAGAACTCCTCATTTCCATTCTATCTAGATGAGGACGATGCCCCAACTTCGGAAGGGGCAGGTTTAGATGAATATATCAATCCTTTTGATCAGCTTTCCAATATCCTCAACCATGAGGTTGCCACTGCAAGCTATGGGGCACCCATGAGGGGAGTGGAGAACATCCCCAACTCCTTTCCTTTCCACCAATCACCTCATGTTCCATCCTACACCTGGGAAAGGATAGCCATGGTTAGGGGCAATCAAGAGTCTAGGTTAATGGAACGAGGACACCATTGGCAATATGATGAGGAAGAAGTGGTGAATGATCAACCCATAGTGAGCTCGGACACAGGGAATGTGATTGGCCATGGATAAGGGGCAAGGCCTTTGGTCTTGATCCGACCCAAGAGTGAATCACCCCGACAAAGCCAGGACATCCCTCCTTCCACTCCAACTCCACTTGAAGGGGCAAGGCCCTTAGTTCTCATTCTACCTAAAGGCTCAGCTACTCGGTAGTCAAATCAAGGTGTCTCTTATCCGCTCATGGCAAAGGTTCACTCAACTTCATCCATTTTTCACCGAGACACCTCGCGGGAAGAGCTATTAGCATCTCTTGATCTAATCAAATCAGCTCCTACCCCAACCATGTTGCCAACTCAATTTGAACCAACTCCTATTGCTGATAAGTCTTCTGTGACCTCTACTCCAATCGATTCAGCTCTAATTCAGCTTCCCCAACATAAAACCATCCATTTTGATGAATCAAATGTTGGATTTGCTCTCCCAATTCAAGAGGTTATTCCAACTATCCAATCAAGCTCTCCACATATCCCTAACCCTCAGATTACTCCTCCTTTAGAAATTTTGGCCGACATCTCCACGGTGTTGGACCCGGCCACGATCATGTCATCAAAAGATGAGGAGCCCACCATCTCCACCTTGGATGTCCATCAATCTGCTCCATCCTCCGAATTCTTAGAGTCACCCATACCTAGGGAGAAACCTCAAGATGTAGGATGGCGCATAATGTCCAAGATGGGCTATACAGCTGGTGCAGGGTTAGGAAAGGAAGAACAAGGAATTAAAGAGCCGATTGAGGAAAATGGAACATTTGAGATATTTGGATTAGGGTGTCAACCAACTAAGGGTAGCAAGGATGAACCAACAAAGTGGAATTTGCACAATCATTTTGCGAAGGAGTCATGTCCTTTAGAAGAGGGAATCGCAAATGTGGAAACATGCCAAGAAGATGAACATGTGGATCCGAAGGAAAAACCCTATGATGTAGACTTAGAGGATTTGGGTTTATCAAAACTATTCTCTGAAGAACCATTTTCCAACTCGATAACCCAAGAAGAAATCCATGAAGCAAGAGGAGAACCGACTCTGTTAGTCCTCCTCTCTTTTCTATTCCTCTTATTCGCATCCTTTAAAAGTGGTTCCATCTCTAAAGCAGATCAATCTCAAAAAGAAAAGCCCGAAGCTATCATTGAGAAGCCCACTCTAGAGGAAAAACTCTCAAATCGTGATTCCCCGGCTCGGGAACTTTCATCCTCCATCCTTAATCACACAGTTCCAATCAACAGCCCTGCCAGGGGGATTTGCCTTGTACATAATAGGTCAGATTCAGAAGAGTCCAAACCTTTGGCTACACCACACAAGAAGGATAGGGGCACCCAAATTCCCTACCAACTTTGGTCGAGTTTAGCGGAAAGTTATAATTTGCTAACTCAAATCTTAATGTTCAGTTTAATGAATTCAATAAAGCTATTGCAAGATGAGGAACGATCTAACCCATATCCTATGGCTAAACAAATTCAAGTCAAAGAACCCATTAATTCTAGTAGGTATAAGGGTCGTGTCCATGGCCACGTACTTGCTTCCCATTCACTTGAACTTTATTTCCGACCAACCAAGGAGGTGGACTGCTCCTCTTCTTCCATCCAGCAGCCCAAGGAGTGCCCAAACGATACCGTCTGCTCTGTAGGAACCCTTGTATATAGCTTATAATCCAAAATCCAAAATAAAAATGGAAATCCATACCCAAAACCACAAAAAAATATAAAATCAAACAAAATCGACATTCTGGCAGCTGCCATGTGTTTCACTCTCCATCCCATCATGTATGTTAAGGTTAGGTTGCATTAAAGTCTCGGTGGATTGGGACTTTGATCTATCAGAACCGAGGAGAATTCTACCTAGCTAAGTCGCTAATGCTCCAAGGGGCAGGCAATATGCACACACTCACATGCTTTCAAAATGTGGCAATGGCCTAAAACGGGTAACTATCTCGAAGATTTCTTGAAGAGACCAAAATCCTCTTTTTCCTCTCTACTCGACCGATCAAGACAGTCAGCGCTCTTAAGGCCTTGAGCTCAACAGCTGAAACATGATGCCCTCAAGTGAGAATAGGACTCACCTTCCTTGCAAAATGAGACCAGAGCAAGTGAAGAGGGTAGTGTCCCTGCAGGCAAGGAAAAAATGAATGAAAATTCAAAATGGGACCAAAAATCTCAAAATTCTCAAAATCCCGAGCAACAGAATGAAAAGAAAGAAAAATCCCAAAAGGGAACAAATGAGAAAAGCATGGTCATGACCGTGCCTGGTCAAGATAAAGAAAGCCCTACAAATCAAATCTATATTCAAGGGGCAACATAAAAAGCATAACATTCAGAAGGTGGTCCGAAATCACCGAAAGGGTGGAGTGAATTAAGCATGCTCATAGCTCATCATTTTAACGGCTTTGCCGATCCTCTTGTGAAGTTTATTCCCTACATTCTCTTTTCTTTTGAGGACTCGGAATCCGATGGAAACTCCGAAGGATATAACTATGTTGACGGCTTGTAGCCACTTTTCAAAAACACACTATATGATTGTCTACCCCGAAAGAACAAAACCCTCTGCTACAAAGAAATCTCCATGTTTCTGGTATGTCAATGTTCTCATTCCCTTTAGTGTCTTATTTCATCAACCTCGGGCTTAGGTCAATGCATGCGCGTCACCTATCGGTGTGACATCGTCTGATTCTGGGTCAGCGTCGCGCAGTTGGCCGTTAGGGTTCCAAGGTGTTCCATCATACACCATCTATGGTTGTGAGGAAATAGACCCGGGTTGGGCAAATCTTTTACCTCAAACACTTTTTGGGTGTATCTTCGCGGTCAGAAGCAACTGGGAGCCTAAGCTTGGCATGACGGTATTATCATCAGGATAAGTCTTAACCGACGAGACCATTATTCGAGGAGTCTAAGAGGCCCAAATCAACCTAGATGTGCACTCAACATGCCTGGGAGGTTGTAGAAAGAGCCTATCCTTACATCATTGCTGTGACGTCTCATGGGCAGTTGCCGAACGTTGGCCAAAAATATGTCAAAAATTCCTACAAAAAATCAAAATATTTAAAATCCAAAAATTGAAATATGCCAAAATCCTAAAAAAATCTGAATATTTGAAAAATCTAAACATGGAGAGACATCTCCCCGAAACATGTATCTCACCCACACCTCACCATCTCCTTTCCTTCATCACTACCCCACAACTGCGAACCCCAACGCTACTCCCCTTTCTTCATTCCATCCCACCAGGGGATTTATACTTGTACTATTATCAACACCCAGACTAGGGGTAAATTGCATGTCCATCCGCCCATCCAAGCTAGCCAAACCCTTGGTTGTCTTTGTCAGGAGGAGGAGCATTCCTCATTCCTTTGCTTTCCATGAATCTTAATGGCATTCAAACTCCGCCACCTCGGCGCTTCAACTTGAGTCCTAAGCAAACGAAACCTCCATATCATTTGATTTTCAGCAGATGCTTGGTTACATTACATATACCCTTTTCCTCCATATCTCTTGATTGGACAAACGTCCTACCTATGTCAGTGGGTCCAAGACGGACTTTCGATATGGAGCTTGAATTATCCTTTTGTTAGTCTTCCTCCAACCAGACACCTTGCTGGAGTCAAATGATGTGCTAGGTGAAGTTAGCATAGGCTCCCCTATCATCGGGAGCGATCACCTCTGGGGACGTGCTTATGCCCTGGTGACCATCCCCGCAGAATTCATTATGTCCATTAGGCCCACTGTAAAGCTGAAGGATGATGTTTGCTTTCCTCCCCTTGCTTTAGTGAATGCTTCCCCTTTAAATGCTTATTTATTTGTGAACTTCACTAATGTGTGTTTATGCAGCTGCAGATCACATAGCATCGGGATTCGCTCTTCGTCGCCTTCTCCTACTATTATATATACTATGTTATATAGATCCCAGGGGCTAATAACTTCGGGTGCATAAACTCTGAGTTCCTCTGTAACAAAAATAATGAGGGGTTTATGTTCCCTGAGCTATTCGACGGCCGTTTGGTTTCATGATTGAGCTCGGGATGACGGACTCGTCGGCCTCTCGACCGATGTCTTTCCCGGAGCCAGACAATAATACCTCTGGATATGCATTAGATATGTTTTTCCCTTTGAAACCCAGCATGCATCATATAGGTCACTTTTTAGTCCCACCATCAACCAAAAAAAAGCAAATAAAAAATGCATTTAGAAAAGCATGGCATTCATGCAGCAAGAAAGAAACAAGGGTCGAGAGAAGGGTCTGTCCATAGTCTGCCCTGGACTCTATCCCTCTTTTGTCAATCATCCAAGTTCTTCAATTCCATCACTTTTTTGTTGACTATCTTAATCCACTCCGATTCAACAAGTCGAGAGTGTGTTTTGCATGCGATCGTCATGAGTATTCTGAGATTTGAAGGTCATTTTTCCCCTTATCCTGATTTTGTTATCTACGCATGTTTTAGGTGTCTTGTATCTCCATGAGCACTGGATTGCGTTTTCGTCCCCTCAAGTCCTGAAGCGCTGCTAGGGGGTCCCATGCGACCGTAGATACAAGCCCTCTTAGACTACTTTTTCTTTCTCCCTCCCCTTTTGAATGACCTCTCTTGTCCCATTATGCTTATCCGTTCTTATGTGAAGCTCAATCTCAGCTCAAGAATCTCCTTGAGCGGGATGTCCTTATTAGGCTTGTTTCTTTACCGAAACACCCATTTATCAGTCCGTCGGGCTCCCCGACAAAATGGGCATTCTAGAGGGGCATTTGTAGATGCCTAATTTCGGACATCCCGCGGACCCTTGTCTAGCCATCATAAAAGTGACACCTTTTCCTTGGTTGATTGGTTGTGTGGAGTCTCATCCTTATTCAGGTAGGCTCCACCTTGTCCCTTCGCGGGGTGAATTTTTTGAGGTGCTTTATATGATTCTCTCCATTTTCCATTGATCTCCCTGGAAGGCCAAGGTCTTGGCCGCCCTGCCTATTCCAGGGCGGCCACACAGTTGGCCGCCCAGCTCCCAAGGTGGCCACATAGTTGGCCGCCTAGTCTTCAAGGTGGCCAGACTCTTGGCCGCCCAGCTCCTCAAGGTGGCCATCGACCTGGCCGCCCAGCTCCTTGGGGTGGCCAGAACCTTGGCCGCCTTCTGTCAACTGCCCGTCAAACCCACGATCCGCCCACTCCAGGCACGTCCTTCACAACCGTTCCCCACTCGGGGGGGTTCGAGACCTACGTATCTTACACGTAATCCATTTTCAAATGATTTTGATGGAGGGAAATTCCCCGCATACAAAACCCAATCGCGAACCATCTCACAGGGGGGGACTTGGTGAGAGAGTGAGGTGGGACATTTTTCTCACAGAGAGAGTTGGACACTTTATGGGGTAGTAGGAAAAGACCGTTCTAGAGGTTCCAGCAGCTCAGAGAGCACCTTCCCTCATCCCCGTTGATCTACCTGAAGTTGGAGAGCTCTGCCATGGATGAGCTCCAATTGCAGGGGGCGGCCATGTCGATGGCCGCCCACCCTCTCTAAGCGGCCACAGTGTTGGCCGCCCTCCTGTTGGTTGACGGGCAAACCCCGTCTTTCCTCTCCCTTGTCCTCCATTTTGCTGCTTTCTATTCCATTTTACTGCATTGCATGCATATTAGACTTGCCTAGATCCCTTTTCCTAAAGAGGTTTTCAAATCCCAAAACATAGGGAAGGTGGATGGTCGAAAGTCTCAGCCATCCCCCTTCTCGCCCCCCTTCCTGGTACGATCACCCCCATTTGCACGTTTCTTCCTTTAGTTTGATCATATACTACACAATCACAATCTAATAGGTTTGTTCACTTTGTTTGCTGGTTAATTTGTAGTAACTTCATCATCAACGCATTGGACTCCTTGTTCTTGGCCGGTCGAGAGCGAGGACAGAAGAACCCACCATCTCCCGTTCCTAAGGCGTTCATGATCATCTTACCCCTGTGAGGCCCAGGTATAGATCTCTCGTGATCACATTATTTCCATTTTTCTAACCTTTGCACTGTAGGCCATAGCAGTAGTTCGGAAGAGGGAGGACGCGCACCCACCATCGTGCGGCTTCCACCTACCTCACCTTTCTACCAACCTACATCAGGCCCTCGCCGACTTCATCGCTGAATGCACCATACCTGCTGAAGACTTGCCCGAGCAATCCTCAGGGCCCACATGGGAACTATATGTGGACGGATCATCCTACGCCGTGGGTAGCGGAGCGGCATTGGTCCTACTTTCACCAGAAGGACTGGAGCTTCAATACGCCTTGCGTTTCAACTTCCTGACCACTAATAATGTGGTCGAGTATGAAGCACTTCTCTCAGGGATACGCATGACGAGACACCTGGGGGCGTCCAGCGTACGAGCATATAGCGACTCCATGCTCATCGCCAACTAGGTCAGAGGAGAGTTCGAGGCTCGTGATCCCTTCATGACAAAGAAACTGGAGAAGGCCAAAACAGCGGCAAGCGAATTCACCCGCTTCGAGGTGGTCCACATTCTACGGGAGGAGAACGCCCGAGCAGACGCCCTGTCTCACTTGGCATCAGCTACCACCCTCTCCAACTCAAGGTCGATCCTCGTGGAGGAGTTATCGGCACCGAGCATTGAAGAACCAATGCCCCAAGTAAATGCCATCGACTACGAATTTTCTTGGATGGATCCTCTCCTGGATTTCCTCTTTCGCCAAGAACTCCCGGGTGACCGCGCGGAAGCCCGGGGCATGAGTGCACGGGCGGCCCACTTCACGGTGATAGATGGCAAGTTGTACCATCGGTCCCTCTCCACTCCATTGCTAAAGTGCTTGTTCCCTACCGAAGCCTGCCAGACCATCCAGGAAATCCACGAAGGGCTCTACGGAAGCCACGTAGGGGGGTGAGCAGTCACGCGAACGCTGATCCGGCAGGGATACTGGTGGCCCACCTTGCAGCAAGATTGCCTCGACTATGTTTGGACGTGCCCTCAGTGTCAGAGATTATCCCACCTACACCATTAACCAGCTATGCAGCTTCACACCTTGATGGAGCCTCGCCCATTCGCTCAGTGGGGGGTGGACATACTCGGCCCGTTCCCCCGAAGCACAAGGGAGGAAGAAATTCCTCATAGTCGCCATTGACTATTTCACCAAATGGGTCAAAGCTAAACCATTAGAGAAGATTACGAGTGAAGCAATGTGGAAGTTCGTACTGCGGAACATCATCTGCCGGTTTGGGATCCCAAAAGTTCTCAGAACTGATAATGGAAAACAATTCGCGAGCATTGCCTTCCAAGAGAAGTGCTCGGAGATAGGGATTTGGAACCACTACACGTCAGTGGGACACCCCCAGGCTAACGAGTTGGTGGAGAACGCCAACCGAACACTCCTCCATGGCATCAAAACTCGGCTGAGTCAGGCGGGTGACTCGTGGATAGATTCAATCTCGAGCATCCTATGGTCCCACCAAACTATCGCCAGGGCCGCCACAGGAGAAACACCCTTCCATCTCGCCTACAGAGCTGAGGCAGTAGTACCGATAAAAATATCCAACCTCTCGTTATGAGTAGGACACTTCGACGAGGCCAGGAACAACCAAGCAATGCGGGAAAACTTAGACCTGCTCGAAGAAGATAGAGCGGGCGCGCAAGTGAAGCTCGCGGCATATCAACAGAAGCTGACTCAATATTACAATGCTAGAGTCAAAGAGCGGCACTTTCTCCCCGGAGACTTGGTTCTACGGCGAGCAAGCATGGCTGACCCAAGGGGGCGGCCGAAAAGCTCCCGCCAAATTGGGAAGGCCCGTACAATGTAAATGAAGTACTCGACAAAGCAGCATACAGGCTGGTAACGTTGAGGGGGTGAGAGGTGCCCAAGACGTGGAATTCCGTCAACCTCAGGTAGTTCTTCCAGTAAATCGCCACCAGCCAGGCTCCACTAAGGCAAGTTACATACGTACCTCAAGAAGGTAGCCTAAGGGTTTCCTAGAGGTGAGCATCGCTCCCCTCGGAAATGATGGGGCAACCTACGGGTTTTCTAAAGGCGAGCACCGCCCCCCTTGAAAACGAGAAGGTAACCCTAGAGGCGAGCATCGCTCCCCTCGAAAATGATGAGGTAACCTACGGATTTCCTAAAGGCGAGCACTGCTCCCCTTGAAAATAAAAAGGTAGCCTAAAGATTTCCTAGAGGTAAGCACCGCTCCCCTTGAGAACGAGAAGGTAACCTAAGGGTTTCCTAGAGGCGAGCACCGCTCCCCTTGAAAATAAGAATGGAACCTAAGGGTTCCCTAGAGGCGAGCACCGCTCCCCTTGAAAATAAGAAGATAGCCTAAGGGTTCCCTAAAGGCGAGCAGGAATCCCCTTAAAAATGATGGCCGCAAGCAAGCAGAAGACGCGAGTATTGTGAAGCATGCGCACGGAAAATGCCACTAAAAAATGCACAGAAGTCTTCCAACAAAGGTACACAGTGAAATTCAGCTCAAATTAAAGAATCTTATTACTTTAGTAAAAATGCAAGTGGCCGAAGACGGGTTAAGTCTTTACAAGTGTATGAAAAGATAGGATGCTGTAGCAACCCTAATAAATGAATAATTGAAATGAATTAAAACATATATATTACAGAAGTAATATATATAAAAGGAATAGGGTTAAATGGACGAAATAAAACAATATGAAAATAACGCCTCTTCTTAAGGCGTTAATTTATAAAGAAACGCCTCTATATATGGCGTGACTAAAGAAAGGACGCCCACACGTGCGGTCGTCAGTTCTCACGCGACCAAATGGGTAAGTAAAAAGAACGCCCCTATCTTGGGCGTGTTTTAAAACACGAAACGCCCCTTTTAAAGGCGCTTTTTAAGAAACGACCTGATTTAAGGCGTTAATTAAAGAATACACGCCCTGACAAAAGTCGTTAATTCCATTCGGAACCGATCGAACCCAGAACTTATCCGGGGAAAGATTAACCTAATCTAGTAAGTGTCTATTAGAGTAAGGACTCTATTAGGGATATGTTACCCTCAATCAAACCCTACTCTTGTTAGGACTTCAAAATCCTATAAATAAGCCCGTTCGATCCAACCCAAAACCTATTTGATCGTTCTGCTGCTGCAAGGTAAGTGAAGAACGTATGTTCTTCTTATTTTCCTTTGCCCTCTGTTTCGACTGCATGAAGAACTGATAATTCTTCCTTATCTTTGCTTTGTAGGAAGCTCCACAGCCACTGCCGAAGAACAAGGTAATGTTCTTTAAACCGTTTTCCTAAACTTCGGTTATATCTTCATACTCCCTCCTTTCTTCCCCTACAGGTTGATTGAAGATCATCGTCGCCATCATCTTCATCAACTGAATTTTCCTTCTTCCTGTCCAAGGTGTTCTTCTCAAGTTATTCACCGGTCATCTCCAAATCTATAATTAAGGTAGGATTTTCTCAAGTCACTGTAGCCCAAACTAAATTGATACAGTACCATAGTCATCATGCATATACATGGTTTGGTTTACTATACTTTCTGAACGATTTTCTGTTAATTTCTTGAAAGAAACGTCCTTATAAAGGGCGTGATTATGAAATACACGCCCCAGACTAGGGCGCTACTTTACAAGTCACGACCCTGCCAAGGTCGTCAATTTTGTATTTGACGCCCTGCACACAGGCGTTAATTTCATTTCATCATTAATCACCCATGTTAAGAATTGAGTATCTATGAAATAATGATCCTACAATAATGCATGATCACATGTCTTCAAACCTGCTAATTTTATTGTCGTGACCATACATTCGTTCTCCATGAATTCTATTATCCTGAAATTATTACTGCCCATGAAAAATCATGGTATTTCTTGAATTCACGACCTAGACTAGGTCGTCTCTCACTGGACTAACGCCTGAATATAAGGCGTAAATTTAAAAGTAACGCCCCTTCATAGGGCGTGTAATTGTTAAAACCCTGAAATTTACATATTCTGTATAATGGAATTATAAGTAACGCCCCTTCCAAGGGCGCGTTTTTGATCAATTTCTGAGAATAATTATATCCTGTCGAATATGTAAATGATGAGACGCCTGCTTTGCAGTCGTCAACTTTGAAGAAACGCCCCCATGAAAGGCGTGTTTTTGATAAATTAATGAAATAATGGAAGTTCTGCAAATTGGCAATATATGTAAACGCCCTTCTGTTAGGCGTTAATTATTCAATATACGACTTTACTTAAGTCGTTATTTTACTGTAAACTGAATTTATCCTGATTCTATTACCGATGGTTTCATATTATACATATATATTTATATCGGCACTATTCTCCATTCCGTGAGTATAGTCCCACGTTTCATGTTGATTTATCGATCACACTCAACTCTCATTGACATACAAGCTCTCCATTGGACATTCCGTTCCTTTGGACTAGCGAGTTAGTCATAGAGACCTCCGTAAGACTCCTCGTAGCCTTGGATTCCCTCAAGGCCGACTGAGCTGGTTGTACCCTAAAAACCCATTACACGATCCTTGCCATGTCAATCTAAAGAAACATGGTATACCGGCCCTTATGATTATACAAAGAGTATATCATAAGAAATTCTTAATGGGATGATGATATCATGCCATATCATGTCGTTCTTGTAAACCCCAATTCTATGATAAGAATGAGGGTATCTTGCTTGATCTAATGTTCATGTGGACCTCAATTCTATATAAAGAATGTCCATATTGATTTATCATGGTACCTAAGTTAAAGGAACCATATTCTACCTAGTTTCATCGATATCGTGATTATACCGTTATTATCGCCAATCTATGTCCTTTGTCATATTTTTGGACTCTATTCTACAAAGTTGTCATACGTGTCTACAAGCTTGAATATTGAAACTCTATATTGGCTATATAAACAAGAGTGGATGTCAAAAATACATGATAAATGCCTGCGCATATAGGGCCCGATCTGGTCCTGGGAGGAGCACCCGAAAGTACTTGTGCCCATGGGAGTTAAAATGATAAGGTATCTGGCATTATACCGAGTACTTGACTTGCTTGATTGGACATTCCACACACATCTTGTACTTGACTCGTACTTGACATGAAATGAAATGCGTAGCCCGAAAAGGGTAATTTACTTGCTTGCTTGATACATGATAGCCAAAGTTCTTGACATGACTTGTTAAATGTACTCGCTTGAATATCTTGAATAAACTTGTTATCTTGTTGAAAGTTCATGATAAGTTCATCTTATTTCCTTGATACTACATTCTATCTATCCTGTCGTTTTATGCGAGCATGCATAGCTTTATTGCATTCATGAAAATGTAATTACTTAAACCCCTTGCTAGTACTTGAGATATAATTTCCTACTGAGCGTTCGCTCATTCCGTTTGTCCCTTTGTACTTTTCAGGTAAGTCCGACGACGATGGAAGTCAATCGGATGGGAATGGTCAAGAGTGAAAGTGATAGAGCTTCTACAAGTGTCGTCTAGTTATTTCTATAGTTTTCTCGAGTCAACTATGTACTTTTCTTTTTATTAAACAGAGTATTGGATTTGTAATAGTCTATCCATTATGAAATAAAGGATTGGGTTATCTTGCTATTTTGCGCATCTCTGTCTTCGTGTCGAATACACGACCACTCTGATTGACATGATTGATATAGACACGTCGCGCATCTCCGGGTATCTTCCGCGCTCGGGGCGTGACAGTCTTTGTGGTATCAGAGCCTAAGGTATTCAATTCCTAGGAAACCCAAGTCCAAGGATAGGTTTCAAAACCTTTAACCAAGTGAGAGTGGGTAGAACCAAGGGTTAAATGATCAATGAGTCCTTTATGAGATCATAGTGATATAATACTAACATAGCTATTGTAATTGTAGGATAATGGCTGCCGAACGTGCTCAATGGCGCAACATGCAGCGTACCCTTCAAGGGATGACCCAAGTGCTACAACAGGTAGCACAAGGTGGTGCTCCACGAGCTGGAAGCTTACACCAAGCATTCAAGAATATGAATCCCCCGAAGTTCATAGGATCGACCGATCCAGACGATGCCGAGCATTGGGTTCGGGAGATTGAACGTATATTCCGTGTTATGCAATGCACGGATCAGGACAAAGTTCTGTTAGCTACTTTCCAGTTAGAAAAGGATGCTAGATGCTGGTGGGAGTCGATTGAAGCAACCATAGATCCTACTCAAGTAACATGGGAAGAATTCGTGGAATACTTCAATGCTAAATATTTCTCGGACCGAGTCCAGGAAAAGAAGGCCGCCGAGTTTGCCGCATTAAAGCAAAGATCTTTATCGGTGGCTGATTATGAAGCACAGTTCTCTAGACTGTCTAGATATGCTAAGCATTTAATTAGCACGGAAAAGATGAAAGCCCGTCGATTCCTTAATGGGCTTAGGCCCCACTACATTACGCAACTGGCGCCTATGGATATCCAAGTTTATTCTGAAATAGTGCGCCGAGCTCAGTTGCTTGAAGATGCCACGGAACTATCTGATAGGATCCGTGGGAAGGACAAAAAGGAGCAAGTCACAAGTTCGGGTTCTTTCAAACCCAACTTTAAGAAGAGGCCCAATAATGGAGGTTCTTCCTCTCAAGATCAGAAGTTCAAGAAATCCAAGCCTTTCTCTATCACCACTACACCTTCAAACGTAGTATGCAAGCATTGTGACAAGGCTGGTCACAAAACAGAAGAATGCTGGAGGAAATTAGGAGCATGTCTCCGTTGTGGGAGTCGTGAACATCGGATTCCCGATTGTCCATTAATGAATGACCAAGCCGGTGAGGGTAAACGCCCAGTGACAAGGAACGCGCGTCTTCATGCAATCCAAGAGACCGAACCAGAAGAAGAAGGCGGATTGGTGGAAGGTACATTAAAGATTTGTTCCAAATATGCACATGTTTTATTTGACACAGGTGCATCGCATTCCATTATTTCCAAGAAGTTTGCTGACCCATTACCTCTAGAACCAGAATGGATGAAATTAATATTGTCTACTCCTCTCGGAAATGAAACGGATATCACACATCATTACCAAAACTGTGAGGTACTGGTTCGAGGAAAGAATTTTCCTATTGATCTTATCTGCTTAGATCTAAAAGAGTATGATGTTATACTAGGAGCAGATTGGTTATCCAAATACCAGGCAACGGTTGATTGCCGTGATAGCAAGATTATTTTCAAGGAATTTCCGGAACTGACTTATACTAGCCCTAAGAGTCGAAGCAAATCCCCTCTTATTTCGGCTCTTCGAGCAAGCAAGCTCGTCAAGAAAGGATGTGTATCCTTCCTTGCTTTTGTCACTATTAAAGAAGCTAAAGAAACCAAGATAGAGGACATTCAGGTAGTGCGAGAATTTCCAGACGTATTTCCGGAAGAATTGCCGGGATTACCCCCGCAAAGAGATGTGGCCTTTACCATCGACTTAGTCCCTGGTGCTGGTCCTGTTTCAAAGGCACCCTATAGAATGTCCCCTGCAGAACTGAAAGAATTGAAGAAGCAATTGATGGAATTGATTCAAAAAGGGTTCATTAGACCAAGTACTTCCCCGTGGGGAGCACCAGTCTTATTTGTAAAGAAGAAGGATGGATCCATGAGATTGTGTATCGACTATCGACAGTTGAATCATCTTACTATCAAGAACAAGTATCCACTGCCGAGAATCGATGAGTTATTTGATCAGATTTCTGGATCCAAATATTTCTCCAAGATTGATCTCAGGTCTGGTTATCATCAATTGAGGATCAAGGACGAAGATATTCATAAAACTGCGTTCAGAAGCAGGTATGGCCACTATGAATTTGTTGTTATGCCTTTTGGACTAACAAATGCCCCTGCTGCCTTTATGCAGTTGATGAATAGCATATTCAGGCCTTATCTAGATCAATTTGTGGTGGTTTTCATTGATGATATATTGATATATTCCAAGACTAAGGAAGAACATGAAGAGCATTTAAGGATTTCATTACAAATCTTGAGGACAAATCAATTATATGCAAAACTCAGCAAGTGTGAATTTTGGCTCGAAGAAGTAGCTTTTCTCGGACATGTCATATCAAAGGATGGATTATCTGTAGATCCGTCAAAGGTTGAAGCTGTAAGAAACTGGGAAAGACCAACCAATGCTAGCGAGATCAGAAGTTTCTTAGGTCTTGCAGGCTATTACAGGCGATTCATCAAAGACTTCTCAAAAATCGCCGTGCCACTTACAAGGTTAACTCGTAAGGAGATCCGATATGAATGGAGTGAGGAATGTGAAAGAAGTTTCCAAACTCTCAAAGATCATCTCACTACAGCTCCAGTGTTAGCTCTACCAATAGAAGGAGAGAAATTCGAGGTCTACACTGATGCTTCTGGCATTGGCCTCGGATGTGTCCTAATGCAACAAGGAAAGGTCATAGCATACTCTTCACGTCAGCTGAAGAAGCATGAGGAGAATTACCCCGTCCATGACTTAGAACTGGCTGCGGTGGTATTTGCCCTAAAGATATGGAGACACTATCTCTATGGAGTACAGTTCACTGTCTACTCCGATCACAAAAGTCTCAAATATCTATTTTCACAAAAGGAGCTAAACATGAGACAAAGACGCTGGCTAGAATATCTCAAGGACTTCGACTTCAATATACAATACCATCCCGGAAAGGGTAATTATGTTGCTGATGCCCTTAGTCGAAAGCCGAGAGCAATGATAGCAAATTATATGAGGCAAGAATGGAAGTTACTTGAACAATTCTCCGAGCTCAATATAAGCTTGGACACGGAATCCAAATTTGTCACACTATCTCATGTAAGCATACAGTCAGACTTATTATCTGAGATACAAACACTTCAGGATGATGATCCTATATTAGTGGAAATCAAAGGTAGATTAGAAGGACAATCTGATTTTCAACTAACTTCTGATGGAAGATTATCGTTCAAAGATAGAACTTGTGTTCCTGATTGTCCGGAATTAAAGAAGAAGATCTTAGATGAAGCTCACAGATCAAGATACACTATTCATCCTGGATCAACTAAAATGTACCAAGATGTAAAGAGGAACTTTTGGTGGCCCAATATGAAAAGAGAAATAGCGGACTATGTATCACGCTGTCTCACATGCCAACAGGTCAAGGCGGAACACCAAAAGCCTGCGGGAAAACTACATCCTCTAGATATTCCTAAGTGGAAATGGGAGGATATTGGTATGGACTTCATCATGGGTTTGTCTAGATCTAAAGGAGGACATGATGGAATCTGGGTTATCATTGACCGATTAACTAAATCAGCACATTTCTTGCCAATAAAGAGCCGATGGTCAATTGATGTGCTAGCTGCACTGTACATCAAGGAAATAGTCAGGATACATGGAATTCCTGTCTCAATCGTGTCTGACAGAGATCCCCGTTTTACTTCTCATTTTTGGAAGGGATTACAACATTCGTTGGGAACAAGGCTCAACTTTAGTACTGCTTTTCACCCACAAACGGATGGTCAGACCGAGCGAACTAATCAAGTTGTTGAAGATATGCTGAGAGCATGCATTATTGACTTTGGAGGAAGCTGGCATAACCACTTACCTTTAGTTGAATTTGCATATAATAATAGCTACCAAGCTAGTATCCAAATGGCACCTTTCGAAGCCTTATACGGAAGAAGTTGCCGATCACCCATATGCTGGAACGAAGTTGGAGAGAAACAACTATTAGGTCCAGACATGGTAAGAGATACAACTGAGAAGATACAGGTAATCAGAGAAAGATTACAAGTTGCTCAGACAAGGCAAAAGGCTTATGCTGATACAAGAAGGAGAGATCTTGAATTCCAGGTTGGAGATCATGTATTTCTTAAAATATCCCCTGGACGTGGCATACGAAGATTTGGTGTTAAGGGCAAGCTTACGCCAAGATTCATCGGACCATTTGAAGTACTCGAAAGAGTTGGCGAGGTTGCTTATCGCATCGCGTTGCCTCCTCAGTTGTCCGAGGTACACAATGTATTTCACATATCTATGTTGAAGAAGTATGTGCACGATCCGTCACATATTATTGAGCATGGAGATCTGATGATCCAGAAAGATCTCACATATGAACAGAGGCCTTTGAAGATATTAGATCGGGAAATACGAGCTCTAAGGAATAAGGTTATTCCCATGCTCAAGGTGCAATGGAATAAGAATCCTGAACGCGAAGCGACATGGGAGACCGAGGAATCTATGAAGAAACGATTTCCCGAGTTATTCTAAGAGGTATATGTCCTACACTCTCCACGTGTATAAATATATATATATTGAATTTGGGGACCAAATTCTTTTTAAGTGGGGGAGGGTGTAGCAACCCTAATAAATGAATAATTGACATGAATTAAAACATATATATTACAGAAGTAATATATATAAAAGGAATAGGGTTAAATGGACGAAATAAAACAAGATGAAAATAACGCCTCTTCTTAAGGCGTTAATTTATAAAGAAACGCCTCTATCTATGGCGTGACTAAAGAAAGGACGCCCACACGTGCGGTCGTCAGTTCTCACGCGACCAAATGGGTAAGTAAAAGAAACGCCCCTATCTTGGGCGTGTTTTAAAACACGAAACGCCCCTTTTAAAGGCGCTTTTTAAGAAACGACCTGATTTAAGGCGTTAATTAAAGAATACACGCCCTGACAAAAGTCGTTAATTCCATTCGGAACCGATCGAACCCAGAACTTATCCGGGGAAAGAT
Source organism: Amorphophallus konjac (assembly GCA_022559845.1). NCBI lineage: Eukaryota > Viridiplantae > Streptophyta > Magnoliopsida > Alismatales > Araceae > Amorphophallus > Amorphophallus konjac. Next base: position 4,313,210 of record CM040117.1, on the reverse strand, counting down.
TAACCTAATCTAGTAAGTGTCTATTAGAGTAAGGACTCTATTAGGGATATGTTACCCTCAATCAAACCCTACTCTTGTTAGGACTTCAAAATCCTATAAATAAGCCCGTTCGATCCAACCCAAAACCTATTTGATCGTTCTGCTGCTGCAAGGTAAGTGAAGAACGTATGTTCTTCTTATTTTCCTTTGCCCTCTGTTTCGACTGCATGAAGAACTGATAATTCTTCCTTATCTTTGCTTTGTAGGAAGCTCCACAGCCACTGCCGAAGAACAAGGTAATGTTCTTTAAACCGTTTTCCTAAACTTCGGTTATATCTTCATACTCCCTCCTTTCTTCCCCTACAGGTTGATTGAAGATCATCGTCGCCATCATCTTCATCAACTGAATTTTCCTTCTTCCTGTCCAAGGTGTTCTTCTCAAGTTATTCACTGGTCATCTCCAAATCTATAATTAAGGTAGGATTTTCTCAAGTCACTGTAGCCCAAACTAAATTGATACAGTACCATAGTCATCATGCATATACATGGTTTGGTTTACTATACTTTCTGAACGATTTTCTGTTAATTTCTTGAAAGAAACGTCCTTATAAAGGGCGTGATTATGAAATACACGCCCCAGACTAGGGCGCTAATTTACAAGTCACGACCCTGCCAAGGTCGTCAATTTTGTATTTGACGCCCTGCACACAGGCGTTAATTTCATTTCATCATTAATCACCCATGTTAAGAATTGAGTATCTATGAAATAATGATCCTACAATAATGCATGATCACATGTCTTCAAACCTGCTAATTTTATTGTCGTGACCATACATTCCCTCTCCATGAATTCTATTATCCTGAAATTATTACTGCCCATGAAAAATCATGGTATTTCTTGAATTCACGACCTAGACTAGGTCGTCTCTCACTGGAATAACGCCTGAATATAAGGCGTAAATTTAGAAGTAACGCCCCTTCATAGGGCGTGTAATTGTTAAAACCCTGAAATTTACATATTCTGTATAATGGAATTAGAAGTAACGCCCCTTCCAAGGGCGCGTTTTTGATCAATTTCTGAGAATAATTATATCCTGTCGAATATGTAAATGATGAGACGCCTGCTTTGCAGTCGTCAACTTTGAAGAAACGCCCCCATGAAAGGCGTGTTTTTGATAAATTAATGAAATAATGGAAGTTCTGCAAATTGGCAATATATGTAAACGCCCTTCTGTTAGGCGTTAATTATTCAATATACGACTTTACTTAAGTCGTTATTTTACTGTAAACTGAATTTATCCTGATTCTATTACCGATGGTTTCATATTATACATATATATTTATATCGGCACTATTCTCCATTCCGTGAGTATAGTCCCACGTTTCATGTTGATTTATCGATCACACTCAACTCTCATTGACATACAAGCTCTCCATTGGACATTCCGTTCCTTTGGACTAGCGAGTTAGTCATAGAGACCTCCGTAAGACTCCTCGTAGCCTTGGATTCCCTCAAGGCCGACTGAGCTGGTTGTACCCTAAAAACCCATTACACGATCCTTGCCATGTCAATCTAAAGAAACATGGTATACCGGCCCTTATGATTATACAAAGAGTATATCATAAGAAATTCTTAATGGGATGATGATATCATGCCATATCATGTCGTTCTTGTAAACCCCAATTCTATGATAAGAATGAGGGTATCTTGCTTGATCTAATGTTCATGTGGACCTCAATTCTATATAAAGAATGTCCATATCGATTTATCATGGTACCTAAGTTAAGGAACCATATTCTACCTAGTTTATCGAACTCGTGATTATACCGTTATTATCGCCATTCTATGTCCTTTGTCATATTTTTGGACTCTATTCTACAATGTTGTCATACGTGTCTACAAGCTTGAATATTGAAACTCTATATTGGCTATATAAACAAGAGTGGATGTCAAAAATACATGATAAATGCCTGCGCATATAGGGCCCGATCTGGTCCTGGGAGGAGCACCCGAAAGTACTTGTGCCCATGGGAGTTAAAATGATAAGGTATCTGGCATTATACCGAGTACTTGACTTGCTTGATTGGACATTCCACACACATCTTGTACTTGACTCGTACTTGACATGAAATGAAATGCGTAGCCCGAAAAGGGTAATTTACTTGCTTGATACATGATAGCCAAAGTTCTTGACTTGACTTGTTAAATGTACTCGCTTGAATATCTTGAATAAACTTGTTATCTTGTTGAAAGTTCATGATAAGTTCATCTTATTTCCTTGATACTACATTCTATCTATCCTGTCGTTTTATGCGAGCATGCATAGCTTTATTGCATTCATGAAAATGTAATTACTTAAACCCCTTGCTAGTACTTGAGATATAATTTCCTACTGAGCGTTCGCTCATTCCGTTTGTCCCTTTGTACTTTTCAGGTAAGTCCGACGACGATGGAAGTCAATCGGATGGGAATGGTCAAGAGTGAAAGTGATAGAGCTTCTACAAGTGTCGTCTAGTTATTTCTATAGTTTTCTCGAGTCAACTATGTACTTTTCTTTTTATTAAACAGAGTATTGGATTTGTAATAGTCTATCCATTATGAAATAAAGGATTGGGTTATCTTGCTATTTTGCGCATCTCTGTCTTCGTGTCGAATACACGACCACTTTGATTGACATGATTGATATAGACACGTCGCGCATCTCCGGGTATTTTCCGCGCTCGGGGCGTGACAGATGCACCCAACCATTGCTACATGCAACCTTAGTCTCCTGAGCACCGTCATCATTCGACTAGCCGCTAACAGTTGAGCGGACACCTATCACCTCTTTCACGAACAAACAGCCGCTCATCGATCACTCGTTCTGACGAAGTGGACTAGCAAAAGGAGCCACCTATGCCAGAGAAGAGGGACGAACCCGCCGCACTGAGAGCAGACACCTAGCATCCCTTTTGTTCTGTGGAAGGGGACCAACAGAGATGCCACTCGCAAAGAGGCCTGCACCGGGAAACCGGCAGGCCTACCCACCTCCGGCTGACGGCGGACACTGGAGCAACAAGGCCCGCGCATTACGAAGGCTAGTGTAGCACACTGGCCATGCCTGCAAATTGGCAAGCGAGCCCTACTACTCCACCTGTAGTTATCTTCAAGCAGAAAAGCGCCCCCTTCGGCTCGGGAAGACACGTCATCCCAAGCCCGCAGAGTGGAAGAAGGGAAAGTAGCTTCCGCGCCTCCACACGTCCCTTCCCGCCAGAAGGAAGATGCTCTAGAAATAGGGAACATCTCACCACGGACCTGCAATTCAAAGAGCAAAAAGAGGCAGTTATGCGCCATGAAAGCAAGGTAAACAAGGAAGGAGCTGAGCCCAATCAGTAGGTAGGGCCAATACAGGGAGATTCCCTGTCCCCTTAACAACGGAATCTGTCTGGCTCATGAAGCAGGACCCCCCTGCCGGCGTACAAGCAATTGACTTTGTCCAAAGCCTCCAGCCAGCCATCCAGGTACCCGTTCCTGTACTCCTTAGAGACGGGACCATTCGCTCCAGGTTCTAGCCACGGCCGCCACGGAGCCGACGGAGGCGCCCTACGGAGGATCAAGGGCCGGCGGGAACCCTGCGAAACACCATCGTCCGATGAAGTGCCCGACTCTCTCGACGACATCCTACGGAGCCTCTTCCATCGAAGCCTTGACACCGGGAGACGGGGACGAAGGTAGCTATTTATAAGAAGGATGGAAGTCCCTAGAAGGCTAAAGGACTCCTACCGTCTTGAGCAAATCCATGGAAACCGAAGCGACGGATTCTGAAAGTCACGCCCTTACAAAATTACCTTCAAGAGCGCCGTTTCATATCCCCGGGGGATCTCAAAGCCATTCAAAAGGGAGGGAAATATGCGACAGAAATCACAAGATTTGTGAAATAGAGGTAAGGCTTCTATTCCAACACAAAAAGGTTACAAGAAAGGCCATCACCTAGGTCGAAATAGAAGAAAACTCAAAAAGGGACAAAAGAGGCAAGTAAGGGCACCCTTCTAAGGGTTCGTCCCGGTTACATCAGCACATGCCCCGGGCTCACCGGGCTCACGTGCAGCGACAATTTCAGCAGGAGGTGAGTCCCCATCCAAGTCGACTACCTGGCCCACCGCTGTCAAGGCGTCAGCAGGTGCTCGCTCAACTACGCTCGACCCCATCGCTGGCTCCTCGGCGCCAACTTCCTCGGAGCCAGCTTCCTCGCCGCCAGGCTCCCCCTCACCATCATCGACCTCCGGGCCGGATGGTGTCGGGGGAGGAAGGAGAGGTGGAACTGAGGAGCCGAGGTTCTCCACCGTGGCTTTGACAGCAGCGCTCCAGCCCTCTCGGAAGACACATTCGCGCGCCAGCTGATAAGTATCCATTTTCTATAGTAATTCATTGCATGTACGCCATTTTATGTGCATATAATTAGGCAATTATGCATATTTCATAGTTAACCTCAACTCCGCATTTAAATTAGAGCTTTCACGTAAATTGATTAATTTGGTGATATTATTTGATAAATTAAAGTTGAGGTTCATGGGCATTAATTCTCCATTACATAACTATGAGTATTTGAGATTTATGCGCACATTATGGTAATTTTTATGGACTAGATTGTAATTATGTGTGTGCAGGACACCGAAGGTAATTGTAAAAGAAGCCTTGGGCAAAACTGTCATCACCACTTTGACCAAGTCAAATAAAGAATTCAAAATATTTTGGTTGGAGGGAAAAGAAAGTTTAAAATTTTGAATTCAAAGTTTGAAAAGGAGGAATTCAAAGTTTAAGTTTGAAAAGGAGGAAAAGGACATTCAAAGTTTGAAATAAAGGAGAGACATGATGAGTCTTGAGAAATGGGGTGCCTAAAGTCCAAGAAAAGGGGGGCCCACCTACTTTTTCTCTTCCCCATACATCATATTCCACTTGAATCTCAGTCATCCATCTCCTTTTGATATAATCTCCACCCTCTATCTACCCAACTTTCCCTATAAATAGCCCATGACAAGGAGGAGAAAGGGAGTTCTTCTTTGGGCAATTTTTCTCTCCCTCTCACATCTTAATAGGCCACCGAGTTCGCCCTCTTCCATCCCTCTTCTCCTCTTGCTGTCTTCATAAAAGTTCTTTATTTTTAAGCCCTCTACAACTTCTTCTTCTGCATCATCTTCTAATTCCTCTTAATTTTGTAAGGTATTTTATATTTTTCACTGTGCTGTCATGTTCATCTTCGAATCAGTGTTTCTCTCTGTTCTTCCCCTTATTTCTCTCCCTTCTAGTCATTTGCCTCTCTTACTACCTTCATAAAAGTTCTTTATTTTTAAGTGTTCTACAACTTCTTCTTCTACATCATCTTCCAATTCTTTCTGTTTTAAAAGTTATTTTTCATTTTTCAACTTGCTGTCCTATGATTTCACTGTTCATCCGAGGTGCTAGCTTTTGTTATTTCTCTATTTTGAAGCTCTTATACTCTTCTTTTCTATATGAGTTATTCATCAAAGTTCTTCCTCTCTCCCTCCTATTCAACTTCTTATTCTTGGTTTTAAAGTTATTCACCCTCTAAAGGTGACTTCAATGACGAAGGTGACTTCCTCTCGGCGTAGACGACATCTTCCGCAAGGTGGTTCGTGATCCAAGGCCAAGAGAGGACGGCGTTGTCATCACCATTGCTGCTACCATCTTCATATCTCAGGCGCCTTTTATTTTTATTGTTTTAGTTTCAATTTACTTCATTGTAATCTCGTCATATCCTTGTTGTAAGCTTATCTTGCACTTCATGTACAATTTCTTTTAAGTTAATAAAAAGAGTTATTCCTTTGATCTAGTTCTTGATCTTCTTCCCTCTCTACATCCTTCTTCTATCTCTTCTCTTCATTTCATGTAATTATTTTCTATAGCATAGGTGCATAGTCATAGGTGTTTTTAATTAAGTGTTTGGTTTGTTCATCACTTCACAATTTTCTTTAAGCAAAATAAAATCACAAGTGTTTTCTAAAGGACTCCAAAGTTTTTAACTCTAAAAATCTCTTCTTCCTTGTGGATTCGACCCGTGCTTGCCATAGTATTACGTTCTCTTTTGATCATTTTGTGCGAGTTCGGTTTTAAGATTGTTATATGCGTATTTTAAACGACGAACTTCCGCGTTATCAATTTTTGGCGCCGTTGCCGGAGAGGAATGATGATTTTTGCTTTAAGAACTTTATTTTCCTTATGTTTATAAGTGTACTAATATCTCTTTCTTTTTCTTATTTCTACATTTGAAAAAAAAAGAACGAGGGAACGCACTTCAAGAATTGAAGCTAAAAAATCAAAAAAGAAGAAAGAAAAAAAAGAGAGCAGTTAAGAGATAAGCTCTCCTCCCTTTCCTTAGTCTTTTTGTCATTTCATTTCAAAAAAAAAAAGAGAACGAGGGATTACGCATCAAGTAAGTCTTCAAACTTATTCCTCTCATTTTGTGACATTTCCTAAATGTTCTTGCATATTGTGGTTAGATAGGTTCACAAAAAAAAACTCTTCACTTGAACTCGATAAAAATCTTCATTCCAAGAGTAAAAATCACACTTCCATGTTTTAGGTCATGCATCATTTAGGATAGTATTTGTTTTCTTCTTGTTGCTTAATTGTTGTTAATTGCATTGTTGAAGATTTCGGGAGGCAAGGTGAGTACTCTAACTTTTCTAATAACATGCTCATGCACTTCCATGCTTGCATAGAACCCCTTGTTTGAACTTGCTTTGTTGCATATCATTTCAAAGTATCTTAAGGGCAATACCCATAAGCAAGATAAGGTGGTGATTTCATCACCCTTCCTTAGCCCACAAACTACAATTCTCTTGCATCTTTGCATCACCTAGACCTTAAATAAAATCCAGTAGACGTTGGCCCTAGGTTTACACTGTGGTTCTTGTGTTATTTGGGCTTACCCTCTGATGAAAACCGGTGCCTAAGGCAAGACAGTCGGACGGCAAACGCCTTAAGCGGGCTAGTGGTTTGACATAATGAGGTCCCTACGAAAGTAGGGTGAACCTCCCACTACCCCACCCCTTACCTGGCCGGTGGAAATATTGAGGGTAAACTTAAGTTTCACTTTAGTCATTTTATGAAACCCAATTTGTAGGTCTAGGTCACAGCTAGGTCATTAGGTAATTTGTGTGACAACTTGTTTGTGTTTGCATACAAAAAAATTATAATAAAATAAAAAATAAAAAAGTCTCCTCTTATCTCTCTTCGTCCTTATTTGAGTCAAAACAAAAAAAAATATAAAAATCATCATAAAATAATTCTCTCATCTCTCATCTTTAACCTTGGTTTATGCAAGGGAGAAGATCTCAACACCTTGACTTAGTTGAGCCCATTAGTGAGATTGAGCGATTCATTTTTAATCCGGCTCAAAATCAAACCCAACCTATGGTTGAACAACACCAATTAGGGGTGCCCAAACAGATGAAGGAATATTTCATTCCTTCGAATTATCAGCCATCCACTTGTATCCAACTGCCTAATGTCCCTGCTTTGCACTATGAGATCAAATCTAGCACCATTCAGATGCTCACATCCTTTTATGGGAAGACCAATGAAGATCCCTATAAACATCTGGATGAATTTCTAAAAATTTGTTCCACTGTGAAAATTCAAAATTTCACAGATGATGCTCTCCGCCTAACCTTATTCTCTTTCTCACTTAAGGATAAAGTCAAATACTGGCTAGGGACCTTAGGGAAACCTATTGGCACATGGGCAGATATGCAGCATGAGTTCCTTAAGAAGTTTTACCCCATCGGTAGAACCAACACCATGAGACGTGCAATCACAGTATTCACGCAACTCCCAAATGAACAAATACATGAATCATGGGAGAGATTAAAGGAACTCCTCAGAAAATGCCCACATCATGGGCTCTCCAAATGGCAAATAGTGTAAGCTTTCTATGAGGGCCTAGATGATCAAGTTAGACAGATTGTTGATGCATCATGTGGTGGGGCCTTTATGAGCAAGAGTGAGGATGAGGCCTATGCCTTATTTGAAATGTTGAGCGAGAATTCAATCAACCACACTTCCTTATCCTCATATGAGAGAACCATTGGGCCATCTAAATGGGTCAGGATGTATCGTGTGGAACCTGAAGCTAGAGTGGATGTAAATTTCATCCATCAAAAATTGGACAAGGTGGATATCCTGACCCAAAAGCTAGAACAAGTTGATATGTTGGCCCACAAGTTAGACCAGCTCCTGGCCCAAAACAAACAAGAAACAACCATCTTACCTACGTCCAACCCATACTCGGACCCAACACACCATGAGGTGTGTGCTTTATGTGCTAGCCCGGACCATCATGTGTCCGATTGCCCAACAGCAGCCCAGTTACCACCTTTTCTACAGGAGCAAGTCCAAGCAGCCCAGGGGTTCTCTAAGCCCAACTATGACCCATTTTCTAACACCTATAATCCGGGCTGGAGGAATCACCCCAATTTCAATTGGAGAAATCAACAATCTCCCAATCAGCCCACCATCCCCTCTACATCTCAAACTCACAAACCACCCATCCAACACCAATTTCAAGCACAGCCACCATTTCAAGGAAATGCTTACGGTCAGGGACCGCAAGCCCAACAACCACTTCCCCGATTTAACCAGGGTCAGGTCCCATACCAACCTCCTCAGCCCAATTACGGGCAATCTTCCAATTCCCACCAAATCTTTCAACCTCCTCTGCAACACCACCAGGACTCCCAAACTGATGATAGATTCCATCAATTACAACAACTAATTCTGGCCCAAAACCAATCCTTCCAACAAATCATGCAAGCCCAAAATCAATCTTTCCAACAGACCTTCCATGCCCAACAACAAACTATTTCTAAGTTGGAAATCCAATTGGGCCAATTGGCTGAAGCCACCATGAGAAGGGAAATGGGCCAATTACCAAGTCAGTCTATTGCTAACCCCCGCAATCAACAACCTCCAGGCTTCCCTCTAAGAGCTCACATTCTTCCTCAACCCAATCAGCCCAATCAACCTCAGCCGCCCCCTCCTGTAGGTCCTCAGTTTGAGAATACCAAAGCCATCTCTACCCTTAGGAGCCGGAAAATTCTTAATGATCCTTATCAGGCTAAGGATATGGGTAGTAGTTCGGGCCAAGACGCCCACAAGGAGAGTAATAGTGAGGATGAGGAGCCTGTGATTGTGCAAGAGAAGAAAAAGGCAGAGGGTGGAGAGAAGAAGCTGGATAAAGGGAAGGCGAAAGTTGATGAAGGACCCCAAGAATATGTGCCTAAGGTCCCTTTTCCCGATTCTCTAAAGCCGAAAGCTCACAAGAAACCACCGGTACAACAAGAAGAATTAGTGGAATTGTTTAAACAAGTGAATATCAATATTTCACTCTTGGATGCAATCAAGCATGTGCCGGTATATGCAAAGTTTTTGAAAGAGCTTTGTACTCCAAAGAGGGAGCCAAGGGCAGTGACTCAAAAGATCCGCTTGTCTGAGGATGTTAGTGCTGTTTTGATAAATCATTTGCCAAAAAAATTGAAGGACCCCGGAGCCCCTTTAATCTCATGTGATATAGGTGGAGTCACTTTTGATCGAGTATTGCTAAACTTAGGTGCTAGCGTGAATCTTTTACCCACCTTTCTCTATGAGCAATTTGATCTAGGGGAGTTAAAACCCACTTCAACCATCCTCCAATTGGCGGATAGGTCGGTTAAAACACCAAGGGGTCTGTTGGAGGATGTCATTGTTAAAGTGCATGAATGTTATTTCCCGGTGGATTTTCTCATTCTTGATATGGCCTCGTCCCAGGATTTAAAGCACACACCTATTATTTTGGGACGTCCTTTTCTAGCAACTGCTAAGGCCAACATCAACTGTGCCACGGGAATGATGGATATATCATTTGGAGGTGAAAAAGTTTCTCTGAATGTTTTTAAGGCTTCTCAGTATCCGGATCAAGGAGATGAATGTAATGTCATTGATATCTTTGAGGATGTGATTCCGGATAACATTGAGGACACCCTAGAAGAGGGTAGCATGCTTCAGGATTCTCCTCTCTCTTCTGCACCCTGGACTAGGGTGGAGTCACTTCCTCCAGTACAATCCGAACCTACTCTTCCATCTCTGGATCATCCACCTACTCTTGAATTGAAACCTCTGCCAGACTCCCTTAAATATGCATATTTGGGACCTAACCACACTCCTGTCATCATTGCCTCCAATCTCACTTCTGCTCAGGAATCCCAACTCTTAACTATTCTTAAGGAGCATAGGGGGGCAATAGGTTGGTCGGTGGCGGATCTCAAGGGGATCAATCCGGATGTTTGTATGCACCATATCTATTTAGAGGACAATGCCAAACCGAGCAGGGAGATGCAGCGCCGGTTGAATCCGAACATGAAAGAGGTGGTTAAGCAAGAGGTGGTGAAGTGGTTAGATGCCGGAATTATATATCTCATATCTGATAGCAAGTGGGTCAGTCTTACACAAGTTGTTCCAAAGAAATTAGGGCTGACCGTGATTCAAAATGAGAAGGGTGAAGAGGTGCCGATAAGACTACAAACGGGGTGGAGAGTCTGTATTGATTACAGAAAATTGAACTCAATGACAAAGAAAGATCATTTTCCTCTCCCGTTTGTAGATCAGATTTTGGAAAAATTGGCTGGGCAAAGATATTTTTACTTTTTGGATGGATACTCCGGGTATAATCAGGTTGCTATCTACTCGAAAGATCAGGAAAAGACTACATTCACGTGTCCGTATGGCACGTTTGCATTTAGAAGAATGCCGTTTGGGGTTTATAATGCCCCTGTCACCTTTCAGCAGTGTATGATGGCAATCTTTTCTGAAATGGTGGGAGATTTTTTAGAAATTTTCATGGATGACTTCTCAGTTTTCGGTGACTCATTTGATTGCTGTTTGGAGAATTTACAGAAGGTGCTAGCACGATGCATTAAATCCAACCTTGTGTTAAGCTGGGAGTAAAGTCACTTTATGGTAAGAGAAGGCATTGTGTTGGGCCATGTTATTTCTGAAAAGGGAATAGAGGTAGATAAGGCTAAGGTTGATCTGATTTCCAATCTTCCTCTCCCGTCGTCTGTCAAGCAAATCCGCTCTTGTCTTGGTCATGCGGGTTTTTATAGAAGATTCATTCAGAACTTCTCTACCATTACTTGTCCTCTCACTAAGCTCCTAGCCAAGGACACTCCATTCCAACTAGATGAGTCTTGTCTTGAGGCTTTTCACTCTCTTAAAGCGGCCCTCACTCAAGCCCCAATCCTACAGTCTCTTGATTGGTCGCTCCCATTTGAAATCATGTGCGATGCATCTGACTATGCCATAGGAGCTATCTTAGGCCAGAGAATTGACAAGAAACCTGTGGTAATTTATTATGCGAGTCACACCCTCGCCGATGCTCAATTGAATTATACCACCACAGAGAAAGAACTTCTGGCTGTTGTATTTGCTCTAGAAAAATTTCGCTCATATCTTTTGGGGGCCAAAGTCATTGTTTATTCGGATCACGCTGCATTGAAATACCTGTTCACCAAGAAGGATGCTAAACCCCGTTTGATTAGATGGATTCTCTTGCTACAAGAATTTGATCTTGAGATCAAGGACAAGAAGGGGTTAGAGAATGTTATAGCTGATCATAGGATTGTGATTCCTGAAAGTACTCCTATGTTTGATTCCTTCCCTGATTAGTAAATTCTTTCCATCTCTCACAACTCAACCCCCTGGTACGCTCACATAGTCAATTACCTGGCGGTAAGATAGATTCCAGGAGGGTGGTCTAGGCAGGAGAAGGATCGATTCTTTTCAAAGGTTAAGCACTACTTTTGGGAGGACCCCGAATTATTCCATGTTGGTCCGGATCAAATAATTAGGAGGTGTGTCCTCGAGGAGGAACACCAAAGTGTTCTGAACTTTTGTCACACTCTAGCTTGTGGGGGACATTTCTCAGGAAAGAAAACAGCTACCAAAGTGTTGCAAAGTGAATTTTTCTGGCCCACTCTCTTCAAAGATGTCTATGAATTTAGCAAGATTTGTCTAAGGTGTCAAGCTGTGGGGAATATAAGCAAATGAGATATGATGCCACTTAACCCCATTCTAGTGGTTGAAATCTTTGATGTTCAGAGAATTGATTTTATGGGGCCCTTTCCGCCATCATTCGGACTTGAGTACATTTTTGTAGCGGTCGACTACGTGTCTAAGTGGATTGAAGCCATTGCCACCTGGACCAATGATCACAAAGTTGTCATGAAGTTTGTCCAAAAGAATATATTTTCAAGGTTCGGGTGTCCGAGGGTGATCATTAGTGATGGATGTTCTCATTTCACTCATGCCCAATTTCGAGCTCTTCTCGGGAAATATGGGATCACTCATAAGATTGCCACTCCCTACCATCCCCAAACAAGTGGTCAAGTGGAGACATCCAATAGGGAGATCAAAAATATCCTACAGAAATCTGTTAGGCCCGATAGGAAGGATTGGTCTGAAAGACTAGATGACGCTCTTTGGGCCTATCGGACAGCATACAAAACTCCCATTGGCATGTCTCCATATAGGTTAATCTTTGGGAAAACTTGTCACCTACCCGTTGAGCTTGAGCATAGGGCCTATTGGGCTATTAAGCAGTTCAATTTTGACTTGGCCCAAGCCGGATCTCATAGGGCCCTACAACTAAATGAGTTGGAGGAGTTGAGGAATGAAGCCTATGAAAATGCCAAGATTTATAAAGCCCAGACTAAAGCATTCCATGATAAATACATTTCACGAAAAAAATTTCAAATCAACCAAAAGGTTTGGCTTTTTAACTCTAGGCTGCGATTATTCCCCGGCAAATTGAAATCTCGATGGGATGGACCATATGTGGTAATTAAAATATTTGACCATGGTGCAGTAACAATTCTTGATCCTAAAACTGGTCAAACTTTCACTGTCAATGGTCAACGTTTGAAATCTTACATTGAAAATCTTCCAATGCTGCAGGAGGACTCTCTCAGGCTGAGTGACCCATTGTGAGCTATATTGTGTCTGGCTGAAGACGCTAAACTTAGCGCTTCTTGGGAGGCAACCCAATTATCTTGTCTCTTTTCAAAAAAAAAATTTGTGATTGATTTTCTTCTTTTGTCTAAGGAGCATGGAGCATGGAGCAACATTTCTTTGATGACGATATCTCTCTCTCAGGTCGTATCTATCCTTCCCTCTACTTTTTATGACTTTATTTCATTTCTATATCTTATTCATGTCATTAGGGACAATGTCACCTAAGTTGGGGGGTAGCTTGAGCTCTAATTTTCTCAAAATAATTACAACCTTTCATGACACCTCTAACAAGTGTTTCATGTTCATATTTCATTATGAGAAATTTTTCTTAGAATGATAGGACTTAGAGTCTTACTCGTTAAACTTGTAAGTTAAAGGGATGAATTAATTGGTTATGTCTTTAACCTTTTCCTCAGAATACACCTGAAAATTCTATTAAATTTACACACAATTGCACAATAACAAGATTGGTGGATGACAAACATTAGGATGATGGGAATTTTACTTGACACTTAGGTGATGATGGATATTATGCCCATTCGTTAAAAGTAATCGTGAGGAAAAAGTTACCTGCAAAAAAAGAAGAAGAAGAAGAAGAAACACATGGAAAATGCCCCTGAACTTAGTAACCGGGTCTGCTTCTCCTAAGGTAAGAGTTGAGATTCGCGTCAAACGGCAAAGGGATGTGCAACACCGTGTGTCAAAAAAAAGAGAGAGAAAAAAAAAAGAATAAACGGGCAGAGTGAAGCTACCTGTAATTCGAGAAGCTTAATTCAAGAGGTGGGCAGAATTGAAAATCATCTTTAAGTGAAAGGTAGAAGACTCATTCATCTAGATTATTTGGTAGTCATTAGTCAAGTTATATCACTCATACACAAAGAGATATTTAATTTTTAGTGTATCCTGAGGAAAGGTCTAAACACATGGACTAATGAAATTTATACCAAATACATTCTACTTGAACTTGTAATACTCCAAAGTCTAAATCATTATGAATAATGTTCTTGCCATGATCTGTGACACATGAGTGTTTACTAGTCCTAATTTTATAATTGTTTACATTGCTAAGGGACTAGTAATGATCAAGTTGGGGGGTGTGATAAGTGTCCATTTTGTATAGTAATTCATTACATGTACACTATTTTATGTGCATATAATTAGACAATTATGCATATTTCATAGTTAACCTCAACTCCGCATTTAAATTAGAGCTTTCACGTAAATTGATTAATTTGGTGATATTATTTGATAAATTAAAATTGAGGGTCATGGGCACTAATTCTCTATTGCATAACTATGAGCATTTGAGATTTATGTGCACATTATGATAATTTTTATGGACTAGATTGTAATTATGTGTGTGCAGGACACCGAAGGTAATTGCAAAAGAAGCCGGAGGTAAAACTGTCATCATCACTTTGACCAAGTCAAATAAAGAATTCAAAATATTTTGGTTGGAGGGAAAAGAAGTTCAAAATTTTAAATTCAAAGTTTGAAAAGGAGGAATTCAAAGTTTAAGTTTGAAAAGGAGGAAAATGACATTCAAAGTTTGAAATAAAGGAGAGACATGATGAGCCTTAGAAAATGGGGTACCTAAAGTCCAAGAAAGGGGGTGCCCACCTACTTTTTCTCTTCCCCATGCATCATATTCCACTTGAATCTCAGTCATCAATCTCCTTTTGATACAATCTCTACCATCTATCTACCCAACTTTCCCTATAAATAGCCCATGACAAGGAGGAGAAAGGGAGTTCTTCTTTTGGGCAATTTTTCTCTCCCTCTCCCTCTCCCTCTCACATCTTCTTAGGCCGCCGATTTCGCCCTCTTTCGTCCCTCTTCTCTTCTTGCTGTCTTCATGAAAGTTATGTATTTTTACGTCCTCTACAAGTGCTTCTTTTGCATCATCTTCTAATTCCTCTTAGTTTTCAAGATATTTTATGTTTTTCACTGTGCTATCCTGTTCATCTCCGAATCAGTGTTTCTCTCTGTTCTTCCCCTTATTTCTCTCCCTTATAATCATTTCCCTCTCTTACTATCTTCATAAAAGTTCTTTATTTTTAAGTGTTCTACAACTTCTTCTTCTACGTCATCTTCCAATTCTTTCTATTTTGAAAGTTATTTTCCATTTTTCAACATATTGTCCTGTGATTTCACTGTTCATCTGAGATGCTAACTTCTGTTATTTCTCTATTTTGAAGCTCTTCTGCTCTTCTTTTCTATCTGAGTTCTTCATCAAAGTTCTTCTTCTCTCCCTCATCTTCAACTTCTTCTTCTTGGCCATCCCCTAATTCATTTTGGTTTTAAAGTTATTCATCCTCTAAAGGTGACTTCAATGACGAAGGTGACTTCCTCCCGGCGTAGACGACATCTTCCGCAAGGTGGTTCATGATCCAAGGCCAAGAGAGGACGGCGTTGTCATCACCATTGCTGCTACCATCTTCATATCTCAGGCTCCTTTTATTTTTATTATTTTATTTTTAATTTACTTCATTGTAATCTCGTCACATCCTTGTTGTAAGCTTATCTTGCACTTCATGTACTCTTTCTTTTAAGTTAATAAAAAAAGTTATTCCTTTGATCTAGTTCTTGATCTTCTTCCCTATCTACATCCTTCTTATATCTCTTCTCTTCACTTCATGTAATTATTTTTTATAGCATAGGTGCATAGTCATATGTGTTTTTAATTAAGTGTTTGGTTTGTTCATCACTTCACAATTTTCTTTAAGCAAAACAAAATCACAAGTATTTTCTAAAGGACTCCAAAGTTTTTAACTCTAAAAATCTCTTCTTCCCTGTATATTTGACCCGTGCTTGCCATAGTACTATATTCTCTTTTGATCATTTTGTGCGAGTTCGATTTCAAGATTGTTATACGCGTGTTTTAAACGACGAACTTTCGCGTTATCACCAGCCCATAAAACTCCAAGGCCACCGCGGTCAATTCATCTCGGTAGGCTAGAGAAGAACGGAAGAACTCCATTGCTTCTTCGCCAACAGTCGCCATCGACGATCGCAGCTTGGCGAGCTCCGCCTCGACCGCCCAGGCGCGGGCCTCCATGGCCTGGACCTCTGCCCCCAACTTGGCCATGCGCTCTTCGGCCATATCAGCCCTCTCCCGGAAGGAGTTCCGGTCGCGTTCCATTCAGGCAAGGACTAACCCTTGCGGGATCAGCTGTCCTTGGAGCCCAACATTGGCGGCCTAAGACCCCTTCAGCCGCTCCTCGAGCCCCAACTGAGACGTCTGTTTCGCTCCCAACATCTGAGCAAGACCCTGGAAGTGGTGCCTCCACAAGCCAAAGGCATTGACAACCAGGCACGTGCTCCTCGCGGCTGCGGCCGTCAACTCTTGCTCAGCCCTGGGGCCAAACTCACTGGTATGCTTGAACCATTGTACACTTCTCCCCATGAGATCAATGATCATCGCAATCCCAACCAGCCTAGAGGTCAAGTCCTCGGGAGATGAGGATTGGCCGTGCTGAGGGACTCCGGCTCCTGACGGGGGGAGGGAATTAGCTTCATCAATAGCAGGGGCTTTGCCCCTATCACGTCCCCGTCCCACGGGGGCTGGCGCAGGTGGAGGCGGAATAGGATCCTGGGCAGGAGGGGAATATCTCCCTCTCTTCCTCATCCGACGCTGGTTATCCAACGCCGCCAGATCATCCTCAGGCAGGGGGGCACGGCTACCACCAGCCATGTCGGACTCTTTGTCGGTTGCACTAGTGACCCCCTCGGCAGAACTCCTCCGAAGGATGGGCCCTCCACTGGCCACAGATGTTGCCAGCGAGCACACCAAAGGGACGCCGGCCAGGACCGGGTACTACAGCCTCCCCAGGGCAAATGCAACCTCGGCCTGGGGGGGGACAACTGATACCTGACCGGCCCCCAGTGCAACGTGGTCCACGGGGCAAGGAGCGAATCGCGGCAGCTCGACGATCTCGTAGCTCCACCCCGGAGCCTCAAAAGCCCCTGAAACAGAACAAAGTTGGTTGAGCGCCATTCACCACTGACGCACCTTGACGCAATGAAAAACCAGTACCCTGCGGCAACGGAGGACTCAACCCCAGCTCCCGGAGCAGCGCCAGAGTCAGAATAAAGTCCGCGTCAACGATAGGATACCGCATAATGACCTTCAACTTCGGGCGATCCTCAGCCCTGATGGGAGTCGCCCTATCACCCCAGATGGGACGGGAGCCCCTGTGCATCCAACTACCGGAGGCATCGCGGTCTCTCGACTTAATGATATACACATATCGCTGCGACCAACCCTTGCGGTTAGCCGCAGTGTGGGAGACTTGGATGATGTTCCGGCCAGAGCGAGCCTTGAAGTAGGCATAATACGTGTCGGCCGGGCAACTTTGGATATGGTAAAAATAGCAGAGAAGGTGGACGCTTGGCTCCACCGATGCCCTCTGGCATGCATAGACGAATCCATAGAGGATAGAGTAAGAATTGGGGGTTATTTCCCCCGCATGCCGCCCATAGTGATGAAGGATAGACGCAATGAAGGGATGGACCGGAAGGCAGAAACCCGCCTGGAAGGAAGCCACCGGTACCATGATTCCTCCCGAAGGAAGACTCAACCGATCGTCATCAACGGTGGGGAAAATGATGTCAAACTCGAGGAGAATCTGAAAAGCTTCCCGCAGCCCACGGACCACCTTATAAGCTACTAGCGGTGGGGAACTGGGTCGACTGGCACCCGCACCTGAAGTGCTCGATGTACCCGCTCGGTTATGAGACACTCCTCCAGAGGAAGGAGGGTTAACGCGGAGGTTTCTCCTACGAGGAGGCATGACTACAGAGGATGGAAGACACAAACGAAGAAGAGAGCCTCACCGGGCGAGGGAGGAAGGCTACTACGACGGAAGACACCTATGACGGAAGACGCCTATGACGGAAGACGCCTACAATGAGCGTGAAAAACCAGCAGGACACGGATGGAGTCTGCAGGGAGACCACGCAGCCATTCTTATAACAACCCTCGACGGACCCACACTACCCCCATGGGGGAAGGTGAAGGGGCGCCTGCGGCTACGGCGGTACAGTTACTGTCGCCAGACATCCGTTTGAAGTCCGCGCTCCCAGACAGTACAAGATATAAGTCTTGATTAACCAATGTGGCGTCTGTCACCGTTAGAGGCGCCTTGCGCGCCAATCAGCCTCCGAAGCTACCAACACCCATAGTACGAGGGAATCGACTTCGGATCTCACACTCTTGAAAACCCTCTCTTAACCAACTCTCAACCCCCTGCAGAGTGCTCGGTGACTGAGAGTAGGGGGGAAGTGAGAAAGGTAAATCCGGTTCGGCCCAGATACGGCCCAATAACGATAGGCCCTTGCCAGATTGCTCTTAATAAACGCCCGCAAGAGGCACCGGGCATGCGTGGCCCACCGAAGGGAGGCCCAGCCTAGAAGAGCATCAGATTCTACCGCGCATAAGCGATACGGCCCAAGCGCGGATATCTCCGGAGGACCCTCCGACGACCGACCGTTGCCCCCACGATGTCGGCCTCGACCTCCTAAATGGGCGAGCACGCCCCATGATCGCCGTAAGACTCACCCCGGATCAGGAGACGCTGGGGAAATCGGTCCCCCAATGGGAAACTCCCGCCACTATAGCAGGGAACGTTACTCCACTATGCAGGCCCTTCCCTCTCAAGGGCTAATGCCCCTCGCTCCAAGATAACCCCTATAAAAGGGAGAACGACAGAGAAGACATGGACGGTGGATCAATTATGCTAAACTACTACCCAAGAGAATAGAGCCATTGATTAGAGAGAACAAAGGCCACTCCAATCTACAAGCGAAGGAGGCTCCCTCCTCCGGCGACCTTACCACCTAGCGATCACTCAATGAGTGGGCACTGGGAGCGGCGAGCACTCGTCCGGAGGATCCACACGGCTCCTTGGCCTCCTACTGCAATCTCTCCTCTACTCTCTCCTTTGCTCCTCTTTGGTTCCCAATATCCCATTGCTAACTTAAGCATCGGAGGGTTGTCCCTTGGGGTAACACCCGGGACTCCTTCTGACGTCCTTGTGGTTTCTTGGTGTTTCCAGGCTTACGCAGGCACGAGACGATTTCCTCAACAAACAAATAGAGAAGGTGGTACGTGGCCTAGGAACCATTTTCCTGCCGCTACATCCAAATAAGATTCTTAAAATTAAATTTAGATTATGAATATTCATGGTTGTTTCATTATTATTTGAAATTTTATTTTTAATTAAAAAATACAAAATCAAAACCCAAAGTGGCAATGGGCGATACCATGGTCAAATCAATAGTAAACATTTAAACAAAAAATATGCTCGACCTTTAACCATGCATGGCCCAACATTTGGTGTACATTTGGTGTCACTTTGATAAAGGGGTGGGTTAGGGGTGGATATGCCACCCCGGGTGGCCCACCCCTAATCCACCCAGGTGGCTTATTACATCATTTGGATTGGATTCAAAAAAAATTTGAACTTATGTCTAACTGACCCTAGTTAAGAAAAAAAGAACCAAACAAGGATAATTCATCTCACCTTAGGTAACCCACCCTAATCTGACTTACCTCTTTATCAAAGTGGCCCTTGGTGTCCTACCATTACCTAGCTGGTCAAGACGAGGTAGATGGATTAAAGTCAAATCACGGGTGAGACTAAGTTGAGACAGGAGCTCGTTCGGTCAATTTAACCAACCCCGTTTGACTTGATCAGACATTAGGGTCAAACTGATCCAAATTTAAAATTTTGGCCCAAGTATTGAAAGTTTGAGAAAGATTTGCTACACATGAAGATGTGTTGCATATTTTAAGTGTGTAACATCTTTGAATTTTTTTAAAAAAAATTGAAGTGACCCCAAAAATATCTTAACTTATGGTGTAAATCACGTCATCATTTGATTATCTAAAAAAATAAAAATAAAACATATCAATTTTTAAAAGAATGGACCCCACAATATTCATTCGATCTGATTGGAGAAAGCAAATGGAGGCCCAGGCCTAGCAAGAAGAGAGAGAGAGAGGCGGGGGGGCTTGCGATACCCCTACCTCTAGTGAGGAGAGGAAGCCACCATACCACCCCGCCCCATTTGCGATGGTAGCCTGATACCCCTCCCTCCTTCTTCTTCCTTCCTGGCCACTATATGAGCCTCCCTCGCTCCTTCCTCCTATTCTCTCCCTTCCTTCTTCTTCCTTCTACCACCTCTTACCCTGCACTAACAGGGCTTCGGTCCATCGCCATCGCCTGCATCGTCGAACACCCTCCACCAGTCGCACTACCAGATGACTTCAGCCCCCAATTCTCTCTCCTTCTCTTCTTTTGCAGCCGTGAGCGCCGCCTCACTGGTGCCCACAGTCACAAACAGTAGCACCAGCATAGCAGCCCCAGCTTGCCCCTATGAAACCCCGATGCCCCATCTCACCAACGTGCAGCTCACTTACACCTGAACACCGCAAGACCTCACTGGGTCTACATGGAGATGGAGCACGGGCGTGGCCGAGCAGTCCAGTCCGAGGAACCACCACAAGATTGATGGACGGGGCTAGGGCTTCCCATTAGGCTGCTAGTGAAGACTTTGTCGACGAAAGAGGCAAATTGGTGCCGGGAGTGCCCGATAGTGCGTGAGAGGGTGAGGGTGGAGAGAGAAGGGGTGTTATACTACTAGTTTTATTACTTAGACATAATATTCCTTCTAATTTTAATGGCATTTTTATTGTCAGCTAACCACGTGGGTTTTTTAGCAATAGTTAAAAGATTATAAGATTTTTCATATAAATAGTTATATTTTAGGGACTAATTTAAAACGTAAATGCTTATACTTATAGAGACAAAAAATAAAAATCTCTTTTTGCTTCATCCGCTGAATCCTGATCTAACGGTGAAATGTTAGGATACAGCCAGATGTACCAATTATCTTGGTTCTCTCTCCCTCTTTCTAATGTTAGACTAATGAAATATACTATTGTCATATTCCATCCGTCGAAAGTCAATAACAACCATAAGGTTATATATTTTAATCCACTAAAAAAGATAGGATTTTCGTCGGAAACGATCCGTCATATATTTCTTGTCACAAATTTTCGACGAAAAATTGTTCCGTCGAAAATATGTATGATATTTATGATGGTAACTATAAATTTCTGACAGAAAAATAGCGGACGGAAATTCCATTAGTAATTGGGGAAATTTCATTTTTTCGATAGACATTTATCCGTCCGAGATTCCGTCGGAAAATTCCGATGAAATATTTTACATCGAAAATTTTGTCTGAGATTCTGAATAGGATTTTCGACGGAAAAATTATTTCGTCGGTTATTCCGTCGGCATTTTCCTACAGATTCGTCGAAAAATTCGTCAGAAAATGTATTTTAGTTTTTTAAAAAAAATACATTAAATTTATATAAAAACCTATTTAAATAAAAAAACATAAAATCTATACATCACGAACAAAACAAAGGACATACAAGAAACGAAACACAATAACAATTTTTAATTTTATAATAATAAAAAATCAAGAAATATCCTCTGCATCTTCCATATGCTCATCCTCCCAACCTTGCTCGTCTCCTCCATCGCCACTCGCTGGAGGATCCCATATGAAAAAATAATAGCATTAAATATGCATTCATAAATAAAAAAATACTAAGCATATAAATTAAATATTTTATTTCATTATATAAATTCAAATCAGATAAATTTTAGACCCCCGAAATCAACTTCTTTAATTTTTAAACTAAGTGCATTTTAAGAATGCACTTCTGAGCACCGAGCTCAAACCGGGCATCCAATTTCGATTCTGTCAACTCTCACAAGTCATTTTTACCTCCCAGGTCGTGTTGGAACGATCGGCACACCGATGAAACCGATATTTTAGATTTTAGACCCCCGGACCTAACTTCTTTAATTTTAAACTAAGTGCATTTGAAAAATACACTTCTGAGCACCAGGCTCAAACCGGGTATCTGATTAGTATTCCGTCAACTTTCACAAGTCACTTTTACCTCTCAGGTCACGTTGGAACGATCGGCACGTCGATCAGACCGATATTTTAGATTTTGGACCCCCAAACCAAACTTCTTTAATTTTAAACTAAGTGCATTTGAAAAATGCACTTCTAAGCATCGGGGTCAAACCGGGTATCCGATTTATATTCCGTCAGCTTTCACAAGTCACTTTTACCTCCCAGGTCATGTTAGAACGATCGGCACGCCAATCAGACCGATATTTTAGATTTTGGACCCCCAACCTAACTTCTATGATTTTAAACTAAGTGCATTTGAAGAATGCACTTCTGAGTGTCGGGCTCAAATCGGATATTCGATTTAGATTCTGTCTGCTCTCACAAGTCACGTCTACCTCCCAAGTCATGTTGGAACGATCGACACATCAATTAGACCAGTATTTTATATTTTGAACATCTGAATCCCTAATTATCTAAATTCTTTTAAACTAAGTTAGTTTTGAAAACTACCTTAGTTTTGAATCGAGTAATTTGAGCGTCAGACTCAAACCGGATTTGGATTCCGTCAGCTCTCACAAGTCACGTACTTTTACCTCCCGAGTCGTGTTGGAATGATCGGCACGTAGATCAGGGTAATATTTTATATTTTGAAACCCCAAACCCCTAATTATCTAAATTCTTTTAAACTAAGTTAGTTTTGAAAACTAACTTAGTTTTGAATTGAGTAATTTGAGTGCCGGGCTCAAACTGGATATCCGATTTGATTCAGTCAGCTCTCACAAGTCACTTTTACCTCCCAGATCGTGTTGGAACGATCGGCACGCCAATCAGGCTAGTATTTTACAATTTGAACCCCCCGACCCCTAATTATCTAAATTCTTTTGAACTAAGTTAGTTTTGAAAACTAACTTAGTTTTGAATTGAGTAATTTGAGCGCCGGGCTCAAACCGGGTATTTGATTTGGATTCCGTCAGCTCTCCCAAGTCACTCTCATCACCCAGATCCCGTTGTAATGATCGGCGAGCCAATCAGGCCAATATTTGGCATTTTGGAATACCGAACCCCTAGTTATCTGAAGTGTTTTAAACAAAGTTAGCTTTGAAAACTAACCTAGTTTTGAATTGAGTAATTTGAGCACCGAGCTCAAACCGGATATCCGATTTGGATTCTGTCAGCTCTCTCATCACCCAGATCCCGTTGGAATGATCGGCGAGCCAATCAGGTCAGTATTTGGCATTTTGGAACCCCGAACCCCTAGTTATCTGAACTATTTTAAACAAAGTTAGCTTTGAAAACTAACCTAGTTTGGAATTGAGTAATTTGAGTGCTAGACTCAAACCGGGTATCCAATTTTGATTCCGTCAGCTCTTCCAAGTCACTCTCATCACCCAAGTCGCGTTAGAATTAGCTAATTAGCCGATTAGGCCCGTATTTTATATTTTACCCCAAACCCCGAGTTATGTGAATAGGTTCTTGTTACTTTGAATCTAAATTTATGTATATTCATTGATTTTAGAATTGAGTAATTCAGCCAAAATAAAAATATAATAAACACTCACCTGAGGGGGCTGTGCCATGGTCGTGGATCTATGAGGGAGAATTCCCGCCTGGGAGAGGAGGCCCGTGATTGCCTGCAACATGCTTGCCTGCTGGCTAAACATCTCCGCCCTCATCTGCCGCTGCAAATCAGAGATTTCCGATCAGACGAGGTCTCTGACGTCGTTGGGAGAAGTATTGCGGCCGGGTGGGGAATTATGCATATAACATAAAATTAAACAACATCTCACTTATCATTATGCATATATCGAATTAAACAACATCTAATTTAAAAAAATATTCAAATGAAGAACATCAAAGGTAAATAATGTAAAGTAGCAAGAAGGCCAATATTAGGTATTTGGACTAGTAGAGTTGGCTGGACTGAGTACAGGGTCAGCTGACATTAGGGGAGTCAATTGACTCACCCAGGCTGATATTGTATCTTGGCAGCCTTGAAGATGACAAGATATAGGCTAACAGGTAGCTGATAAGTGTCCATTTCTTATGACAATTCATTGCATATACACCATTTTATGTGCATATAATTAGGTAATTATGCATATTTCATAGTTAACCTCAACTCTGCATTTAAATTGGAGCTTTCACGTAAATTGATTAATTCGATTATCTTATTTAATAATAAATTAAAGTTGAGGGCCATGAGCATTAATTCTCCATTGCATAATCATGAGCATTAAATATTTATGTGCACATTATGGTAATTTTTATAGACTAAAGTGCAATTATGTGTGTGTAGGACACCGAAGGTAATTACAAAAGAAGCCGGGGGTAAAACTGTCACCACCATGTTGACCAAGTCAAAAGTACATATTTTGATTGGAGGGAAAAGAAATTCTAAAAGTTTAAAATTGAGTAAAAGAAACACATATTTCGGTTGGAGGGAGAATTGAATTCAAAGTTTGAAATAAAGGAGAGGAATGATGAGTCTTGGGAAGGGGGTTGTCCAAAGCCCAAGGAGGGTGTACTCACCTAATTTTTCTCTTCCCCATGCATCATATTCTACTTAAATCCCATCCATCCATCTTCTTTGATACAATCTCCACCCTCTATCTACCCAACTTTTCCTATAAATAGCCCATGACAAGAAGGAGAATGGTGTTCTTCTTTTGGCAATTTCTCTCCCAACCTTAGGCCTCCGAGTTCTCCCTTGTAAGTTCGTTTTTAGCTCATGCACTCTTCATAAAAGTTCTTTGTTTTTAAGTTCTCTACAACTTCGTCTTATGAAGCATCTTCTAGTTCCTTCTAATTTTTAAGCTATTTCGTATTTTTCACTGTGCTATCCTGTTCATCTGCAAACCCATGTTTCTCTCTGTTCTTTCCCATATTTCTCCTCCTTCTAGTCATTTTCGTCTCTTACTGTCTTCATGAAAGTTCTTTATTTTTAAGTGTTCGACAACGCCTTCTTCTACATCATCTTCTAATTCTTTCTGGTTTGAAAGTTATTTCTTATTTTTTAACTTGCTGTCCTGTGATTTCACTGTTCATCCGAGGTTCTAGTTTCTGTTATTCCTCAGTTTTGAAGCCATTCCCTTCTTTATTTTTCTCTGAGTTCTTCATTAAAGTTCTTCCTCTCTTGTAGATCTAGATTTTATTCTTCTATAACTTCCTCCAATTCTTCTTATTTTACGAGTTATATTTATTTTTCCACTGTTTCACTCTCTCATCTTCTTCCTTCTTCATCTCCACACAAACCCTTCCATATTCCTCTCTATATTTCTCTCCAAAGTTTATCCTCCACAACTCTCCTTTCATGGCGGTATGCACATCAAGATGGGCGATGTTCCAAGGCTCGTGACGTGGACGACGACGGCTTCTTCATCCATCACTTTCCACGGCGATCTCTTTCAAGGCGGAGCAATCCTCTCCAAGGCTCGGCGAGGAGGAGACGACGACGTCATCTCCATTGCTACTACTATCTTCACATCTCATGCCCCTCTTTTTATTATTACTTTTGTGTTATGTTACTTCATTGTAATCTTGTCACCTCTTTGTTGTAAGCTTGTCTTGCACTTCATGTACTCTTTCTTTTAAGTTAATGAAGAGAGTTATTCTTTTGATCTAGTTCTTAATCTTCTTCCATCTCTACCCCCTTCTTCTATCTCTTCTTTTCACTTCATGCAATTAATTTCTATAGCATAGGTGCATAATCATAGGTGTTTTAATTAAGTATTTGGTTTGTTCTTCATTTCACTATTTTCTTTAAGCAAAGTCAAATCACAAGTGTTTGTTCAAAGGACTCTAAGGTTTTTAACTCTAAAAATCTCTTCTTCCCTGTGGATTCGACCCGTGCTTGCCATAGTACTACGTTCTCTTTTGATCATTTTGTGCGAGTTCGGTTTTAAGATTGTTATACGCGTGTTTTAAACGACAAACTTTCACGTTATCAATTTTTGGCGCCGTTACTGGGGAAGAATGATGATTTTTGATTTAAGAACTTTATTTTCCTTGTGTATATAGTGTACCAATAAAGCTCTCTTTTCTATTTTTTTGTATAGGGTAAAAAAAATTTAAAAAAAAGAGAGGTAAGTTTGTATTTCTTTCTTTCATCTTTTGATTTTGTCATTTCATTTCAAAAAAAAGAGAAGAACGAGGGATTGCGTATCAAGTAAGTCTTCAAACTTATTCCTCTCATTTTGTCTCATTTCCTTAATGTTCTTACATATTGTGGTTAGATAGGTTCACAAAAAAAAAATTATTCACTTAAACTTCATAAAAGTCTTCATTCCAAGAGTAGAAATCACACTTTCATGTTTTAGGTCATGCATCATTTAGGATAGTATTTATCATTCCTTGTTGTTTAATTATTGTTAATTACATTGTTGAAGATTGTGGGAGGCAAGGTGAGCACTCTAACTTTTTCAAAAGCATGCTCATGCATTTCCATGCGTGCATAGAACCCCTTGTTTGAACTTGCTTTGTTGCATATCATTTCAAAATATCTTAAGGGCAACACCCATAAGCAAGATAAGGTGGGGATTTCATCACCCTTCCTTAGCCCACAAATCATAATTCTCTTACATCTTTGCATCACCTAGACCTCAAAATAAAATTCAGTAGACATTGGCCCTAGGTTCACACTGTGGTTCTTGTGTTATTTGGGCTTACCCTCTTATGAAAATCGGTGCCTAAGGCAAGACGGTCGGACGACAAACGCCTTAAGCGGGCTAGTGGTTTGGCATAATTAGGTCCCTACGGAAGTAGGGGGAACCTCCCACTACCCCACCCCTTACCTGGCCGGTGGAAATATTGAAGGTGAACTTAAGTTTCACGTTAGCCATTTTGTGAAACCCAATTTGTAGGTCTAGGTCACATCTAGGGCATTAAGTAATTTGTGTGATAACTTATTTGTGTTTGCATAAAAAAAATAAAAAATAAAAATAAAAACGAAAATAAGAAATAAAATCTAATCTTATCTCTCTTCGTCCTTATTTGAGTCAAAACAAAAAAAAATTAAAATATATATATATCATAAAACGATTCTCTCATCTCTCATCTTTAACCTTGGTTTATGCAAGGGAGAAGATCTCAACACCTTGACTTAGTTGAGCCCATTAGTGAGATTGAGCGATTCATTTTTAATCCGGCTCAAAATCAAACCCAACCTATGGCTGAACAACACCAATTAGGGGTGTCCAAACAGATGAAGGAATATTTCATTCCTTCAAATTATCAGCCATCCACTTGTATCCAACTGCCTAATGTCCCTGCTTTGCACTATGAGATCAAATCTAGTACCATTCAGATGCTCCCATCCTTTTATGGGAAGACCAATGAAGATCCCTATAAACATCTGGATGAATTTCTAGAAATTTGTTCCACTGTGAAAATTCAAAATTTCACAGATGATGCTCTCCGCCTGACCTTATTCTCTTTCTCACTTAAGGACAAAGCTAAATACTGGCTAGGGACCTTAGGGAAACCTATTAGCACATGGGCAGATATGCAACATGAGTTCCTTAAGAAATTCTACCCCATCGGTAGAACCAACACCATGAGACGTGCAATCATAGGATTCACGCAACTCCCAAATGAACAAATACATGAATCATGGGAGAGATTAAAGGAACTCCTCATAAAATGCCCACATCATGGGCTTTCCAAATGGCAAATAGTGCAAGCTTTCTATGAGGGCCTAGATGATCAAGTTAGGTAGATTGTGGATGTATCATGTGGAGGGGCCTTTATGAGTAAGAGTGAGGATGAGGCCTGTGCCTTATTTGAAATGTTGAGCGAGAATTCAATCAACCATGTTTCCTTATCCTCATATGAGAGAACCATTGGGCCCTCTAAACGGGTCGGGATGTATCGTGTGGAACCTGAAGCTAGAGTGGATGTGAATTTCATCCATCAAAAACTGGACAAGGTGGACATCATGGCCCAAAAGCTAGAACAGGTTGATATGCTAGCCCACAAATTAGACCAGCTCATGACCCAAAACAAACAAGAAACCACTATCCCACCTACGTCCAACCCATACCCGGACCCAACACACCATGAGGTGTGTGTTTTATGTGCTAGCTCGGACCATCATGTGTCCGATTGTCCAACTGCAGCCCAATTACCACCGTTTATACAGGAGCAAGTCCAAGCAGCCCAAGGGTTCTCTAAGCCCAACTATGACCCATTTTCTAACACCTATAATCTGGGCTGGAGGAATCACCCCAATTTCAATTGGAGAAATCAACAAGCTTCCAATCAGCCCATCATCCCCTCTATGTCTCAAGCCTGCGAATCACCCATCCAACACCAATTCCAAACTCAGCCACCATTTCAATGAAATGCTTATGGTCAAGGACCGCAAGCCCAACAAGCACTCCCCCGATTCAACCAGGGTCAGGCCCCATACCAACCTCCTCAGCCCAATTATGGGCAGTCTTCCAATTCTCAACAAACCTATCAACCTCCTCTGCATCACCACCAGGACTCTCAAACTGATGATCGATTCCATCAGTTATAACAACTAATTCTGGCCCAAAATCAATCCTTCCAACAAACCATTCAAACCCAAAGTCAATCTTTCCAACAGACCCTTCAAGCCCACTAACAAACTATCTCTAAGTTGGAAACCCAATTAGGCCAATTGGCTGAAGCCACCATGAGAAGGGAAGTGGGCCAACTGCCAAGTCAGCCCATTGCCAACCCATGAAATAATCCCCCGGGCTTCCCACAACCAAACTTCCCCATGAACCAGCAAATTCCTCCTCTCCTTCAGCACCCATCAGGCCAAGTAGCACAAAAAGGCCTATAACTAGAAAATGCAAAAGCAATTTTAGCCTTAAGAAGTGGTAAAGTCCTCCAAGATCCCCAGGAGTCTACTTCTACTTCATTGATCCAAGCCCCAGAAATATCTTCTGATAGTGAAGAGGAACCCAACCAGGAAAAGGATGTCAAGGGAAAGCAAAAACTAGATGAAGGGCCTAGCACTTACCAACCTACAGTGCCATTTCCCAATGCCTTAAAGCCCAAGAAGAAACAACCGGCCCACAATGAGGAGATGATGGAGCTCTTCAAACAAGTACACATCAACATCCCTCTCCTCGATGCCATTAAACATGTCCCAGCCTATGCTAGATTCTTGAAGGAAATGTGCACTCCTAGGCGGGAGCCACGAGTGACCCCAGAAAAGGTTCGGCTTTCTGAGAACGTTAGTGCCGTAGTCCTCAACCAACTTCCAAAGAAGTTAAAGGACCCTGGAGCGCCCCTTATCTCTTGCAACATTGGCGGTGTGACCTTTGATAAGGCTCTCCTTGATTTAGGAGCCAGTGTGAATTTACTTCCCACCTCCATCTATGAGCAATTTGACATCGGTGAGTGTGGGAACGCGGATTTTATTATCCTATATTTTTTTATTGATTGATTTATTATTTATTGATTTATTGGCGTGCCAGTCACCGGAGTGACGATTTTATTGTGCGCTCGATCTGACTTGGTCAGTCGATTGTGAGTGATCGTGTCTGGACCAGAAGTCCGTCATACCATAAAGGCTATGACGTTAATTACGTCCCCCCTAAGGAGGACAACCCTTGATTAAACGCTAAAGATAGGAGGATGACAGCGGTAAAGCCGCGTGCTCAAAAGAGACGGAATTCGTTCTCTTATAGGACGTTAAATGGATTTGACAAAACAGGAGTTTGTTATTTTTGGGATAACTCCGACGGCATATTCCCACCATCTTGGACCATGCCAAGCGGGGAATAGGAAACCACCCATGCAGCGGCAGGGTGGGATCCGTAAAAGATCTGGCATAATTGACCCAGAATCCAAGTAAGTGCTGGCGTGATATGACACGCTCCATGTGGGTGCGGTGGCGCATCTATATCCCCCTTCAAAGGACCATCGGAGAGCATGTAGGGACATAGCTCCGTGGGCTGACGGGGTTGAGAGAGAGAACATCACAGCTGCCTGGCAAGGTATGTGTAAATTTCGGCAGCATGTCCCCTCAACTTGGATTATGCCAAGAGAGGATAGGTCATTATCCACGGAGTGTCGGGATGACGACCGAACGAGGATGGGCACCGGGCCCCGGGACATCGCTTGCCTTTATGCCATCGATTAATATCCTCTCGAGACCCCTCAGAACTCATGTAACGACATGGCCCTTTGGGTTCATGAGGGTGAAATCCGGATCAGGAATGAGGACTGTAGGGGAGGTCTTCCCCAA
The DNA here is from genome assembly GCA_022559845.1 of Amorphophallus konjac. NCBI lineage: Eukaryota > Viridiplantae > Streptophyta > Magnoliopsida > Alismatales > Araceae > Amorphophallus > Amorphophallus konjac. The sequence goes on along the minus strand of CM040117.1, from coordinate 4,283,022 downwards.
TAATGTGTCTTCTCAAGGCATTAATGACGGTCTCTGAACATCCCCGGGACAGATGTGTAGGGAGACTAAAAGATTGAAGGATGACAGTGCAGAAGAGGGCCTCAGACTGGGTTTCATTGGCCGAAGAAGGAGGGTCTCGGCATGGGTTTCTATCGGCCGAAGGGAGGAGCTCTCGGCATGGTTTTATATTGACAAAAAAAGAGGGTTCTCGGCATGGGTTTAGCTGGCGAATGAGGGTCTCGGCGGTGGCTTCTTAACCAAACAAGGGGGTCTCGGCGTGGCTTTAATTGGCCCAAAGAGGGCTCTCGGCGCGGCCTGACAAAAACAAAAAAAGGGGGGCTCTCGGCCTGGGGCTTCCCGGCGCGCTCATTACCGCGCCGGGAAGGTGGCGCCGGGAAGGGCTGGGAGGTTTGCATAAAAAGGGGTTTGGATGTTTTTTTGTCGGTTTGCTGAAGAGGGAGGCCTCTCGGCAGCGTAGTTCTCGGCGGGGAATTTTGTACGCCGAGAAGGTGGAATTGCTACAGGGTTTCAGGGTTTACAGAGCTCAAACGATACTCTGCTTCTGGGATTCCTGAGCTTTCTGGCTGCGATTGAAGCCGAATTTGAAGTGCAGGAGGGGGGATTTCATGGATGCTTCCCTGAGAAAGGGCCAAGGGGGATCTGGAGGGTAGAATCGATGGGGAACGAGACCATCGTCTGGATTTCTGAAGACTTTATTTATTTCTGCCGCCGGCCGTCTGGGGATCAAGAGATGACTGTCTCTGATCCCCTGGACGAACCCAATAGCATCTAAAAACCGGTGACTGAGGAACCTTTGGCATCGAAACTCCAGACCCTAGTCATCCAAGGGGTTAGAATGGAGGGTCGAGAGATCGAGATCGTCATTCGCTAGAATCCGAGGGATAGCAGCGGTCTGTGGAATCGGCATGTCCTCTCGTATAGCCGGCAGTTCAGGAATCCAAGAGATTGATGTCTCTGGTCCTGGACGGCACAAAGAGGAGCCTTAAGGGGCCTTGTGAGAAAGCTCGAAGGGGAACGATGAATCTGCCTTCGAGACAGGAAGGGGGAAGGTGACAGAACCCAGTAACCCATTAGATAAGGGTAGGGGTTCTGTTCTCATGCCTCTGAAGAGAAGATTCGTATGAATCATTAGACATTTCGCATAAACGATAAGCATACACGGAGGGACGAAGAGCAGATACCCCAATCAGAGGGGAACAGACATTTCAATCAGAAGATCCCCAAATGGGTCACATTGATATTTCATTGCATTGCTCGAAGCCTTACACTGGTTGTAAAAGAGAAATGCAAAATAGAGAGAGAGACGGAGCTCGAGACCTAAAACTCGCTAGCTACGTTTGATAAATCGAGAAGAAAAAAAATTCGCTAGATTACATCAATAGGAAGAGAAGACAGCATGGGGAGGGCGGAGCATTGACTCCTCTCCCTCCCCGGAGCAGCCCACCTGAAGCTTGTCTGCTTTTTCCTCTCTTCTGCTTCTTTTCTTCTCTCGGCCGAGGGGGGGCTCTCTCTTGGCAGGACTCCCTCTCGATTCTTTTTTTCTCTTCCTCTATTCTCTCATCTGTTCGAAGGGAGGGGGGTTTTATAACCGTTTCCCCCCTTCTCGGCAAGTTTCATCATGGCGCGCCCCATCTGAAGCTTCCCGGCGCGCCTGCCTTCAGCTTCTCGGCGCCCTCTTTTGGGTTTGGCAAGTGATTCTCGGCGCCACCTTCACACAGGCCCATTTGGGTCTTTCAAGGATATCATCACCCAAAAGGGTCTTCCATTGGTGACACAGCTTGTATCGAGATCATTATTACGGTTTTCATCAGTCCGTAGACAGGGGTTTCATCAGTCCGTAGACAGGGGTTTCATCAGTATTGCCATCTGAACGGTGACAAGACCGGGTATCATCTTATCGATATCGTCACTTGAATGGTGACGAGCTCGGACATCAGCTTTAGTCTGGGAAGACCTCAGCCGGGTATATAATCTGTGGAGACGATTCCTCTTCTGTTTTGACTTTGCAAAAGCCTTTACAATCTTCATCTGCCGGTATCGGCTTCATCTTTATCTCATATTACATCTGTCATTAAGCCGACATCTGACTTACCCTGACATATCATCCGTGGATTCTTGGACGAAGCAGTAATGCGGCTCTCATTAAAGTGTGCCAGGAGGTCTCATCAGTCGAGTGACTGCTACTCTACCAGTGCTGTCGTCTGAGTGACATTGGCACCTGGCATCAGCTTGGCCGACAAGGGCTTTAGCCGGGTGAATGGTTGACGAGCTTCATCAATGGTCTTTCACTGTTGGTCTGACCCTCTTTTCAATCATGCTTCGACCTTTGTTCATTTTCAAGGTGTCAACAAATGCCCCCCACCTGCGGGCGGCGTAAGCGCAGAATAAGCGGCACGGGGCTTGCAGGTGTCTTTCATCATTCGAGGGTATCTTCCTCAATTTGTCTTCAATCCGGTTCTCAGACCTGATCATCTCGTTGCAACAATATTCTGCGCACGGATCTTTCATTTTCATATTTTTCATCTTCATATTTTCTTTATTTTCAACATTTCGGAGCTTCTCGGCACGGGGCCATAGGCTTCTCGGCATGACCCTCTTGGCGCAAGGCTTCTCGGCACGCAAGACCTTCCGGCGTGAAGCTTCTCGGCGTGAGGGGGCCTCTCGGCGCGGCCGAAGGAGGGCTCTCGGCCTGGGGGCTCTCGACGCGCCCTTGGCCGAAGGGGGCTCTCGGCTTGGGTTCACGGCGCGCCCTTGGCCGAAGGGTGGTCTCGGCCTGGGTTCTCGGCGCGCCCTTTTGGGTGACGGGCGCTCTCGGCGTGAGGGGATCTCGGCGCGCATTTGGCCACGTCGAGAACCTATCTCCTTCGGCTTCTATTTAAGGCGCTGAAAGCCTCTTTCTTCTCATTCTCATCTTTTCTTTCTCTTTCTTCATTTCTATTTTTTGTCTCGGCGGTGGCGAGTTCCTTGTCTCGGCCGTTCCCGTTTTCTTCCCGTTTAGTTAGGTTTCGCCCGGGTAGGACGTTATTTTGGGATTTAATCCCTTTTTCTTTCGGGATCACCCTCTCTTGGTTGGTGACTCCCTATTCTCCTTGGGCAGACCCCGAATAAGGGGAGATGCTGCCAAAATCTTCGTAGGGTCTCATGTTACAATCTTTATAAGACTGGCTTCTAATTCACACTTTTTCTCCGACTGCAGGCACTGCAATGGCTTCCAGTTCTGATGCTACATCTTCCGGAGCTATTGGTGCTAGCTCATTGGCCCAGCCTGACATATCACGGGCCAAAGTAAACTGGCTGAACGTGCACAGTCTGGATTTCGGATACGACGGGATTGCTTCAGTCGATGAATCGTCTGACTCTGAGACTGACACAGTGTCGACGGCCCGGGTATACTCCATGGTGACCGAGACATGCTTCAGACGGGATGGTAGCTATCGACCAGACCTCCCGAAGGACCGACATTTGATGCCGTTCATCCGGACTTTCACAGTGGGCGGCATGCGAGACTACCGGATAGCTCGCGTAGTTAAAGCTGCCATCCTTGCTGAGCGAGATAGCCTGAAGGAATCAGTGTATCACAGCAAGGCCATCTATCTTTCTGGGGAAAAGTGCGACTGGGATGCAGTCCCCGGCATATCGGAGCTGGAACTAGAGAAGAAGATGCTGGCCCGGGCCCCGGAATTCACACCTGCCCGGTGGGATAATGCTAGCCGCCGAGTTCATAGGGAGAAGCCCGGCTATGGCATGTTCTTGGCACCATTAAAGTGGGGATATCGCGAAGAGCCCTTCGTGCTGAATTGTTCAGCCATTCAGTTCAAGTACCATCTGGCCGCTGGTTGGTTCGGGGATACCAAAATCACTGACGCGCACTTATTTCGAGTAGGGGCAGTGGAGTTCACAGAGTTTGTTCTGAAGGAGTATGCCCCTCTGCTGATCAGAGCCGGGGTATATCACAGCATTTTCGCTTCTAGATTTTGATATCCCATATCCAGAGGGTTGTGCTGCGGGATGTTCGAAGTGTTCTGCCCTTTATTCAACACTTTTTATACAGCGGAGGGTGAGACATCCCTGGACCTCTGGAGTTTATCACAGCTCTCCGGTCTGCCCATTGATGGCGAGCCGTATGAGGAAGTTTGCTTGACAGATTCCGAGAAGGATAGCTCTGATGGCGAAGGCAAGTATTCCATCAGCTTCTCATATCGGTATCTGATGAAGGTATACCGCTCCATCTGTCTGGCGTACAACATAGGGTCCTCCAAAGGCTATCATCCCCGAGAGAAAGGCAACAAACTGAGGGTCCGGATAGGGCAGTGGATCCAGTATTTCTTTGACGGTGCCCTGAAGTATGCAGACTTTCCTTCCCTAGGTCCAGTTGCCAGCAAACAGATAAGGGCCCCTCACTATAAGTCGGCGCTGCCATCCTCATTGCATCATGCGGGCAAAGGTGGTCCCAATCCGGCAGGAGTAGATCCCATCACACATTGTGCGGCCTATTTCACCTTCTGGTTGTGTACTTTCGCTCTCCAACAAGGGGACGAGACAGTCATTCGGCCAGAGGCCATATATCCAGCTTGTCAGATGGCATGGGGGATGAAGCTGTCGCTTTGCCTAGTGGCCCTGTGTTGGATATATAAATCTTTGGGGGACCTGCACAAGCATCGGACTCCCCGTTCTTTGAGGACCGTGGGTCCTTTTCACTTCTTCAATGCCTGGGTTTGCAGTATATTCCCTGAGTTGGCTCCGAGAACCTTGCAGTCGGATACGGCGTTGCCTAGAATGGTCGAATTCGCCAGTGCTGAGTCTGGTCCCTTTTATGATCAGTTGTTTAAAATAAGGGGCCGACTGATAAGGGTACCAGTGGACGCCCCTGGCAGCATTCATTTCTGGAGCTTGGCGGCAGGTTCAGCTCCTTTGATTGATCCTCAGAGAGAGTGCAAGCTGGAAGAGATAGAGACTTATGCTCATCCTGTCACAGGGGCTGAAGTTGCTCGGCCTATCCTGGAGCCGGAGCTAGTCAGATGGGCCATGGCTATTCGGCCCAGTGTTTTAGTTTTCAGGAAGGGTGGCCTTCTTCTTTTGGAGCCATACTATCCGTTCCGATTTGGGCGAAACTTCGGCTATGACCAACACATCCCCACCTCAGCTGCTCAGTTTCCTTTGGATAGCCGGGCCAAGCACGGGTCCGTCATTGTTGGCGAGGGCCGGTTGTGGTGGGATTTCTATCATCGCCAGGACAATGTAGTTTTCAGGGTGCCCACTGTTTCTAACCGTGTTCCCCGGGTAATATCAGAATATATCAAATGGTGGAACATCCGGACCGGTTTTTACAGGGACGGTAGGGGTGCCTTCTGGGATGTGGCAGAGCGCTCCTTCCTGAAACAGCAACCTGGGCCGGTGTTTGATATTCCTGAGGCCCACTTGAAAAAACTTTACTCACAGCACCCGAGGGAGGCGGAGAATTATCTGACTCAACGTCGGGCATTGAAGGAAAAGAGTTCCGAGCCGCTTGTCCCTGTCTTTGCTGCTATCAATGAAGACACTTTCATGAAGACCTTGAAGCATTTATGCCGTGTGGGAGGCGCTCGCTTGGAGGAGCAGCAGTACCCATTCCCTGTTGAAGAGCCGCTCCCGACAGTAGCTCCTTGGAAGGGTCCAATTGATAAATTTCATCCATATAGGACGTTTGTACGCCGAGAAGATAGAACTCAGACGTACTATAGGCAAACGTCCTGGCTGTTCATTCTGCTGAATTTGCATGGATTATCTGCAGAAAGCCCGATAGCTGGCATATTGAACAAGCCACTGTTTATATCATTTCATTATGTCGATGGTTGGGGCATGGACCATCTTGACTTATTTCGATGCCTTGACTTTCACGGCCATAATGATCTGGCAGCTTTAGTAGAGAAGTGCCAGATATTTGGTGATGTGTGCTGGCTCATCAAGGAGGCTGCTTCCCGCTCCAAGGAGGTAGCTTATCTGTACTGGCCACTTTCTGTATTCTACGACGGCCCGACAGGTAAGATTTCTTCTTTTCTGATTGCAGTGTTTTCTACTTAGCATCTGAATTTCGCACCCACTGATCCCATCACCCTTCTGCCATTTTCAACAGACCGGCCTGATATAAAGCGGCAGGGGCTCTATAGAAAGATTATTGCGCAGGCCGAGAAGCCTACTTATTTTGAAGTCCCGGCTGCAGCACCGACCACTACTCCCCTGCCTCCTGGCAAGAAGAGGAAGGCTTCCGCAGTCAAGGCTGCAGTTGGGAAGGCCAGGAAGGCCAAAAAGGCCCATGCTCAGCAGTCGACTTCGGTGGCGATGGACACTGGGACCCCTCTCCCCAACATTCCCTCATTCGATGAGTTTGAGTTGCAAAGGGAGGCTGCTCAGACACCGGTTCAGGGTAACATCATTAGCTTGCATTTGCATTCTTCATCATCTTTTGTAGATTTTCAAAGAAGTCTTCGACTCTGACCCCTTCCCTTTTTGCGCAGCTCAAGAGCCAATTGTGGCACCCTCTGAAGCGGAGACCAGGCTGCATTCCCCCACGCCGGCTAGTGAGGCGGGGGGTAAGTGTGCTTTCTCATCTGTTTCACACTTCTATTGCTTTTTTTACTATAACCCTCAGAGGTCCCTTTTCTGTTGAAGTGGCAGCCGAGGAGCAGACTGAGGTTGAAAGGATGACAGAAGAGCCGATTCAACCTCCGGAGGGTCACAAGACTCAGTCGAAGCGGGGTACTGTTCCGGCCAGGCGCATAATTACCCGGTCCACATCCCGACATGCTTTAGAGGCGACCCCACAGCATGTAGCCAGGGTAGAAATATCATCGGGTAGCTCTACAACCGTCTCTGATGAGGAGGAAGTGGCTTTCAGCGGCAGTGAGGGGGATGCTCCTGAATCAGAAGCCCCGCTTGTACTTGCAAAAGGTGCTCTGTCTTTTCAGCCTGCTAAGCTGCTGGTGCCATCTTCTGAGGAGGAGTTGCAAGAGGAGTTTGCTGGGCTCGACACTGAGATCGACATATCTTCACTCTTTGTCACTTCAACTTCGGAGCTTCCTCCTCTTTCGCCCCACTTCGAGGATGCGAACCCTGCTTCAAAGGTGGGTCCCCTTTCAGGCTTGCTGCTTCATCTGCATCTTCATTTAGTGCTGAATGTTGTTTTGCTTTGGTCTCAGGGCCCTATCACTGCCAGCTCAGACACAACTGCAACTTTTATGGAGGTTTCTTCTGCAAACTGGGCTATTGTCCCTTTTCTACCTTTATCCTGCATGGGAGCTCCTGAGGTCATTCGCCCTATTCCAATGCGAATACAGTCTTCAACAGATTTAGCATCGTTGGACCTGGGGGCCTCAGGAGACAGATGCACTCCTATCAGGGCTTCAGATTTCAGAGCCGAAGCTGATCTAGCCAGAAGTTCTGCTTTCATACCGGCCGCAGTGATGACCATCGCTCCTGAGTCAACAATTCCCATAACATCAATCATGGAGGGTGAACCTTTGCCTCTTCAGACTGTGGCCTCCGCGGCCTCGACATTGAAGGAATTGGCCACCGAAGCGGAGATGGAAGAAGGAGAGGTAGCTGCTGCAGAACTGGGAGTATTGCCTGTAACCACCCCGGACTCTATCTCCATACTTTCAGAATCTGAGGAGGAGGTGCCTGAAGTTGCATCCGGGAGTATTCAGACGGCCGCTTCCGAGGAGATGGAAGTGGAAGATCTCTTGGCCACGCCAGAGGTTGCAGGGAGAGCTCAGTTGGTACCTTCGGTAGACCTCCCATCTTCTTCTTCGCAGCCGGATATCACCCTATGGGCGGACATTGATAGTGAAGTAACCTTTGAAGTAGCTCCTCTTCCTTTGCCTGGCTTTACTTCACCTGAGAGTTTTGTCTGGCAACATCTGGGCATGCTGCGCCAGCTAGTGGAGTCCCAGCCCGGACTAACCTATCCACAGTTGAAGGAGATAGCCGAGCGCTTCACCGCCGGCTTGCAGGCGATGGGATGTCCCACAGAAATATGGGCCCAGCGGGTTCTTTTATTGTTAAAATTTGTTCATCGCCGGGATTTCTTGACACATATCATGTCTGACAAACTGGCGGCTTTGAAGTTGCAAAGAATGGAATGCAAATCCAAGCTGGCGAAGATGAACTCTATTCTTCAGGAGCGACAGTGCCAAATGCAGTCTTTGGCGGAGCAGGAGCGGTTTGTGCGCGACCGGATAACTATCCTGGAAGCTGAACTATCCGATCTCCAAGCTGAGCTGCCGCAGCTAACAACTTCTCGACCGCAGCTCGAGGAAGAAGCAGCTCTATTAGAGGGGCAGGTGGCGTCCTTTCAAGACGAGTCCGTTCGACTGCAGGAGGAGGAGGCTCGTCTTCATGAACTGGGAGCCGCCCCTTATGTGGGTCTTCTGGCTTTCGAGGATATCTTCAGGCAGCCATGAACCATCTTCTCTTTCTTTTTCTTTTGTACTCTTTTGCGATACAACGTCCCCTCGGGGCCCTTTATGTACTCACTTATTAATGAAAAGAAATCTTTGGCTTCACGCGTATCTATTTTCTTCTGCATGTGGTTTTATCACTTTGAGAAGTGGGGTAGCGGTTTTAGCAATTCCTCATGCGAATGGCCCGTACTTGGCAGGAGAGCGTCCACCCCCTCAGAGAAGGGATGGGGAACTCGCTCCACCGCGTGACGGCATCCGGGGAGGTGCTTAAACCGATTCTGTTGGTAGCAACAAACGTCCCTCTTGGCAATATGTGCTGCGAGGGAGACAATTTGCAGAAATGTGAAAGAAGAGGTTTCATCGGAATAGACGAAAGGTCTAGACTGGGTAGAGGTTATAGCAGGTGGGACATTGAAAAGGGGTATGGGGTTTTTATCAGAACGGACATAAAGTATGAACTGGACAGATTGTATCATTGGCCGGGCGATGTACCGATCAGCCAACGGTTGACTTCATCATCGATATTGAGCTTATATCGATGCAAGGGGGATTTCATATGTTTTATCAGAATAGACGTAAGGTCTAAACTGGATAGGGTTTCATCATTGATCGGGCAAGGTGTCAATCGATCAACAGTTGGTTTCATCATCGATATTGGGTTTATATCGACGCAAAGAAGAGTTTCATGAGTTTCATCAGCATAGACGAAAGGTCTAAACTGGCTAGGGTTTCATCATTGATCGGGCAGGGTGCCAATCGATCAACAGTTAGTTTCATCATCGATATTGGGTTTATACCAATGCAAAGGGGTTTATAAGTTTCATCAGAATAGACGAAAGGTCTAAACTGACAGGGTTTCATCATTGATCGGGCGAGGTGCCGATCGATCAACAGTGGGACATAGGTAGAGGCGTAGGAATCGTCAGGATAGACGTAAGGTCTATTCCAGCAGGTTTTATCGTGGGTGGGACATTTGAAAGAGGGTGTGTAGATTTCATCAGGACGGACGTAAGGTCTTTCCTGGAGAAGTTTTATCGTCTGTGGGGCATGGAGTCAGATGACCAACAGAAGGTTTTATCAGCGAAGGGGAAGTAAGGGCAGCGTGCCTGTTGGCACGGAACTTTGAATTACCACATTACTGACCCAAGTGCCCTTTCGGGTTTTCACCGGAGCCAGCCCCCTCTTGCTTTTTCCCACGCGCCCTTTCGGGTTTTCACGTGGCGGGGTCCCCGATTTTACCTGCAGTGCCCTTTCGGGTTTTCACCACAGCTGGGTTTTAGCCATTTTTGCCCTCGCTCAGAATGTCTGAACAAGTTTGGCGGGGTATCTCTATTTTTAACCCCATTTTATATATATATATATATATATATATATATATCTTGAATTGGGACTTCAGCACAGGTCAGGCGATGTGCTGCTTCATTGGCGGCTGCTCTTATCATCGGTATTGGGTATATACCGACGCAAGGATTTCATAGGTTTCATCAGGATAGACGTAAGGTCTAAACTGGATGGGTTTCATCATTGATCGGGCAGTGTACCAATCGATCAACAGCAGGTTTCATCATCGGTATTGGGTTTATACCAATGCAAGGATTTCATAGGTTTCATCAGGATAGACGAAAGGTCTGGCCTGGATAGGTTTCATCGCCGATTGGGCAGTGTGCCGATCGACCAGCAGCAGGTTTCATCATCGGTATTGGGTTTATACCAATGTAAGGATTTCATAGGTTTCATTAGGATAGACGAAAGGTCTGGCCTAGATAGGTTTCATCGCAGATTGGGCAGTGTGCCGATCGACCAGCAGCAGGTTTCATCATCGGTATTGGGTTTATACCAATGCAAGGGTTTCATGGGTTTTATCGGCATAGACGTAAGGTCTAAACCGGACAGGTTTCATTGCTGATCGGGCGAGTGTGCCCATTAATCAGCAGCAGGTTTCATCACGGTGGGACATAGTGAGACACGCAGCTCTAGTCGGAACAGATGTAAGGTCTAGACCGAACATGTTTCTTCGCTGATCGGGCAGGGTGCCCTGTCGACCAAAGATGGGTTTCATCATCGGTATTGGGTTTATACCAATGCAAGGATATCATGGATTTCATCAGGATAGACGTAAAGTCTAAACTGGAGAGGGTTTTATCATTGATCGGGCGAGGTGCCGATCGACCAATGGTAGCTTTCATCGCGGTGGAACCTGGGACAAGGTATGAGGGCTTTTATCAGGATAGACGTAGGGCCTATACTGAGTGGGTCTAATCGTCGATCGGGCAAGGCGCCGGTCGATTGACGAGGAGTTTTACGGCGGGAGGTGAGGCTTTCTTTGGGATTACCATATTACTGACCCAAGTGCCCTTTCGGGTTTTCACCGGAGCCAGCCCCCTCTTGCTTTTGCCCACGCGCCCTTTCGGGTTTTCACGTGGCGGGGTACCCGATTTTGCCTGCAGTGCCCTTTCGGGTTTTCACCACAGCTGGGTTTTGGCCATTTTTGCCCTTGCTCAGAATGTCTGAACAAGACTGGCGGGGTATCACTACTTTTAACCCCATTTTTCTTTTCTTTTCTTCTTTTCTTTTATTTGGTATGCGAGCTGAGAGAGAGGGCAGCTTGGGCAGGGCGAGATGCCACTGGACCAAGGAGAGGGTAGCTCGATCAGGGCGGAGTGCCATTGACCAAGATGAAGTGGCCTGATTAGGGCGGGGTGCCGCTAACCGAGGAATGGGTAGCTCGGCTAGGGCGGAGTGCCGCTAAACCAAGAAATGAGGTAGCTCGGCTAGGGCGGAGTGCCGCTAAACTAGGAAATGGGGTAGCTCGGTTAGGGCGGAGTGCCGCTAGACCAAGAAAGAGGTAGCTTGGTTAGGGCGGAGTGCCGCTAGACCAAGAAAGAGGTAGCTTGGTTAGGGCGGAGTGCCACTAGACCAAGAAAGAAGGGTAGCTCGGTTAGGGCGGAGTGCCGCTAGACCAAGGAAGAGGTAGCTTGGTTAGGGCGGAGTGCCGCTAGCCCAAGAAAGAAGGTAGCTCAACTAGGGCAGAGTGTCGCTAGACCAAGGAAGAGGTAGCTTGGTTAGGGCGGAGTGCCGCTAGCCCAAGAAAGCGGAATGCCACTAGACCAAGAAAGAAGGTAGCTCGGTAGGGCGGAGTGCCGCTAGATCCAAGGAAGAGGTAGCTTGGTCAGGGCGGAGTGCCGCTAGACCAAGAAAGAAGGTAGCTCGGTTAGGGCGGAGTGCCCTAGACCAAGAAGAAGGGTAGCTCGGTTAGGGCGGAGTGCCGCTAGACCAAGGAAGAGGTAGCTTGGTCAGGGCGGAGTGCCGCTAGACCAAGAAAGAAGGGTAGCTCGGTTAGGGCGGAGTGCCGCTAGACCAAGGAAGAAGGGTAGCTCGGTTAGGGCGGAGTGCCGCTAGACCAAGGAAAGAGGGTAGCTTGGTAGGGCGGAGTGCCGCTAACCAAGAAAGAAGGGTAGCTCGGTTAGGGCGGAGTGCCGCTAGACCAAGAAAGAGGTAGCTTGGTTAGGGCGGAGTGCCGCTAGACCAAGAAAGAGGTAGCTTGGTTAGGGCGGAGTGCCACTAGACCAAGAAAGAAGGGTAGCTCGGTTAGGGCGGAGTGCCGCTAGACCAAGGAAGAAGGGTAGCTTTTGGCCCGATTACTCGGAGAATGCTGGTTGTGCAGCATGATACAGCTTTAGGTGCCTACCGTTGAGTGGCGAGAATTGGATCTCCCCTCGATGGTTGACAACCATATAGGCCCCACCTTCGTAGACCCTTTGTATCACATAGGGACCTTCCCAATTAGCATTTAGCTTTCCTTTTGGGTTGGACGCCATGACTTCTCTTTTCTTGACCATAACGAGGTCACCTTTCTTGAACTCTCGTCCTTTTACGAGTTTGTTGAATGCAGTGGCCATGCGGGCCTGATACATTTGGATATTCTTCTGAACTTGGAGGCGCCTCCCCTCCAATTCAGCCAGTTCTTCTAATCTTCTTTCTGTATTAGTCTGTTCGCCAGGGGCTAGGTCATATTGGACCGCCACTCTGAGTGACGGGACTTCCAGCTCCAGCGGGACCACTGCCTCTGAGCCGTACACCAATGAGTATGGTGAGCACCCTGTAGGTGTTTTGAAGACGGTGCGGTATGCCCATAAAGCTTCATACATTTTCTCTTCCCAGTCCTTCTTGTTGGAACTGACGACTTTGGCCAGCAATGTACACAAGGTCTTATTAAAAGCTTCTGCCAATCCGTTTGCCTGTGGATTGTAGGGAGTGGAGGTTCTCCATTCAATCTTATACTTCTCGGCAAGCCGATAGATTTTCTGATTTCTGAAATGACTTCCATTATCAGATATTATTCGGCTGGGGATCCCGAACCGGAAGATAATGTTTTGCTTGATGAATCTGGAGACCAGCTCACCAGTCACTTCTCTTAATGCTATAGCTTCCGCCCATCGGGAGAAGTAATCTGTTATGGCCAGTATGTACTTATGTCCGGCCGAGGAAGTTGGCAATGGCCCGACTACATCAGTTCCCCATTGTGCAAACGGCCAGCTAGGGATTGTAGGGTGCAGAGTTGTGGGTGGCCTTCTAGGCACCGTAGCATGCTCTTGACACTTCTGGCATGATTTTGCAAATTTACAGCAGTCTTCAAACATGGTGGGCCAGTAGTAGCCCAGCTTCTTAATCTCTATCTTCATCTTGGGACCGGCCTGGTGGGCACCTGCTGTCCCAGCATGTGTTTCTTTCATCGCTTGCCAAGCTTCCTCAGTGGACAGGCAGCGGAGCAGAATCTTCTTGCGTGCATCTGCCATTATTCGGAATAGAGTCCCATTTCTGAGTTCATAAGAATCTTTAATCCTCAGAAGCTTCATCTTTTCTTCTCTCTTTTGCGGCAGCTATTGGTGCAGAAACCACTGTAGCAAGTGCTGTCTCCAATCAGATGCCTGTACTGTGCTGATAGTAGCAACTTCTTCTTCTTCGGGGCACCCTTCTAGCATGCTGGGGACCTGCCGCCGATTCATAACAACAATGTTCAGAGTCTCATTTGGCGGGACTGCTAGTGAACTGGCCAGCTTTGCCAATGCATCAGCCTAGGCGTTATGTCCACGGCCCACATGCTTGAGTTCGATATGATAGAATTTCGCCATAAGGCTCACAGCTTTTTGGTGATAGGGATTCAGCTCTGGCTTTCGCACCTCGAACTCCCCTTGAATTTGTTTTATTATCAACATTGAATCCCCGAATACTTGCAACATTCGGATACCCATGTTGAGGCTGACATGCAGTCCGATTATCAGAGCTTCATACTCGGCTTCATTGTTGGTGCAGGGCTTGTTTATAGAACAGGAAGTATGTACCACCTCCCCTTCTGGTGATTTCAGCACAATACCGGCTCCGGCCCGTATTCTGGTTTTTCCATCGGAATCTGTCTCCGTTCTGGATGCTCCATCAAAGAACAGTTGCCACATAACTGGCTGAGCTTGACAGGCCTCGAGTGTCTCATCATCGGGTAATTCGGTCCCCAACGTATCATTTTCCGGCACAGGATGCTCCGCGAAGAAATCAGCCACGGCCTGTCCTTTTATTGCCCTCTGGGGTATATATGTAATATCGAATTCCATCAGAATCACTGCCCATTTGCCCAACCGGCCTTTGAGTACTGGCTGAGTCAGTATGTATTTGAGTGGATCTGCTGCAGATATCAATCTGACTTCATGTGACAACATATAGTGTCGGAGTTTCTTAACAGCAAAGACGAGTGCCAAGCATGTCTTTTCTATATAGCTGTAACATTCTTCAGTCCTGATCAGCCTCCTACTCAAGTAGTACAAGGCTTGCTCTCTACCTTCTTCATCGATCTGCGCCAGCATTGCCCCCAGGGAACAGTGTGTGGCTGCAATATATAGTATCAAGGGTCTGCCTTTAACTGGTGCCCCCAGTACTGGAGGGGTCTTGAGATATTCTTTTAGCTTCTCAAAGGCCTCCTGACACCCATCGTCCCAGAGGAACGGTACATCTTTCATCATGAGCTTATGAAAGGGGTGACATCTTCCCGACAGATTTGATATGAATCGTCGGACGTAGGCCAGACGCCCCTGCAGAGATCTCAGCTCGTGCAGATTCCTTGGCGGAGGGAGCTCCTGGATAGCCTTGATCTTGGCGGGGTCAATTTCAATACCCCTGTGCCGGACGATAAATCCGAGGAATTTTCCACTGGACACGCCGAAGGCGCATTTCATAGGATTCATCTTGAGTTCATATTTGCGCAGCCTCTGGAATACTATCCTCAGGTCTTGCAGATGGTCTTCTTTTCTGCTGGTTTTCACTACCAGATCATCAATGTAGCACTCTACTTTCTTGAAGAGCAAATCATCAAAGATCTTTGTCATGGCTCTTTGGTAGGTAGCGCCGGCATTCTTAAGGCCGAACGGCATCCTTTTGTAATGGAATATCCCTTTTGGAGTGCGGAATGCAGTGTGCACCCTGTCTTCTTCAGCAATCCATATCTGGTTGTATCCGGATGACCCATCCATAAATGACAATGCTTCATGACCAGTAGTTGCATCAATCATGACTTCAGTGATCGGCACCGGGAAATCATCTTTCGGGCAAGCCTTATTAAGGTCCCGGAAGTCGACACATATTCTGATCTGCCCATTCTTCTTCTTCACGGGCACTATATTGGCTAGCCATGTGGTATACTGGTTTTCTTCGACAAACCCCACATCAATCAGCTTATCAACCTCTTTGTTAATCTGATTTATCAGTTCAGGACGCATTCTCCTGGAAGGCTGCTTTACAGGGTTAGCCTCTGGGTTTATTGCCAATCGGTGCTGTGCCACATCAGAGCTCAATCCCGGCATTTCATCATATGTCCATGCAAAACAGTCTCGGAATTCTTTCAAGAACTGTATATATTGCTCCCTGACATCTGGCTCCAGCAGTGCGCTGAGGAATGTCGGCCTTGGTTCATCTGCGGACCCCAAATTTATCTCTATCAGCTCATCGACGGTGGCTTGGCCTCCGTCTTCGACTTCGGGCGGGGCTTCTTGCAAATCAATAAAGCCTCCCGGGATGTAATCTTCTTCAGTTTCATACTCCTCTGTTTCATCATATTGGTCATCAGCGGATGCTGGTGCATCATATAGGGCCAATATTACTGGATTCTGTTCAGTCTGTCCCGAGGACGAGGCTAGTTCACCAGGAAATTCAGAAGTAGACTCTTCCGTTCTTAGAGGCTCTTCTGATGTGGGCTCCCTTGACAGGTCATCATTCTGCAGAGCCCGAATTCTTCTAGAATGCGTTCAAACTCTAGACATTCTCTCAGCTCTTTGGCTACTTGGTCTTCATCCGGGGTTCCCGTGTCAAATTGTGCTTCGGCCTGGAACAGATCCTCTTTGCAAGATGGATTCTCCCAGCACCAACCCTTCTTAGTCTCATCAGACATCCTTGCCTCCGGCTGGTTGTCTTGGGCTTCATTGTCTGTTATGGATTGATACATAATTTCTTCATCTTCAAAGGGGTATTGATCATATCCCACTTCAGGGGGATCTTCATTCTGGTAGAAGGCAGAGATGACATCCACCTCGGCTTCATAGTATTCTTGCAGGGTATAACCCAGTCCCGGGTGCTGTGTGATCTTCCTCAGTTCCTTGTTATCTCGAGGCGGATCCCATAGCTCCTTGAATGCTTTCTTCTGGGCAGCAGGCTGTAGTGACGGCATCTGCATCTTAGAGAACATCTGTGAAACCCGTTGGGTAGTATAGTCCAAACCTGTGATTGGCACCATCCGGTTTGCAGCTTCTTCAGGGACCATGCAATCTTGATCATCTTCTTCGACTGGCTCCCCGGTGTAGAATACGATAGGGGGCTCGCAGAAGCGAGGGATCTCCATAGTCTTCAGTGGCAGCACTGTCTGGTATTCTAGGCTGGCGACGGGCTTGATTAAACCCTGCGGAACCTCCACCTGTGTGTACTTTTCTCTCATTTCTTCATCAATATCATCTGGGCGGATGCTAGGAGGAGTTATCCGAACAAAGTCTCCAGCATAGGAGATGTGGGATACCTCATGCTTTTTAATGTAGCCCTTGGGTGGCGGTGGAGACCAACTTTTTGTCTTTGTCACCGGCTTCTTCTGGCTGACCACAGCCTCTCTTTCTTCATCCTTCTGTGACACCTCGGTGTAATAGGATGCATCGAGCATATGACACTCGAATACTTCAAAGGGATGTAGATCAGCAAACACCCTTTCTTCTTTCCCTTCATGGCAATATTTGATGCACTGGTGTAGCGTGGACGGCACTATCTGATATTCATGCAGCCATGGCCTTCCAAGCAGGGCTTTGTACGTGGTATTGGAGTCGATTACATAGAATCGTACCACGGTAGTGAGGTCCCCCAAGGTGAGGTTGAAATCAGCCACCCCAAGGGGGGTCTCACATTTCTGATTGAATCCCGCAATCTTCATATCTCTGACCTTGGTGAGCTGCAGATCAAAGTAATATTTCTGGTAAATGCGGTACGGGAGAATATTCACAGCGGCCCCGGGATCTATCAATATCCTGCTCAATGGCTGACAGTTCAGGGAACCCCTCATATACAACGGTCTGTTATGACCGGAATTCGGGATCAACATATCATCTTCTGTGAACGTGATCGAGGGCCCAGAATTCACTTCTGTCAAGAGTGCTTCATATTGTGCCGGCGACTGCAAGGCATCAATGATGGCTTGGCGGGCTTCTTCACTCAGAGAGAGGATCTCCCAGATGGAAAACCTGGTAGGGAGCTTCTTCAGCATTTTCATGATCCGGCTACCCACCCGGACATTGGATAGCCTCATCTCCTCCACCCAACGGGGTCTTGGAGGTTCATGTGGTGCCTGTGGCCTTTGATGCCTGGCGCCAGTTTCGTCCTCTAGGTCGATTCCCTGGGATGTTTCTTCTGTAGCAACGGCCCTTGGCTTTGCTAAAGGGTTACATCTTTCATCTTCTTCATGCTGCTTCTGCTTTCTATCTGCCGACTGCTGGCACTTGTTGTTTGTAGCTGGCATAACCTGCACTGACTGTTCATTCTCCAAACTGGACAGAAATTCCAGGAATGAAGGGGCTTCATCTGCTTTTCTTCCCTCCTGGTATAAGCTGGCAGGGGGAGGAACCTGGACGCCTCGCATCTCTGGTTCCGGGATTTGATAGGGCTGCTCCCCTCTGAACATGATGTTATGGTTAGCTGGTGGTGGGCGTCCCCATCTTCTCCCAGAACGTGTTGCATGGGCTGAGGTAGAGGCCTCAGCATGGTTGGCTTCTAGCGGGGCATTTGATGCTTCATCCTCACCATTCTCCCCGGGCAAGGAAAAGAGTACCGACAGTGTATTGCACTGTACTGTCACGACTTTCTTCTCCTTTTTGGACTTGGGTCGTCTCTTCTTCTTCTGGGAATTTGGCTTTGCTGGCTCCTGCCCCCAGAAGGGCTCAGTCTCATCTTTTCTTTGTTCTGCCTCTGGCTGCTCTTCAATTTTCAATTCCTCGAGCTGTTCCCAGAGTATACAGTCTTTCACCAACAGGTGATTGGGCTCTTTTTGCTCATATTCGTCGAGCTCATTGATATACTGTTGTAGACGCCTGGCTGCAGGACTTACTTCTTTATGTGCAGGGAGGGGAGTTTGTCTCCTCCGGTTGTGAGTAGGGATCCGGATGACTGGTCCGGTCTCAGCTGTACGCCATACTGGCTTTATCGGAGGCGGCTCGGGCCTTGGGGTGACACCCCGGATAACTGCTCCGCTGGTACTGGCTGCGGGAGTCTTCTTTCTGCTCTTTATGGGTATCATCTGCCATCCCTCCTGATCTTTCTGTTGGGTGAGGAAGCAAGCTTCATAGGTATGCCTGGTGCATTCTTCAGCGGCTTCCTTGGGCAGCTGTTGGTAGACTGAGATCATATTGGCAGCCATTCTCCAAGGTGGAGGCTCATGTGGACGAGGCGGCTTCACCTGGTAATCTCCCAGCTGCAGCTCACCCTTCTTAACCATTCCTTCCATGATATCTTTGAAGACATAACAGTCCTCAATCGCGTGCCTCAGCGCACTGTGAAATAGACAGAACAGCGGATCATCTTTCTTTTCCGCATCTTCGGGTCTCTTCGGTTCAGGCAATGTTACCTTATTGAACTTATATGCCCAGTTAAATAGTGCTGCCGTCTTATCCTTGGGAAAAGAGTAAGCCTTTTTCATCTTGTCTCTCAGAGAGACCTTGTCTTTTCTTTCTGCTGTGTCTGGCATCGGGAGAGCTTCATCTGCCCCTTTCTTCCCTTTTTGTTGTTCAAAGGTCCTGAAATCGACGGTGTTGGCCTCAGAATGTGATGGCCGTCGATCATTGGATTTTCCCTTCAGCATAGTGGGAGCATTGGCGGTCGGACGCTTGGACAAGAACGTCTCGACCTCGGCCACTATATTGTTCAGTCGGTCAAATGTTCTGACATCTGCACCGATCATCTTTTCTAGCACCTCTCTCCTGAGGCTTTGTTTACATATCTGCACTGCATCTTCTTGATGAGGAGGTCTTCTGCATCTCATAGCCAAGTTCCTCCACCTTTTGATGTAATCTAGTGCTGTCTCATCCTGTTTCTGCTTGGTTGCATATAGTTCTGCTATAGTGATCTCTCTTTCTGTGACATGAAATCTGTCACGGAACTTTCTCTGCATATCAGGCCAGTCAACCACCGACCCAGCTGGCAGGCTTGAATACCATTCAAAGGCTAACCCAGTGAGGGATGAGCCAAAGAATTTGAGCAGATAAGCTTCGTCGGCTGCCAAATCACCCATAATTGTGGTGTAGTAAGCTATGTGCTCCCTGGGGGAGCCCTGGCCGTTGAATTTCTCAAATTTCGGCGGCTTACTGACGCCTGGGGGTAGTCTTTTAGCAGCATACTGGGGAGGATACGGTACTTTGTACACGTCATAGGTACTTACACCATCACCGGTCTTCTCAGACAGCTTCATCTCCACAATTCTTTCTATCATCAGTTTGTGGGCTATAGCTGGATCTACCTCTTCTGGGAAGAAATGAGCTTGTTGCTGGCTGTGAGGAGTCCTCATCACAGTTGCGCGCAAGATGGGCGCGGCAGGCTGCGTCTGAGATATAGAGGGCTGAGCCACTGTCTGCTGTGGAGTAGGTTGGCTCGGTGTTTTGCCCTTATCAGCCAGGAGAGGATTAGCAGGGGCAGCCGTTTCTGTAGAGCTGGAAGTTTGCCCCACAGGCTCGGCTTGTTTGGAGACCGGCGTAGCTTCATGTCTCTCATTGAGCTGTCTTCTGAGAGCACTGATCTCCTGCTGATATCTTCTAAACATCATCTGGATCATGGGATCCAGGGTTGATGGGATCTGTATATCTTCTGAAGTCCCTTCAGCATCATCAATGAAGGGATTATCCCCTTCTTCTGCTATCACCACGTTGACTGTCATAGTGGTAACTCTGTGGGCTGCATCATCAGCTTTCATCTTATCTTTGACTGCCTGGCTCCTTCTTGTGACGGGACCAGGTCTGGTTGCCAGCCTGAGCAACTCATCCGGCTGAGTTGGTAACATGCCTTGCCCCCTGGCAATTCCAGCCATGTTACAGGCGAAGATTTGCATTCTTCCTTTCTGCCTGTACACTTTTCTTTTTGCCTGGTCGGGGTATTCGAGTTGGTCAAAGATCGATACTCTTTCTTTGACTTCCTCCCTGTAGAGGTCTTCTTCGTCATATCCGGCCCTGAAGCCTTCTTAATAATCATTTGAATCGGAGGAGGAGACTCCGATTATCATTTCTTGCAGAGTTTCTTCTTCTTCATCCATGGTGCCCAAAGCACGGGACAATCTTTGTTGACCTAGGGCAGAGTTCCCTAGGTAATGGAAGTAGTCTTGGACCACTTGCTTCATCTCCTCTGGGCTATGCCTTTGTGGCTCAGGTTGGAGTATCAATCTGTCCTGGCTCTTTTGCTGGTAAGCCAGTCTTGCCACCTGAGCATTCAAATGCTCAGTTTTGGAGTATCTGAAGATATCAGCCTGTCTGGCACAGGCTCTTGGTCTTCTTGCAGCAATCACAGTGACTGGTTCACTTCTTCTCACATCGCCAACTTGGCAGTAGTTGGCAGCAGCATCATGGTTCTTTCTTTGCCATCTTCTGCCCCCGGCCCTGGAACGGGTGGCAGTAAAGTCCTCCTTCTTTTCATATCTTCTACCCTTCATCATGGGGCAAGCAGCAGTCATATTCCTTCCTTGATCCTCAGTCTCATCTCTCCTCCCCCGGGTCCTGGGACAGACAGCAGTAGCATTTCTTTCGTCTTTTCTCTCTTTCCCTCTGCCCCCTGCTCTGAGGCGGGCAACAGTGACATCAGTAAGATTCTCTCTGTCTCGAGCCGGGACCCAGCTCTGTATCTTCTTCGGCCGCCAGACCTGTTTGTATCTTGCTGGCTTGGGTGCCAGCGTCTTCCTTTCATCAGCTTCCCGGTTGGCCCTCCTGGTGGCCAGAACTTGGAACTTGTTGTTGGTTGGGATGGTCGGGATAATCCTGTCCGGACGGACTTCCCTGGGGCGGCCGTCAAGGTTCGCCCTAATATCACCCATCATCATCGTCTTCCCAGAATTGGAAAGACGACGGTTAGCAGCGGCATACTGGCTTCTCCGGTTGGTTCTTTTCCCCTTCTGGGCAGCAGCGGGGACCATGTCCTTCCTTTGGACATGATGGACATAGCAGGAGACAACGGTGGAAGCTGTCTTCTTCAGTAAGCTAGCTTTCTCATCAGTGGTCTGCGTTGGGGCACTTGCGGCAGTGCCTTGCTCATCGTTGTCGACCTGCAGAAGGTCGGTGAAGACGAGGTCCAGGCAGTTGGGCAGCCCGACAGCAGGAGGCATTGATCCGAATGTAAGAGGTACCGCCAGGTAGCCCTCTCGCACATGCATGTCAATCGGTTGCTGGTCGAAGCAGACAGACATGATCCCAGCCATCATTGTAGATTCCTGAGAATGAGGAAAGTGGACGGAATCAGAGGTTTGAGGGGGGCCCGCTGGGCCTCCTACTTTAGCGTAAGATGAAGGGAGACTAGGTCCCACCAAGCGTGCCAGACTTGTGGGAACGTGGATTTTATTATCCTATATTTTTTTATTGATTGATTTATTATTTATTGATTTATTGGCGTGTCAGTCACCGGAGTGACGATTTTATTGTGCGCTCGATCTGACTTGGTCAGTCGATTGTGAGTGATCGTGTCTGGACCAGAAGTCCGTCATACCATAAAGGCTATGACGTTAATTACGTCCCCCCTAAGGAGGACAACCCTTGATTAAACGCTAAAGATAGGAGGATGACAGCGGTAAAGCCGCGTGCTCAAAAGAGACGGAATTCGATCTCTTATAGGACGTTAAATGGATTTGACAAAATAGGAGTTTGTTATTTTTGGGATAACTCCGACGGCATATTCCCACCATCTTGGACCATGCCAAGCGGGGAATAGGAAACCACCCATGCAGCGGCAGGGTGGGATCCGTAAAAGATCGGGCATAATTGACCCAGAATCCAAGTAAGTGCTGGCGTGATATGACACGCTCCATGTGGGTGCGGTGGCGCATCTATATCCCCCTTCGAAGGACCATCGGAGAGCATGTAGGGACATAGCTCCGTGGGCCGACGGGGTTGAGAGAGAGAACATCACAGCTGCCTGGCAAGGTATGTGTAAATTCCGGCAGCATGTCCCCTCAACTTGGATTATGCCAAGAGAGGATAGGTCATTATCCACGGAGTGCCGGGATGACGACCGAACGAGGATGGGCACCGGGCCCCGGGACATCGCTTGCCTTTATGCCATCGATTAATATCCTCTCGAGACCCCTCAGAACTCATGTAACGACATGGCCCTTTGGGTTCATGAGGGTGAAATCCGGATCGGGAATGAGGACTGTAGGGGAGGTCTTCCCCAATAATGTGTCTTCTCAAGGTGTTAATGACGGTCTCTGAACATCCCCAGGACAGATGTGTAGGGAGACTAAAAGATTGAAGGATGACAGTGCAGAAGAGGGCCTCGGACTGGGTTTCATTGGCCGAAGAAGGAGGGTCTCGGCATGGGTTTCTATCGGCCGAAGGGAGGAGCTCTCGGCATGGTTTTATATTGACAAAAAAAAGGGGTTCTCGGCATGGGTTTAGCTGGCCGAATGAGGGTCTCGACGGTGGCTTCTTAACCAAACAAGGGGGTCTCGGCGTGGCTTTAATTGGCCCAAAGAGGGCTCTCGGCGCGGCCTGACAAAAACAAAAAAAGGGGGGCTCTCGGCCTGGGGCTTCCCGGCGCGCTCATTACCGCGCCGGGAAGGTGGCGCCGGGAAGGGCTGGGAGGTTTGCATAAAAAGGGGTTTGGATGTTTTTTTGTCGGTTTGCTGAAGAGGGAGGCCTCTCGGCAGCGTAGTTCTCGGCGGGGAATTTTGTACGCCGAGAAGGTGGAATTGCTACAGGGTTTCAGGGTTTACAGAGCTCAAACGATACTCTGCTTCTGGGATTCCTGAGCTTTCTGGCTGCGATTGAAGCCGAATTTGAAGTGCAGGAGGGGGGATTTCATGGATGCTTCCCTGAGAAAGGGCCAAGGGGGATCTGGAGGGTAGAATCGATGGGGAACGAGACCATCGTCTGGATTTCTGAAGACTTTATTTATTTCTGCCGCCGGCCGTCTGGGGATCAAGAGATGACTGTCTCTGATCCCCTGGACGAACCCAATAGCATCTAAAAACCGGTGACTGAGGAACCTTTGGCATCGAAACTCCAGACCCTAGTCATCCAAGGGGTTAGAATGGAGGGTCGAGAGATCGAGATCGTCATTCGCTAGAATCTGAGGGATAGCAGCAGTCTGTGGAGTCGGCATGTCCTCTCGTATAGCCGGCAGTTCAGGAATCCAAGGGATTGATGTCTCTGGTCCTGGACGGCACAAAGAGGAGCCTTAAGGGGCCTTGTGAGAAAGCTCGAAGGGGAACGATGAATCTGCCTTCGAGACAGGAAGGGGGAAGGTGACAGAACCCAGTAACCCATTAGATAAGGGTAGGGGTTCTGTTCTCATGCCTCTGAAGAGAAGATTCGTATGAATCATTAGACATTTCGCATAAACGATAAGCATACACGGAGGGACGAAGAGCAGATACCCCAATCAGAGGGGAACAGACATTTCAATCAGAAGATCCCCAAATGGGTCACATTGATATTTCATTGCATTGCTCGAAGCCTTACATTGGTTGTAAAAGAGAAATGCAAAATAGAGAGAGAGACGGAGCTCGAGACCTAAAACTCGCTAGCTACGTTTGATAAATCGAGAAGAAAAAAAAACTCACTAGATTACATCAATAGAAAGAGAAGACAGCATGGGGAGGGCGGAGCATTGACTCCTCTCCCTCCCCGGAGCAGCCCACCTGAAGCTTGTCTGCTTTTTCCTCTCTTCTGCTTCTTCTCTTCTCTCGGCCGAGGGGGGGGCTCTCTCTTGGCAGGACTCCCTCTCGATTCTTTTTTTCTCTTCCTCTATTCTCTCATCTGTTCGAAGGGAGGGGGTTTTTATAACCTGTTTCCCCCCTTCTCGGCAGGTTTCATCACGGCGCGCCCCATCTGAAGCTTCCCGGCGCGCCTGCCTTCAGCTTCTCGGTGCCCTCTTTTGGGTTTGGCAAGTGATTCTCGGCGCCACCTTCACACAGGCCCATTTGGGTCTTTCAAGGATATCATCACCCAAAAGGGTCTTCCATTGGTGACACAGCTTGTATCGAGATCATTATTACGGTTTTCATCAGTCCGTAGACAGGGGTTTCATCAGTCCGTAGACAGGGGTTTCATCAGTATTGCCATCTGAACGGTGACAAGATCGGGTATCATCTTATCGATATCGTCACTTGAATGGTGACGAGCTCGGACATCAGCTTTAGTCTGGGAAGACCTCAGCCGGGTATATAATCTGTGGAGATGATTCCTCTTCTGTTTTGACTTTGCAAAAGCCTTTACAATCTTCATCTGCCGGTATCGGCTTCATCTTTATCTCATATTACATATGTCATTAAGCCGACATCTGACTTACCCTGACATATCATCTGTGGATTCTTGGACGAAGCAGTAATGCGGCTCTCATTAAAGTGTGCCAGGAGGTCTCATTAGTCGAGTGACTGCTGCTCTACCAGTGCTGCCGTCTGAGTGACATCGGCACCGGGCATCAGCTTGGCCGACAAGGGCTTTAGCCGGGTGAATGGTTGACGAGCTTCATCAATGGTCTTTCACTGTTGGTCCGACCCTCTTTTCAATCATGCTTCGACCTTTGTTCATTTTCAAGGTGTCAACAGTGAGCTCAAGCCAACACCCATTATTCTCCAGCTCGCCGATAGATCAATCAAGACTCCAAATGGCCTTATTGAGGATGTCATTGTTAAAGTGAATGAGTGCTACTTCCCTGCCGACTTTCTTATTTTGGACATGGTTTCTCTTCAAGAAATCAAACATGCTCCTATCATTTTGGGTAGACCATTTTTAGCCACGGCTAGAGCTAATATAGATTGTGCTTCAGGAGTTATGGACATATCTTTTGGGGACCAAAAAGTTAGCATCAATATTTTTAAGGCATCCAAATTTCATGATCAAAAAGGAGATTGCTATGTTGTTGACACCATTGAGGAGTTATTGGAGATTGAAGGGGATAGTAGGATCAGAATGAGAGAAGAAGTTGACATCCTGTCAACTCAACTTAGGACGTGGCCCCCAGTTGAACCCTTGCCTCAGCTTAAATCTGAACCAGCTCTGCCATCTTTACAATTTCCTCCTCAGGTTGAATTAAAACCATTACCGGCCTCCCTTAAGTATGCATTCCTAGGTCCAGACCAAACCTTGTCAGTCATCATAGCAAGCGACCTTGAACCTAACCATGAGGAGAAACTAGTTGAGGTCCTTAAATCTCATAAAGGGGCTATAGGTTGGTCTGTCGCTGATCTTAAAGGGATTAGTCCATCCATTTGTCAGCACCACATTTATATGGAGGAGAATGCAAAATCAAGCAGAGACATGCAGAGGAGATTAAACCCATACATGAAGGAGGTGGTCAAAAATAAGGTGGTCAAGTGGCTAGATGCCGGTATCATCTACCCAATTTTTGATAGTGAGTGGGTAAGTCCAACCTAAATAGTCCCAAAGAAATCAGGACTGACTGTGATCGCCAATGATCAAGAAGAGTTGATACCTACTAGGTTGACCACAGGATGGAGGGTCTACATTGATTATAGGAAGCTCAACTCCATGACAAAGAAGGACCATTTTCCCCTCCCATTCATTGACCAAATTTTGGAAAAATTAGCAGGGCAAAAATACTTCTGTTTTCCAGATGGGTATTCTGGGTACAATCAAGTGGCTATCTACCCAGAAGATCAAGAAAAAACCACATTTACATGTCCCTACGGAACATTTGCTTTTCAAAGAATGCCCTTTGGATTATGTAATGCGCCTGCAACATTTCAAAGATGCATGTTAGCAATTTTTTCTGACATGGTGGGTAACTTTTTAGAAGTTTTCATGGATGATTTCTCCATTTTTGGGGACACATTTGATTCCTGCCTTGATCACTTAGCCAAAGTAATGAAGAGATGCATTGACACTAATCTTGTCCTCAGTTGGGAAAAGAGCCATTTCATGGTTAAAGAAGGCATTGTTCTGGGACATATAGTGTCGGCAAGAGGAATTGAGGTAGATAAAGCCAAGGTTGAGCTCATTGCCAAACTGCCACCACCCACCTCAGTAAAATAAATCCGATCATTCCTGGGTCATGCCGGCTTCTATCGCTGGTTCATCCAAGACTTCTCCAAAGTTTCTAGACCTTTCACTAATCTGCTGGCTAAGGAAGTCTCATTCCATCTTGACCTATCATGTCTTGAGGCTTTTGAATCGTTGAAAATGACGTTGACTGATGCCCCAATATTGCAAACTCCCAATTGGTCATTACCTTTTGAAATTATGTGTGATGCCTCCGATTATGCTTTAGGTGCTGTTTTGGGACAAAGGGTAAACAAAAAGCCTGTGGTGATTTACTATGCGAGTCGCACACTCGCTGATGCCCAACTTAGGTACACCACAACAGAAAAGGAGTTACTTGCCGTTATTTTTGCTCTTGAAAAGTTTCGATCCTATCTACTAGGGGCCAAAGTCATTGTGTTTTCTGACCACTCAGCCCTTACACACCTGCTGTCTAAAAAAGATGCAAAACTAAGGTTGATTAGATGGATCCTTTTACTACAGGAGTTCGATTTGGAAATTCGGGATAAAAAAGGAAGTGAAAATGTTGTTGCAGATCACTTGTCCCGAATTATAACATCAGACACCACACCCTTACAGGACTCATTTCCAGATGAGCACCTCCTTAGTGTATGCCACATTTCACCCCCATGGTATGCGCACATTGTAAATTACTTAGTTGTGAAAAAAATTCCTGAAGGTTGGTCCAAACAAGAAAAAGATCGTTTCTTTGCTAAACTCAAGTACTTCTTTTGGGAAGACCCTGAGCTATTCCATTTAGGACCAGACCAAATCATTCGGAGGTGTGTCCCTGAGCGTGAGCAACATAGCATTCTGACATTTTGTCACACCTTATCTTGTGGGGGACATTTTTCAGGTAAGAAAACAACAGCCAAGGTTTTACAGAGTGGGTTCTACTGGCCAACATTATTCAAAGATGCATTCCTATTTTGTAAATCTTGTGAGCACTGTCAGGCTGTAGGAAACATGTCACGCAGGGACATGATGCCTTCAAACCCTATCCTGGTTGTGAAAATTTTCGATGTATGGGGAATTGACTTCATGGGACCGTTTCCACCATCTTTTGGTTATGAGTACATTTTGGTGGCGGTGGATTACGTGTCTAAGTGGATAGAAGCTATAGCCACAAGGACTAATGATCATAAAATTGTCATGAAATTTATTCGTAAGAACATTTTCTCTTGGTTTGGGTGTCCTAGGGCTATTATTAGTGATGGGGGTTCACATTTCATCCATTCTCAATTCTGGACTTTACTTAGGAATTATGGGATAACACATAAGATTGCTACCCCCTACCATCCCCAGACTAGTGGCCAGGTGGAGGTTTCTAATAGGGAGATCAAGAACATTTTGCAAAAGTCTGTTAGGCCTGATAGGAAAGATTGGTCAGAAAGATTAGATGATGCTTTATGGGCCTATCGGACCGCCTACAAAACTCCCATTGGCATGTCCCCTTATAGGCTCATTTTTGGAAAGCCATGTCATTTGCCAGTCGAATTAGAACATAGGGCCTATTGGGCAATCAAGCAATTCAATCTTGATTCTGCACATGCTAGTTCTCATAGAGCCCTTCAACTGAATGAGTTAGAGGAACTTCGCAATGAGGCCTATGAGAACTCTAGGAGTTATAAAGCCCAGACTAATGCATTCCATGATAAACACATTTCACGAAAAACTTTTCAAATCAACCAAAAGGTCTGGCTTTTTAACTCTAGACTGCGATTATTCCCTGGCAAATTGAAATCCCGATGGGATGGACCATATGTGGTAATTAAAATATTAGACCATGGTGCAATAACAATTCTTAATCCTAAAACTGGTCAAACTTTCACTGTCAATGGTCAACGTTTGAAACCTTACATTGAAAATCTTCCAATGCTGCAGGAGGACACTCTCAGGCTGAGTGACCCATTGTGAGCTACATTGCGTCTGGCTGAAGACGTTAAACTTAGCGCTTCTTGGGAGGCAACCCAATTATCATGTCTCTTTTCAAAAAAAAAAAATTGTGATTGATTTTCTTCTTTTGTTTACGGAGCATGGAGCAATATTTCTTTGACGACGGCATCTCTCTCTCAGGTCGTATCTGTCCTTCCCTCTACTTTTTATGGCCTTATATCTTACTAATGTCATTAGGGACAATGTCACCCAACTATCTCTCTCTCAGGTCGTATCTGTCCTTCCCTCTACTTTTTATGGCCTTATATCTTACTAATGTCATTAGGGACAATGTCACCTAAGTTGGGGGGTAGCTTGAGCTCTAATTTTCTCAAAATAATTGTAGCATTTCATCACATCTCTAACAAGTGTTTCATGTTCATATTTCATGATGAGAAACTTTTCTTAAAATGATAGGACTTAGAGTCTTACTCGTGAAAGTTGCAAGTTAAAGAGATGAATTAATTGGTTATGTCTTTAGCCTTTTCCTCAGAATACACTTAAAAATTCTATTGAACTTGCACACAATTGCACAATAACAAGATTGGTGGATGACAAACACTAGGATGATGGAAATTTTTCTGGACACTTAGGTGATGATGGATATTATGCCCATTCGATTAAAGTAATCGTGACGAAAAAGCTACCTGCCAAAAAAAGACAAAAAATACATGGAAAATGCCCCTGAACTTAGTAACCGGGCCTGCTTCTCCTAAGGCAAGAGTTGAGGTTCGTGTCAAACGGTAAAGGGATGTGCAGCACCGTGTGTCAAAAAAAAAAGAGAATAAACAGGTAGAGTGAAGCTACCTGTAATTCGAGAAGCTTAATTCCCTTGAGGTTCTATTTGAACGAGAGAAAGATGTTCTTATAATCTAATTAAACTCCCCCTGAATATGAGACTCATTCAACCATATGCACTTTTCAATTAATGCAGGGCAAAGATAATTCAATCCAAGACAAGGTAAATCAAGCAAATTTCATAGGAAAACATGTTATCATGTTAGGCATTCAGATGAGAGTTACACAAACCAAGCTCTCTTCTGAGAAAAGAAAATCTTTCATTGTTCAGAGGCTTGGTGAAAATATCAGCTAATTGATGTTGAGATTCAACAAACACCAATTTAAAGCTACCCTTATTCACTTCATCTCGTAGGAAATGATGCCTTATTTCAATATGTTTGGTCCTAGAGTGATGGATAGGATTCTTGGCCAGATTTATGGCACTAGTGTTATCACACAATATTCGGACACATCCAAGATCAGTTTGATAATCCTGGAGCTGGTGCTTGATCCACAACACTTGAGTGCCACAACTCCCTGCAGCGACATATTCTGCCTCTGCAGTGGATAGTGCCACTGAGTGTTGTTTCTTGGATGCCCAAGAGACCAAACACCCTCCCAAAAATTGGCAATAGCCACTTGTGCTTTTCCTGTCAAGTTTGCATCCAGCATAGTCTGCATCTGAATAGAATATAAGATCAAAGGAGCAAGATGCAGGATACCAAATCCCTAAATCTCAAGTTCCAGCAAGGTATCGAAAGATACGTTTTACAGAACTTAAGTGGGATTCTCTAGGATCAGATTGAAAACGAGCACACATGCACACACAGAATTGAATATCTGGCCTAGATGC
The DNA here is from genome assembly GCA_022559845.1 of Amorphophallus konjac. NCBI lineage: Eukaryota > Viridiplantae > Streptophyta > Magnoliopsida > Alismatales > Araceae > Amorphophallus > Amorphophallus konjac. The sequence continues at coordinate 4,253,236 of CM040117.1, read as the reverse complement.
TGTAAGATAGAGGAGTGATCCGATCATACCTCGATAAGTCTTTGCATCTACTTGGTTACCTATCAGATCTGCATCCAAATTTGTGCTGGTGCTCATGGGAGTGCTTATGGCTTTCAAATTTTCCATTTTGTATTTCTTTAACAATTCAGATATGTACTTTGCCTGATTGATAGAGCATCCCTCCTTGTTTTGGGTGATTTGTAGACCTAGAAAGAACTGAAGCTCATCCATTAGACTCATTTCAAATTCATTAGTCATCAAGCTAGAAAATTCCTCACACATACTCGTTTTAGTGGATCCAAATACTATATCATCAACATAGATCTGAACCAGAATTATATCTGAGTTTCTTACCTTGGTGAAGAGAGTTTGATCCACTTTACCTCTTGAGTACCCTTTTTCAGTAAGGAATGAGTTGAGTCTGTCATACCATGCTCGAGGTGCCTGTTTGAGTCCATAGAGGGCTTTATCCAACCTGTACACATGGTTAGGACAGTCTATACATTCAAACCCGGGGGGTTGTTCCACATACACTTCTTCTTTTATTAAGCCATTAAGAAAGGCACTTTTCACATCCATTTGATGCAATTTTATTCCATGATAGCAAGTATAAGCGAGAAGCAACCTAATAGCTTCTAGTCTAGCTACTGGAGCAAAGGATTCTTCAAAATCAATCCCAAATTCTTGATTGTAACCTTGTGCTACCAATCTAGATTTATTCCTTATAACAACACCATTTTCATTTTGTTTGTTTCTAAAGACCCACTTAGTTCCAATCACAGTATGTTCTTTGGGTCTTGGGACAAGGTGCCACACTTTATTTCTTTCAAATTGATTTAGTTCTTCATGCATGGCATTTATCCAATATTCATCTTTCAAAGCTTCATTTACATTCTTTGGTTCAATGTGCAAGACAAGAGCTAAATTGTCCATTTCCTCAATTTCTCTAAGTTGAGATCTTGTTCTAATGGGTTCATGCAGATTTCCAATGATGCTAGATAAAGGGTGATCCCTTAATGGTATAACATTAATTGGAGAATTACCTTCATTTATACCTGCATTACCTCGACTGCTTGATTCTGCTTGGACTTCATTTGCCCTTGTCTCTTCCTCTTGAGGATTTTGATCTTCTTTTTCTTCAATGAATTTCCCATCATCCTTGTCCCTGCAGGATTGCTCAATCTCAGATTTTTCATTCAATTCGTCAAATACAACATGAGGGGATTCTTCAACAGCTTGTGTTTTTAGATTAAAAATTCTATAGGCCCTAGAGTGACTAGAGTATCCCAGAAAAATGGCAGGTTCACTCTTGGGTTCAAAATTATCCAAAACTCGTTTGTCATTGTTTTGAACAAAGCATTTTGATCCAAAGACTCTGAAATGAGCAACCGAAGGTCTCTTACCTTTCATTAGCTCATATGGAGTCCTTTTGGACTTAGGTCTTACCATTGCCCTGTTTATAATGTAACAAACTGTATTCACTGCCTCTGCCCAGAACTTCCTTGGGAGTTCTCCTTCGATCAGCATGGTTCTGGCCATCTCCACAAGGGTTCTATTTCTCCTTTCCACGACTCCATTCTGTTCAGGAGTTCTTGGAGAGGAAAACTTGTGTGACATACCGATTGCTCTGCAGAAATCATCAAATTCAGAGTTATCAAATTCTCCTCCATGATCTGACATGATTGATGAAATGATAAACTTACCCTCCTGCTTTACTTTCTTAAAGAAGGCCTGAAATTCTTCAAATGCATCATTCTTGTGAATTAGAAAGAACACCCAAGTAAACCTAGAAAAGTCATACACTAATACGAATCCATATTTGCATCCACTTACACTTGCTGTTCTAGTGGGTCCAAACAAATCCATATGAATGAGTTCAAAAGGTTTAGAGGACTGATTTTCAAGTCTGGACTTAAATGACTTTCAAGTATGCTTACCTTGAGTGCATGCATTGCAGACTTTGTCATTTTGTTTAAAGGATGCATCTGGCAGACCATTCACCATGCTGAACTTTACTAACTTATGCATGACACTATAGCTAGCATGCCCTAGCCTACGGTGCCAAAGCCAAGCTAGTTCATTTTTATTCACAGCAAGACAAAGATTATTATGTGCAGGATCATCTAAGTCCACCATGTACATGTTGTTTATTCTTTTTCCAATGAACTTAACTTTTTCAGACTTCATATCAAGAATAGTGCAAGCATGGGATTCAAACACAACTTTGTTTCCTTTATCACACAGTTGGCTGATACTTAGAAGATTGTATTCTAGCCCTTCAACAAGTAACACATCCTCAATAGAGTTCAGAGGATTATTGCCAACTTTACCTTTTCCGATGATTTTACCTTTATTGTTCCCCCCAAAGGTGACATGACCTCCATCTTTTTCAACCAAGAAACAGAATTTAGTTTTGTCGCCCGTCATGTGCCTTGAACAGCCACTATCGAGATACCACCGGTTATGTACGGCTGCAAGGCATTCCTACAATGTATTTCAAACAAGAGATTTTGGAACCCAAATACGCTTGGGTCCCATCAAACCACATGATTGTTCTAGATAATACAACAAACTTTTAGGAATCCAGACCTGTTTGTGTGGAGGTTCTTGATGTTTAGAATTCAATGGTTTGTAAACTTTCTGATTAACTTGAGGTTTTATTTGAGATGGATTTATCGAACCTTTTCTGTTGTTATAGAAACGTGAGTTGTTATTTCTGTTCTTATTCCACTGATTGCAACAGGTCCATGAAACATTAGACAATCTAGGCGAAGTGACCCTGGATATGTACTGACTTTTCAGAGGAACGTAGGCTCGCAGCGTAGACTCTCCTTGACCGCTGCGTCGACTCCAACCATCTCTAAGACCATATGTATTCTGATGCATGGGACGTGTAGACGAACTATGGTGACTGCGTCGACTCCACCATTCAGCATTTCTAACGGGATGCCCTTTCTGGAAGACGTTATGCGTTGACGCCGCATAGTAGGTGCGTTGACGCCGCGTAGTAGGTGCGTTGACGCGATCGACTTCCACCAAACCTCTGGCTTTCAGACTTCCTATATACATGTTGTTGTGCTGATGAACTGATTGATGAACTGTAGTTGGGGTCCTTGAATTCACTTGTGGAAGCACACCTGACCCTAGGCAAGCTCTCGAGATTATTATCATTCATGATAGCTTTCATTTTCTCCTTGCCTTTTCCCTTATTAATTTCACCAAGCTGTATAGATTTGCCTTGACTTTTCTCATTATCTTCCTTTTCAGATGTTTGGCTCTTTTTAGATGTGTTCTGTTCTGAGACAAATGTGACTAGTCTAGTTCCCAGAGCCTTTTTCTTCAATGGATTAAACCCAAGACCCTCTTTTCCAAAATTACCTTTTATCCCCATGATAGCTTCAAGATTGTCCTTTCCTTGGGTTAATTTCTCAAGAGAGGCTTGCTTATTTTGGTTTTCATTTTCAAGTTTCTTTATGTTTTCTTGGAGTTCCAGGTTTACTCCACAAATAGCTTCATATTTTTCCTCAGCAATTTTTACTTCGCTTTCCAATTTTTGCATTCTCATTTTCAATTCATCATGTTCATTCAGTAAGAAATCATTTTCTCTTTTCATCTCAATCAATTGGGCCTTGCTTTCATCGTTTTCTTCTAGGGATTTCTTTAAATTAGCAATTTCAGCTTCAAGAGTTTTAACTTTCTCATTCAATGAACTTTCCTGATTAGTCTGATTTTTCTTTTTCTTCAGAGATTTATTTTCTTTCTTCACATTATCATATTTATCTAAAAGTTCATTGAAAGCAACTTCCCAATCACTACAAGTGAAATCTTCAAATGAAGAGATTACCTCATCTTGATCATCTCCCTTGGCCATGAAGCATAACTTTATTTCACTTTCATCTTCTGATGAACTATTTTCTTCATCTTCGTCCTTTTCCTCGTCGCTCCAAGTGCTTATCATAGCCTTGGGCTTCCTGTTTCTCCATTTCGGTTGAGTCTTCTTCAAGTTCTCAGGGCATTCAGATTTGATATGCCCCTGTTTCCTGCATTTGTAGCACACCACTTTATCAGATTTTTTAGAGTTTTCTGATTTGAATCTTGAACTATTACTTACTGGAGGTCTGCTATTCCTTACGGCCTTACCTTCCTTTCTTAAAAATTTCTTGAACTTCCTGGTGAGCATGGCGATTTCACTTGAGTCATCTTCAGATGTAGAAGATTGACTGTCATCTGAGCTCTCCATGCTACTGGGACCTACCTTGAGAGCAAGAGGCTTCTTCTTCTTGAAATCCTCATCAGTCTTTCTAAAGTTTAACTCATAGGCCATTAATGACCCGATAAGCGCATCGGGGGTTGTTGTAGGAAGGTTCCTTGATTCCTCTACAACAGTGGCCTTTGTATGCCAGATTGGTGTAAGGGATCTAAGAATCTTCCTCACCAATTCATAATCACTATAGACCTTGCCTAGACCTTTAAGACCATTTACCAAGAGGGTTAATCTAGCATACATTTCTGATATATTCTCATCAGGTTTCATTCGAAATGCCTCATATTCAGAAATCAGCATGTTGGCTTTAGTCTCTCTTACCTCTGAGGTACCTTCGTAGATAACCTCAAGTCTATCCCACATCTCCTTGGCACTGGCGCATGAAGATACTCGAGAGAACTCCTTAGGATGCAATGAACACTGCATGATATTCATGGCTTGCCAATTGACATTGGATTTACGGATCTGCTCCTTCACCCACAGCTCTTCGTCTCCTTCAATCTGATACGGTCCCTTACTCACAACCCTCCAAATTTCATGATCCTGCGCTCTCAAAAATACTTGCATACGATTTTTCCAGTAAGAATAGTTAGTTCCATCAAACAATGGTGGCCTATTAACTGCATACCCCTCTGGCATGAGACCTATGTTCTCCATTAGTTCTCTCTAGGTTGTGAAACCTTTACAAGAGAGCCTGGCGCTCTGATACCACTTGTTGAGTACAGAGGGTGGTCAAGCTAGAGGGGGAGGGGGTGAATAGATTGACCTTATAAAAATTATAGTGAGGCAATTCGCAGCAGATGCAAAATAGCTAGATAATTAATTGATGTGACACACCCTTGGACCTAGCTAGCAAGCACAATTGCATTCAAATGGGCCAAGTTGGGCCACCGCTCTATCGTCGCTCACCTAAACCCGGGGTGACTTGGTAATGCCAAGGTGAGGTTGAGGGGTTGGGCCCTTGCTGGTAGAGGGCCAGCAAGGCCAAGACTTGATTCCCAATGGGTATGGATGCCCAAATCAAAGGGGGCCGACAAAGTGCCAAGGGCACCGGTTGCAATTTCCCACGGGGATCACTCAAGACAACGGGGCTTGAGGATCGGGCTCTCACTCGCTTAACCAGCGCAATCAAGAACTAATATTGAAAGACAAGCACTAAATGGAGCGAGGTTAGAACACTTACTTGACCGGCTTGAAGAAACCGGTCCCGCTCGGAGACGAGGGCGAGCGGGGAGGCGGTGGATCCCCACACGCTACGGCGGTGAAGCTTGACCTGCTCAAACCAATTACAACACTACGCCTCTCGCAGGAGGGGGATCTTGGGGTGGGGGTTAAATGATTACAATCAAAACTACCTCCACACAGGGAGGGGCCTTCAGCCGGCCAAGCGGGGAGGGGAAAACTAAGTCGAAGATGGTGAAGCAACGAAGATGCCGAATCTGCCTCCTTTCAGCTAAAGGGGACAGACAGTCGGTGCCGGAGCTATAGATCTGCCTCTGGAATTTTTCCGGGGACGAGACCAGTGGATAACTCTTTGTTACAGGAGCTGGGATGCTTCAGAATTTTATTAATTTCCCCTGGGGTCGCTTCCGATCGGGGCGGGAGCTCGAACAGGGCCTCTGATTCTCGGACTAGCAGTGACAGGTCACCAACAGTGGGAAGAAGAGGCTGTCCCGGCCGCTCCCGAACTCCGAATTAGATGCCGTCAGTGCCGATAGAACCGCGGGTAAGTTCTCTTTGCAGTAAAAGAAACGGGGACACCAGAGAATGCCGGAGACGATCTGTGGCATCAGAAGAGTGAGGAGGGGTCGGTGCAGACTGTGGAAGACAGAGTCGCGCGACCGTGGAAGAAAATTGGTAACTTCTGTTCCCGGATGCTGAATGGACTTCCGCTTCTTGTTTCTGAAAGTAGACAGGCCGAGGAAGAACTTTGCATAAGACCTTGTGGCCTGATTCCTTCGGGGCTCGTTGTGATGAAGCTTTTCCTCCGGTTCTGGAACTCTGCAGTGGCCGACCTGCGCAGTCGGGGAAGAACGGGGTTCTTGGGCAGCACCGAGCTCCGATGAGGACGAAACCACTTCCTTTACGAAGAGGACAGGAAGCCGCTTCCGTGGATGCCTCTTATGCCTTCAGAATCGCAGGTAGCTGACCGTGATGGCTTCTGCAAGCTACTGGTATCTCTGCATCATTTGGACAGCAACCTGCAGACTTTGTTGAAGCCACCAAAATGACCTAAAGAAGAAGATGGAGGATGTGTATGTGTGAAAGGGGTGATGGGGGTGAAAGATGAAGTTTGTGGGAGGGGTGGGGATGCTAATGGTGATAGGAAAGAGATGGGAGGGGGGCAGGGGGCGCAGGTTCTCAGCTGGAGGTAGGGGAAGGTGGGTGCAAGGGATGAGAATGGAGGGAGGTGGGAGGGGCGACCCTAACTAGAAGGGAGGGGAGGGGGGCGGCCAAAACATGGAGGGAAGGTGGATTTCAAATTTGAAATGGCTTTGGAAGTTGAGAGATGGTGTGGGGAAGTGGAGTGATTGTGTTGGAATGGAGAAGATCTGGTTGGAATGGGGAGTATGGTGTTGGAATGGGGAGATTCCTACCTTGGGACTAGGGGGTGTAGTAAATGGGGTGTGGGGAAGTGGGGGGCTTTAATGGTGGTAGGTGGGGGTTGGAGGTGGAAGGGTGGAGGGGGAGGAGAGAGGAATGGGGCGAACCCCTTAGTGGAAGGAGAGAGAAGAGGGATAGAGAGAGAGGAGGGGTGGGGAATCACTCCCCTAGGGCTTCTCACCCAACTATAGGATTCACTCCACTAAACTAGATTTGAATACTCAAATAGAAATCTTTTGTATTGAATCATTCATTAAGTTCCAAATGAAGGAAATGGGGCTCTATATATAGGAAGCCCACATTTTACAATAAGTCCCTTACAAAAAGACTCAATAACAAATAACCGAAGGGGTAGGGGGGCTCATGGGCCAAGCCCGAAGAATTGGGCCCAATAGCACATTACACAATCTAATGACACTCAAACTTAGGAAAATAAATGCAAGACCTAGGGACATGACTCAAATAAAATTAAAATTACATCAAATGACTCAAATAAATAGCACAAAAGGATAAGTGGGCCTTTATAGAGAGAGGCCCAAACTCAAATGATGCCAGAGTGTGAAGAGGACCCTAGCCAAAGGGAATTGTGGATGATGTCTCCATCAAATCCCCTGGGCTGTGAAGAGCTCGACTCCGTCGAGTAGGGGTCCATCCGGCTGTGGTACTGCTCGAGGAGGTCCGGATCCAACCGCTGGAGATCCTCCCGACTCACCCAAGAATCCTCCGAAGGAGGCCGATCCTTCCACCTGACGAGATAGCGCTCATAGACCTTGCTCCGAGTGGTAGTGACTTGTTCATCTAATATTTGTTCAATTTGTTCACGCTGGGCTCTCTTGGCTGGTGGTCTCTCCTCACGGGTGGGTGCTTTCTCAAGGAAAGAAGTAGGCTCAATCGCCTCACTAGGTACCACCGTGGGTCCCTTATATAGCACTAGGTCGGCAACATTGAATGTGGGACTTATTCCATACTCCTCAGGGAGATCTAACTCATAGGCATTTGCACCAATGCGCCTCAAGACCTGGAAGGGACCAGCCCCACGTGGCCTCAGTTTAGAGTTGGCTCCCGGGGAGAGCCTCTCCATCCTTACCATCACAAAGTCACCCACATGAAATTCTTGGTGACGCCGATGAGAGTCGGCCAGCCTTTTATAAGCCTCATTCTTTTTGCTGATGTGCTTGCGAATTTCTTCATGCAATTCTCTAATGTGTTGTGCAAAAGACTCGGCTGAAATAGACACTCTAGCATGCTGGGGAAGGGGAATAAGATCGGAAGACTTTCTTGGCTTCTACCCATGCACAGCTTCAAATGGACTCATCCCAATGGACTTATTGATGGAGTTGTTATATGCAAACTCGGCCTGTGGTAAGATGAGATCCCAATTCCCGGGACGATCCTCAACAAGACACCTAAGAAGGTTCCCTAGACTCCGATTGACAACTTCGGTTTGACCATCTGTTTGGGGGTGGTAGGCAGCAGAGAATTTGAGGAGGGTGCCCATCATATGCCACAGAGTTTTCCAAAAGTAGCTAGTGAATTTGACATCCCTATCGGAGACTATGGTCTTAGGTAGCCCGTGGAGATGAACAACCTCATCAAAAAACAATCGAGCCACATGGGAGGCATCGGATGTTTTGGAGCATGGGATGAAGTGAGCCATTTTGGAAAATCTATCAACCACCACATAGATTGAGTCATGCTTTCTAGGAGTCTTGGGTAGTCCTAGCACAAAGTCCATACTTAAGTCTTGCCATGGTCGGTCGGGGATGGGGAGTGGGGTATATAGGCCGGTGTTTTGTTTCACTTGTTTGGCCGAGGCACATGTTCGGCATTGACCCACAACCTTGCCTACATCTCTCTTGAGACTAGGCCAATAAAACTGTCCCTCAACTAGGGCAATGGTTTTGTGGACTCCAAAATGGCCAGCTAGCCCTCCCACATGTAATTCCCAAATTAAGAAGTCACGGAGTGAGGTCCGTGGGATGCAAAGCTTGGGTCCCTTGAAGAGGAACCCATCCTCTAAGACAAATCCCTCATGTTCCTTGCTAGAAGGGGTGGTCAAGGTGGTATAGATGTGCCCAAAGTCGGGGCAGCTAGGGTACTCATCCTTGATCCTATCAAATCCGGTCACTTCCACTTGGATAGTGGATAGCAAGGAAACTTTCCTACTAAGGGCATCCGTCGCTCGATTCTCACTCCCGGCCTTGTGTTTGATGACAAAAGTGTAAGATTGGATGAACTCAACCCATCGGGCATGTCGGGCATTTAACTTTTGTTGGGAATTGAGGTATTTGAGGGCCTTGTGGTCGGAAAAGATGACAAACTCCTTGGGCAACAAGTAGTGCCTCCAATGTCGGAGGGATTGAACCATGGCATAGAACTCCTTGTCATAAGTGGAGTATCTTGTCCTAGCATCACAAAGCTTCTCACTAAAGAAGGCTACCGGGTGTCCCTCTTGACTAAGAATCCTTCCTATCCCTATCCCGGATGCATCACATGTGACTTCAAAGACTTTAGAGAAATCGGGAAGGCATAGGACCGGAGCTTGGGTCAACTTCTCCTTAAGTTCTTGGAAGGCTTTAGAGGCCGATTTGTCCCATACAAAAGTCCCCTTCTCGAGACAATCAGTGATGGGGCCAGTGATAGTGCTAAACCCTCGAATAAACCTCCTATAGAATGTAGCCAATCCATGGAAACTTCGGACCTCGTGAAGGGTGTGGGGTTCCGGCCAATCAATGATAGCTTGGACCTTCTCGGGGTCCATGGAGACGCCTTTGGTTGACACCACAAATCCTAGGAAGGTGAGGGATGTGGTCATGAAGTGGCACTTTCCTAAGTTGGCAAATAGGCTCTCTTGACGAAGGATGGTACAAACTTTCCTAAGGTGATCAAGGTGGGCTTCTTGGGATTGACTATAGATGAGTATATCATCAAAATAGACCACTAGAAAGATCCCAATGAAGGGCCTAAGGACCTCCGTCATAAGACGCATGAAAGTACTTGGGGCATTTGAAAGCCCAAAAGGCATGACTAACCATTCAAAGAGGCCATCTTTGGTTTTGAAAGCCGTTTTCCACTCATCCCCGGGCCTTATCCTAACTTGGTGATAGCCACTCTTAAGGTCAATTTTGGAGAAGATGGTGGCTCCGGCTAACATATCAAGCATGTCATCAAGCCTAGGGATGGGAAACCTATACTTGACGGTGATTTTGTTAATGGCCCGACTATCCACACACATTCGCCATGACCCATCCTTCTTGGGAGTTAGAAGGGCCGGGACGGCACATGGGCTTTTGCTAATGCGAATGAAGCCCTTCCTAATGAGTTCCTCTATTTGCCTCCTAAGTTCAGCATGTTCCGTAGGATTGAGGTGATAATGAGGAAGGTTTGGGAGAGTGGCTCCCGGGACTAGATCAATTGCATGTTGCACATCCCGCATGGGAGGGAGTTGGTCCGGGAGCTCCGTTGGGAACACATCATGGAATTCTTCTAGGAGTTGTTAGATTTCTATGGGATGTGGATTGGTGGAAGTGGGTTCTCCTAGGCAAATGACCACCGCACATAATGGTACTCCTTGAACTATCTCCTCTTCAAGTTCCTTCCTAGTGATGAGATGAAGACCCTTGGTCAACCCCGAGGTCCCACTTTGTTTGGGAGTTTGGGTAGGGGATGGAGTTGGAGGGGTGGAGTTCCCCGAGACTTGTATGGTGGTGGAGTGTTGTCCTTGAGGGGGAGTGTCCCTCTTGGTCATGGGACGAGGTGGGGAGGGGTTAAGACGGATAGTCTTACCCTCATGTTCAAAGGTGCATTTGTTGCTCCTACCCAAGATGGTGGCATCTACATCATAAAGCCAAGGTCTTCCTAGTAGATGCTACCTACTTCCATGGGTATGATGTCACACCATATTTGATCATGATATGAAGAGAAGGTGAGAGGCACAAGACATTGAGTGTTGACCGGGATGGAGTTGTTGTTGATCCATGAAACCCGGTATGGGCTTGGGTGAGGGGTGATAGTTAGCCCAAGAAGCTTGACGGTATCGGGTGACACGGCATTGACACAACTCCCACTATCCAAGATCACTTTCCTTACATGGTTCCCTATTTTGACAAAGGTGTGAAATATTGAAGTTCGACGCCAATCCTCTTCTTGGGGTTTGGTGAGGGTGCATCTAATCACTCCTAGATGAGAGTTGGAAGATGGAGTGGTGTGCTCTAGACCCGACTCTAGGTATTGGGTTTCATACTCATCTTCCCAATCTAGTGAGGCTTCATGGTCCTCAATGACATCTTCAAGTTCTTTTTGGGGTGGATCTTCTTCCTCAATAAGCAAGCTAGACAATCCCTTGGATGGACATTACCCCGCAAAGTGGCCAAACCCTTGACACCTAAAGCATTGTTAACGCCCGCTACCCGAAGTAGTTCCTACATTTGGGCCTTTGGGAATGTCTTCCCTCCGTGGGAGGGGGTGACTAGGGGTGGGTTTGTTTGGAGTGATGGTGGGAGGGGGGTTGTAAGGCCTTAATGGGGTGCTCCCACTTGGATTATGGGCTTTCATGGGAGTGGTCGGAATGGGCTGTGGTCCCATGTTTTTGGGATCGACCGGTCGGGGAGTAGCAAATCGAGGGATCCTAGAGAATCTTTCTACATCCCTAGATATTTGATAAGCTATCTCAAGGTTATCAACATCTCTCATGAAAAGCTCTCTTTTGATGTGACTTTGAAGTCCATTCCTAAAGCGGGACAAGGTAACGGCAGGGTCCTCATGAACTCCACACTTCAAAAGATAGGAGTCAAACTTCTCAATGTACTCAACTATGGTCTTCCCCTCTTGGGTGAGGCTTTGCCATTCATCTAAGAGCATGTGATGGTAGGATTGGGGAAGGTATTTGTTCCTAAGTTGGTTTTTCATACCCTCCCAAGTATCAATAGGCTTTACCCGCCTAATCCTTCTTAAACCCTCTTGGTTTAGCCAATAAGTTTTGGCTAATTTAGTGAGATGCATCTTGGCCAATCTTACCCTCCTTTGGTCGGGCATTGGGTACCATTCAAAGTATTGGTCCATGGCGGTCTCCCATTCTAAGTAGACACTTGGTTCATGGGAACCATCAAAGTTTGGGGCCTCTACTTTAATCATCCTTAAGAGAGGGTCATCCGGGTCATCCCGTGGACGCCTTTCATGAATGTGATGGTGGCGAGGCCTCTCATAGCCATGGTAGGGATCAAGGTCCAGGTCCTCCCTATAAATATCAGCACGTAGATGATGGGCTCTTGGTCCATTGTACCTTGGATGGAATTTGTCACTATGAGGCTCAACATATGGAGGGGGGACTCTTGGGTCATTGTTCCTTGGGTGGAACTCATTCCTATGCAACTCACCATGTGGTGGATGGATTCTTGGTTCATTATCTCTTAGATGAGGGTCTTCCCTATGAGGGTCAACATGTGGAGGGTGGACCCTAGGTTCATGGTTCCTTGGGTGGTTATCATGTTCTTCTAGACGGGCAATTCAAGTGGTTAGGGACTCTAGTTGGGCAAGAATGTTAGCAAGGGTAGCATCTACCCTATTCATTTGGCCTTGGGGTTCCTCCCTAAGAGCATCTTGATTGAGTTGAGGATTGGGATCCATGGGTGGAATTGAAGATGACGGATCGGGTCGGTAACTAGCACCACTACGGGTGGACATGCAAGACAAGGGGCAAATGAGGTTGGACACACAATGCAAAGGTCCTAGGACTTAGACTTGATAGAGACAAGTCAATGACTTGCTCTGATACCAATTGATGTGACACACCCTTGGACCTAGCTAGCAAGCACAATTGCATTCAAATGGGTCAAGTTGGGCCACCGCTCTATCGTCGCTCACCCAAACCCGGGGTGACTTGGTAATGCCAAGGTGAGGTTGAGGGGTTGGGCCCTTGCTGGTAGAGGGCCAGCAAGGCCAAGACTTGATTCCCAATGGGTATGGATGCCCAAATCAAAGGGGGCTGACAAAGTGCCAAGGGCACCGGTTGCAATTTCCCACGGGGATCACTCAAGACAACGGGGCTTGAGGATCGGGCTCTCACTCACTTAACCAGCGGAATCAAGAACTAATATTAAAAGACAAGCACTAAATGGAGCGAGGTTAGAACACTTACTCGACCGACTTGAAGAAACCGATCCCGCTCGGAGACGAGGGCGAGCGGGGAGGCGGTGGATCCCCACACGCCGCGGCGGTGAAGCTTGACCTGCTCAAACCAATTATAACACTACGCCTCTCGCAGGAGGGGGATCTTGGGGTGGGGGTTAAATGATTACAATCAAAACTACCTCCACACAGGGAGGGGCCTTCAGCCGGCCAAGCGGGGAGGGGAAAACTAAGTCGAAGATGGTGAAGCAACGAAGATGCCGAATCTGCCTCATTTCAGCCAAAGGGGATAGACAGTCGGTGCCGGAGCTATAGATCTGCCTCTGGAATTTTTCCGGGGACGAGACCAGTGGATAACTCTTCGTTACAGGAGCTGGGATGCTTCAAAATTTTATTAATTTCTCCTGGGGTCGCTGCCGGTCGGGGCGGGAGCTCGAACAGGGCCTCTGATTCTCGGACTAGCAGTGACAGGTCACCAACAGTGGGAAGAAGAGGCTGTCCCGGCCGATCCCGAACTCCGAATTAGATGCCGTCAGCGCCGATAGAACCGTGGGTAAGTTCTCTTTGCAGTAAAAGAAACGGGGACACCAGAGAATGCCAGAGACGATCTGTGGCATCAGAAGAGTGAGGAGGGGTCGGTGCGACCGTGGAAGAAAATTGGTAACTTCTGTTCCAGGATGCTGAATGGACTTCCGCTTCTTGTTTCTGAAAGTAGACAGGCCGAGGAAGAACTTTTCATAAGACCTTGTGGCCTGATTCCTTCGGGGCTCGTTGTGATGAAGCTTTTCCTCCGGTTCTGGAACTCTGCAGTGGCCGACCTGTGCAGTCGGGGAAGAACGGGGTTCTTGGGCAGCACCGAGCTCCGATGAGGACGAAACCACTTCCTTTACGAAGAGGACAGGAAGCCGCTTCCGTGGATGCCTCTTATGCCTTCAGAATCGCAGGTAGCTGACCGTGATGGCTTCTGCAAGCTACTGGTATCTCTGCATCATTTGGACAGCAACCTGCAGACTTTGTTGAAGCCACCAAAATGACCTAAAGAAGAAGATGGAGGATGTGTATGTGTGAAAGGGGTGATGGGGGTGAAAGATGAAGTTTGTGGGAGGGGTGGGGATGCTAATGGTGATAGGAAAGAGATGGGAGGGGGGCAGGGGGCACATGTTCTCAGCTGGAGGTAGGGGAAGGTGGGTGCAAGGGATGAGAATGGAGGGAGGTGGGAGGGGCGACCCTAACTAGAAGGGAGGGGAGGGGGGCGGCCAAAACATGAAGGGAAGGTGGATTTCAAATTTGAAATGGCTTTGGAAGTTGAGAGATGGTGTGGGGAAGTGGAGTGATTGTGTTGGAATGGAGAAGATCTGGTTGGAATGGGGAGTATGGTGTTGGAATGGGGAGATTCCTACCTTGGGACTAGGGGGGTGTAGTAAATGGGGTGTGGGGAAGTGGGGGGATTTAATGGTGGTAGGTGGGGGTTGGAGGTGGAAGGGTGGAGGGGGAGGAGAGAGGAATGGGGCGAACCCCTTAGTGGAAGGAGAGAGAAGAGGGATAGAGAGAGAGGAGGGGTGGGGAATCACTCCCCTAGGGCTTCTCACCCAACTATAGGATTCACTCCACTAAACTAGATTTGAATACTCAAATGGAAATCTTTTGTATTGAATCATTCATTAAGTTCCAAATGAAGGAAATGGGGCCCTATATATAGGAAGCCCACATTTTACAATAAGTCCCTTACAAAAAGACTCAATAACAAATAACCAAAGGGGTAGGGGGGCTCATGGGCCAAGCCCGAAGAATTGGGCCCAATAGCACATTACACAATCTAATGACACTCAAACTTAGGAAAATAAATGCAAGACCTAGGGACATGACTCAAATAAAATGAAAATTACATCATATGACTCAAATAAATAGCACAAAAGGATAAGTGGGCTTTTATAGAGAGAGGCCCGAACTCAAATGATGCCGGAGTGTGAAGAGGACCCTAGCCAAAGGGAATTGTGGATGATGTCTCCATCATTAATTGAAAGACTTAGCTAAATCAATCAGAGAGCGCGCCTATCCATGCATCTAGCGAAGAACAGATTAAGAGAATTTGACCAAACCACAGGAGGACACAGAATTTTAAGGTGGTTCGGTCTCCCAACGGAGGCCTACGTCCACCTCCCCACTAAACCAGTGAGGAACCCTGCTGAGCTCTACAGCTTGGATTCAACGAGGGACAGTCTCCTCAACACAGCTGAGCAATACAGCTTAGCTACGCCAGGATCTAAACCCTGAACAGCTGACAAACAGCTTACAGGCACCCTGGCCTATTTACCCCTGATCACAGCACAGCTCGCTGGATCAGATTACCCCTCTCTCAGCAGAACAATCCGAGAGAGAACAAACAAGGTCTGAGTTCAGATTAGAAACAAAAAGGCAAAAACAAGGAAATCACACAATGGTGAAAAGAAAAACTAATCCTCAGATCGAAGGCGCTGCAGACTCTGATAGCGAACTCAAATCTCTGGAAAAGATTTCTTCTCAGCAGATCAGTCTGCTTCTTGTCTGATGAGCTTGATCAGCTTCACCTTCTTCACGATCTTCAGGTCTTCTCAAAATGATCTTCAGAGCCGTAGAAACATGTTCTTCGTCTTCAAGCTCTTCTGCTCTCTTCCCCTTGCTCTTACCTCTTTCTTCTATATACTCGATACATTTCCCTCTTCAATTCTATCTCTTTTTATAGCTATGCCCAAGCCTGGAGCACACATCTTTCCCGCGTTCACCATGACCCACGTGCAGCAAGTGGACCCCACCTGATTTACTTGTTGGCTCAATGATTACTCACCCCACGGATCTTCGTAAGTATATTCAGATGGCGTCAACTCAGTGAATCCAACGGGTTGACGCAGCCTATCTTCCATCTTCTAGCTTCATGTTTCATGCGGAGTGCGTTGACGCATGGTGCAACTGCGTCCACGCATCTGGTCACCTAATGTGGCACTTTAGACTGCAGTGTCAATCCATCGAACTGCAACGTCGACCCATCGAACTGCAGCGTCGGCGCTGCCTGGGTACTCCAGAGGCTGTAATAAGGAATACTTGAACTACTGCGTCCACGCTACTTGATCAATGCGTTGACGCATCAGAGTAATCCATAAGCTACTTTCTTGATTGGTTGAACTTCTGCGTCCACGCTACTTGATCAATGCGTTGACGCATGGTGCCACTTTAATCTTTATGACCTGTTTTGTAGACATCTTAGCCGTCCAGCTTCAACCCTGTTCAAATCTTAAGTCAGAAAAGAAATACATGTGTGATTGATACAGATTTAACATGGCATTTTAGAGTATAGTTTAGCATGCATCCAATACATGATTGTCATCATCAAAACGAGGAGGACAACAATCTCCCCCTTTTTGGTGATGGCAACTCTGAAATGATTTAAGGATGAGACATCAAGCAAACACATAGCTTTCACAAAGAAGTCACAAAGAGAATTACTTCATGTATGCTTAATTACAAAAAGAGACATATGCAGTCATTCATCTATGCGTTTAACATTCGATTTGAACTCATGCTCTCCCCCTTTGACATCATCATGAAGGGGGCAAGTGAAAGACTTCTGTCATGAAACCTCAATTGAAAAAACGGCCTAGTCTGGAAGTGGATCTGCGAGCCATGGGTGCTTGACTTTGAGCAAACTGAAATCTTTGAGAAGCAGATTGATCTCTGGCCAGCAAAGTGGAAATGTCTTGAGATATCTCAGCTAGGTCATGGTGCAATGTGGTCCTCACATTTGCAATTGCAGAGGACAAATCTTCTTGGACAGTTTTGGTGTTCTTTAGTTGGTTTCCAAGAGAGGTAAGTGTTTCAGTCACAGTGTCAATCTTGGCTAAAACTGCTTTGATGCATTGGGGAAGTGCATTGACAGGTCCTTTGATGGTTTCAACTGCTATCCTCACATCAAAACATAAATCAGTAATCTTGGCAAGGGATTGAAAAAATGAAGCTTGATTGCTATGCATATCGGTCACCAGTGTGGATAACTTCTCAAGGAGAGATGATATATTTTGCAAGACGGTCCTTGTAGCTTGGTCAGTTATCATCTTGGTGAGTAAGAATTTTTGCCACTCGGATAAGACGGAAACTTCAAAGTGTACAATCTGAGTAGTCAGTCTATTGAGATGATAGTTTGTGAACTCCATTAACTTGTCCATCTTTGCATCCTGACGCTGCAGCATCATAGTCATGTTTGCGAACATCTCTTCAACAGTTGCTGGAGGTGGAGCTGCATCAGAAGTTGGAAAAGTTCTTCTATAAACTCCAATGGCTCCAGTCATAAGGGGTTCCATTGTAGGTGCAGAGCCACTGGGTTCCCCAGTTTCCAGCTGAGGGCTTGATGATCTAGTGAATGTTTCCTCAAAATCATGCTCTCCTCTTGCTGAACTACCCTCTGGTCTTTCTTCTCTTACCACAGGTGGAATTGGTACCTCTGTCCTGTTCACTTGACTAGCATCCGTACTGTATGTTCTTGATGCCTGACCTGTTTCTAATGGAGCTGTTTGCTGACTGGGAAGAATTCTAACTGGGTTACCATCAATGATTTTAAAGCCCATAAATTTCTGAATGTAAGACATGGAATATATGTTTCCTTTGGGGATGACATGTTTCTTTTCAGTTCCAAAATTCACTCCTACCTTTTTGAAAATTGATGTGAGGTGTGCTGCATAAGGTAGAGTTCTAGAGTTGTGAAGACATGTTCCGATTGTCTGAATTACAACATCGGTTAATGAAATCTTAATTTCCTTTAGTATGCAATACAACAGAAATCGCTGCATATCTGTTACTCTTTCTCTACCACTACTCTGAGGTGTGATGATAGACGTGCAGATGTGATGAAGTAGTCTGACAGATGGTAAAAATCTATTAGCTTTCAGACTAGACAGGTATGTCTGTTTCACGTCAGAAGGGTCTTTGTTGTTCCCAGTCAAAACAGCAAACGCCTCATGCTCATCAAGCATAAACGAATGAAGCTCTGCTCCACCCATTGGTATTTTCCAAACACGAGCAAGCAGGTCACTAGTTAACTCAAAATAAAAATTTCTAATTGTGGAGGACATTTTGGGAATCTGCGGTTCATATTTCAAGTTCTGATAAAATTCCCTAACGAGAGTAGGATAAAAAACTTTGTGTTTCGTCACAAACTCCCACCAGCCTTGAAATTCTAATGCAGGCCGTACCTCAGGAAATGCAGCAAGTAGCTCTTCATCAGAACTCACAACGTATCTGGGGATAAGAACTTTGAGAGGTTCTTCTATATTAATAACAACAGAAGGTTCAAAAGACCTGGATTTCTTTTTCCCCGTTGTGCCAGAAGAGGTGCGCGGTTCAGCTGATTTTGATTTTGATTTTGAGGGTTTCCTTCTCTTGACCGGCGGACTAGGACACTGAGGACGTCTCACCGTCTTCTTTCCTTTGCACTTCCTGGAAATAGTTGGAGATGGTGTCTCTTCAGGAGGGCTGGCCATTGGTACATCATGCGCACCCATTGTGCGTGACTCATTCGTCAACTGTGCCGCACTAGAATCCCTCAAGCTCTGCTCCATCAACTGCTTTCCCTTCTGAGCACCCTTTGGCGAAGATGATCGGAGACAAGAAATGGAGTGGAAGGGTTTTGGACGCGGAAGGCAAATGCACGAGGGTTTTGATAGGAGAGATAGAAACCCCTTTTAGTGAGTGGCTCAACCGATTCAAGTCAGTGAACCAGATTGTGAAAAAAATATTACTCGAAGCATTGCGTTGACGCCAAGGGATATTACGTCTACGCAGTGAAGCAGATATGAACGAACATTCAAAAAAAAATAGCCAGAAAGACATCCGTACAAGGAACTTTCTTAAGATACTAAGATAATGAGTAGACATGCTTATATTCAAGGATTTTTAATTGTTGCAGATCAAGTTCCCATGAAAAGGATATACTGAGATGGACACCAATCCATTTAATGGTGAAGATATAAAAAAAAATTTTATCATCAAACACATCTAGTGGGAACAAAGGGAGAGTGCACCCTCTTCCAAAGGAAGAGAATGTTCTCACTCCACCTTCAAACCACTAGTGTTATTTTATTACTGAAGAGGAGAGAATGGAATGTACAATATCAGTGAGAGAGGCCAGCTCTCTGTATTTACAAGAAAAGATAAAAGAATCTATACAAGCCGCCGACGAAAATTTGGAATACATAGGGCATCAGCAGTGGCATATCCTTTAGCGAGAGTAGGCATATATAAAATGTTCTTTAAGATATTAAATTAAAACCATGAACACTAAAAATCCATGTCAGGAGTAAAAATTGAACTCTTTTCACACCGGGAGCATTTTCATTTCTGTCCCCTACATTTTTCAATTTCAAGAAGCCATTACTGAGAGAGAGAGAAATTTAACCAGTATTGAGGATAAACTCTAGGGAACAAATATTTTTTAGATCAATCACACCCACACTATTCATTTATGGAAGAATGTGAATTTTTAATTCTTATTTTCAACATTCTCAGTGGCAGTCAAGTGCAGCTAGCCTTTTTACACAGGTACACATGTTTATCAGACATCAGAGTCCCTGGTTACTCAGCATGACTGACTATTCTACTTGATGCATCAGAGTTGGTAACCAACCTCATGACACGCCTTTCAGCACTTCATAGGTGCATGAAGGTGGTTTCTCAGTTGACAGTCACCATTGCTCTGTAATGAGTTGACTTTTGTTTGATACCAGAGATAGCAGTCAACCTCATGACTTCCTCTTTAGCACTTCTTTGGTGCATAGAGTTAGTTTCTCAGTGTATCTCTGCCATTGCTCTGAACTTTATAACACATATGTGGGGTGTATTTCTCTAGCATGTATTAGACCCTTTGTGAGTTTAAAGCCAATACCGATATTAAATTCCTTTACTCATAGTGGTTTCTTTACTTTTTTAAAAAATAAGGTTCGATACATGAAAAGATCCCAATTTTATTAAATTGTTCAGTATTTATTCCATACACAAGGCATTATTAGGTTCAAGAGTTTTAGAATTCAATCATCATAAGAACAATAGATCTCCAATCATTAGCACTTCATGGAGCCAATCAGAATATGTCTTATGCCCATTAGGAACTGTCACTTTAACAACCCCTGAATTTAGGACATTATCCACATATCTCAGTGCTCTAGAGATTTTCCCTCATACTAGGATGTCAAAGAGGCTTTATTGTGGGATAAGAACTGAAGGAATGAGATAGATGGACATAGCAAGTTGTTTTGAGATAGGGAAGTCTCCAAAAGGAAGATATAACACAAAAATTCCAACATGGCACAGCTGCGTTAACCCTGCCTCATTACTCCGTTAACTCCTCCATCTAGACAGCTCAACCATTAGTTCAGTTTCCGAAAACAATTGCCCACAGCGTTAACCCAGTCTCATCACAGCGTCAACTAAGCCTTGTTGACAGAACAGCAAACCATTCCACAAGATGGGTTGCAAACAGAACTCTCAGCACATTTTATTGACCAATCAACACTTAGCAAGAGTAAACGAAATCACTCCCCTCAAACTATGCATGATTGAATATTTGGGAGAAGATTAGTTTCTTTTACATGCAGGAATTTTATTTATGTTGTGGTTTATTTGAACGAGAGAAAGATGTTCTTATAATCTAATTAAACTCCCCCTGAATATGAGACTCATTCAACCATATGCACTTTTCAATTAATGCAGGGCAAAGATAATTCAATCCAAGACAAGGTAAATCAAGCAAATTTCATAGGAAAACATGTTATCATGTTAGGCATTCAGATGAGAGTTACACAAACCAAGCTCTCTTCTGAGAAAAGAAAATCTTTCATTGTTCAGAGGCTTGGTGAAAATATCAGCTAATTGATGTTGAGATTCAACAAACACCAATTTAAAGCTACCCTTATTCACTTCATCTCGTAGGAAATGATGCCTTATTTCAATATGTTTGGTCCTAGAGTGATGGATAGGATTCTTGGCTAGATTTATGGCACTAGTGTTATCACACAATATTCGGACACATCCAAGATCAGTTTGATAATCCTGGAGCTGGTGCTTGATCCACAACACTTGAGTGCCATAACTCCCTGCAGCGACATATTATGCCTCTGCAGTGGATAGTGCCACTGAGTGTTGTTTCTTGGATCCCCAAGAGGCCAAACACCCTCCCAAAAATTGGCAATAGCCACTTGTGCTTTTCCTGTCAAGTTTGCATCCAGCATAGTCTGCATCTGAATAGGATATAAGATCAAAGGAGCAAGATGCAGGATATCAAATCCCTAAATCTCAAGTTCCACCAAGGTATCGAAAGATATGTTTTACAGAACTTAAGTGGGATTCTCTAGGATCAGATTGAAAACGAGCACACATGCACACACAGAATTGAATATCTGGCCTAGATGCTGTAAGATAGAGGAGTGATCCGATCATACCTCGATAAGTCTTTGCATCTACTTGGTTACCTGTCAGATCTGCATCCAAATTTGTGCTGGTGCTCATGGGAGTGCTTATGGCTTTCAAATTTTCCATTTTATATTTCTTTAACAATTTAGATATGTACTTTGCCTGATTGATAAAGCATCCCTCCTTGTTTTGGGTGATTTGTAGACCTAGAAAGAACTGAAGCTCATCCATTAGACTCATTTCAAATTCATTAGTCATCAAGCTAGAAAATTCCTCACACATACTCATTTTAGTGGATCCAAATACTATATCATCAACATAGATCTGAACCAGAATTATATCTGAGTTTCTTACCTTGGTGAAGAGAGTTTGATCCACTTTACCTCTTGAGTACCCTTTTTCAGTAAGGAATGAGCTGAGTCTGTCATACCATGCTCGAGGTGCCTGTTTGAGTCCATAGAGGGCTTTATCCAACCTGTACACATGGTTAGGACAGTCTATACATTCAAACCCGGGGGGTTATTCCACATACACTTCTTCTTTTATTAAGCCATTAAGAAAGGCACTTTTCACATCCATTTGATGCAATTTTATTCCATGACAGCAAGCATAAGCGAGAAGCAACCTAATAGCTTCTAGTCTAGCTACTGGAGCAAAGGATTCTTCAAAATCAATCCCAAATTCTTGATTGTAACCTTGTGCTACCAATCTAGCTTTATTCCTTATAACAACACCATTTTCATTTTGTTTGTTTCTAAAGACCCACTTAGTTCCAATCACAGTATGTTCTTTGGGTCTTGGGACAAGGTGCCACACTTTATTTCTTTCAAATTGATTTAGTTCTTCATGCATGGCATTTATCCAATATTCATCTTTCAAAGCTTCATTTACATTCTTTGGTTCAATGTGCGAGACAAGAGCTAAATTGTCCATTTCCTCAATTTCTCTAAGTTGAGATCGTGTTCTAATGGGTTCATGCAGATTTCCAATGATGCTAGATAAAGGGTGATCCCTTAATGTTATAACGTTAATTGGAGAATTACCTTCATTTATACATGCATTGCCTCGACTGCTTGATTCTGCTTGGACTTCATTTGCCCTTGTCTCTTCCTCTTGAGGATGTTGATCTTCTTTTTCTTCAATGAATTTCCCATCATCCTTGTCCCTGCAGGATTGCTCAATCTCAGATTTTTCATTCAATTCGTCAAATACAACATGAGGGGATTCTTCAACAGCTTGTGTTTTTAGATTAAAAATTCTATAGGCCCTAGAGTGACTAGAGTATCCTAGAAAAATGGCAGGTTCACTCTTGGGTTCAAAATTATCCAAAACTCGTTTGTCATTGTTTTGAACAAAGCATTTTGATCCAAAGACTCTGAAATGAGCAACCGAAGGTCTCTTACCTTTCATTAGCTCATATGGAGTCTTTTTGGACTTAGGTCTTACCATTGCCCTGTTTATAATGTAACAAGCTATATTCACTGCCTCTGCCCAGAACTTCCTTGGGAGTTCTCCTTCGATCAGCATGGTTCTGGCCATCTCCACAAGGGTTCTATTTCTCCTATCCACGACTCCATTCTGTTCAGGAGTTCTTGGAGAGGAAAACTTGTGTGACATACCGGTTGCTCTGCAGAAATCATCAAATTCAGAGTTATCAAATTCTCCTCCATGATCTGACATGATTGATGAAATGATAAACATACCCTCCTACTTTACTTTCTTAAAAAAGGCCTGAAATTCTTCAAATGCATCATTCTTGTGAATTAGAAAGAACACCCAAGTAAACCTAGAAAAGTCATCCACTAATACGAATCCATATTTGCATCCACTTACACTTGCTGTTCTAGTGGGTCCAAACAAATCCATATGAATGAGTTCAAAAGGTTTAGAGGACTGATTTTCAAGTCTGGACTTAAATGACTTTCTAGTATGCTTACCTTGAGTGCATGCATTGCAGACTTTGTCATTTTGTTTAAAGGATGCATCTGGCAGACCATTCACCATGCTGAACTTTACTAACTTATGCTTGACACTATAGCTAGCATGCCCTAGCCTACGGTGCCAAAGCCAAGCTAGTTCATTTTTATTCAAAGCAAGACAAAGATTATTATGTGCAGGATCATCTAAGTCCACCATGTACATGTTGTTTATTCTTTTTCCAATGAACTTAACTTTTTCAGACTTCATATCAAGAATAGTGCAAGCATGGGATTCAAACACAACTTTGTTTCCTTTATCACACAGTTGGCTGATACTTAGAAGATTGTATTCTAGCCCTTCAACAAGTAACACATCATCAATAGAGTTCAGAGGATTATTGCCAACTTTACCTTTTCCGATGATTTTACCTTTATTGTTCCCCCCAAAGGTGACATGACCTCCATCTTTTTCAACCAAGAAACAGAATTTAGCTTTGTCGCCCGTCATGTGCCTTGAACAGCCACTGTCGAGATACCACCGGTTATGTACGGCTGCAAGGCATTCCTGCAATGTATTTCAAACAAGATATTTTGGAACCCAAATACGCTTGGGTCCCATCAAACCACATGATTGTTCTAGATAATACAACAAACTTTTAGGAATCCAGACCTGTTTGTGTGGAGGTTCTTGATGTTTAGAATTCAATGGTTTGTAAACTTTCTGATTAACTTGAGGTTTTATTTGAGATGGATTTATCGAACCTTTTCTGTTGTTATAGAAACGTGAGTTGTTATTTCTGTTCTTATTCCACTGATTGCAACAGGTCCATGAAACATTAGACAATCTAGGCGAAGTGACCCTGGATATGTACTGACTTTTCAGAGGAACGTAGGCTCGCAGCGTAGACTCTCCTTGACCGCTGCGTCGACTCCAACCATCTCTAAGACCAGATGTATTCTGATGCATGGGACGTGTAGACGCACTATGGTGACTGCGTCGACTCCACCATTCAGCATTTCTAACGGGATGCCCTTTCTGGAAGACGTTATGCGTTGACGCCGCGTAGTAGGTGCGTTGACGCGATCGACTTCCACCAAACCTCTGGCTTTCAGATCACTACAAGTGAAATCTTCAAATGAAGAGATTACCTCATCTTGATCATCTCCCTTGGCCTTGAAGCATAACTTTATTTCACTTTCATCTTCTGATGAACTATTTTCTTCATCTTCGTCCTTTTCCTCGTCGCTCCAAGTGCTTATCATAGCCTTGGGCTTCCTGTTTCTCCATTTCGGTTGAGTCTTCTTCAAGTTCTCAGGGCATTCAAATTTGATATGCCCCTGTTTCCTGCATTTGTAGCACACCACTTTATCAGATTTTTTAGAGTTTTCTGATTTGAATCTTGAACTATTACTTACCGGAGGTCTGCTATTCCTTACGGCCTTACCTTCCTTTCTTAAAAATTTCTTGAACTTCCTGGTGAGCATGGCGATTTCACTTGAGTCATCTTCAGATGTAGAAGATTGACTGTCATCTGAGCTCTCCATGCTGCTGGGACCTGCGTTGGGAGCAAGAGGCTTCTTCTTCTTGAAATCCTCATCAGTCTTTCTAAAGTTTAACTCATAGGCCATTAATGACCCGATAAGCGCATCGGGGGTTGTTGTAGGAAGGTTCCTTGATTCCTCTACAACAGTGGCCTTTGTATGCCAGATTGGTGTAAGGGATCTAAGAATCTTCCTCACCAATTCATAATCACTATAGACCTTGCCTAGACCTTTAAGACCATTTACCAAGAGGGTTAATCTAGCATACATTTCTGATATATTCTCATCAGGTTTCATTCAAAATGCCTCATATTCAGAAATCAGATGTTGGCTTTAGTCTCTCTTACCTCTGAGGTACCTTCGTAGATAACCTCAAGTCTATCCCACATCTCCTTGGCACTGGCGCATGAAGATACTCGAGAGAACTCCTTAGGATGCAATGAACACTGCATGATATTCATGGCTTGCCAGTTGACATTGGATTTGTGGATCTGCTCCTTCACCCACAGCTCTTCATCTCCTTCAATCTGATACGGTCCCTTACTCACGACCCTCCAAATTTCATGATCCTGCGCTCTCAAAAATACTTGCATACGATTTTTCTAGTAAGAATAGTTAGTTCCATCAAAGAATGGTGGCCTATTAACTGCATACCCCTCTGGCATGAGACCTCTATTCTCCATTAGTTCTCTCTAGGTTGTGAAACCTTTACAAGAGAGCCTGGTGCTCTGATACCACTTGTTGAGTACAGAGGGTGGTCAAGCTAGAGGGGGAGGGGGTGAATAGATTGACCTTATAAAAATTATAGTGGGGCAATTTGCAGCAGATGCAAAACAGCTAGATGATTAATTGAAAGACTTAGCTAAATCAATCAGAGAGCGCGCCTATCCATGCATCTAGCGAAGAACAGATTAAGAGAATTAGACCAAACCACAGGAGGACACAGAATTTTAAGGTGGTTCGGTCTCCCAGCGGAGGCCTACGTCCACCTCCCCACTAAACCAATGAGGAACCCTGATGAGCTTTACAACTTGGCTTCAACGAGGGACAGTCTCCTCAACACAGCTGAGCAATACAGCTTAGCTACGCCAGGATCTAAACCCTGAACAACTGACAAACAGCTTACATGCACCCTGGCCTATTTACCCCTGATCACAACACAGCTCGCTGGATCAGATTACCCCTCTCTCAGCAGAACAATCCAAGAGAGAACAAACAAGGTCTGAGTTCAGATCAAAAACAAAAAGATAAAAACAAGGAAATCACACAATGGTGAAAAGAAAAACTAATCCTCAGATCGAAGGCGCTGCAGACTCTGATAGCGAACTCAAATCTCTGGAAAAGATTTCTTCTCAGCAGATCAATCTGCTTCTTGTCTGATGAGCTTGATCAGCTTCACCTTCTTCACGATCTTTAGGTCTTCTCAAAATGATCTTCAGAGCAGTAGAAACATGTTCTTCATCTTCAAGCTCTTCTGCTCTCTTCCCCTTGCTCTTACCTCTTTCTTCTATATACTCGATACATTTCCCTCTTCAATTCTATCTCTTTTTATAGCTATGCCCAAGCCTGGAGCACACATCTTTCCCGCGTTCACCACGACCCACGTGCAGCAAGTGAACCCCACCTGATTTACTTGTTGGCTCAATGATTACTCACCTCACGGATCTTCGTAAGTACACTCAGATGGCGTCAACTCAGTGAATCCAACGGGTTGACGCAGCCTATCTTCCATCTTCTAGCTTCATGTTTCATGCGGAGTGCGTTGACGCATGGTGCAACTGCATCCACGCATCTGGTCACCTAATGTGGCACTTTAGAATGCAATGTCAATCCATTGAACTACAATGTCGACCCATCGAACTACAGCGTCGGCGCTGCCTGGGTACTCCAGAGGTTGTAATAAGGAATACTTGAACTGCTGCGTCCACGCTACTTGATCAATGCGTTGACGCATCAGAGTAATCCATAAGCTGCTTTCTTGATTGGTTGAACTTCTACGTCCACGCTACTTGATCAATGCGTTGGCGCATGGTGCCACTTTAATCTTTATGACCTATTTTTTAGACATCTTAGCCGTCCAGCTTCAACCCTATTCAAATCTTAATTCAGAAAAGAAATACATGTGTGATTGATATAGATTTAACATGGCATTTTAGAGTATAGTTTAGCATGCATCCAATACATGATTGTCATCATCAAACCCAGGAGGACAACACCCCCACCCTCCCAGCCAGCAGCCCCCACCCCGGACCCCTTGTAGCACCCCTCCCTGAACCTTCCACTCCCGGAGTAGCCCCCCTGGACTCACCTGAACTCTCCTCCCTCGGACCCCCCCACCCTCCCAGCGATCAGCCCCCACCCCGGACCCCCTGCTGGATCCCCCCTCTCTGAACCACCCCACTCCCAGAGCAGCCCCCCCCCCTCGGACCTGCCTGAACCCTCCTCCCCCGAATGCCCCCCCACCCTCCTAGCCAGTAGCCCCCACCCCGGACCGCCTACCGGAGCCCCCCTCCCTAAAATTCCCACTCCCAGGGCAGCCCCCCACCCACCTTAACCCTCCTCCGGACCCCCCCCCCCCCCCCCCCACAGGAACCCCCCCACCCTCCTGTAGATATTTATTTCCTTACCGGCTTAAAAGTCCTTCCTATCCCTTCTACTTAGTCAATGTGAAAAATAAATGAAAGGTAGAAGGGGACAGAGGTATGTGAACCTGTGTGATCGCCACCAAGATGTCGAACGTGATGAAAACGTCGTACCTTGGAAAGAGGGGAGACACTCACCTTTAACCAGCACTGTAGGGATACGCGGCCCGTGAAGAACCGCCTTAAGGATGCGTTGCCGCTCGACAGACCACTCGTCAGTGCTGGGGTGGAACGCGGGATGAGGAACGATGGAGGAAGAACGATTCAAGATCGGCAGCGGGAAGAAAACGAACGGTGCAATATCAGCCGCACTTCCCCTAGGACGGACAGGATGGAACCGCCCAATGCCCCCACGCCTTAAGAAGTGAAAGCTCAACCTCCACCCTTTCTGGCCGTCCAGAAAGGATGGGCCTCGTGCTAGTGTGTTGCTGACCTGCAAAATCACGTATAGAACACAAAGAAAAAACCAGATTAGAACTATGAAGTGTAGTAAATACTAGAACGGAAAGAAATGAACATAACCAAAAGGAATGGGGGATACCTGGGGAGTTTTAAACCCCTAGGGGCGTCAAAAACATAGGAGGGTGTGTGTGAATGATGTATGAGAGTAAGAAAACCTGGGGGAAACGTGGAAGAAGCGATGCATGCAAACAAACAAGAACAATGGGACTAAATGAAACAATGACTCAAAACAGAATACTCCCTGAACCGGAGGCCTTGTGGACGTAGAAGGCCTCCCTCCCTGGTGGTAGGTCGCTCAACGATTCGGCAGGGCTTCGCCTCGACCAAAAATCTCCCCCCTTTCAAAGGTAGCCTTTAGGGTCTATTTATAGAGCACCCAAATGCTAACCCCGAAATTAGGGTTTCTATGCATTTTTAGGTCGAGATAATGAAAGAAAAGTTGAAGATAATTGAATTATCTTTCAACCATAAAAAAGCACAAAATTGACTCCACATTCGTGGAGAAACAGTTCGAGGAAACTGGGGATAAATCCACGAATGGAGAGAGAAAATCTCTTAAATCTTCAGGATGCGAGCAGTTAAACGGTCCTACGATAGACCACTCATCAGGTTGAGCGGCTATATATAAACTGTTTATCATCGTCTGTGGAAATTCAAATATAAAAGAAATATCAATCAATTTATCCATTAAACCAACCGAGAATCTCGCCGTTGGACTCTCATAGATGAACGGCTAATTAAAGACCGTCCAAGAGTAAGAGCGGCCAAGCGTCAACCGTTTTATCCTTGTCGTGATAAATGGATAATTAGTTAATTATCTGGGAAACAACCAAGCATAGGACCCTGGGAGTAGAACGGTTACTATTAGCCCGTCCATCAAATTTGAACGCTAAGATTGAGACCGTATGAAAGCGTGTCGGTGGAAATTCAGAAAATCAACCAAAATATCCCATAAATATATGGACGGCCATAAGCGACCGCGCAAATGGTTGTGCGGTCAGGGGTGAACCGTACATGTTTCTGGATATTTGATTTTTCACAAAATCAAGGCCCATTAAGCCTGAATTGAAGCAGACCTAGCCAGGGAGGGAGGCTACCCATAAAGTAAGCCCAGAGATGTTGCCTGGAAAATAACCCAACGAGTAATAGATAACTCGAGGCATTAATAAATGGGAGTAAGAGAAATGACTCAACTTATCGGAAAAAATGGGTGTCAACAGATGCCCCTCCTTAACGTCCGCTTTGTAGGGGAGCGAGCGCAGGTGAAGCGAAAGTGACATGGAACATGGAGATGAAGCGGAAACGAAGCGGAGTCGACTGAAAAGTAGGCGTTAAGGTAAAATGACACCCGTTTTGCCAACGAGCGATAGAATCTTCCAGAAAACTCTGAACCAATCACAAGGAACGATCAGACTAAAAGCAACACCAGTCTGGAGGAACCAACTAAAATAAAAGGAAACACATGATCAACATCATGGGGGACACAATCCCTCGGACCAATGAGGAGACCGGAATAAGCAGAAATAAAGAAACAGACTAAAACTCCAGACGGGGACCTCTTAATCAACCAAACCAAGTGAATTGACCAAAGCGAACCTTCCAACTCAGAGTGGAATTGTTCCTCTCACCCAAACACTGAACATATAGCTAACCGTCACTGGTGGGACATTTTGCAAGCAAATCATGGGTCATGAATGCTCAAGAGATGCGCATGATGCATGCTGGGCTAAAATAAAAGAAATCATTAAAACAAATGTAAAGAAAGAACAAAATATAAAATACTCGAGAATACTATTGCTAAGCTGGGAGAATCAGAGTCAAGACACTATCCGCAACCACAGCGTACGAGATAGAACCATCCTCCCCAGGTTTTCCCAACCCAACGGCCTGTCCGGAGATTAAACACGTGAACCTGGATCATCATCATTTTTGTTAAAGGGGAACATCAGATCCTGGAACACGCGAGTAACCAACCGGTCCTCGAGATAATATAGCATAGTACCCTATAGTAATGCAATAAGGGACATAGGATAGAAGGCCATACCTGACTTACCTGTGTAGGTGAAACGGCATATTTTTTTTAGATTTTCATTTTCAGATTTTTATGGATTCTCATGTATAAGACAAATAAGCAAGCATAAACATAGCAAAGATAACATAACATAACGATCAAATGAAATGGGAGACAAATGCAACATATCATAACCACGGCAAACGAGCACATATGCAAGGGCATGAACAGAACCAACATGCGTGCATGAACGCAGTGTGACAAGATAACAACACGGCGGGACAACGCACGGTTGGGACAAGGACACGAGGGATAACCACACGGTTCGGACAAGAACACGAGACACAAAGGGACGACTAACAACATATGCAAGACAACTAACAACATGTGGTGAGGGATAAAATAACATGTGTGGGACAACACGGTGGGACATAAACACGTGACAAGGACACGGTGGAACAAAAGACATGACAAATATCCACTTCAATCAACCCAAGATCAGAATGAAGCAGAACCGCCATGTTCATAATCGTGAGGCAAGGCCCTCTCATAAAGATATGATCAAAATAGGCAGAGAAGAACGTGAGCTCAAAATAGATCGAGAAATAAGATTGAAGAAGAGAGAACAGATCAAAGATGTGGACAAGAGGCAGCGCACAAAGATATAGCAAGGAATGCCTGAGTACTTGTAACCTGTACACTTAGCAAACGGAGTATGTATCTATCCTTAAAACAAATGCAAATGCATGAAAAAGACACATTTTTAGATTTTTCGTAAATTTTTTGTTGATTTTTTTTAGATTTTCAATAGTATTTCATTTTTTTTGGATTTTTTTTGAAGTATTTGATTTTTTGGATTTTTTGAAATATTTGATTTTTTTTGAAATTTTGAAGTATTTGATTTTTTTGGATTTTTGACAATATTTGATTTTTTTGGATTTTTTTTGGTAATATTTGATTTCTTTTTAGATTTTGACATAGCAATCCGCAGCACCTAAAGACGGGCTCAAACTACTGACCAGGGATCATCGTTCCCACCCCTTTCATTAAAGGCTTCCCTTAAGCAAGGCGTGCATGTGAGGGTGGCTTACCACAACCAACCGCTTCTAAAGAACGGTGCCCCTACTAAGGCCATACCCGGGATTCCACCCAGCCCAAGAGGGAGAAACAGAAGAAAAATTGGAGACAAGCTTTGTGCAGGATTGGAGATATCAATGCTCGAATTCCTTCTAGGGCACTACCCCTCAAAGAGATAGCTGTTGCGCCGGGACTTTGTGTCTTTGATTTTTAGACCCATATTTATCAGGCACGCATGCGACCGGGCTCATGACGTCCCGCGGGGAACTGTACTGCCACTCTTGCCATGCCTTTGATTCATAATTTTGCATTGATTCATTTTCTCATTTTGGTAGCCCTTATTGGCCAGATATAGCATGAAAGTTCACTTTTGAGGGTCAAGACTGCCCCTATTTGAGACCTCTCTCGTATTAGGGAGCGCCTAGGTTAGTCATCTTATCCATCAATCTCTTGCCCCTGCACTTGGCCGAGCAGAGAAAAGAAAAGACCTTTGTGCATACCCAAAGTATGGCCAAAGCAGCAACGATGTTGCACTAGAGAGATCGGCTATGGCTTGCCGTGAAGTGTGTGAAAAATCCATACTCAAAGGTCACCCTCAACAATCGGGAAAGGAACTAGACTCCCAGCGCGGAGCTATCACCAGCCTAAGATGCTGCAGAAGCGACTCTTTTGACTAAGCAAACTAACTAAAGCCTAAGGCCACTCAACCATGTTTTAAGGAACCAACATTATAAGCGCGTGCAGAAATAACAGAGTAACAGCAATGATAACATGTTCCGGCACAAAATCAAAGATACCTTTGCAAATCGATGGCGTGGAAACGGCCTCCTGAAGCGATTTCGATCATCGAGCTTTGAGGAGCACGAACTTTGTTTTCCTTGCTTGTCAGGATAAAGGATGAAAGGAGAGCAAAGGATTAGATTCCTCGACATAGAGGAGTGGCAGACATCATACTGGACGAAGAAGGGATAAAAAAAGAAGAGAGACGAGGGCTAGAACTCCCTCGTTAAGGCACTGAGGCCCTGATAACAAGGAACCAAGTACAGAATAACCAGGGATTAACTGAGATCAAGGCGGGCTAAAGCCTCGAAAATAGCAAGAAAAAGGGTAATGACCCCGAAAGGGTGAGACAGAAAGAATAGAGAACCATAAAAAGATTGTGGCAAAGATAAGGGGGAAGAGGTGCGATCATCCGACGTGGTCGGAGAAAAGGAATTAGAGTCACCCGATAGGGTCGGGGAAGGAGAATGAGAACCACCCGACAAGGTCGGGGAAAGACAATGATAGACACCCGACATGGTCGGAGAAAATGAACGATGGTCACCCGATAGGATCGGGGAAGGATCAGAAAAACTACCCAACAAGGCCGGGGAACGAGCATGAGGAACCCCTAATAGGGTCGGAGGAAAAGGATGAGAAGCGGAATCCGGACGTACCCGGGGAGGAAAACTATAAGAGGCCCCTGGATCAGGGGAAGCGGAGGACATAGGGCGAGACCTAAAATGGTGAGGGTAGGAGAAGATGGTAGAAACATGGTCAGGTGGCGGAAGGTACACCACCCAAGGATAGGAACTGAGCAGAAGAAAAGATGAATGGACGGAAGAAGGAGAGGAGGAAGTGGACCCCCGAGTGCACAATTGACGACCCTTGAACTTATGCCGTCGCCTCTTCTTAGTAGAAATCTGCTTGCAACGACTCCGCCTGGCACGGACTCGGGCCTTCGGGCTTCTTGTCTTGCACTGTCTCCTCAAGTAACGGGCCCACCTGGCAGACGGCCTTGCCCGATTATGAAGGTGCAGCTTCATTGGGGCGGTTGCCCCTAGTTGTGCGGTGCTAACCATAGAAGGACATTCCCGAACAGTCAACTCCTTGTGTTGTTTATTAGAAAAATAGGAGCTATGTTGCTTGGCGTCAACAGCATAAGATTCAGCATCTCTTCTCGGTAATTAGACATGAAGCATAACTCCCTCGTCGGAAGTGCAGAACGGAATGGAGGGAGGGTGATGCGCGGCGTTGACGTGGCCGCCTCACCAATAAGCCGAGGGAGATGAGACAGAAAATGCAGAATGCCCCTGGCTAATCTCGAAGACACAGCCAATTGCCCCTTGAATGCTGAATTTATTAAACTTTCGACGGCCGTGTGGGTTAGCACCACCTGGGTGGAAAACTCTTATGGACCAGTGAACTGAACAACAACCAAGCGAGAGGTGATAACAACATCAACAGTGAATTCTCCGGTGAGCAAAGAGATTGTCACCGGCCTCGCTTTTGAAGAAACTGGCACCAGTGCTAAGGAACTCTTCTTAAAAACCGTCTTCATAGCAAGTGCAGGCTCATTATCCCCAGAATAGCCAGGGACCAGGACTCGGACCGGCATGTGGTAAACGAAATCTTGAAGCTTGTAATGCATAGTCAAAACCTGGCTCGGCTCATTATCTCCCTGGGGACCAGACCAAAGGGGCACCAATGGTAATGAACACCCGCTCCATGGGGTGGAAGGAAATGGGGAAGTGGAGGTAATAGACTTAAAAGGCGTGGGCAAAGGTTTAGAAGGCGTAAGTGGGGGTAAAGTCAATGTAAGCGGATTAGGGATAGCGGCAATGACGGGCTCTAGTGGAGGCAAAGACGAAGGTGGAGGTGGAGGTATGGGTAAAGGTGAAGATGGAGGTGTGGGAAGAGATGAAGGCAAAGGTAGAGGCGTGGGCATAGGGGTAGCTTGCTCAAGCTCGGATGTTGACAGCGAATGGGGTGGCGTCGGCAGTGGGGATGGTCGTGAGGGTGACGGAGGTAATGACGATGATGATGACGGCAATGAGGATAATGGAAATGGCGATGGTAGAGAGGGTGAAAGTGGTGGTGGAGTGAGGAAGTGGCGGGTTGCGGCGTTCTTCGACGTATCGACACGACACGCTGAGCGGCCTTGGGAACAAGAGTGGTGGTGGAAGTGGAGGAGGGAAGAGGGGTATTTGCTTGAGTAGAGGTTTGGGTAGGTGAAGGAGATAGGATAGGAGTGGGGATAGATAACGGAGAGGGTGCTTCATCAACTGAAGAATCACATGGATGCCCCTGGTCTTGAGACGGAGACGGCTGCCTGGGCGGCGCTTGCTGCTACTGCTGCTGTTTGTGGAGATCCAAAATAATCTGATGTATGACAGTCCAATCAATCATCCTCTTGTCTTCCAAGCTGTAAACAAGTTCCCGAACTTGGGGCAATCCTCAATCAAATGCCCCTACTGACGATGAAACTCACAGAACTGGAATAGATTTCCGACCGCTGGTCGGCGAGGCATAACCGGAGGAAGTTGCAACGCATGGGTGGCCATCAAGGCCCTGAAAACGTCCGTAAAGGATTTTGGCAATGGAGGGTGAAGAGCCCGCTCCGGGCAAGGTGGGTGCCGAGGGGTATGAGAAGGTAGCGGGGATGGTAGTGGAGGTTGTGTAGGTAAGGGGAGTTGCGTAGGTGAAGGTGGAGGGCTAGTAAGTGAAGGATGTGGAGGCGTGGAGGGAGTGGGAATATAATGGACGGCATCCACCCGCTCGGGATGTGACGTTTCCTTGACCGGAAGTGGAGAGGTGTGGGGAAATAAAACAGCGGAGGGCTGACTCGTGGAGGGCTGATGTGTGGAGGAGTATATGGAGGTATAGGGGTGTGTGGGGGCGGAAGGCCGACTCGTGGAGGGATATGTAGTGGAGTACTGACTCATGGGGGATGGCGGAAGGAAAGTGTATGTGGAAGGCGAAGGTGGAGGAGACTCGTGGCCAAGGGAGATTAGGAGTTGTTGGCTAATGAAGCGGGCTCGGCTGTAGAGTTGTTGCCAGGAAGTGATATCATTCAGGGCCAATATGCATCTAAGCTCAGGCGTTGCATTAGAAATAACCATCTTGATTTGTTCACCCTCCAGAATATGCCTTGGAACTTGCGCGGCCTACTGACGCCAGCGATCGGTGAAGGTTGATCATTCCTCGCCGGGCTTCATCTTCTCTTGGGCCAAATATACCATGGAGTACTTGGGCCCAACCTGGTCCTGGTACTGCTGAATAAATCTTGTTTGGACGGCTTGAAAATTCACCACTTGCTCTCGCGGCAATCAAAAGAACCAATCCCGAGCCGGGCCTTCTAACGACAGACTAAATAAATAAGCCATTAAATGTTGGTCATATCGGAACTGGGCCGACTCATACAAGAACTCCTTCAAATGCACGTAGGGGTCACCGACTCCACCATAGCGATGATAAGCCGGAATTTGTGAACGTGGTGGAAACTGAAGACCTTGAAAGGCAAACGGGACATCCAAAGAAGTTTGGGGATTAATTCGAATGTTGAAGTTCATCAAGCTGACGTTGGGCTTGAGCGATCATCTCCTCGTGGGAAGAGTCGAGAAGAATGTGGGCCAGCCTGAGCAAGAGAGTGAAAGTTTAGACCAAGGATGATGATGGGCCGAATAAAGGGACCCAGCCTGAGAGAAGGAAAGCCCATTCCAGGAGTAGAAGGATATATGGGCCTGGAAGGATCATGTATGTGGGGATGAGAATTGATTGGGCCAGCAACAGCACGGGCGGGATAGGAAGGCCGTTAAAGGAGTAGGCCCATTGAAAGAAGAAGGCCCGTGAAGAGAATAAGGCCCATTAGATGAATGAGGTGATGGGCCCGCGTGGGAAGAGGAATCCACGCGGGGGTACGAAGACAGGGAAGATGAGGGATAAGACACAGGAGAAAAATGCTCCATG
Source organism: Amorphophallus konjac (assembly GCA_022559845.1). Taxonomy (NCBI): domain Eukaryota; kingdom Viridiplantae; phylum Streptophyta; class Magnoliopsida; order Alismatales; family Araceae; genus Amorphophallus; species Amorphophallus konjac. The sequence continues at coordinate 4,217,431 of CM040117.1, read as the reverse complement.
GGGAAATGGAGACTTTATACAGTGAATTTCAAAGAAATACAAGGAGAGAAATGAACCTAGGACAAATGCAACTAAATGGAGGGACGCAAAGATGAACTAATCTAAATGGGCCTAATCTGACAAAATGGTGCAAATGATGACTGCAACATACAATGGAGGGAGGAGATGAGAGAAGAATCAACCAATTAACCACCCAAGTTATGAATGATGCGCGAAAATTTTATAAGTTCCCCTTTAGGACCTTAGTGGATTAATTAGTATATGAATTCACTCAACCGCAAGGTACCTAACCAGGGTAGGAATGGAAAACCGGCTGACTCTAAGGGACTCTCCCTCTCTCGCGGATACAAACCCTAGGCTGATGGGTGGTACGGTACAACCTGCCCGACGTCCGTGTGGGAATCCACGGCTCACGGGGACTTACGGAGGTCCTCGGTAAGGTCACCTAGTCGGCTCCAAGGAGTATGAAGACAAGAGGAAAGCCTACCTCGGTAGGAATGCAACTACTATGGATAGGATGCATGAATCCTATGCGCACCGGAGTGCATGCAAAGTCTAACCTGAAACTAGCAATATGAACAACAAGGATGACTAGCAATGATGCGCACATATAATGACAGCAGGGGGAGATCAATGATCAGCACCAAATATCACAAAGATAATATGGCATGGCAATCAAAATGAGGCTCGAGTGCACTGTAGCACGACAAGGACGGTCTACGGGCGACCGTTCAGGGAGATAAACGGTCCTCCGAGGGCCGTTCAACAGCAGGGAGTAACAACACAAAAAACACAGAATGTTAAAACGGGGGCGTACCTCAATGAACGGTCTATCGACAGACCGTTCATAATCTCGGACGAACCTGTATCAACCGCATAATGCCAGTAAAACCAACAGTGCAAAAAAAGAGATGTACCTGAGCCAGCAGGATGGGCGGCCGAGATCTAACCGTATGAAGAGTTGGACGGGCAAAGATAGACCGCTAAAGGTAGCAGGCTCACAGAATAATCAGCACTGTAAGCAGAGAAGAGCGACTGATTCCTCGCCGCTCAAAACGGTGAACGGCTCTATCGAAACCGTTCAAGTGCCAGGAGATAGAGACAAGGGGAACTCGAAAATAACCTGAAACAACTCAAAACACAACCTTAACAGGAACAAGAGCAGGTCAGCACAATAATAACACGATGGGCATTAGGTGTCCCATCGTGATCGCCAAAAAATGGGGATGTAGATATTTATTTCCTTACCAGCGTAAAAGCCATTCCTATCCCTTCTACTAAATCAATGTGAGAAATAAATGAAAGGTAGAAGGGGACAAAAGTATGTGAACCTGTGTGATCGCCACCAAGATGCCAGACGCGATGAACATGCCGTACCTTGGAAAAGAAAGGGAGACACTCGCCTTTAACCAGCACTGCAGGTATACGCGGCCCGTGAAGAACCGCCATAAGGATGCACGGCCGCTCGACAGACCGCTCGTCAGTGCTGGGGTGGAACGCGGGATGAAGTGCGATGGAGGAAGAACGGTTCAGGACCGGCCGCGGGAATAAAACGAACGGTGCAATACCAGCCGCACTTCCCTTAGGACAGACATGATGGAACCGCCCAACGCCACCACGCCTTAATATGTGAAAGCTCAACCTCCACCCTTTCCGTTCGGCCAGAAAGGATGGGCCTCGCGCTAGTGTGTTGCTGACCTGCAAAATCACGTATAGAACACAAAGAAAAACCCAAATTAGAACTATGAAGTGTAGTAAATACTAGAACGGAAAAAAATGAACATAACCAAAAGGAATGGGGGATACCTAGGGGGTTTTAAACCCCTAGGGGCATCAAAAACATATTAGGGTGTGTGTGAATGATTTATGAGAGTAAGAAAACCTGGGGGAAGAAGAAGCGATGCATGCAAATAAACAAGAACAATGGGACTAAATGAAACAATGACTCAAAATAGAATACTCCCTGAACCGGAGGCCTGTGTGGACGTAGAAGGCCTCCCTCCCTGGTGGTAGGTCGCTCAACGATTCGGCAGGACTTCGCCGTCGACCAAAAATCTCCCCCCCCCCTTCAAAGGTAGCCTTTAGGGTCTATTTATAGAGCACCCAAATGCTAACCCCGAAATTAGGGTTTCTATGCATTTTTAGGTCGAGATAATGAAAGAAAAGTTGAAGATAATTGAATTATCTTTCAACCAGAAGAAACGGCACCAAAATTGACTCCACATTCGAGAGAAACAGTTCGAGGAAACTGGGGATAAATCCACGAATGGAGAGAGAAAATCTCTTAAATCTTCAGGATGCGAGCAGTTAAACGGTCCTACGATAGACCACTCATCAGGTTGAGCGGCTATATATAAACCGTTTATCATCGTCGGTGGAAATTCAAATATAAAAGAAATATCAATCAATTTATCCATTAAACCAACCGAGAATCTCGCCGTTGGACTCTCACAGATGAACGGCTAATTAAAGACCGTCAAGAGTAAGAGCGGCCAAGCGTCAACCGTTTTATCCTTGTCGATGATAAATGGATAATTAGTTAATTATCTGGGAAACAACCAAGCATAGGACCCTGGGAGTAGAACGGTTACTATTAGCCTGTCCATCAAATTTGAACGGCTAAGATTGAGACCGTATGAAAGCGTGTCGGTGGAAATTCAGAAAATCAACCAAAATATCCCATAAATATATGGACGGCCCATAAGCGACCGCACAAATGGTTGTGCGGTCAGGGGTGAACCGTACATGTTTCTGGATATTTGATTTTTCACAAAATCAAGGCCCATTAAGCCCTGAATTGAAGCAGACATAGCCAGGGAGGGAGGCTACCCATAAAGTAAGCCCAGAGATGTTGCCTTGAAAATAACCCAACGAGTAACGGATAACTCGAGGCATTAATAAATGGAGTAAGAGAAATGACTCAACTTATCGGCAAAAAACGGGTGTCAACACCTCTTAGCCCGCAGCCCTCACCCTAGACCGGACCCCCTCCTGAAGCCCCCCTCCCTGAACACCCCACTCCCGGAGCACCCCCCCCCACCGGGTTTCCTGAACCCTCCTCCCTCAAAACCCCCTACTGGAACCCCTCCCCCTCCTAGACCGACCTCCCCCTCCCTAATCGGCCAAAACCCCCTCCCCCTGATGATCCCCAACCTCAAAAAAAAAATGAACAACAACAACAGAGAGACGGTAGGTGTAGCACCCCGAGAATTAATTAAATAACATAAAAGGGTAATAATTGAGAAAAATATTTACTATTACATGGGGAAATTCTTTATGTGAAATTTTAACTAATTTATAAAAATCCAAAAAAATCATAATCGTGTAGAGGACTAAAAGTTTAGACGAATTATCTTCTTGGTCAGACCCTAAATAAAATTTTAATCAAGCCGAATTGATGGAATTAGGGCTAACATCGAGCTTAAATAGATCGAACCTTAGATCGCTCATTTTGAACCCAAATCTCGATCTTTTAACCCCAAACCAGACTCAATCGAATGGCCTTGATGGCTAGCTCATTTCCCCTCTCGTTGTGTGTAAAAACCCTAACCCTAGGAGCATAATTCGAAGCGAGAAGGTGGCGTGACCCGATCAAACGCGAGTTTTGCGCACGTTCGACGTCGTGGACTCTTCCTAGCCTTATCGCGCCCCTAGATTGAAATACCCCCTTTAAAACTAACTCTAGCCCGACCTAGAACCTCCATTTGTTGTGGCGTCTGGCGAGGAGCTCGTTCGAGGGAGGTTTTGGCGTGGTGGTAGAGCGTAAGTTCGAGTGATCCCGAGTGTCGTTGTCCCCTTCTTCCTTTGATTTAGGTAGGTAATGGTGCTCTAAACTCGAAATAAAAGATACCATGAGAAGCGTCTTCGAGTCCTCTTTCCATTAGTAGTAAAATCCCTAATTTTCATTCAGTATATCATGCATATTGTTTAGTTTAGTAGCAGCATGTTGCAATTAGGGTTTCATTCATGTCCCACTTTCTTGATCGATTCAATGCTCGGTATAGGTGGACCCAAACTCTAATTAAACATGTTGTATTGCGTATTATTTTGTCCGCTTTCCATTCATGCTATTTTGCCTAATTTTATGCATTATATCGTCCCAATTAGTTCCTTTAATCAAGGTCTATCGGAGCTCGCCGGAGGTCGATCACGGCGTCCTGATGGCGGTCATACTATAAACCGCCTAGGACCTTGGCGGCCCCGCGATAGACCATTTTTCCCTTTCGTATAAGTTTGATTCTCCTTAGGTCTTAACGGCCCCTCGATAGACCGCAAGGTCAGGGTTTGCGGCCATTACATGACCGCTGCTGACCCTTGCGGCCTTCTCAAGACCATTTTTGATGCATTGTTTTGGTTACATAAATTTTTGTTTCATCTTGTTAGACATCATGAATAGGGTAGAAACCCACTAAATAAAAAGGGAACATATGGAGTAATGTTGATAATTACTAATCTGTGATCATGGTTGTCATAATATCACTTTCTTCTAATTGTATCATCATGATTGTTTCTTTTGAATTGAATGAATAAATTGGTTCAATTAAAAATTTGTGATCCGTTGTTCAATTTATTAGGTTTGTTTGACAGTCACACCACTTTGGCAGTGCTAACTAACCGATTACACTATTTTTCGACGTGTTATTAGCCTCAATCTTGTAGTAGTTGGGACTCTCCACCGGATATTCCTTCCGTCGGACTAGGACCGCAATTATGAGACCTCTGTAAGCCCTCGCGAGCCTAGGATTCCCACTAGGACGTCGGGCAGGTTGTACCCCCAAAACCCGAACCTTTGGACTCGATCGAATCGCGTGTTTTTTCCCAAGCCCGGAATCGGGGCTGTCCTATTGATTGCGGCCCTTCTGGGACCGTTGCTGTCAGGCCGCGGCCCAAGTGTGACCGCCTGATGCTTTGAGCAGCCCTCTTCGTGTCCATTTTTAACTGGCTAAGTGCCAGGTCTTGTGAGTCGACATTCCATGTATATGGGTCGACCTATAGCCTCTAGACTCGACCTGAGAGGTGTGGGATAGACCCCGGTTTGGTCCCACCATGTCTCGGGCGGGCTGGGAGCCCATTAAGACGATTGCTTTAGCCTTACTGGGCCAGGAATAGTTGCGGTTGCCATTGGACCGTTTTTATCCTCCAAGCGGCCCTTCGAGGACCGTTTCTGGATAAGGCGGCCCAATTGAGATCGTATCTTTTTTTGTGGCCCAAGGACCCTTCTGCTCTAAACGGCGTCCAGTGGACCGTCTTCCTTTGGGAAACGGCCCAGCCAAGACCGTCTTGATCTTTTTGCGGCCCCTCTCAGACCGTTTTCATCCTTCACGCTGGATTTTGTCTCTTTGGCCTAGCTTTGGCCTTTGCGGTCCATCGATAGACCGTTTACTCACCTTGGCGGCCCGATCATGACCGCAACGTTCCCATAGCTTGTGTAAGATTCTGAGTCTTTCGGATCTTTATCAGAGAGTTTCGGATCACTTTTGTGGGTCCTAAGTTGTGTTTTACGATCCGCGTGAATTTTTCTCTCGTACTAGTTACAGAATCCAGTGGAGAGTTTATTATTCAATTCATTGACTAGAGGACGTTACAATTGCGTTGCATTCTTTCCGAGGATCGTTTAGACTATTTTTTCATATTTTTCTGAATTAGTGTATTTTCGGGTCAAAAATCGAATTTCACGAAAATTAAGAAATTTCTAATTTCCTTTTCTTTTTAACCCTCTCTCTCTCCTCTCTCACCCTCACGACCTCTCACTCTCTCCCTCGCCGTTCTCTCTCTTCTCGCCCTCTTTGCTCCGGCTACAGATGGAGGAGGCCCGGGGATGAGGTGACGATGGCGTGGAGTTGCTGTGGAACATGTTGGCGTGACAATCGAGGCGTGGCGTTGGTGCGATCCCGTTCGTGGATTCAAAGCCAGCGTGGGTTATCCGTGTGATGGTTTTCGGAGCTGTTTAGTTGCTTCGGCACGCGAGAACTTCGATGGAGGTAGGGAGATAGACGCCCTACTCTTCGTCTACGTTTCCTCACGATTTGGAGCTGAACGGTGCGAGAACGAGTAGGTTTAGCTTCGGTGTGGGCAAAGCATGCTTTGGGGGGTGTGAGACGCGTTCGCCTCTCTCGGTGACGGTTTCTAGCCTAATTAGTCTTATTAGATTCCCTGGCATGTCTGCACTCCATTCCCACTGATTTCATCACAATTTGTTGTCATTTGGGACCGGTGTGAGCCCGGGAACCCATGTGACTCGTTTTGGGTCAATTTGGTAGAATCGCCCGTTCTTGATGATTTTGGTGTTGTTTGGATCCCTTCCAATTTGTAGAAGGCTTGTATCACGTCTAGGGTTGTTTCCCCTTCGTTTAGAAGCGATTGGGGCGTGGAACTATCGAGATCGGCCAATCCTCTGCGTTTCCCGCCGTAGCGATTTAGCGGTCTTACCAGAGACCGTTTTTGGGCATTTAGCGGTCCTTGGGTGACCGTTTACGCTTTTCGAATAGTAGGTCGGTTCAGGTCTTCACGATAGACCGTTTCTTCTAGCTAGAGTTTCAGTAGTTGACCGTTAATCTTCGTCCGCGGTCATACGATAGACTGCTATTTGTGGGGCGTATGTCGATTCGAATTCGCGGTCGTGCGATAGACCGCTAATCTGGCGTTGGCGGTCTGAGAGACAATCGCTAACGGTCGTTTATGTCAGTTTAATAGTTTTATGTCGGTTGGGCAAGCGATCCTAGCCTTGACCGCTATTTCTCCTTGGCGATCCTATGAGAGACGGCCAGCAGGTTTGACTGATTTATATCGGTTCGGAGGTTGACCGGGTTTAGCGGTCATATGGATGACCGCTACTGTCTCTTTCATGGTCCTGCGTTACACCATCTACCCCTATGGATTTATAGTTTTTTTTGCTCGAGTCTCTGAGTGAAGCGGCCATGTCTTGGATCGCTTAGCTCAGTGAGACGGCTTGTTTATAGGCTGGTTGTCTTGGTGCGGCTCTTTCTTCACCGCCCAGTGTCTAAGTTCTCTGTGTGAAGGTAGCGGCTCATTAGCTGACTGCTTTGTTTACCTAGCGACCTGGCAAATAACCGTTTACTTTCCAGAGCCTTATTTTCATGATATTTGGCCTCCATTTGTCTTGGCCTTACCTAGTGGTTTGCCCATTATCCTGTGGATGTCTTGGACGTCCTTTGAGGGCGATGGCCATGTTATGGGGTGGTCGGGGAGTGCCATTATATCGAGCTATATTCCGTGATGTTTTAGAGTCCTTGTTAGTGTCTGGTCAACACGATGTGATCCAGTGGTTGACATGTGACCTCGTGAATGTCTCAATGATTTGGTGTGGATCGAGACATGAGTTTTAGACACCTTGAGGTATCATTTTACCTCGATTTGTGTGTCCATGTGCTTTGAGGATCTTAGTGATTCGTCAGGTCCCCGTGGTTCGTGTTGTGCGGATGCATGGATCAGGTGATCCTATGTCATCTCCTTTACCGGTACTTTATCGTGATGTGGCTTAGGGACTAGGATGATTGGCGGCACGTTACTGCTTTTATGTGACGATCTTGACCCCGAGTATTGTGACTCAAGGATCATTCTGTTTGCAACTCTAGTTGTCTGTCCTGAGTTTGGTGGCAGTCTGGTATGCTCCCCTGTGTCTGGTGCTTCGTAGTACGTGCGATAGTGCATGCTTAGCTTGTCCATACTTCAGCACTGATGCTTTGGAGTCTCTCTGTCTAGTGAGCCTTCACTAGTCGTAGCCTGACGACACACGCGTTCCAGTATGTTGGCACACCTAGGAGTGGTGGCGGGGCAGTTCCGACAGACAGTTTTTAGGCTAGTTTCCATGGACTCCCTTGCCTTGCAGTAGCGTCCACTGAGGGAGAAAGGTAGCTGGAGGCCTGGCTCAAGGCATTAAGCTTGTGTGTGCACACGTGGTCAGGGGCATTTGGACGAGCGCCGACGGGTGTGACCCTGACTAGTCACTCGTTAATGTTGTTCTTTGTACTTGGTTCTGTGAGTGTCTTAGTTATCGCCATTCCAAGTGTGTGGGAGATACTTGTGGCACAGTGTAAGATGTTAGTGAACGCATCTGACTATTCTTCTAGTGAGGAGGTGCTCTTGTCACTTGACGCATGACTCTTGTGCTTGTCATCGCGTGACTTGTGTTTCGTGACCGGTTTCCGTCACGATTGACGTGACTTGTCGACTAGTCTATTCTTGGCTTCACCCGCGGTCTAGTCTTGTGTAGCGTACACGACGATCTAGTTGTGTATGTTTGAGTCTTTGACTTTGTAGGTCTTTTCTAGGGCATTTGCCTGTTCTTGTAGGATTTCACTTTGGAGCTCCTGTTTTGTTTACGGATCGGTAACGCTCGACTTGGTGAGATCGGGGTTAGCCTTTCTGTTGCCGGTTGGAGTAGCTTAGGGAGCCGTGATTTGCTCGGCGGCCGTGTTTCTGATTAGTACGGCTTTACTCTTCCCTTTTTAGTTGTTCTTACTCCTATTTTTTTTACAGCTTTACTTTACAGTTACTACTATTGCTCCTGCTCTTCCTGCTTTTCTGTTTAGCCATGTTGTTTAGCGTGTTTCTGCGTTGTTTCCAGTGGGGATCCGTGTGACCCCTACTGAGCCAATGACACGAGGCTCACCCCTGCTTTTCAAGTGTGATCGTTCATCTTCTTCGTGGTTCATGACGCGGTGCGTCAGTTCATTGTTGCCAGCGCTGCCAGCGTTCTCTGTGTTAGGCTTCCCCCGACTTCAGTGTACGTTCTCTTTCCTGTTGGACTGTACTTGTCTTTAATTTGGACTGGACTGTGTTAATTTAAATTATTAATTGAAAAAGTAATTTTATTTTTGCTACTTTAGCAAACCTGATCAATGAAATATTAATTGCTTACTGCTTTATCTCAGACTTCAATGTACCACACACACTCCTTTTTATCCCTTTGAAGCTTTACCACTCTTGGGAGGCCTCGCAGGATCCAAGTGTTATCGGGTTTACCCGGTATCCGGTCCCTGGGTCGTCACAGGTGGTATCAGAGCAGAGTTTAGTTTTGTTCAAAATATTTCTGAGCCAACTGAGCTTTATTGTGTGTAAGTACATGGGAATTCGAGATATCGCAGTATTCAGAGTCCTTAAGGTCCAGTATAGTCGGCAGTTGGCAACGGTTATGCGATTGTTTGTCGCTTTGTTATCGTGTGTGGTCGTGTGTGTGCTGTGTTGGCACTATGCGAGATGATTTTGCTCTCGTCAGGATGTGACAGAGTGTTCTTCTTTTTGTCGTGGTGTCTTTCTTGGTTATGCTGTATTCGGCATATTTCGTCGATGGGCATGAATTTGTGGTGCGGTGTTCGAGCTTTTTCTGTAATTTGTTCAGGTGGCTGGTGACTTTCTCGTTGGTGTGATGGCCGTACACATTCTTATGTTGCTTTGGTCATCCCAGTTTGAGATTTGTTCAGCCTTGAGGTGTTAAGCTTGTGTCGTGGTGGTCAATTAGATGCCTTGTTTGGAAGAATGCTCGAGCGAACCTAGGATTTTCCTTCCTGGTGAGCTACTGTTGGTCGAGCTAGATTCTTCTCATCCTGTCTTGTGGGGTCTTTTCGAGGTAAGCTTTGGAAGTGTTGTCTCGGTGAAGCCTTTGTCTTATGTCTGCTTAAGTGTGGACTGTGTTAGTTCTGAACCTGATTTGCCTTTGTTCGACGATTGCTTGGCTTGGGACCCAGATTTTGTGTTCGGGAGCCTTTGTGCACCGTGTTCGTTGTGCCGTGTTTGGCGGCGGCTGTGCTATGAAGGTTCAATAATCATTTCAGGACATGAGGATAAGCTGAGACAGGTGTTCTTTGTGCTTTGTGCTGAAGCCGGTGCTCTTCATGGTTTGCACTATGGCGACTTATGATCGACTGTTAGCAGGATCGGTACTCGAGGCGTGGTATATTGCAGTTTCATGTATTGCGATGGCGCTGAGTGTATGCTGAGATGCGGGTGCCCAGTTGTCCCGGATGCCTGTGTGCGTGTGTTGAGCGTGGAGCGGAAGCGTGTGGGCTGATAACCCACGGTTCAGGATCGTAAAGTTGGAAGATTCTGACCGGCTGAGAGATTTGTTTTCCTCGGTGTATCTTCATCTTGGCAATTTGTGCCTTGATGTTTTTGGTTGTTGTGCCATTGTTTGGAGATATTCTGGCTGTTGGCACTGGCATGTGTTAGGATTAGGGGAATCTATCGGCATATTTACTGGTTGAGTACCCTTTCCTTCCTCTGTAAGTCCTTTCTTGGATGTTGTGCTCTCGGGACGGATCACGGTCCTTGAGATGCGTTTCCCAAGATTGTTGTTGTTGTTGTTGTTCGTTGGCGATTATGTTCAGCTTGGGAGAAGTTCCCTGTGAGTCTGATTTGGCATTGTGTGGACCGAGGTCATGTCAGTTGGTTTTGCTGTACTCTTCTGTCATGATGGAGTTAACATGCGACTCGAATCAGATGTTATGTCTAAGTCAGGACTGACTTGATTGTTCTCGTGGTACAGTGTTGTAGTTGGCGTTGTACGTGCCAGTTTTGGTTATTCTTGGAGCGGAAGCCGGTGGTTTGAGCTGTCAGCTGATGACTATGCTTCCTTGTTTAAGCTGATGCTTGTTGTGTTTGCCGTGTGTCTTATCGGTAGTTGTTTTCGTGGCATGTGTCATGTCTCTTTTCCCTGTGAGACAGAAGCGACGTTGGCTTGTTTTGGAAGTGTCGGACTTGTGTTCACTTGGGTGCCATGCTCATTCTGTGGATCGATTCGTCTTGAGATCCAGAGCATGTACCTGTGATTGTGATCTGGCAATGTTCCTTTAAATTGTGTTTTCGTGATTTGTGTTGACGTTCTCTAGGTGTTGGTGTTGGCTGATGCTTGGCAAGCGTAGCCAGTGTTCGGGTTTGTTCTTCCCTGCTTCTCCTTGCCAGCTCCTTTAATTTCGAGGATGAAATTCCTGTAAGGGGGGAGGACTGTAAGATCCTGAGTCTTTCAGATCTTTATCGGAGAGTTTCGGATCGCTTTTGTGGGTCCTGAGTTGTGTTTTACGATCCACGTGGGTTTTTCTCTCGTATTAGTTACGGAACCCAGTTGAGAGTTTATTATTCAATTCATCGACTCGATGACGCTACAGTTGCGTTGCATTCTTTCCGAGGATCGTTTAGACTATTTTTTCATATTTTTATGAATTAGTGCATTTTCGGGTCAAAAATTGGATTTCACAAAAATTAGGAAATTCCTAATTTCCTTTTCTTTTTAACCCTCTCTCTCTCCTCTCTCAACCTCACGATCTCTCACTCTCTCCCTCGTCGTTCTCTCTCTTCTCGCCCTCTTTGCTCCGGCTACAGACGGAGGAGGCCCGAGGATGAGGTGGCAATGTCATGGAGTTGCTGTAGAACGTGCTGGCGTGACGATCGAGGCGTGGCGTGGCGCGATCCCGTTCATGGATTCAAAGCCGACGTGGGTTGTCCGTGTGATGATTTTCGACACTGTTTAGTCGCTTCGACGCGCGAGAACTTCGGTGGAGGTAGGGAGATGGACGCCCTACTCTTCTTCTACGTTTCCTCGCGATTTGGAGGCGAACGGTGTGAGAACGAGTGGGTTTAGCTTCGATTTGGGCAAAGCATGCTTTGGGGGGTGTGAGACACGTTCGCCTCTCTCGGCGATGATTTCTAGCCTAATTAGTCTTATTAGATTCCCGGGCATGTCTGCACTCCATTCCCGCTGATTTCATCACAATTAGTTGTCATGTGGGACCGGTGTGAGCCCGGGAATCCATGTGACTCATTTTGGGTCGATTCGGTAGAATCACCCGTTCTTGATGATTTTGGTGTCGTTTGGATCCTTCCAATTTGTGGAAGGCTTATATCGCGTCTAGGGTTGTTTCCCCTTCGTTTAGAAGCGATTGGGGCGTGGAACGGCCGAGATTGGCCAATCCTCTGTTTTTCCCGCCGTAGGGATTTAGCGGTCTTACCATAGACCGTTTTTGGGCATTTAGCGGTCCTTGGGTGACCGTTTATGCTTTTTGAACAGTAGGTCGGTTCAGGTCTTTGCGGCCACGCAATAGACCGTTTCTTCTGGCTAGGGGTTCAGTAGTTGACCGCTAATCTTCGTCAGCGGTCATACGATAGATCGCTATTTGTGAAGCGTATGTCGGTTCGGATTCACGGTCGTACGATAGACCGTAAATCTGGTGTTGGCAGTCTGAGAGACGATCGCTAACGGTTGTTTATGTCGGTTTAATAGTTTTAAGTCCGTTGGGCTAGCGATCCTAGCCTTGACCGCTACTTCTCCTTGGCGATCCTATGAGAGACCGCCAGCAGGTTTGACTGATTTATGTCGGTTTGTGGGTTCACCAGGTTTAGCCATCATATGGACGACCGCTACGGTCTCCTTCGCCGTCCTGCGTTAGACCGTCTACCTGTGGAACGCACTGGATTTCGAGTTCGTGAAAGATATCGGGGTGTTCTTTTTATCGGTTTATCTAGTGCGAGGGCGTGCCAGTCACCTAGGTGACAATGTGTTCAGGCTTCAAGACTGGAGTGGTCCGAAGCCCGGGGTGCACTCCGTCTGACTAATCAGACGATTGTGGATTTCGGGTCGGGACTGGAGACCCGCCGCGCCATAAAGGCCGCGACGTTAATTACATCCCCTCGGAGAGGGGAAGACCTCTGATTAATCGCCAAGAAAAGGGGCCAAATGACCTAAAGATCGTTTTTTTCATTAAAGCATGTGAGTTGGGTTGACATGATTTAAACCCTCCGTATCGATATGCAAAACGGTGTTCAAAACCATACAAATACTTGCTGCGAGTGCGGCAAATTTAATGCAAGTGCGGGATTAGATCCCGGTATATATGTATCAATCACTAACGGACCATCCAGTATTCGGTCGAGAGTCCATATTCGAAGCATCGAAGATATCAACAAAGACATTCGGATATCTGCCGTAGGTACGACACGTTTCATATGGGTACGGGATCGGATTCTGGAAGAAGTGGGTCAAGTTGATGAACTATTGGCCCAAGAGGTGCACGGATCATGACCATGTCGGGGATCCCGAGGTCCACGTCCAATACCACGGGGCATCATTGCTTTCCTCTTCACGCACAGTCCGGGGGAGCGGGTTGTTAAGTGTAAAGCCCAAACTCGGCAACGTGCGCCCTCGTACGCGGATCGACCTGTTCTAATTTGGATTATGGTGGAGGGAAAACTTTTGATTAGTTTTATTCATTAGCTTTAATTCTTTTCTCTCATTTGATTAAGCATTTTCTCCCTTTCCAGGCATGCCGGTTTAAGGAAGCAACGAGGATGGGGCGCGCCGGATTAGTATCAAGAGGAGGGCGCCGTTTTAGAGTCCAAAGGAGGAAGTGGGGGCGCCGTTTTAAGGTGAACATGGAGATGGAGAGGGCGCGCCGTCTTTGGGATTCAAAGAAGGAGATAAGGGCACGCCGTTTTAGCGTTCAAAGGAAATGGGGGGTTACGAGAATGGTGTTAAATCGGCGCGGTGAATAGTGACCGCGCCGGATTAGGCCACGCCGGGACAGCTTCAAAGAGGTTTTATTTCATTCTGTTTCTTCTTTCTTTCAACTGCGAACTAATTTATTGATTGGCTTGTTCATCTTATTGATGGATTATGTTTGTGGAAGAAAGATTTAAGTGTTTTAATTGTTTATTCAGGTGGATTAGCATGATGATTCAAATGTTTTATCAGAAAAGTTTATGCAAGAACTCAAACATTCGGTTTGTTTCAGTGATTTTCGACATATGCTGTTCTCTTCCCCACAGAGTTTATTATGCTCATTCGTTCTTATGGGTTATTCGCCTGTCAAAATTTGGGCAGCATCTTTCGGGAAAAATGGGGCGCGCCCTACGGAGAGAACACCGACGGCCCCGAAACATCCCCGTGTGCGCACAAGCGACGACACCAGTAAAATTACCCCATTTGGGGCCGGAGGTCCCGAGGGCTAGCCTACAAGGGAGTCCAGTGACCCATGGGTTGTTGCGATCGTATCGACTCCCCCCCGTTCGGGGCCGGAGGTCCTGAGGGCCAGCCTACAAAGGAACTCCGGTGACCCGGGGGTTGCCGTGATCGCGTGGCTAAAGACCGCAAGAGAGCTGAAGTCGACACAAGAACACGGCGGAAGGGAGATTTAGGGGATAATAAAGGATCGGGGTTAAAGGCCCCATGCTTCATTTCCACTTAAATAGAAAGAACTACATCGGGGCTGGACGTCGCCGAGCAGAATACAAAGGAAGAGGAGAAAGACAATGACCCACCCTCACACGGCTGGCTCTCACTGTTCCTCTCCCTTTCGCTCCCACTCTTTCTTTCTTCTTCTCCACACTTCGGAATAGGGCTTCGCCGCTAGTAGAGCGTCCCTCCTCTTTTTGCTTCTTGCCTGGGGCTTGTATTTATAGGGAGAGCAGGGAAGCAAGCTTCCCGTTTCTGTGGCTTTTTGTTCTATTCGCAGTTGCCGTTGCTGACGTTGCTGCCCGGATGTCCTATTGCTACCATGACTGGCTCGCGGGAGGACGCGGATGATGCTGCTGACGTTGCTGGGGTCACCGTGTCGAATGCCGCTGTCGTGGACGTCACCTCCGCCGCAGCTACAGTGTGACCGGGAGAGGGGCAGAGGCATGGTCTCCTCCTTCGCTGGCATATCCACCGCGAACCACGTTGCTCTCATCATTTGTAGGAGAATGGGCGACCGACCGACGGAATGAGCGTTCGGTGGTGCAGGGCTCAGGAATTTCCATTCACGGCATATGCTTGGTTGCCCGTTGGATCGAGGCGGAAGTTTTAGCCATTTTAGGTAGTTCGTCGACGTGCTGTTCGCAGGAAACAGGGGACCGCATTGATGACGGGATGGCTTCACTGCACGCCGAAGAAGCGCTTCAGAGAATAGAAGTGAGGGGTTAAAACGGGGCCATATTCAAAGGGGCACCGTTTTAAGCATCAAAGGGGAAGGCCTCTTCGTCAGGAGCGCGCCGTGTAGCCAATGAAAAGAAAAGGGGCGCGCCGTTTTAAGAGGGGGGGAGCGCCGTTTTAAGGTGCGCCGTTTTAAGGCCCCTTCGTGCCGTTTTAAGCACTAAACGGATTCTTCTCGAAGTCGCGGCCGTTTATATGAATGTCGGCATTCCCAGGATGTTCCGGTTGCGATGTATGGCCTCTGCAATATTCCGTTCGCAGCCTCTGGGGCTCGGTCCCAGACTTTGCGTGACTTTCGGTGCACGCCAGGCTGTGTCGGAGTTCCCGGCTCTTCTTCGATTCAGCTCTCGGCACGGCCGGCTGTAGAGTTGTGGTCGTATCTTCCGCCCGGGGGACTCCCTCATCGGCTAGCGGACCACCAAGCGAGTCCTCATCCTGATCGGGCAAGGCATGAGGTTTATTTGGCATTTCCGTCTTCGGCTTGCTCTCGAGTGTCGAGACGTGCATGCCGTATGACCATCATCAACATTTTTCGACGTCCATACTACCCCTATGGATTTATAGTTTTGTTTGCTCGAGTCTCTGAGTGAAGCGGCCATGTCCTGGATCGCTTAGCTCAGTGAGATGACTTGTTTATAGGCTGGTTGTCTTGGTGCGGCTCTTTCTTCACCGCCCAGTGTCTAAGTTCTCTGTGTGCAGGTAGCGGCTCATTAGCTGACTGCTTGTTTTACCTAGCGGCCTGGCATATAACCGTTTACTTCCCAGAGCCTTGTTTTCATGATATTTGGCCTCCATTTGTCTTGGCCTTACCTAGTGGTTTGCCCATTATCCCGTGGATGTCTTGGACGTCCTATGAGGGTGATGACCATGTTGTGGGGTGGCCGGGGAGTGCCATTATATCGAGTTGTATTCCGTGATGTTTAGAGTCATTATTAGTGTCTGGTCAACCCGGTGTGATCCAGTGGTTGACATGTGACCTCGTGAATATCTCAGTGATCCAGTGTGGATCAAGACATGAGTTTTGGACGCCTTGAGGTATTGTCTTACCTCGATTTACATGTCCATGTGCTTTGGGGATCTTAGTGATTCCTCAGGTCCCCGTGGTCCGTGTTGTGCGCAGGCATGGATCATGTGATCCTATGTCGTCTCCTTTACCGGTGTGTTATCATGATGTGGCTTAGGGACTAGGCTGATTGGCGGCACGTTATCGCTTTTATGCGACGATCTTGACCCCGAGTCTTGTGACTCAAGGATCGTTATGTTTGCAGGTCTAGTTGTCTGTCCTGAGTCCAGTGACAATCTGGTATGCTATCCTGTGTCTGGTGCTTCGTAGTACATGCGATAGTGCATGCTTAGCCTATCTGTAGTTCAACAATGATGCTTTGGAGTCTTTGTGTCTAGTGAGCCTCCACTAGTCATAGCTGTTGACATGTTTTCATTCTCTTCCCCTTTTGATTACCCTTCCAACCACTTCTTTACTAGTGTAATGTGAAGAACTAAGCAATAAGTAAATAACAAGGGGAAGGGTGTGGGGTGTGTGTGATCGCCACCAAGATGCCGAATGTGATGGTCACGCCGTACCTTGGAAAGAGAGAGAGGTACTCGCCTTAGGACCAGCCCTGCGAAGATGGGCAGCTCAGGAGGAACTGCCTGTATAGATGAGCGGCCGTACGATAGACCGTCTGCAGGGGCTGAAGAGGATGGAGAATGACTTGCAGATGAACGGCTCCAACACAACCGTAGGACGAAGAAGAACGGTCCAGAAGACACCGCCCGTCTTCGTGAACAGACAGTTATGAGCCGCCTAAGACTGCCACACCGTGAGTTGCAAAGGTCCAACCTCCACCCTTTCCGACCGGCCGGAGAGGATGGGCCTCACGTTATTGTGTTGCTGACCTGCAAAACCACGTGTAGAACATAAAGGAAAATCCAAGTTAGAACTAGAAAGTGTAGTAAATGCTCAAACGGACAGAAATGAACATGACTAAATGAAATGGGGGATACATTGGGATTTTTAAACCCCTAGGGGCATCAAAAAGTGTAGGAGGATGTGTGAATGATGCATGAGAATGAGAAAAATGTGGGGGAAACGTGGAGAAAGTGATGCATGCAAACAAGAGAGAACGACGAAACTAAATGTACTAATGACTCAAAGAACAACTACTCCCTGAACCGGAGGCCTGTATGGACGTAGAGGCCTCCCTCCCTGGTGCTAGGTTGCTCAATGATTCGACAGGGCTTCACCGTCGACCAAAAAATCTCCCCCCCTCCCAAAGCCTAGCCTCCAGGGTCTATTTATAGAGCACCTAGAGTCTTAGCTCGAAATTAGGGTTTCTATGCATTTATAGGTCAAGATAATGAAAGAAAAGTTGAAGATAATTGAATTATCTTTCAACCAGAAGAAATGGCACCAAAATTGACTCCATATTCGTAGAGAAATGACTCGAGGAAGTTGGGGATAAATCCACGCATGGAGAGAGAAAATCCCTTAAAACTTTAGGATACGAACCGTTAAACGGTCCCACGATAGACCGCTCATCATGTTGAGCGGCTAGTCAAAAGCCGTTTATCTCTGTCGGTGGAAATTCGGATATAAAAGAAATATCAACCAATTTATCCATTAAACCAACCGAAATCCTCGCCGTTGGACTCTTACAGATGAACGGCTAAGAAATGACCGTCCAAGATCAAGAGCGGCCAAGATCCAACCGTTTTATCCTTGTTGGTGATAAATGGATAATAGGATAATTATCTCAGAAACAACCGAACATAGGACTCTGAGAGTAGAACGGCTATTGTTAGCCCGTCCATCATGTTGAACAGCCAATATTGAGACCGTATGAAAGCGTGTCGGTGGAAATTCAGAAAATCAACCAAAATATCCCATAAGTATATGGATGGCCCATAAGCGACCGCTCGAATGGTTGTGTGGCCAGGGGTGAACCGTACATGTTGCTGGACACTTGAAATTCATGAGAATGCTTGCCTCACCAAAATCAAGGCCCATTAAACCCTGAATTGAAGCAGACCTAGCCAGGGAGGGAGGCTATCCATAAAATAAGCCCGAAGATATTGCCTGAAAATAGCCCAACGAGTAATGGACAACTCGAGGCATCAACAAATGGGAGTAAGAGAAACGACTCAACTTATCGACAAAAACGGGTGTCAAAAGATGCCCCTCCTTAACGTCCGCTTTGTAGGGGAGCAAGCGGAGGCGAAGCGAAAGTGACATGGAACATGGAGGTGAAGCGGAAATGAAGCGAAGTGAACTGAAAAGCGGGCGTTAAGGTAAAAAAGACACCCGTTTTGCCAACGAGCGATGGGAATCTTCCGAAAAACTACGAACCAACCACAAGGAACGATCAGACTAAGA
This sequence comes from Amorphophallus konjac, assembly GCA_022559845.1. Lineage (NCBI taxonomy): Eukaryota > Viridiplantae > Streptophyta > Magnoliopsida > Alismatales > Araceae > Amorphophallus > Amorphophallus konjac. The sequence continues at coordinate 4,199,138 of CM040117.1, read as the reverse complement.
GCAACACCAGTCTGGAGGAACTAACTAAAATAAAAGGAAACACACGATCAACCTCATGGGGGACACAATCCCTCGGACCAATGAGGAGACCGGAATAAGAAGAAAATAAAGAAACAGACTAAAACTCTAGACGGGGACCTCTTAATCAACCAAACCAAGCGAATTGACCAAAATAAACCTTCTAACTCAGAGTGGAAATGCTCCTCTTACTCAAACACTAAACACAAAGCTATCCATCACTGGTGGGACATTAGCAGGCAAACCATGGGTCATAAATGCTCAAAAGGATGCATATGATGCATGCTGGGCTAAAATAAAAGAAATCATTAAAACAAATGCAAAGAAAGGATCAAAGTAGAAAATACTTGAGAATAATATTGCTAAGTTGGGAGAATCAGAGTCAAGACACTATCCGCAACCACAGCGTGCAGGATAGAACCATCCTCCCCAGGTTTTCCCAATCTAACGGCCTATCCGGAGATTAAACACATGAACCTGGATCATAATCATTTTTGTTAAAGGGGAACATCAAATCCTGGAACACATAGATAATCAACTGGTTCTCGAGATAATATAGCATAGTACTATATAGTAATGCAATAAAGAGATGTAAGGATAGAAACTCATACCTGACTTACTTGTGCAGGCGAAATGGCATGCTTTTTGGATTTTCATTTTCTAATTTTTATGGCTTTTTTATGTATAAGACCAATACGATAAACAAAAAAGTATAAACATGACGTAGACAGTATAATGATTAACTGAACGATAAACAACATGACATGACATAACAATCAAATGAAATGGGAGACAATGCAACATAACATAATAAAGGCAAACGAGCACATATGCAATGTCATGAACAGACAACATGCATGCATGAACACGGTGTGACAAGATAACAACGCAGTGGGACAACACACGGCTGGGACAAGAACATCACGGATGACCACACGGTTTGGATAAGAACATGGGACATAAAGGGGTGACTAACAACATGTGCAAGACTGTAAGACCCCGAATAAATAATCAAGAATGACTATATTCAAAAATGAAATAATCAAGTTATACGCTATATGATTAAACCCATCACCCATATACACATCAAAAACGAGCCAAATTAAAAGACGCCTCCATCTAGGTCGTCATTTAATTGAAGACCCCTAAGAAGGTGCCAATTTATAAAATAACGCCTCTATCCTAGGCGTCAGTTTCAGAAGTGACGCCACTATGTATGTGCGTCAAATTTCATATTGCAGTAACGCAAGAAAATGTAATAGTAAGTAACGCCCCCTTGGCGGGCGCCATTTTATAAATTGAAGACCCTTTGACGGGCGTCATTTTTTAATTAACGCCCCAACCTTAGGTGTCATTTTCAAACTAAACCTGTTAGTGTTCGGTTCGAACTGAGATGTTATCCTGGGTAAGCTTGATTGAGGAAAGGATCAATACGTGGGATGTCTAAGTTAATAAGGACTCTAAGAAGGAAGTTTCAATTCCCATCGAACTCCAACCCTATAGAGTCTCCAGAATCCTATAAATACCCATCCCCTTTCCATCGAACTCACGTTAATTGCCAAAGACATCCTGCTGCTGCTACTGCTCTTCTGCCTTGAAGTTCCTCTTCGTTCTGCTGCTCCTATTGTGCTGCTGCATAGCTGTTCTTCATTAGCATCTTCCTCTTGCTGTCAATACCTTGAAGGGAGGAAGCTGTCTTCTGCTTCTTCTTCTGAAGGTTTTGGTTGTTCGTGGGAAGCTCCTGCTGTTCTAATCTGGACCAAAGGAGCTGCTGCAATTGTTGCTCTTACCATCATCTTCCTGCCGGGAACGTAGAAGAATCATCTCCTTCTTCCTTGTTCCCACTGCGTTGCTGAAGCTATTATCACCCTCATCATCCTACTGCATCTTCCGAGGGGTGCTGCTATTGCTTTGGCTAAAGAGTTGCTTCCGGAAACTCTGTTTGAAACAGAGTATCGTTCACAGTTATTTCTTCACCGTTCTTCAGCGTCTGTCAACCAAACCACCCAACCAAGGTAGGTTTTCTCAAGACTTAGCAAAATTCTATAGTTATCAAGTTAATACATGCATATAGGTCTATATATGTCTTCAGTAGTTACAGATTTCATTTTCCAGAATGAAGTTTCTCCGTTTACTGCATAAATGAAATTGACGACCCACACCAGGGCGTCATTTTAAACCGACGACCGTGTAACAGTCGTCAATTTGCTAGTTATTTAATAAATACCCCATGTTCAAAATTTAATAACTGTGAACCTATATATGTAAACTAATGCATAATCATGTCCATAAATTCCTGATATTTTCCTCTATCTGTTCATACCTTTAGAGTCTTAATCAGACATACTCCAAAAATCATGTGTCTGTGATTGTACCTACCCGGTGCAAATCGTATGACAAAGAAATAGCGACCTTGCTTAGGTCGTCATTTAAATGGACGCCCGTATACATGGGCGCGACTTAGTGATAAAACGTGAAATTTTGATATATCTTTCCTGGATATTGGAATTGACGACGTGAACCCTGCCATTGTTTTGATATATGACGCCCCTGACTAGGGCGCTGTTTAATAAATTGAAGACTTGAGCTAAGTCGCCATTTACATAAACAACCGAAATTTAGAATATTTACGGAATTTATTTACAGAAATCTGGTTGAAACGACTGAATGGACAGTCGTCATTTATTGAAATGACGACCCAAACAAGGGCGTCAATTATAAAAATGAAGACTCAAGGTCAGGCGTCAATTGACTGATAGTTCTGACTTTCTGATTTTCGTGGTTTTTCAGTAACCCTTGACAAGGGGTTATGTGTATAGGCACTATGTTCCATTCCGTGAATATAGTCCCATATTTCACGTTGTTTAATCGATTACCCACTATTTCTCGGTGATAGACGAACTCTCCATGGGACATTCCGTTCCTTTGGACCGGTGACTTTATCATAGAGACCTCCGTAAGACTCCGCTAGCTTTGGATTCCCTCAAAGCAGCCGAGCTGGTTGTACCCTTAAAACCCATGACACTTCTCAATTGCCATGTCACTCTAAAGAAACATGGTATACCGGCCCTCACGACATGCTGTTTGTATGTCATGAGAATATTCTTGAAATAATGGATGGGTAATCCATACCATTTATATCCTTTAAGAATAGTGTGCCGTACTTGGTACACTAATTCTATCTACCTTATCATGTACAAGAACGAGCGACCATGTTCATGTGGGCGCTTATTCCTATCGTCATGGCACCCGAGTTAGGGAGCGATTCCACCTAGTTTTATCGTTAATCGTGATTATACCGTTATTATCATCATTATACCACATGTTCAAATCCTTGAAATGCTATTCCACAAGATCTACCTTAAAGTTATACAAGTTTATTCCTTGAAACTCCATATTGGCTATAACTTTAGTGGATGTCGAAAAATACATGATCAATGCCTACGCATATAGGGCCCGATCTGGTCCTGGGAGGAGCACCCAAAAGTACTTGTGCCCATGGGAGTTGTAATGATCACTGTATGACATTGTACCGAAGTGCATGACTAGCTTGATTAGACATTCCACAATCTCATACTCGACTTGACATGACATGACTTGCGTGACCCGGAAAGGGTATTTATATACTTGCTTGAAACGTGATAGCCAATTCCGACATGACATGATGAATATACTTGCTTGAATATCTTGACATTTATTGATATAAGTTCTTGAAAGACATGCTAGTTCACTCAATTATCTCTTGTTATACTCTCTCTCTCTTGTCGTTTTACGCAAACATGCATAGCTTTATTGCATTCATGTAACATGTAATTTACTTAAAGCAAGCTAGCTCTTGAGATATAATTCCTACTGAGTGTTCGCTCATTCAGTGTTATCCCCTATTTTTCAGGTAAATCCAATGATGAGACTCAATCGGATGGGGACGGTCAAGAGTGAAGAGATTAGAGCTCTCCGTCTATCCAAGCATTTACTAGTCTTATCTTACTATATTTTTGAGTCAATCGTTGTACTTTTCCCTTTATAGAGTCTTAGCACTTTCATTAAATGGATTGTAATAGAAGTACTTTTGAGGTTGTGATTGAATAAAGGATTGGGTTATCTTTAGTTTTGCGCACTCTGTCTTTGTGTTGAATACACTAACGCTCTGATTGACATGATCGATATAAACTTGTCACGCACTCCGGGTTCCTTCCACGCTCGGGACGTGACAGTTTTTGTGGTATCAGAGCCTAGGATATTCAATTCCTAGGAAACCCAAGTCCAAGGATAGGTTTAAACCTTTAACCGGTGAGATTGGTTAGAACCAAGGGTTAAGTTAACTTAGAATCAAACCTTCGAACATCATCACATATTAATATAGTATTGTAATTGTAGGACAATGGCTGCCGAACGTGCCCAGTGGCGCAACATGCAACGCACTCTGCAAGGCATGACCCAGGCACTTCAACAAGTGGCACAAGGAGGTGCACATCGTGGAGCAGGAAATCTCCACCAAAGCTTCAAGAACATGAACCCTCCTAAGTTCATGGGATCCACTGATCCGGATGACGCCGAGCACTGGATCCGAGAGACGGAACGTGTTTTTAGAGTCATGCAATGTTCGGACCAAGAGAAGGTCTTGTTAGCCACATTTCAACTAGAGAGAGACGCCCGATGCTGGTGGGAGTCGGTAGAAGCTACATTAGATCAAGGACAAGTTACTTGGGAGGAGTTTGTTGAACATTTCAACAATAAATATTTTTCAGACCGAGTCCAGGAGAAGAAGGCCGCTGAGTTCGCCGCACTTAAGCAACGATCTTTGTCGGTGGCTGAGTATGAGGCACAATTTTCCAGGTTATCTCGATATGCTAAACATCTAATTAGTATCGAGAAGATGAAAGCTAGGAGATTTCTAAATGGGCTCAGACCCCAATATATCACACAGCTGGCGCCGATGGACATACAGGTCTATTCGGAGATGGTACGACGAGCTCAGTTACTAGAGATGCCACGGAGCTATCTGATAGGATCCGTGGGAGAGACAAGAAGGAGCATGTTACTAGCTCCGGCACTTTCAAACCCAATTTCAAGAAGAGACCGAGTAATGGAGGCACTCCCTCCCAAGAACAAAAGATCAAGAAGACCAAACCTTTCTCCATCACCACTACACCCTCTAAGGTGGTATGTAAGCATTGTGATAAGGCCGGGCACAAGGCCGAAGAATGTTGGAGGAAACTTGGAGCGTGTCTCCGTTGTGGGAGCCGTGATCATCGGATTCCCGACTGTCCCCTACTCAATGATCAAGCCGGTGCTGGAAAGCGCCCGGTGACAAAGAATGCACGTCTCCAAGCTATTAAGGAGACAGAACAAGACGAAGGCGGACTGGTAGAAGGTACATTGAAAGTTTGTTCCAAGTCTGCATATGTCTTATTTGATACTGGTGCCTCGCATTCTTTTATTTCTAAGAAGTTTGCTAATCCATTACCCATGGAACCGGAATGGATGAAAATAGTTCTTTCAACTCCTCTCGGAAGCGAAGTTGACCTTACTCACCATTATCAAAACTGTGAAGTCTTGGTAAAAGGAAGAAATCTTCCTATCGACCTCATATGCTTAGACCTAAAAGACTATGATGTCATATTAGGAGCAGATTGGTTATCCAAGTATCAGGCAACTGTGGATTGCCGTAATAGCAAAGTTACTTTCAAGAATTCCGGAACTGGTCTATACTAGCCCTAAGAGTCGAGCAAGTCACCTCTTATTTCGGCTCTCCGAGCTAGCAAGCTAATAAGGAAAGGATGTGTATCTTTCCTTGCGTTTGTCACCATTAAGGAGACTAAGGAGACTAAGCTAGAAGACATCCCAGTTGTGCAAGAATTTCCGGACGTGTTTTCGGAAGATTTGCCTGGATTACCCCCACAAAGAGAAGTGGCCTTCACCATCGACTTGATCCCTGGTGCTGGCCCAGTTTCTAGGGCACCTTATAGGATGTCCCCTGCCGAACTTAAGGAACTAAAGGAGCAATTGATGGAACTTCTCAAGAAAGGATTTATCAGACCAAGCACTTCCCCGTGGGGAGCACCTGTGCTATTTGTAAAGAAGAAAGATGGATCCATGAGGTTATGCATCGACTATCGACAGTTGAATCATCTCACTATCAAGAACAAGTATCCACTGCCGAGAATCGATGAGTTATTTGATCAAATATCTGGATCCAAGTATTTTTCGAAGATTGATCTCAGGTCGGGATATCACCAACTAAGGATCAAGGATGAGGACATTTATAAGACCGCATTCAGAAGCAGGTATGGGCACTATGAATTTATTGTTATGCCTTTTGGACTAACAAATGCCCCTGCTGCCTTTATGCAGTTGATGAATAGTATATTCAGGCCTCATCTAGATCAATTCATAGTGGTTTTCATTGATGATATACTGATCTATTCAAAGACCAAGGAAGAGCACGAGGATCATTTGAGGATTGCATTACAGATATTGAGGATGAATCAATTATATGCAAAGCTCAATAAATGTGAATTCTGGTTACAAGAAGTATCTTTCTTGGGGCATGTTATATCAAAAGACAGTTTATCCGTAGATCCATCGAAGGTTGAAGCTGTAAAGGATTGGGAAAGATCGACCAATGCTAGCGAGATCCGTAGTTTCTTGGGTCTTGCGGGCTACTACCGGCGATTCATCAAGGATTTCTCCAAGATCGCCGTACTACTCACTAGGCAAACTCGTAAGGAGATCCGTTACGAATGGAGTGAGGAATGTGAAAGAAGCTTCCAAGCTCTCAAGGATCACCTAACTACAGCCCCGGTCTTAGCTCTACCAGTCGAAGGAGAGAAGTTTGAGGTATACACTGATGCATCCGGCATTGGCCTCGGATGTGTTTTAATGCAACAAGGAAGAGTTATAGCTTACTCTTCTCGCCAATTAAAGAAGCATGAAGAGAACTACCCAGTTCATGACTTGGAGTTGGCCGCGGTAATATTTGCATTGAAAATATGGAGGCATTACCTATACGGAGTGCAGTTTACAGTATATTCTGACCATAAGAGTCTCAAGTATCTCTTCTCTCAGAAGGAATTAAATATGAGGCAAAGACGTTGGCTAGAATATCTCATGGATTTCGACTTCATATTACAATATCACCTGGAAAGGGTAATCCTGTAGCTGATGCCCTCAGTCGAAAGCCAAGAGCAATTTTAGCAAATTGTATGATTCAGGAGTGGAAGTTGCTAGAACAATTCTCTAAACTTGATATAAGCATAGACAAGGAGACAAGTGTGTTACATTATCCCATATAAGCATACAGCCAGATTTGCTATCCGAAATACAAGGACTTCAAGATAGTGATCCCGTACTAGTGGAAATCAAGGGCAAAATGGAAGAACAACCTGATTTCAAATTAGCATCAGATGGAAGATTGATGTTCAGGAATAGAACATGTATACCAGATTGTCCAGAGCTAAAGAAGAAAATCTTAGATGAAGCTCACAGATCAAGGTACACGATTCATCCAGGGTCTACCAAAATGTACCAAGATTTGAAAAGGACCTTCTGGTGGTCCAATATGAAAAGAGAAGTAGCAGACTTTGTGTCTCGCTGTCTCACGTGTCAACAAGTCAAGGCAGAACACCAAAAGCCTGCCGGTAAGCTACATCCTCTAGAAATTCCCAAATGGAAGTGGGAGGATATCGGTATGGACTTCATTATGGGTATGTCTAAATCAAAAGGAGGACATGATGGAATATGGGTTATCATCGACCGATTGACCAAATCGGCACACTTCTTGCCAATCAAGAGTCGATGGTTAGTTGATGTTCTTGCTGCATTATACATTAAGGAGATAGTCAGGTTACATGGAGTACATGTCTCAATCGTGTCTGACAGAGACCCCCGTTTTACTTCTCACTTTTGGAAGGGTCTACAACATTCGCTAGGGACGAGACTTAACTTTAGTACAGCTTTTCATCCTCAAACGGATGGTCAGACCGAGAGAACCAATCAGGTGGTTGAAGATATGCTCAGAGCTTGCATCATTGATTTTGGTGGAGGCTGGCATGATCACTTGCCTTTGGTTGAATTTGCATACAATAACAGCTACCAGGCAAGTATACAAATGGCACCTTTTGAAGCCTTATACGGAAGGAGTTGTCGATCACCCTTGTGTTGGAACGAAGTTGGCGAGAAACAACTATTAGGTCCAGACATGGTAAGGGATACCACTGAAAAGATTCAGTTGATTAGAGAAAGACTTCAAGTTGCTCAGTATAGACAGAAGGCTTATGCTGACACAAGAAGAAGAGATCTCGAATTCCAAGTCGGAGATCACGTATTTCTCAAGATATCACCTGGATGTGGGATAATGAGATTTGGTGTTAAGGGCAAGCTTACGTCGAGATTTATAGCACCTTTTGAGATACTAGAAAGAGTTGGCGAGGTTGCTTACCGCGTCGCCTTACCACCTCAATTGTCTGAAGTTCATAATGTATTCCACATATCTATGTTGAAGAAGTATGTGCACGATCCGTCACATATCATTGATCATGGTGACCTGGTGATTCAAAAGGAACTCACTTATGAATAAAAGCCCATGAAGATCCTCGATCGTGAAGTACGTACATTAAGGAACAAAGTTATTCCCATGGTCAAAGTGCAATGGAGTAAAAGCTCAGAACACGAAGCCACATGGGAAACCGAGGAGTCTATGAGGAAACGATTCCAGAATTATTCTAAAAGGGTATGTACTCTACACTCTCCACGTCTATATACGATTGAATTTGGGGACCAAATTCTTTTAAGTGGGGGAGGGTGTAAGACCCCGAATAAATAATCAAGAATGACTATATTCAAAAATGAAATAATCAAGTTATACGCTATATGATTAAACCCATCACCCATATACACATCAAAAACGAGCCAAATTAAAAGACGCCTCCATCTAGGTCGTCATTTAATTGAAGACCCCTAAGAAGGCGCCAATTTATAAAATAACGCCTCTATCCTAGGCGTCAGTTTCAGAAGTGACGCCACTATGTATGGGCGTCAAATTTCATATTGCAGTAATGCAAGAAAATGTAATAGTAAGTAACGCCCCCTTGGCGGGCGCCATTTTATAAATTGAAGACCCTTTGACGGGCGTCATTTTTAATTAACGCCCCAACCTTAGGCGTCATTTTCAAACTAAACCTGTTAGTGTTCGGTTCGAACTGAGATGTTATCCTGGGTAAGCTTGATTGAGGAAAGGATCAATACGTGGGATGTCTAAGTTAATAAGGACTCTAAGAAGGAAGTTTCAATTCCCATCGAACTCCAACCCTATAGAGTGTCCAGAATCCTATAAATACCCATCCCCTTTCCATCGAACTCACGTTAATTGCCAAAGACATCTGCTGCTGCTACTGCTCTTCTGCCTTGAAGTTCCTCTTCGTTCTGCTGCTCCTATTGTGCTGCTGCACAGCTGTTCTTCATTAGCATCTTCCTCTTGCTGTCAATACCTTGAAGGGAGGAAGCTGTCTTTTGCTTCTTCTTCTGAAGGTTTTGGTTGTTCGTGGGAAGCTCCTGCTGTTCTAATCTGGACCAAAGGAGCTGCTGCAATTGTTGCTCTTACCATCATCTTCCTGCCGGGAACGTAGAAGAATCATCTCTTCTTCCTTGTTCCCACTGCGTTGCTGAAGCTATTATCACCCTCATCATCCTACTGCATCTTCCGAGGGGTGCTGCTATTGCTTTGGCTAAAGAGTTGCTTCCGGAAACTCTGTTTGAAACAGAGTATCGTTCGCAGTTATTTTCTTCACCGTTCTTCAGCGTCTGTCAACCAAACCACCCAACCAAGGTAGGTTTTCTCAAGACTTAGCAAAATTCTATAGTTATCAAGTTAGTACATGCATATAGGTCTATATATGTCTTCAGTAGTTACAGATTTCATTTTCCAGAATGAAGTTTCTCGTTTACTGCATAAATGAAATTGACGACCCACACCAGGGCGTCATTTTAAACCGACGACCGTGTAATAGTCGTCAATTTGCTAGTTATTTAATAAATACCCCATGTTCAAAATTTAATAACTGTGAACCTATATATGTAAACTAATGCATAATCATGTCCATAAATTCCTAATATTTTCCTCTATCTGTTCATACCTTTAGAGTCTTAATCAGACATACTCCAAAAATCATGTGTCTGTGATTGTACCTACCCGGTGCAAATCGTATGACAAAGAAATAGCGACCTTGCTTAGGTCGTCATTTAAATGGACGCCCGTATACATGGGCGCGACTTAGTGATAAAACGTGAAATTTTGATATATCTTTCCTGGATATTGGAATTGACGACGTGAACCCTGCCATTGTTTTGATATATGACGCCCCTGACTAGGGCGCTGTTTAATAAATTGAAGACTTGAGCTAAGTCGCCATTTACATAAACAACCGAAATTTAGAATATTTACGAATTTATTTACAGAAATCTGGTTGAAACGACTGAATGGACAGTCGTCATTTATTGAAATGACGACCCAAACAAGGGCGTCAATTATAAAAATGAAGACTCAAGGTCAGGCGTCAATTGACTGATAGTTCTGACTTTCTGATTTTCGTGGTTTTTCAGTAACCCTTGACAAGGGGTTATGTGTATAGGCACTATGTTCCATTCCGTGAATATAGTCCCATGTTTCACGTTGTTTAATCGATTACCCACTATTTCTCGGTGATAGACGAACTCTCCATGGGACATTCCGTTCCTTTGGACCGGTGACTTTATCATAGAGACCTCCGTAAGACTCCGCTAGCTTTGGATTCCCTCAATGTAGCCGAGCTGGTTGTACCCTTAAAACCCATGACACTTCTCAATTGCCATGTCACTCTAAAGAAACATGGTATACCGGCCCTCACGACATGCTGTTCGTATGTCATGAGAATATTCTTGAAATAATGGGATGGGTAATCCACACCATTTATATCCTTTAAGAAAAGTGTGCCGTACTTATGGACACTAATTCTATCTACCTTATCGTGTACAAGAACGAGTGACCATGTTCATGTGGGCACTTATTCCTATCGTCATGGCACCCGAGTTAGGGAGCCGATTCCACCTAGTTTTATCGTTAATCGTGATTATACCGTTATTATCATCATTATACCACATGTTCAAATCCTTGAAATGCTATTCCACAAGATCTACCTTAAAGTTATACAAGTTTATTCCTTGAAACTCCATATTGGCTATACTTTTAGTGGATGTTGAAAAATACATGATCAATGCCTGCGCATATAGGGCCCGATCTGGTCCTGGAAGGAGCACCCGAAAGTACTAGTGCCCATAGGAGTTGTAATGATCACGGTATGGCATTGTACCGAAGTGCATGACTAGCTTGATTAGACATTCCACAATCTCATACTCGACTTGACATGACATGACTTGCGTGACCCGGAAAGGGTATTTATATACTTGCTTGAAACGTGATAGCCAATTCCTGACATGACATGATGAATATACTTGCTTGAATATCTTGACATTTATTGATATAAGTTCTCGAAAGACATGCTAGTTCACTCAATTATCTCTTGTTATACTCTCTCTCTCTTGTCGTTTTACGCAAACATGCATAGCTTTATTGCATTCATGTAACATGTAATTTACTTAAAGCAAGCTAGCTCTTGAGATATAATTCCTACTGAGCGTTCGCTCATTCAGTGTTCTCCCCTATTTTTCAGGTAAGTCCGATGACGAACTCAATCGGATGGGGAAGGTCAAGAGTGAAGAGATTAGAGCTCTCCGTCTATCCAAGCGTCTACTAGTCTTATCTTACTATATTTTTGAGTCAATCGTTGTACTTTTCCCTTTATAGAGTCTTAGCGCTTTCATTAAATGGATTGTAATAGAAGTACTTTTGAGGTTGTGATTGAATAAAGGATTGGGTTATCTTTACTTTTGTGCACTCTGTCTTTGTGTTGAATACACTAACGCTCTGATTGACATGATCGATATAAACTTGTCACGCACTCCGGGTTCCTTCCGCACTCGGGGCGTGACAAAGACGACTGACGACATGCAGTGAGGGATAAAAAAACGTGTGTGGGACAAAAACACGTGACAAGGACACGGTGGGACGAAAGACATGACAAATATCCACTTCAATCGAAACCCAAGATCAGAATGAAGCAGAACCACTAGTTTCATAATCGTGAGGCAAAGACCTCTCATAAAGATATGAACATTGCAAACAAAAGCTGAGAAGGATATGAGCTTCAGAACAGATCGAGATAGTGGATCGAAGAAGGAAAGAACAGAACAAAGATGTGAACAGGAGGCAGAGCACAAAGATGTAGCAAGGAATGCTTGAGTACTTACAACCTGCACACTTAGCAAACGGATTACGTATCTATCCTTAAAATAAATACAAATACTTGAAAAAGACACATTTTTTAGATTTTTGTAATTTTGTTTTGATTTTTTTAGATTTTCAACAGTATTTCATTTTTCTGGAATTTTTTGAAGTATTTGATTTTTTTAGGTTTTTGAAATGTTTGACTTTTTTTGTTTTTTTTTTTTTTTGAAATTTTGAAGTATTTGATTTTTTTGGATTTTTGACAATAGCAATATGCAGCACCTAAAGACGGGCTCAAACTACTAGCCAGGGATCGTCGTTCCTACCCCTTTCATTAAAGGCTTCCCTTAAGCAGGGCATGCATGTGAGGGTGGCTTACCACAACCAACCGCTTCTAAAGAACGGTGCCCCTACTAAGGCCATACCCGGGATACAACCCAGCCTAAGAGGGAGAAACAAAAGAAGAATTGGAGACAAGCTTCGTACAGGATGGGAGATATCAAGGCTCGAATTCCTTCCAGGGCACTACCCCTCAAAGAGATAGTCTGTTGCGCCGGGGCTTTGTGTCTTTAATTTTTAGACCCATATTTATCAGGCACGCATGCGACCGGGCTCATGACGTCCCGCGGGGAACTGTACTGCCACTCTTGCCATGCCTTTGATTCATAATTTTGCATTGATTCATTTTCTCATTTTGGTAGCCCTTATTGGCCAGATATAGCATGAAAGCTCACTTTTGAGGGTCAAGACTACCCCTATTTGAGACCTCTCTCGTATTAGGGAGCGTCTAGGTTAGTCATCTTATCCATCAATCTCATGCCCATGCACTTGGCCGAATAGAGAACAGAAAAGACCTTTGTGCATACCCAGAGTATGGCCAAAGCCGCAACGGTGTGCCTTAGAGAGATAGGCCATGGCTCGCCGTGTAGTGTATGAAAAACCCGTACTCAAAGGTCACCCTCAACAATCAGGCAATGAACTCGGACTCCCAGAGTGGAGCTATCACCAGCCTAAGGATGCTGCAGAAGCTAACTTTTTTATTTGACATAAAATTAAGATCTAATTAGACAAAGACTCCTAAAGCCACTCAATCATGTTAAGAAATAATGTGCAGAAACAATAGAAATAATGGAAATGAAAGCACGTTTCTTGCATAAATAAAGATACATTTTCAAATCCATGGTGTGGAAACCGGCATCCTGAAGCGATCTTGATCATCGAGCTTTGATCAGCACGAGCTTTGCATTCCTTGCTTCTCAGGATAAAGGATGAAAGGAGAGCAAAGGATTAGATTCCTCGACATAGAGGAGTGGCAAACATCATACTGGATGAAGAAGGGATAAAAAAGGAAGAGAGACGAGGGCTAGAACTCCTTCATTAAGGTATTGAGGCCCTGATAACAAGGAACCAAGTATAGAATAACCAGGGATTAACTAAGATCAAGGCGGGCTAAAGCCTCGAAAACAGCAAGAAAAAGGGTAATGACCCTAGAAGGGTGAGACAGAAAGAATAGACGAACCATAAAAAGATTGTGGCAAAGATAAGGGGGAAGAGGAGCAATCATCCGACGCGGTCAGAGAAAAGGAATTAGAATCACCCGACAGGGTCGGGGGAGGAGAAGGAGAACCACCCGACAAGGTCGGGGAAAGATAATGATAGACACCCGATAGGGTCGGGGAAGCAGAACGATGGTCACCCGATAGGGTCGGGGAAAGAAAAGGGTAATCACCCGACATGGTCGGGGAAGGATCAAAAAAACTACCCAACAAGGCCGGGGAACGAGCATGAGGAACCCCCAACAAGGTCGGAGGAGAAGGATGAGAAGCGGAATCCGGACGTACTCGGGGAGGAAAACTATAAGAGGCCCCTGGATCAGGGGTAGATGAGGACATCGGCCGAGACCTAAAATGGTGCGGGTAAGAAAAGATGGTAGAAACATGGTCAGGTGGCGGAAGGTATACCACCCAAGGATAGGAACTGAGCAGAAGAAAAGATGAATGGACGGAAGAAGGAGAGGAGGAAGTGGACCCCCGAGTGCACAACTGACAGCCCTTGAACTTATGCCGTCGCCTCTTCTTGGCAGAAATCTGCTTGCAACAACTCCGCCTGGCATGGACTCGGGTCTTCGAGCTTCTTGTCTTGCACTGTCTCCATAAGTAACGGGCCCATCTGGCAGACGGCCTTCCCCGATTATGAAGGTGCAGCTTCATTGGGGCGGTTGCCCCTAGTTGTGCGGTGCTAACCATAGAAGGACAGTCCCGAACAGTCAACTCTTTGTGTTGTTTATTAGAAAAATAGAGAGCTATGTTGCTTGGCGCCAACAGCATAAGATTCGGCATCTCTTCTCGATAATTAGACATGAAGCATAACTCCCTCGTCGGAAGTGCAGAATGGAATGGAAGGAGGGTGATGCGCGGCGTTGACGTGGCCGCCTCACCAATAAGTCGAGGGAAATGATACAGAAGATGCAGAATGCCCCTAGCCAATCTCGAAGACACGGTCAATTGCCCCTTGAACGCTGAGTTCATTAAACTTTTAGCGGCCGTGTGGGTTAGCACCACCCGGGTGGAAAACTTTTCTAGGCCAGTGAACTGAATAGCAATCAAGCGAGAGGTGATAACAACATCAATAGTGAATTCTCCGGCAAACAAAGAGACTGCCACCGGCCTCGCTTTTGAAGAAACTGGCACCAGTGCTAAGGAACTCTTCTTAAAAACCGTCTTCATAGCAAGTGCATGCTCATTATCCCCAGAATAACCAGGGACCAGGACTCAGACCGGCATGTGGCAAATGAAATCTTGAAGCTTGTAATGCATAGTCAAAGCCTGGCTCGGCTCTTTATCTCCCTGGGGACTAGACCCAAGGGGCACCAAAGATAGCAAGCACCCGCTCCGTGGGGTAGAAGGAGATGGGGAAGTGGAGGTAAAAGGCTCGTAAAGTGTGGGTGGAGGTAATGCTAGTGGTGGAGGAATAGTGGCAATGATAGACATGGGTGGGGATATAGGCAAAGGTGGAGGTGTGAGAGGAGATGATGGCAAAGGTAGAGGCGTGGGCGTAGGGGTAGCTTGCTCAGGTTCGGATGATGATGATGAAGGGAGCGGCATCAGTAGCGGGGATGGTTGTGAAGGTGACGGTGTAGGGATCATTATGAAGGGAGGTGATGACGGTGATGGTGACGGCAATGGGGATAATGGAAATGGCGATGGTGGAGATGGTGAAAGTGGTGGTGGAGTGGAGGAAGCAGTAGGTTACGGCGCTCTTTGACGTATTGACATGATACGTCGAGCGGCCTTGGGAGCAAGAGTGGTGGTGGAAGTGGAGGAGGGAAGAGGGGTATTTGCATGAACAGAGGTTTGGGTAGGTGAAGGAGATGGGATAGGAGTGGGGGTAGATAACGGAGCGAGTGCTTCATCAACTGAAGAATCACAGGGATGCCCCTGGTCTTGAGATGGAGACGGCTGCCTGGGCGGCGCTTGCTGCTGCTGTTGCTGTTTGCGGAGATCCAAAATAACCTGATGTATGACAGTCCAATCAATCATCCTCTTGTCTTCCAAGCTATAAACCAGTTCCTGGAACTTGGGGCAATCCTCAATCAAATGTCCCTATTGACGATGAAACTCACATAACTGGAGTAAATTTCTGACCGCGGGTCGGCGAGGCATAACCGGAGGGAGATGCAACACATGGGTGGCCATCAAAGCCCTGAAAACTTCCGTAAAGGATTCTGGCAACGGGGGGTGAAGAGCCCGCTCTGGGAAAGGTGGGTGCCGAGGGGTATGAGAAGGTAGTGGGGATGGAAGTGGAGGTTGCGTAGGTAAGGGGAGTTGCATAGGTGAAGGCGGAGGGCTAGTAAGTGAAGGATGCAGAGGCGTGGAGGGAGTGGAAATATAATCGACGACATCCACCCGCTTGGGATGTGACATTTCCTTGACCGGAAGTGGAGAGGTGTGGGGAAATAAAACAGCGGAGGGCTGACTCGTGGAGGGTTGATATGCGGAGGAGCATATGGAGGTATAGGGGTGTGTGGGTGCGGAAGGCCGACTCGTGGAGGGATATGTAGTGGCATGCTGACTTGTGGGGGATGGAGGAGGGAAAGTGTATATGGAAGGTGAAGGTGGAGGAGACTCGTGGTCAAGGGAGATTAGGAGTTGTTGGCTAATGAAGCAGGCTCGGCTATAGACTTGTTGCCAAGAAGTGATATCATTCAGGGCTAAGATGCATTTAAGCTCGGGTGTTGTATTAGAGATAACCATCTTGATTTGTTCGCCCTCCGGAATATGCCCTGGAACTTGCATGGCCAACTGACGCCAGCGGTCGGCAAAGGTTGAGAATTCCTCGCCGGGCTTCATCTTCGCCTGGGCCAGATCAACCACGGAGTACTTGGGCCCAACCTGGTCCTGGTACTACTGAATAAATCTTGCTTGGATGGCTTGAAAATTCACCACTTGCTCTCGCGGCAATGAAAAGAACCAATCCCGAGCTGGGCCTTCTAACGACAGACCAAATAGATAAGCCATTAAACGTTGGTCATGTCGGAATTGGGCCGGCTCAGAAAGGAACTCCTTTAAATGCACGTAGGGGTAACCGACTCCACCATAGCGACGATAAGCCAGAATTTGTGAACGTGGTGGGAGCTGGAGACCTTGAAAGGCAAACGGGACATCCAAAGAAGTTTGGGGATTAATTCGACGTTGAAGTTCATCAAGCTGGCGTTGGGCTTGAGCGATCATCTCCTCGGTAGGAAGAGTCCGAGAAGAATGTGGGCCAGCCTGAGCAAGAGAGTGAAAGTTTAGACCAGGATAATGATGGGCCGAATAAGGGGACCCAGCCTGAGGAGAAGGAAAGCCCGTTCCAGGAGTAGAAGGATACATGGGCCTTGAAAGATCATGTATGTGGGGATGAGAATTGATTGGGCTAGCAACAGCACGGGCGGGATAGGAAAGCCCGTTAAAAAGAGTAGGCCCATTGAAAGAAGAAGGCTCGTGAAGAGAATAAGGCCCATTAGATGAATGAGGTGATGGGCCCGCGTGGGAAGAGGAATCCACGCGGGGGTAGGAAGACAGGGAAGATGAGAGATAAGACACAGGAGAAGAATGCTCCATGGGGAAATGGAGACTTATACAGTGAATTTCAAAGAAATACAAGGATAGAAACGAACCTAGGACAAATGCAACTAAATGGAGGGACGCAAAGATGAACTAGTCTATGGGCTCAATTAACAAAATGATATGGAGGCAACACACAATGGAGGGAAGAGATGAGAGAAGAATCAACCAATTAAACACCCAAGTTATGAATGATGCACGAAAATTTTATAAGTTCCTTTTTAGGACCTTAGTGGGTTAATTAGTATATGAATTCACTCGACCACAAGGTACCTAACCAGGGTAGAATGGAAACTGGCTGACTCTAAGGGACTCTCCCTTTACGATGCAAACCCTAGACTGGGGGGTGGTACGGTACAACCTGCCCGGCGTCCGTGTGGGAATCCACGGCTCACGGGAGCTTACGGAGGTCCTTGGTAAGGTCACCTAGTCAGCTCCAAGGAGTATGGAGACGAGAGGAAACCCTACCTCGGTAGGAATGCAACTACAGATAATAAATATGCATGAATCATATGCGCACCGGAGTGCATGCAAAGAGTCTAGCCTAGAACCTAACAATCAATGAACAAATATGAACAACAAGGATGACAAGCAATGATGCACACATATAATGACAGTAGGGGGAGATCAATGATCAGCACCAAATATCATGAAGATAATATAACATGGCAATCAAAATGAGGCTCGGGTGCACTGTAGCACGACAAGGACGGTCTACGGGCGACCGTTCAGGGTGATAAACGGTCCTCCGGGGGCCGTTCATCAACAGGGGGTAACAACACAAAAAGCACAGAATGTTAAAACGGGGGCGTACCTCAATGAACGGTCTATCGACAAACCATTCACAATCTCGGACGGACCTGTATCAACCGCATAACGCTAATAAAACCAATAGTGCATAAAACAGAGACGTACATGAGCCAGCAGGATGGGCGGCCGAAATCTAGCCGTATGAAGAGTTGGGCGGGCAAAGGAGGACCGCTGAAGGCAATAGGCTCGCAGAATAATCAGCATTGTAAACAGAGAAGAACGGCTGATTCCTCGCCGCTCAAAATGATGAACGGCTCTGTCGAAACCGCACGACCGCCAGAAACCTTAAAACCAGGAAGCCAGCCAACGACCTGAAACAACTCAAGAAATGGGGAACTAACCATGCAAACAGACGGGTCAGCAAACCACTAACACGATGGGCACGAGGCGTCCCACCGTGATCGCCAAAAAATTGGGTGTTGACATGTTTTTCATTCTATTCCCCTTTTGATTACCCTTCCAACCACTTCTTTACTAGTGTAATGTGAAGAACTAAGCAATAAGTAAATAACAAGGGGAAGGGTGTGGGGTGTGTGTGATCGCCACCAAGATGCCGAACGTGATGGACACGTCGTACCTTGGAAAGAGAGAGAGGTACTCGCCTTAGGACCAGCCCTGCGAAGATGGGCGGCTCAGGAGGAACCGCCTATATAGATGAGCGACCGTACGAAAGACTGTCTGCAGGGGCTGAAAAGGATGGAGAATGACTGGCAGATGAACGGCTCCAACACAACTGCAGGACGAAAAAGAACAATCCAGAAGACACCGCCCGTCTTCGTGAACGGACAGTTGCGAGCCGCCTAAGACTGCCACGCCGTGAGTTGCAAAGGTCCAACCTCCACCCTTTCCGGCCGGCCGGAGAGGATGGGCCTCGCGTTAGTGTGTTGCTGACCTGCAAAACCACGTGTAGAACACAAAGGAAAACCCAAGTCAGAACTAGAAAGTGTAGTAAATGCTCAAACGGACAGAAATGAACATGACTAAATGAAATGGGGGATACCTGGGGATTTTTAAACCCCTAGGGGCGTCAAAAAGCATAGGAGGATGTGTGAATGATGCATGAGAATGAGAAAAACGTGGGGGAAACGTGGAGAAAGTGATGCATGCAAACAAGAGAGAACGACGAAACTAAATGTACTAATGACTCAAAGAACAACTACTCCCTGAACCGGAGGCCTGTATGGACGTAGAAGGCCTCCCTCCCTGGTGCTAGGTTGCCCAAAGATTCGACAGGGCTTCGCCGTCTACCAAAAAATCAACCCCTCCCAAAGCCTAGCCTCTAGGGTCTATTTATAGAGCACCTAGAGTCTTAGCTTGAAATTAGGGTTTCTATGCATTTTTAGGTCAAGATAATGAAAGAAAAGTTGAAGATAATTGAATTATCTTTCAACCAGAAGAAACAGCACCAAAATTGACTCCATATTCATGGAGAAATGACTCGAGGAAGTTGGGGATAAATCCATGCATGGAGAGAGAAAATCCCTTAAAACTTCAGGATACGAACCGTTAAACGGTCCCACGATAGATCGCTCACCACGTTGAGCGGCTAGTCAAAAGTCGTTTATCTCTATCGGTGGAAATTCGGATATAAAAGAAATATCAACCAATTTATCCATTAAACCAATTGAAATCCTCACCGTTGGACTCTTACAGATGAACGGCTAAGAAATGACCGTCCAAGATCAAGAGCGGCCAAGATCCAACTGTTTTATCCTTATCGGTGATAAATGGATAATAGGATAATTATTTGAGAAGCAACCGAACTTAGGACTCTGAGAGTAGAACGGCTACTGTTAGCCCGTCCATCATGTTGAACGGCCAATATTGAGACCGTATAAAAGCGTGTCGGTGGAAAATCAACCAAAATATCCCATAAATATATGGACGGCCCATAAGCGACCGCTCGAATGGTTGTGCGGCCAGGGGTGAACCGTACATGTTGCTGGACACTTGAAATTCATGAGAATGCTTGCCTAACCAAAATCAAGGCCTATTAAATCCTGAATTGAAGCAGACCTATCCAGGGAGGGAGGCTATCCATAAAATAAGCCCGAAGATGTTGCTTGAAAATAGCCCAACGAGTAATGGACAACTCGAGGCATAAACAAATGGGAGTAAGAGAAATGACTCAACTTATCAGCAAAAACGGGTGTCAACAGTAGCCTGACAACACACGCGTTCCAGTGTGTTGGCCCACCTAGGAGTGGTGGCGGGGCAGTTTCGACAGATGATTTTTAGGCTAGTTTCCGTGGACTCCCTTGCCTTACAGTAGCGTCCGTTGGGGGAGAAAACTAGCTAGAGGCCTGGCTCAAGGCATTGAGCTTGTATGTGCACACGTGGTCAGGGGCGTTTGTACGAGCGCGGACGAGCGTGACCCTGACTAGTCACTCGTTAATGTTGTTCTTTGTACTTGGTTCTGTGAGTGTCTCAGTTACCACCGTTCCAGGTGTATGGGAGATACTTGTGGCATAGTGTAAGACGTCAGTGGACGCATCTGGCTGTTCTTCTAGTGAGGAGGTGCTCTTGTCACTTGACGCATGACCTTTATGCTTGTCATCGGGTGACTTGTGTTTCGTGACTGGTTTCCGTCACGATTGACGTGACTTGTTGGGTAGTCTGTTCTTGGCTTCACCCGCGGTCTAGTCTTGTGTAGCGTACATGATGATCTAGTTGTGTATGTTTGAGTCCTTGAATGTGTAGGTCTTTTCTAGGGCTTTTGCCTGTTCTTGTAGGCTTTCGCTTTGGAGCTCGTGTTTTGTCGACGGATCGGTAACGCCCGACTTGGTGAGATCAGGGTTAGCCTTTCTGTTGCCGGTTGGAGTAGCTTAGGGAGCCGTAGTTTGCTCGGCGGTGGTGTTTCTGATTAGTACGGCTTTACTCTTCCCTTTTTAGTTGTTCTTACTCCTATTTTTTTTATAGCTTTACTTTGTAGTTACTGTTGTTGCTCCTGCTCTTCTTGCTTTTCTGTTTAGCCTTGTTGTTTATCGTGTTACTGCGTTGTTTCCAGTGGGGATCCGTGTGACCCCTACTGAGCCAGTGACACGAGACTCACCCCTACTTTTTAGGTGTGGTCGTTCATCTTCCTCGTGATTCGTAACGCTGTGCGTCAGTTCGTTGTTGCTAGCGTTGCCAGTGTTCTCTACGTTGGGCTTCCCCCGACTTCGGTGTACGTTCTCTTTCCTGTTAGATTGTACTTGTCTTTAATTTGGATTGGACTCTGTTAATTTAAACTGTTAATTGAAAAAGTAATTTTATTTCTGCTACTTTAGCAAACCTGATCAATGAAATATTAATTGCTTACTGCTTTATCTGGGACTTCAATGTACCACACACGACACTCCTTTTTATCCCTTCGGAGCTTTACCGCTCTTGGGAGGCCTCGCAGGATCCAAGTGTTATCGGGTTTACCCGGTATCCGGACCCTAGGTTGTCACAGGTTGGTTCATGTGTGTCTTGCATACCCCCTTTAATCTCATGACTTCCCATTCAATTGCTGATAATACCATTGGTCCCTAGTTGGTAAGTTACATAGCTTAACCTTGGAATTCCTGGCCGATTCCAATAACTGTCTAAGATAGTTACTTGGATCTTGGATCCACCAAATCAATTTCAACGCATCATAAGGGCCCGGTCTGGTCCTGGGAGGATCGCCTGAAAAGCACTAGTGCCCAGGGGAGTAGTAATAACATGGTGAGGCATTGCACCGAGTGCATGACTAGCGTGATGTCTAAGACATTCTTACATTTATTCGTTTCCTTGTACATTTCTACGAGTTATTGAATTCCTAAATGGAATTATCTCTACTTGACTTGCTTGTTTGCGTGCTTGATCGGCCAATACATGGAAATGATATATCTCTATTATATTTCTTTCTATCACTCTCATTCCATCACTACATATGTCAATTTTGTTCAACATCTTTTTATTTATTCGCTTAACATTTAATTAAATTGGTTAATTACTTAAACTTTGCCTGCTATTACCTACTGAGCGTTCGCTCACCTAGATTCCCCCCCCCCCCATTTCAAGTAGCTCCGATGACGAAATGCAAACAGAGAGGGATGGGCAGGAGTGAAGACCAGAGTGGACCTAATAGACATGACTTTATAGTTATCTTAGTAGAGGCGTGGAGTGCCACTTAGTGGTTTTATTGAGTCGTTGTCTAGTAATGTTATTAAGATTTGTCGTCAAGAGTTGTAATCTTTTTCTTTATTTTCTTTTTCTTCAAGTTGTGAAGTATGATATTCAGAGGTTGTTGGGAAACGATTTTATTTACTTATGAGTAAATTGGTATTTTTTTGGAGTAATTCTTCCCCTTACAAATTATTTTTTTTAATTCCGTTATTTACTCTGCTTATCAAGAATGTATTCAACTGCTGCGTTCCGATATTCCGCGTCTGGGCGTGACAGTAGGGGGGCGTAGCAATGGCGATGGTGGAGGCGCGGTGGGCAGGGAGAGTGTTAGAGAGAGAGAGAGAGAGGGAGGGGGAGAGGGAGAGGGAGGGGGCTTACCGGACCGCAGAGGATGGCGAGCGAGGACGGCGACGGCGCGGTACCGGGGGTGACGGCGAGGATGGCTCCGACGGCGACGGCGAGGACGGCACCAGCGGTCTCTCCTCGGCAGGGCGATAGTGGAAAGAGAGAATGAGAGTGAGAGTGGGGGCGAACCGGCGAAGTGTATAGAGAGTGAGAGGGAGATCGGGGGAAAATGGAGTGTATCACCGATGGACTTTTCGACGGAACATTTTTCTATCGAAAAGTTTTAAGGGTGACAAATAACGAACAAGGGTGAAAATAGGTTTTCGACGGTGTTTCTGACAAAATTTTTATCCGTCGAAAAGTTGAAAAGGGAAAAATATCAAAAAATGGCTTATCGGGCTAACAAATTGAATTTCTGACGGAAGTGTGGTCGGAAGTTCCGATGGTATTTTTATCTGTCGACAAACTCAGACGTAAATGTTCTGATGAAAAGTTTTCGTCGGAATAACTGTCGGCAATTCCAACAGATTTTCTGACATATAGTTTTTTGTCAAAAATACCGATGCAATTTCTGACGGAATTTAATCCGTTAGAAATTACGACTCTTATTCCGACGGAAATAAATCCGTACAAAATTTCTGTCTCTAATACCACTTTTTCTTGTAGTGATCTGGACCATCCATAACAAATATCCCTATACTCTATGTCCCATTATTTTCTCATTTTAAGAGTTATAATTGTTCATCCTTATGCACTATCCAACTCTCCATCCCTCCACTCCCCGTACACGATAACACCTTTCACCCTAAAGTACCATATTATTATTACACCCTAGAGAGGGGAAGATTTGCGGCCCAATATTTACACGGTCCAACGGCCCACCAAGGTCTGCGTGACCCAATGAGTGATAGCCTCAGCAGGGCCCACTTGCTATGGGACCTCGGTTAAGTGGACCAACATGGCCCACTGATCCTTGGCTCAGTCGCCCGAACGAAGGCCTCCCCAACGCTCAAGAAAAGTCCAGCAGGTGACCAAATCGAGCCATTGGAAGGTGCATGACTGCTCCCTCGGGGGATGCCCAAGCCTCGGACTCCTTGTGTAGGTAGGATATATTCCCTATCCCTTATGGATCAGCCCGTCATCAAGATTCTTAAGTAAGTCAGAAACAAAATAAAAAATTTTAATTATTTGTAGGGGGTTTACACGGACCAGCTCACCCCCTACAACCTAGCCCGCGTAAACCCCCTCTGACTCTTCGTATTCCCCTATAAAACCCCCCTTAGAAGCTCAAGGGGCATATGGACAAATAGGTACACGGACAACAACACGGACCTGCAAGCGTGCAAGGACTTAAGTCCCAAGGCTTCCGGCAAGAACACGAGGAGCAAAGCGCGTATTGGGTGGCTTGTTGATCGGCTCGTATATGCCGAGGGTATGTCAAATGCACTCTCCTCACATGGCGTCTAGCCGTCTCACTCAAGTCCATCCCCGCGTATGAGGCATTATGATAATGGCGATCACACCCGCACATCGGGTCTTCCCGCGTATGGTGCGTTATGATAATAGCGCGCACGCTATAATGCTGGATTTGCTCTTGCCATCGGAACAGATGCCCGTCGCTCCCTTGAGCCTGCCACCGACGTTCCCGACCGCTGACCCGAGTTAGCCGAACCCTGGCCCGGAAGTAACATTCCCAGGACCGGCCCTAACTCTCCTGCATGAAGACACTCACCTTCTGGGACCCGTACCTGACTGCTCATCTCGGGCCGCATCCGATCTGCCTCAAGCGTCAGCTAGTGTCCGCCCCTGCCATCTAGTCTAGCCCTCCCTCGATGATTCGGACACGTCCCTAGCTGCTTGCGGAGAGCCTCTGTAAAAACATGCGGATAATCCGCTTTATCTTACAATGACCCGGGGACCAACCCACATGTCGGAATTATCCCGTGGGTTGCACCTGATGTACTTTGACCCTTTCGGCCCACTTGTAAAGCCCATGTGGCACCTATAAAGCATGAAACTAGTTGAATATGCACGGCTATACCTGGGTCCCAGTTTCTTACCCGCACTAGCCAATGTGCAACTAGTCTCCTGGCCCCCAGTTTACTAACCCCTCCAGTCAAGCGCAATAGTCACCCCACTATTGTAGGATGTACCCGATCCCCTGCCCTTGACTTCAGAAATATCCAGAATCTTCTTCAGCACAGAACAAAGGTATTCGGATTCAATCCGATGTAAATAAACATCAGCTGCTTGCGATCGGTGGGGAAAGACATCCTGTACACGAATCCACTCAATCACCAGCGCACTCGCACCTGTGGAACCTCCCTTCTCTCCACGTGTCGCCCGATACCCCGTGCCCACGTGCCGCATCCTGGTGATGCTTCCCCAGTCAAAATTTGGTTCCATAGGTGATTGTTGATAAATTGACTGGCACGCCCGCATCCTGTCCGGTCACCCTATCATCCAGCCACCACGGTCTCATTCATCCCGAATGAGAAACCACCCAGCCCTCGCAGGCCACTATTATCATTCATTAACTCCCGGAAATCTCTCGTGCAAGTTGACCCCTCTCGACTTTCCGTAAAAGGTGAGTGTGCGGTACTACCGTGGGAGGCATATGGCTACAAAGGAAAATACCCCCGAGATTAGGGGTGTTCATAAACCGAACCAAACCGAAAAACCAAACCGAATCGTTCGGTTTGGAGTCGAATTCGGTTTGGTTCGGTTTCATAATGTGTGAAACCGAACCAAACCGAATAAACTGAATTTATTATATATATATATATATATATATATATATATATTCATATAATATAATATAAATAAATGAAAAAATTTTAATTTTAATTACATACATATAAAAGCATACAAAATATAACTATGTTTATTTTTCTTTTTCTTTTATATACATATAAATCATTAAATTTATATATATTATAATAAAATATGAAAATTCGGTTTGAAACCGAACCAAACCGAATCGAACCAAATTTTTTCGGTTTGGTTTGGTTTGGTTTGATGAGCAAATCGGTTTGGTTCGGTTTGAAAAAAAATGGTCCAAAACCGAACCAAACCGAACCATGTTCACCCCTACCCGAGATACCATGAACTCCCTTATTTTCCTTTATCGCGTTATTCCCCTTCCCGCCATGGTCACCGACTCTAAAACAGTGATGTTCGGCGTCCAGATGGAGATGCCGATCCAAGAGGCATGCATTACGCAGGCACTCGTCGACCTCCTCTCCTAGGTAGGGATTTTTTCTCATGGAGCACCTTCGACCATGACACAACCCCCTCATGCGAGTGTTTATTATATTTTTATTTTCACATAATTTAGAGTTATAATATTGATATTTAATTCAAAGAAACTGTTGTGCACCTCTTGTTTTGATGATGACAATCTATAACTCACTGTCTTTATCCTCCAAGCATGAGTTATGTTTAACTGACTCTTGGTTTGACATTAATAAGGAAATCCCATGATAATGAGTATTGGATTACACATGTCAATGTTTAATGTTTAATTGGCAAATGCAGGTTCTTTGATTGCTAATCAGATCAGCCAAAGAAGAGGGATGAAACAAAATCCAATCAGAAATTGCAGCTTTAAAATCCCTAATCTGGAGAAGTCCCTCCACACTGGAGGCAGGAGTCGACACCCAGAGCACTGGAAGTCAAACCTGGAAGTCCAGCCAGAACCTGGACTGGAATAGGTGTCGACACCTGAGCGCTCAAGAGTCGACTTCGAGTCCAGACAGAAACCAAGTTGGTTCTGGCAGGTGCTGAGAGTCGACTCTCAAGGGCTTCTGAGTCGACCATCGTCGGAGGATCATGTTGAAGCACTAAAAATGAACTCGCAGGTTCAGGATCCGAAACCCATGTTGGTTTGTGGTTAAAAGGCATCAAATGGGCACATGTGAGAGAACCTTCAAGCACTCCTGACGCTATACCTGAACAAGACCAAGTCAACTAACCCCCCGGCTGAAATTTAGGAATATCCTCAACCTCCGTCTAGCTAATCCGCAGGAGATTCTGCAACCAGAATCGTGAATGAAAAATGATTTTTGTTTTGGCGCCAAGAATTGTAGATAAAATAGGGGGTTGTTCAAAAGGAGGAGCTGCATGACTGAAACAAAAAAAAGGGAGAAGAAGAGGAGAGCTTGATGTGATGAGAAGAGAAGAATCCCTTATTTGCTGAACTAGATGCAGAAGAAGAATTGAGGCCGCTGAAGAAGAAGGACGGAAGAGTCAACCATTTTACTCCACCAAGTCTTTGTCTGCGAGGATCATCTTCAACATCAAGGGCCTTATTTCAGATTGCTCTTATCCATTCATGCATCTTAAGTCTTAGTGTCAATGCAACCTGAGATCCTTTCTCACCTTGTTTTCTTCTTTGTTTTTTATTTATCAATCTGCTTCTTAAATCACAAGCTGTGATTCAGCGTAGGCAAGCTGTGTGTCAGCATTTGGAAGCTGTGATTCAGCGTCGTCAAGTTGTCTGCCAGCATATGTAAAGCTGTGGGATAGCTGTGCCTGTTGAGGACGATTTCCTTGATAGTGAAGCCTCACTCGAGTTGAGTGGGGGGTGGAGGTAGGTCTCGTGGTAGAGACCGAACCACCTAAAAATTGACTTGTGCGTGTGGTGTGCTTTATTGTGATTGCCTTATACTCTACTCTTGCTACTCTCACATATGACAAAACAGAGATTCTCATTAAGTTCCTCGCTTTAAATCTTTATCTGAAATAATCATCTAGCAGATTTTCGTAAACTTACTTTTTGTAGGATAGATCTATTCACCCTCCCCCCCTCTAGATCTATTCAATCTATACTCAACACGTGGTATCAGAGCTAGGCTCTCCAATATGTGGTCTAACAACCAGGAGAGAGCTGGTGGATTGATGTCTAGAGGTCTGATAGCTGAGGGACACTCAGTGAGCAGACCACCATTTTTTGATGGAAATGATTACTCATATTGGAAAAATCGAATGCAGGTATTCCTGAGGGCTCAAGATCATGAGATGTGGAAAGTGGTGAATTGTGGTCCCTATGAGCTTCCCAATGATGACACTTGGACGAGAAAGCAAATAAGAAAATCAACCATCAACTAGGGTGCAATGAATATAATGCAATGCACACTTCACCCCACGGAGCACTTGAGAGTTTCTCAGTGCGCAACAGCCAAAGCCATGTGGGATCGATTAGAAGTCATTTATGAAGGCACCTCCGAGGTAAGAGAAACCAAAGCAAATATGTTGATTTCTGATAATGAAATGTTCAAGATGAAAACTGATGAATCTGTCTCTGAAATGTATGCAAGATTGATGCAATTGACTAACAGCCTAAAAAGTTTAGGTAAGACTTATAAAGAGCAGGAGTTGGTTAGAAAAATTCTCAGGTCTCTCACTTCTGTGTGACATACCAAAGCCATAGTCATTGAAGACTCGAAGAACCTTTCCACCATGACCGTGGATGAATTGATTGGGTTGCTAATGACTTATGAGCTCAACCTCAAGAGGAAGGAGGATGAGGGCAAAAAGAAAAAACTAGTAGCCCTGAAAGCAAACCCAAGCACATCTGAATCTTCTGAGGCAAGTGAGCCATCAAGTACCGAAGAAGATACTGGTGAGTTCGCCATGCTAACAAGAAAATTTAGGAAGTTTCTTCGAAAGGAAGGTAAGGGATTTAAAAATAAGAAGGGAATGGTAAGAAAATCCTCTCAGTTCAAATCTAAACAATCCAAGAAACCATCTAATAAGGTTGTTTGCTACAGTTGTAGGAAACTAGGTCATATGAAGGTGGATTGTCCAGAAGCTCCAAAGAAGATAAGTTTCGAATGGAAGGGGAAGAAGCCCAAAGTTATGATAAGCACTTGGAGCGACGAAGAGGAAGATAGTGAAGATGAGATAACATCTGATGAGGATGATGGAAATTGTGTCTCATGGCAAAAAGAGACAATGAAGACCTTGAGGTAACATCTCCTTTTAAACATTTTTCAATACTTGACTGGGAAGATGCATATACGGAATTACTAGATCAATACGACATGATAAGAAAAGAAAAGAAAATTCTGAAAAAGAAAATCAACACAATAAGCCATGACAATAACTCAATAAACAAATGTGCAGATCTTGAAATGGAGATAACTAACCTGCACAAAAAACTGAGTGAACTAGAATCAAATGAAGAGATATCTAAAATTCTGGTAGATGAGAATGAAATCTTGAAGAAAACAATAGATGAACTTAAGTTGAAAATGCAAGCTTGTGAGTAGGAGACAAAAGTAACAAAAGAAAAACATAATGCCATCAAGGAGGTCAATTGTCAACTCCTGAAGGAAATTGAAGAGATTCAAGAAGAATTGAAAGATAAATAAGAAACCCTGGAAAGAATGGTAAGAGGAAGAGAAAACCTAAATGTTGTGTTAGGATCAAGAGTGAACTATCAAAAAGAAGGGTTAGGGTACAACCCAAAAGCCAAAAAGGAATTTCAATTGAAAACTATCACCTTCACGGCTGAAGAAGACCCAAAAAGAAAGAAACCTCTCATTAACATATATGAACCAAAAAAAATGAATAAGGCTGGTGGCTCTACTGAAAATCAACAAACAATGGAAACAATTGCTAAAAGCTCTTATGAAAATTCCATAAATCAAGCTAGATATACCAATTCAAATGATAAGAATACAAGGGAGAGTGCAGTTTATCGGGATGACTCACAAGATTTAAGATCCAAAGTTAGAATCCCTCAAAAACTCTCAACAAATAGGGACAAACCACCAAGCAAGGCTCTACAATCAAACAACTGCCATCAAATGAGAGAACAGGAATTTTGGAGGCAGAAGAGTCGACTTAGACCCCATCCTGAGTCGACCACAGGTAGGACCAGAAGCTCCCCATAATCCTGGCAGAACAGGAGTCGACCACGACCCCTTCAAGAGTCGACCAGAAACAGAAACAAAAACATAAAAGAGTTATGGAGTTCAAGAGTCGACACACAAACCCCTTTAAGTCGACCACGGAAGCTGGCAGAAATAAAACACACACCTTAATTAACAGAAATAAAGGTTGGAACTCTGGAAAGAAGATTCAACCCATAAGATCCATCAGCAAGGGACAAAATGGCTGGGTCTTTAGGCAAGGAAACAAGAAGTCTGATAAAAGTAAAAATTGGATGAATCAAAGGAAGAACTCTTCTGTTTTAAGGCAACCAAATGGTTACATAAATAACCATGTCACCCTTATGCACGGTAAGAAAGAATGTGCTAATCAGGTATGGGTTCCCAAACTTCTCTTGGAGTATTTACAGAATTCTGCAGATCTTGTTGGACCCAAGTGCGGTTGCGTTCCAAAATTTTCTATGTAATTTGTAATACAGGAATGCCTGGCGGCCGTGCACAACAAATGGTATCTGGATAACGGCTGTTCGAGGCACATGACTGGGGACAAGAAAAAATTCTGTCAGTTGAACGACAAGGATGGTGGATATGTAACATTTGGCGGAAACAATAGAGGTAAAATCATCAGTACATGCAAGATAGGTAAGGAACATTCAAATTGCATTGAGAATGTGTTACTAGTGGATGGTTTGGAATACAATTTGCTCAGTATAAGTCAACTGTGCGACAAAGGACACAAAGTGATGTTTGACTCCCAAATCTGCAAAATAATGGAACCTAACTCAGAATTAGTAAAATTTATGGGCAAGAGAGTGAACAACGTTTACATGATAGACCTAGATGACCCTGCCCATGTTGATTTATGTCTGAGTGCCAAGAAAGAAAACTTGACATGGTTGTGGCATCGCAGATTAGGGCATGCTAATTATAGGTTGCTACATAAATTGGTCAAGAACAAAATGGTCAGAGGGTTACCTAAAATCTCTTTTAACCAAAACATCAAGGTATGTGATGCATGTGCCCAAGGGAAGCAAACTAGAAAGTCCTTCAAAAGTAGATTTGAAAACCAGTCCTCCGGACCACTAGAGCTAGTGCATATGGACTTATTTGGTCCAACCAGGACTGCTAGCATTAGTGGAAAGATATATGGTTACGTGTTAGTGGATGATTTCTCTAGATTTATTTGGGTATTCTTCTTATCTCATAAGAATGATGCGGTTCATGAATTTCAGGCATTCTACGAAAGGCTAAAGCAGGACGGTAAGTTCAAAATTTGCACAATCCTATCTGATCATGGTGGGGAATTTGAGAACTCTGAATTTGATACTTTTTGTAGGAACAAAGGAATAACACACAGATTTTCTTCACCCAGAACGCCTGAACAGAATGGTGTTGTGGAAAGAAGGAATCGGACCTTGGTAGAGATGGCAAGGACAATGCTGGTAGAGGGAAATCTTCCAAGAAAATTTTGGGCAGAGGCGGTTAATACAGCATGTTACATTGTGAACTGTGCAATGGTAAGACCGTCTAGTGTAAAAACACCATACAAATTATTCAAAGGTAAGAAAACATCCCTAGCTCACTTTAGAATCTTTGGGACAAAATGCTTCATCCATAATAATGATAAGAAAGATTTGGATAAATTTGAGCCTAAAAGTGACATAGCAATATTTCTGGGATACTCTGACAAATCAAGGGCTTATAGAGTGTTCAATGTTAAAGATCAACTAGTGGAGGAATCTTCTCATGTTACCTTTGATGAAGTAAATGACCTTGTTAATGATGAACAGGTTGGCAAGAAAAATGAAGATGGTGAATTTCTGGAGTCAAAGGAAGAGCCAACAGAGCATGGTGAGGAATGAAGTCCTGGAAAAGAACAAGGTAATTCCAACGAACAAAATGAAAATGAGGCTGCCTTAGGTAACAATTTTGTGAACATAAGAACCCTTAAGGATCATCCTCTGGATAGCATAATTGGCAATGTAAATGATCCTAGGAAAACAAGATCTCAATATAAGGCTGTTAATGAGCTGGATCAACTTGCACTTGTTTCCCAAATAGAGCCTAAGTCTGTAGAGGAAGCCTTGCAGGATGAATGCTGGATAAATGCCATGCACGAAGAGTTAAATCAATTTGAGAGAAACAAAGTATGGCACCTTGTTCCTAGACCCTCTTTACACCCCGTTATTGGAACCAAATGGGTATTTAGGAACAAATTGAGTGAGGAAGGGGAGGTTATTAGAAACAAGGCTAGACTAGTGGCCAAGGGGTACAACCAGGAATTTGGATTTGATTTTGAAGAGTCTTATGCCCGGTGGCCAGATTAGAGGCCATTAGAATATTGCTTGCATTTGCATCATCTCACGGAATTAAATTGCAACAAATGGATGTAAAGAGTGCATTTCTAAATGGTGTTATAAAAGAAGATGTTTATGTAGAACAACCTCCCGGGTTTGAGAGTGATGAGCTTCCTGACCATGTCTTTAAACTCAATAAAGCTTTGTATGGTCTAAAGCAGGCTCTGCGAGCATGGTATGAGAGATTGAGCTCATTCTTGACTGAAAAAGGGTATTCAAGAGGTAAAGTAGACCAGACCTTATTTTCCAAGACCCAAGGTAATGACATACTTGTTGTACAAATTTATGTAGATGACATCATATTTGGGTCTACTGAACCTCAAATGTGTGCTGAATTTGCAAATTTGAGGATTGAAGAATTTGTGATGAGCCTGATGGGGGACTTACAATTCTTTCTTGGATTACAGGTTATCCGAAGCAAAGAAGGTTATTTTATCAATCAATCAAAATACATCAGAGAAATACTGAAAAAGTTTGGCATGGAGAGCTGCAAATCAATTGGAACTCCAATGAGCACGAACACATCACTAGATGCTGATGAAAGATGTAATCTGGTTGATGTAAAGATATATAGAGGTATGATCGGCTCCCTACTTTATTTAACTGCTTCAAGACCAGATATACAGTTCAGTGTATGCATATGTGCCAGGTTCCAAGCATGTCCTAAAGAATCACATCTAGGGGCTGTCAAGCATATCCTCCGATACCTTGCCAGCACTCGAGATTTAGGACTATGGTATCCCGCATTCTGTGAGTTAGATCTCATATCATACTCAGATGCGGACTATGCTGGATGCAAGTTTGATAGGAAGAGTACTAGTGGTTATTGCCAGTTTTTGGGCGGTTGTTTGATCACTTGGGCATCCAAGAAGTAACACTCAGTTTCACTTTCCACTACAGAGGCAGAATATGTCGCTATAGAGAGTTGTGGAACTCAAGTGTTGTGGATCAAACATCAACTCCAGGACTACAACGTAGATCTTGGATGTGCACCAATACTGTGTGACAACACAAGTACTATCAACCTGTCAAAAAATCCAATCCAGCATTCTAGGACCAAACACATTGAAATCCGGCATCACTTCATCAGGGATGAAGTCAGTAAAGGTAACTTTGTACTGTATTTTATTGAGACTAAAAAGCAAATTGCTGACATCTTCACTAAACCCCTAAGCAGTGATAGGTTCACTACCTTGAGAAGAGAACTAGGCTTGTGCAGACCTCCATTGGAAAATGCTTGATAAGTTCTCCTGTTCAATTGATTCTACATTGAAGTATATCAATCCTTTGTAGTTAAATTAGTGTCACAGTGAGGGGGAGTCAAGGTCAATGTAGTATAGTATGTATGCATGCGTGTACCACTGTCAATATGTTCCATCTAGTTAGGAAATGCATTCTATGTTAATTTAAACTGTCATCAATTGTCTGGCAAAGTCTGGTGAAAATGGAGCATGGTTGGTCTCAAGAAAGCGCCAAGGACAAGTGTAGCAAATGGAAAAATGAAAGTGGACCCAGCCTTGAATAAGTTCTTCATCAAGATTCTGGATGGCCTTGAGTGTCGACTTCAGGTAGGCTCAGAGTCGACTTTTGCCTTGCAATCAGGGAAGTCAAGCTTCTGGAAGAAGTTATGTGTCGACTTCAAAAGGGTCAGAAGTCGACTCCTGCAACAGGTCTGTGAAAACCAGCTTCTGGATGGGCTGACTGTCGACTCTCACCAGGGTAAGAGTCAACTTCCTGCAGGTGTGCTGTTCAGCTACTTTAAGACCAATCCTTCTCCAGTTCCTTTTTTAACCCTTGATTCCACTCAAAGCATTCCTCATTTCCCACAACTTCTCTCCGTCATCATCCCCTCCAGTGACCTAATTCTTGTCAAATAAACCCAACAAGGAGTCATATTTTCAGGGGGAGCAAAGGAGGTGAACCTCTCTTCCTTGAAAAGTTCTGGGCTGTAATAGGCAGACCCTAATCTAACTTAATTATGAGTTGGGTTCTGTAAACTCAGTGAGGCCAGGATTGAATGGCAGTGACATAGGTCTCCTTTGTCATGACTTAATAGACCCATCTGATGAGTACAGGTCCTCTACGTGTACTTGAAGTCTTATAGTCAAAAGTAATAAGGTTACTCAATTCAAAGTGTTCATTCTAAAAATTGATATTGAAAGATTAATAACTCATGTTTGCCTTGGGAATACGCTACAGCCATACCATTTAGATAGAGCAATGGAGTGGCTTTTGAGAAACTGCTACCTCTCTCTAACAAAAATTGGAAAACTAAGACAGAGGCATGTGTGTCATGAAGAGCCAAGTTAACTCTGTTATTTTCACAAAAATAATGGTTGGGAGCACCGAGTAACTGGGGATACTGGCGTCTGATCAATGTGTATCCTCATGGAAAAGGTGTTCACCAATTCTAAAGTGAGATGGTTAGGCATGCTAAGTAGCTGGGGTCTCTGGCGTGTAAAAAGTGTGTTTCCTCGTGTAGAAAGGCATGTGATAAACCTGACCATAAAGAAAAATGAAAAAAAAGAGGAAAAATAATAATCATAATAATGATATTCAATGGAAAGACAGTTGACTCAAGGCCAAACATGAAAACATGAACCCCTTGAGTTCAATTTTAGATAGCACCTTGATTAATTGACCTTCATGAAATTAATTATAAGAATGACAGGCACTTTGTAGGACACTACCTAATTGGTATAGGTTTATTAATGTTTTGACAAATAAGAAACCTTATCTAAGCCTCAAATCCATATCACTCATTTACAAAGTCTAACCCATTGGATTAAGTGTAATGGTCAATTAACAGGATTTTTCTTGTGTGAAGAAAGGGCTGTTTTACCTTTATATCCCCTAAAGAGATATCACCTAAATTGGTGATCTTTGCTGGGTTTATTTGAAAATTTCATCACCTTTACCTTTTATCCCTCACGGTAAACCTCTCTCCGTCTGCGGAAGCCGACTTCCACCATCTCCAGCCCAGCCACCAAGCCATAACCCATCCCGTTCCTACCCTGTTTCTGCCTCTCCTCCTCCTACTCCATCATCTCCATGGCCTCTCGTCTCACCCGCGCTGCCAAGCAAAGAGCCCTTGAAGAGCCAGAGCCGGCTGCACCCAGACAAGACAAGCGGTCAAGACATCGCCATGATCCTCAGCCTCCGCAGGCTCCGACAACTTGCTCTGGGTTTCCAGAAAAGAAGAAAAGATCAAAAGCTTCGTTGTCTGCAAAAAAGAAGAGTGTACCAGCCGAAGGATCCAAGCGTACACAGAAAGCTAGGGTTGATGTGCCAGTCACAACTACCCTTATCCACCCTGTCTCTGGAGTTCTGAAGCCAAAGACAACCATGTTGCCACGGAGAGTAGATTTTAATGATCAGAAATTGCTAGACCTGTTTCCAGAACTACCGGATGTAGTAGACGCCCAGGGTTGGATCTCCTTTATGTCATCACACAAGAGGTACTATCCCCGCCTGGTACAAGAATTTTTTCATAATTTACAATTGGTGGATGGCAAGTTGTATACAGTGGTGAAAGATGTGGTAATCGGCCTCAAAAAGCAGTTGCTCCACAAGGCCTTGAGCATTCCGAAGTCAGGGGCTATTTTCCAGAAATCCTCTTTCAATGACAAAGAAGCCTGTGCTCTTGTGACAGGCTTACCAGCTCCAGCTAAGCTTCCTAAAACCATTAACGCCAACACATTTCCTTCTTTTCATCGCCTCCTACACCATATGATCACCACAATTCTTCAGCCAAGAGGTGGTGGCAGGGGACAAGTCAGCTGCGGACATTGGTTTCTTCTACATGGGTTGTTGTCTAGGCAGCAAGTGTGCTTGCCTCACTTGATTATCAATAGCTTCACCTTCATAATGCACAACCCAGCAAATTCTCTTCCTTTTGCTGCTCATATTACAGCCATTCTTGAAGCCGCTCGCATACCTTTGCTCAATGAAGAATGCATTGTAATTCCTAACCGGAATGTCTATACCTTTCACTATGTTACTACTTTCATGGGTTACAAAAAGAAGGGTGACCAGGTGACTCGCACCTTACCCTCTGCCAAAGGAAAATCCACCGAGCCATCACAGTCCCAACCTGAAATTTTACTGGCTGATAATGTTCCTTCTCAATTCCATACTCAGCCTTCAGTTGTTGCTAGTTCTCATATAGAAATTGTTCCTTGGGAGCCACGGACAAATGCTTCTGACATTCCTTCCAACTCTGCTCCTCCACAACCACATCCTCATACTTCCACCACATCTGCTTCACCTGACTTGCTTGTGCACGTATCTTCTCATCTTTCTACCTTAATCACTCAGTTCACTTCCTTCCAAACCTCCATGACTGAAGTAACCGGTCGTATGGATTTGAGGTTGCAAAGGCTGGAACAGCAAAAGCAGTAGCAAAATTCCGATCATGCCGCCAGCAGATTTAATAGGCTTGTGGGCACTCTGGCCACTGTCTCTACTGAAGCCATCATTTTACAAACACGGTTGCATGATGAGCTAGCCAGAATGGATGCATCAGTTCAACAAAGTCACTGGAGAGAGGGATTTCTGCAGCCCATCTAAGAGCGGTCAAACTAGGTCCAACGAGACCAAACGAGGCCCAGCTTATCTAAGCGACCGCCCCGCAGGGCCCACTTAGCATAAAAAGTTCAATAAGTTCACTCAGGATCAATCACTTCCTAGGCAGCCATTAGGCTCGGAAGTCCGAGCGTCGGTCCGGTTGAAGGAAGACCCACGCCCGACCTATCTCTCTCGCCGGGATAAAGGCTTGCGCTCAGTGCCCACTTTGACCGACTCTCACCCGAGCTATACCTATCGCTCGGGACAGGGCTGGCACTCTTCATGCTTGGGTCGACCGACGGTTGCTTATACACGCTGCCGTTGAGAGCCTTTTCTGAACAGGAGTTTATGAGGATAAGGGGCCCACGAGTCCTCAAGGCTATAAAGAGCCCATGATGAGGACGTAAAGAGCCCACGTCAAGGACGTAACCCCCGCCTAAAACTCCTCAGCTTATGGGACTCATAAGGCTGGTGCACTATTTAAACCTGGGACTCCCTCCAGCGAAAGGTAAGGCCTACACACGCCTAAAACTCCCTGAGCAGGAACCACTTCACCACCTTGGTGGAGAGGGATCTCGTGCATCTCTTTCCTCCTCCCTTCATAACTTCCACCACTGCTCTACTGACTTAGGTATTGGAGGGTTTTCCCCAGGGAACCACCCCTAGGTCCCCTGATCCATTTCCCTTCCTTGCAGTTCACTGATCGGTGATCATCTCCCCAGCTCAGGACCAGCGCGAGATCGCACCTCTTCATTTGGCGCCATCTGTGAGAAACGATCAAAGAGCTAGTATGGTGCGAAGGAGTACAGGGAGGAGGTCCACCGATGATAGGAGAAAGGCCATGGTGGCGGTGGGAGAGGGCCCCTCTCAGGCCACTCAGAACCCCCCCTCCAACGCCAGCGCCCCACCCGACGAACTGCCTCCGCCTGCGGAGATGGAGCTACCATCCAATGGGGGCGCTGATGCTTTCCAAGCCCTCAACGCAAAATTGGACGTCCTCGTGGAACTCATGAGGACCCAGGCGGCCAGGGAAGGAAGGTCACGCGTCCCCCCGAAAAGCCCTCCCTACGGAGATGCGTCCCAACACACTACGGGAGGTCGCTTCACCCTCCGAGGATGGCGGCTTATTCGCAACAGGTCAGAAGGATATTCGCAAGCCCCTCCTCTGGAGCAAGAGGCATCCTCCACATCAAGAAGGGGCAAACCAGGGGCACGCCACCCGCACCCAGAGACCGAAGTCCCTGGGGAACGCCAGGGCAGCCCGTCATCGCGCCCCCTAGCCCCACGACGCAACGGCAGCTCGAGTTATCCCTTCGACTGCGAGAGTTCGAGAGGCACTTCGCATAGCAGGAGCACGCCTTGCGCGCCTTGTAGAAGACCTCCCCAGCAGACAATGAGAAGAAATCCCTGTTCTCCGACTACATCTTGAAGGCGGAGATGTCTCCCAGAATCCCCATTCCAACCTTCAAGTCTTACGACGGCCAGGGTGACCCGGCCAACCACTTCGACAGCTTCGACGCCCTGATGACCCTTCACGGGGCGTCCGACGCCATCAAGTGCCGCGCCTTCGTGACCACCCTGGTCCAAGGCGCCCAAGCGTGGTTCCGGGCTCTCACCCCCGGATCCATCCGATATTTCAAGCAATTTGGGCCAGTGTTCAAGGAGAGTTTCACCGGCATCGGCTCCCAAGGTTGGTAGCGGGGCTATTGGCTCTCAAACAGGCGTAAGGGGAGAAACTCCGGGCTTATATCAACCGATTCAAGTCAGAAGCCCTGAGAATACCCCGCCTGGATGTTACCTCGGCCATAACCGCGCTGATCGGAGGCACTCGGGACGAGAACCTCCGTCGCGATCTTGTCCTCCACCCTCCCTCGACCCTTGTCGAGCTAGTGACTCTGGCTTTGCGCCATGCTGAGTGCGAAAAAGTTCTCAGCGCATGTCGAGGCGCAACCGGCTCGGGTCGGGAAGGGGACAAGAAGAGAGCACCCGAGCCTAGATCGGGCCAAGGAAAAAGGTGGAACCGAGATGGGGAGCATAAAGAACCGTCCGGGAAGTACGAGCGGTACACTCCCTTAATCGCTCTGATTTACGAGATCTATGAAGATATCAAAGGCTCGGTCTTCCTCCGCCAACCCGAGCCAATGAGGTCGAAGAGCCGCAATCGCAGCAAGCACTGCCTGTTCCACAGCGACCACGGGCATCACACCGACGATTGCCGCCAGCTCTAGGATGAGATCGAATACCTCGTCTGCCAGGGACACCTATCCTGGTTCGTGGCCGGGCATAAGGAAGACCGAGGCGTCCCAGAGGAGATCGACAACGCCTCTCGCGGGGTCCACATCAACGTCATCGCTGGAGGAGCTGCATCAGGAGGAGATAGTAGCCGAGGAAGGAAGCGTCGTGCTGAGCGGGTGAGCCGAGTCACCGAGCCTCCCAAGGCCCCGCCAAGTGAGCCCCAGGTCATAGTCTTCTCCGACCAAGACCTGGAAGGGCTGACCACCCCGCATGACGACGCCCTAGTTATATCGGCTACGATAAACCATTGTAACATAGATAGGATTCTAGTTGACAATGGAAGCGTCCCTGATGTATTGTCTTATGAATGTTTTCTTAAGATGGGGGAGAATCCGTCCAAACTCCGCCCGATCCGAACCCCCCTCTGCGGGTTCAATGGCCAGGCCACTTATCCCGAGGGAGCCCTGAGCCTGCCAGTAACTCTCGGCACCCCACCCAAAACCATTACGATTATGGTGGACTTCATAGTGATCAAACGTATGATAGCATACAACGCAATCTTCGGCCGAGAGATCCTTAGCCGAACGAAGGCGGTGCCCTCTACCTATCACCAAAATATGAAGTTCCCCACTAAACATGGGGTGGGGGAAGTCCAGGGCAACCAGGCGATGGCCAGAAGGTGCTATAATATCTCGGTCGAAGCCACAAGGCCGGACGGGAAGAACAAGGGCCCCCGGGAAGTCAAGGAAAAACCCACAACATCCGTGCCTGGAGACGAGTTGCTAACGGTTTTCCTAAACGATGACCCGACCCTAGGAGTAAAGATTTGAGCCGACCTACCATTCGAGGTTCAACAACAATACAAAGAATTTCTTTCCGGGTACATCCGAGTCTTTGCATGGCCTGATGATCAACTCCCCGGAATACCGGGAGAGACAGTAGTGCATAAACTCAACCTCGACCCGACCGTGAAGCCCGTATAACAACGCAGAAGAAAGCACGCGCCAGAGAAGCAGATGATCATCAAGGAGCAGGTCACCAAAGGGTAGAATACTAGTCTTTTTAGATCAGTCATGTACCCGACGTGGTTGGCTAACGTCGTCCTGGTGCCAAAAGCTTCGAGAAAGTGGCGAATGTGCGTGGACTTCACCGACTTGAACAAAGCCACACCAAAAGATTGCTATCTATTGCCGAGCATCGACTAACTGGTTGACTCAACCTCGGGCAACGAGATACTCAGCTTCCTGGATGCCTATTTAGGTTACCACCAGATCAGAATGGATCCAGGAGATATCGAGAAGACCGCCTTCATCACCGACTTCGGCGTATACTGCTACACCCGAATGCCCTTTGGGCTGACGAATGCTGGAATCACGCACCATAGGCTGGTCAACCATATGTTCGAGAGATAGCTTGGCCGGAACCTCGAGGCCTACATCGACGACATGCTAGTCAAGACTCCCAAGGCCGAGAACCACTTCGCCGACCTAGCTGAGACCTTCGACACCCTCGTGAGGTACAATATGAAGCTCAATCCCACCAAGTGTGCCTTCGAAGTAAAATCCAAGAAATTCTTGGGTTTCTTGGTGACCTAGCGTGGGATCGAGGCCAACCCCGACAAGGTCTAGGTCATCATGGACATGCGGCCGCCCACCTTCACCAAGGACGTTCAACGCCTTACCGGGCGCATTGCTGCGCTCAGCAGATTCCTATCCCGTGCGACCGAACAATGCCTACCCTTCTTCAAATTATTGAGGGGGCCCAAAATGGCATATGCTACGTTCACATGGGATGAGGAATATCAAAAGGCGTTCGCTGAGCTTAAGGAGTTCCTGGCTCCACCCCCGGTGCTGTCCAAGCCTGTTCCAGGAGAAGCCTTGCATCTCTACCTCTCGGTAACTCCATCCACAGTTAGCTCGGTCCTAGTCAGAAATGACTCGGGAGTCGAAAGACCGATCTACTACACCAGCAAGGTGCTCAACGAGGCTGAAAGAAGGTACCCAGCAATCGAGAGACTCGTGCTAGCGTTGGTTACCTCAGCCAAGCGCCTTCGACCCTACTTCCAAGGGCACTCCATCATCGTGTTGACCGGCGAACCACTGAAGAGGATCCTCGCTCACCCTGAAGCCTCGGGAC
Source organism: Amorphophallus konjac (assembly GCA_022559845.1). Lineage (NCBI taxonomy): Eukaryota > Viridiplantae > Streptophyta > Magnoliopsida > Alismatales > Araceae > Amorphophallus > Amorphophallus konjac. The sequence continues at coordinate 4,158,217 of CM040117.1, read as the reverse complement.
GCCTCGTCAAGTGGGCCATCATGCTCGGGGCCTACGATATATCGTATCCGCCTCGCTCGACTATCAAAGGACAGGCGCTCGCTGACTTCATCGCCGAGAGCACCATCCCGACCGAAGCGCCGGTATCCTCCTGAAGTCCCCCGAAGGAGCAGAGCTGCAATACGCCTTGAAGTTCAACTTCCAAGCATCCAACAACGCCTCCGAGTACGAAGCCCATATCTCGGGAGCCCGTATGGCCCGGCGGTTGAGGGTTGAGCGAGTCAGAATTCACACTGACTCTCAACTGGTTGCTAGCCAGGTCAACGGCGATTATGAAGCTCAGGAAGAACCGATGGTCAAATACCTCCGGCTGGTCAAAATCGTGGCACAACAGTTCGAGAGTTTTGAGGTAGTCCGAATAGCTTGGGAGGAAAACTCCCGAGCAGACGCCCTCTCTCGGCTGGCCTCCTCTCTTGACCCCGAGGATACTCGATCGGTCCTTCTTGAAGAGCTAGAGTGACCGAGCATTGATTCGGAGCTCATGGCTGTTGACTCGGCCTCCCCAAACGACTGGCGTACTGATGTGACACCACCTTGGGGTGATAGTCACAAGACCGAATGCCCTTGGACCTACAATTGCAAGCAAGTATCTTTGAGCGGCGGACTTATTCTAGCGAACTCACTCACGTGGCGCACACTAGTGCCCGTAGGTGACTCGGCGATGATGGAGAGGATCCGAGGCGGGACCTTGATGCTCCAATGGTTGGCTAGCTTGGGGAGAACCCCAAATGGGCCAGGGATGCCCAACTCACGGGCAGCCAGCACACCAAGGGTGTGGGATGTAGGGGAACACACAACTCGCCCGCGGTGATCACTCACATCAATGGCAATTATGGGCCGAGCTCTCACTCTCTGTCCGATGAAGCAATAAGGATAATACTATGCTAAGCAAGGAATTTAAACCAACCAAGAGGGGGACCGAGGCTCACCTAGTCGGCGTGAAGACGCCGACCCCGGTCGGAGACGGAGGCGAGCGGGGAGGCGAGGGTATGCACCCGCACGCCGCGTCGATGAAGCTTCAAACCTACGACTAGAAGTATTACATGAACTACACCCCTTGCAAGGGGGGGATCTCGGGGTGGGGGTTAAGTTATTATAGTCAAAACTACCTCCACGTTGGGAGGAGCCTTCAGCCGGCCAAGCTAGGGAAGGAGAGAACCGACCTAGGAACTAATCGATAGAATGCCGACGGTTCTGTCCACCCTCTGGAATAGGGGATAGGCAGTCGAAGATGATGCCGCTGCGGCTGCTCTCAAATTTTTTTGGTAATGAGACCAGCTACAAAATCTTCGTAGGAGACCCAAAAAGTCGTCCAAATTTTTTCAGAATTTCAGCAAGTCTGTGCTGGTCGGGGCAGAGGCACGAACAGGGAGGTAGAACTCTGACTCTGTCTGTTTCAGGAACACAACAGCATGAAGATGAAGACTCCACGGACGCTTCAGAGCTCGGAATTAGGCGGGGCTGGAGTCGACGGATTCGTTGTCGAGTCTTCTTCGAAACGTGACCCACGGTAACGCCAGAAGTCGTTGGAGTAGACCTGAGCAGCCTGATCAGTGAACAGGTGTCTGTTCAGTCCCGGAGTGGACAAAGCAGCACACCTGAGGGAGAAAATTGAGAAAGTGCCGCTCCGGAGGTCGATCGAGCTGCCGCTTCTTGGATATGGAAGGTGACTCGTTGTAGAAGCTCTCGGCCAAGTGGCGCTTCAAGAAGCGGAGGGATGTGACCGTGAGAACTTCTGGAAGTGGCCTCAAATTGCTGATTGGATCTGTCTTGCGCAGTGGAAGAACGGCTCCCCTGGGCGACCACGAGCTCAGAAAGGGATGGGATCACCGCCGTTGCGAAGTAGACTGGACGACAATTCCACCGGTATATGGTATGCCCTCTGAAGATTCCAGGTGAAGATGTGGCAACCTCTGCAACTGGGCGCTCCTCTGCTGCCTGCGAACTGAGAACTGTAGGTTGAAGATGATGGGGGGAAATGGGGTATATGGGAGGGGAAATGGGGGTGGATGAGTGTGGGGAGAATCCTGGCTGTGAGGGGGTCTAGGAGGGGGTGTTCCAAGGTGTGGGAGGGGAAGAATGGGGTCTGGAAGGGGGTCTAACAGGTGGTGGGAGGAGGAGCTGCGAATTTGGGATGGGTGGGGGAGAGGGAAGGAGAGTTCTCTCTTCAAGGTTTAAAAATTGACTAATGGGGTGGTTAATGGGGCTTTGGGGATGAGAATGGTTGTGTTGGGGAAGGGAAGGGGTGCTTGGGAAGTGGGGAATTCTCCCTTTGGAGATGAGAGGGTGCTTAGGGAAGGGGATTCGGTAGTTGGTGGTTGGGTGGTGGAGTATGGATTGGTGGAGGGTCTCTTGGGACTAGGGGTGGAGTAATGAGGGTTGGGATAGTTGGGAGGATGAGTAATTAGGGGAGATGAAGGGTTGATGATGTGGAGGAGAGAGAGGGAGGGGAGGAGAGAGAAAGGGGCACCCCCTCCTCTTGGAGAGAGAGAGGGAAGAGAGAGAGAAAGAGAGAGGGGAATCCACCCCTTAGAGAGAGAGAGAAATTTGGAGAATCTACTCCAATAAGACACTAAAACTCACTTGATTTAAATTGATCATAAAAGGTTGTTACATATGAGAGGAGTGGGGGCCTATTTATGGGCTCACACAATTTCATGGACTAAAATGACCTTGAACAAACTAACTAATGACTAGCCTATCCAGGTGGGGGGCGCCCATGGGCCAAGCCCATCTTTTGGGCCCATTTGGCTACTCAAACCAACCTAATGACTCATAGACTTAGGTAGATAACCCACTAACCTAGGTACATGACTTAAATAAAGGAAAAATTACATAGTTTATGACTCAAAGAAAATATGAAAATTACATGGATAGACTCAGAAAAATGTGAAGAACATAATGACTCATGCCGTCGATCCATTTGAGCTTCGAAAAAAAAGTGGAGGGGCAAGGGATGCCCTCATCACGTACCCCCTATCTATCGTGGCTCCAAGACTCTTAGGAACCTCCCGACCCTCGGGAAGCCCGGAGATTGAAGTATCATGCGTGGCGATTCGTCATTCTGGACGGCGATCCTTCTCTGGTCCTCTCCTGAAGTGTATCAGTACTGACGAAGCCGGCCGAGCGATTCAAGAGGTTCACGAAGGCCTGTGCGGAGCGCATCAAGGGGGAAGGTCGCTCGCCAGGATCCTGCTTCGGCAGGGTTACTGGTGGCCCACTCTGCAGCGCGGCTGCTTGGCCTACGTGCAACAATGTGACCGATGTCAGCGATTTGACCACTTGGTCCATCAGCCGGCAATGGAGCTCGTCACCCTAGCTGAGCCTTATCCTTTTGCTCGGTGGGGCATCGACATCCTTGGACTGTTCCCTACGGCTCAGGCCCAGAAGAAGTTCATCATCGTCACCATCGACTACTTCACCAAGTGGATCGAGGCCGAAGCCACAGCTAGGATCACCGAGACTATCGTCTGGAGTTTCGTCTGGAAATCGATCATCTGTCGCTACGGCATCCCCCAGGTGATAGTGAGCGATAATGGTCAATAATTTGATTCTCGTTATTTTCGATACAGATGTGCCGACCTAAACATTCGCAATCACTTCACTTCGGTCGCCCACCCTCAAGCTAACGGGCTGGTCAAAAATGCCAATAAGACTATCTTAAAAAATATTAAGACTAGGCTCTACAAAGCCAAGGGCAGCTGGCTCGAGGAATTGCCGAACGTACTTTGGTTGCACAGAACGACTCCCAGAACGGCAACCGATGAGAGTCCCTTTCAGCTGGTGTACGGCACCGAGGTCGTGATCCCGTTGGAGATTGGCAATCCCTCCCTCTGAGTCATCTGCTTCTCGCCCGAGGAAAACGACCAGAAACTGCTCGAAAACATCGACCTAGCAGATGAAGTCTGAGAGATTGCCAGCATCCGAGCAATGGAATATCAACGTCGCCTCACTCGATACTACAACGCCAAAGTCCGAGATAGACACTTCCAGCCAGGAGACTTCATTCTCAGAAAATCCAAAGCCTCTCTACCACTTGAGGCGGCGGGCATGCTATCCCCTAATTGGGAAGGCCCCTACTGAGTGGTCGAGACACTCGGGAAAGGAGCATACCGGCTATCTACTATGGAAGGAGAACTCATCCCTCGGACGTGGAACACGACTACACTACGCAAGTTCTACTTCTGAACACCTCAGTTGTGTAAGCAATATGAGATAAAGCAAAAATTTTCTTCCTCTTTCATTCAAACAATTATTTGTACATCAGAAAGGCCGAAGCCAATATAATACATGTCAAAAAAGTAAAAATCCATCTGGCACCGCCGTACGAGCCCATCGCTTGGCTGACTCGGTTAACCTTCCTGCATCCAGCCACTGACTCTACCTCGTGTGGAAACTGGCTCGGATAAAGGATAGTCGACCCTGTTGGCTCGGGTAATTCGAAACAAAGGTGACAGAAGAAGGCTACCTTCCAAGTTGCGCAGGGATGATGAAGGGGAAGAGGAAGCCAACTAATAGAAGAGGATGTCAAGAGGCACCCTCCGAAGAGTGAAAGAAATGATAAGAAGGGCAGAAGAGAGAGAAAGAGACTGCGGGAGAAGGGAGGAGAAGCAGGAAGTGGAAAGGAATCTTGAGAGAGATCCCCTCCAGAGAGTGAGCGGGAAGGGACGAGAGAAAGGGGTGCCTGATCCCCCCATCCGTTCGCTGTTACGCCCCTCCCTGCAAGCGCCGCCGGAATTGATAAAAGAAGGTGACGTGCTTCCGCACGTCAAACCCCCTTCTAACACCGCCCGCTGGCCGTCGAACCCCCTTCAGACCCGAAGCAGAAAAAGACTCTCTGCCCTCCATCGTCGGCAGCTTCATCTTCCAGAGCATCTTCCATGCTTCAAATTTGACGGCACAACGCTTCGTGAAGAAGGAGGGAGGAAAGACTGTCAGAGAAAACCCTAAGCGATGGAGAGGAAGAGACGCCCTTCAGACCTTTTATAGGCGAAGGTAGGCTACTTGCCTTAAATGATTCTCCCCTCAAAAACACGTTGAAGGGACCTCTCCCTACGAACGGTCACCTCAAACTCCTCGGTTCCATCCCAGCGGGACACACGAAGCGGTCGGGCATTAAAAGCATGAGAAAATGGAAAGACACCCTGTCAGACGCTCGCCCAACCATCATGCGAGATCCACACAGAACGTATCGGCACTTTCCAACTACTGCGGATACGCTGGTCAAACCACGGCAATTGCGGTAAAAGATAGTCAAGTCTTTATCATAACGCTATTGCCTTATGTTTTCGACCTTCCTTTACACAAAAAAAAGAAGTTTTTTTCAAAAAAGGAAAAACGTACAAGGAGAAAAAGAAAAACTGATACATCAGGCCCCTGGCCCATCCCGAGGCTCAGAAGTTGAAGGCTCGGACGGTCTGCCCCCGACACCCTTGGCGACGGTCGACCCTAGACCTGACCCCACCTGCGTGGGAACTACCTTGGTTACGCGCCCTCCCGAGGCTTCCGGAGGTGGCGACCCCTCAGGCGAAGACGAGTCCTCCTGGTCTCCTTCATCCCCCGACGCCGAATCAGAAGAATCGGAGGACGTCGAATCTGAGTCGTAGCATTGCCCGGACGAGAAATCAATTGTCCCGGACGCCTGCTCCTCCGCGTAGGAGATGGCCCGGCCGTAGCATTGCTTGAACCCCTTGCGGATGCCCCGGCGAAGTGCTAACTCATAGTAGGGAATGGCTGCTTCCTTAAGGTTGACCCGGTAGGCCTCCGAGCGTTTGTATTGCTCAAGTGCCTCCGCCTCGGCCGATCCCACCCTACTAACGAGCTCGGCCTTCTCCCACTCTACCGCGGCCAACCTCTGCTCTACCTCGGCCATCTGCTTCTCCGCCTCGGCCCAGTCAGCCTCGGTTTCCAGCCGAAGACGCGTGGCTTCCTCCGCTTAGTCTAATAGCTCGACGCGCTCGACCTCCCACCAGCCATCTTGCTCGACGCGAGCCATGCGCTCCTCCTCCAGAAGCTTGCTCTTCCTCTCGAGCGACACGCGGGCCTGAGCCAGTTGCTCGGTCAGCGTCCGGGCCTCCGCTTGGCTCACCCTCGCCAGCGCTCTAACCGAGGAGAGCTCCCTCCGAAGCCCATCATGCTCCTCAGTGACCCGAGCTATCTTCCTATCGGACGCACCAAGGGTCCAGGTAAGGTTCACCCGTTCTGACTCTGACCGAGCATAGGCTTCAGCTAGAGAAGCCCCCATCTGGGCCAGGATCATGCCACCCTCCATAACCATCTCAAGGGCCATGGGTGGGGAGCGTTGCCTGTCTCTTCCCTTCACCACCTTCACAGCTATGCTGTGACATTTCCGGTATAGAGGGCTCTGGATGCCCAGCCTCTCCAGAGCCGCCAACATAAGGGCCCCCCCTTCGAGCGGCATCCCCTTGGGAGCCCCGCCGGTCGGCCCGAATTGAGCCGCTGCTTCATCCGCCTCTCTTGCCTCGGTCTATTGGAGCTACGTCGCCTCTCCTTGTGACTCATCTGCCTCTCTTGCCTCGGTCTATTGGAGCTACGTCGCGTCTCCTTGTGACCCCCGGCCTCGACCGGCTCGGCCCGGGCGTCGCCACCCGGAGCGCCACATGCCTCGCTCGACGCTCCAGTCTCGGCCGCGGTCCTGGAGTCGCCCACTTCGGCCTCGGCCCCCTCCGCTCCTACAGAGGGGAGAGCCGGACCATCACCACCGCCAACCGTAGACACGGCCCTGGCCTCCTCGCCCCCCTCTTGCTCGGTGGATGGGAGAGCCAGCCTTATAGGGTCGGCCCTGTCGCGCTCAGCAGAGGGGAGAGCCGAGCCAGAGCCACCTTCGTCTGCGAGGACGCCCCCGGCCTTCTTGGCCCGCTTCTTGGTCCTCGCAGCGTCCCATATCATCCCCTCCACGAGATCCTTGCGTTTGGATCCCCGCGGCCTTGAAGACCCCTCCCGGGTCACCCCCTTGCCCTTATCTCGGGCTCGGGAGCGACCCTCGGGAGCTCGCGACTCATCGACAGTCGAGTCGTCACCTAGGTCGATCACTTCCCGCTGGGACACCGGATCCTCCTCCGCGACCGGCCGCCTGGTGTCTGCGCAAAAGAAGACATGGTCAGGAAAAGAAAAATGGCTTCGTCATCCGACGAAAAAGCTGATTCATGGTGCCCGTACCTGCCGACCATAGCCACAGGAGAAGGCATCGCTCGATGTTCTCCGGGGTCACCAGCTCCTCCGTGGACTGGCAATGCTTCATCAGAATGGCCGCGTACTCCTCCACATCCGGAGAGAACTCATCCTGCCTCGGAGGAATGTTCAGGTGAAAGTTGGGGATTACGGGACACCTCCAAGTCTCCTCCACCAAAAAAATCCCCACCTAGAAGATCTGAGTCTTCCACCCCTTGTGGGAAGAATCCTTCACGGCTAAAGAGATACAGCTCCTGTTTCGCCTTGCCTGGACGAAATAGAGGCCCTTCCCAACCAAGGAATGCCCCTTCAACTCAAAAAAATAATGGAAGAGGTCCAAGGAAGGGAGAACCCCGCACTGGAGGTAGAGGATGCGGAATGCGGAGAGAAGAAGATAAGAGTTGGATACCAACTGTATGGGAGCCAACTGGAAAAAATTGAGAAGCTTAACAATAAAAGGGTCAAAGGGAAGACGGAACCTACCCTTCCACGACAGGAGGAAGGAGCATATATGATCCGTACGAGAACCCAGGCTCGTCTCGTTTGGGGTAGCCTCGGCGAAGTAATACTGATAGGGCAGGCGAAACTGGTGCTCCAGCCGTTTCACCTCCGCCTCTCTCAGCTCGCTGCAGTTCGGAGCCGGCGGTATCACCATCGCCCACGCCTCAGGCTCACCCTCCAACTCCTCAACCCCCGGACATGGTCCGCAATAGAATCTGAAGGAGAACTTGAAGAGAAATGCTCCCGAGACTCCGAAGACTCTAGAGGAAGGGGAAGTTGTAGGACCGCCTTCGCGGTTATCTCCGCCAACTCTGCGAACGCCGCTGCGAGTCTTTGCTCTTCCGTTGTATCCTTACGGCGCATCAAAGAACCTTGAAAGCGAGCACAAAAGAAGGCAAAACCCTAAAGCGGAGGAAGTATGGAACGGCAGCCAACGCACAACGCTTATATCCCCTCGCAGAAGGTGGCGCGTCGTTCTGACCTCCGAGAAAGGGGGGGGCCCTCATTTCAAATCCGTCAGGATTATCATTATTACGGGCCTAGGTGACCACGGCACGTGGCTTCTTAACACCGCCAGATCTCCACCCACCCGAGCCACATTGGTCCAAAATCCCAACGGCTACTCTTCCGAGCCTGTCAAGGCTTAGGAGTAGGAGGGGGACAAGTGGAGAAGGGGATTTCTGCAGCCCATTTAAGAGCGGCCAAACTAGGTCCAGAGAGACCAAACGAGGCCCAGCTCATCTAAGTGACCACCCCGTAGGGCCCACTTAGCATAAAAAGCTCAATAAGTTCACTCGGGATCAATCACTTCCTAGGCGGCCATTTGGCTCGAAAGTCCGAGCGTCGGTCCTGTCGGAGGAAGACCCACGCCCGACCTATCTCCCTCGGCGGGATAAAGACTAGCGCTCAGTACCCACTCCGACCGACTCTCACCCGAGCTATGCCTATCGCCCGAGACAGGGCTGGCACTCTTCACGCTTGGGTCGACCGACGGCTGCTTATCCAGGCTGCCGTTGAGAGCCCTTTCTGAACATGAGTTTATGAGGATAAGGGGGCCCATGAGTCCTCAAGGCTATAAAGAGCCCACGATGAGGACGTAAAGAGCCCACGTCGAGGACGTAACCCCCGTCTAAAACTCCTCAACTTATGAGACTCATAAGGCTGGCGCACTATTTAAACCTGGGACTCCCTCCAGCGAAAGGTAAGGCCTACACATGCCTAAAACTCCCTGAGCAGGAACCACTTCACCACCTTGGTGGAGAGGGATCTCGTGCATATCTTTTCTCCTCCCTTCATAGCTTCCACCACTGCTCTACAGACTTAGGCATCGGAGGGTTTTCCCCAGGGAACCACCCTTGGGCCCCCTGATCCGTTTCCCTTCCTTGCAGTTCACTGATCGGTGATCATCTCCCCAGCTCAGGACCAGCGCGAGATTGCCCCTCTTCAGTCACAATCTTCAAAGATCCACACTTTCAGAGATACAGAAGGTCCGGCTCTCTTATGCACATTTGGTTGAAAAGATGGACCTCTGGGAGAAAGACTTTGAATCTCTTCTCAAGCAGAATTCAGGCATTGCTCAAGGTCAACTTGCAGTGAAAGATCAGCTCAGGCATGTGGCAGACAGATTGCAAATGGTTGAGCATCAGCTGGCCCCATTGCCTCCACCAGACTCGCCTTCTTCCTCACGTAGTGCCTCTTCATAGTGTGTACTTCACCCCTTGTTTTGCTGATGACAAAGGGGGAGAGGGTAGAGGTCATCATTGTGTAGTCATTGTGTCTGGGGTCTGTCATTCTAATGCATGCATGAAAGTCTGTTTTGGTTGTTAACATCATTGTGTAGTCATTGTGTCTGGGGTCTGTCATTCTAATGCATACACGATAGTCTGTTTTGGTTGGTGAATGGGTCAGGTAATGTGATGTCCTGGTTGTTGTGGTCATGTAAATATAATGGATATTAGAATGGAAATGCTCTTGGTTGAAATGAAATTTGTTCTCCATGTTTATTCTTCTTTACATGTTGATTCCACACAACCTCACAATGATTTATAGTTGTCATCATCAAAAGGGGGAGAGTGTTGTGCACCTCTTGTTTTGATGATGACAATCTATAACTCACTGTCGTTATCCTCCAAGCATGAGTTGTGTTTAACTGACTCTTGATTTGACATTAATAAGGAAATCCCATGATAATGAGTATTGGATTACACATGTCAATGTTTAATGTTTAATTGGCAAATGTAGGTTCTTTGATTGCTAATCAGATCAGCCAAAGAAGAGGGATGAAATAAAATCCAATCAGAAATTGCAGCTTTAAAATCCCTAATCTAGAGAAGTCCCTCCACACTGGAGGCAGGAGTCGACACCCAGAGCACTGGAAGTCGAACCTGGAAGTCCAGCCAGAACCTGGACTGGAATTGGTGTCGACACCTGAGGGCTCAAGAGTCGACTTCGAATCCAGACAGAAACCAAGTTGGTTCTGGCAGGTGTTGAGACTTCTGAGTCGACCATCGCCGGAGGATCAAGTTGAAGCACTAAAAACGAACCCGCAGGTTCAAGATCCGAAACCCATGTTGGTTTGTGGTTAAAAGGCATCAAATGGGCACATGTGAGAGAACCTTCAAGCACTCCTGACGCTGTACCTGAACAAGACCGAGTCAACTAAACCCCCGACTAAAATTTAGGAATATCCTCAACCTCCGTCCAGCTAATCCGCAGGAGATTCTGCAACCAGAATCGTGAATGAAAAATGATTTTTGTTTTGGCGCCAAGAATTGTAGATAAAATAGGGGGTTGTTCAAAAGGAGGAGCTGCGTGACTGAAACAAAAAAAAGGGAGAAGAAGAGGAGAGCTTGATGTGATGAGAAGAGAAGAATCCCTTATTTGCTGAACGAGATGCAGAAGAAGAATTGAGGCCGCTGAAGAAGAAGGACGGAAGAGTCAACCATTTTACTCCACCAGGTCTTCATCTGCGAGGATCATCTTCAACATCAAGAGCCTTATTTCAGATTGCTCTTATCCATTCATGCATCTTAAGTCTTAGCGTCAATGCAACCTGAGATCCTTTCTCACCTTGTTTTCTTCTTTGTTTTTTCTTTATCAATCTGCTTCTTAAATCACAGGCTGTGATTCAGCGTAGGCAAGCTATGTGTCAGCATTTGGAAGCTGTGATTCAGCATCGTCAAGCTGTGTGGCAGCGTGTGTAAAGTTGTGGGACAGCTGTGCTTGTTGAGGATGATTTCCTTGATAGTGAAGCCTCACTCGAGTTGAGTGGGGGGTGGACGTAGGTCTTGTGGTAGAGACCGAACCACCTAAAAATTGACTTGTGCGTGTGGTGTGCTTTATCGTGATTGCCTTATACTCTACTCTTGCTACTCTCACGTATGACAAAATAAAGATTGTCATTAAGTTCCTCGCTTTAAATCTTTATCTGAAATAATCATCTAGCAGATTTTCGTAAACTTAATTTTTGGGGGATAGATCTATTCACCCCCCTCTAGATCTATTCAATCTATACTCAACAGAAACTACCCTCAAAATTAACAAACACTCACCTGGGTAGTGAGAGTAATATGGGAGAGCTAACGGAATCCAAATAAGATATTTGGTTTGCGCTCGATGCTTAAGATAGCATTCTCCGAATGCACTTAGTTCAAAATTAAAGAACTTGTGTTCGGGGGCTCAAAATCTAAAATACCGATCTGATCGACGTACCGATTGTTCGAACATAACCTGGGTGGTGAGAGTGACTTGGGAGAGCTGACGAAATTCGATTTGGATATCCAGTTTGGGCTCGACGTTAAAATTATCCAATTCAAAATTAATTTAGTTTATTACAAATCAGAGAATTGGGGTTTGGGGGTCCAAAATTTGAAATACTGACCTGATCAACATGTCGATCATTCCAACGCGACCTGAGTGGTGAGAGTGACATGGGAGAGCTGATGGAATCCAAATCGGATATCCGGTTTAGGCTCGACACTCAAAATAACATTCTTTGAATGCACTTAGTTTAAAACACATCAGCGAACTGGGGTTTGAGGGTCTAAAATTTGAAATACTGGCCTGATTGGCGTGTCGATAGTTCCAACGTCACTTGGGTGGTGAGAATGACTTAGGAGAGCTAATGGAAGCCAAATCGTATATTTGGTTTGGGCTCGACGTTAAAATTACCCAGTTCAGAGATTAGTTTAAATCAAATCAGAGAACTGGGGTTCGGGGTTCCAAAATTTAAAATACTGGCTTGATCGGCAATTCCAACGCGACCTGGGTGGTGAGAGTGACATGGGAGAGCTGACGGAATCCAAATCGAATATCCGGTTTGAGCTCAACACTCAAAATAGCATTCTTCGAATGCACTTAGTTGAAAATTAAAGAACTTGGATTCGGAGGTCCAAAATCTAAAATACCGATCTGATTGGCGTGTCGATAGTTTCAACACAACCTGGGTGGCGAGAGTCACTTAGGAGAGCTGAAGAAATTCGATTTGAATATCCGGTTTGGTTCATCATTAAAATTACCCAATTCAAAACTAACTTAGTTTAAAGCAAATCAGAGAATTAGGGTTTGGGAGTCCAAAATTTGAAATACTAGCCTGATCGACATGCCGATCATTCCAACGTGACTTGGGTGGTGATAGTGACAAGGGAGAATTGATGGAATCCAAATCCAATATCAGGTTTGGGCTCGACGCTCAAAATAGCATTCTTTGAATACACTAAGTTTAAAATAAATTAGAGAACTGGGTTTTGGGGGTCCAAAATTTAAAATACCAGTCTGATCAGTGTGTTGATCATTCTAAGGTCACCTGGGTGGTGAGAGTGACTTGGGAGAGCTGACAGAATCTGATTTGAATATCCAGTTTGGGTTCAACGTTAAAATTACCCAATTCAAAACTAACTTAGTTTAATACAAATCAGAGAACTAGCGTTCGAGGTTCCAAAATTTGAAATACCAGCCTAATCGGCATGCCGATCATTCTAATGTGACCTGGGTGGTGAGACTGACATGGATGAGCTGACGGAATCTAAATTGGATATCTGGTTTGGGCTCGACGATCAAAATAGCATTCTTCGAATGCACTTAGTTGAACATTAAAGAACGTGGGTTCGGGTGTCCAAATGCTAAAATACCGGTCTGATTGGCATGCCGATTATTCCCACAAGATATGGGTGGTGAGAGTGACTTAGAAGAGCTTACGGAATCTAACTTGGATACTCGGTTTGGGCTTGACGTTGAAATTACCAAATTCAGAACTAACTTAGTTTTAAAAAAATTAGGGAACTAGGGTTTGGGGATCCAAAATTTGAAATATAGACCTGATTGGCGTGTCGATCATTTTAACTCTACTTGGGTGGTGGGAGTGATATGGGAAAGCTGACGAAATCCAAATCGGATATCCAGTTTGGGCTCGAAGCTCAAAATAGCATTCTCTGAATGCAATTAGTTGAAAATTAAAGAACTTGGGTTCAGGTGTCCAAAATCTAAAATACCAATCTGATATGCATGCTGATTGTTCCAACATGACCTGTATGGTGAGACTGACTTGAGAGAGCTGACAGAATCTAATTTAAATGTCTATTTTGGGTTCGGCGTTAAAATTATCCATTCAGAACTAACTTAGTTTAAAACAAATCAGAGAATTGAGGTTCGGGGTCAAAGTTTGAAATACTGTTATACCGGCCTGATTGTCTTGCCGATTGTTCCAATGCGACCTAGGTGGTGAGAGTGACTTGGGAGAGCTGATGGAATCTAAATCAAATATCCGGTTTGGGCTTGGCGTTAAAATTACTCAATTTTGAACTTAGTTTAAAACAAATCGGAGATCTAGAGTTCGGGAGTCCAAAATTTGAAAAATCGGCCTAATCGGCGTGCCAATCATTCTAACGCGACCTAGGTGACGAGAGTGACATGGGAAAGATGACGGAATTCAAATCCGATATCCGATTTATACTTGACCCTCAAAATAAAATTATATTAATGCACTTAGTTAAAAATTAATGAAGTTGTGTTCGGAGGTCTAAAATTTAAAATATCAGTCTAATCGATGTGTCGATTGTTACAACACGACCTGAGAAGTGAGAGTGACTTAGGAGAGCTGAAAAAATCCGACTTGGATACCTAGTTTCTGATTGGAGTTAAAATTGCCTAATTCAAAACTAACTTAGTTTAAAATAAATCGGAGAATTGGGATTTAGGGGTCTAAAATTTAAAATATCATCATGATCTACGTGCCGATCATTCCAATATAGTTTGATCGGTGTGTCGATTGTTCCAACACGACCTGAGTGGTGAGAGTGACTTGGGAGAGCTGATAGAATTCGATTTGGATACCTAGTTTGGGCTTGGCGTTAAAATTGCCAAATTCAGAACTAACTTAGTTTAAAAGAAATCAGAGAATTTCGGAGGTCCAAAATTTAAAATATCATCCAAATCGGCATGCCGATCATTCCAATGCTACTTAGGTGGTGCAGGTGGCTTGGGAGAGATGATGGAATCTAAATCGTATATCCAGTTTGGGCTCGACGCTCAAGATAGCATTCTCCGATGCACTTATTTTCAAATTAAATAACTTAGGTTCAGAGATCCAAAATCTAAAATATCAGTCTGACCAGCGTGATGATTGTTCCAACATGATCTAAGTGGTGATAGTGACTTGGGAGACTTGACAAAATCCGATTTGGAGACTCGGTTTAGATTCAGCGTTAAAATTACCACTTTTCGAACTAACTTAAAGAATTCATGTATATATCATCTTGGTTCGAATTTAAAAAATTAAATAGATAATTTCATTTATTTTTTAAATACTATTTTTTATTTATTCATGCATGTCTAATGTTATTTTTTTAAATATTGGTTCCTCCCGTAGGTGACGACGAAGGGGATGAGTAGGACGGGGAGGTTGAGGATATGGAGGATGCGAAGAATATTTGTTGATTTAAATTATACTATCGTAGTAAAATTGATACTTTTTAAATATTCTATTAAAATAATTTTTTATTGTAATTTATTTATTTATTTTATTTGTCATGGTGATGTTTAGATGTTGTGCTTTACATTTTATTTAAATAGGTTTTTTATATGAATTTTTTAATTTTTTAAAAAATTAAAGACGTATCCGACGGGCTTTTGTCGGATTATTTATTCCATCGAAATAGTTTCGATACAAATTTTAACGGATTATTTTTTCCATTGGAGGTCGTCGGAACTATTCCGATGAAGTTTTCGACGCATTATTTTTCTGTCGGAGCTATTCCGACGAAATTTCCAACCTATCCATCGGAAAATATTCCGACGGTATTTCCGACGTATAAAGTTCTGTTTGAAATTTCGGATGCATTATCGACGTATATTGTGGCCACCGGATATTTTCGACTAAGAATACTGACGATCAATTTCTGTCATAAATAAGTTAGAAATATGTCAGAAATTAATTTTCTGATGAATTTTTGATAGATTTTTGACAAAAATTCACCGTCAGAAATATCACCCTTTCTTGTAGCGTATTAAGGCACGTTTGATAAGATGACTGAGGATAGAAAAATTTTGATACAGAGATCGTAAAAATATGTGAATTTTACTGAATCATTGAGAATCATTTGTTTTTTCAAAAGTAACTCAAAACTAGGTGTCAGTGGCACGATAAAAAGATACGTTTTTTATCTCTCTAATACAAATGAGAAGATTTTAAGTATTAAATTTTAAAAAGTTATATAAAATACATTTCTCACCTTTCTCTACTTTTTAACCCTGCAATGAATAGAATCCATGAGGAAGGGACATCAAACTATTAACCAGAATAGAAAATCCCCCACCAACTACATTAATTGTTATGCCCTTGGCCATGGTCCCATATATAGAAAATAATATATATATATATATATATATATATATATATAGGGGGTTGGTTTATATCAAAAGACATGAACTCCTTTTTTGGATTTGGATCCTCCAAACGAAGCACTCCAACCGGCAGATGCCAAGACCAAAAGAATAGTGGCTTTCCACCTCCACTAATCATCAGCATGCACGTCAAAAAGACACCACCATCTTTTTTTTATCAAAAACACATGCCCGACGGAGACTGGTACAGTTCCTGGCACTGGCGTCATTTTTCTCGAGCACTTGAAGGTGAGATAGATATCGTTAATTAAAAGCTGATGTAACTTCGGTCCCCAAAGATGGTTACTTTTTAGATGATTTGAACTCATGATCTTTTATCATTCTCGACGCCCCCCCCCCTCCCAAAAAAAACTTTATCTAATTTTTTTAATAAATAAATTATCTTCCGAAAACGACACCCATGATCGACTACGTGGACTGCTGCGGTCTTCATTAATCATCCACAATCTCAGACTCAGTGATGCTCCATAAGCAATACATGTGGTATATACGGTGATACCACTTTTTTATCATACTTCATGATACCAGACAACTGAATTAAATAATTTGCATTCGGTGCTGCTTCTGAGTTCAAAGAGTATAGAATTTAAATTATTTGTCCTTATTAATTGATCTTTTAAATTAGAAGATGAGAGGAAATCATGACAAAAAACTAGGATATATAGCAAGTCTATATATGTGGTTACTAAATTACCCTATATTAAGCAGGCCCAACAAAAAGTCTCTACGATCTCACTCGCCTACTCTTTCTATCTCTCTCCTCGATCTTTACATTAACTCCATTCCCACCAACTCCACGTTATCTTTCCAATAAGGGTAGTAGCAGGATTAAGTTCCAATACCAGAAACTTTAACGGTAACAGGTAACGGTATCATATCCGCCGCCCGCTCTTTGCCCCCTCACTCGGGTCACATGACGCGGCAAGCGTTGGCGTTCTCGTCGCTGAACACGTCGTACGACCCGTCCTCGTCGGACGGCGGGATGAACACCCCAGCCGGCGGCAGGTTGTAGTAGTATGCGGTGCAGTGCTGCTGCCCCTGCTGCTGCGGCAGGGCCGCGCAGACGTGGCTCTGCTGCGGCAGGACGACGGGCGCGGCGGGGTAGTACACCGCGCCGTAGCTCGCGCTGGGGTACGCTGTGTTGTAGCTGACGGCATATACCGGCGGGGGTTGAGGGTACAAGGGGAAGTGGGGGCACATGGTGCAGGAGTGGCCGGAGCTTTCGGAGGCTTCGCCGCCGCTGCCGGCCCCTCCACCTTCCTTCTGCCCTTTCTTCCCCTCCTTACAACCACTTCCACTTGCCGTCTCGCCTTCGGCGGCGACGCCGCCGCCCGCGGCCGGCTTCGCATGCGGCGATGAGGAGCCCCCGGCGTCCTTTCCTTCTCTGCTGCCGCCTTTCGGGCCCGGAGCTTTCTCGGTGCCCACGTTGCCGGCGGCCTTCGACGGCGCGTCCGCTTTCTTGGTGGAGGCCTTCGCGGCCGTCGCGATGGCGATGGAGCTCTCCTCGGCGGCCTTCGTGTCGCCGCCTTCGCCGGCACCTGCGGGATCCTTCTCCTTGGGCTTTCCGCTGCCCTTGGTGTCCTTCCCGCCGCCACCGTTGTTGGGGTTGTTTTCCTTGCTGTCGTTCTCTTTCTCCTTCTTGGGCTTCTCCGGCCACGGCTCGGCGTGCCTCCCGGCCTTCTGCAGCTTCTTGATGAGGGTCTCGGCGTCAACGTTCCCCGTCACGGTCACCTTCTGCTGCTGCAAGTCCACGGAGGCGGTGTAGACCCCTGCTTCCCCCATCCCCAGTAGGAGGCAAGATTAATTAAACACGAGAGGAACATAGAGCAGGGAAATTTAAGGAGAGGTGAAAGAAAGATCTGATCATGTGACAAAGGAAATCCAAGCTTGGGATTGCTAGCTAGGAGGTCAAGAAACAGAGGGAATGGGCGTTTCTTCACACGAAGTAGCTTACCATCGATGCTCTGGAGAACCTTCTTAACCTTCCTCTTGCAGCCCTGACAGTGGACGGAAACCTTCAACACCCATGTCTGCTTCCACGAAGAGACAGTGAGTATGCAAGCTCGTGTGATGATGCTCTAAGGAAATGATCCCACTGCCACCACTGCAGCAGCGGCGGCAGCGGAAGAAATCATTATACCCGACGGCAATGGCGAGAAAGAGAGCCACCTGTATAGTGCAAGTACCTGGTACTTGAGAGGCTCCGTCGCTGGCGCCGTGGAAGGCTCTTCACTTGCTGCCGCCATCGAGAGAGAGAGAGAGAGAGAGGCTCTGGCGAGGTCGGAGAGGGTGAGGGAGAAAAAGCCAGGCAGAAAGGTAAAGCGTTGGAAGCGGGAGGGGGGTACTGTGCGTGCCACCGCGTCTTTCCTGCGCGTGAGCCTGAAGACGCACCAAATATCTATCTGTCCCTACGAAACATCGGCGTATACGCATAGTTACATACTGATGCGGTGATGCGCCATGGTCGATCGGTCCCAACGAAGCCATCTGCACCGTGGTGCATTAAAATGGTGGCACACTCTCCCGCAAGTCCTCCCGGTGGACGACAACCTTCAGTCTCGTGGAGTAGTTTGGTGAGAGTTCCAGCGTTCATCTTCTACGCTAGCTGGATGTATCATGCAGGCGCATAAGGAGGGGAGGAGAGTTCGAGACGCCAAGACGTATGCAACCTCTGCGATCTTTGCATATCAACGGCTAGCAGACGATCTGACCCTGCAGCTCTGCCCGAAGGGCCCACGTTAGAATCGAAGAGCCGGCTATTGGAAGAAGGAGAGCATCCGGTACTCCCTTTAGATAGGAGAATGATTCGCGGTGGTGGTGGTGGTGGATTGACTATGATCTTTCCTCATCTGTTGGCAGGTATAGAGAAAGGAGGAGAAGATCAGATTTCTTGTAAAGTTGGTTTTAGATAGTAAAATAAAAATTTTAAATCTATTTTACTTTTAGATTAATTAGATTTGGGTCACGATTATCAGTCTTTATCTTCTTTGATCTTTCTCTAAATAAAAAGATAGTGCACTCTTCGTGCACTTCATAAAGAAATTCCGTATACATGAAAATACCTCATAGAACCTTTAAAATTATCATATTCACTGATCAACAATTTATTAGGTTTTGAGGTCTTTAAAATTATCATATTCACTAATCAACATTAGATTCAGTTAGCGTATTAGGTTTTCTTTCAAACTAAAAATTGACTACCGGACTCAACGTGGACCTTACATTTTATTTCCAGTCTAAAGAAGAAATGCCCTGCAAGATATAGTGTAACAAAACGAAAAATCTTGAGTAATGTTTGATGCACTGCTGGCAGCGCAAGTAATTATTTTTTTAAAAAAATATCTTGTCAAGTTCATCTAAATTATATATCTGTATAGTCTGATCAATGATCGTATGGCTAAACTATTTGATGTGGGCGGATCCCGTCTGTAATGCCCAGGTGTAAAGCGCCAAAAAATTTATAATAACAGTAAAACAATTATAATAATATTAGCATAAATATGTTAAACTCAAGCTAAGAAATATTTAGAAAGGAGATGTAAGTTAATAATAAGTTATTAAATCTCATTGTCTTTATAATTTCATTGGTTAGAATTGAAGACTAATTAGAGTTAATTTAGAATCGGAAAACTACCGGATAAGGATCGCCCAGGCTGAAAGATTTGATTAAGACTCGGATGCCTAGGTTAGGCCGGATTGGACTCTAATAGAAGGGTCTTGTCTATAAATACCTGGCATATCTCTCAGTTGACGCAAATTTCAACTTACGTGAGTGTGGCTGCAAATTTCAACTTACGTGAGTTTCGCTGTTAGAAGGTAGAAGAGCGTCTTCATGTAGATTAGGTAGGTGTTCTCACCATGCCTCAAGCATAATTAATTATAATTAATTTATTTCAATATCATAAAATTCTAGTCTCAAATCTGATTCCCTCGCTATTGCTCTCGTTCAGATTAAATTACCTCTGTAGATCATACTCGTCAATCATTTCTTGCAATTTCTTACAAATTTGGATCTTTTTATCTCTTGAAATTTTCATCATAAATTATTTCTGTCCTTTTGATTCCAGTTCTATTCTTGAAATTCCTCCCGTCAATCTGTGCATTGCCTGATTCTTTTAATCACCGTGACACGATTAATTGACTATACAAGAGAAAATATTAAACTTTGAAACTATGATAATAATATTACTATATTACTGTCAGCTATATATATTTACTATGATAAGAAAGGGCATTATTGGTATAAGAGAAAACATAGTTAAAAAGTCAATTGATCAGAACTAATCGTGTATAAATCATAAGCTAAGTAATTACGGTATGGAAGAATAATCAAATTAAACAACAAGTTATTAATTATGAACGTTAATAGCTTGGAACTTAATTTTAAAGTAATATGAACTTTTAAGTTAGAAAGTAATACAATTTAAACAATACCATGCCATTTTCGCCTTTCAGATTCTTGTTCGTCTTATTAAGATTATTAATAATGGTTGATTAAAATATTTTAGAGGAGTAATAAGAGTATATTTGAAGGAGATAACAGTAACACGTATAAAAATTTTCACTTCTAAACCTTAACTAAGTTATTTAGTGAATGTTTACCAGAAATATTATTATCCACGGTACAATCATTAAGGTTCATCAAATATTTGAGGAAATAAGACAAGATATAGAGGTTAAAAATGGAAAAAATAACTTATTTAAAATCCTTAAGTTGCACCCATTTTATTCTGGTTACTCCATCTCTGATGACTCCTGTTAGATGATGTTCCGCCTACCCCATCGTCTAATGACCTCTATTAGATGATGTTCTGCCTATCCTATCGTCTAACCTTTCTGTTAGATGATAATTCACTTATCCTATCACCTAACATTCCTGTTAGATGATATTTTGCCTATCCTATCGCCTAACCTTCCTGCTACTTATCGCCTAACCTTCTTGTTAGACGATACTCTGCCTATCACCTTTCATCAAATACACCTATTAAACGAAAATGCGCTTACATTATCGTCTATTCTCTTTTAGATAGATGATATATCGGCTATCTTATCATCTACTCTTCCAGTTAGACGATACTTTATCTACCGTACAATTTTCTTATCACTCTTGCCCATTGACCAATTTGTCTTTAGACATCTAACAATTTTTGGACTCTTATGGATTTTTCTTTTTATGAATGTGAATTTTTTTTCTGTTTAATTCCTTATCTTTAACTGTTTGTCAAACTTATTTTCTTGAAATTCTCATGGCCGTCATTCCTAGAATTTGTCTAGTATTTACATGAGATCCTAGATCCATTTGCTCTCAATACCTGACAATTATGGTGCCCTAATCTGGTCTTAGGGGAGTGCTTTAAAATACTTGTGCCTGCAAGAGTGTGAATGATCAAGTGTGATATTACACTAACTATACAAGCGTGCTAAATTTGACTGGACAATTCCATTCATTTTATATGATTGATATTATATTGTTGACTTCTACTTGTTATACTTGACCCATCATGGGTAATCTACTTGTTATATGGCCAATTCTTTTGTTATTCACTTGATACATGTTAATTGAAATTTGATTCCATGCGAGATATTTCTTGAATTATTCTATTGAAACTATTGTCTTATTCTTTACTGAAATCTATCTTTTCTAATTGAGCTTTCAAGCCTCCATGATTATTTTCTCATTGATTAGTGTCTATATTCGGACTCTTTCCTGTTCTAGAAATCCTGCTAAACTATAAATACATTAATTACTTAAAGTTGCCTAATCTTAAGATATAATTCCTATTGAATATTTTTTTTACTCATTCAATGTTGATTAATATTTTTCAGGTGATTCTGAATTAGAAGCTCTTTCTGACGAGAAGGGACAAGTGTGACCGAGTGTAACCCGAGCTGATAGACTTAGAAATTATTCGTTTATTAGTTAGACCTTAGAGTCACCATTGTATTGATTTGGAACCTTAGAAATGGGGAGTCTTGTCATAGGAGTCTTAATTTAGAAAGATGATGTAATATGTGTTAGAATTTTTTGAGTTTAATAAATGGAAATCAGACATTTGTCATATCGGCGTTGTTCAGATTTGTTTCTTATGCATGACAATACTATTAGTCTTGATAGAGTGTTCGTCCGACTGTCACATTCTGATAGTCCGCTATTGGGACGTGACATCAACGACCAAGACACGTGGCAAAATCTTGCCCTAGGATGTAGTGATCTTATTCTCAAAGGATTTTTTGGTTTGGGGAATGTACCCCAATCCTTCTTTCCGGAAGTTAACCTTAACTCCCAACATGTTGTCTAGATTTTGTTTTCTCTTAACAAACCTAGAGAGGGTGAACTGTAAGTCAGTCACCTCCTTATTCAAACTCACATTTTTATTTTCAAGTTCTGTGATTGAGGATTGCAAAATTTCTTTTTCATTTTTCAATTTTTCAAAGGCTTTCTCCATTTCAGACAGCTTACTCATCAATTCCTCCTAGCTTTTCTCATTTGCTGAAATTATTTGCAACAAGCTTTCCTTTTCTTCTGATAACTCAAACAATTACTGTTCCAATTTCTCAAATTTAACAGATGTATCCTCATGTGTTAATTCATCAATTTTCTTTTTGAGATTTTTATTTTCAGATCTGATTTTTCTTTATTTCGTATACAGTTTTTCATACTCCGACTCCCATTGTTCATTTGAAATGAAATCAGGGTCAGAATTTACCTCTGTTGATTCATCTTCATGTGCCATGAGGCATAGACTTTCCACGAGCTCTTGCAGCTCCTCATCGTACGGTTCGTCCTCTTCGTCGCTCCATGTGACGACCATGGCTTTGGGTTTCTTGAATTTATCCTTTTTGAACTTTTTCTTCAAATCTGGACACTCTCCTCTCATGTGTCCGAGCTTCTTGCATTCGTAGCATATGATGCTTTTTGGCTTACTAGATTCTCCCTTATTTTGAATGGGCTTCCTTTGCCATTTTTTTGAAATTGCCTTGAAAATTCCTGTTCTTTCTCAAAAAACTTTTTACTTGGCGAGTTATCATACCCAAGTCTTCTTCTTCATTGCTTCCTTCGCTTGATTCTTCTTCTTGAAAGTCGTCATCAGATTGGTGAGCTTTCAATCCAATCACTTTCTTCTTCTTTGTATCTTCCTCGACTGTTCTCTTCATATTTATCTTATAGGTCATGAATGACCCTATGAGTTCGTCCAAGGAAAGTGTTGGCAGATTTTTTGAATCTTCAATTACTGTGGCTTTTGTGTGCCACGCCAACGGAAGTGATCTCAGAACTTTCCTCACAAGATCAAAGTTTGTGTACTCCTTCCCGAGGCTTTTGAGACCATTTGTGATCTCCGTTAATCTCGCGAACATTTCTGAGATAGTTTCTTCAGGCTTCATCTTCAACAACTCATAATCTCTAATGAGAAGGTTTGCCTTGGTCTCCTTGACCTCGAAAGTTCCTTCATAGATGAGCTGTAATTTGTCCCACATCTCCTTTGCTGATTTGCACATGGACACGCGAGGGAACTCATTAGGATGAATAGCACATTGCATAATGTTCATAGCATTGAAATTAACCGTGGATTTTTTAATTTCTTCAATTGACCATTTATCCTCATCATCCGAGAGTTTGTAAGGATCCTTGTCCATAACTCTCCAAACTTCGTACTCTTGAGCCCTTAGAAAAATATGCATTCTATTTTTCCAGTACGAATAGTTTGAACCGTCAAAGAAAGGAGGACGGTTGATGGAGTGACCCTCAGACATCATACCCTTGTTTGCCATTGATCTGGATCTTTCTCTAGATCGTTAGATCTGTGAAAGTTAGAGCCTTAGCTCTGATACCAATTGAAGTCCCACGATCAATGACGCCCAAGAGGGGGGTGAATTGGGTGTTTACAAACTTTTAACAAAATCTTGCCCAATTCAAACAAGTGTGAATAAAAGCCGTAATGAAATTCAGATCTATATGTAAACTCTTAGATCTAATAAAATCTATCACACTCAATCGATCTTAGGTACGATGGCGGAGGTGGAAATCCGAAGATTCTGCTCACGCAAGAGGTAATCTTCTTGACAAGGTTTTCCTTGTCGATCTGAATACGCCTTTTGATATACCCGAGCTCTAATATGAAGATGATAAATTATTCTAGATCTAACTCAATTAATTCAACCAAATTAATCTAAATGTATGCTACAAAGAATGGGGATAGAAGAAATGGAGCAAACCATACAGGAGACAATGGTTTTTAGGTGGTTCGGATGCAACAACGGTAACCTACGTTCACCCCTCACAGACTGTGAGGATTCACACACTATCTTGTAAGAGATTACAAGATCAAAGACACACACACACACACACGTGAGGAGTGTGAAACTCCCACGAAGGTGCAGGAGCACCGACTCACAGAAGATGTGAAGAACAAAGAGATCACTCTCACACACACACACACACGGATCTGCATAGATCCACACACACACAAGCATTTAATATTACAAGAACACACAATTAAAGCCTAACAAGAATGAAAGGAGAAAACAAGAAATGAAAACACATATTCAAGCTCCCCCTTAGTGGATGAAGATGGTATTAGATGAAGCTCGCTCCCAGCTCGATCTCCACTTGAATGACCTACGGATTACTCTTGAGATCCTAGCTCTTGGATGAAGAACTCTTCCACGGATCACTGTTCACGGAGCTACAATAACGCCCTCTTTCTCCCTTGATTGCCTCCTTGAACCTTCTTGAAATATCCTTTGAGTGATTAGGATTTTTGACCCCAATGAGATATATTTATAGATCTTGGGAGGTCAAGAGACATTGATGCGGGACGGACACGCGACCTGAGACTCTAGCTCGCGATCGCCCCTACGCGAGGGAAGACGTGGGACCGTGCGCGGTTGAGAAATCGGATGTGAGTCTCGGGTATCGGCTTTTCTGCGTTAACTCAGATCGAGTCATGGGACGGGTTCACTCACTCACTCGCAGCGGTGATAATATATAATATCGAGCTAATAATCCTATCACATACTCTTTAGCAGCGGCATACGGAAATATACGAAATAAAGCAAATGCCGAGAGAGGAGTGGACACGATACCTCCACGCTCCAGGCGTGGGGAAGACGACCCCAGCCAGTTACGATAACTCCCGGTACAATGGTAAAAACTTAATTACAATAGTGAATTTTATTGCCCACTCCAAGCAGGGAGGTAAAGGGCTACAGGTGGGCCCGGGAGGATCGACCCTGAGTTGACGGCAGCAAGTTGGACGGGCGTTTGGGGTGAACTCGGCCTGCTGGTCCGACTCGGTACTACGCCGACTCGGTTCTGACTCGCTGGACAGCAAGCCTTGGCCTCCAAAGGAACGTCGCCTTCTTGAGATCTTCTAGAGACGCCGCTTGGCTGGAACGTTGGCAGGACGTCCCTGGTTGACTCCTGGGAGCGGCGGCTCCTGGAGTTGATTTTTGATATTTATTTGTGAATTTTTTCCGAACTGTAATTTTAGACTTGCAAAGGGAACAGATCTGCACGCCTCGGCGGCAAGAATTAATTCTCACAGATATGAAATCAGATCGAGGTGAGACCAGTGGCGTTGGAAAGAGGACTCCCATATATACAACATATAATTTTTGTAAGTCCATCCAACGAAGGGATGAAAAATGGGAGGCTCTGGAAGACTATTTTTTCCTGTGGATCTGTTTACAGACATTCAGGATAGAAGGGGATCTGCCTGAAACTGACCTTTGACCGAGAGATAAATAATTTTTTCAGGGGCTCAAAAAATTATGGGAGGTAGGGGGAAACGTGAGGAACACTGAGGAATTTTTGTGGATTTTCTGGAAAGTTCTAAGGGGGTGGGAAAAATACGAATATGTGACACTGTCCGGTGGATCTGCAGAACGGCAAATTACAGGGGGGGAACAAGAAATAAGGGGAAAATACCAAACTTAAGACAAATGTCACGAAATTTAAACTGAAAATTAGGGGTGACAGGAAGAACGAACCCTCAAAGTTGGGGGTCGATCAGACAACAAGAGAAAAAGAATAAAAATACGGGATTGAGGTTCTATCATGATTTGGACAGAACTCCGGCGAGTGGCGGTGGCGGTGCGATGGCGGCTCGATGGTGGCGGCAGCGGCGCTGAGCTTCACACTCAGGAAGGGGGAGGGGGAGGAGATTTCGTGGGAGAGAGGGGAGGGGTAGCACTTTCTTCCCCCATGTGGTCAATTGGCCTAAAAAAAGAAAATACAAAATGTCATTTTAATGGGGGGGCACCCCCTGTCTTAAGGGGAGACATCTTAGACATTTTTCACCCATTGTCCCCTTGACTTGTCCAAGAAGGAAAGAATCCTTCTAGAAGCCACCTTGGCATTTGACCAGCCCCACATGGACCCCTAGGGCTTAGGTGGACCAATGGGGAAGGAGTGAGGGCCCCCTTGCTGGACCTACTGAACTTTTACATAAAAACCCAAAGATCCTTAGGGAATAACAAATTAGCTTATAAAGCCTTACAATTGTAAACCTACTTTTCCAATGATATAAAAGAAAACTAAAAAGACACAAATACAAATTAAAAATATCAGTGCCCAATGTTGATTCCCATCAGACATCCCCCAGACCAGATCCACAAATCATGGCTTGGTTGGGGGCATTGGGTTTAAACAAATGAGAGATAATGCCTCTCCCCGTGCTTGAACCAAAAAGTCAAAAAGAGCTGCCTCGGGGCTGGCGGTCAACTGGCAGGAGGGGGCGGTCGATCAAAAATTTACAGAGTTTGAACTTTTCATTGCTGGGAAAAACGGTCGACCAGGATAGGTCCGGCGGTCGACCGAACTGTAAATTCCTGTAGATTTTTGAACGCTAGAAAAATTGGTCGACCGGCCCTTGTTCGTTGGTCGACTGAACTGTCCTAGTCTTGCAAAAATAAAGTGTTAGCCCGATAAAACATATCCATATGACAATGGCCTCATGTCCTTAGATTTTTCATGCATTTTGGGAGTTGTTTTGATTCTGTATATTCAATTAGAAATATTGAACCATTTTGAGAATGGAGCTTCACACAAGATGTTCTTAAACCAACACTTAAGCACACTTAATCCGCATTTTGACTGTATTGACATGACCCGAGATGGAAACTCAATCTGGGGTTTTGTTATTATCAAAATCATGCAGAGAGGCTCAACAATCTCCCCCTTTTGGATGATGACAAAACTCTAATAAGAAAATTCATAAACAAGGAATGAACTCCGTCAAACAAATCCAACTCATGCAATCCATCCAAAACCAATTCAATCATCCATATGCGCCCAATTGTTTGAAGTAAAATAAGACCAATATAAGTGCCAATACAAAGTGCATTTCATTCATTGAAGTTCAGGTGACACATTACATTACATTGACATGACATGGACAGGATGCATGATACGAAGACCAACAACCAAATTCAAGACTCACAACCAAATGCAAGACTCTGTGGAATACAACTGGCATGAATGTCAAATGGCACATAAACATGCAAGCATACCTAAAGCATACCATATATAGACCTAACTAGCTACTTCTCCCCCTTTGGCATCATCAAAACGGGGAGTGGGATACAAAAGATGTGGACACAAGTAACACTAGGTGACACAAGAACAGCTACGGGGCCGGGTGATCCGGAGTCCCCTCGTCATCGGCAGAGCCATCATCTTCATTGTCGGAGCCATCCTCATCATCGGAGTCATCCTCATCAGTAGGTGGAGGAGTAGGTGGAGGTGGAGGTATACGGGTCTCACTGTCACGCAGAAGGTGCTCAATTTGAAGAAGAGAACGAGTGGTGGTTCGGTAAGCACTGGTGGTATCCGCGTAGTCAGTAGCAAGAGAGGCTACGTGGGGGATGAGTGTACATTTCTACATGTTTATTTATGTTATACACACTTGTTATGAGCTTTAATATTAATAATTATGCACTTATCACACTCAATATCAACTTTCGATCAAAATGCTTAGTTTGATGAAATTAATTATAATTTGAGCAATATATATGTTATTTTACAGGTACTCGGTTAATACGAAGAAGACGGCCAAGAATTTATCAAATTTTACAACAAACAATGGGCCAAATATCATGAAGCATGAAAAGAAAAAGAAATAAAAGAAATAAAAATAAAAATCAAAACATTAACACCTCTATATAAATATTATGATATATATATAATATATATATTCACTTATATATAATATATATATATATATTCATATAATATATACATTCATAATATATATATGTATTCACAATATATCTATAGACATAGCATATCTATATACATAATACATCCCATATATATAGCACCACCTCCTTCATATAATATATACATACTATATATATCTATTATATATATATATATCTAAAGGCTCACGAAGGCGAATGAAGCTTCAAATGCCTTCACGTTGAAGGCCATGCAAATACATCTAAAGGCCACATTGAAGCTTCAAATGCCTTCACGTACGTGGCATCCGGCTTCACACCAAGGCATTCACGTGACGTGTTTCAACGTGGGTTGTGAGGCCATGCAAAAGCATGCAACGTGGCGGGCTTCATGCGCTTGAGGTGGTGGCGACGTCGGCTTCCTCATACGGTCAAGTCAACACGCAGTCTTCACGCATGACAACGTGGGGGCTTTCACCCCGACTCTTACACGCGGTAGACGATGACTTCGTGGTGGTCACAGCGATGCAAAGTGGGCAGTCTTCATGCAAACGCCAAAATGCTGTAGCCTTCACACGGCCGACGTGGGCAACGGCTCCACACACACGTCGGCAACGTTGGCAGAGGATCTGCGGCTGAGCCATTTTTCAACATGCAGGGAGGCTTCACACTGTCGGCCAGAGCCAAACACACATCCAACATGAGAAAAGAAGAGAAAGTGGTAGATAAAGAAAGAAGAATACTTCAAATTGTGGGCTTGGGGTGTTCACATGGGAGAATAGTGATATTTTGGTGCCTATATAAAGAGGTCATGGGAGACACTTCCCTCTCTAATAGGCAGTAGGCACATAACGTAGATAGCTATCTCCCCTTCTTATGTATCATTCTTCCCCTTCATTAGGCTTCTTCATTTTATTTTTGTTATTGTTCTAGTGTGTTGTAATTTATTTATTTGTAACTTTTATCCACATGTGAGTTTGCATTAATTCATATTTTAATATTTTACATAATCTCTCCATCTCTCTAATATTCTTCCAAAATTCTCTCTCGGTCAATTTCTAAAATTCTTCGAAAGATGGTCAAGAGACGCGGTTCCGATCCGGTCGAGTGTACGTAGCCATTCCCGACGACTCGTAAATCAAAGGCTCGAGGAGACGACGCCGTTATCACACCACGGTCGCACCAAATCTATCCCACTTCATCTATTTTATTTCACATTTAATTGTGTTATTTCTTTAGATTAATTTGTTTTCATGTAATTTTACTTTTCAATTAGTTAAATCTCACTCAAAATTCGGAGCTTTCAAATATAAGAATTTTCCAACTCATGCTTAAATGAAAATATTTCTTCCTCGTGAGATCGACCCGTACTTACCACTCTGCTTAGATTTTACATCTTTTTAGTGAGTGAGTTCAGTTAATTTATGAAATTGTGGCACATCATTTTTAAACGACGGGTGCCGAGCGCATCAATTTTTGGCGCCGTTCCTGGGGAGGAAATTATTTTTAATGTTGGAAAATTCTTGTGTTTGATGTATATATTTGTATATTAATTTTTCTGTTTTTATTTTGTAGAAAAAAGAAAAAATTAAAAAATCAAAGAAAGAGGAAAATCAGACCTGAAATTTCGAGAAAATGAAACGTCGTTGAAAGCCTAGGACTGTAGCAGTCAAGCGTCGCTAAAGGGCTGAAACGTAGGAACATGTTCTATTTTTTCGATTTCTGAAAAATCTTTAAAAAAATCTGAAATTTTTTTAAAAAATCTATAAAAATTGAAAAAAATCAGAAAACACAAAAATACCATTTGAGGCTTCATTTTGTAATAAATTTGCATGTCTTTGTCATTTTATTATTTATAGCTTCTTGCATTCATCTCTTATTGAAAAATTAAAAAAAATAAAAATTAAAACAAAAAATTTGTGCTGGTTAGATAGGTTCATTAACTAAAAAAAATACTTACACAAAAAATAAAAGACTTCATTCAAGAATAGAAACCACACCCACCATGTTCTAGGTCATGCATCATTTAGCATAGGATTTTTTCTTTTTGTTATTTAATTTCTGCATTGCATTTTGGAGATTGCAAGGGGCAAGGTACGTTCTACTTATCCTATTCTAGTATGTATATTGCATAAGAACCCCTTGTTTAAAATTATGGTGTGTATTTTATTTCAAAATATTTTAAGGGTAATACCCCTAAATAACATAAGGTGGGGATTTCATCACCCTTCCTTAGCCCACAAACCACATTTCCCTTGCATCTTTGCATGACCTAAGCCTTAAATAAAAGTCAGTAAACATTGGCCCTAGGATCACACTGTGATTTTAGTACGATTTGAGTTTACCCTCTTGTGGAAATCGGTGCCTAAGGCAAGACGGTCGGACGGTAAACGCCTTAAGCGGGACTGTGATTTGACATAATTAGGTCCCTACGAAAGTAGGGGGAGCCTCCCACTACCCCACCCCTTATCTGGCAGGTGAAAATATTGAGGGTGAACTTAAGTTGTACTTTAGTCATTTTGTGAAACCCTATCTGTAGGTCTAGGTCACATCTAGGTGATTAGATAAATTGTGTGTCAACTTGTTTCTGTATGTAAAAAAAAATAAAAATAAAACAAAACAAAAATATTTTCCTGCAAAATAAAACAAAAAAACAAAAAAAAATCATTAAAAAAAGGATATCACTCTTTCTTGGGCCTTTTGCATTCCACAATCCACTTTTGTTCAGGCCCATGAATAGATTCCTTCATGTTCAACCATGCGGGTCACTTGAACTTAAATTCTTCATTTACCCAATGCCATCAATCTCCTTTGCTCGTCCAAAATGGGGTTTACAATCCATCTTTCACCCAAGAGCCATATCAAGTGTCATCGAATTTTTTCACCTCTTTCTCTTACACAAATACATATCTTAGGTGGGAAAACCAACAATCATCTTCTTGGGCACCTTACCAAGACCCCATGTAAAGTCCTTCAAATCCACACTTCTCAGGTCAGACTTCTTACTCAAATGATCCTTACAATCAAGCCCCATATGAAGGACAACTCATCTACTCTCCATCACCTCAATACCAGACTGATTTCTATTCTGATTGTTACTTACCACAATCTGAGTGCCACCCAACTTATCCAGCTCCTCCAAAGTCTGATTTCGAGGACATGTTCAATCACATGACTCAACTCATCTTGGCCAATCAGCAATCCCTTCAAGCTTAGAGCCAAATCATTTAAGCCCAGCTTGACCAACGTGATGGAGAGCTTGAAATGGACCAACATACTAGTCTCCCCATGGCAAACTTTGAAAATCAATATCATGATGATAATATCACATTGTTTGATCCATCCATCACTCCTCAATTCAACAACTCTCAAATAATTTTCGATGATGAGGATAATATGAAGCAGCCATATCAGGAAAATTGGGGAGAGGCTAATGAATCTCAATTTGTAATGGCCAAGGAAAATAATGATGAGTCTAAGTTGGGGGGAGAATAAGAGAATAATGAGAATCAAATTTAGGCCCCAAACTCTAATGACTATTATGATCTAGCCCAACATACAAATCATTCCCCTCCTTGCTATTCATCTCTTCCACCCTCAGATAATAACCCAGATGATCAATTCAATCAGTTACTTCTCCAAAGTCCATCCCTCCAGGAGCAAATCAACAGGCTGACCGAGGAAGTCAAAAACATGGAGAGAGATCAATTCTTTGATTACTCTGGACCCATTCCCACTCATCAAATTCTTGATACCGATTACGATCAATCCTTGAATTCCCATTATCATAACATTCAGATCCACTGTGACTCAGAAGATGAAGGAATTATGGAGAGGTCTTGTCAGCAAAATTTGAATGAGGAACCTAGAACATTTGAGGAGATTGAAGAATTTGATGGAAAAGAAATAAAGGAAGGTGATGAACTAATGAATGATCATATTCCCCCTCCTAAAATTGAATTTGAGGAGCCTATACTTGATTATCCTTCTGAGGAGAATACTAGAGAGGTGGATGATCTCCAGTTAGGGGGAGAGGAAGAGTACACTGAACCTCAAATCTTTAATCACATGTCTCTCCCCGAATTTGAGGAAATTCTCTTTGAAGATGGGAAGGAAGAAGTAGTGAAGATGGAACAAGAATTGAACATTTATTAGAACAATGAAGTTGGGGTTAATTAGGAATTGAATGAATTGAATGTGCCACATGATACTTTCAATCTAGAAGAGAGGGTAGAGCTTATGCCAATTCTTGACCACGGTGATTCTTTTAAAACTCTCCCAGCCGATTGGTCCAACCTTGCTCTACATGCTGATTTATCTGATCCCACGGAATCTCAGGAGGAATATTTCATAATTGATGACATGATTTTTCCCAATGTTCCTCCTATATTCTCTGATTGGGGTGGTCCTTTTGCGATGTCTCCACCCCGATACATACTTTGCCCTTATACTCACCAGTTACAGTTATATCTCTCAGGGCATGGAAAAGAAAATTTTGGCAAGGATAAAATTCTTTGGTGGCTCATTCTAAAATCCACTCGTTGGTTATAGAGCTTTGGGTCTGGCTGAAGACGTTAAACTTAGCGCTTTTGGGAGGCAACCCACAGTTTTCTTGATTTTTGTGTGCTAATAAATGGCTTCTTGGGAGGCAACCCAAGTTTTTCGTGTGTTTGTGTTTTTATTTTGTAGATGTGAATAAAAGATAAGTTGGAGGGAGAGAGAGCTGATTACTTGCATTGTTGCCCTGATTTTCAAAGCCAAATACCACCTTTAGTCAGCAAAGATGCCCATCAACATTCACTTTCGTCAGGTTGTCATATTCCTTCACAAATTTCATATCTACATTGTTCATTATTCTCTATTGTTCCTGCCATTGAGGGCAATATCATTTAAGTTGGGGGACGAAAATCATGCCATTGCACATGTTGCATTCATATACAACCTCATTTACCTATGATTTTTTTTTGGAAAATAAATAAAATAAACCCATTTTGAGTTTCATGATTCATACTTCTATTGAAAGTAATTCTGGAATAGAAATGACTAGATAAGGATGATGGAAAATTTATCTAATCTAACCATGGAAAATTGATATAAGAATCTTTTTAAAGTTCATGTGCACTTTAGAAACAAATTCACGTCGCACGCTAATGAAACAAGTAAGACAAGCCTTCTGCTATTTTGGGTATATTATCTGATATTCGGCACTTCTTGAAGAAGAGATCTTTTATAAGCTTTCTGTCAAGTTATCTATCAAAATTAGTGTAAAAACATAATTGAAAAAAAAAAGAGAAAAGGCACCATGAAAAATGCCCTGAATCTGAGTAACCGGGTCTACTTCACCTAAGACGTATTGAGGTTCGCGTCAAAAGGAAAAGGGAACCTTGATCTGTGAAATCGGGCATGCTTCTCCTAAGGCAAGAGTCGAGGTTCGTGTTAAACAGTGAAGGGTAGTGCAGCATCATGTGTGTAGAAAAAATAAAAAGATCCCTAAGGCACGAAACAATAAGGCAGACAAAAAGCTAGTATTCTTAATGCTCTGATTAAGAAGTGCAGGGTTGAAAGACACTTGTTCGGAATAGTAAATGAGAGATGCAATTATCTTCGCTGTGGATTTAGCATTTCACATGCACAAGTGCTACTGAATTTTGATTAGAATTCTTGATCATGTGTCTTAATTTCTTACATAAGGCTAGTATGTGTTAATGATTCCGAATTCCTAATCTTTAGTTGATTATATGAAGAAAGAACTTGATATGAAGGTATGAACTTTATAAACTCTTGTTGGTCCTAAATTTTTAATTATTTGCATTGCCAAGGAACTAGCAATGAGTAAGTTGGGAGGTGTGATGAGTGTACATTTCTACATGTTTATTTATGTTATACACATTTTTTGTGAGCTTTAATATTAATAATTATGCACTTATCACACTTAATATCAATTTTTGATCAAAATACTTAGTTTGATGAAATTATTTATAATTTGAGCAATATATATGTTATTTTGTAGGTACTCGGTTAATACGAAGAAGACAGCCAAGAATTTATCAAATTTTACAACAAACAATGAGCCAAATATCATGAAGCATGAAAATAAAAAGAAATAAAAATCAAAATCAAAATCAAAACATTAACACCTTTATATAAATATTATGATATATATACATAATATATATATTCACTTATATATAATATATATATATATATTCATATAATATATACATTCATAATATATATATGTATTCACAATATATCTATATACATAGCATATCTATATACATAATACATCCCATATATATAGCACCACCTCCTTCATATAATATATACATACTATATATATCTATTCTATATATATATCTAAAGGCTCACGAAGGCGAATGAAGCTTCAAATGCCTTCACGCTGAAGGCCATGCAAATACATCTAAAGGCCACGTTGAAGCTTCAAATGCCTTCACGTACGTGGCATCCGGCTTCACACC
This sequence comes from Amorphophallus konjac, assembly GCA_022559845.1. Classification (NCBI taxonomy): domain Eukaryota; kingdom Viridiplantae; phylum Streptophyta; class Magnoliopsida; order Alismatales; family Araceae; genus Amorphophallus; species Amorphophallus konjac. Next base: position 4,123,931 of record CM040117.1, on the reverse strand, counting down.
AAGGCATTCACGCGACGTGTTTCAACGTGGGTTCGTGAGGCCATGCAAAAGCATGCAACGTGGTGGGCTTCATGCGCTTAAGGCGGTGGCGACGTCGGCTTCCTCATACGGTCAAGTCAACACGCAGTCTTCACGCATGACAACGTGGGGGCTTTCACCCCGACTCTTACACGCGGCAGACGATGACTTCGTGGTGGTCACAGCGATGCAAAGTGGGTAGTCTTTATGCAAATGCCAAAATGCTGCAGCCTTCACACGGTCGATGTAGGCAGCGGCTCCACACACACGTCGGCAACGTTGGCAGAGGATCTGCGGCTGAGCCATTTTTCAACATGCAGGGAGGCTTCACACTGTCGGCCAGAGCCAAACACACATCCAACTTGAGAAAAGAAGAGAAAGAGGTAGAGAAAGAAAGAAGAATACTTCAAATTGTGGGCTTAGGGTGTTCAAATGGGAGAATAGTGATATTTTGGAGCCTATATAAAGAGGTCATGGGAGGCACTTCCCTCTCTAATAGGCAGTGGGCACATAACGTAGATAGCTCTCTCCCCCTTTTATGTATCATTCTTCCCCTTCATTAGGCTTCTCCATTTTATTTTTGTTATTGTTCTAGTGTGTTGTAATTTATTTATTTGTAACTTTTATCCACCTGTGAGTTTGCATTAATTCATGTTTTAATATTTTGCATAATCTCTCCATCTCTCTAATATTCTTCCAAAATTCTCTCTCGGTCAATTTCTAAAATTCTTCCAAAGACGGTCAAGAGACGCAGTTCCGATCTGGTCGAGTGTACGTAGCCGTTCTCGATGACTCGTAAATCAAAGGCTCGAGGAGACGACGCCGTTATCACACCACGACCGCACCAAATCTATCCCACTTCATCTATTTTATTTCGCATTTAATTTTATTATTTCTTTAGATTCATTTGTTTTCATGTAATTTTACTTTTCAATTAGTTAAATCTCACTCAAAATTCGGAGCTTTCAAATATAAGAATTTTCCAACTCATGCTTAAATGAATATATTTCTTCCTCGTGAGATCGACCCGTACTTACCACTCTGCTTATATTTTACATCTTTTTAGTGAGTGAGTTCGGTTAATTTGTGAAATTGTGGCACAACATTTTTAAACGACGGGTGCCGAGCGCATCAGTGGGCAGCAAGGGTATCCATAGTGAGAGAGAGAGTGTTCATACGGCCATCCATAGTGTCCATGAAAGTATCAAGCCTCCTAAGAGTGGAGTTAAGGTGGGTTTCCATGCCCGAGATGCACCTATAAAAGCTCTCATAATCCCCCTTAGGAGGATAACTAGCACCCTGAGCTGAGGACTCCCCGTGGTAAAACTGTGGTGGTGGAGGCACCGCAGGATCCATGTGACGAGGTGAGGGTGGAGGACTGTAGCAACCCTGATAAAAATAAGATTTTAAATAAATCAAATTAAAAATAAAAGATAGGTAAATAGATGACAAAGAGCCTAAATGAGTAAATCATTGATCAAGAGGAAAATAACGCCTTTTATCAAGGCGCTGAATCAAAAGGAAACGCCTCTGTATAAGGCGTTAATTTAAAAGGGACGCCTAGACAATAGGGCGTCAAATTTCAAACGACGGGAAAAATAAAATTAAGGAAAGGAAATGAAACGCCCTCTACATGGACGCGTTTACATATATAACGACGCTCGACAAGGCGTCAATTTAAAATTCGACGCCCTCACTTAAGACACTAATTCCGTTTGTGTTCCGTTCGAACCAGAACATTATCCAGGGAAAGTTTATGGATTAGTACGAGTTAGTAGAATATAGTAAGGACTCTATCATGGAAGTATTACTTCCAATACAACTCTAACTCAATTAGGGTTCCTAGTAACTCTATAAATATCCTACGGCTCGACCCAGGATGCTATTTGGCGTTCTGTGGATTGTTGCTGTCATACGTGAAGAACAGGTAATGTTCTTCCTCTTTTCTTTTCCTTTAGTTATGAATGATGAAGGAAACTAACGTCTTCATCTTATGTAGGAAGTCTACGGTAGGTAGTACCTCTCTTGTCAAAGAGAAGATCGTGGAGTCTTCATCATCATCCTCTTCGTCTGCATCTTCTTCCAAAACCCGTAAAGAAGATATCATAGAAAAGAGTCTTATCCTCTTCTCAGCAACTCTTGTCGTCACTACATCCTCTTCGGTGGGCCACCGGTGATTAAGTTCGGAAGCAACCATCTTGTGGGTGCTACTCTAGTTACTGTTAGAAGTTCAGGAGGCTCTGTTTGAAATAGAGCATCGTTTTCTATCAGAAGCCTTCACGTTCCTTCTTCCAGATCTTCATAAGGTAGGTTTTCTCAAGAAACGTAGCCCAAATGAATTTAAGATCCTTAATAAAATCATATGTTGTCCATGCATATAGTTTCATCATGGTTTTAAATGTTTTCTGTAAAATTTTGAAAGAAGCGACCCTGACAAGGGCGCTAATTCTTGTTTTGACGCCCTACCTAGTAGTCGCCAATTTCATATAAATTGATAATTACCCATGTTTAAAATTCGATATCTATGAAACCATGAACCTAATCTAATGCATGTACATCCTGATTGAATCCTGCTAATTTTCTGGTCCTGACTATATAAATTGTTCCTGAAATTTTATTAACTGAAATTGGGAAAATTGCTGGATTAACGACCAGAACAAGGTCGTCTCTTATTGAACTGACGCCCCAGACCAGGGCGCTAATTGAAAAGTGACGCCCCTGTCCAAGGCGCGTTTTTGTTAAAATTCCAGAATATTGATTTCCTGCAGAATAGAAATATTGAAGGGACGACTAATGTATAAGTCGTCAAATTGTAAATAAACGCCCCTGAGTAAGGCGTTAATTGGATAATTAATGACTTAGCGTAAGTCGCTATTTTCTGTATTACTGTTTTGTACTGGTTACTGTCAACCGAAGGATTTTATATATATCTATATTTCTATATCGACACTATATCTCCACTCCGTGAGTATAGTCCCACGTTTTCTACGATGATTTATCGCATTACCCCCTCAATTCTCATTGACATACAAGCTCTCCATTGGACATTCCGTTCCTTTGGACTAGCGAGTTAGTCATTGAGACCTCCGTAAGTCTCCTCGCAGCCTTGGATTCCCTCAAGGCCGACTGAGCTGGTTGTACCATAAAAACCCATTACACTATTTTGCCATGTCACTCTAAAGAAAGATGGTATACCGGCCCTCATGTTATGCAAAGTGTGTATCATGAGAATTCTCTTAATGGGATGAGGTTATCATGCCATTTGATGCTGTTCTTGTAAACCCCAATTCTATATCAACATTGTCATGATGTTCTTGTAAACCCCAATTCTATAACAACATTGTTATGATGTTCTTGTAGACCCCAATTCTATATTAAACTTGATGTTCTTGTGGACCTCAATTCTATATAAAGAGTGTCCATACTTGTTTGTCATGGTACCCAAGCTAGGGAACTAATTCCACCTAGTTTTATCGATAATCGTGATTGTACCGTTATTATCGTCATTCTATGTCAAGTGTCATATTTTTGGACTCTATTCTATCCAAGTTATCCTACGTATCTACAAGTTTTATTCTTGAAATTCCATATTGGCTATACACAAAAGTGGATGTTAAAATACATGATTAATGCCTGCGCATATAGGGCCCGATCTGGTCCTGGGAGGAGCACCCGAAAGTACTTGTGCCCATGGGAGTTGATTGATCACGGTATTGGCATTATACCGAAGTGCATGACTAGCTTGATTGAACATTCCACAAATCTTATACTTGTACTTGACTTGATATTACATGACTTGCGTGGCCCGAGGAAGGGTAATTGTGTACTTGCTTGACTTGAAACAAAATAGCCAAATTCCAACATGACATGATGAATACACTTGCTTGAATATCTTGATATCTTTTGATATAAGTTCTTGAAAGTTCATGACTAGTTCTCGTCGCTATCTTATTGTTATACACTCTCTCTATTTTGTCGTTTTATGCGAGCATGTATAGCTATAGTGCATTCATGAAAGATGTAATCACTTAAACCCCTTGCTAGATCTTGAGATATAATTTCCTACTGAGCGTTCGCTCACTTAGTGTTTCCCTACTTTTCAGGTAAGTCTGACGATGAGGGAACTCGAACGGATGGGAAAAATCAAGAGTGATAGAGATAGAGCTTCTTCCGTGTTATCTAGTCTTTTTCATATTTTCTTGAGTCAACCTTGTATTTTTCCCTTTATTTTTGTTAGTACTTCCAAGGTTTGTAATAGACATATTCTTACGAAGGAATAAAGGATTGTGTTATCTTTACTTTTGCGCATCTCTGATTTTTGGTGTCGAATGCACTAATACTCTGATTGACATGATTGATATGAACTCGTCACGCGTCTCCGGGTATCTTCCGCTCTCGGGGCGTGACAGTTTTTGTGGTATCAGAGCCTAGGGTATTCAATTCCTAGGAAAACCCAAGTCCAAGGATAGGTTAAACCATTAACCAGTGAGATTGGGTAGAACCAAAGGTTGAGTTAACATAGAAATGCTAGCTTCTAAATGAGATCACGTATTGATCTAGTTATTGTAATTGTAGGATAATGGCTGCCGAACGTGCTCAGTGGCGCAACATGCAGCGTACACTTCAAGGCATGACTCAGGTGCTGCAACAAGTAGCACAGGGAGGTGCACAACGAGCCGGAAGTCTCCACCAAGTCTTCAAGAACATGAACCCTCCCAAATTCATGGGTTCTACTGATCCGGATGACGCAGAGCACTGGATCAGGGAGACGGAGCGTATATTCCGTGTTATGCAGTGCACGGATCAAGATAATGTCTTATTAGCTACTTTCCAACTAGAAAGGGATGCCCGATGCTGGTGGGAGTCAGTCGAAGCTACTATAAATCAAGACCAAATTACTTGGGAAGAATTTGTTGAACATTTCAACAATAAATATTTTTCAGACCGAGTCCAAGAAAAGAAAGCTACCGAATTTGCCGCACTCAAGCAACGGTCATTATCGGTGGCGGAGTACGAGGCACAATTCTCTAGATTGTCTCGGTATGCTAAGCACTTAGTTAGCACCGAGAAGATGAAAGCTAGGAGGTTCCTTAATGGGCTCAGGCCCCAATATATTACCCAACTGGCACCAATGGATATTCAAGTCTATTCGGAGATAGTACGTCGAGCCCAGCTTCTAGAAGATGCCATGAAACTATCTGATAGAATCCGTGGGAAGGACAAGAAAGAACAAGCTACAAGTTCGGGTTCCTTTAAACCCAACTTCAAGAAGAGGCATAGCAATGGAGGTACTTCCTCACAAGATCAGAAGTTTAAGAAGACCAAGCCTTTCTCCATCACCACTACCCCATCAAATATAGTGTGCAAGCATTGTGACAAGGCTGGTCATAAAGCCGAAGAATGCTGGAGGAAACTAGGAGCATGTCTCCGTTGTGGGAGCCGTGAGCATCGGATTCCCGATTGCCTATTACTTAATGATCAAACCGGTGACGGAAAGCGCCCAGTAACCAAGAATGCTCGTCTTCACGCAATTAAGGAGACCGAACAAGAAGAAGAAGGCGGACTAGTAGAAGGTACACTGAAAGTTTGTTCCAAGTATGCACATGTCTTATTTGATACGGGTGCATCACATTCTTTTATTTCCAAGAAGTTTGCTAACCCCCTACCTATGGAACCGGAATGGATGAACATAATTTTATCTACTCCTCTAGGAAACGAAACCGATATTACTCACCACTATCAAAACTGTGAAGTCTTGGTAAAAGGAAGAAATCTTCCTATCGATCTCATATGTTTAGATCTAAAGGAGTATGATGTCATACTGGGAGTGGATTGGTTATCCAAATATCAGGCAACAGTCGATTGCCGTAATAGCAAGGTTACTTTCAAGGACTTTCCAAAACTAGTCTATTCTAGCCCTAAGAGTCGGAGCGAGTCACCTCTTATTTCGGCTCTCCGAGCTAGCAAGCTAATAAGGAAAGGATGTGTATCTTTCCTTGCATTTGTCACGATTAAGGAGGCTCAGGAAACTAAGATAGAAGATATCCCAGTTGTGCAAGAATTTCCGGATGTGTTTCCGGAGGATTTGCCTGGATTACCCCCGCAAAGAGAAGTGGCCTTCACCATCGATTTAGTTCCTGGTGCGGGTCCAGTTTCTAAGGCACCGTATAGAATGTCCCCTGCCGAACTGAAGGAGTTAAAGGAGCAATTGATGGAACTCATTAAGAAAGGATTCATAAGACCAAGTACTTTCCCATGGGGAGCGCCTGTGTTATTTGTAAAGAAGAAAGATGGATCCATGAGGTTATGCATCGACTATCGACAGTTGAATCATCTCACTATCAAGAACAAGTATCCACTGCCGAGAATCGATGAGTTGTTTGATCAAATTTCAGGATCCAAGTACTTTTCCAAAATTGATCTTAGGTCGGGATATCATCAGTTAAGAATCAAGGATGAGGACATTCATAAGACTGCATTCAGAAGCAGGTACGACCATTATGAATTTGTTGTTATGCCTTTCGGACTAACGAATGCCCCTGCTGCCTTTATGCAGTTAATGAATAGTATATTCAGGCCTTATTTGGATCAATTCGTGGTGGTCTTTATCGATGATATATTGATGTATTTCGAGACCAAGGAAGAGCATGAGGAGCATTTAAGGATTGCATTACAAATATTAAGGGCAAACCAATTATATGCAAAACTCAGCAAGTGTGAATTCTGGCTTGAGGAAGTGACTTTTCTCGGACATGTTATATCAAAGGATGGCTTATCAGTAGATCCATCAAAAGTTGAAGCTGTAAGAAATTGGGAAAGACCAACCAATACTAGCGAGATCCGAAGTTTCTTAGGTCTTACCGGCTATTATAGGCGATTCATCAAAGATTTCTCTAAGATCGCCGTACCACTTACGAGGTTAACTCGCAAGGAGATCCGTTACGAATGGAGTGAGGAATGTGAAAGAAGCTTCCAAACTCTCAAGGATCATCTTACTACAGCTCCTGTCTTAGCTTTACCGATGGAAGGAGAGAAATTCGAGGTATACACTAATGCTTCTGGCATTGGCATCGGATGTGTTCTAATGCAACAAGGAAAGGTTATAGCTTACTCTTCTCGTCAATTAAAGAAGCACGAAGAGAACTACCCCGTCCATGACTTAGAATTAGCCGCGGTAGTATTTGCACTAAAGATCTGGAGACATTATCTATATGGAGTGCAGTTTACTGTATACTCCGATCACAAGAGTCTCAAGTATCTTTTCTCTCAAAAGGAACTAAATATGAGGCAAAGACGTTGGCTAGAATATCTCAAGGACTTCGACTTCAATATACAATATCATCCCGGAAAGGGTAATCTTGTAGCAGATGCCCTTAGTTGAAAGTCGAGAGCACTGTTAGCCAATTGTATGATTCAAGAATGGAAGTTGCTGGAGCAATTCTCTAAGCTCAATATAAGCATGGACACGGACTTCAAAAGTGTCACATTGTCTCATATAAGCATTCGTCCAGACCTATTAACTGAAACACAAGCACTGCAGGATGATGACCCAATATTAGTGGAAATCAAGGGCAGATTGGAAGGACAATCTGATTTCCAAATAACTTGTGAAGGAAGATTAATGTTCAGGAATAGAACTTGCATACCGAATTGTCCCGAGTTAAAGAAGAAGATCTTAGATGAAGCTCATAGATCAAGGTACACGATTCATCCAGGATTAACCAAACTGTACCAAGATGTGAAGAGGAATTTTTGGTGGCCCAACATGAAAAGGGAAATAGCAGACTATGTATCACGCTGTCTCACTTGCCAACAGGTCAAGGCGGAACACCAAAAGCCTGCTGGAAAATTACATCCTCTAGATATTCCCAAATGGAAGTGGGAGAATATTAGTATGGATTTCATTATGGGTTTATCTAAATCAAAAGGAGGACATGATGGAATATGGGTTATTATTGACCGATTGACTAAATCGGCGCATTTCTTGCCAATAAAGAGCCGATGGTCAGTTGATGTTTTGGCTGCATTATACATCAAGGAAATAGTCAGATTACATAGTATTCCTGTTTCAATCGTGTCTGACAGAGATCCCCGTTTTACTTCTCATTTTTGGAAGGGACTATAATATTCGTTGGGAACAAGGCTTAACTTTAGTACAGCTTTTCATCCTCAAACGGATGGTCAGACCGAGAGAACAAATCAGGTGGTTGAAGATATGCTCAGAGCTTGCATCATTGATTTCGATGGAAGCTGGCATGATCACTTGCCGTTGGTGGAATTTGCATACAATAATAGCTACCAGGCAAGTATACAAATGGCACCTTTCGAAGCTTTATACGGAAGGAGTTGCCGATCACCCTTATGCTGGGACGAAGTTGGAGAGAAACAACTGCTAGGTCCAGACATGGTAAGGGTTACCACTGAAAGAATACAAATGATTAGAGAAAGACTGCAAGTTGCTCAGTCTAGGCAAAAGGCTTATGCCGATACAAGAAGGAGAGATCTTGAATTCCAAATTGGAGATCATGTATTTCTCAAGATATCGCCTGGACGTGGCATACGGAGATTTGGTGTTAAAGGCAAGCTTACATCAAGATTCATCGGACCCTTCGAGATACTGGAACGAGTTGGCGAGGTTGCTTATCGCATCGTATTGCCTCCTAAACTGTCCGATGTACATAATGTATTCCACATATCTATGTTGAAGAAGTATGTACACGATCCATCACATATTATTGATCATGGAGACTTAGTGATCCAGAAGGATCTCACATATGAGCAGAAGCCTATAAAGATACTAGATCGTGAAGTACGTACCCTAAGGAATAAGGTTATTCCCATGCTTAAGGTACAGTAGAATAAGAACTCCGAACATGAAGCTACATGGGAGACCGAGGAATCGATGAGGAAGCGATTTCCAGAATTATTTTAAGGTATATACTCTACACTCTCCACTTATATATACTATTGAATTTGGGGACCAAATTCTTTTTAAGTGGGGGAGGGTGTAGCAACCCTGATAAAAATAAGATTTTTAAATAAATCAAATTAAAAATAAAAGATAGGTAAATAGATGACAAAGAGCCTAAATGAGTAAATCATTGATCAAGAGGAAAATAACGCCTTTTATCAAGGCGCTGAATCAAAAGGAAACGCCTCTGTATAAGGCGTTAATTTAAAAGGGACGCCTAGACAATAGGGCGTCAAATTTCAAACGACGGGAAAAATAAAATTAAGGAAAGGAAATGAAACACCCTCTACATGGACGCGTTTACATATGTAATGACGCTCGACAAGGCGTCAATTTAAAATTCGACGCCCTCACTTAAGACGCTAATTCCGTTTGTGTTCCGTTCGAACCAGAACATTATCCAGGGAAAGTTTATGGATTAGTACGAGTTAGTAGAATATAGTAAGGACTCTATCATGGAAGTATTACTTCCAATACAACTCTAACTCTATTAGGGTTCCTAGTAACTCTATAAATATCCTACGGCTCGACCCAGGATGCTATTTGGCGTTCTGTGGATTGTTGCTGTCATACGTGAAGAACAGGTAATGTTCTTCCTCTTTTCTTTTCCTTTAGTTATGAATGATGAAGGAAACTAACGTCTTCATCTTATGTAGGAAGTCTAGGTAGGTAGTACCTCTCTTGTCAAAGAGAAGATCGTGGAGTCTTCATCATCATCCTCTTCGTCTGCATCTTCTTCCAAAACTCGTAAAGAAGATATCATAGAAAAGAGTCTTATCCTCTTCTCAGCAACTCTTGTCGTCACTACATCCTCTTCGGTGGGCCGCCGGTGATTAAGTTCGGAAGCAACCATCTTGTGGGTGCTACTCTAATTACTGTTAGAAGTTCAGGAGGCTCTGTTTGAAGTAGAGCATTGTTTTCTATCAGAAGCCTTCACGTTCCTTCTTCCAGATCTTCATAAGGTAGGTTTTCTCAAGAAACGTAGCCCAAATGAATTTAAGATCCTTAATAAAATCATATGTTGTCCATGCATATAGTTTCATCATGGTTTTAAATGTTTTCTGTAAAATTTTGAAAGAAGCGACCCTGACAAGGGCGCTAATTCTTGTTTTGACGCCCTGCCTAGTAGTCGCCAATTTCATATAAAGTGATAATTACCCATGTTTAAAATTCGATCTCTATGAAACCATGAACCTAATCTAAGGCATGTACATCCTGATTGAATCCTGCTAATTTTCTGGTCCCGACTATATAAATTGTTCTTGAAATTTTATTAACTGAAATTGGGAAAATTACTGGATTAACGACCTGAACAAGGTCGTCTCTTATTGAACTGACGCCCCAGACCAGGGTGCTAATTGAAAAGTGACGCCCCTGTCCAGGGCGCATTTTTGTTAAAATTCCAGAATATTGATTTCCTACAGAATAGAAATATTGAAGGGACGACTAATGTATAAGTCGTCAAATTGTAAATAAACGCCCCTGAGTAAGGCGTTAATTGGATAATTAATGACTTAGCGTAAGTCGCTATTTTCTGTATTACCGTTTTGTACTGGTTACTGTCAACCGAAGGGTTTTATATATATCTATATTTCTATATCGGCACTATATCTTCACTCCGTGAGTATAGTCCCACGTTTTCTACGACGATTTATCACATTACCCCCTCAATTCTCATTGACATACAAGCTCTCCATTGGACATTCCGTTCCTTTGGACTAGCGAGTTAGTCATAGAGACCTCCGTAAGTCTCCTCGCAGCCTTGGATTCCCTCAAGGCCGACTGAGCTGGTTGTACCATAAAAACCCATTACACTATTTTGCCATGTCACTCTAAAGAAAGATGGTATACCGGCCCTCATGTTATGCAAAGTGTGTATCATGAGAATTCTCTTAATGGGATGAGGTTATCATGCCATTTGATGCTGTTCTTGTAAACCCCAATTCTATATCAACATTGTCATGATGTTCTTGTAAACCCCAATTCTATAACAACATTGTTATGATGTTTTTGTAGACCCCAATTCTATATTGAACTTGATGTTCTTGTGGACCTCAATTCTATATAAAGAGTGTCCATACTTGTTTGTCATGGTACCCAAGCTAGGGAACCAATTCCACCTAGTTTTATCGATGATCGTGATTGTACCGTTATTATCGTCATTCTATGTCAAGTGTCATATTTTTGGACTCTATTCTATCCAAGTTATCCTACGTATCTACAAGCTTTATTCTTGAAATTCCATATTGGCTATACACAAAAGTGGATGTTAAAATACATGATTAATGCCTGCGCATATAGGGCCCGATCTGGTCCTGGGAGGAGCACCCGAAAGTACTTGTGCCCATGGGAGTTGATTGATCACGGTATTGGCATTATACCGAAATGCATGACTAGCTTGATTGAACATTCCACAAATCTTGTACTTGTACTTGACTTGATATTACATGACTTGCGTGGCCCGAGGAAGGGTAATTGTATACTTGCTTGACTTGAAACAAAATAGCCAAATTCCAACATGACATGATGAATACACTTGCTTGAATATCTTGATATCTTTTGATATAAGTTCTTGAAAGTTCATGACTAGTTCTCGTCGCTATCTAATTGTTATACACTCTCTCTATCTTGTCGTTTTATGCGAGCATGTATAGCTATAGTGCATTCATGAAAGATGTAATCACTTAAACCCCTTGCTAGATCTTGAGATATAATTTCCTACTGAGCGTTCGCTCACTTAGTGTTTCCCTACTTTTCAGGTAAGTCCGACGATGAGGGAACTCGAACGGATGGGGAAAATCAAGAGTGAAAGAGATAGAGCTTCTTCCGTGTTATCTAGTCTTTTTCATATTTTCTTGAGTCAACCTTGTATTTTTCCCTTTATTTTCGTTAGTACTTCCAAGGTTTGTAATAGACATATTCTTACGAAGGAATAAAGGATTGGGTTATCTTTACTTTTGCGCATCTCTGATTTTTGGTGTCGAATGCACTAATACTCTGATTGACATGATTGATATGAACTCGTCACGCGTCTCCGGGTATCTTCCGCTCTCGGGGCGTGACAAGGACGCTTGTCCTCGGGCTGAACTAGTGCCGGTGCTTCCCCTTGATCTTGCTGTTCTTCCTACTCTTCTTCACTTGCTAACTCGTCCCCATAAGTGGGTACATTACGACGAAGCTCACCATCCGGACCCCAATAGTATCCCATATCGGAGAAAATCTTGTGGGCATTGTAAATATCATCCTGTCTGACTCGAATGAACTATTCAGCACCTAAATTGATCCCATCATAGATGAATACTTCAGTCAACTAGGAAGCATAAGGCAAGGATCTCCTTAACTGGGTATGACATAAACCTATCAAATTTGTCATGAGCCGACCCTTATTGACTAGATTGCCATTCATAACATGATAAAAGAGAAATCGGTGAACCTCAGTCACTTCATCTCTGCTCCCACCTTTTGGATAAATAAGTGAGGTAAACATGTGGTGGAGAACTCGTTGCAGTGGTGGAAAATGATTTGCATTTAATTCAATTAAATCACTCACATCACGCACATAATCACAGCTTGTCATGGCAATGAAGGTGGCCTTAACTTCACCATGGCCAAAAGTCATATCGGCACCCCTGGCGGAAACTCCTAAAGCGCGTGCAAACAGATCTGGAGTTATGTGAATCTCAATACCCTGAACCACTGTGTACAGCCTTTCATTTCTGTCAACCAAATTGCCATAAAACTGTTGCACTAGATATGGATAATATCTGGGATATCGAGTGACAAAATCTGTCCAACCCGATTGAATCTCAAACACTGCATAAATGTTGGGCAGGATTTCATTCACCTCATTAAAATCGATGAGATGAGGGTCGATAATTGTCCTCGAGGGCAACCGAGGTGCGCGAGGAGGTGCAGGAGCCTGCCGTGGTGGAGGAGCCGGAGCCTCACGTCTCCGAGCGCTAGATTCCCCCTGGGTAGAATGCCGAGAACTCCTTCTAGGCGGCATCTTGGACTAGGAAACCCTTGAAGGGAATGATCTCAACCTTGGGAGAAAGATGGACCAAAGGACACTCTGGAGGCTAGAAAAAACCTTCTCCACACTCTGGAATCGGAGATGTGGCCTGTTGAGAGTACGAGCAACTGTGGAGATCTCGTCCCGAGACGGTGACGAATCCTCCAGAGGTTATGCGGATGGAAGAATGGTGAGGTTTGAGGGCTTGTGGAGTGAGGGTTTTGTGTTCTAAGGTTAGGGAGATGTATGGGAGAGAGAATGGGTAGGTTAGAATGGGTGAAATGAGAGAAGAAAACCCTTTAAAAAGGGGTTTGGTCGGGGTTCGGCCGGCCTATTCACCGCGAACGGTCAACCGGACCGAGGACGGCGGTCGACCGAAAAAGTCGATTTGCCCCTTCAAAACCCAGAAATTGAATTGTAATCTCCACCAAGCTTCCTTTGAGAGGTGTGGAGCTCCATTGTCTTGCTGGTGTCTTCCCCATTTTTCCCTTTTTTTCTTGTTTTTCCCTTTTTTTCTTGTTTTTCCTTTTTTTTGTTTCTTTGGGAAGAAATGGAATGGGACGACTTCTGACATGAATCGACCTTAAGAGTATTTCTGAACCTCCCCCTCAGTGACTGCCTAGAATCCCCAGGTTACTGGTCCACATTTATTTGTCAAGGAGTATTGGGCCTTAGAAAATTTTCAAATTTGTCGAAAAAAGGCATATATATATATATATATAAGTACAAGCACACATACAAGGTAATGTCAAGCACAAAAATAGAAGAATACACACAACTTATGCATGATGCATGCATTTTACACAATCTACCCTTCATGCTTCTAATTGTTTGTTCAACGTAAATGTATTACTAATCCTAGTGCAGACCTAAGTATGTATGCCCTCACCCTTGCACATGCCAAGTTCTCTCCTGATTTTATTGAATTGTTCTTGGTTTAGGGATTTTGTGAAGACGTCTGCCAGTTGATTGTGGGTATCAACAAATTTTAACTCAAAATCCCCCTTGCCTACATGATCTCTCAGAAAATGATGGCGAATGTCAATGTGTTTGGTTCTGGAGTGTTGAACATTATTTTTAGATAAGTTAATAAGACTTGTATTGTCACAAAACTCACTTTAACATTCAAATCAAGCAATTGATTTTTGATCCAAAGTACTTGGGCTCCACAACTTCCGACGGCTACATATTCAGCCTCGACCGTTCAGAGAGCTACTAAATGTTATTTCTTGGAGGCTTATGAAACTAGGCATCCACCAAGAAACTGGTAGTACCCACTAATACTTTTGCGATCAACAATGCATCCAGTATAGTCAGCATCGGTATATGCAATCAAATCAAATGAGCTACCAATTGGAAACCACAACCCAAAGTCTAGTGTGCCAATTAAATATCAAAAAATCCGTTTAATAGCCATTAGATGAGATTCTTTTGGACATGACTAAAAACGAGCACATAGACATACACTGAATTGAATGTCAGGGTGACATGCTATTAAATACAGTAGTGATCTGATCATACCTCAAAACAATGTGGGATCTACTGTTTTACCATTTTCATCTTTCTCCAATTTCGTGGTTGTGGCCATCGGAGTTGATAGGGGTTTTGTTTAAGCCATGCCAAATTTCTTTAACAGCTCCAATGTGTACTTAGCTTGATTGATGAAAATTCCTTCAAGTGTTTGCTTCATCTGCAATCCAAGCAAGAAGGTTAGTTCACCTATTAAGCTCATCTCAAACTCTCCTTGCATTATTTCTACAAATTCATCACATAAAGTATTATTAGTAGCTCCAAAAATTATATCATCAACATACACTTGAACTACCAATATATCTTTATCTGATTTCCTCGTGAAAAGTGTTTGATTAACCTTACCTCTTTTGAAATCATTTTCAATCAGAAATGATGTGAGCATTTCATACCATGCCCTTGGTGCTTGCTTCAGCCTGTACAGAGCCTTCTGGAGCTTGTACACGTGTTGTGGATGTTTGGGGTCTTCAAAACCTGGAGGTTGTTCTACAAAGACATCCTCTTTGATATACCAATTTAGAAACGCAGATTTAACATGCATTTGAAATAATTTAAAGTTAGATGAGCAAGCATAAGATAATAAAATCCGGACTGCTTCTAGACGAGCTACCGATGTAAATGACTCATCAAAATCAATACCCATCTCTTGGCTATACCCTTTGGCCACAAACCGGGCCTTGTTCCTAACAACCAATCCCGTATCATTTAACTTATTTCTGAAAACCCATCGGGTTCCGATTATGGATTGATTCTTAGGTCGCGGCACAAGAGTCCACACCTGGTTTCTTTCGAACTGGTGCAATTCTTCATGCATAGCCTGGATCCAGGATTCATTTTGAAGAGCTTCATGGATACCCTTAGGCTCTTCCTGTGAGATTAAGGCTATCAAATCCTCTTCTTCTACTTGCTTTAGTGATGATCTGGTTCTTACCCCGTCTTGAGGATTACCGATGATGTTTTCAGCGGGGTGATCTTTCAGGAATGTGGAAGAACTGGGCAAGTCGAGGTGCTACACTTGTTGCTCTTGAAGCGTTTCAATTGGAGGATCTTCATCCTCTTCACTCTTGTTGGGGATCGCTTCAGTTGGTTCATCCTTGGCCTTGGCATCATTGGAACATCTGGGATCTTCATCTGCATTCATAATTTCAATAGATTGATTTGTCAGTTTTAGCTCAGATTCATCAAAAATCACATGAGGACTTTCCTCAACAACCAAAGTCCTCTTATTAAACAATCGATAAGCTCTAGAGTTAAGTGCATAACCTAGGAAAATTCCTTTGTCACTTTTCTCATCAAACTTACCTAGGTTGGACTTACCATTGTTCAAGATTAAACATGGGCATCCAAAAGGCTTAAGATTTCTTACTCTTGTAGAGCTCATAAGGAGTTTTCTTCAAAATGGGCCTTACCATCGCCATGTTGATGATGTAACACGTTGTACTTACCGTCTCAACCCAAAAATATTTTGGTAGAGAGTTTTCACTTAACATGATCGTGCCATGTCTATCAATGTTCTATTTTTCTCTCCACACTCCATTTTGTTGGGGCGTCTTGGTCACGAAAGTTATGTGTGTACCCCTGCTCTTCACAAAAATTGCTGAACTCATGATTTTCAAATTCCCCACCATGATCACTTTGATGGTGGTGATAAGGTAGCCTCTATCATTTTAGATTTTCCTGTAAAACACTTGAAACTCCATCAATGCATCACTTTTATTGGCTAGAAATAACACCCATGTAAATCTGTAGTAGTCATCAACAATCACTAACCTAAAGATTTCCCTCTAGGCTAGATGTCCTAGTTGGGCCAAAAGAATCAAGATGCAGCAATTCAAAGGCCGGAGGTAGAAACAATATTTTTATTTTTGAAGGATATGCGTGTTTGCTTGCCTTTTGTGCAAGCCTCACAGATCTATCACTTTCAAACTTAATTTTGGCAAACCATTCACCAAGTCATGTCTAGATAATTTGGAGATTACTCCAAAACTAGCATGACCTAGTCTTCGGTGCCATAACCATGTATCATTATGATTGTTTGCTACCAAGCGCACGTCATCATCGGAAACATCATCAAGATCAATAGTATACACATTGTTGTTCCTTTTACCGATGAATCTGATTTCATTAGAAATTTAATTCAAGACAAGGCAGTGAGTTTCATCAAAAATAATTTTAAAACCCTTGTTACACAATTGGCTTATGCTCAGCAGGTTATGATTCAAACCTTTCACTAAAAGGATATTTTCAATCAAGGTTTCAGAATTCTTACCTATGTTGCCAATTCCAATTATTTTACCTTTGTCCTTTCCACTAGAAGCAACTGAGCCTCCATCCTTCTCTTGCAGCATAGAGAACGCCTTCCTGTCCCTTGTCATATGCCTTGAACAGCCGCTGTCCAAGTACCACTTGCTCCCCCTGGCTTCAAGACATATCTGCAAGAAATAAAATTGTCATGTAATTATTTTTGGTACCCAAACTAGTTTGGGTCCATAGGAGTTTGTCCAATTCTGTGCATATTTTTTCTTGGTCCAAATCGTATGATTTCTTTGATTGTTTTGTTTGAACCAACAGTTGACAATAACATGACCAAGTCTACCACAATGAAAATAATTGACATATGTAAACTTTCTTTGACATTGTCGTGGATTGGTTTGGACATGTGTTGGCTTGGAGTGCGAACATGAAGCACAGTCTGTTTCTTTTTCATGAACATAGGATGTAGTGATCTTATTCTCAAAGGATTTAATATTTTGGGGAATGTACCCCAATCCTTCTTTCCGGAAGTTAACCTTAACTCCCAACATGTTGTCTAGGTTTTATTCACCCTTAACAAATCTAGAGAGGGTGAACTACAAGTCAATCACCTCCTCATTCAAACTCACATTTTTATTTTCAAGTTCTGAGATTGAGGATTCTAAAATTTCTTTTTCAATTTTTCAAAGGCTTTCTCCATTTCAGACAGCTTACTCATCAATTCCTCCTGGCTTTTCTCATTTGCTGAAATTATTTGCAACAAGCTTTCTTTTTCTTCTGATAACTCAAACCATTCCTGTTCCAATTTCTCAAATTTAATAGATGTATCCTCATGTGTTAATTCATCAATTTTCTTTTTGAGATTTTTATTTTCAGATCTGATTTTTCTTTATTTCGTATACAGTTTTTCATACTCCGACTCCCATTGTTCATTTGAAATGAAATCAGGGTCAGAATTTACCTCTGTTGATTCATCTTCATGTGCCATGAGGCATAGACTTTCCACGAGCTCTTGCAGCTCCTCATCGGACGGTTCGTCCTCTTCGTCGCTCCATGTGGCGACCATGGCTTTGGGCTTCTTGAATTTGTCCTTTTTGAACTTTTTCTTCAAATCTAGGCACTCTCCCCTCATGTGCCCAGACTTCTTGCATTCGTAGCATATGATATTTTTTGGCTTGCTAGATTCTCCCTTATTTTGAATGGGCTTCCTTTGCCCTTTTCTGAAATTACCTTGAAAATTCCTCTTCTTTCTCAAAAAACCTTTTTACTTGGCGAGTTATCATAGCCAAGTCTTCTTCTTCATTGCTTCCTTTGCTTGATTCTTCTTCTTGAAAGTCATCATTAGATTGGTGAGCTTTCAATCCAATCACTTTCTTCTTCTTTGTATCTTCCTCGGCTGTTCTCTTCATATTTATCTCATAGGTGTTGACACCCGTTTTATGACCAATAAGTTGGGTCATCTCCTTGTTTATCCATGTGATGCTCCAAGTTGTTCACTATTCATTGATTCTCCTTGATCAATTTGAAGCCTGATTCTTGGGTCTTCTCTCCTTGGTTGAGTGTGGTTCCTTGTTGGATGAAGCTTAGCAAGCTCTTATCAATTTTTGATCCTCATTGTTAATAACGGTCCTCACTGGGGGCGTTACTTTCATATAACGCATAATCACTGGGCCATTACTTATTGAAGAGTCCTAAAGTTTGAGGCCTTTGTTCTAAAGTTTATCATCTTGCTTATCCGTTGAATATAAAGGTATGTTGTGCAGCCGTTATTTCTTCCAATGCGTCCAGCCTTGGCCGTTACTTTCCTTCGAGAGTCCAACTTGTTTGATCTTCTTCCTGTTGATCTTATCTCTTTTGAGATAAGGTTAAATATAACGGACGTTCCCTGGCACGTTATTTTCATGTGGCGGTCTATCGAGTAGCTGTTACATCTAACAGAGAGTCCTGGCAGTTCAGGCCTTTTCTCTGCTACTCCGTGATCGAGATAAGAGTTTGAATTGTTGATTTCTCTTCCAAATCTGATCCTCAGAACCTTCTATTTATTTCTATGGACTCTTGGTGATATTATCTTCAAGGATTTGCTAAGAGTTATCCTTTTATCTTGCTGGATTATCCTCTGCTCGACCGGAGAGTTTGAGGGTCTATAAATAGCACCCTTAACTTCATGGCCCGAGGGAGGAAGATCTGGAGTTCGCGTCGAAGTGCTGCCGCATTCTGGAGTCACATCTGACCAAGGAGAATTGTCTTTCACGTTCATCTACTTCACGGTGAAGGGAGTATTCATTCCATTGGTTTTCAAAGTTCATCATTACATATTGTGTTCTCTTCCTCATATCCCTTTCATCAAAAGCACTGTCCTTTTTCTTTTCTCCACGTTCTCCCTGGTTTTTCATCATCTAAACATCCTCCTATCTTTTTAAAATGCCCAGAGGGGTTAAAAAATCAAAACCTTCCCGGTACTTTCCTTTGCTCTTGCATGCTATTGAGTTTATTGAAGAATTGAGGCTATATTGTTTAAAGGGCTAATTTGGGTCTGTTTTCTTGTGTTTTCACGTTCTTTGGCAGGTTTACAGGTTCACCATACGAGGCCCAAGTCTTCTGGCCGGCTGGAAGAGTTGGAGTTAAACGAATTCACAAACTATTACTGTAGGTTATTTGACGGTCTTGTGGAGGCGTGTCAGATTCATGTAGCGGTTCATCGAGCGACCGTCACTTATAAGTGACGCGTGGACTTTCGGCCGTTACATTCTGTTGATCTGTAGATTTCCCTGCTTTTCTCTCTCCCGTGGGCGGGTACTTCATCCACCTATTTCCAAGGTATTTTCAAGTCTTTGGCTTGTTTCTACTTTGGTGGCGATCACGTTCTTTCTTGGTATTGGGCATTAACTTTCTCTTTCTCTCTCATATCTCTTATTCTCTTTCCTTGCTCCACCCTTGCGGTGTGTTTTTATTTGCTTTTGCTCCACGCCCGGCGTGTGTTTTTCTTTATTTTCTTAGTTTAGTTTGATGATTGAGATAGCATGCCCATGCTAGAGCTTGTTCTGGTTGCCTAGGTTCATGGTTCGCATGTCCTTGGGTTGATTGAGATCTTTGATTTTTGCTTATCATCTTTATTGCACATAAAACAAAAGGAAGAAGAGAAGCAAAACAAATCAATAGATATTTTTTTGGCGATCATGGTGGGACAGCTTGTGCTAATCGTGTCTTGATCCCTGTTTAAACCTGCCATCATTCCCTTGTTTGATTGTCCTCGGATCTCCCTCTTACTTCATCTTATTTCTGGTTTTCTGGGTTTTCTGACGGCCCTCTGTCCCTGCGTTACTCCACTCTGACGTAGGGGTATTGGACCGTTATACGCTTGATCCTGTGTGCAGGCTTTTCACGGATTTCCCTTTTATTTCTGGTTGTTTTTGGCTCTCTGGCTCATCCGACGATCCTGGTGCTCTGCGTTATATTACTTCTGGCAGTTTGGTCCGCGACCGTTGTTATCTTCTGACGCAGGGTCTATAGACCGTTATACTCCAGACAAGTACGCATCCCGAGGTGCATTACTTTTCGCAGTTTCTGCTGTGATTTCCTTGCTTGGGTGATATCTGACTTCCTCCCTGATTGTTCTACATATTCACATCATTGTGTGCATAGTTGTTTGCTAGATTCTAGGCTAGATTTTGCATGCACTCCGGTGCACATAGGTTCATTCATACTTTCATACATTAGATTGCATTTTCCTACCTTGGTGTGCGGACCTCTCGTCTCCATATTCTTTGGGGCCGACTAGGAAATCACACCAGGGACCTCCATATTCCCACAAGGACGCCCGGCCGGTTGTACCTTTTTTACCCCGTGTCTAGGGTTGCATAAGTGAAGGAGTGGTCACACTTAGAGTCAAACCAAGCTTTACATCCATCTCCCGTCAGGAACCTATTGTTGAGAGCTCATATTAATCCATCCACTAAAGTTCCAAAGGAGAAATCATAAGAATCTTGAAGCATCATATTAAACAACTTGGTTGACTTTGAGTGTCTTCATCTCTTGCTACTTATATCTTTGTGATAAATCGTCTAAGTTTGGTTGCTCATTGCGTGTTGTTGTTGTGTTGTTTGCATCTTGTTAAGGTTGTTCGTTGCATGTGGAGTTGTTTTCGTCAGTTGGAAGCACCTCCTAGGGTCAGCTCATTCTCCAAGTTCTACTCAAATTCGCTCTTCGAATCTACCATGGCTTCTTTTAATCCTCCCCGTTCCCAGAAGGATTCTCTTCCTCAAGGGCTTCTCGAAAACCCTGCTAGGGTTACCTCGTTCTCTTCTGGAGAGGGGACGGCCCCTCTTCCGTCCTCTACCTACATGGAAGGTGGTCAGGCTACCCCTTCCTTCTCTACTCCTTCTGCGGGCTCCATTCTCCAGATGATGGCCCAATTGGATCCAGCCCAACTCCAAACTATCTATCAGGCCATGCAAGGATCCAATATCTCCCCTCCCACGATTATGCAGGGTCAATCCAATCCTCTCATCCAGCCCACTCCAATTAATCTCACTCCGGTCCAACCCCGGACCATCACATTCACCGGCATGGAGACGGGCCAATCTTCCGCTTCGGCCCAGCAATCTTTTGACCAAGGGAAAGCTCCCATCCCTTCTTTCACGCAGATGGATCATCACTTGTCTAGCCCACTTGTTCCACAAGTCCTGCTGGGTCCCTCCGATTTTCTGCACCCTCAGTCAGGGGTGGTCCAAGCCCACTCCAATCTGGGTCAATCTCAGACCCAATATCCTTCTTATGGACCCCCTATGTCGGCCGCTTATCCTTCGACTCCTTCTTATGGGCTCCCACCTCCTACTACAATTCACCCCTCTGCTCCTCAACTTCAAGCATCATCTCTTGCAACCCCTGCTCCATCCCGAGAGCAGGAATTACTTGATAAATGGCCCACCATGCAACAACAACTCGACTTCCTCCAGAAACGGGTTGGCCCACAATCCTTGGCCGATGTTCCTGTTCCCAGTTTCCAGAACATCCGGTTCCCTCCCCAGTCTGAGCTCGCCAGTTAAAGAAAATATGACGGGAACGGCAATCCTTTATTCACGTAAGGGATTTCTTATATGAATCAGCCCAATTCCAATATGATGATCGTCTTATGGCGTATTTATTCCGCCGATCATTGGACGGTGTTGCACTGGAATGGTTTTATTAGCTACCATTGGAAGAAGTGGAGAGCTTTAAGGTAGTAAAAGATAAGTTTATTCAGCGGTTTCAAGACCGGGTCGGCCCGGAATATTCTTTCACAGATCTGGTGGCCGAAAAGATGAAAGCAGATGAGGAGTTTGCCACTTATGCAGATAGGTGGAGGCAGATGGCCGCTAGAGTACCCGGCCATATTCCGGAGGAAGAGAAGGTCAAGCGACTTATTTCAAATGCTACTCCAACCTTCCAAAACATCCTGGCCAAGAACGACATAGCCAACATGCACCAACTGTATAGCCGTGAGCGCTTTATTCAGACTCAGTTCAAGGACTCCCCAATCCATTCTCTGTTCGAAAACCAAAAGCCCAAGTACCATAAAAAGTCACAAGGGCCGGTTACAGAAGGAGTCCAAACGAATGAGCAGGTTCAAGCCGTTGCTTTTCCATTCCAAAACACACCTTTCCGCTTCCCTCAAAAACCCCGCACTCCACAAAATCCCGCTCCACAGAACTTCCAAATCACTCCGCAAAACCCTCCGCCCACCTTCACCATTCCACAAAACACCTTTGCCGCACCACAGCAACCACCACAACCCCCACAATACCACAACGTCCCTCCACCCAACGGCTATAACAACAACCCAAATAACAAGCGCCCGGCTCCCAAAAGGGCACAATATCCTCCACTGCCAGAAACCCTCAAGGATATTTTCTCGGCTCTTATGTCTGGTGCGGACACCCGAGCAGTTGAGCGGCGCGACACACCGAGCCACCGGTACCGCACACGGAGCACGACTCGAGCCACCTCAGCGTCCATCTGGCTCGGAGACAGCCTGGAGACTCCGCCTTGAGCCTCCCCATTTATCATATTTAGTTAGCCTTTATGTGTGTGTAATTTGTGTTTATTTCATTGTATTCGGTATGTAATTATGAGTGTACGAGGGGCTTATTTACAAAATGGGACCCCTGGGCCCCACGGGACCCCCAGGCCTCTCCCATTGATCCACCTCAGCCCATGGGCCCCATGTGGGGTCAGTCAACATGTCAAATGGAGGCATCTAGAAGTTTGAATGGTAAAAGGCACATGGGAGACAAGTGGACTTCAAAGTCCAAGGTGGCTACCAACTTGTCCCCCCTTGCCACCATAGTCAATAGGCAGCCCCCCTCCCCTTATTTTTTATTTATTTTTGTGTGTGTGTGTCTCATGCCATCCCAGCCCTTCATCTCCCACTCCTAGATCCTACGGTTGTGGATGGATGTGAGATGTAACCTATTTAAGCTTGTATTTTTCATTTTGGAGAATTAATGCCATTTGAATCAAAGTAATTCTTGGAGCTCCAGCTTGGTGCGCCCCCTTCTCCTCATTCTCTCCCCCTTGGATGCTGTGAAGGCTTCCATTCTGAGGTGTGACTCCTCGTGTATCAGTTCCGACGATCACCGCCGCCGCCACGAGCCGCCACCGCACCGCCATCGCCATCAACGGAGTTCTGCCTGCGCAGTACCACAGCAGCTTGTTCGAAATTCACAGGTCTTCCCCGAGCTCATTTGGCTACCAAATTTGGAGGAGTTGTTCCTGGGATGTTTCTCTCCACCCACAAAAATCAGGCCAGCATTCAGATCACGTTTCCTATATTTTGATTTTCGTCCACTCTTCCATTTCGGTTCTGCCAGAGTTCTGTCCAAGTTCACCTCCGTCTTGCGTTTCATGTCTTAGAGCCACTTTTTGATTTCTGTTAGTTCGCCCAATTTTACTGGGGGTTCCATCCATCCACCCCTTAATCCACACATTTTCTCAATTTTTGATTCTCCCATCTCTTATTTTCTAAACTTCGTTCTCAGACCCATCTACAGTTCTGTCCACCTGTTCCCAGATCCGACCACCAGTCACCTCAAAAAGCATAACAAATCGCAGCCACCTCCAAATCCAATTCTAAAAATATACCCAGTTCCGTGGTTTGATTCCCTACAACACCTAAGAAGAGCTCAAGAGCTAAATCGGAGGTTGACTAGGCGGTCAACGGTGGTTCTCAGACGAGTGCCCTACAGATCTGAGATTTCGGTTACTGTACAACAGGGACTTGTAAATTCAATAAAGTTCTGATCCGACCAGATCCAGCAGATCTCTCTAGGTCTAGATTGAAGCATTTGAAGAGATCTTTCCAACGATAGCTCATGCGTCCTGATCCGACATCGGGATTGATCGCAGCGGCCGTTTTCGCCGGAGCACGCGCCGAAAAAGAGAAATCAAAATCCGTGGGCAGCTAGTTCAACAACTGGGAATCGGGGCCGATCGACCCCCGATCGGTGTTCCCGGCCGACCGCCATCCGTGGAGGCGCGCCACCAGGGGTCCCCATCACAGTGGGTCCCACCCCCGCAGATCCGGAGGACAGCGCCGTCTGTGGGCCCCGCGGGCTCGTAGAAGCCGCCGTTCGGAAAGCACGAAAATGCGGAGTTCGGCACCGCCAGGCGACATCAAGATGCTGCCCGTCAACCCGAGTTGCGTGATTCCCGGACCCCACATGTGACCATTTAACTCCCTACGTGGAGTGGGTCGACTTAGTGTATGGCTGTAATCATTGTTAACCGGGAGTCCGTAATTCGGCCGGGGTTGTCTTCGCCACGCCGGGTGCGTGGAGGTAATGGTCCGAACCTCTTGGCGTTCATTTGCTTAGCTAGCATATGGTCTGTTGCCGCTGCCGAGAGTGTAGGTACTAGCCCGTGTGTCCATGTCACCGCTGTGAGAGTGAGAGTGACCCGTCTCGCGACTCGATCCGAGTCCGAAAGTTGAGTCGGACTACCCTTGACCTCTGCCGGTTCCTTAACCGCGCACGGTCCGCGCTTTCCCTCGCCTGGGATGACGAGTGAGCTTCCACTTCTGTTAGCGACGTTTCGCCACTAGGAGCTCGTAGTGTCGGGTTTAGTGTCTCCCTGGTGTGTGTTGCTGGTCGTGTCTTCTTCTAGAGTCTGAGGGTGGCACCATAGAGTGTCGTCTCCCGTGTCCGTCCCGCATCAGTTTGGTATCAGAGCGAGTCGAGTCTAGGGTAGTCGTTGCATATGTCTTGCATAGTATAAGTCGAGTCTAGGATCATCATTTCAAAACAAAAAAAAAAAAGTGTTTTCAAATTGCATTTCACCTAATAGCTCGGTATATTAAAAGGCGTTGCCCGAACATTAGGTTATGCCTATCGGGAGGGTAGCGTACTTGCGCGAGTGATCTTCGGATCGCTTATCTCCGCCTCGTACCGGATATTGGTTAGGTCTAAGTGCATCATCTAGTGAGTGTTTGCATTAGTCGGTGTCTTCTAGGTCGTGTGTCTTTGCATGCCCACCCGTCGAGGTACCCAATACTCGCCACCACCACCTATGGCGGACTCCCGGGCCCGTAGCTCTGATGAGTCCTCGACGGCCGAGATGTTTCAAGCCATTATGGAACGTCTTGACACGCGTATGGATGGCCTTAGTACGCGTATGGATGGCATAGGAACGCGTCTAGAAGGGCGGATGAAAGCCCTCGAGGATCGGGCCGAGAGTTTGGATCAGTCCATCCAGGGCTTAGTTGGGAGGATTGCCATCCTAGAGAGGGGCCCAATAGCGGCGCAACCCGCGCCGACGAATGCCCAACAAGAGCCGGTGCAGCAACCCGCTGTGCCAAGGGCTTAAGTGGAGAATGTTGGGGTTCAACAGGTGCATGTGGTGGATGATTATGCATCTGATAATGATCAAGGGGGTAACGGTCGTCGTCATCAACGACGGAATCATGATGACGAGGATGACGACCGCATTCTTAGGGGTGTGCGTGCGGACCCTCCCACTTTTAGCGGGTCCTTGGACCCTAGGGTGTATTTAGATTGGGAGGCCGGCATGGACCGGTACTTCGAGTGGTTTGAGATGACGGACCACCGAAGAGTCCGATACGCAAAGATGAAGCTGCAAGGGCAGGCCCAAACTTATTGGATCAATGTGGAGAGCCTGCTCAACCAGCGACGTCAACCCCAGATCGGCACTTGGGATGATATGAAAACCAAGTTGAGGGAGAAGTACCTTCCCGCCTCATATCGCCAACGTCTCATAGACAAGTGGCAAAGCATCTCCCAAGGGAACCGATCCGTGACCGAGTACACCACCGAGTTCGATGAGTATTACTTACGGTGTGGGGTCACGGAAGAGAGCACTATGACTATATCCCGCTTTCGAAGAGGTTTGCGGCCCAATTATCAATATGAACTCTTTGGCCGCAATGCAACCACTTTGGAGCAGGCATATCAGATAGCTCTCGAATTGGAGCAATTCGAGGCCGAGTTCGAGTCACCCCATCGGTTGGGCTCTTTTCCCCTTCGTAGTGTCGAGCCCCGTGGCTCATCTGGCACGTATCCGAGGGCCCCCATGGCTCGACCTCAGGAGCCCGCTCGTCCCGAGCTGTTTGCTCCTAGGCCTCGTCCTCCACCCCCGAGGGACCTTCCTCGCCCCCAGCATCTTACAGCCCCACCCATAGCCCGTCCACCGGCACCCGCACCTCCTGCACGTCCTTTGTTGCCTACGCCTCCTATCCGTCGAGAGGATAAAGGTAAAGGACCTATGATTGGGGAGCCTAGTGGATCACGGCAGCAGTGTTACCGCTGCAATGGGTTTGGCCATTTTACCAACCAGTGTCCCACCCGCCCATCTCTTCACATTGGGGACACACAGGCCGAGGATACCACCCCTATGGGCCTCGAGTTAGTCAACTATGAGGCCGATGAAGAGCTAGCTGACGAGTACTATGAGATGGGAGGTGAGGCCCAGGATGCCCAGCATTCGGACGATACCCACGTGGGGGTCGTCAGATGTATCCTCACCCAGCCACAGGTCAGTGATGACTGGCGACGGACTACTATCCTTCATGTATTCTGTAGGCTGGGAAAGCAAATTTACAAGGTGGTCATCGATAGCGGGAGTTGTATCAATGCAGTCTCCACGAACGCTGTCACTCGTCTGGGTCTCACACCCGTAGACCACCCTTGCCCCTATCAGGTATCATGGGTGGATACCACTTCCATTTCGGTCAGGCTGCGGTGCTTGGTCCCGCTGTAGCTCCACTCCTACCATGACGAGATCTGGTGTGATGTTCTCCCCATGGAAGTGGGCAGTATCATTCTTGGTAGGCTGTGGTTATTCGACCGGGATGCCACGCTCCATGGCCAGTCGAACACTTGTACCTTCGACCACGCTGGCCAGCGGGTCACCCTCCAACCCGTTCGGCCCAGGAGCCCATCAGTCAGGGGTCCTACTGGCCCTAGTACTCCGAAGCCTTCCGTTCCCGGGCCTAGTATCCCATCCCTAGCTCGGGCTATGACTGTTACCTCTGGCCCAGGAGAGCCCTCGACGAGGAGATTGATGATGATTAGCTCCCGGGAGATGGAGCAGGAGCTTAGTCAGGGCTGTCCGGTGTTTGCCATTACAGTCCGAGAGGTGGAGCGGGACTCCGAGGGTGAGCTCCCACCCGAGGTTGTTCCCATTCTGCAGGAGTATGCTGATGTCTTTTCCGATGAGCTTCCCGAGGGACTCCCACCTATGCGAGATATTCAGCATGTCATCGACCTTGTTTCGGGCTCTTCTTTTCCCAACCTTCCTCATTATTGCATGAGTCCCACGGAGCATGCCGAGCTTAAACGGCAGGTCGATGAGTTAGTGCAGAGAGGGTCTGTTCGGGACATCATGAGTCCATGTGTTGTACCCGCATTACTCGCCCCGAAGAAGGATGGCACGTGGAGAATGTGCATTGATAGTCGTGCCATCAACAAGATCACCGTGAAGTACAAGTTCCCTATTCCCCGCCTTGATGACATGCTGGACATGATGGCAGGTGCCACTATCTTTTCGAAGATCGATCTTAAGAGTGGCTACCATCAGGTGAGGATTAGGCCAGGTGATGAGTTGAAGACCGCATTTAAGACCAAGGACGGTCTATATGAGTGGTTGGTCATGCCTTTTGGGTTGACCAATGCCCCTAGCACTTTCATGCGGCTCATGACTCAGGTCCTTCGACCTTTCATTGGAGTCTTTGTAGTGGTGTATTTTGATGATATCCTTATCTATAGCCGCACCATAGGGGACCACTTAGACCACCTTCGGCAGGTCTGTCTACTTCTTCGGCGAGAGCAGTTGTTTGCGAACCCACAGAAGTGTGCCTTCATGACACCTCAGCTTACCTTCTTGGGTTTTATCGTGTCTAGTACTGGGGTCTCCGCTGACCCGGAGAAGGTCCGGGCCATTGTTGAGTGGCCGGAACCTCGTACCGTTCATGATGTCCGCAGCTTTCATGGTCTTGCGACGTTCTATTGTCGCTTCATCCGCGGATTTAGCTCCGTCATCGCCCCGATCACGGATTGCATCCGTAAGGGCACATTTGTATGGACGAAGGCCGCATCTGCCGCCTTCAAGGATATCAAGGAGCGCATGACCCAGACACCTATCCTTCGATTGCCTGATTTTTTGAAGGTGTTTGAGGTCTCCTGTGATGCGTCGGGTGTTGGGATTGGAGGAGTTTTGAGTCAGGAGGCTCACCCGATTGCATATTTCAGCGAGAAGCTGAATGACGCGAAACTGCGATATTCCACGTATGATAAAGAATTCTACGCAGTTGTTCAGGCTCTTAGGCATTGGAGGCACTATCTTTTACATCAGGAGTTTGTCCTATACTCCGACCACGAGGCATTGAGGTACCTCCATTCGCAAAAGAAGCTTAACTCGCGTCATAGTCGTTGGGTCGAGTATCTCCAGCAGTTCACCTTTGTGCTGAAACATAAGGCTGGAGTGGAGAACAAGGTGGCTGATGCCTTGAGTCGGCGAGCATGTTTGCTTACCACCATGAGTGCCAAGGTCATAGGGTTAGAGAAGATGAAGGAGGCCTATGTTGATTGTCCTGACTTCGGTCAGATTTTTATCACTCTCTAGGCCGGACCCTCGAGAGACCTTGATGAGTATGTGCTTCAGGAGGGTTACCTTTTTCGAGGTAGCAGGCTATGTGTTCCCCGAACTTCGGTTCAAGATTTCTTAGTGTGGGAACTACATGCGGGAGGTCTAGCCGGCCACTTTGGTCGGAACAAGACTATTGAGGTAGTGGAGCATCGATTTTATTGGCCGAGCTTGAAGCGCAATGTTGCTAACATCGTGGCTCAGTGCCGTACATGTGCTACGGCCAAGATGAAGAAGCAAAGCTTGGGCCTTTATACGCCTCTACCCATGCCTGATGCCCCGTGGCAGGATGTTAGTATGGACTTTGTTTTGGGATTGCCACGTACCTCCAGGAAGCATGATTCGGTCTATGTGGTGGTTGACTGTTTCTCGAAGATGGCCCTCTTTATTCCTTGCTCTAAGATGTCGGATGCTTCTAGGGTAGCCCGCCTTTTCCTTACGCATGTGGTGTGCAAGTTCGGGTTGCCTCGCACTATAGTGTCTGACCGTGATGTTAGATTCACTTCCTACTTTTGGAAGACACTATGGCATATGATGGGTACTCACCTCAAGTTTTTCACTGCATATCTTCCCCAGACAGACGGTCAGACCGAGGTGGTCAATAGGAGTGTGGGAGATCTTTTGAGGTGTCTAGTTAAGGACCGCATTGGGGATTGGGATCTCATTTTACCTATGGCTGAGTTTGCATACAATGATTTGGTGAATAGGTCTACCGGCATGAGTCCATTTGAGATTGTCACAGGTCGTAGGCCTAAGAAACCCGTTGACCTTGTCCCCATGCCTATCCATGCTAGAGTGTCGGAGTCGGCCGAGTCGTTTGCTAGGCATGTTAGGAGTTTACATGACGACATCCGTCGTCACATTGAGGCCAGCAATGCATGGTACAAGGAGTTAGCCGATGCCCAATGACACCACCGAGAGTTCCACGAGGGCGAATACGTCATGATCAGGGTAAGACCTGAACGGTTTCCCTCTGGAACCGTTAAGAAGTTGCAAGCTCGCGGAGCCGGTCCATTCAGAGTGTTGAAACGCATTGGATCCAATGCGTACGTTGTGGACTTGCCCGAGGAATACGGTATAAGCTCTACTTTCAATGTATCGGATCTAGTTGCATATAGGGACCCAGCGGTGATCCCTAGTTAGCCTTTCGAGCCATCTCCTCCCCTTGTAAGTAACCCCACACCTGAGTGTCCACCTCCAGCCCCGTTGTCACGGCAGCGTGAGCATATAGATCATATACTGGATGAGCATGTGACAGTTACCAGGAGTGGATCCTACCCGCGCTACCTAGTGCGATGGAGAGGACGGCCCGCTATTGAGGACACATGGATCACACATGGCGAGTTGCAGCGGATCGATCCGGACCTTCTGGAGCGATACAGGAGCGATGTAGACCCTTACTCGATAGGGTCGAGTTTCTCCCACCCGGGGAGAATTGGTGCGGACACCCGAGCAGTTGAGCGGCGCGACACGTCGAGCCACCGGTACCGCACACGGAGCACGACTCGAGCTACCTCAGCGTCCATCTGGCTCGGAGACAGCCTGGAGACTCCGCCTTGAGCCTCCCCATTTATCATATTTAGTTAGCCTTTATGTGTGTGTAATTTGTGTTTATTTCATTGTATTCGGTATGTAATTATGAGTGTACGAGGGGCTTATTTGCAAAATGGGACCCCTGGGCCCCACGGGAACCCCAGGCCTCTCCCATTGATCCACCTCAGCCCATGGGCCCCATGTGGGGTCAGTCAACATGTCAAATGGAGGCATCTAGAAGTTTGAATGGTAAAAGGCACATGGGAGACAAGTGGACTTCAAAGTCCAAGGTGGCTACCAACTTGTCCCCCCCTTGCCACCATAGTCAATAGGCCGCCCCCCTCCCCTTATTTTTTATTTATTTTTGTGTGTGTGTGTCTCATGCCATCCCAGCCCTTCATCTCCCACTCCTAGATCCTACGGTTGTGGATGGATGTGAGATGTAACCTATTTAAGCTTGTATTTTTCATTTTGGAGAATTAATGTCATTTGAATCAAAGTAATTCTTGGAGCTCCAGCTTGGTGCGCCCCCTTCTCCTCTCCCTCTCCCCCTTAGATGCTGTGAAGGCTTCCATTCTGAGGTGTGACTCCTCGTGTATCAGTTCCGACGATCGCCGCCGCCGCCACGAGCCGCCACCGCACCGCCATCGCCATCAACGGAGTTCTGCCTACGCAGTATCACAGCAGCTTGTTCGAAATTCACAGGTCTTCCCCGAGCTCATTTGGCTACTAAATTTGGAGGAGTTGTTACTGGGATGTTCCTCTCCACCCACAAAAATCAGGCCAGCATTCAGATCACGTTTCCTATATTTTGATTTTCGTCCACTCTTCCATTTTGGTTCTGCCAGAGTTCTGTCCCGGTTCACCTCCATCTTGCGTTTCATGTCTTAGAGCCACTTTTTGATTTCTGTTAGTTCGCCCAATTTTACTGGGGGTTCCATCCATCCACCCCTTAATCCACAAATTTTCTCAATTTTTTATTCGCCCATCTCATATTTTCTAAAATTCGTTCTCAGACCCATCTACAGTTCTATCCACCTGTTCCCAGATCCGACCACCAGTCACCCCAAAAAGCATAACAAATCGCAGACACCTCCAAATCCAATGCTAAAAATAGTCCTAGTTCCGTGGTTTGATTCCCTACAACTCCTAAGAAGAGCTCAAGAGCTGAATCAGAGGTTTACTAGGCGGTCAACGGTGGTTCTCAGACGAGTGCCCTGCAGATCTGAGATTTCGGTTACTGTACACCAGGGACTTGTAAATTTAATAAAGTTCTGATCCGACCAGATCCAGTAGATCTCTCTGGGTCTAGATTAATGCATTTGAAGAGAGCTTTCCAACGATAGCTCATGCGTCCCGATCCGACGTCGGGATTGATCGCAGCGGCCGTTTTTGCCGGAGCGCGCGCCGGAAAACAGAAATCAAAATCCATGGGCAGCTAGTTCAACAACTGGGAATCGGGGCCGATCGACCCCCGATCGGTGTTCCTGGCCGACCGCCGTCTGTGGAGGCACGCCACCAGGGGTCCCCATCACAGTGGGTCCCACCCCTGCAGATCCGGAGGATAGCGCTGTCCGTGGGCCCCGCGGGCCCATAGAAGCCGCCGTTCGGAAAGCACGAAAACGCGGAGTTCGGCACCGCCAGGCGACATCAAGATGCTGCCCGTCAACCCGAGTTGCGTGATTCCCGGACCCCACATGTGACCTTTTACCTCCCTGCGTGGAGTGGGTCGACTTAGTGTATTGCTGTAATCATTGTTAACCGGGAGTCTGTAATTCGGCCGGGGTTATCTTCGCCACGCCGGGTGCGTGGAGGTAATGGTCCGAACCTCTTGGCGTTCATTTGCTTAGCTAGTATATGGTCTGTTACCGCTGCCGAGAGTGTAGGTACTAGCCCATGTGTCCATGTCACCGCTGTGAGAGTGAGAGTGACCCGTCCCGCGACTCGATCCGAGTCCGAAAGTTGAGTCGGACTACCCTTGACCTCCGCCGGTTCCTTAACCGCGCACGGTCCGCGCTTTCCCTCGCTTGGGATGACGAGTGAGCTTCCACTTTTGTTAGCAACGTTTCGCCACTAGGAGCTCGTAGTGTCGGGCTTAGTGTCTCCCTGGTGTGTGTTGCTGGTCGTGTCTTCTTCTAGAGTCCGAGGGTGGCACCATATAGTGTCGTCTCCCGTGTCCATCTCGCATCAATGTCGGTTAATGCTATACAGCTTCCTCCGGAACGGCCCAACTGGAATCCGGCCGTTGATCAGACGAAGTATTGTATGTTCCACAGGCAACCGGGACATACCATTGAAGGATGTTTTCAATTCCGGGACCTAGTATATGATCTTCATGAAGGACATAGGATAGATTGGGCCGAAATGCACAGGGCCATTATTGAGATTAAAGAAAAGAGAAGGTAGCCGCAGAGGTAGCAAGTGCAGCAGCATCAAGCACCGCAGTCGCAGCAGCCGCCGCAACAGCAGCAACCACAGCAGGTTCAGGATCTGGGGATCCATCAAAATCCGATGCCAAACCATCCACCCGCTCCACAACCTCAGCCGCCGGCACCGGCGCAAGTCAATGTAGTCCAACCCCCGGCTCCTAACACCGAGTGGTCTTTTGATGATGATGGTACTGCACCACAAGTAATGGCCCTCCACCATAACCACCGCAACCCCCTCACTCCTTCATTTATCCTCCCTACACACCCAACACCCTCTCCGCATGTCCTTCTATTCACACCCGCACCAGCAACTCCACCACCACCCACAGCGCCATCATACCCACCATTAGTTACCCCCGCTACGATCCTAACCACCCCCTCATCCAATCCTCCGCACGTCACCCTACCTACACTCATCCTCCCACCATCCGCACCATCCCCCAGCATCACCCCACCTTCCGCTCATCCCACGCCACTCATCCAGCCACCATCTCTTGTTAACCCCAACATTACCTACCACCAAATCACCTCTCCTACGCAGTCTATTCCACTCATCCACCCTACCGGGCCAATAATATCAACTCCCGACGCCGCGGCAAATTGCGCCTTAAGAAGGGGGAAGTTGTTCCATCGGAATTACCCCACTACCTCCAATCCCCAGTCCTCTCAGCCAACAGCTGAGCAAGAAGAGGCCGAACCTCTACCAGGAACTCAATATTGTAGACACGCTATTCCTGACGTCCCCTGAGAAAATCTCATATTACCACGCGACGCCCCGCAACGGCTTCCGCATTTTGAATCACTTGGGTGTTTCCTATCTTTGAGTCTTCTCTCGTCTTCTGGGCGAGTAGCGTAATGCTCCTTCAGCATCCGGAAACCGCCTCGTTGTGGAAATCATGCGACATTCGAACGGCATCAACATCAATCGCATGCATCAGAAGTCACCGGGACCAGGAAAATGCCTAACGGACGACTGCCGACGCCCTTTTCGGGGGAATCCGGGGGTCATCATGGAGGCGTCCAGGCTCCTGGACGTCTCCATCAATACAAAATAATGACAAAAAATATATATATAAGATCGAACAAAAAATATATATAATTTTATGGAGGCGTCCAGACACCTGGATGCCTCCATCAACCAGCTCACGGGCGACCCCGGGCCATCGACTGACCGTTGTTCAGCCTGTCGTTTGAATAAAATCCAAGTTATGGAGGCGTCCAGGCCCCTGGACGCCTCCATCAAACAGCTCACGGGCGACCTCGGGCCATCGACTGACCGTTGCTCAGCTTGTCATTTGAATAAAATCCAAGTTATGGAAGCATCTAGGCCCCTGGACGCCTCCATCAACCAGTTCACGGGCGACCTCGGCCCATCGACTGAATGTTGCTCAGCCTGTGGTTTGAATAAAATCCAAGTTATGGAGGCATGCAGGCCCCTGGACGCCTCCATCAACCAGCTCACGGGCAACCCCAGGCCATCGACTGACCGTTGCTCAGCCTGTCGTTTGAATAAAATCCAAGTTATGGAGGCATCCAGGCCCCTGGACGCCTCCATCAACCAGCTCACGGGCGACCCCCAGCCTTCGACTGACCGTTGCTCAGTCTGTCGTTTGAATAAAATCCAAGTATGGACGCCTCCATCAACCAGCTCATGGGTGACCCCCCGACCATCAACTGACCGTGGCTCAGTCTGTCGTTTGAAGAAAATCCAAGTTATGGAGACGTCCAGGCCTATGGACACCCCCATCCTCCCGACCTCTATAAATAGAGGCTTACCCCCCCTCAGTTCGGGGGTCGAAAAAAAGAGCGCCGAGAGGCTGCCGGATTCTATTCCTAATCCATGGTTGTTTTGTAGGGGAGGTCCTGCCAGATCCTCGGGTGCCCGTGCTCGCAGGAGAGAGGCCGCCTTCACCCGCCGCGCTACCTCGTCGTCCCTACGCTGTCGAAGCTCCGCCGGACCTCACCATCGACCATCTAATAATCCATTCTCTCCTCTTCTTTTCTAGTTATCTTGCATTCATCATATCATATCCTCTACCCCCCCTTTTTTATGAGGGAGTCTCTTCCCATTTCTACGTCGGAATAATTGCCATTCATCATAAGCATTTTCCTCCTACTCGTGTCCGAGAGGGGTTTTAAAAACAACACCAACCAGGTGTGTGTCTTGCCATCATTTCGTTACTTGCGTTGTTAGAATTTGAATACTGCACCTTCGTCTTTCTGATCCACCTGTTACTTGTTTGTTGTTGTTTTGCAAGGGTACCCGAGGAAAGCCCTCTCCGTCGGCCGGCCGAAGGGGGAGGAAGAAGTAACCTGCCATTTCCCGCTCTCGAGGAGTCACAATCTCCGCGCTCAATACAAGGTACACGCGATCATTTCGTTTCTTTGAGGTAACCCCTCTGGCGATCACATCCCTTTAGCATCCTACGTATGCTCTTTCCTCATATTGGCACGTTTCATAATCTTTCGTAATTTTTAGTCGCTTGATAGTCCGTAGTTTAGTTCGTTTTCTTCTCCTTGAGTGGATTCCGCGGCTTCCACAGATTGGCGATCATGGTGGTACCTTCTTTTTGCTTTTTTGGGTTATCTTTGAACTCTCGGCACCCACGTGTGCCTCCCTTCTTTCGGCACCCGCGTGTGCCCCTCCCTATTGCACCCACGTGCGCTACATCATTTCCCTCGTGCACCACGTGCACTCCCCCGGTCCTTTGTGATTACTTCGAGGTCTGCGTTATCTCGGCACCCACGTGTGCCCCTCCACTCGGCACCCACGTGTGCTCCCTCCACTTGGCACCCTCGTGTGTCCCCCTTCTTATTGCGCCCACGTGCGCTGTGTCATCCCCTTCGTGCACCACGTGCACGCCCCTTAGTCCCCTCTTTTGTCATTTTTAAGTCTGTGTTGTCTTGGAAAGTAGAACGGCTATATCTTCCTCTATCTGTTTATTGTTGTTATATTCTTGTTATATCACTGCTATACATCTGTTATATTTATGTGCTTATCTCTGCTCCATCTGTGTGTTACATATCTTTTATCCAGCACCGCATTTCATGCATTTACCCCCTTTTCTTTCCTTTTTTTACTCTTTTCTAAGGATCACCCTCTCTCGGTGAAGGAAGGACTCTCCGTTCGGGAATTTCTCTCGACGGACTAGAATCTACTCCACTGGGACCTCCGTAAGTCCCCGACATCGAAGAATCTCCTCTTCGTTCACTGGGTCGGTTGTACCATTGAAGTTCCCCGGAGTTAGTCGACCCATTCGTGGTGGGACGAGAGCCCCTAGCTGACACGGTGGTGAAAACAAAAATGAACTAGGGTCCCTATTTTGTGTGAACTTCGGATCTGGTTAAAAACACAAAAAAAATCATCAAAATCAAAATACAAAAAAAGGAGGGCGTAAAGGCATCCACTTGTTTGATAATCTCTGTTATTGGCTTGCTAGTATATGTTTTTGCGTTCCGGGAAAACTGTGAGCATGGCTCACGAGTCTTTTGAGGAGAACCACCCTGGTCGTAGTGAGTCAGTCGAGCCGTGAGTCCATGCTATGGACGCAGGTCCTTCCCATGAGCCCTCACGTGAGGTGCAGGTTACCACAGGGGACGCATCCCCGCCACAGGACATCTCCTCTTTGCTAGGTGTCCTCGCCAACACGGAGCTTACCTATGAGCAACTTCAGGCCTTCCAGGCCATTTTGAAGGGGAAATATGTTTCCCCTGCTCCCCAGGAATCAACTCCGGCCATCGCACCTCTCCCAGAATTGGTGCGGGCCATTCCATCTCCTTCGCTGGCACAAGCCATCCAATCTCCCTCGCTTCAAAGGCAAGTGAGGCAACAACCACCCTCGTTCCAGTTCCCTTCGCAATCTCAAACCCCTGTTGTTCCCCACATACCGTTTCAGCCAGGGCAAACTATCGGCGGCCCGGAAACTCCCTCTCATTCAGGGTTACCCCCTCAAGTCTCCGGGAGACATTTTCCTCCCTAGTGGCAAGTGCCACCTTCACCACCCGAGGAGCTCGCCCAATCGCTCCTCAATAGGTTCAATAGGATGGACGAACAGTTTCATAATTTGAAGAAAATGGTGGACGTGAAATCCACCCCGGAGGTTGCTTTGCCAATCCTTCCGGACATCCATCTTCCTCCCTCTGAAATGCCCACGTACCGCAGGTACAATGGCACTGGCAACCCCTTCATTCACCTCAAGGATTTCATGTATGAGTCATCCTATTGGCAAAACGACCAGAGGTCCCTGGCATACCTCTTTCGGAGGTCATTGGACGGTCCTGCGCTAGAGTGGTTCTATTCTTTGGAGCCCCGCGAGGCCGAGAATTTTGAAACAGTCCAGAGAAGGTTCTTGCAAAAGTATCAGGGTAGGGTCGGTCCCTCTCTCTCCATTACCGACCTAGTGGCCGAAAAGATGAAGTCCGACGAGGATTTTGTCCGCTATGCTGATAGATGGAGGTCTCTGGCAGAAAGAATAAGAGATACCCTCTCGGAACCTGAACAAGTAAAGATGATCGTATCCAATGCGACCCCACAGTTCAGGCATGTCTTGGCCATGAATAAGCTCACCACCATGGAAGAGCTCTATGAAAGAGCCCGGTACATCCAAACCCAGTTAAAAGACTCCCCCATTATGAACATGTTTGAGCCGCCGAAGCCCAAGGTGGTCAGAAAGACAGGCGCTGGTGTCCCAGGCGGAGCAACAGAAGGGGTCGTAACAAATGAGCAAGTAAGTGCGGTCAACAACGCCAACTATGCAGCCAACCCAAGGCTTCCACAAATGCCTCGACTTCCCCTCCAACTAGGTCCCTTCCCCTCTCGTCCTCCACCCCAAAACGATCCACCTCAGAACAACATGCCTCAACTACTTCAACCCCAGCAACAACCTCGACACCAGCAACAACAACCACCACTTCAGTACAACCAAGTTCCACCCCCAGGAAATTACGGTTCCCCACAGCAACAAAGGAGGCCGATTGGTCCCAAGAGAGCCTATTACCCACCATTGCCAGAAACTCTGGCGGATATTTTCAACACCCTCATGGCCTCAAACATACTCATCCTATCCAGGGAAAGGCCCGTGTGGCCCCCGAATGTTGATACCTCCAGATACTGCGTCTATCACAGGCAGCCAGGACACACAGTGGACAACTGCTTTGAGTTTAAAGATTACATCCACGATACGAATGATGAAGGCGGGATTGACTGGGATGAAATGAGGCGATACGTCGCCACTCTTAAGGCTAGGAGACCTCCTCCTAGGCCACAGTTCCAGCAACAACAGCAGCAGTTACAACAGCAGCCACAGCAACAACCACAACAACAACAGCAGCCTCAGTAGGCCCAACCACAACAGCCCAACATGGGCATAATCCAGAATCCATTACCGGAGCACCAACATCCCAATCATCAGGTCAACCCCATCTCCTCCTTCCCGGAAGTCGGGAGAGAGCAGGTGTGGCATCCAGAGAGTACCTCTATTCTTTCTACCGCCAACCCTATCATCATGCAACCCCCTCGCCTTGCCCGGGTAGCACCTCTCTCTCATCAACCCGCGTTAATACCGCCTTCACCATTCCCACTGCCATCACGCCCTCTCATTCGCACCCCAATGACCTATCAGCCAACACCCTTCATTACACCCTCACACCCTCTCATTTTCTCTCACTCCCCCACTTTACCATCCACCTCTACTGCATTTGCCCCTATGCCTTCTAAGTCCCTTATCACCCATCCACCGTACGTAACCCCGCCTGTCTCCACCATACCACCGCCAATGTCCTCAAACCACTCATCATCCACCATCCATCTCAACACCATTACCCACTCCAAACCTTACCCACTTCCACTTTGCTTCCACCTCCACCTTCCAGACCCCTTATCCTTCATAACCCGTACGATATCCCCTCTACCTCCACCATGCCTCCACCTAACAAACCCTTCATCAGAATCCCTGCTCCCATCATCACCCCTGCTTCATCAACCATCCCTCCACCACTACCCCTCAGACCTCTATTAAAACCCACTGCTACCCCTATAGAGGTACAAAAGTCACAGGCAATGGTGCTCCGGAGTGGAAGGATTTTTCACAGGATTTTCCCCCAGAACAGTCAGAATCCCGAGCAGTCTCAGCCAGAGAGGGACGATGGAGAACAACCGGAAAGATCTATCCCTGGAACACAGTATGATTTGTTGAAACACTTGGACAAGACGCCTACTCGGATCTCCATCCTAGAACTGCTTCAGAGATCCACATCCCATCAGTCAGCCTTAATGGAGTATCTTCAAAAGGTCATGGTGAATGAGGACCTCCCTGTAGAAAAGATTTCTGCCATCCTGACCCCAACGGACACACAACCGGCCATCATGTTCCACAACTACGAGCTCGCTCCCAAGGAAGCTCGGAAATATGCATTGTGTGTTTCAATAAAAATTAATGGGGTATCCATAAACCCATGCCTTGTAGACACGGGTGCGTCCATAAATGTGATCTCCATGAGCACCCTTCAGTTGTGTGGGGTCGAACAGGAACAGATAAGACCTTCTTCAATCACAGTCACGCCTTATGACAATAGCAAAAGGCCGCCGCAAGGGATGATTATTCTAAGGACAGAGCTAGGTCCGATGTTAGTACCCACGGAATTCCATGTCCTTGACATGGACCCCACATTCAAGGCCATACTGGGTCACCCTTACATTGAAGCCATAGATGCTGTGCTTTCCACCAACCATCGGTGCTTGAAGTTTCCTTACAATGGAAGAATTATGAAAGTAGTCAGCACACCTGTCCTTCACACGGTGGATGCTATCAATACCTCTCTGCCCTCTATTTGGCCGTCTCATCGGCCCATATTATCATTGCTGGATGTGTGCGATTCATCTCACATTCCGCTAGCACCAAAGAAGCCGATCAAGGCAACAACGCCATATCTCCCTTCTCACTCCAAAGGTTGGGAGATTATGAGAAACATCGGCTATCAACAGGGCAAAGGTCTGGGTGCACAGCTACAAGGTAGGTTGAAACCACCAAAGGAGATTAGGCCGAACCGCAGGTTTGGCCTAGGCTTCAAAGGACCATTCAAGGTGGATTGGAAGCCCCTCACATGGACCCTATCAAACCACTTCAACAAAGGGCCCGTTATTCAGATGGGGGATTATCTGCAGGAAGCACACGGGGGGTCGCATGTTGTGTATTCAGCCGAAAAATGTCCGAGGGTCACCAAAAGAGGTAGGATCAAAGACCCGGAATGCGAAGCGGACAAATGGTTTGATATACGGGATGTTTCCGTTGCACTGGAAAGGATGTTCTCGTCTCCCCAGCTTGAAGGACCTCCATTGATCTCCGGAATGCCAGAAAATATCATTACTGTTGCCAAGGTCCCAAACTATCCTCGTCCTCGCCAGAAGGACCCTATCACCAGCGGATCTTCATCCGCCATCACCATCACCACCGACGACTCATCAGCCATCATCTTCTCCATTCACTCGTCGCAACCTTTGTTGCTGTCATCTTCCTAGGCCAGACGGTTGTCTGATGATCTTCCCAGATCCCCCTCTCTACTTACATACCTACGCGGGTTTCTCAACCCGTGCCAGGTTTTCAATCATGATCTGCTCTACGAGCCTCCCAATCCTCTAGCCATAACCACTTTTTCCTCTCCCCCGATCTCTTTCCACTATTTTCTCATCAAAAATAAAAACAAAAAAAAAACGTCAATTTCCAAATTCCTCAACAACACATCTTCGTTGAGGAAACTTCCTACATCTCCCACGGGTGCGCCCCGCCCTGCAGA
The DNA here is from genome assembly GCA_022559845.1 of Amorphophallus konjac. Lineage (NCBI taxonomy): Eukaryota > Viridiplantae > Streptophyta > Magnoliopsida > Alismatales > Araceae > Amorphophallus > Amorphophallus konjac. The sequence continues at coordinate 4,083,262 of CM040117.1, read as the reverse complement.
CCACCCGTCCAAGGTCCGATGAGCGACCTTTTCTACCCCTCCTCTGAGGGGTCTTCCCCTGTACATTCTTCACCATCCTCTTCATCTTTTTCTTCTTCTGTAAATAATGTCAGTCAATCTAGGAATAATAAGTCAAATGTAGTACCTAGGAAGAAATCCAAGGGTAGGCAGATCCCTCGTCGATTCCTTCTGGATTTAGCCGCCAGGTGCCAGGCCCTTCTTGCCGTCCCTCAGTTGCTAGAAAATCCCATCCAGCTATCGGAAATAGAATGTGAGGGCAACTGCACAATTAATGAGGGGTATGGAGTCTACGAGATCACAGATGAAGAATACCCTACTGAAGATGAGGGTGAAGAATATGAGGATGCGGCTGGCGCGTATGCTAGTGGAATAAGGAGATTCGACGAGCCGTCAACCGCCGTAGAAGAGTCCACCAAAGAAGTCAACTTGAGAACTGAGGAAGACCCTAGGATCATCCTCATAAGTGATAATCTACCACCCTCTGAAGAAGAGGCATTAATTGAAGTTCTCAAGGAATATAAGGACACGTTTGCATGGAGCTACGAGGATATGCCGGGTCTGGATTCAACCCTGGTCGAACACCGTTTAACCCTAAAACCAGGGTCCGTCTCGGTAAAACAAAGGTTAAGTCGTTTCCACCCTCAAATGACTTTGAAAATGAAAGAAGAAGTCGACAAGCTCCATAAAGCCAGGTTTATTAGAGTCGTCCTTTATCCTCAATGGGTGGCAAACATTATCCCGGTCATGAAGAAAGATGGGAAAGTCAGGATTTGCATCGACTTTCGGGACCTTAACCGCGCGTGTCCAAAGGATGATTTTCCCTTGCCTCACATTGATGTGTTGATCGACAACACAGCGGGGTATGAGACCCTCTCATTCATGGATGGATTTTTAGGATATAATCAAATTCGTTTGGCAAAAGAGGATCAAGAGAAGACATCATTCACTACACCATGGGGAACATATTGTTATGTGGTCATGCCGTTTGGGTTAAAGAATGCTGGAGCTACTTACCAAAGAGCTATGATGGCCATATTTCACGACATGATGCACATATATCTGGAGGTGTATGTGGATGATCTATTGGTGAAATCAAGGACCAGGATGGAACATCCAAGGGTTTTGGCTAAGGTCTTGCAGAGATCAAGGGAGTTTCAATTGAAAATGAACCCGAAGAAGTGTGTGTTTGGTGTATTATCGGGCAAATTACTGGGCTTCATTGTGAGTAAAAGAGGGATCGAGATAGATCCCGACAAAGCTAAGGCCATCAGGGATATGCCACCTCCCAAGAATTTGAGGGAAGTCCGAGGTTTAATCGGGAGGTTATAGTTTATTCGTCGATTTGTGTCTCAGCACTCACAAAGGTGTAGACCTTTTTACGAGTTGACCAAGCCAGGAGTAGAATTCCACTGGGATTCTAAATGCCAAAAAGATTTTGATGGGTTAAAGGAATATCTGACTAGTCCACCCATTCTTATTCCACCCAAACCATAAAAACCTCTGATCCTCTACATCTCCGTCTTGGACGACTCCGTGGGAGCTGTCCTCGCACAAGTTGATGAAGAAGGCAAGGAACGGGCAACCTATTACTTGTCCAAACTTCTCAATCCCTGTGAGCAGAAGTACACAGTCATGGAGAAAACCTGTGCTGCCCTCGTTTGGGTGGTGCAGAAACTGAAGCACTACTTCTTGGCTCATGAGGTCCACTTGATTGCTCGCATGAACCCTATCAAATTTCTTATGGAGAAATCCATCCTTACTGATAGGCTAGCACGCTGGCAAAATTTTCTTTCCCAGTTCGACATCACCTACATCCAGCAGAAGGCAATTAAAGGCTATGCCATAGCCGTGCATCTCGCCCACCATCCTCTCCCCAAGTTTGACCCTGTCCAATCAGAGTTTCCAGATGAGGAACTAATGTCCATCGCCCAATCCGACAAGCCAATGTAGACATTATATTTTGATGGAGCTCTAAATTCCCAAGGGAAGGGTATCGGCATTATCCTTCTAACGCCTGAAGGTGTTACCATCCCAGAGGCATTTCAGCTCGCGTTCCCAGTCACCAACAACATCGCTGAATACGAGGCTCTTCTAGCTGGCCTGGAACTAGCCCGTTCTTTCTATATCACTGAGTTACGAGTCGTGGGTGATAGTCGACTCGTTCTCCGCTAGGTGCTTACCAAATATCGCACCCTCGATCCCATGCTCAAACCCTATCAGGAGCTGGTCTCCGCCTATGCCAAATTGTTCACCAAGTTGATCTTTGTCCATGTTCCTCGCGAACAGAACATTCTGGCCGATGCCCTCGCCTCCTTGGCGTCATCCTTCAAATTTCCTTTAGGTGCATGGTTTAGATCCATCATTCTCTACAAGCGTCTTGTTCCTGCCGTTCAGGACCCTTACCTCTTAAAGATCAAGGAACGAGTCCTACAGAAGATCCAGAAGGGAGAAATCCTTGAGAAGAGGGAGATCATGCAGGCAGAAGTTGAAGAAGAGTTGGCTGACGATGAGAAACCATGGTTCTATGAAATTGTCAAATATTGTAAAGATCAGTCTTATCCTGAAGGAGCCACCACAGAAGATAAGAAAGTCATAAGAAAGGTGGCTCAGAAATACACATTGGTTGGAGGTCTACTCTATAGGAGGAGCCTTACTGGCATTCTGTTAAGGTGTCTTGACGATAATGAGGTTTGGAAATGCGTAGAAGAAGCACACTCGGGTGTGTGCGGTGGCCACGTGAATAGCCAGATGCTCGCCAAGAAGATCATTAGGCAAGGCTTTTACTGGCCCACTATGGAAGAGGATTGTGCCGTCTATGTCCGTAGGTGTGTCAAGTGTCAACTTCACGCCGATAAAATCCATTCACCATCTTCCTCACTCCATCCAATATCCTCCCCATGGCCTTTCTCCATGTGGGCATTCGACATCATCGGTCCCCTAGGTGATCCCAATTCCCTCACCAAACAGAAATCTTTCATCCTTACTGCGACGGAATACTTCACCAAATGGGCCGAAGCCGAAGCTTACGCGGAAATCAAGGCATCAATAGTCTGCAAGTTAGTCATGAAGAACATCCTCGCCAGGTTCGGCGTCCCAAGCACAATCGTCACCGATAATGGGCCACAATTCATTTCTCAGGACCTTCAGGACCTCTGCAAAAGGTACGCAATTGCATTGCATCATTCATCGCCTTATTACCCACAAGGTAATGGCTAAGCAAAGGCCACCAATAAAACATTGATCAAAATCATCAAGAAGACCTGCGAGTCCAGTAAGTTTTCAGACTGGCCAGAAAAGCTTATCGAAGCTCAATGGGCCTATCGCACTTCAATCCGTACCCCCACCGGGCAGACTCCGTTTGCCCTTATGGTATGGAAGCGGTAGTCCCGTACGAGACTCTGATATCTTCTCTCAGGGTACAATTGGACGAGGAATTTCCTCTCAATGGCCGTCGTAATTCACTCCTCGCCCAATTGGAACTCTTGGATGAGAAGCGGCTGGCCGCTGCCGAGCATACGCGTGTGTATGAAAATAGACTCGCTCGCTTTCACCAAAAGAAAGTCGTTGAGAGAAAATTCAAAATCGGTGAGATGGTCGTACAAAGAATTTTTGTCAAACCTGGAGGGCCGCGTTCTAAGCTCCAACCCAATTGGGAAGGACCATTTGTAATTCAAGCCGTGTACCCTGGCAACGCCTACAAGCTAGTCAACGCCGAAGGGACCGAGTTATCCCACCCTTGGAATGGGCTTTATCTTAAAAAGTACTACCCCTAGCGTAGTGCCAAAACGTCAAAAACAAACAAATGATGAAAAGATAGAAAACATCAAAAACAACAAAAAATATTAAAAATCACTAAAAATATGGAAAATTCCAAATGCCGATGCCTGGTGGTCACCATGTAGTTAAGTCCCTGCATCCAACCTTCATGTTAGGATAGGGCCCATTAAGGCTTGGTAGGCACCGGGTCTTGGTTTGTCAGAACCGTGGAGATCCCTGTCCGGCCACATCGGCCTATGCACGCTCAAAGGAAGCCAACATGTACTCACGTATTTTATCCAAAAAAGTTGGTAGCATCACCGACAGTGGGGCTTCACCTAGAAGATCTCCGGAAGCTGTAATCTTTATTCTTTTCTCTTCAACCAAATGAGACAGTCGGCGCCCTTAAAACACTGAGCATGAGAAACCAAAACTCAAACCCCTTAAGGTAAGAGTAGGATCCATTTCCTCGAGCATCGATCAGAGCACGAGAAGAGGGCAGTGTCCCCGCAGGCATACAAAAGGGAGCCCACAACGTCAAACTATATCTCCCTCGCAAAAAGAAACACAAAACCAAAATAAAGAGAAAAGCCTGGTCGTGACCGTGCCTGATGCGATAAATGAAATACCTCAAGGCAAAAAGTCTAAATCCACAAAAGGAGTTATGGAATGTAAATGCTCGAGATTTGGTCCGAAGTTATCCGAAAGAGGAGAGTTAATGGGCCCTTATTGGCTCGCCGGGTTAACGGTTTTACCGGTCCTCTCAGGAGGTTTACCCCATACACTCTTCCTTCTTCCTTTGAAGATGAAAGCTAGATGGAGTTTCTGAAGGGTAAAACCCGCCAACACTACCAGAAAAAGCGGGATTACAGACGGAATTTTCAGACGGAAATTTCAGACGGAAATTTCCGTCTGAAATTTGTGACGGATTTTTTTCCGTCGGAAATCCCGTCTGAAATATGCAAGTACACACCGAATTTCAGACGGAAATTTGTGACGAAAAATATTCCGTCACAAATTTCAGACGGAATTTGGGACAGAAAATTTAATATGTCAGAAATTTGTAACCAAGAATTTATGACGGCCACATTTGTGACGGAATCCGTCTGACAATCCGTCACAAATGTGTCTTCTCACGGATTTTCAGACGGAAATTAGTCCGTCACAAAATTTATTGCGCCCCAATCCGTCGCAAAGGCACATTTGCGACGGATTTGGGGCGCAAAAATTTTGTGACGGATTAATTTCCGTCTTAAAATCCGTGAGAAGACACATTTGTGACGGATTGTCAGACGGATTCCGTCACAAATGTGGCCGTCACAAATTCTTGGTTATAAATTTCTGACAGATTAAATTTTCCGTCACAAATTCCGTCTAAAATTTGTGACGGAATATTTTTCGTCACAAATTTCCGTCTGAAAGTCGGTGTGTACTTGCATATTTCAGACGGGATTTCCGACGGAAAAAAATCCGTCACAAATTTCAGACGGAAATTTTCGTCTAAAAATTCCGTCTGTAATCCTGCTTTTTCTGGTAGTGCAAGGTCTGCAACCTTATTTTAATACACACGTATGGTTGCCTACTTTGAAAAGCAAAAACTATCGCTGCGAAGGAGTCTCAGTGTTTCTGGCCGGTCAAGACCCCTGTTTACCACCTTGATGTCTTCTTGTTTAACCTTGGGCTTAGGCCAATGCAAGCGCGTCACCCCTGGGTGCGACGGCGTCTGATTCCGGGTCAGCGTCGCGCGGTTGGTCGTTAGGGTTCCAGGGTGTTTCATCATATACCATCTAGAGTTGTGAGGAAACAGACCTGGGTCGGGCAAATCATTTACCTCGAACACCTTTTGGGCGAATCCCTGTGGTCGGAAGCAACTGGGAGCCTAAGCATGGCATGGCGGTATTGTCATCAGGGTAAGTCTTAGCCGGCGGGATCATCATTCGAGGGGTCTAGAGGCCCAAATCAACCTAGATGTGCACTTAGGATACCTGGGAGGTTAGTAAGAAACCCCTGTTCTCATGATGGTAAGGTGCCATATGGGTGCTCATCAAGCTTTAGCGAAAAAAAATGATAAAAAAAAAGAAAAAAGAGAAGACGTAGATATTTGGAAAACAAAAAAAATTAGAATTATAACAAAGACAACAAAAAAAATGCCAAAAAAAAAATAACAAAAATAAAAAATCATCTCGCATGATTGCATTTGTATGCAGCATCTCACTTTTAAATTCCGCTTGCATTAGTGTGCTTGTCTGTCACTTTCATCATCATCACATCTTTCCCTTACCTTCGTTAATAAAGGCTTGGCCCTTTGACCCATTATCAAGGATAGTTGAAGTGAACATCTGCTTATTGAGCAAGGGGCCAAGTCAGAACAGAGATACTGACTTGTTTGTTTCAATGATGCGTGCAGGGATTCAAGATAGCAAGAGTGAGATGAAAATCAAACAAAATCATACCTTTTATTCCATTCTTAAATAAGGAATTGTACATTAAGTTCCACCTTCTCTCTCTACATTACTTGTCCTGTCACCCTCCAGGTAAAACGCCCTCAAGGGTGCTACCCAACTACGAAAAGCGGTACTTCTATCGCTCTGTACACCTCTTCCCATTCCCACACCCCGGCGCTGATCCGTGGGAGCAGCAAGGAAGCTACTGACACAAAAGCCACGCTCTCGTGCTCTTCGGTAGCGCTCCTCACCATCTCTCAGCCATTGTTCAGCGAGGCCAAGGCTAGTTCAGAGTTCGAACAACTGGGCCTCCATGACCCTTCGCTCCTCCCTTTCCGCTAATCTGTCGGCTCTCTCTCTTTCTCTGTCCCTCTCTTTCTCTGACCGTTCTCTCTCACGATCTTCCCTCTCCAATTGAAGAGTGATTCTCAGCTCCATGGCATCCCTGGAAGAATTGTCATCTGGACGACGCCGCAATTCCTCCTCCAGCTCTGCTATTCTAGCCTCTCATTGTGCAGCATGGGCAAGTGACTCCTGCATCTCCTTTTCCTGCCAGATATACTATCTCAGATATGTGGCAAGGCAAAAAAAGGAGAACTCAACACTGAAACTCTTACATGTATAGAGAGCATTCCTTCTGCCTCCGCAGCACGCTGCGTAGTCCGAGCAAGTTGTTCGTGAAGCAAATCAAGTTCTGAGGCGGGGATCCATAAGCTGGAAGAGACGTCGCCTCCTCCCATCGCTGACGGACCCGCGTCAATCTGAGCGCGCTATAACCACATGGGATGAAAATTAGCGGCCGAACGCCATCAATCTAGAGTCTTAATTAGGAGTGCGCATTGTCCATACACCTACCGAAGCGCTCAAGGCTCCACGGGTGTCGCCCAATTGTTGCTTCGTTTCTGCCAGGCGTGATCGGAAGTCCGCTATCATGGTATCATAGACATCCTGCAGCCATAGGAGTCAGCATCCACAGAGAGGAGAGGAGGAAAGGAGAAAAGAGAAAAAAGGAGACCCACCTCCACAAGTCCCCGGGGTTGGAGCCGCTCTGCATATATTGCCTTATACAGACGCATATATTCTTCACTATCCTACGCATGTGATTCCATGATTGTGCCACCTCGTTGCCAGTCTTCATATTGTTCCGGGAACCGCACACGCCAATCAACGCAAGTTGCCGGTCCCCGTGTCTTTCTTCCAACGCGAGGTGGCGCAGTCGTATCCACCCATTCTTGGGCCAGCCCTAGGGTCCTCATAACCAATCGTAGCCGAAGCGGCTCGATTTCATTTAGGCAGTGTATCCATAATTCCCGTCCGAACCAGGCGTAACTTGTTAAAACCCATGGTTGATCGGCATCGACCATGCCTGAGTAGGGTCTCCAGTTTACCTAGGTGAGGTTGTACATACCCGTTTAGCCGGTTAGAAAAATATATATATATATATAACAAATAATAATAATAAAAAAAAAAATCCCACCATCGCTGCAGGGAATTCCTGTAGCTCGCGCCTTAGCACCATCAGCTGGTAGGTTACAGGCGCTGCACCCATGATCGTTTGCCACCACCTGGCTAGCGGCACCATCGCTGGTCGCCAATGCCGAGCTCTCCCTATTGGGAGGTAATTGTAGCTCCACAGCTACATCATCATAGGCCGTCAATGCCTCAAGTGGACTATTACAAATAAACACAAAAATATATAAATAAAATAAAAAAATACTTGGATAAGTGGTGTGAACCCACTCACAGTCATCACACGATCTGCCTCTTGGGACATGCCCGTAAACAAGTGCGCTAGCATGGCAGCTCCCCAGGCGTACTGTCCTACTCTTTCAAGGTCAGATAGCAGCCCTAGGAAATGACAATGGATGCCGTCTCCTTTCGAGCTCAGTATCAATCTCCCCAGGAAAAAGAGGAGAAATCTCCTCAAATCCATATTAGATCTCTCCCAACTGTCAAAATCTGTGCAATACACAGCACGACATCCCCTTCCCATCCTCTCCATAAATTCTTCCAAGGACTCGTCATCCCGTCGACGAGTATCAGTGAGCCCTAATACCCCATGATAGACGCCCTAGCTACTGATCTGTGCTTCCGAATGTCTAAGTCCAACCCCAGTAGCTTCTGGGCACCATCTCGGTAATCCGCATAGGTGACGTCGGTCACTGCCTCACCATCCACTTTGAGGCTCGTGATTCGGACCGCATCTTCTAGACTGGGCACCATGTGTCCCCATGGCATCAGGAATGCCCGACTTACTGGGTCCCATCTTTCGCACAAGGCTTGGATAAGGGCCAGGTTGAGTTGGATCGGCTCGATCCGAAGAAAGACACCAAATCCCATCACGTCTAGCCTGGCCTTCTGAAAATCTGGGAGATCCATGTATGCGGCCACTGCTAACTCCTATGAAATGTGTGATTTCATCACACTCTGTGCGTGCATAAGAAATGGAGAAGGGTGTTGTCAAGAGGAAGGAAGAAAGAATGAGAAAAGGGCAGGAAAGCTCAGCTTACGAGTTACGACTGGGTCCTCTCGCTGAACTGCCCTTCGAGGTCCGAGAGTTTCCTGGAACTGCTACCGCTGGATCTGCTTCTCTTCGAGGAGTGGGAAGATTCGCCCTCCATCCGGAATTCTGAGTTCCTCCTAGTACCCTTCAAGTTGGCCCTCGATGCCCCTCGAAGAACAAAAGAGGAAGGCATATATAGAAATGGGAGAAGGGTGGGCCAAGATTGCCTCCAATGATAGCCCTCACAATAGGGCGCCTCCCATGCGGTCCCATGAGTCACTTCACCACCTGCACAAGGTGATGGATCGGACGGTATAATATGATGACTTGATCCCTGTGGCGCCCTGTCATAACGTGGAGGCCATTCGTAAAGTTTGAAAAATCATCCGGGAGAAGAGGCCCAAGCTGTCATCATTGACCTTGACGACAGATCCCCGTGAAAGAATAGTCGCGGCAAGATGCCATCCTCCGTCTAGGGCAGGATGTTGGCAGACACATCACATGAGAACAGTACAAAGAAGCGTAGGGAAGAAGGGACGCGCAAGAAAACAAACAAACAACAGAAAATCAAATCACTCATAAGTCTACATAAGCTGTCACAAACATTACAATCATAGAGAGAAGGCGGGTCCACTGACTCGCCAACTCTCGACATCATCTTCATGCTCATCCCTCTAGGCGTCCCTCTCCTCTCCCCCGGGGTGAGGATCCCTCGGAAGCCTCCTGGACCCCCGTGCAGCGCTCGCCTCACCTCGTGGCACCTGCTCCACAGCAGGGGCTCGCTGCTCCTCCTCTAGCGTGGCGAGGAAGCCACCAGTAGAAAAGCGTCCGAACCGGCAAAGTAGCGCCCCTAACTCTCGCGCTCTCTCGTAGCGCGTCTCCATCACTCTGAACCTCTGCGCCATAACCTGAAGGCCTAGCTGGAGCTCCCTCACTTGGGCCTCCAAGGCCTTCTTCTCGGCCTGGTCTCGCTCTCGCTCGGCCCTTCTCTCATCTCTCTCTGCTCCCTCCTCGTCACCTGGAGAAGGACCCTTAACTCCAGAATGTCGGGAGAGGGCCTCCCCTCACCTCGACGCTGCAGCTCTGCAACAGCTGTGGCCCAGGCATCACGCTCCTCTTCAGCGCGAACCACGCGGGCCTCCTGTTGACACCTGGAAAATGAACAAGGGTGAAAACATAATTGAAAAGAGGGTCGGACCAACAGTGAAAGACCAATGATAAAGCTCATCAACTGTCTGCTCGGCTAAAGCCCTTGTCGGCAAAGCTGATGCCCGGTGCCAATTTCACTCAGACGGCAGCACTGATAAAGCAGTAGTCACTCGACTGATGAGACCTTCCAGCCCTTTAATGAGAGCTGTACTACCGTTTCGCCCAAGAATCCACGGATGATATGTCAGGGTAAGTCAGATGTCGGCTTACTGACAGATGTAATACGAGATGAAGATGAAGTCGGTACCGGCAGATGAAGATGGCAAAGGCTTTGCAAAGTCAGAACAGAAGAAGAATGGTCTCCACAGGTTATACACCCGGCGGAAGTCTTGTCGGACTAAAGCTGATGCCCGAGCTCGTCACCATTCAAGTGACGATATCGATAAGATAATACCCGGTCTTGTCACCGTTCAGATGGCAATTCTGATGAAACCCTTGTCCACGGACTGATGAAACCTCTGTCTACGGACTGATGAAACCCTTGTCTACGGACTGATGAAATCCTGGTCAACGGACTGGTGAAAACCGTAATGATGATCTTGATACAAGATATGTCATCAATGAAAGGCCCTTTCGGGTGATGATGTCCTTGAAAGACCCAAATGGGTCTGTGAAAGTGGCTAAAAAAGGCTTTAATTGGGCCTGCAAAGAGGGCGCCGAGAGCCATTTTCCGAAGCCCAATAGAGGGCGCCGAGAGCCTGGTCAAATGCGCGCCGGGAAGCTCCACTTGGCGCGCCGTGATGCTGCTGCCGAGAGGGGGAGAAAAGTGGCTATAAAAGCCCCCCTCCCTTCGAATAGAAAGGAGGAGAGAAAAAAAAAACGAGAGGACAGACGGGGAGAAATAGATAGAACCGATCAAAAAAAAAGAGAGAAAAGACAGCAAGAAAGAAAGAAACCCATCCAGAAAAGGAGATCGGAAAGGAGAGAGAGAGGGCCTCCGCTGAAAGAAAGAGAAGAAGAAGAAGAAAAACCCCCAGGTGGGCTGCTTGGGGGAGGGAGAGGAGTCAATGCTCCACCCTCCCCCCCTATGTTTTCTTTTCTTATGAGTTCTTTTCTTCTTCATGTAATTTCACGAGTTTATCTCGATGCATCGGATGTAGCCGGGATGTCCTGGCCTCTGTTTCATCCCCTTTCCCTCACTCCCTCTCGGTGATTGGTGAGTCTTGGAATGATGTACTGCTCCTGCTTTCTTATTATGTATTTCTCCCGAGGAATGTCGTCGGATGAATAAACATGATGGGCTACAGTTTATGCCTGCTTTTATGCCTGCTTTTGATTCCTCTGAAGCTCTATCACCATTCTTCATGTCTCTTGTCTTCTCTCAGACTGGTAGCATGCTGATCCCCCTCCCCCAGTAAACTAATAAGTCGCCGATCCGTCTGTTTTCTTTTGTTTTAAGGCATCATCCATGCTTATCCCAGAGCCCGGGACAGACTATCCCTTGGCGTCCGGGATAAAGCCGTGCTATGCGATGATCGAAGATCATGAGATTCCGGAGTTATAAATGCTTTCGCTCCATCTACAGGCATTGTTGAAATCACCTATGGGGCCAGGGGCGGCCATCTCTTGGCTCCCAGGTGATCAAAGACGCCAACAAATGATCCCCCGAGGGTCCGTGATATATGACGATCCAGAGCCCCATCCTGCAGTGATCCCTTCGATCCCCCCTTTGAATCCAGCCCATCTTTGGCAAATCAAACCCATGTATGTGTAATCTCTAGCCTACCCTCCAAATCCAGCCTCAATCGAGCCAGAAATCTCATAAAATCCCAAAACAGAGCATCGTCTGAGCTCTGCAAACCCTGAAACCCTGTAGCATTTCCATCCTCTCGGCGTACAAAATTCCCCGCCGAGAACCACGCTGCCAAGAGACCCCTTTCATCAGCAAGCCGACAAAATTCCCTCCAGGCCATTTCCACGTGAACTCCCTTGCCTTTGGCCTCTCGGCGCCGGCTTCCCGCCGCGATGAGGAGCGCGCCGAGAAGCCTTGTGCCGAGAGCCTCCCCCTTTCATCAAGCCGCGCTGAGAGAGCCTCCCTTTGTTGGGTCAAGCCGCGCCGAGAGCCTCCCTTTGTTGGTCAAGCCGCGCCGAGAGCCTCTCTCTGTTGGCCAAGCCCCCGCCGAGACCCTCTTCAAACCACTAAAACCTCCACCGAGACCCTCCTCTGGCCGATAGAAAACCATGCCGATGCCCTTGCTTTGGCCAATGGAACCCAATCTGAGGCCCTCCTCTGCATGGTCATCCTTCGACCCTTTTGGTTCCCTATACATCTATCTAGGGGATGCTCAGAGATCATCATATGTGCCCTGAGGTGGTATAATAATGGGGAAGACCTCCCCTACATTCCTATGTCCCGAATTTGATTCATATGCAACCCCGCGGGTTCGGTGGACCTTGTCTTTACAAGGGTTCCGTCGGTCTCCGAGAAGGGGGAGAATGATCGATGCCAGAGACATGGGTAGTCTCTTCGAGCCTTAGTGCTCACTCATTTTTTTTGGTTTTCATCCCGGCACTCCGTGGATGTTAGCCTATACCACTCTCTGGCAAATGTTCGGTCCAGGAGAGGTGCTGCCAAATTTCTCTCAGGAGATGAAAGTCGACATCAGGTTATCCCCCGGGCTCTGCATGATAATGGTGACAGGGTTTCCCTCGACCCTAGTCTTCCTAAGTCCCTCTTTTATCCTGATGCTTCTGTGAAGCCCAAATCTAATCCAGCTCAGATTTGATGCACTGATCCACTTTGACCCCAAAAGAACCCATCCACCATGGCCTGGATAGTCCAGAAACCCAAAAGCAGGTCCCGTAAACCCTTAGAGACCATCTCTGCATCATCTTAGCTCCCGGCGCCACGAATAGTAAAAGGCATGAGCAGCTCTCGGCGCATGATTTCTTGCGCCGAGAACCCTATCCCTTGGCGCGCCGGGAAGTCTCCTTCTTGCGCCGAGAGCCTTGGCCATTTTGCCTTCGTGATGGGAACCTATGTGTACTTGAACTGCATCGATAAGCAACCCCTTTGGCTCGGGAGGGCTCTGCCATTGCATGAGTTCCGCTGGCTTCTATAGGGAATATCAAACACTGCCCTATGGCATGTATATACATATATGAGTAGGGAGGTCTGGCCTCTCTCTTTCTCTTGGCTTTCATCCCGGCACTCCGTGGATGATAGTCTATTTCCCCCTGGGCATAATCCAGATAAAGGGGAGATGCTGTCGAAATACTGATCGATGTTTTAAACCTCATCACGGTCGTGGCTCAGGCTACCTGTGACTGAGATCCTCCTCCCCCCCTAAGCCCGGGCTTTGAACCGCTGACTTAACGATATCATCTGTTTCTACGGTTGGTGTTATTATCTTGCCCGCCTTTCTGGCTTCGGTATGAAGTTCCATTTCCACACATGAATACATGTTTGCCTCTCGAGGCCTCCTACCTTTTAGCGTTTAATCAAGGGTTGTCCTTCTTAGGAAGGGCGTAATTAACGTCATAGCCTTCATGGTATGGCGGACTTCTGGTCCAGACACGATCACTCACAATCGACTGACCAAGTCAGATCGAGCGCACAATAAAATTGTCACTTCGGTGACTGGCACGCCAATAAATAAATAAATCAATAAATAAATAAATAAAACTAAATAAAATAAATGTGTCAAACAAGTCTGGCACGCCCGGTGGGACTTAGTCTCCCTTCATCTTTACGCTAAAGTAGGAGGCCCGGCGGGCCCCCCTGAAACTTCTGATTCTGTGTACTTTCCTTATTTTCAGGAATCTACAATGACAGCTGGAATCATGTCCGTTTGCTTCGACCAGCAGCCGATTGACATGCATGTGCGCGAAGGCTACCTGGCGGTACCCCTCGCGTTCGGATCACTGCCGCCTGCCGTTGGGCTGCCCAACTGCTTGGGCGTCGTCTTCACTGACCTTCTACAGGTCGATTACAATGAGCAAGGCACTGCTGCAAGTGCCCCGGTGAAGATCACCGACCAGAAGAACATCTTACCGGAGAACACGGCCCCCACGGCCGTCGCCTGCTACGTCCATCACGTCCAAAAAAGGGACGTGGTCCCCGCTGCTGCTCAGAAGGGGAGAAGAACCAACCGGAGGAGCCGGTATGTTGCTGTTGACCGCCGTCTTTCCAACTCCGGAAAGACAATGATGATCGGTGGTGTCCGGGCAAACATGAACGGTTGCCCAAGGGCGGTCAAGCCGGACGTGATCGTCCCGATGGTGCCCACTGCCAACAGATTCCAAACTCTGACCACCAGGCAGGCCAATTGGGAGGCTAATGAAAAGAAGCCGCTGGCGCCCAAGCCAGCAAAATACAAACAGGTCTGGCGGCCGAAGAAGATCCAAAGCTGGGCCCCAGCTCAGGACAGGGAGAACCTTACTGATGTCACTATTGCCCGCCTCAGAGCAGGGGGCAGAAGGGAAGTGAAGAAAGATGAAAGAAATGCTACTACTGTCTACCCCAGGACCCGGGGGAGGAGAGATGAGGTTGAGGGTCAGGAAAGAAATATGACTGCTGTTCGCCCCATGATGAGGGGCAGAAGATACCAGACAAAGGAAAACTTCACTACTACCCATCCCATGGCCAAGGGCAAGAGATGGGAAGAGAAGATCTACAATGCTGCTGCCGATCGTTGCCAAGTTGGCAATATGAGAAGAAGTGAACCAGTCGCTGTGGTTACTGCAAGAAGACCGAGAGCCTGTGCCAGACAGGCTGATATCTGCAGATACTCCAAAGCCGAGCATTTGAATGCTCGGGTGGCAAGACTGGCTTATCAGCAAAAGAGCCAGGACAGATTGATACTCCAACCTGAGCCACAGAGGCACAACTCTGAAGAGATGAAGCAGATAGTCCAAGACTACTTCCACTACCTGGGGAGCTCTGCCCTCGGTCAACAAAGACTATCCCGTGCCTTGGGCACCAGAGGTGAAGAAAAAGAAGAAACACTGCAAGAAATGATGATCGGAGCCTCTTCCTCCGATTCAAATCACTATGAAGAAGGCCTCGAGCCCGGATATGATAAAGAAGACCTGTACCGGGAAGAAGCCAAAGAAAGAATATCGGTCTTTGACCGGCTCAGATATCCTGACCAGGTGAAAAGAAAGGTCTACAGGCGGAAGGAAAAATGCAAATCTTCGCCTGCAACATGGCTGGACTCGCCAGGGGGCAAGATATACTACCAACTCAGCCAAATGAACTGCTCAGGTTGGCTACTAGACCTGGTCCTGTCACAAGAAGAAGCCAGGCCGCAAAAGATAAAATGAAGAAATATGATGAAGCCCGCAAGATCACCACTATGACAGTCAATGTGGTGACGGCACAGGATGAAGACAATCCCTTTGTTGATGATGCTGAAGGGACTTCTGAAGATATGCAAATCCCATCAACCTTGGATCCCATGATCCAGATGATGTTCAGGAGATATCAGCAGGAGATCAGTGCTCTCCGAAGACAGCTCAATGAGAGACATGAAGCTACATCAGTCTCAAAGCAAGCTGAACCTGCGGGCAAACATCCAGCTCAGCAGAGACGGCTATCCCAGCTAACCCTCTCCTAGCTGATAAGGGCAAGACACCGAGCCAACCTGTTCCACAGCAAACAGCAGCTCAGCCTGTGTCTCAGACACAGCCTACCGCGCCCATCTTGCGCGCCACTGTGATGACAACTCCTCACAGCCAGCAACAAGCTCACTTCTTCCCAGAAGAGATAGATCCAGCTGTAGCCCACAAGCAGATGATTGAAAGAATTGTGGAAATGAAGCTGTCAGAAAAGACTGGTGGTGATGCGGGTACTTATGATGTGTACAGGGTACCCTATCCTCCCCAGTATGCTGCCAAGAAACTACCCCCAGGCGTCAGTAAGCCGCCGAAGTTTGAGAAATTTAATGGCCAAGGCTCCCCTAGGGAGCATATAGCCTACTACACTACAATCATGGGCGACCTAGCAGTCGATGAAGCTTATCTGCTCAAGTTCTTTGGCTCATCCCTCACTGGGTTGGCCTTTGAATGGTACTCAAGCTTGCCAGCTGGGTCAGTGGTTGATTGGCCTGATATGCAGAGAAAATTCCGCGACAGATTTCATGTCACGGAAAGGGAAATCACGATAGCAGAGCTATATGCAACCAGGCAGAAACAAGATGAGACTGCACTGGACTACATCAAAAGATGGAGGAACTTAGCCATGAGATGCCGAAGGCCTCCTCATCAAGAAGATGCGGTGCAGATATGCAAGCAGAGCCTCAGGAGGGAGGTGCTAGAAAAGATGATCGGTGCAGATGTCAGAACATTCGACCGGCTGAATAATGTAGTGGCGGAAGTCGAGACGTTCTTGTCCAAGCGTCCTACCGCCAATGTTCTCACTATGCCAAAGGGAAAATCCAATGAACGACGGCCATCACACTCTGAGGCCAACACCGTCGATTTCAGAACCTTCGAGCAACAGAAGGGGAAGAAAGGGGCAGATGAAGCTCCCCCGTTGGCAGATACAGCAGAAAGAAAAGATAAAGTCTCTCAGAGAGACAAGATGAGAAAAGCATATTCCTTCCCAAAGGATAAGACGGCCGCACTATTCAACTGGGCATACAAGTTCAATAAGGTAACATTGCCTGAACCCAAAAGACCAGCAGATGCAGCAAAGAAAGATGATCCGCTGTTCTGTCCATTTCACCGTGCGCTGGGGCACGCAATTGAAGATTGTTATGTCTTCAAAGATATCATGGAAGGAATGGTCAAGAAAGGTGAGCTGCAGCTGGGAGATTACCAGGTAAAGCCGCCCCATCCACATGAGCCTCCACCCTGGAGAGTGGCTGCCAATATGATCTCAGTCTATCAACAGTTGCCCAAGGAAGCCGTTGAAGAATGCACCAAGCATACCTATAAAGCTTGCTTCCTCACCCCGCAGAAGGATCAGGAGGATGGCAGATGATACCCATAAACAGCAGAAAGAAGACTCCTGTAGCCAGTACCAGCGGAGCAGTTATCCGGGGTGTTACCCCAAGGCCCGAGCCGCCTCCAATAAAGCCAATATGGCATACAGCTGAGACCGGACCAGTCATCCGGATCCCTACTCACAACCGGAGGAGACAAACTCCCCTCCCTACGCATAAAGAGGTAAGCCCTGCAGCCAGGCGTCTGCAGCAGTATATTAATGAGCTTGATGAGTACGAACAGAAGAAGCCCAAGCATCTGCTGATGAAAGACTGTATACTCTGGGAACAGTTCGAAGAATTGAAAATCAAAGAACAGCCAGAGGCAGAACAAGAAAAAGCTGAGAATGAACCCTTCTGGGGGCAGGAGCCAGCAAAGCCAAATTCCCAAAAGAAGAAGAAACGGCCCAAATCCAAGAAAGGAAAGAAGGTCACGACAGTACAATGTAACACTGTCAGTACTCTTCTCCTTGCCCGGGGAGGATGATGAGCCGGAAGCATCCAACGCTCCGCTAGAAGCTAACCATGCCGAAGCCTCTACCTCGGCCCATGCAACACGTTCTGGGAGAAGATGGGGGCGCCCACCACCAGCCAACCATAATATCATGTTCAGAGGGGAGCAACCCTATCAAATCCCGGAACCAGAGATACGAGGTGTCCAGGTTCCTCCCCCTGCCAGTCTGTACCAGGACAAAAAGAAGGCAGATGAAGCCCCTTCATTCCTGGAGTTCCTGTCCAGCTTAGAAAATGAGCAACCGGCTCATACTGCTCCAGATAAAAGTAATAAATGCCAGCAGACAGCGGCTGGAAAGCAGAAACAGCATGAAGAAAATGAAGAAGGTAACCCTCTAGCAAGACCAGGGGCAGTCGCTACAGAAGAAGCCTTCCGGGAGACCGATGAAGAAGATAAAATTGAAAATGGGCAGCAAAGGCCACAAGCACCACATGAACCTCCAAGACCCCGATGGGCAGAGGAGATGAGACTGTCTAATGTCCGGGTGGGCAGTCGAGTCATGAAAATGCTGAAGAAACTCCCTACCAGATTCTCCATCTGGGAAATTCTCTCTCTGAGTGAAGAAGCTCGCCAAGCAATTGTGGATGCCCTGCAGTCCCCGGCACAATGTGAAGCACTCCTGGCAGAAGTGAATGCTGGGCCATCAGTCACATTCACGGAGGATGATATGCTAATCCCAAATTCCGGCCATAATAGACCGCTGTATATGAGGGGTTCCCTGAACTGTCAGCCGATAAGCAGAATACTGATAGATCCAGGGGCTGCTGTGAATATTCTCCCATACCGCATCTATCAGAAATATTACTTTGATCTGCAGCTCACCAAGGTCAGAGACATGAAGATTGCAGGATTCAACCAAAAGTGTGAGACACCTCTCGGGGTGGCTGATTTCAACCTCACACTGGGCGACCTCACTACCGTGGTACGATTCTATGTAATCGACTCCAACACCACGTATAAGGCCCTGCTGGGAAGACCGTGGCTGCACGAATATCAGATAGTGCCATCCACGCTACACCAATGCATAAAATACTGCCATGAAGGAAAAGAAGAAAGGGTGTTTGCAGACCTACATCCCTTCGAAGTGTTCGAGTGCCATATGCTCGATGCATCCTACTACACCGAGGTGTCACAAAGGGATAAAGAAAAAGAAGCTGTGGTCAGCCAGGAAAAGCCGGCGACAAAGACAAGAAATTGGTCTCCACCGCCGCCAAAGGGCTACATCAAAAAGCATGGGGTATCTCACATCTCTTATGCTGGTGATTTTGCTCGGATCACTCCTCCTGGCATACACCCAGATGATACTGAAGAAAAGATGAAAGAAAAGTACACACAGGTGGAAGTTCCTCAGGGTCTAGTCAAGCCCATAGCCAGCATAGAATACCAGACGGTGCTGCCACTGAAGACTACAAAAATCCCTCGCTTCTGCGAACCTCCTATCATATTCTACACCGGGGGGGTAGTCGAAGAAGACGATCAAGATTGCATGGTCCCTGAAGAAGCCGCAAACCGGATGGTGCCAATTACGGGCCTAGAGTACACTACCCAACGGGTTTCGCAAATGTTCTCCAAGATGAAAGTGCCTTCAATACAATCTGCAGCCCAGAAGAAAGCATTCAAGGAGCTATGGGATCCACCTCGAGATAATAAAGAACTGAGGAAGATCACACAGCACCCGGGACTGGGCTATACCCTGCAAGAATACTATGAAGCTGAGGTAGATGTCATCTCTGCCTTCTACCAGCATGAAGATTCCCCTGGGATGGACTATGACCAATACCCTTCGGAAGATGAAGAAATCATTTATCAGTCCGTAGTGGACAATGAAATCCCAGACAATCTGCCAGGGGTGGGGATACCTGACAAGACAAAGAGAGATTGGTACTGGGAAGATCTATCTTGCAAGGAGGATCTGTTCCAGGATGAAGCGAAATTTGACACGGGAACCCCGGATGAAGATCAAGTAGCCAGAGAGCTGCAAGAGTGCCTGGAGTTTGGGCGCATTCTAGAAGAATTCCGAGCTCTACATAATGATGACCTCTCAGGGGAGTCCACATTAGAAGAGCCTCTAAGCACGGAAGATTCCACTTCGAAGTTTTCCGCTGAGCCAGTCACGTCCTCGGGGCAGACTGAACAGAATCCGACCGTATTGGCATTACACGATGCACCAGCATCTGCTGATGACCAATCTGATGAAACAGAAAATCATGAGAGCGAGAAGATTATATCCCGGGAGGCTTTATTGATTTGCAAGAAGCCCCACCCGAAGTTGAAGACGGAGGCCAAGCCACCGTCGATGAGCTGATAGAAGTGAATCTGGGGTCAGCAGATGAGCCAAGGCCTACATTCCTCAGTGCACTGCTGGAGCCAGCTGTCAAAGAACAGTATATTCAGTTTCTGAAAGAATTCCGAGACTGCTTCGCATGGACATATGATGAAATGCCAGGACTGAGTTCCGATGTGGCACAGCACCGATTGGCGATAAACCCAGAGGCAAGCCCTGTGAAGCAGCCTTCCAGGAGAATGCGCCCCGAACTGATAAATCAGATCAACAAAGAGGTCGACAAGCTGATCGATGTGGGCTTTGTTGAAGAGAACCAGTATACTACGTGGCTGGCCAATATAGTGCCCGTGAAGAAGAAAAATGGGCAGATCAGAATATGTGTAGATTTCAGGGACCTGAATAAGGCTTGCCCGAAAGATGATTTCCCAGTGCCAATCACTGAAGTAATGATCGATGCAACCACTGGCCATGAAGCCCTGTCATTCATGGATGGGTCATCCGGATACAACCAGATCTGGATTGCTGAAGAAGACAGAGTGCATACTGCATTCCGCACCCCGAAGGGGATATTTCACTACAAAAGGATGCCGTTCGGCCTCAAGAATGCCGGCGCTACTTATCAAAGAGCTATGACAAAGATCTTTGATGATTTACTCTTCAAGAAAGTGGAGTGCTACATCGATGACCTGGTGGTGAAAACCAGCAGAAGAGAAGATCATCTGCAAGATCTGAGGATAGTGTTCCAGAGGCTGCGCAGATATGAACTCAAGATGAATCCTATGAAATGTGCCTTCGGCGTGTCCAGTGGAAAATTCCTTGGGTTCATTGTCCGTCATAGGGGCATTGAGATCGACCCATCCAAGATTAAAGCTATCCAGGAGCTCCCTCCACCAAGGAATCTCCACGAGCTGAGATCTCTACAAGGGCGTTTGGCCTACATCCGACGATTCATATCAAATCTGTCGGGGAGATGCCACCCTTTTCACAAGCTCATGATGAAAGATGTACCGTTCCTCTGGGACGATGGCTGTCAGGAAGCCTTTGAGAAGCTGAAAGAATATCTCAAGACCCCTCCAGTGCTGGGGGCACCTATTAAGGGCAAGCCCCTGATACTATACATTGTAGCCACACACTGTTCCCTGGGGGCAATGCTAGCACAGATAAATGAAGAAGGCAAAGAGCAGGCTCTATACTACCTGAGTCGGAGGCTGATTAGAACTGAAGAAAGCTACACCTATATAGAAAAGACATGCTTGGCACTAGTCTTTGTCGTTAAAAAGCTCCGGCACTACATGCTGTCACACAAAATCAGATTGATATCTGCAGCAGATCCGCTCAAATACATATTGACTCAGCCAGTATTGAAAGGCCGGTTGGGCAAATGGGCAGTAATTCTGATGGAATTCGATATCACATATATACCCCAGAGGGCAATAAAAGGACAGGCCGTGGCCGATTTCTTCGCAGAGCATCCTGTGCCAGAGAATGATATGTTGGGGACTGAGTTACCCGATGATGAAACATTAGAAGCCTGCCAGGCTCAGTCAACTATGTGGCAGCTATTCTTTGATGGAGCATCTAGAACAGAGACGGACTCCGATGGAAAGACCAGAATACGGGCCGGAGCCGGTATTGTGCTAAGATCACCAGAGGGGGAGGTTGTGCATACTTCCTGTTCTATAAACAAGCCCTGCACTAATAATGAAGCCGAGTATGAAGCTCTGATAATCGGGTTGCACATCAGCCTCAACATGGGTATCCAGATGCTTCAGGTATTCGGGGATTCAATGTTGATAATAAAGCAAATCCAAGGGGAGTTCGAAGTGCGAAAGTCGGAGTTGAACCCCTACCACCAAAAAGCTGTGCGCCTCATGGCGAAATTCTATCATATTGAGCTCAAGCATGTGGGCCGTGCACATAATGCCCAGGCTGATGCGTTGGCAAAGCTAGCCAGCTCAATAGCAGTCCCACCAGATGAGACACTGAACATTGTTGTTATAAACCGGCGGCAAGTCCCCAGCATGCTAGAAGGCTGCCCCGAAGAAAATGAAGTCGCCATGATCAGTACAGAACAGGCATCTGATTGGAGACAACACCTGCTACAATGGTTTTCACACCAACAGCTGCCGCAGAAAAGAGAAGAAAAGATGAAACTTCTAAGGATCAAAGATTCTTATGAATTCAGAAATGGAGCTTTGTTCCGAATAATGGCAGATGCACGCAAGAAGATTTTGCTCCGCTGTCTGTCTACTGAGGAAGCTTGGCAAGCAATGAAAGAAATACATGGTGGGACGGCAGGTGCTCATCAAGCTAGCCCTAAGATGAAGATAGAAATCAAGAAGCTGGGCTACTATTGGCCCACTATGTTTGAAGACTGTTGCAAGTTTGCAAAGTCATGCCAGAAATGTCAGGAGCATGCTGTTGTGCCTAGAAGGCCACCTGTCGTTCTGCACCCTACAGTCCCTAGCTGGCCGTTTGCACAATGGGGAACTGATGTAGTCGGCCCACTACCGACCTCATCGGTCGGACATAAGTACATACTGGCAATGACAGATTACTTCTCCCGATGGGCGGAAGCTATAGCATTACGAGAAGTGACTGGTGAGCTGGTTGCCAGATTCATCAAGCAGAACATTATCTTCCGGTTTGGGATCCCCAGCCGGATAATATCTGATAATGGAAGTCATTTCAGAAATCAAAAGATCTATCGGCTTGCCGAGAAGTATAAGATCGAATGGAGGACTTCCAATCCTTACAATCCACAGGTAAATGGATTGGCAGAAGCCTTCAACAAAACTTTATGCACCTTGTTGGCTAAAGTCGTCAGTTCTAATAAGAAGGACTGGGAAGAAAAGATGTACGAAGCTCTGTGGGCATACCGCACTGTCTTCAAGACACCTACAGGGTGCTCGCCATACTCACTGGTATACGGCTCAGAGGCAGTAGTTCCATTAGAGCTAGAAGTCCTGTCACTCAGAGTGGCAGTCCAACATGACCTGGCCCATGGCGAACAAACCAATGCAGAAAGAAGATTACAAGAACTGGCTGAATTGGAAGGAAAGCGCCTCCAAGCTCAGAAAAATATCCAGATGTATCAGGCCCGCATGGCCACTGCATTCAACAAACTCGTAAAAGGACGAGAATTTAAGAAAGGTGACCTTGTCATGGTCAAGAAAAGAGAAGTCTTGGCGTCCAACCCAAAAGGAAAGCTGAATCCTAATTGGGAAGGTCCTTATGTGATATATAGGGTCTACGAAGGAGGGGCCTACATGGTTGTTAACCATCGAGGGGAAATCCAATTCTCACCACTCAACGGTAGACACCTAAAGCTGTATCATGCTGCCCAACCAATATTCCCCGAGTAATCAGGCTAAAAGCTACCATTTCCTTGGTCTAGCGACATTCTGTCCTAACCAAGCTACCCTCTTCCTTGGTCTAGCGACACTCTGTCCTAACCAAGCTACCCTTTTCCTTGGTCTAACGGCGCTCCGCCCTAACCGAGCTACCCTTCTCCCTTGGTCTAGTGGCACTCCGCCCTAACCGAGCTACCCTTTTCCTTGGTCTAGCGGCACTCCGCCCTAACCAAGCTACCCTTTTCCTTAGTCTAGTAGCGCTCCGCCCTAACCAAGCTACCCTCTTCCTTGGTCTAGCGACATTCCGTCCTAACCAAGCTACCCATTTCCTTGGTCTAGTGGCACTCCGCCCTAACCAAGCTACCCTCTTCCTTGGTTTAGCGACATTCTGTCCTAACCAAGCTACCCATTTCCTTGGTCTAGCGACACTCTGTCCTAACCAAGCTACCCTTTTCCTTGGTCTAGCGGCGCTCCGCCCTAACCAAGCTACCCTCTTCCTTGGTCTAGCGACATTCCGTCCTAACCAAGCTACCCATTTCCTTGGTCTAGTGGCACTCCGCCCTAACCAAGCTACCCTCTTCCTTGGTTTAGCGACATTCTGTCCTAACCAAGCTACCCTCTTCCCTGGTCTAGCGACACTCTGTCCTAACCAAGCTACCCATTTCCTTGGTCTAGCGACACTCTGTCCTAACCAAGCTACCCTCTTCCTTGGTCTAGCGACACTCTGTCCTAACCAAGCTACCCTTCTTCCTTGGTCTAGCGGCACTCCGCCCCAACCGAGCGACCCTTCTCCCTTGGTCTAGTGGCACTCCGCCCTAGCCAAGCCATCCCTCATCATGATCTAATGATAGTCCGACTTGTTACCCTCCCAAAAAGAGGGGAAGAGAGAATAAAAGAATGAAAATAAATAAGTAAAAAATGGGGTTAAAAATAGAGATACCCTGCCAGTCTTGTTCAGGTTTTCTGAGCAAGAGCAAAAATGGCTAAAACCTAGCTGTGGTGAAAACCCGAAAGGGCACTGCAGGCAAAATCGGGTACCCCGCCACGTGAAAACCCGGAAGGGCGCGTGGGCAAAAGCAAGAGGGGGCTGGCTCCGGTGAAAACCCGAAAGGGCGCTTGAGCCAGTAATATGGTGATCCTAAAGGAAACCTTGCCTCCCGTCATAAACTTCTCATTGATCGATTGGCACCTCGCCCGATCAATGATAAAACCTATCCAGTTTAGACCCTACGTCTATCCTGATGAAACATATGAAATCCTTGCATTGGTATAAACCCAATACCGATGATAAAACCAGCTGTTGACCGATTAGGCGCACTGCCCGGTCAATGATGAAACCTATCCGGCTTAGACCTTGCGTCTATCCCGATGAAACCTATGAAATCTTTGCATTGGTATAAGCCCAATACCGATGATGAAACCAGCTGTTGACCGATTAGGCGCACTGCCCGGTCAATGATGAAACCTATCCGGCTTAGACCCTACGTCTATCCTGATGAAACATATGAAATCCTTGCATTGGTATAAACCCAATACCGATGATAAAACCAGCTGTTGACCGATTAGGCGCACTGCCCGGTCAATGATGAAACCTATCCGGCTTAGACCTTACGTCTATCCCGATGAAACCTATGAAATCTTTGCATTGGTATAAGCCCAATACCGATGATGAAACCAGCTGTTGACCGATTAGGCGCACTGCCCGGTCAATGATGAAACCTATCCGGCTTAGACCTTACGTCTATCCCAATGAAACCTATGAAATCTTTGCATTGGTATAAACCCAATACCGATGATGAAACCAGCTGTTGACCGATTAGGCGCACTGCCCGGTCAATGATGAAACCTATCCGGCTTAGACCTCACGTCTATCCCGATGAAACCCATGGAACCTTTGCATTGGTATAAACCCAATACCGATGATGAAACCTACTGTTGATCGATTGGCACCCTGCTCGATCAACAATAAAACCAGCCAGTGTAGACCTTACGTCTATTCTGATGAGGTTCATAAGATCCTTGCATTGGTATAAACTCAATACCGATGATGAAACCCACCTTTGATCAATGGGCATCCTGCCCGATCGACAAAACAAACCCGTCCTATCAAATCTGCATATCCCTTTACGTCTCGCCGTGATGAAACCTACCATTGGTCGATCGGCACCTTGCCCGATCAATGATAAAACCAGCCCAGTGTAGACCTTACGTCTACCCTGATGAAACCTATAAAATCCTTGCGTCGGTATATACCCAATACCGATGATAAGAGCATGCACTAATGAAGCAGCACATCGCCTGATCCGTGCTGAAGTCCCAATTCAGGAAATATATGTATATATAAATAATAAAAAAAATGGGGTTAAAAATAGAGATACCCCGCCAGACTTGTTCGGACATCCCGGATAAGGGCAAAAAATGGCCAAAAACCCAGCTGTGGTGAAAACCCGAAAGGGCACTGCAGGCAAAATCGGGTACCCCGTCACGTGAAAACCCGAAAGGGCGCGTGGGCAAAAGCAAGAGGGGGCTGGCTCCGGTGAAAACCTGAAAGGGCACTTGGGTCAGTAATGTGGTAATTTAAAAAAGTTCCATGCCAACCGGCATGCTACCTTTACCTCCCTTCTATTGATGAAGCCTTCCGTCGGTCAAACTGTTTCCGCGCCCCGCCAATGACAGAACCCTTCCGGGGTAGACCTTACGTTTACCCTGATAAAATCTACATACCCTCTTTCAAACGTCCCACCGACAATGAAACCCATCACCATTTTGCTAAAGCCTATCCAGTTCAGACCTCACGTCTGTCCTGATAAAATCCACGCATTTCTTGGCAAAGTCCCACCTGCGATAAAACCTATTGGAATAGACCTTACGTCTATCCTGATGAGACCTACACCTTCACACACTTCCCACCGTTGATCGATTGGCACACTGCCCGACCAATGATGAAACCCTATCCAGTTAGACCTTTCGTCTATTCTGATGAAACTTATAAAACCCTTTGCATCGGTATCAACCCAATATCGATGATGAAACCAACTGTTGATCGACCGGCACCCTGCCCGATCAATGGTGAAACCATGTAGTTTAGACCTTTCGTCTATTTCTGATGAAAATTATGAAATCTCCTTGCATCGATATAAACCCAATATCGATGATGAAATCAATTGTTGATCGACCGGCACCTCGCCCGATCAATGATGAAACCCTGCCAGCTTAGACCTTTCGTCTATTCTGATGAAACTTATGAAACTCTTCTTGCATCGATATAAACCCAATATCGATGATGAAACCAACTATTGATCGACTGGCATTTCGCCCGATCAATGATGAAACCCTATTCAGTTCAGACCCTACGTCTGTCTTGATGAAAACCACATATCCTTTAATTGTCCCACCTACTATAACCCCTACCCAGTCTAGACCTCACGTCTATTCTGATGGAACCTCTCCTTTCACACTCCTGCAAATTGTCTCCTTTACGGCGCACATGGCCGGAAGGATTTTTGCTGCCTTTCTCTCGGGGTTGATAGCCTTTAGAGGACCCCCTACTATACGCCAGACAGATGGAGCGGTATACCTTCATCAGATATCGATATGAGAAGCCGATGGAATACTTGCCCTCGCCATCAGAGCTATCCTTCTCGGAATCTGACAAGCAAACCTCCTCATACGGCTCGCCATCAATGGGCAGGCCAGAGAGCTGTGATAAACTCCAGAGATCCAGGGATGTCTCCCCCTCTGCTGTATAGAAAGTGTTGAACAAAGGGCAGAACACTTCAAACATCCCACAGCACAGCCCTCGAGATATGGGATACCGGAATCTAGAAGCGAAGACACTATGGTACACCCTTGCTCTGATTAGCAGGGGGGCATATTCTAGCAGAACAAACTCTGTGAACTCCACTGCCCCCACTCGGAATAGGTGGGCGTCAGTGATTTTGGTGTCTCCGAACCAGCCAGCGGCCAGAAGGTACTTAAACTGAACGGCTGAACAATTCAGCACGAAGGGTTCTTCGCGATATCCCCACTTTAATGGTGCCAAGAACATGCCATAGCCGGGCTTCTCCCTATGAACTCGGCCGCTAGCATTATCCCACCGGGCTGGTGTGAATTCTGGGGCCCGGACCAGCATCTTCTTCTCTGGTTCCAGCTCCGATATACCAAGGACGGCATCCCAGTCGCGCTTTTCCCCAGGAAGATAAATGGCCTTGCTGCGATACACTGAGTCCTTCAGACTATCTCGCTCAGCAAGGATGGCAGCTTCAACTACGCGAGCTATCCGGTAATCTCGCATGCCGCCCACTGTGAAAGTCCGGATGAACGGCATCAAATGTCGGTCCTTCGGGAGGTCTGGCCGATAGTTACCATCTCGCCTGAAGCATGTCTCAGTCGCCGTGGAGTATACCCGGGCTGTCGACACGGTGTCCGTTTCAGAGTCAGATGATTCGTCGAATGAAGCAATCCTGTCATAACCGAAATCCAGGTTATGTACATTCAGCCAATTCACTGTGGCCCGAGATATGTCTGGCTGGGCCGATGAGCTAGCACCAACAGCTCCGGAAGATGCAACATCAGAACTGGAAGCCATTGCAGTGCCTGCGGTCGAAGAAAAAGTGTGAATTAGAGGCCAGTCTTGTGTAGATTGCAATATGAGATTCTATAAAAATTTCGGCAGCATCTCCCCTTATTCAGGGTCTGCCCAAAAAGAATAGGGAATCACCAACCAAGAGGGGGTGATCCCGAAAGAAAAAGGGATTAAATCCCTAGTATCGTCCTACCCGGATGAAATCCGACCAAACGGGAAGAGAGATGAGGGCGGCCGAGAGCAGACGAAGCTCCCGCCGATGAAAGAAAACGGCAGAAGAAAAAGAAATGAAGAGAGAGAAAGAAGAGGAAGAAATGAGAAAGAAAACCCTTTCGGGGGGTTAAATAGAGAAGGGGAGGGAGAAGCTCTCGGCGCGAAGCAAAGCGTGTCGAGAGCCTTCCACGTCGAGAGCTCCAGGCGGCCAGAAGGCGCGTCGAGAGCCCCAGGCCGAAAGCCCCCAGGCCGAGAACCCCAGGCCGAGGCCTCCTTCCTCCAGGGCGCGCCGAGAGGTCCAGGCCGAGAGCCCGGTCAGAGGCGCGCCGAGAAGCCCTGCCCAAGGCCCTCCACGCCGAGAGCTCCAAGCCGAGAAGCTTCACGCCGAGAGGCCCTTCACGCAGAGGCTCACGCCGAGAAGTCCATGCCCTGTGCTAAGAAGCTCCAAATTGCTGAAAATAAAGAAAATATGAAGAATGAAAATGTGAAAAGGGAAGATAAGAGTGCAAAATATTGTTGCATCAAGATGATCGGGTCTGAGAACCCGATTAAAGGCAAATTGAGGAAGATACCCTCGAATGATGAGAGACACCTGCGAGCCCCGTGCCGCTTATTCTGCACTTACGCCGCCCGCAGGTGGGGGGCATTTGTTGACACCTGGAAAATGAACAAGGGTGAAAACATAATTGAAAAGAGGGTCAGACCAACAGTGAAAGACCAATGATAAAGCTCATCAACTGTCTGCTCGGCTAAAGCCCTTGTCGGCAAAGCTGATGCTCGGTGCCAATGTCACTCAGACGGTAGCACTGATAAAGCAGCAGTCACTCGACTGATGA
The DNA here is from genome assembly GCA_022559845.1 of Amorphophallus konjac. Lineage (NCBI taxonomy): Eukaryota > Viridiplantae > Streptophyta > Magnoliopsida > Alismatales > Araceae > Amorphophallus > Amorphophallus konjac. The sequence continues at coordinate 4,054,618 of CM040117.1, read as the reverse complement.
GACCTTCCAACCCTTTAATGAGAGCTGTACTACCGTTTCGCCCAAGAATCCACGGATGATATGTCAGGGTAAGTCAGATGTCGGCTTACTGACAGATGTAATACGAGATGAAGATGAAGCCGGTACCGGCAGATGAAGATGGCAAAGGCTTTGCAAAGTCAGAACAGAAGAAGAATGGTCTCCACAGGTTATACACCCGGCGGAAGTCTTGTCGGACTAAAGCTATGCCCGAGCTCGTCACCATTCAAGTGACGATATCGATAAGATAATACCCGGTCTTGTCACCGTTCAGATGGCAATTCTGATGAAACCCTTGTCCACGGACTGATGAAACCCCTGTCTACGGACTGATGAAACCCTTGTCTACGGACTGATGAAATCCCGGTCAACGGACTGATGAAAACCGTAATGATGATCTCGATACAAGATATGTCATCAATGAAAGGCCCTTTCGGGTGATGATGTCCTTGAAAGACCCAAATGGGTCTGTGAAAGTGGCTAAAAAAGGCTTTAATTGGGCCTGCAAAGAGGGCGCCGAGAGCCATTTGCCGAAGCCCAACAGAGGGCGCCGAGAGCCTGGTCAAATGCGCACCGGGAAGCTCCACTTGGCGCGCCGTGATGCTGCTGCCGAGAGGGGGTGAAAAGTGGCTATAAAAGCCCCCCTCCCTTCGAACAGAAAGGAGGAGAGAAAAAAAAAATGAGAGGACAGACGGGGAGAAATAGATAGAACCGATCAAAAAAAAAGAGAGAAAAGACAGCAAGAAAGAAAGAAACCCATCCAGAAAAGGAGATCGGAAAGGAGAGAGAGAGGGCCTCCGCTAAAAGAAAGAGAAGAAGAAGAAGAAAAACCCCCAGGTGGGCTGCTTGGGGGAGGGAGAGGAGTCAATGCTCCGCCCTCCCCCCCTATGTTTTCTTTTCTTATGAGTTCTTTTCTTCTTCATGTAATTTCACGAGTTTATCTCGATGCATCGGATGTAGCCGGGATGTCCTGGCCTCTGTTTCATCCCCTTTCCCTCACTCCCTCTCAGTGATTGGTGAGTCTTGGAATGATGTACTGCTCCTGCTTTCTTATTATGTATTTCTCCCGAGGAATGTCGTCGGATGAATAAACATGATGGGCTACAGTTTATGCCTACTTTTATGCCTGCTTTTGATTCCTCTGAAGCTCTATCACCATTCTTCATGTCTCTTGTCTTTTCTCAGACTGGTAGCATGCTGATCCCCCTCCCCCAGTAAACTAATAAGTCGCCAATCCGTCTATTTTCTTTTGTTTTAAGGCATCATCCATGCTTATCCCAGAGCCCGGGACAGACTATCCCTTGGCGTCCGGGATAAAGCCGTGCTATGCGATGATCGAAGATCATGAGATTCCGGAGTTATAAATGCTTTCGCTCCATCTACAGGCATTGTTGAAATCACCTATGGGGCCAGGGGCGGCCATCTCTTGGCTCCCAGGTGATCAAAGACGCCAACAAATGATCCCCCGAGGGTCCGTGATATATGACGATCCAGAGCCCCATCCTGCAGTGATCCCTTCGATCCCCCCTTTGAATCCAGCCCATCTTTGGCAAATCAAACCCATGTATGTGTAATCTCTAGCCTACCCTCCAAATCCAGCCTCAATCTGAGCCAGAAATCTCATAAAATCCCAAAACAGAGCATCGTCTGAGCTCTGCAAACCCTGAAACCCTGTAGCATTTCCATCCTCTCGGCGTACAAAATTCCCCGCCGAGAACCACGCTACCGAGAGACCCCTTTCATCAGCTAGCTGACAAAATTCCCCCCAGGCCATTTCCACGTGAACTCCCTTGCCTTTGGCCTCTCGGCGCCGGCTTCCCGGCGCGATGAGGAGCGCGCCGAGAAGCCTTGTGCCGAGAGCCTCCCCCTTTCATCAAGCCGCGCCGAGAGCCTCCCTTTGTTGGTCAAGCCGCGCCGAGAGCCTCTCTCTGTTGGCCAAGCCCCCGCCGAGACCCTCTTCAAACCACTAAAACCTCCACCGAGACCCTCCTCTGGCCGATAGAAAACCATGCCGATGCCCTTGCTTTGGCCAATGGAACCCAGTCTGAGGCCCTCCTCTGCATGGTCATCCTTCGACCCTTTTGGTTCCCTATACATCTGTCTAGGGGATGCTCAGAGATCATCATATGTGCCCTGAGGTGGTATAATAATGGGGAAGACCTCCCCTACATTCCTATGTCCCGAATTTGATTCATATGCAACCCCGCGGGTTCGGTGGACCTTGTCTTTACAAGGGTTCCGTCGGTCTCCGAGAAGGGGGAGAATGATCGATGCCAGAGACATGGATAGTCTCTTCGAGCCTTAGTGCTCACTCATTTTTTTTTGGTTTTCATCCCGGCACTCCGTGGATGTTAGCCTATACCACTCTCTGGCAAATGTTCGGTCCAGGAGAGGTGCTGCCAAATTTCTCTCAGGAGATGAAAGTCGACATCAGGTTATCCCCCGGGCTCTGCATGATAATGGTGACAGGGTTTCCCTCGACCCTAGTCTTCCAAAGTCCCTCTTTTATCCTGATGCTTCTGTGAAGCCCAAATCTAATCCAGCTCAGATTTGATGCACTGATCCACTTTGACCCCAAAAGAACCCATCCACCATGGCCTGGATAGTCCAGAAACCCAAAAGCAGGTCCCGTAAACCCTTAGAGACCATCTCTGCATCATCTTAGCTCCCGGCGCCACGAATAGTAAAAGGCATGAGCAGCTCTCGGCGCATGATTTCTTGCGCCGAGAACCCTATCCCTTGGCGCGCCGGGAAGTCTCCTTCTCCACGCCGAGAGCCTTGGCTATTTTGCCTTCGTGATGGGAACCTATGTGTACTTGAACTGCATCGATAAGCAACCCCTTTGGCTCGGGAGGGCTCTGCCATTGCATGAGTTCCGCTGGCTTCTATAGGGAATATCAAACACTGCCCTATGGCATGTATATACATATATGAGTAGGGAGGTCTGGCCTCTCTCTTTCTCTTGGCTTTCATCCCGGCACTCCGTGGATGATAGTCTATTTCCCCCTGGGCATAATCCAGATAAAGGGGAGATGCTGTCGAAATACTGATCGATGTTTTAAACCTCATCACGGTCGTGGCTCAGGCTACCTGTGACTGAGATCCTCCTCCCCCCCTAAGCCCGGGCTTTGAACCGCTGACTTAACGATATCATCTGTTTCTACGGTTGGTGTTATTATCTTGCCCGCCTTTCTGGCTTCGGTATGAAGTTCCATTTCCACACATGAATATATGTTTGCCTCTCGAGGCCTCCTACCTTTTAGCGTTTAATCAAGGGTTGTCCTTCTTAGGAAGGGCGTAATTAACGTCATAGCCTTCATGGTATGGCGGACTTCTGGTCCAGACACGATCACTCACAATCGACTGACCAAGTCAGATCGAGCGCACAATAAAATTATCACTTCGGTGACTGGCACGCCAATAAACAAATAAATTAATAAATAAATAAAACAAACTAAATAAAATAAATGTGTCCAACACCACCGCACTGGCAAGTTGCTCCTGGAGGGAGGCGATCTCTAGAAAAAGAGCCTGAGGATTGGAGGACGATCCGCCAGCCATCCCTACCACCGTTTCCTGCTGAGTACATAAAAAATAGATAGACAATGGCCGTTGGTTAAATTCTGTAATTTCATGGAGGACGATCCGCCAGCCATCCCTATTGTCACCTCCGTCCGTCTCCCAAGCTGAGGAGCCCCCGCTCGGTCCCCCCTCCGCTGCTGTAGGAGTCCGCCACTGCCCTGCACCGGTGCGCTCCCTTGTTGTCCAGGGGAATGTACGCGCCGATCCTCGAGCTTCGCCTTGCCGCGACTCTCCTTCCTGACATGGCTCAGCTCATCCGTGCTTGCCCACTCGTCAGCCAAGCCCGGGATTCTCACCGTACCCTGCATCAAAGAGGGAGGTCCCCCGTCAGTTAACGAGAACACATCCCCTGTCGAGGATGCACCCATCATGTGAGTGCCACCCTCGCCAAACCCCTTCCACTCCCTCACCACTCGCTCCAGACTCAAAACAAGTCATAGAGGTGGGAATCGAAGCACTCACCCAGTCGCGTTCGCCTCCTTCCGCGCCATCGGGCCCCTCGAGTCCCACGAGTGCTCTAAAAGGCCCTTCCACTTCCGTCGACGCCTCTCCATGCTCGGGCGCATCCCTCCTCGGGCGAGGAGTCCCTCGCCCCTCTCTCCCCTCGCCGCGATCTGGCCCACCGAACTCCATCGATTGAGAGAATAAGAAGACGAAAAGGGGCGAGTAAATCTCGATAGGAGGCGGGCTCTTTTACGGGTAAGGCACAAAGAAAGGAAGGCCGCCTGGCTCTTTACATTTGAATTCGAAGGATAAGACGCATCCTCGCGCCAGGACGCGCCAAAAAAAAAGAATAAAAAAAAAGAGAAGGATGATCTCTCCGTGCAAGGCGAAGTTCCCTACTTTTCAGGGCAAGGTCTCGTGAAGCATGACTCAAAACAACTCGGTGCAAGAGAAGAAGCGTGGAAAGGGAAAGTGCATACGACAAAAGGAACCGTTTCATTGTACATAAGCAAATAGTCAGTTATACATCATACAGTAAGGAATGTGAGGTGTACAAGCAACTCTCTAACTCTCGCTACCACCTTCCTGGTCATCTCTCTCCTCCCTCCTCTGACGGGGATCCCTAGGGGGCCTCCGCGAACTCTGAGAGATGGTGCTCGCCTCGCCCTGAGGTGGCACGCCAGCCTCGAAGGCTCGGCGACGCTCCTCGGCCGAAGAAACCAGAAAGCTGCCCATGGAGAAAGAACCAGACTGACGAAGTCGCGCCCCGCGCTCCTTCGCCCTCTGATACCGCTCCTCGCTCTCCCAAAGCCTCCCCTCCTCCGTGCCGAGACTCAATCGGAGCTCCGTCAGCTAGGCCTCCAGAGCCCTCCTCTCGTCCCATTCTCACAGTCGCTCCGCCCTCCTATCCTCCCTCTCTCTCTCTCTATGTCCTCTCTCTCCCTCTCCCTCTCCTCTCTCTCCCTCTCCCTCTCCTCTCTCTCCCGCATCGCCTCTCTCCTTGACAGCTCGAGGGCAAAACGCAAATCCCGCACGTCGCGAGGGAGCTCCTCAGCCTCCCGTCGCCGCTCCTCCTCCAGCTCCGCAATCCAGGCGTCGCGCTCTGCCGCCCAGGTGTAGCGCTCCTACTCGGCACGAATAGCACGGGCCAGGGCCTCTCGAATCTCGGCCACCTGCCAAAACCCACATGCATCATAAGAGAGCAGTGAAAGAAGAAGAGCAACTGGAAAGAAGTCGGGGTCAAGCAGGACTCACTCGAGCTGCGCAGTCACGCTCGGCCTCTTCAGCCCGGGCCACCGCGTACGCCGACTGCTCCTGAAGGGCAGAAACCTCCGGAGGAGGGCCCCACGAACTGGAGCCCGCTCCACCAGCCATCCCGGCTGTCACCGCCTGGTGGGCCCGCTGAAACACAAAGCAAGTGACAGTCAGAGGCTAAGCATCAAAATCCAGGTCATAAAGAAAAAAAAATGCATTGCATAGACTCACCAGGATCTCCAACTCCTGTCGGATCGCCACCAACTGCCGCCTGGCGTCTGCCAGCTGGGCTCGCAGGTCGGCAATCATGTTGTCACGAGCATCCTACACCGCATGAAAGTTAGTGTCACATGCATATACGTATAGAAAGGAGGACATTTCCATTTCACACTTACCCCTGCCATGCCACCAAGGAAGAGACACTCCCCGTACGTAGCCCGGTACCATCTCATGTAATCGGTGCTGTCCGGTACATGGGACACCACTGGGACCCCGCCCTGCTGCAGTCCTGGTACTGTGCAGGGAAGCGCGTATGCCAGTCCACGATCTTTGCCTTCCCCTTGGTCTTCCGCCCGACGCGGACCGGCTCATCTACGTCAACCCACTCTTGGGCTAATCCCAACGTCCTCATAACCAGCCTAAGCCGGAGCGGCTCGATCTTGTTCAGGCAATGGACCCACACGTCTCGCCCAAAACGAGGACGACCCGCTACAACCCAAGGCTGGCCGGCATCGGCCATGCCCAGGTAGGGCCTCCACACCACCTGCATCACCATACATGCATCATGTTAGTTGCTATTTTGCTCAATTAAGTCACATGCGTAAAAACACCAAAAAAAAATCATACGCATCATACCATAGCCTCGGGGTACTCGCTCAGCTCCCGACGAAGCGACGCCAGCTGGTAGCCATGGGGTGCCGCGACCATGACCGGCCTCCACTGTCGCGCCAGAGGCACGGCTCTCCTGTTCCCCTGTCTGGCTCTTCCCATCGGGAAGTAGTAGTAGCTCCACACCTGCATCCATCATACATCATTAGCCTGACTAATTACATATTTAGCTACAGTAAAATCCATAAATAAAATGTTTACCTGGAGAAAAGGTGTGAAGCCGCTGACTGTCGTCTCCCTCTCTGAGGTCTGGGAGAGATCGGCGATCAAATGGGCAAGCAGAGCCGCTCCTCACGCATAGTCCCCCACTCTGTCCAGATCCGCCAGGATCCCGAGGAAGCGGCAGTGGATGCCGTCACCCTTCGTCCCCAGCAGGAGGCGGCCCAGGAAGAAGAAGAGGAACCTCCGGAGGTCTAGATCCACCAGCTCCCGCTCGCTCGGGTCCTGGGTGAAAGCTGCACGAGCGTCTTCCTCCAGTCGTGCCAGAAACTCCGCTCCAGTCTTGCTAACCCGCTGGCGCGGGTCACCGAACCCGAGCGCCTCCATAATCTCCACTCGGCCGACTACCCTGCTGTCTCTGTCAGTCGCGCTCGTCTCCAGCCACAGCAGGTCCAGGGCACTCTCTCGGTAATCGGGGTAAGTGACCCCGCTGACTGCCTCTCCGTCAACCCGTAGCCCGGTGATCCGAGCCACGTCCTCCAGTGTCGGCACCATGTGCCCCCAGGGCATCAGAAACGCCCGGCTCGGCGGGTGCCACCGCTCCCTCAACACCTGGATGAGAGGAAGGTCGAGTCGGAAGGGCTCAATCCGCAGGAAAGCTCCAAAACCCATGGCGTCCACCCGCGCCCTCTGAAAGTCCGGCAGCCTACGGTATGCTGCCACCACCAGGGACCAGCTGATCCGGCTCTTCATCACGCCCTGCACACCACAAAAAAACAAATAAAAAAAGAAACACATCAGCATCATGGATAATAATAAACAACAACACTGTACATAATATTTATTTATTATTATTATTATTATTATTTTAAATATATATATATATATATATATATATATATATATATATATATATATATATATATATATATAAAGGCGTCCACCCCCCTAAACGCTTTCATTTTACTTCCTTTATTTTATTTTAGCAAAACAAAAACAAATAAAAAATAAAATAAAAATAATCATGAAGGCGTCCAACTAAGTGGACGCCTCCTTATTTTTAATTTTATTTTTTACGTAATAACTCAAATAATAATAATAATAATAATAATAAAATAAAAAAGAGAAAAGTTGGAGGCGTCCAGGCCCCTGGACGCCTCCTTCCCCCACTCACCGACCTTCTCCACACCATCTCTCGCCCGCCTGTCTAGCCTATAAACCAACAAATTAGAGTTCTGAGGGGCTTACCGGGTCATGCTCATCCTCTCCGGCGTCGCCAGCACCCGCAGGACCCTCCACGGCCAAAGGAGGGGCCTCCTGTTGCTCGGCAATCTCCTCTTCCGCGGCAATCTCCTCTCCCACGGTAGCCTCCTCGGCATGATCCCTCGACCTCCTCGGACGACGAGCCCGTCGTTTCCGCCTCTCTCCACCCTGGCTCGGGCCTTCTTGCTCCATTGGGAATTGGAATTGGGTCGTTAGAATGAATAGTAGAAGAGAACAGAGGGTGAGACCCCCTTTATATAGAAAATCACCAGGATTTGGGGCGTCCAGGCGCCTGGACGCCCCCACTTTTTTTATTTTATTAAAAATTCAAAAAAACTTAGGGGCGTCCAAGTGCCTGGACGCTCCCACAACTGAAAATAAAAAAAATTGAAAAAGAAAACATAGGGGCGTCCAGGCTCCTGGACGCCCCCACATCAAACAAAATAAAAAAAATAAAAAGAAAAGATAGGGGCGTCCACTCCCGTGGACGCCCCCACAAAAAGAACAAATTTTTTTCAAAAATTTTTCAAAAAATTTAGGGGCGTCCAGACCCCTAGACGCCCCCATTTAAGCATATAAAAATGTATATATATATATATATATATATACATATATATATATATATATATATATATGACCATAATATGAATAAACCAGAGCATAAAGGAGAAAACACAAAAAGCAAAAAGAAAAAAAAATCATAAAAAAATAATAATTCAGGGAACAACGGTCCAAAATGCCAAATGCCAAATTTTATTCCATCAGAAAACAGAGCGGGCTACATCAGGGGCTTAGACACTCTAGGCCTCAACTTCCCCAGTTCGGTTACATAAGCTCTCCACAGCTCACATTCTTCCCCCACGTGCGCTAAGGCCTTTCCCGCAACACTTGTCTTCCAGGGTGCTTTAACGGCCTTCGCTTCCCTCGCGTCCGCTTCCGTGCCCAACTCCCTCTTCTTTAAAGGGACGATGCCAGTCAGTGGTGGAAACGAGTGGCGTGGAATGCCGATCTGGAGGCAGCACCGATGCGCGTTGTAAAGGACAAACTCAGTCATGCCGATCAGTTGGAGTTCAACTTCCGGAGAAGACCTCATGAGGAGTTCGAGTGAGAGTAGATATGCCGGTGCGCAAGTAAAGAAGCTTTGTGTCATGGTCCAAAAGTGAGACCGCCAATCTTCCTGTTTCTTCAGCCACGGAACACGGTTCGCCACAGTGCCACCGAAGCCTAACACATCGGCTATGTGATAAAGGGGGCTTTGTTGGAAAAGCTTTGAAGCAGTCGGCATCCCCTCACGGTGGTCGAATTTGAAGTGCAAATCGACCCAGCAACTCAGAACAAGTGCGCAACCAAAAGGAGGCCTACCTATGCTCGAGGCGGTAAGACCGTTGTAAAGGTAGGCAAGGACGGCGGGTCCCACCCTCTTTCCACTCCAGATCCCACAGATAGCACTCAGTTGGGTTTCTTCCACTATGTTGTCGGTATAAGGGAACAAGAGAGCACCCGCCAGATAGATGGTGAACCCTCTCATAATTCCTTCCAAATGTTCATCATCTGGTGACCCTTTCAAGGCATCCATAACCCATACCGCGAGCCTTTGCAAGTCAATTCCCTTTTGAGTGCGGACCTTTCTGATTGCGTCGGACGGCATGAAGCTTCCAAGGACGCTCACGAAAGTCCCCCGGGTCAGCATCCGCATAGCCTTCACCTTCCCGACACTCTTGAATTTCTTCAATCCGAGCAGAAGTTCCACCTCCTCGAGGAGAATGGTCGCCTCGAACGTCGGGAAGATGAAAGTGTGGGTCTGGGGATGCCAGATCTCCACTAATGCGCCCATAGCCGCCCAGTCCATGCGGATTCTCTCGTAGTGTTTGGCGTGAATAAGGAGCCCCTGAAGATGCCACTTCGAGAGTATAGCCCTCATGCCAATGGAGATGTTGGAAGTTAGCTCTGAAAGCCATGGCAGTTTGGAAAACTTCCTCGAGCCCGGAAAGAGTGGATACGGCTGGAAAGAAGAAGAGAAAGGAAGGAAAGTGAGAAGAGAGTTCATGCAGTAAATTTGAAATAATCAACTTACCATATGCGACTGGATCGTCCCACTCAGATGACCCTCGAGGTCGGAAAGTCGCCTGATCTCACTGCTAGGCCTGCCCCTCTTCATAACGCGGGAAGACTCTCCTTCCATCCTGAAATCCCTAGACCCTCCTCTTCTCCTCCTCCTGAACTTTCAAAACTCCCCTTGGTACATTTGAATAAACTAGCCTAAGGGAGGTACTTATAGGAAAGGAGAGGTGCTACGGGACGGGACGTGTCACATGAGTGGTCAAGTCGTCAGTGTTTTATCCTTGTACTGTGGCACGATTCTGTTATATTTCTGCTGCTTTCTGATGTATTTAATCTATGATGGTCTGTGCAGGTTTTACCAACGGACGTTTTTCGCCCTATCTTGTATACCATCCTTCAGTGTTTGGTCCCCCGTGTCATGCATCATACTATATGATATTTACGCTATTAGAACACGTCAAGGACCTTGCGACCCGAACGAATCTGGGATTTGAGTTCCCCTTCAACAAAAACAGTGATGATTCCAGAAGAATTTGGGTTGTACGGATAGGCCGTTAACTGGCGATAGCGTGGGAACGACGGTTCCATTCAGTGAGTCGGTGCATGGATAAACGGGCCCCAGCTCAGTATCAGCTCACTGGATCGGTATCCTGACCCATTCTTAACGAGTTGACAATATTATCCTTGGCTATTTTCTATTCTAGTTTGTTTTAAATTTTTCTTTAAACCCAACATGCATTCATATAGGACTTTGAGTCTATTGCGGAAGATCATTCAAGTGATTCGATTGCGAAAGCCGTTGTGCTTCAATTCTTACAAATATGAGATATTACATTCTGAATGAAATACTGAGTTTCCTTGAAACGGTCCTACGCTGCCCTTCCAAACGAGACCCTTGTTTGGATAGACCCTCAGATATTCCTTTGCTTTTTACCTTGTTTGACCCACCTTGGCCGCAGCACTTCCACATTGGCTGGTAACCGCTCCCCAAAGGTGAAACCTGCAGGTTTATGACCCAGGTACTTCCACACCGAGAAGTTGGTCTCCTTTATTTTCGTGCCTGAGCGCACATCTCACCCTCCCTTATTTGATTTCCGTCCAAACAATCGTCAAATTTGAAAGACCTTCTTCAAGGTCGCCTCATTGAAACTACAGAAAAGATTCCAAACAGTCATGTCAAAAGCGTGTCTCATCACACCTTGACATCAACTTATCAGTCCATTCCCACTCCATTTCACTCTGCTTCGATACCATTCCATTACGTGTCACTCCCTTGCAAAGTAGACGCCAAGGCGGGGCAGCTGTAGACACGCTATTCCTGACGTCCCCTGAGAAAATCTCATATTACCACGCGACGCCCCGCAGCGGCTTCCGCATTTTGAATCACTTGGGTGTTTCCTATCTTTGAGTCTTCTCTCATCTTCTGGGCGAGTAGCGTAACGCTCCTTCAGCATCCGGAAATCGCCTCGTTGTGGAAATCATGCGACATTCGAACGGCATCAACATCAATGGCATGCATCAGAAGTCGCCGGGACTAGGAAAATGCCTAACGGACGACTGCCGACGCCCTTTTTGGGGGAATCCGGGGGTCATCATGGAGGCATCCAGGCTCCTGGACGCCTCCATCAATATAAAATAATGACAAAAAATATATATATAAGATCGAACAAAATATATATATAATTTTATGGGGGGCGTCCAGACACCTGGACGCCTCCATCAACCAGCTCACGGGCGACCCCGGGCCATCGACTGACCGTTGCTCAGCCTGTCGTTTGAATAAAATCCAAGTTATGGAGGCGTCCAGGCCCTTGGATGCCTCCATCAACTAGCTCACGGGCGACCCCCAGCCTTCGACTGACCGTTGCTCAGTCTGTCGTTTGAATAAAATCCAAGTTATGGAGGCGTCCAGGCCCCTGGACGCCTCCATCAACCAGCTCACGGGCAACCCCCCGACCATCGACTGACCGTGGCTCATTCTGTCATTTGAAGAAAATCCAAGTTATGGAGGCGTCCAGGCCTATGGACGCCCCCATCCTCCCGACCTCTATAAATAGAGGCTTACCCCCCCTCAGTTCGGGGGTCGAAAAAAAGAGCGCCGAGAGGCTGCCGGATTCTATTCCTAATCCGTGGTTGTTTTGTAGGGGAGGTCTTGCCGGATCCTCTGGTGCCCGTTCTCGCAGGAGAGAGGCCGCCTTCTCCCGCCGCGCTACCTCGTCGTCCCTACGCTGCCGAAGCTCCACCGGATCTCGCCATCGACCATCCAATAAGCCATTCTCTCCTCTTCTTTTCTAGTTATCTTGCATTCATCATATCATATCCTCTACCCCCCCTTTTTTATGTGGGAGTCTCTTCCCGTTTCTACGTCGGAATAATTGCCATTCATCATAAGCATTTTCCTCCTACTCGTGTCTGAGAGGGGTTTTAAAGACAACACCAACCCGGTGTGTGTCTTGCCATCATTTCGTTACCTGCGTCATTAGAATTTGAATACTGCACCTTCGTCTTTCTGATCCACCCGTTACTTGTTTGTTGTTGTTTTACAAGGGTACCTGAGGAAAGCCCTCTCCGTTGGCCGGCCGAAGGGGGAGGAAGAAGTAACCTGCCATTTCCCGCTCTCGAGGAGTCACAATCTCTGCGCTCAATACAAGGTACACGCGATCATTTCGTTTCTTTGAGGTAACCCCTCTGGCGATCACATCCCTTTAGCATCCTACGTATGCTCTTTCCTCATTGATGTGACACCACTACGGGGTATGCAGCAAGCAAAAGTAATCTTAGGACCTACTCCGCATTCACAATCACATAACAATTAAGTTGATAAATCGGGGCCAAAAAGCCGTCGCACACACGTGAGCCCGGGGTGACTAAGGATGCTAGGGGGAGGTGATGGATCAAGACCCTTGCTGGTAGAGTGCCAGCAGGGCTAGGGTTGCCCTCCCGAGGGTACGTAGCCCACGCTTATGGGGCTGGCCGGTGCCAATTGGGGCACTAGGTCCCACTCACTCACTTTAACCACGGTGACCACACTATGATGGTGGCTCCGGGATCGAACACTCGCTCGCATGCACAACGGAGCTATGTCTACGGATATTAAATAAACAGACACTAAGATTAATGGAGCAAAGTTTAGAGTTCACCTGGTTGGTTTGAAGAAACCAACCCCGTTCGGAGACGTGGGCGAGCGGGGAAGTGTGGATCCCGCACACTGCGCCGATGTAGCTTGAGCTGTTTAGTATATGAACTACTCCTCACGCAGGAGGGTTGGATGGAGGGTGGGGAAATTAAACTTACATCAAACACTACCTCCACGCAGGGAGGGGTGCTAAGCCGGCCAGGCGGGGAGGGGGAAACTCGCCAAGGATGACGGAACGGAAGCCGACGTGGATCTGTTCACTTGCTGTGCGAAGGGACAGGATGCCGCTGTTGCAGTAGTAGTTCATCCTCAGGAATTTTTCCGGCGACGAAACTAGAGGGGATTTCTTCGTAACAGGGGCTGGGACACCTCTGAATTTTATCGAATTCTTCTGACGTCATCGCTGGTCGTGGTGGAGGCTCGAACAGGATGAAGGAATCTGGGGCTGGCGGCTTCAGATCTGAGGCAGTAGGATGCAGAGGTCGTACCTTGGGCTCCCGAGCTCCGAATCTCAAACCGTCAGAAGTTATGGAACCGTGGTCGAGCCCTCGTTACAATAAAACTGGCGGGGAGGCTGTCAGAGGTCGGGGTGTCCTAGGGGACGCCGATGAGTGACTGTTGGTCGCAGAAGACTGGTGAGGGCAGTCCCGCGTGATTGAAGGAGAAAAAATCAGAACTGGGACTCCCGGAAGCTGAATGTACTTCTGCTTCTTGCTCCTGGTCGGGAACAGGGGGAGGAAGATCTTTGAGGAAGGAACTTCAGTCTAAATCCTTCGCTGTAGATCGTGGTTCTGCTTCTGGTCGGACTCAGGTACTCTGCAGATGGATCTTGGAGCAGTCGGAGGAGAATGGCTCTCGTGGGCAGTCCCGAACTTGGATTGGGACGATTCTTTCTCGCCTGCGTAGTGGACTGGACGAACTTTCCAGAATGGTAAGATATGCCCTCAGATGTCGTCGTATGAACGCGGGGGAGCTTCTGCAAGACGGACCTTCTTCTGTCACCTGCAGATGTGACCTAAGGAATGGGATGGAGGTGGGGTTAGGTTAAGGGGGATGGAAGTTTTGGTAATGGAGGGAAATGGGAGGTGTTTGCAGATGGGGGAGGAATGTGTGGGGGTGAGGAGAGGGGCGGAGTAGGTGGAATGGGGTGTTGGAGGGTGGAGGAGAGTGGGGGCCGAAGCTACAAGGTGGGGGTGGTGGGTTCGGCCAAGGCAAGGGAGAAGTGTAGGGAGAGAGGGCTGGTGCGCAACTAGTGGTGGGGCGGGGGTTGTGGATGGTCAAGGGATATGAATGAGGGTGTGGGGGAGTGGGAAGGTTGCTTGGGGAAGAGGGAGGGGTGTATTGGAGGTGGGGAAGGTGTATGGGGAATAGGAAGGGTTGCTTGGGAAGTGGAGGGAATTGATGAGAGTTAAGTGGCCTAGGGGAGGTGAGGGGTTGGAGGGTGAGGTGGCAGCTGAGGTGGCAGGGGAAGGGGGAGGTGAAAGGGCTGGTTCGCCCAAGGGATAGAGAGAGAAGGGGGGGAGGAGAGAGAGGGGGTTCGCCCCTTGGAGAAAGAGAGAGAGAGAATGAGAGAGCTAGAGAGAGAGGGAGGGTGCAATTATGCTTAATTTCTCAAATATTCATTAGCTATCACAAGTGGAGTTGGGGTCCTATATATAGGGATCCCAACATTTACAAAAAGTCCTTGGATAAACTGCTAAAAGCAAATAAGCAAGGGGGTTGGGGAAGGAAGAGGTCGCCCATGGGCCAGGCCCATCTAATTGGGCCCAAATGACCCCCCAGCCTAGCAGACTTAGATAAATAACGTGACGACCTAGGACCATGACTCAAAATAAAGATAAGTACATAAAAATGACTCAAGAAAAGGAGAAAATACATCAAGATGTCCATAGTAACAAACTCCAGTGTCGTCGAGGACCCATCAAGTCATGCAGTCGCAGCCTATCTGTCTCCAGAAGGGAGAGAGGTGTCGAGCCAGAGGGAACTCTGGGTGATGTCCCCATCAAATCCCCCGGGCTGTGGAGAGCTCGACTCTGTCGAGAAAGGGTCCTCTCGGCTGCGATAATGCTCCAGGAGGTCGGGGTCCAGCTGCTGAAGATCCTCCCTGCTCACCCATGAATCATCTGAAGGGGGCCGGCCCTTCCACCTGACCAAGTATCGCTCGTATGCTTTGCTCCGGGTGATGGTGACCTGTTCATCCAATATCCACTCTATTTGCTCCCGTTGGCCCCTCTGGACTGGTGGAACTCTCTCATGGGTGGTGGCTCCCTCAGAAGGTGGAACAGGCTCAATTTCCTTACTAGGTGTCACCGTGGGTCCCCTATATGGCACCAAGTCAGCCACATTGAATGTGGGACTTACTGCGTACTCCTTGGGGAGGTCCAACACGTAAGCGTTTGTGCCAATCCTCTTTAGAACCTGGAAGGGGCCTGATCCACGCGACCTCAGTTTGGAGACATTCCCAGGGGAAAGCCTCTCAGTTCTTACCATCACATAATCACCTACGTGAAACTCCTGGTGGCGACGGTGGGAATCGGCCGACTTTTTATATACCTCATTGCTTTTGTTAATGTGTTTGCGGATTTCTTCATGCAATTCCTTCATGTGTTGGGCAAACGACTCAGCACTAATAGACACTCTAGCATGTGGTGGCAAAGGGATGAGATCTGTAGGCTTTCTAGGTTTGTACCCATGCACAGCTTCAAATGGGCTCATCCCTATCGACCTATTCACTGAATTGTTGTATGCAAACTCTGCCTGGGGTAATATGAGATCCCAATTCCTGGGGCGATCCTCAACAAGACACCGGAGTAGATTCCCAAGGCTCCTATTAATGACTTCGGTCTGTCCGTCAGTTTGGGGGTGATAGGCCGTGGAAAATTTGAGAAGGGTCCCCATTAGGTGCCAGAGAGTCTTCCAGAAGTAGCTGGTGAATTTGACATCCCTATCAGAAATGATGGTCTTGGGTAGTCCATGGAGACGAACTACCTCATCGAAGAATAGGCGGGCCACATGAGAGGCGTCTGAGGTTTTAGAGCAGGGGATGAAATGGGCCATCTTAGAAAACCTATCCACTACTACAAAGATTGAATCATGCCTTTTTTGAGTTTTAGGTAGGCCTAAGACGAAGTCCATGCTTAAGTCCTGCCAAGGACGGTCAGGGACAGGGAGTGGTGTGTAGAGGCCAGTGTTCTGCCTTGTTTGTTTGGCTGAGGCACATATCTGGCACTGGCCTATAATTTTGGCTACGTCCCTTTTGAGACTTGGCCAGTAGAACTGACCCTCAACCAAAGCAATGGTCTTATGCACCCCAAAATGCCCAGCAAGGCCTCCTGCATGTAACTCCCAGATCAGGAAATCCCGTAGAGAGGTTCGAGGTATGCAAAGTCTATGGCCTTTGAAGATGAACCCGTCCTCTAAGATGAATCCTTGATGTTCCCTAGGTGAGAGGGTGGACAGAGTGGTACGGATTGGACCAAAGTCCGGGCAATCAGAATACTCTTCCTTGAGTCTTTCAAATCCTATGACTTCCACCCTAATGGTAGCTAGCAAGGAAATTCTCCTACTGAGGGCATCGGCAGCACTGTTTTCACTTCCGGCCTTATGTTTGATTACAAATGTGTAGGCCTGGATGTATTCGACCCATCGGGCATGCCGAGCATTCAGTTTCTGCTGGGAATTGAGGTATTTCAGGGCCTCATGGTCAGAGAAAATGACAAATTCTTTAGGCAAGAGATAGTGTCTCCAATACCGGAGGGATTGTACCACGGCATAAAATTCCTTGTCGTAGGTGGAGTATCTCATTCTGGCATCACACAACTTCTCACTAAAATAGGCCACTGGGTGTCCTTCCTGGCTAAGGATCCCGCCAATTCCTACCCCGGAGGCATCACAAGTCACCTCAAAGACTTTGGAGAAGTCAGGGAGGCATAATACAGGGGCTTGGGTCATCCTCTCCTTGAGCTCTTGGAAGGCTCTAGTTGCGGACTTGGTCCACACAAAGGTCCCCTTTTTGAGGCAGTCAGTGATAGGGGCTGTGACTGTGCTAAACCCATGGATGAACCTTCGGTAAAAGGTGGCTAGCCCATGAAAGCTCCGGACTTCATGGAGAGTGCGGGGTTCCGGCCAATCGAGGATGGCTTGGACCTTTTCAGGGTCCATGGATACTCCTTCGGTGGAGACAACATACCCAAGGAAGGTAATGGACTTTGTCATGAATTGATATTTTCCAAAATTGGCAAAGAGGCTCTCCTTCCTAAGAGTGGTGCAGACTTGCCTAAGGTGACTGAGATGGGCTTCTTTGGACTGGCTGTAGATGAGGATGTCATCAAAGTAGACTACCAGGAAGACTCCAATGTAGGGCCTAAGGACCTCGGTCATAAGGCGCATAAAGGTGCTTGGGGCATTAGAGAGCCCAAAAGGCATCACCAGCTATTCATAGAGCCCATCCTTGGTTTTAAAGGCTGTTTTCCATTCATCCCCTAGCCTTATCCTAACCTGATGGTAGCCACTTTTGAGGTCTATTTTGGAGAAAATGGTGGCCCCGGCTAGCATGTCAAGCATGTCGTCAAGCCTAGGTATGGGAAACCTGTACTTGACCGTGATCTTGTTGATGGCCCTACTGTCGACACACATCCGCCATGTCCCATCTTTCTTAGGTGTGAGGAGGGCTGGGACAGCACAAGGACTCTTGCTAAGACGGAGGAAGCCTTTTCTTATGAGTTCCTCCACTTGCCTCCTTAGTTCAGCATGCTCAGTGGGGTTGAGGCGGTAGTGGGGAAGGTTTGGGAGGGTGGCCCTGGGGACAAGGTCAATGGCATGTTGGACATCCCTCATGGGTGGCAGCTGATCGGGAAGTTCCTCGGGGAACACATCCTTGAATTCTTCTAGGAGGGGGTGGATTTCCACAGGGTGGGGGTTGGAGGGTGTTGCCTCCCCTAGACAAAGGACAATAGCACACAAGGGTGTTCCTCAAGCTAGTTCTTCCTCGAGTTCTTTCCTAGAGATGAGGTGGAGGCCTTTGGTGGGACCTTCATAGGTGGACGACTTACTTGTTGGTTGGGTTGGGGGTGATGTGACCCCTGGGTTTTGAGGTGGCGTGGGAAGAATTCCCTTGGAGGGTGGGTCCTTTCGGGGTGAGGAAGGGTTGAGGCGAATGGTCTTCCCCTTGTGTTCAAAGGTGCATGTGTTCGTTTTCCCATAGATGGTAGCATTAACATCATATATCCAAGGTCTCCCTAGAAGGATGCTTCCTACAGCCATAGGTATGATGTCACACCATATTGGCTCTTGGTAGGAGGAAAAAGTGATGGGGATAAGACAACATGTGTTGACGGGTAGGGAATGGTTGTTTATCCATGAGACACGATATGGTTTGGGGTGGGGTGTTGGGGTAAGTCCTAGGAGCTTGACGGTGTCCGGGGACACGGCATTGACACAACTTCCGTTGTCTAGGATAACCTTCCTAACATGGTCCCCGATTTTGATGAAGGTGTGAAAAATGGAAGTCCTCCTCCAATCATTCTCTTGTGGTTGGGTAAGGGTGCACCTTATAACTCCCAAGTGGGTGGAGTGGGGGTCATCTTCTACACCCTCCTCAAAATATTGCTCCTTGTATTCCTCTTCCCACTCTAAAGTAGCCTCGTGTTCCTCAATAGTATCCTCATGGGTTTCTTGGGATGTGGTAGGTCCGCCCTCAATAACAAGGCTCGACAACCCCTTGGAAGGGCATTGGGAGGCTATGTGGCCATAACCGTGGCACTGAAAACATTTAATCATACTACTTCCTGGGGTCTTCCCTTTGGATGCTTCCTCCCTTCGGGGAGGAGGGTTGAGTGGAGTGGTCTTTGTGGGGGTGGGAGTGGTTGGTTGGGGGTAGGGTCGAGTGGGGGTGCTCCCATTGGGAGGAGGAGGTGTTCTTAACAGAGGAGGTAGGTTGGGACGGGGTCCCGGGCCCTTGGGGGGGGCAAACCTAGGATTCCTAGCAAATCTCTCTACATCCCGGGCTATTTGATAGGCAATTTCCAAACTATGCACTTCCCTCATAAAAAGCTCCCGTTTGATGTGGGGAAGGAGACCATTCCTAAACCGGGATAAAGTGACGGCTGGATCTTCAACCACACCACACCTTAGGAGATATGAATCAAACTTTTCAATATACTCTTCCACGGTCTTTCCCTCTTGGGTAAGGCTTTGCCATTCATCAAGAAGAAGTTGGCTATAGGAGATGGGAAGATATTTGTTCCTAAGTTGATCTTTCGTGTCTAGCCAAGTGTTGATGGGTTCCTCACGCCTGATCCTTCTTTGGTTTTCTACCTTTAGCCAATAGGTTTTGGCTAGTTTAAGGAGGTGCATCTTGGCCAACCTAACCTTTCTCTCCTCGGACATGGGGTACCACTCAAAGTATTGGTCAATGCCATGCTCCCATTCTTTATAGATACTAGGGTTGTGAGACCCATCAAAATTAGGAGCTTCCACTTTGATCATTCTTAGTAGGAATTCATCATGATCCTCACGTGGTCGCCTTTCATAGTATCGAGGATGTGGGGCTCTCTCTTGCTCACGATACCACTCATCATCTAAGTCTTCCCTCTCATGTTCAACCTGCGGAGGAGGAACTCTTTGGGCATGGTTCCTAGGTGGGGCCCTAGCTTCTTCTAGTCTCTCTAATCGGGTGGAAATTCCATTCATTTGCTCCGTGAGGACTTGGATGGCAGCCTCAATTCGATCCATAGGAGTTTGGGGAACTTCCCTTGGGATGTTTTGGTTACCATGAGCATTGGGATCCATTGGTGGGTTGGAATTAGAAGGATCAGTCCGATATATGGTACCCCTACGGGTGGACATGCACAATGATGACAAAACGGGATAGAAATGCAATTGCCCTTGGACCTAGGCTTGTAGAGACAAGTCTAAAACTTGCTCTGATACCAACTGATGTGACACCACTACGGGGTATGCAGCAAGCAAAAGTAATCTGAGGACCTACTCCGCATTCACAATCACATAACAATTAAGTTGATAAATCGGGGCCAAAAAGCCGTCGCACACACGTGAGCCCGGGGTGACTAAGGATGCTAGGGGGAGGTGATGGATCAAGACCCTTGCTGGTAGAGTGCCAGCAGGGCTAGGGTTGCCCTCCTGAGGGTACATAGCCCACGCTTATGGGGCTGGCTGGTGCCAATTGGGGCACTAGGTCCCACTCACTCACTTTAACCACGGTGACCACACTATGATGGTGGCTCCGGGATCGAACACTCGCTCGCATGCACAACGGAGCTATGTCTACGGATATTAAATAAATAGACACTAAGATTAATGGAGCAAAGTTTAGAGTTCACCTGGTTGGTTTGAAGAAACCAACCCCGTTCGGAGACGTGGGCGAGCGGCGAAGTGTGGATCCCGCACACTGCGCCGATGTAGCTTGAGCCGTTTAGTATATGAACTACTCCTCACGCAGGAGGGTTGGATGGAGGGTGGGGAAATTAAACTTACATCAAACACTACCTCCACGCAGGGAGGGGCACTAAGCCGGCCAGGCGGGGAGGGGGAAACTCGCCAAGGATGACGGAACGGAAGCCGACGTGGATCTGTTCACTTGCTGTGCGAAGGGACAGGATGCCGCTGTTGCAGTCGTAGTTCATCCTCAGGAATTTTTCCGGCAACGAAACCAGAGGGGATTTCTTCGTAACAGGGGGTGGGACACCTCTGAATTTTATCGAATTCTTCTGACATCGTCGCTGGTCGTGGTGGAGGCTCGAACAGGATGAAGGAATCTGGGGCTGGTGGCTTCAGATCTGAGGCAGTAGGATGCAGAGGTCGTACCTTGGGCTCCCGAGCTCCGAATCTCAAACCGTCAGAAGTTCTGGAACCGTGGTCGAGCCCTCGTTGCAGCAAAACTGGCGGGGAGGCTGCCAGAGGTCGGGGTGTCCTGGGGGATGCCGATGAGTGACTGTTGGTCGCAGAAGACTGGTGAGGGCAGTCCCGCGTGACTGAAGGAGAAAAAATCAGAACTGGGACTCCCGGATGCCGAATGTACTTCTGCTTCTTGCTCCTGGTCGGGAACAGGGGGAGGAAGATCTTTGAGGAAGGAACTTCAGTCTAAATCCTTCGCTGTAGATCGTGGTTCTGCTTCTGGTCGGACTCAGGTACTCTGCAGATGGATCTTGGAGCAGTCGGAGGAGAATGGCTCTCCTGGGCAGTCCCGAACTCGGATTGGGACGATTCTTTCTCGCCTGCGTAGTGGACTGGACGACCTTTTCAGAATGGTAAGATACACCCTCAGATGTCACCGTATGAATGCGGGGGACCTTCTGCAAGACAGACCTTCTTCTGTCACCTGCAGATGTGACCTAAGGAATGGGATGGAGGTGGGGTTAGGTTAAGGGGGATGGAAGTTTTGGTAATGGAGGGAAATGGGAGGTGTTTGCAGATGGGGGAGGAATGTGTGGGGGTGAGGAGAGGGGCGGAGCAGGTGGAATGGGGTGTTGGAGGGTGGAGGGGAGTGGGGGCCGAAGCTACAAGGTGGGGGTGGTGGGTTCGGCCAAGGCAAGGGAGAAGTGTAGGGAGAGAGGGCTGGTGCGCAACTAGTGGTGGGGCGGGGGTTGTGGATGGTCAAGGGATATGAATGAGGGTGTGGGGGAGTGGGAAGGTTGCTTGGGGAAGAGGGAGGGGTGTATTGGAGGTGGGGAAGGTGTATGGGGAATAGGAAGGGTTGCTTGGGAAGTGGAGGGAATTGATGAGAGTTAAGTGGCCTAGGGGAGGTGAGGGGTTGGAGGGTGAGGTGGCAGCTGAGGTGGCAGGGGAAGGGGGAGGTGAAAGGGCTGGTTCGCCCAAGGGATAGAGAGAGAAGGGGGGAGGAGAGAGAGGGGGTTTGCCCCTTGGAGAAAGAGAGAGAGAATGAGAGAGCTAGAGAGAGAGGGAGGGTGCAATTATGCTTAATTTCTCAAATATTCATTAGCTATCACAAGTGGAGTTGGGATCCTATATATAGGGATCCCAACATTTACAAAAAGTCCTTGGATAAATTGCTAAAAGCAAATAAGCAAGGGGGTTGGGGAAGGAAGAGGTCGCCCATGGGCCAGGCCCATCTAATTGGGCCCAAATGACCCCCCAGCCTAGCAGACTTAGATAAATAACGTGACGACCTAGGACCATGACTCAAAATAAAGATAAGTACATCAAAATGACTCAAGAAAAGGAGAAAATACATCAAGATGTCCATAGTAACAAACTCCAGTGTCGCCAAGGACCCATCAAGTCATGCAGTCGCAGCCTATCTGTCTCCAGAAGGGAGAGAGGTGTCGAGCCAGAGGGAACTCTGGGTGATGTCCCCATCACTCATATTGGCACGTTTCATAATCTTTCTTAATTTTTAGTCGCTTGATAGTCCGTAGTTTAGTTCGTTTTCTTCTCCTTGAGTGGATTCCGTGGCTTCCACAAATATGACTTGCTACATCATCTGGACCGAGTGCCCACCAAAATATCAGTTCTGGAACTTATCAAGAGGTCCACCCTTCATCAAGATGCTCTCAGGGATTTCTTACAGAAGGTGATGGTCAGCAAGGACATGGCAGTTGACAGCTTACCAATAGCACTAGCAACTATTTCTAAAGGGCCGGTAATTACATTCTCAAAAACCGAGCTAGCACCTCCAGAGGCTCGGCAGATGCCGCTCTGCATTACAATTATTCTGAATAAGGTCAGCATTGAGGCAGCACTGGTTGACACAGGGGCTTCACTTAATGTATGCCCGCTCAGTACCCTCCGAGCTTGCAACATATCTGAAGGGCTACTGCGACCTACCCCCACCACTATCGCAGCATATGACAACTCGAGGAGAGCATGCCAAGGGGTAGTCACTATTCAAGCAGAGCTCGGGCCCCTCACTATGCCCGTGGAGTTCTATGTGCTGGACATTGACCCCATGTTTAAGGTGATCTTGGGTCGTCCATGGATTGATACACTCGGTGCCGTACCCTCCACCGCACATTAGTGCGTCAAATTCCCTTTCCAAGGGAGGGTCATCAAAGTCAAGAGCTTGTCCACGGTTCAATCGGTTAAGGCCATTTCAGAACAGATTATTCCTACACTTTGGCCAAGCAGCCGACCCGTCATATCAGTGCTGGATTTGAACTTTCCTTGGGCTTATACACCTCCTAGGCCCATCACTACTCCAGTTAACATCAAGATGAAGCCCTAGATCCGAGACTCAAAAGGCTGGAACATTATACTGAAACTGGGCTACCAACTGGGGAGAGGCCTTGGTGCACAATTACAAGGAATGACCAAGCCCATACCCAAGGGGAGAAAGATGGGAAGGAGAGGTCTTGGCTATCGAGAAACCACATTATCTATGATGGGTGATTCTGGGCCACTCACCTGGGACTACCGTCAACACTTTGTCCAAGGGCCTCTCCAGCCCGGCACATTAGCTCTGCAGCCAGCTCCGTAAGAGAGAAATACAGTATGTCCGATTGCCAGTCCACCGCCAGCACTAAAAAGGCCAGAAGATGATATGCTTGATTATGGTCAAGCCCTTCAGGGGTTGTTTCATGAAGAAGACTACCAGAAGAAGCAAGAGGTTTGGCTCATGCAATGGAGACCGAAGAAGTGGCCAGTCGATGATCCACGGGAGGAGGGGAGCTCGCCGATTGTCTTTTCTTGGTCCCCCTCCCGCTTTCAATCTCTCCTCCAGCAATGGGAGTTCTTACCCCATCTTCCTCCTATCATGGTAAATCCATCCTTCGTTGATCCGCCCGAGATTCTATTTGTTCCTTGCACTTGCGGGCACTGCCCGCCCATCGATCTATCCACTCTATTCACTCCTCCTCCTCCCAACGCCCAACTCCATGAGATGTGGTTCTCATCTTCCGATCCCTTCTTTGACTGCATCTTCCCCGAGCTATTCCCTATGCAGCTCCCGCCTCCTCCATCTTGCTGTATAGTCTCTGCTGATCTCCAAAAAAAAACATCAAATTCAAAACGGACATTTCAGTGGAAGATTATGCTACCCTGTCTCCACCCTCATCCCAGGGGCACGAGTCCCCTGCTCCTTCCCTTCCACTAGGTCTCCTTTCTCCTAGGTTAGGATTAGGGTCTATCGAGTCTAGGGAAGTAGAATTAGTTAGATCTAAAGAAGTGGGGTCTTGTTCTAGGTCATCCAACCCTTCCTCCTCTGAGCCACGCCCGCTTGCGTGTCCTCCCAAATCTGTTCCTGATAGGTTCTTGCAAGACCTAGCTCAGCGTTGTCATGCCCTTTTAAACTGTCCAGAATTTGTTGCTACGGCAATTACGATTGAGGATGGAGAAGAAATAGAAGGGGCGTGGGGCAATGACGGACTTGGCGTCTATGAAATCCTGGATGAAAAAGATCCAGTTAATGAGGACAGCGACGTAGATGACACTGCTGATCTGTACGCGCAAGGACTTAAGAAATTCGATGAGCCGTCATCAATAGTGGATGAACCTACGAAAGAAATCAATCTAGGAACCGAAGAAGACCCCAGGCCCATCATTATTGCTGCTAATCTCCCTCCACAAGTAGAAGAAGATTTGATCAAGGTTCTAAGGGAGTATAGCGATTCCTTCGCCTGGTCTTATGAGGACATGACAGGTCTTGACCCCTCTTTAGTAGAACATCGACTCGTGCTTAAACCAGGGGCAACACCGGTGAAACAACGGTCAAGAAGATTTCACCCCCACATGGCCTTAAGGATTAAAGAAGAAGTTGACAAGTTATATAAGGCCAGATTCATTAGAGTTGTCCTATATCCTCAGTGGGTGGCAAACATAGTCCCTGTCATCAAAAAGGATGGAAAGGTGCGTATTTGCATCGATTTCAGGGATCTCAATAAAGCATGTCCCAAGGATGATTTCCCGCTGCCTCACATTGATGTCTTGGTCGATAGTACCGCCAGGTACGAATCGTTGTCATTTATGGATGGTTACTTAGGATATAATCAAATCCATCTCGCTCCAGAAGATCAAGAGAAAACCTCCTTCACCACGCCCTGGGGCACATATTGTTATGTGGTTATGCCGTTCGGTCTAAAGAATGCAGGTGCCACCTATCAAAGGGCGATGATGGCCATCTTCCACGACATGATGCATATCTATATGGAAGCTTACGTGGATGACATTTTGGTGAAGTCAAGAACCAAAGAAGAACACCCCTCTATCCTGGCTAAGGTGCTGCAAAGAGCCAGGGAGTACAAGCTTAAGATGAATATGAAGAAGTGTGTATTCGGAGTCTCTTCAGGGAAGCTGTTAGGTTTCATAGTGAGCAAACGGGGGATCCAGATTGATCCTAACAAAGCACAGGTAGTCATGGACATGCCTCTGCCTAAGAACATTACGGAACTTCGAGGATTGATCGGTCGATTGTAATTCATTAGAAGATTCATATCCCAACATTCTCAAAGGTGCCGTCCATTTTATGAATTGCTTAAGGCAGGAGTTAAGTTTGAATGGAATGAAGATTGTCAAAAGGCCTACGAGGACTTAAAGGAATATCTATCCAATCCCCCGGTTTTGCAACCTCCTGTCCCTGGGAAACCCCTAATCCTATAGATCTCGGTTATCGAAGACTCCCTAGGGGTGGTATTAGCACAAGTAGACGATGAAGGGAAAGAGTGGGCTGCGTATTACCTCTCTCGGTTATTCAACCCAGCTGAGTCCAGATACACCGTTATGGAGAAGATTTGTGCCGCCTTAGTGTGGGTAGCTCAGAAGCTTAAACACTATTTTCTTGCCCACCCAGTTAGGTTGATCTCTAGAATGGACCCGATTTGCTATCTCTTAGAAAAGGCCATCCTTTCTAGTAGGTTAGCTCGTTGGTAGAGCTTCCTCTCTCAATTTGAGATCACATTCGTCGTTCAGAAGGCGATCAAAGGATACGCCATTGCTGAGCATCTTGCCCATCTTCCTATTCCTCACTCTGATTCCATTCAGGACGATTTCTCGGATGAGCATCTCTCAGTTCTCTCTCACCATCCCTTCTGGTCTCTGCACTTCGATGGTGCACTCAATTCTCAAGGCCGAGGGATCGGCGCTGTTCTGCTTACTCCCGAAGGAGTAACTATTCCCTTTGCTTATCAACTTCAATTTCCTGCTACCAACAACATCGCTGAGTACGAAGCTCTCCTAGTTGGACTGAAGCATGCCTATTTCCTAGGTGCGCGTTATTTAAACATCATCGGAGACTCTCAGCTCGTCTTACGGCAAGTTCTGTCCACTTATCGTACTCGTGACCCCAAACTCAAGCCCTATCGAGATTTGGTCACGCTTCTTGCTAGGCAATTCCGTAAGCTAATCTATATCCATACTCCTCATTCTCAGAATATCCTAGCTGACGCTCTAGCATCTCTTGCTTCCTCTCTATCTTTTCTTCTCAGTCAGAACACTGAGACTATCGTCGTTCAGAGATTGGACGCACCCTCTCCTCAGGACCCTTGGTTCATCAACCTTAGGAAGGCTGTAGAGGCGAGGGCTGAGAAGGAAGATCTCAAGGAAGTATCTCTAATGGAGTTAGAAGAGATTCTGGATGAAGAGGAGCTGCCTTGGTATCATGAAATCGAGTTGTTTTGCAAAGAAGGGTCATTCCCAGAAGGGGTAAACGCTGAGCAGCGCAAGTCAATAAGGAGAGCCGCCTCAAGGTATACTATTGTCGCAAGAGAACTGTACAGGCGCGCTACTAATGGAATACTCATGAGATGCTTGGATGATAATGAGGCTTGGAAAGTGGCTGAAGCAGCCCATTCTAGTGAGTGTGGAGGTCATGTCAATGGCCAGGCTCTAGCGAAGAAAATCCTTAGGCAGGGCTACTATTGGCCCACTCTAGAGGAATATTGCTCCCTCTATGTATGGAGGTGTCTTAAGTGCCAACTCCATGCTGATAAAATCCATGCTCCATCTTCATCTCTCCACCCTCTCTCTGCTCCTTGGCCATTCTCTATGTGGACTTTCGACGTTGTCGGCCCGCTCGGTGATCCTAATTCTCAGACCAAGCAGAAATCCTTTATCCTTACCGTCACTGAGTACTTCACCAAATGGGTCGAAGCCGAGGCGTACGCAGAGATCAAAGCTTCAACGGTGTGCCGCTTTATCATGAAGAATATCATCTCGCGATTCGGAGTGCCAAGCAGCATCATCACCGACAACGGGCCCCAGTTTGTATCTCAAGAGCTCAAGGACCTATGTAAGAAGTTCAATATTGCATTGCATCATTCATCTCCATATTATCCTCAAGGCAACGATCAAGCCGAGGCCACTAATAAAACCCTTCTTAAAATCATCAAGAAAACATGCGAATCTCATAAGTTTTCCGATTGGCCAGAAAAATTAGTGGAAGCTCTGTGGGCTTACCGCACCTCCATCCGTACTCCTACAGGACAGACTCCCTATGCTCTTACCTACGGGATGCAGGCGGTGCTCCCATATGAGATCCTGATCCCTTCCCTTAGAGTGCAGCTCGATAAGGAACTTAATCTCGATGAACGTCGAGAGGCGTTGCTGGTCCAATTGGAACTCATAGATGAGAAGAGGATGAATGCAGCCGATCACGTATCCGTTTATCAAAAGAGAGTTTCGCGTTATTTTCAAAAGAAGGTGGTCGAACGTAAATTTCAAACAGGTGATATGGTTTTGAAACGCAAATTCATTCGATCTGCAAGTCCTAGGTCTAAATTTCAACCTAACTGGGAAGGGCCGTTTGTCGTGAAAGAAGCTTATCCAAGGAATGCTTATCGTTTAGTGAACGCGGAAGGTGAGGAGCTCTCTCACCCGTGGAATGGGTTGTACCTTAAGCAGTTCTTTCCTTAGAGTCTAATCAGTGTCACCCCAGGCAACAAGATGTTCCTCCTATTTCTCTAAAAAAAGGGTTTCGAGTAAAGGCAATCACACACTACACGACATCCCTGGTCAGGTTTTCCGCTTTAAAAGACACCGTTTCTCCTTAGCCATGCTTTGGGGGGAAGTTGAAGTCCCTGTCCGTTTCTTCCTTTGGCTGAATCAAGGGGCAAGAAGTAAATAAGGAGGTGGCAACTAATCCAGGCACCTTGACGAGAGGAGGTCTCAAATAGGGGCAGTCCGTTATGACCTGACGCCATGAGAAAGAAGAAAAGAAAGCAGAGGATTAATCTCTACGACAAAAATCAAAAGTATCATCTCGAAGGTCTATTGAGTATAAATTCCAAAAGCTCCAAAAAAAAAAGCAAGAAAGAAAAAGAAATCTAGGCATGACAAGAGTGGCAGTACAGTTCCCTACGGGACAAATGAGCCCGGTCGCATGCATGCCTAGAGTGGACCAAGGTTCGATGACGGACGCAAAGCCCCGGCGCAACATGCCAAATTTCTAATGGATTGTCTGGAGAGGAACTCAAGTCCTTAAAACTTCTAAGTCTGGCCTAAGCTTACCCCCGTGTTCTTTTTTTATTTTTCAGGATTGAAACTAGTACCCTGGGTATGGCCCTGGAAGAAGCACCGTCATGAAAAATCTGGGCCTTGGTCAGGGGTGTCACCTCATTGCACGCCAACCTCGGGATTCTCAATACAATACGGAGGGCCCGCGTTGCTAGGGAGAGCATTGGTTTTCAAAATCCAAAAACATCATATATTCCAAAACCCAAAAAAATATCATATATTCAAAAATCCAAAAACATCAAATATTTCCAAAACACACACACAAAAAAAAATTCAAATATATTTTCCAAAATCCAAAAATACAATCATATGCGTCGCATGCATCGCATTATCTCTATTATGTTTTTTTCCCGCCTATTTAATAAGGCTCCATCCCTTAACCAAATATCGAGAAACGATCATTGTCTAACTCGCTTCGAGGCAAGGGGTTGAGTCTAAGAACAGATCTAACTTGCTCCATGTTTAAGTATGTGCAGAATGCAGGACCACGAACAAAGCTGAAATCTCACAACCACACAGGTTCAAGTCTGTGACGCGCCAGATACAGGCCGTCACATTCGTTTAACGGTCCATGATAGCCCGTTACATCTCTTCAGGCCTTCACTTTGACTCTCTCAGTAGCTCTCTCTCTAACGGCCTGGGGCACGGCCGTTACTACTCCTAACGGTCCATCGTTGGACCGTTATTTTCTCCAGAGGATTTAGTTCTCAGAGCGTACACTATAACGGTCTGTAGCCTCACCGTTATCTCCTTGTAACGGCCCTGCTCGGATCCGTTACTTTCTCCAGAAGCTCTGTTCTGCTGGTCATGCTAGCCGATCAATCCATGAAATGCATATCCATTCAACTGAGGCAATCCCATCTTATTCAAGTGAACTTAATGAAACATGAAATTGATAAGAGTTCCAACTCTAATTGTCAAATCACATCATTCATAAAAAGAAAATCAAACTACATTCAGCCTCTTATCCGCAAAAGGGCGGATCTTCCTCAACTCTTTCAGGTAGCCACGGCGTGCTTCGTCGTTCTCTTCTACTTCTTCTTGCCACGGGCGCACCTTGCTGATCTCCCACATGGTCAGCGCATTCCGTACTGCTCTCTCGTCGTCCTCGGTCCCCATCTTCCTAGGTAGAAGGGGAGGGTAGTGTGATAGTGCAGAAACTTTGGTTCGAGGAAGCCCGATCTGAAGATGGCACCGGTGTGGGTTGTAGATCGCCATGGTGGTGTTTCCCACTAGCTGGAGGTCCAGGCCTTGACGCCGCGGTATTCTAAGGAGAGCGCTCCGAAGGATCCTTGGTTGCATGATGAATTTGTCCATTGGAACGGTGTTGAAGAAGAGGCGCCATTCATCCCGAGTTTTCTTGTCTGCCGTCCTACATTCAACCTGTGAAGAAAATCCAGATGCCCCTCCAATGAAGAAGAGAGGGTGGCTCCCGAAGATCCGGCTAGCAGAACTAATATCTTCCTTTGGTTGGAATTTGATTCTCACGCCCATCCAACACTCAAGGAGTATCATGGAGCCGAACAAAGGTCCTCCTAAGCAAGCCGAGCTGAGTCCTTCATAGAGGTATGAGAGGATCGCTTGAGAGATGGACGTTCCCCGCCACAAGCCACTAATAATGCTAAGATTTTGGGTATCTAAAAGGTGGTCGGTTGTAGTGAAATGGAAGACCCCGCATAAGCAAACCGCCACCGCCTTGGCTATTGTTTCGTGTCTCTCCCACTTGTTTTTATAATGAGACACTATCCACTGTGCTAAGGGTATCAAGTGAATGTGCCGTGGGCTGATCATGGTCCTCACGTCCTTTGGATTATGGATGAAATCACTCAAAATTAAGGACGGGACGAAAGGCTCAATCATGTAGCAAACTCGGTCGTCATCCCCCACCTTAGTCTTAGGAAGGGCTAGGTAGGTTTCTACCTCCTCTAATAGGACTGTTGCTTCGAAGGAAGGGAAGATGAAGGTGTGTGTTTGTGGATGCCACAATTCTATGAGGGCTGAAATGCTAGGCCAATCTAATGTCAATTTCTGGAAATTCTTGCCTAAAACCAAGAGAGGTTGGAGGTGCCATGCTTTGAGAATTGATGTGACCTCTAAAGGGAGTGCCTTTACCATGGGAGCCACCCACTTCAGATTAGAATAGCATCTTGGACCGGGGAGGGGCTAAGAAAAGAAGAAGATCATGAGGAAGAAGATGAGGTGCAGGAAATTCTGAACTTGGTTAGGCCATGGAAGCTTACCGCTCTTTGAGTATTGGAGCTTAGGTGCTTGGGAATTGAGGTCAGCCTTTGTAGCTCTCCGTACTCCTTTCTTGTAGCTTTGGGTCCGGTGTAGACTTTCTCCTCCATAGCCATCACCTAGAAGCTTCTCTTCATCTTATTTCCTGCCCTTAAGAGAGGTTTTTTAGCCCTTCTAGCAGAGAATTCAGAAAGATACGATTTTGGCTAAGTTTCCAAGTTTTAAAGGTTTGGTTTCGGCTTTAAAGAGATAAGATTCGGATTGGAAGGCTTTATCTTAAGTCTGGGAGGAGTCTAGAACGGATTTGAGGCTTCCTATCTCGGGTTTTGCCCCTTACGGCTCAATCCGTCTCGGAGTACAATTCATTATCTAACGGTCTGTCGCTAGATCGTCAATTTCCTCTGACGCGCCAGATTTGGGCTGTCACATTTTCTGTGGGTTTAATTTGATCAAACCTGTTCTGTCAAGCTTAACGATCTTGCATTAGACCGCTATATCCTTGTGACGCGTTCTCTCTGAGCCGTTACATTCTCTGCTGATCAGTTTTGGCCTCTGCTTGGTCAATCATTTTCAACGGTCTTGCTCATGGCCGTTATCTGCCTCTGATGCACTGCGCCTGAACCGTCACATTTCCTGCACATTTGGTTAAGTCTGTACATCCCCTTTATCCTCCCAGTCTGCATTCATTTATCATATTGAAGTCTGTACATTCGTTTAAGTCCATGCACTTTTGAAGTCCATACACTGTTGATGAAGTCTGTACATCATCTTCAAGTCCATACATCAGCTTCAAGTCTGCACATTAGCTTCAAGTCCATACATCAGCCTCAACTCTGTACTTCAGCTTCAAGTTCACCATCATTTTTGAAGTCTATACATTCTTCACCATCGTTGCCAAGTCTATACATTCCACATCTTCACCCAAGTCTATACATCTCCCATTCTTTGAAGTCTATACATCCCCCATTCCTTGACGTCTATACATCCTATTCGTTGAAGTCTATACATTCTTCACCATCATTTTCGAAGTCTATACATCCCCCATTCTTTGAAGTCTATACATCCTATTCGTTGAAGTCTATACATCACGTTCTTTGAAGTCTATACATCCCATTTGTTGAAGTCTATACATCCCATTCACTTTGAAGTCCATACATCAGGTGCAAGTCTATACATTCGTTGAAGTCCATACATTTGTTGAAGTCTATACATTCCCCTACCTTCCCCCAAGTCTGTACAGCCTTCGTCCAAAGTCTACACGTCCCTCAAGTCTGTACATTCTTCATCCAAGTGTGTACATTCCCCAAGTTTGTACATCCTTCATCTAAGTGTGTACGTTCCGCAAAGTTTACACATTCCATGTCTCCCCAAGTCTGTACAGTCTTCATTCAAAGTCCATACATTCTCCAAGTCTGTATATATAGTCTTCATCCCAAGTCTATACATCCACACCGCTTCAAGTCTGTACATTCTTGATTCAAGTCTATACATTGCCCAACATGAGCACAAGCCCCAGGTCTGTACATCCCTTGTCCAAGTCCATACATCCTTGCTGCTGTATGCATGAAGTCTACACATCATCTGGACGTCTGGACTCGAAGTCTACACATCACTTAGGAAAGGTCTACACACTGAGTACAGTCAGTATGTTCGTAGTTCAACATTGCCCTGCCATCTCTAACGGTCTAGCATTTGGCCGTTACTTGTATATAACGCACCATCTCTGAGCCGTTACTCTTCCTGCTGCTCAGTTCTGCAAGGTTGGGCTCTGTCCTTTCTAACGGCCTCCACCCGATGCGTTACTTGGTCTTGACGGTCTGTACATAGACCGTTACATTGTCTGCTGTTGTGACTTGAGCTATTTCTATCTGCCTCTGATTAGACCTGGCGGTCTGACATGTTTTTCATTTCCTGCCCATCCACACAGTCTCTCACCACCCACATTTCATCTTCATGCAAACATCCATTCTTTAACAGGCACTCATACGTTCTTTAGCACATCCACCTGCATTACCAATCACACATTCTCACATTCATTCATGACTTCATTCATGTTCATCTGTTTACATTCATATACGCATCCATTCATTCACACATTCACAAACAAACAAAAAACCAAAAAAAGAACTTTTTTTTTCTCATTTTCATTTCATTTAAGTCATGTACAAGTAAAAACAAAAAGAAAAATGCATCACTCGGCCGGCTTGTCTCACGGGCCGCCGTCACTATCCCCTGTGCCCTCCGGCTACCTGGCTGATGGTCCCATGGCACTGTGCTCTCCCTCCTGCTGGCGTCTCTGGTCCGCCTCCTCGTTCCTCCGATGGCCGGAAGAACTGGTGAAGTATCCTTGAAACCCGCTGCTAGGGGCCACGCTCTGGCTCCGACTGCTCGTCCCCGACTTCTTTCCTAGGAGACGGAGTGCATCCTTCAAGGCCCCGATCGCACCCTTCATCTCGAAAGTCTGCACTCGGAGTTGGTCTCGCTCACCTCTTAGGCGCACAGCATCAGCCCTAAGTCGCTTCACCTCTGCATCATCCGGACGTCGCGGGGTCTCCGCTCTCAATCGGGCCATCTCTGCCCGCACAAGCTCTGTCTCTGCTCGGGCTCGTTCAGTCTCAGCCCGACTCCTCTCTATCTCTGCCTGGAGACGCTCTGCCTCCGTTCGAGCCAGCCCTGCCTCGGCTACTGCTACGGCCAACTCTCTCGCCTACAGTTCGCATTTCACTTAGTTAGTCGCATAAGCATCTAAATTGCATAAAAGCATAAGTATTTGAGTATAGCATTTGGCATCTTACCCGCTCCACGAGGGTGGCCTCCGCCTCCTCGGCCCGAGCAATTGCTCGAGCGAAGTCGGCATCCCGCTCAGCCCTGCCTCCGGCAGGCTGTGAGGATGACGATGGGGCATCCGGTCCCGCTCTTTGGGCTCCCTCGGCCCGCTGCATTCAGAAGTCATGGTCAGTCAATCACATTTGCATCATTAGCATCATAAAGCATAATCATTTTAAATCCAAGGTTTTGGGAATCTTACCAGGAGCTCCAAGGCAGTCCGGTACTCGTCCCGTTGCTGGACGGTGGCGTGGAGTAGCCCCTCGAGCTCGGCTATCCTTCCCTCAGGGTCTAGCTGCATTTTTAGAAGCATGGGACTCAGTGCATATAGGATAAATTTTTTTATAAAAGGTATTTCAGAGTTTTGAGTTTAGAATTGCATACCGGTCGTCGGGTACCTCGGTACACCCGGTCCCCGTACAGTCGAGCGAAGGCCTTCAAGTATGCCTCATCGCTCTCGTCCCGCTCCCTCACTGCTCTGCCCCGCTTGTTCCAGTCATGGACGTACTTCACCTTCCGGGCGCACCAATCTATGTCACCGCTAATTCCTTTCGCTGACTTCCCCGGGCGGTCATCGCTATGGCGTGGAAAGGTCACCTCAGGCTGATGTAGTCCCCGAGTCCTCAGAATCAGCCGATAATGAAGAGGCTCGATGATATGGATGCAATGCAACCATATGTCCCGTCCCCGGTACGAGAGGGATGCCTCCACCCATGGCTGTCCGTCGTAACTCTCGCCTCTATATGGGGTCCACCTCACCTGGAAGCATGATAGCCCATTCATCAGCATATAAGATCATCATTTAGAAGCATATAAAAGCATTTTAATCATTTAGAAAGCATTTTGAGTTCGGGCTTACCGCCGTGTGCGGGAAGTAATCCAAATCATTTTGGATCGCCTGGGTCAATCTGATGATCGACCCCGGGTCCCTCGCAACCACCCATCGCCTGGCGATCAGGATGCGATCGGCATGGAGTAGTGTGCCCCGTCCGATGCCCGGGAGGTACATGTAGCTCCAGAACTGCATTTAGAAGTTAAATCAGTCAAACATTTGCATAAATCATAGTGGAAAGCATTTAAATTGCATTTTACCTGTAGAAAAGGTGAGAAGCCGCCCAGCATCGTCTGTCGGTCCGTCGTGCTGAGGGACTCGAACAGGAAGGCTAGCACTGCCGCTCCGCAGGCGTACTTTCCAACTCTGCCAAATCCTCGATCATCGGCAGCAGCCTGCAGCTGATCACATCTGCTCGAGTCACGAACAGGAGCTTCCCGAACAGTAGCATCAGGAAGCGCCTCAGGGTGCGATCTCCCTCTGGTCCAGCCTCTGTCGCCACTTGTGGGCGCACCTGGTCTATCACTCTACCCAGATGCTCCTCTGGTAACTCGCCCACAGCTATTGCTGCTCCTCTCAATCCTAAGCTCTCCTGCAGTACTGATCTCGAGAGCTGGGATGACGTCTGCCCTGGTCTGATCAAATCTAGCCCCAGCAGCTCCTGGGCCATCTCTCGGTAGTCTCTATACGTCCACCCGGTCACTGCGGCTCCATGGACTCGCAGCCCGGCAATCCTCGCCATGTCTTCTAGCGTGGGGACCATAAGACCCCACGGGAAGATGAATGCTCTGCTAATCGGATCCCATCTCTCGTGCAAGGCGTACAGCAGAGGCGTGTCCATTCTGGTCACCTCGATGCTCAGCACCTCGGCGAACCCCATCCCGGCTAATCTCTCTCTTTGGTAATCGGGCAGTGCCTGGTACACCGCCCAGATCTGGAGCCAGGAGATCCTCGTCCGTCTTTTTCCCTGCATCCATTTAGATCATGAATTAGTCAAATGCATCATAAAATCATTGCATAGCATTTATAAAATGAAAACAAAACAAAAAAAAACTGAATAATTGAAAACCTAAAAAAATAGTTCTAGCCTCTGGTGGATGTAACGGCCCTGGAGTGGGGCGTCACTTGTCTCTAACGCACCAGGTGTGGCGCGTTAGGTGTGTGACGGTCACTGGAAGGACCGTCACATTCCCTGCTAGAGGGCATTTTTCCGTTGCATTCAATGGCTCTCCCACTTTCGCCAAAAGGGCCTACAATCAATCCTAATGGGTTTGTAGACCCATTTTCTACCCCCATTCCCACATGCATCCACATATAAAAACACAAAAAAATTAAAGAATTTGAAAATTAGGGCGAGAGCTTACCTCTCGGTCTTGCCCTCTCTTCCTCTTCTTCTCTGGTTCCTTGGGTTCTCCCTCATCCAGGGAAGCGTCCCCTTGATCTTCTTCGGCCGTTGGTGCCTTCTCCTCCTCCGTTGGCCTCTTCCTTGTCGTTTTCTTCTCCACGGACGGCGGGACGTTCTCTCGCTCTATCCGGCGATGAAGGCGGTGAATGGCCTTTTTCTTCATCCCTCTTTCCCTCTTCTTTGGTGGCTGTGGGGCCTCGTCGTCGGCCATCTCTTTGGTGGTTGACGGTGGTCGCCGGTCGTTGCTCTCGGTTGAGGTTTTGGGCTTTTGGCGTTTGAGTGTTGCATGAATGAACGAATGAGATTGTGACCGTTCGGTTTGTTTTTTTTGAACGCTCAGGACATGTGACGGTCTGTCGTCTGACCGTTACGCTCTCTGACGCGTACTATTCGGACCGTTACATGGATTTGAACTGTTTCATTAGAGAATGTGAACCGCTTAGTTTATAACGGCCCATGGCTAGTCCGTTACTTTATGTGACGCCCTCTAAGTAGACCGTTACAAACTTGCAAGTTTCTTGATGAATGAAATAGTCTATTTGATGTTTAAATGATTGCATTTTCTGCCATGGCACATATTATTAATGCTTCTAACACGTACGAAGGGTTATGCCTTGATTTATACTCATATCAATTATTGGCTAACCTCTTTCTTGTGAATGAAGTTATGAATAACAACACGCTTTGCCGTTCGTCAGGCAGGTAAGTAAGGTATTGTATCTCTTTCCCTTAATCCATTAATGCATTACTATATGTTATCTATGATATATTATCTCGAGAACCGGCTGGTCATTCGTGTGTTCTGGGATCTGATGTTCCCCTTAAACAAAAATGATGATGATCTAAGTTCGCATGTTTAATCGTTGGATAGGCCGTTAGGTTGGAAAAATTTGGAGACGATGGTTCTATCTTGCATGCCGTGGTTGCAGATGGTGTCCTGACCCTGGTTGCTTCAGCTTAGCAATATTATTCTCGAGTATCTTGATATTTTATCTTTCTTTGCATTCGTTTTAAAGATTTCTTTTTCATTAGCCCAGCATGCATCATACGCATCTTTTAAGCATTCAGGTGCTTCATCTGTCCAAGGTATCTCGATGTTGGTGAAGAGCTGTATTCGTGATCTCGAATGAGGAGAATTATTCCACACTGAATTAAAAGGTTTCCTTTGATCTCGTCGCTCGATTTGGTTGGCTGAAGATTCCTATATGGAGTTTAGTCGGTTCTCTTTCCTTTCCATTGCTTCCGGCGGCTAGCCATGTTTCCTTTCCATAGTTGTTAGTTCCTCCAGACATGCGTCCTTTGGTTGACTATTTCCTTGTGATCGGTTCGAAGTTTTCCAGAAAGTTCCTATCGCTTGTTGGTAAAGAACGGGTGTCGTTTACCTTAACGCCCACTTTTTCGTTTCACTCCACTTCACTTCCGCTTCTTCTCCATGTTCCATTTCGCTTTCGCTTCACCTCCGCTCGCTCCGCTGCAAAGAGGACGTTAAGGAGGGACATCTGTTGACACCCGTTTTATGACCAATAAGTTGGGTCATCTCCTTGTTTATCCATGTGATGCTCCAAGTTGTTCACTCTTCATTGATTCTCCTTGATCAGTTTGAAGCCTGTTTCTTGGGTCTTCTCTCCTTGGTTGAGTGTGGTTCCTTGTTGGATGAAGCTTAGCAAGCTCTTATCAATTTTTGATCCTCATTGTTAATAACGGTCCTCACTGGGGGCGTTACTTTCATATAACGCATAATCACTGGGCCGTTACTTATTGAAGAGTCCTAAAGTTTGAGGCCTTTGTTCTAAAGTTTATCCTCTTGCTTATCCGTTGAATATAACGGTCTGTTGTGCAGCCGTTATTTCTTCCAACGTGTCCAGCCTTGGCCGTTACTTTCCTTCGAGAGTCCAACTTGTTTGATCTTCTTCCTGTTGATCTTATCTCTTTTGAGATAAGGTTAAATATAACGGACGTTCCCTGGCGCGTTATTTTCATGTGGCGGTTTGTCGAGTAGCCGTTACATCTAACAGAGAGTCCTGGCAGTTCAAGCCTTTTCTCTACTACTCCGTGATCGAGATAAGAGTTTGAATTGTTGATTTCTCTTCCAAATCTGATCCTCAGAACCTTCTGTTTGTTTCTATGGACTCTTGGTGATATTATCTTCAAGGATTTGCTAAGAGTTATCCTTTTATCTTGCTGGATTATCCTCTGCTCGACCGGAGAGTTTGAGGGTCTATAAATAGCACCCTTAACTTCATGGCCCGAGGGAGGAAGATCTAGAGTTCGCGTCGAAGTGCTGCCGCATTCTGGAGTCACATCTGACCAAGGAGAATTGTCTTTCATGTTCATCTGCTTCACGGTGAAGGGAGTATTCGTTCCATTGGTTTTCAAAGTTCATCATTACATATTGTGTTATCTTCCTCATCTCCCTTTCATCAAAAGCATTGTCCTTTTTCTTTTCTCCACGTTCTCCCTAGTTTTTCATCATCTAAACATCCTCCTATCTTTTTAAAACGCCCAGAGGGGTTAAAAAACCAAAACCTTATCGGTACTTTCCTTTCCTTTTGCATGCTATTGAGTTTATTGAAGAATTGAGGCTATATTGTTTAAAGGGCTAATTTGGGTCTGTTTTCTTGTGTTTTCACGTTCTTTGGCAGGTTTACAGGTTCACCATACGAGGCCCAAGTCTTCTGGCCGGCTGGAAGAGTTAGAGTTAAAAGAATTCACAAACTATTACTACAGGTTATTTGACGGTCTTGTGGAGGCGCGTCAGATTCATGTAGCGGTTCATCGAGCGACCGTCACTTATAAGTGACGGGTGGACTTTCGGCCGTTACATTCTGTTAATCTGCAGATTTCCCTGATTTTCTCTCTCCCGTGGGCGGGTGCTTCATCCACCTATTTCCAAGGTATTTTTAAGTCTTTGGCTTGTTTCTACTTTGGTGGCGATCACATTCTTTCTTGGTATTGGGCATTAACTTTCTCTTTCTCTCTCATATCTCTTATTCTCTTTCCTTGCTCCACCCTTGTGGTGTGTTTTTATTTGCTTTTGCTCCACGCCAGCGTGTGTTTTTCTTTATTTCCTTAGTTTAGTTTGATGATTGAGATAGCATGCCCATGCTAGAGCTTGTTCTGGTTGCCTAGGTTCATGGTTCGCATGTCCTTGGGTTGATTGAGATCTTTGATTTTTGCTTATCATCTTTATTGCACATAAAACAAAAGGAAGAAGAGAAGCAAAACAAATCAACAATAGGTCATGAGTGACCCTATGAGTTCCTCCAAGGAAACTGTGGATAGATTTTTCAAATCTTCAATTACTGTGGCTTTTGTGTGCCACGCCGACGGAAGTGATATCAGAACTTTCCTCACAAGATCGGAGTTTGTGTACTCCTTCCCGAGGCTTTTGAGACCATTTGTGATCTCCGTTAATCTCGCGAACATTTCTGAGATGGTTTCTTCAGGCTTCATCTTGAACAACTCATAATCTCTAACGAGAAGGTTTGCCTTGGTCTCCTTGACCTCGAAAGTTTCTTCATGGATGAGCCGTAATTTGTCCCACATCTCCTTTGTTGAGCTACACATGGACACGCGAGAGAACTCATTAGGATGAATATCACATTGCATAATGTTCATAGCATTGAAATTAACCATGGATTTTTTGATTTCTTCAATTGACCATTTATCCTCATCATCCGAGAGTTTGTAAGGACCCTTGTCCACAACTCTCCAAACTTCGTACTCTTGAGCCCTTAGGAAAACATGCATTCTATTTTTCCAGTACGAATAGTTTGAACCGTCAAAGAAAGGAGGACGGTTAATGGAGTGACCCTCAGGCATCATACCCTTGTTTGCCATTAATCTGGATCTTTCTCTAGATCGTTAGATCTATGAAAGTTAGAGCCTTAGCTCTGATACCAATTGAAGTCCCGCGATCAATGTCACCCAAGAGGGGGGTGAATTGGGTGTTTACAAACTTTTAACAAAATCTTGCCCAATTCAAACAAGTGTGAATAAAAGCTGTAATGAAATTCAGATCTATATGTAAACTCTTAGATCTAATAAAATCTATCACACTCAATCGATCTTAGGTACGATGGCGAAGGTGGAAATCCGAAGATTCTTCTCACGCAAGAGGTAATCTTCCTGACAAGGTTTCCCTTGTCGATCTGAATACGCCTTTTGATATACCCGAGATCTAATATGAGGATGATAAATTATTCTAAATTTAACTCAATTAATTCAACCAAATTAATCTAAATGTATGCTACACAGAATGGGGATAGAAGAAATGGAGCAAACCACACAAGAGACAACGGTTTTTAGATGGTTCGGATGCAACAACGACAACCTACGTCCACCCCTCACAGACTGTGAGGATTCACACACTATCTTGTAAGAGATTACAAGATCAAAGACACACACACACACACACACACACACACACACACACACACACACACACACACACACACACACACACACACACACACACACACACACACACACACACACACGTGAGGAGTGTGAAACTCCCACGAAGGTGCAGGAGCACCGACTCACAGAAGGTGTGAAGAATAAAGAGATCACTCACACACACACACCCGTATCTGCGTAGATCCACACACACACAAGCGTTTAATATTACAAGAACGCACAATTAAAGCCCAACAAGAATGAAAGGAGAAAACAGGAAATGAAAACACAGATTCAAGCTCCCCCTTAGTGGATGAAGATGGTATTGGATGAAGCTAGCTCCCTACTCGATCTCCACTTGAAAGACCTACAGATTGCTCTTGAGATCCTAGCTCTTGGATGAAGAACTCTTCCACGGATCACTGTTCACGGAGCTACAGTAACGCCCTCTTTCTCCCTTGATTGTCTCCTTGAACCTTCTTAAAATCTCCTTTGAGTGATTAGGGTTTTTGACCCCAATGAGATATATTTATAGATCTTGGGTGGTCAAGAGACATCCCCCAGACCAGATCCACAAATCATGGCTTGGTTGGGGGCATTGGGTTTAAACAAATGGGAGATAAGGCCTCTCCCCGTGCTTGAACCAGAAAGTCAAAAAGAGCTGTCTCGGGGTTGGCGGTCGACTGGCAGGCGGGGGCGGTCGACCGAAAATTTACAGAGTTTGAACTTTTCATTACTGGGAAAAATGGTCGACCGGGATAGGTTCGGCAGTCGACCAAACTGTAAATTCCTGTTGATTTTTGAACGTTGGAAAAACTGGTCGACCGGCCCTTGTCCATTGGTCGACCGAACTATCCCAGTCCTGCAAAAATGAA
Organism: Amorphophallus konjac; assembly: GCA_022559845.1. Taxonomy (NCBI): domain Eukaryota; kingdom Viridiplantae; phylum Streptophyta; class Magnoliopsida; order Alismatales; family Araceae; genus Amorphophallus; species Amorphophallus konjac. The sequence goes on along the minus strand of CM040117.1, from coordinate 4,013,819 downwards.
GTGTTAGCTCGATGAAACATATCCATATGACAATGCCTTCATGTCCTCAGATTTTTCATGCATTTTGGGATTTGTTTTGATTCTGTATATTCAATTAGAAATATTGAACCATTTTGAGAATGGAGCTTCACACAAGATGTTCTTAAACCAACACTTAAGCACACTTAATCCGCATTTTGACTGCATTGACACGGCCCGAGATGGCAACTCAATCTGGGGTTTTGTTATCATCAAAATCATGCAGAGAGACTCAACAGGAATTAATTATTTAATCATTTTATGACTTAAATAATTAATTAATCATCTTATGATGAATAATCATCTCATGATTATTCCTCTGATGGACTTTCAGGCCACGGTAAATACCAAGCAACACTCCATGACCCCAGAAGACAAAGGGGGTCTATAAAACCACTCTAGGACCTTTCCGTCAACAATTACTACATAGCTATAGTCTTCCATTCATACCTGTTGATGTTTCTTTTGTGATGTGATGTGATGAATGAATGTGAAGGTGAATATAGTGGTGTGAGAGATATGTGTAAAACTGTGTGAGCAAGTAATGACCTAACTCAAACAATCACAAAATCAGGAGCATGGGCATGTCATCAATGCTTATAAGAAGGAAAAATAAAAACACACGTTGGGGCGTGGAGTAAAGGAATAATATAAAAACACACACCGTAGGTGTGGAGCAAGTGAAGTAAAGATAAAAGCAAGCAAGATGATGGCAATGATGAACAAATACCCAAATAAGATGTGTGATCGCCACCAAAGTAATTAAAGCAGTAAAACCACAATAATACTTTAGAAAGAGCCGGTTGAAGTCACCCGCCCATGGGAGAGAGAAAACTAGGCGCACAGACGAATAGCGGTTCTTCAGACGACCGCGATCCAGCCGAAAATAGTCTTGTGATAGACTGCCTTATACCTGAAAATGGGCTTCCAGACGACCGCTAGCGCACCCAGAACAGTGACTTGGAACTTAATCTCCACCCCTCCTGGCCTGCCATAAAGGTTGGGCCTCGTGCAATGAGTCCTGTAAACCTGCGAGAAAGTTTAGACAGCAAGAAAAATAACCCAATTAGCCCTTGGGCAAGTGTAGTATCTATAACTCAACTAAGCTAATATGCATAAAAGAAGGGTGAATACCTGAGAGGTTTGGTTTTTTTAACCGCCGTGGGGCGTGAAAAAGATGGGAGGATGTTTTAAAAAGATGATAGAATGCAGAGAATGTGAAGAAAAGAAGAGAGAAAATGCTATGGATGCAAGGAAACAATGGACAAAACTAAAGACCAAAAGACACAAACTAGACCAAAGAAACTTTGTACACCCTGGACTAGAAGCTTGGTGGATGTGGAAGCAGCTTCTCCTTGGTTGGAAATGACTCCAGAACGCAGCAGCACTTCAACACAATCTCCACAAATCTCCTCCTCAAGCCATGAACTCAAGGGTCCTATTTATAGGCCCTCAAACCCTAGGTTCGAGTTGGAGGGATAATGACTCGAAAATAGGCCTGAAACTAGATAATCCTTGAAGATAATACTCCCAAGAGTCCATAGAAACAAACAGAAGGTTCAGGGAGCTTCTAGTGAGAGAGAAATCATAGGATGAAGGACTCTAATTCGTCCACGGCCGAACAGAGGAAGAACAGCAGAGTAGGACTCTCTGTTCCCACTAGCGGTCTTGCGATAGACCGCTAGCACCAAGAAACGGTCATGCGACAGACCGCTAGAACATGCGTCCAGAAGAAGATAAGATCAAAGAGACCCAGTAGGACTCTCTGCCCGTTAGCGGTCTAGAGATGGACCGCCAACGCCCACCTACCAGTCGTACGATAGACCGCTAGGGGAGAGGACGTGGCAAAAGAAATAAAGGCTAATAAATCCATAACTTAATCCACAAAATAATCCTAATTAGCCCTTATCTGGGTCCAGTAAGGTGAAGTGACGAGAAATCAATGGAGCTAGGTCCAACCAAGGAGAATGACCCATAAAATTAAGCCTAAAGTTGACCAAAAACAACCCAATAAGCGGCGAATAACTCGGGACATCATAAAAATGGATAAGGAGATGACCCAAGTCATTGGTTATAAAATAGGTGTCTGGATCGTGGCGTCACAAGTCACATGAACAAGCATATATGCATGAGTGATAACATAATGTGCCAATCAAGTGAACATCATGAACATGTGACTATGTAAACATGGTAGCATGATCATATAGCAACGAAAAGGTAATAAAAGATGTAGAAGAATACCATGATCGCCACCAAGGAAAGACAACACCAAAGAATGTGAAAGAAGACTATGTGCGTTGTGTACCTTGGAAAAAAGAAGATGATTGCGCTCAATATAAAGGATGCGGGGACAATGTGGATTACCTCTCCTCGCCTTCCAGCCAGCTAGAAGGTAAGTGCCTCACTTTCCATGCTTTCCAGCGAAACAAACAAAAAATAAGAGGTAAAACCCATTAGAAAATGCTAAGTGTAGAAATCTACCCAAGTGCATAAAGTAGCATGAAAGATTGAGGGCAAACTTACCGGGGGAGGGTTTTTAACCCCTATGGAAGGGTGCAAATAATGGGTGTGTATATTGTAATGAGATTAGAGTGCAGAGATTGATTTAATATGCCATGATGAACATAGATAAACAAGATGCGAAAGTGCAAGTCACAAGAAAATTTGTGCAAACATTGTAAATTGGGTGCAAAGACTGATGCAAACAGTAGGGCAAATGAAGTCCAAATAGGGAGAAAATTGGTATGACAAAAGACTTGAGTGTTGTAAAGAAGTAGGAATAAGAATCACTCCAAAAGGAGGTCAGGACAGAAAGTTATGACGCCGGAGATTTGAAGAAAAATGCAAACAGTGCAGAAAATGTAGAACAGAGGACAAAATGGACCCAAAGAATGATGAATATCTTATAGAATAAGACACCAAAAAAAGAAAGAGAAGATGCTATGGAAAGGTGGGAATATTGTGGTGAAACTAAGGCAAAAAGAAGTGTTTAAAACGGGGAAGACAACAGTGAAAAATGGGGTGGAAAACACAAGAAAATAATGGGGTGCAGAACATGACAGAACAAAGACTAAGTGTTAAAACAGAATGAAAGTGCAAAACTCATGGACAAAAATATATATGAAGATGACATAATGAGACCAAAATCAAGGAAAACAAAGATTATACTTCCTTTAAGAGTCTGGAGTTGAAAGGACAGATCAAAAGTGCACCATGGCCTCGCTCCAGCGACACAAACATGCCCACATTGTAAGAAATCTGGGTTTCAGAAAAGTGCAGAACAGAGCGGTGAAACCTCAAAAGTTTGGGCTTGGAAGAGGGGGAAAAGATAGGAGAAATAAGGCACACATATAATAAAAATGAAGCTGATACTCCCCTCTTCAAGATGGAGTTGAAGGAGGACAAAAAGGATGGAGCATGACTCTGCCCCGACTTGATGAACATGCCCCCGTCGCGGAGTTGTAGTAGAAAACTAGCAAAATCGTGATGATTTGCCAAAAGGAGGGGCGAAGTTAGGAGGGAAAACGTTGATGAAATTAAGCAAATAAGGAACTAAAATGAATTTAATACTTCCCTCTTTAGGCTAGAGTCGAAGGAGGATGAAGACAGTGCGGCATGGCTTCACCGTCGCCTTGGAAACGCACCCCCATCGCGAGGTTTGCACAGGGCCCTTTATATGGAAAACTGCTTAAATCCCCAACTTTCCTCCATGAGTTTAAGAGATACAGTCCACCAAATCCCGAGGTCTATGGATCAATCTCGAGATAATACAAAGGATAAGAGGTAGGAACAAGTTGGACTCAATTTGGAGGAAGGATCTGGAAGATATGGCTTCTAGAAGGAGGCCCTGTCGCCCAAAAAGCAGAGTTTGTGTTATAGCATGACACCTAAAACCCCAACTCCCGTCCGTGATTCTGAGCAAGATAGCCAATGAAAATTAGAGTTCTTTGGATCGAATTCGAGACAACATCAAGGAGAAGCCATAGGAACAAACGGGAACTGATTTGGATAATAATTCGAAGAGCTATAGGCTTTTGAAGAAGGGCCCGGCGGACAAAAAACTGAGAGTCCAGCAGAAGCTGGACTCTCGGGTGGGAAAGCAGTCGCCCGGCTGACCGCTTCAACAAGAAGCGATCGGTCGGACGATCGCTTTCAACAATATATATATATTTTTGTCTTAAGTCCCCGTGTGCCCGTTTGACTTCCGAATGGACCCGAAACGGACCCGAAATTTGGGGAATCGAAAATAGAAGCTCCTAAGGCTAAATGGGCTTGAAAAATGATGAGAAAATGGACTTGAGATGGGCTCAAAGATGACTCCAAAACAATGGTTAATTTCAGGCATCATGGAGATAAATAAGAGAAATAACGCGACTTATGGGCCAAAAATGGGTGTCAACAATACCCAATGCCCCTGGTCATAATTATGGGTATGGTCATACTGTCAAACCCTTCTTATCTATGACCTGATGAATGTACTTTGAGTCCCAATGAAAAATACTTTTCATCATTGAACTATCTACCTTGGCCAAGGATTTAACCGAGTACCATTCATAGGACATTCTCTCTCATACTATATCTGAGAGTGAATGATCCACTGTTGTCACTCAATTACCTTCGCATGTATTCCATTGTATCCGAATACCTGAGCATCCAGGACTTATGGATAAAGTCCCTTTGCCAGGAATCAAAATGCAGAAGTCCTCATGCAAGGTATCTTTGGTGACTCATGTCTAAGGACCAACTGTGTAACTGTGACTGAAGAATCTCTTGGTTGACAGTTAGATATAATAATCATCCAGAGATTCTTGATCAAATTAGTTCAGTGAACCCTATTCTTATAATGGGCACCTACACATATATCTTAGTGTCTCTACACCAGTGACTGTGAGATCAGTCACCCTCATCATATGAGAGGATATCATGTGCACTGGTCTATCCGGATTCTTTGATGTCCTATCTCAAACATCCTATGACCAGGAATATTTAGAACACATGCATCTAGAAGGTTGATCTCACTATCATAATCTCATTATGATTCAACTTTCATAGCACGTGTTCAAGGACTTCATCATGTCAAGCGATAATATGAATAAATAAATAAGACATAATGAAGAAATTACCATAAATCCGAATGAGAATATATAAGAAATGACGCCATCACTTCATAAGCGATTGGCTTGTAGGGCATACAATTCTTTCATTCTCCCACTTGCACTAAAGTCAATCACCTCCCGCTTGATCCCCATCAACCTTAGGTGATACTCAACTACGCTTTGAGTCAACGGCTTGGTTAGTGGATCTGTAATGTTATTAGCGGATGAAACTCTTCTAGGTGACATCTCCCTTTTATTTATAATATCTCTAATCAGGTGGAACCATTGTAGAAAGCACAATGACTTCTGATGAGACCACGGTTCCAAAGCAAGAGCCATAACCCTCTCATTATCTGATAACAAGGGTACCTGACCAGTGACACTAGGAACAACTCCCTACATGATGATGAACCATTTCATCCACATAATGTCGAATCGATGTTTGTTGTCTATTTGGAACTCTTCCAACCAACTGTCGAATCACCTTCTCCACTCACCAGGGATATAGTCTCAATTCTTTTCAAGAATGTAAGAATACATTTCACAGCATTCCAATGCTTCTCACCTAGATCTGAACGATACATGCTCGTAACACGTAGAGCACTCGATATATCAGACCTCGTACATAGTATATTACACATGATAAACCCTTATGCCTTAAGCATAATGAATATTACTCATATGCTACCTCTACACTGAAGAGTTAGAAAACATCTTCTTGGAGAGGTGGTCTTCACGTCTCATCAGTATGAGACTTATCTGGGTATCGTTCCTTTTCAAACCTTTTGACAATACCACCTATGTACGATAATAGAGTTAAGTTAAGCACCCTTCCTTGATCTATCTACATAGACCCAAGTTACTAGTGCAAAGGATGCTTATCCCAAGTATTTCATGGAGAAGTAGTTAGATAGCGTAACTTTACCTAAGATAACTTAACTACATCATTCCTAATGAGTAGTTTGTTATCTACACACATAATCAAAATTATGACTGTACTCTCACTTATCCTCTTGTACACACAAGACTCTCCTTCATTCCTAATGAAGCCATAAGATTTGATCACCTTATCAAACCTCATGTTTTAGCTGTGGTGAAATTTTTTTTAGTCCATGAATGGACCTTTGAACCTATCATACCATATTTGGGCATTCAATAGAGGTGAAATCTTTCTGGCTGTAACATGTACACTTCCTCATTTAGGTCACTTATGAGGAACACCATTTCACATCCATCTGCCAAATCTTATAACCATGGTATGCATCAATGGCAAGTAAAATCTCAATGGATTTAAACATGGCAACTGGAGAGAATATTTTGTCATAGTCAACGTTTTGGCTTTGACGATACTTCTTCTACCACCAAGCTTACCATGTAGGTATCAACCTATCCATCTTCTCCAACTTTTCTTCTCGACAATCTACTTGCATCCGATGGGTACAATACCTTCGGGTGGACCTACCAAGTTCATAACTTGACTGGAGTACATAGAATCCATATTCAATTTTATGGCCTCTTGCCATTTTCTCGGAGTCAATAACACTTATTGTCTCCTCATAGGTCAGGGTATCACTATCCTCATTGTCTAGTACCTTATTATTCAAACCAGAGATATGTCCAACATATCTTCTTAGTTTTATAGGTAACCGTCCAGACCTATGAACAGCCTGTGTGTCCACTTGAATAGGTTCCTAAGTTGACGTTATGCTTTGTAGTTCTAAAACTCCTAGATCTACGATGCTCCCACTGTTCCCACCAACTCTTGATACTTGCAACGTTTATAATATCCGAACAAATTTATCCCCTAAATCACCATGACCTTGTGGTAGCACAACAAATCAAAGTGACTTAGTCAAGTTGGTCCATTAATATGCAGAAAACATAGATTAATGTTATAGCCCTTGTGGTAGCACAACAAAGCTACAACATTTATCTACCTCTCTTAAAGGCATCATTATGCCATAGACTTAGACTAACCCTCAAGTCAAATGAGCCTTGTGGTAGCACAACAAACTCATTTGAAATAAGGACCAGCCATAGGTCTATAATTATGCTGGTGGGCTACATGGTGTATTCTTAATAACACAGATTTGGTGGGACAACCCAAAACCTTAACACACTTATGGTCAATCATTATCCCTTTCCATATCTGATATGGTATGGAAGACATTGATTTAAATGGAATCTTATTCAACATATAAGCAGTGGCCTTTAGGGGATGACTCCCTAGAGAGACATGGGTAATCTGACAAAGCTTATTATGGACCGTACCATATCCTACAAAGTATGATTCCTCCTTTCTTCTACACCCCCACAATTGAGATGAGAGGAAGGAAGCGTTCACCAACATAATACACCATTATCCCTACGGTATTGTGTGATCCATGTACTTGAGTATTTTCCTCCTTGAGGAGGGTGAAATCGGCTCGGCCTATGTAAGGCCCAATTCCGCCCGACCCATCTGGGTCCACGGTCTATAATGCGCTCAAAGGCCCCCGACAGCCATGGCCCGTTACAGACGGCCCACGATGACTGAGCCTCGATACGACAACATAGGAAGGACTTCGAACCCGACGCAACGGATGACTGATGACCCTCCGACGGTCGAACGTTGCCTCCCACGACATCGGCCTCAACTCCACTAAGGGCAAGCACGCCCTACGGGCGCCGTAAGACCCGCCAGGGAATCGGCCGACCGCAAGATAATCGTCCCTCAATGGGAAAATCCCCCCACCATCGTGGGGAATGTTACTCCACGACTGGCGTCCTTCATTGCTAAGGGATGGGCTTCCCCCTCCAGGACAACCCCCTATAAAAGGGACCTCGATGAACAAGCACGGACACGGTGAATTCCACCAAGAAAGTCCCAGAGAAGTCAAGGAGAAATAGGCTTGAGAAAGCTACACTCCCCACTACTACTAAGGAGGTCTCGACTGTCCACCGACGGAGAGAGTACCACTTCCGAGCACCCTTACCGCCCAGCAAGCGTTCGTTGGTCAGTCGCTGGCAACGGCGAGCACTCGTACGGAAGTCTAACAGCTCTCCCAGGCCTACTCTGGCGATCTCCTTCTCGCCTACTCTTCTTCTTTCTCTATTCAACGTGGTGTTGACTTAAGCATCGGAGGGTTGTCCCCTGGGGTAATGCCCAGGGCTCCTTCTGATGCCCTTCTTTTTGGTGTTTGCAGGCTTCCACGAGTGCCAGGCAGTCTTCCCTAACAAATAAATAGAAAAGTGTGGTACGAGAGCTAGAGACCAATTTTCTGCCTCTATACGTTTTGGCGCCATCTTTGGGTGTGACGACCCAGACTCCGGATACCGGGTAAACCCGATACCACTTGGAACCTGCGAGACCTCCTAAGAGCGGAAAAGCTCCGAAGGGATACAACAATATGTGATAGTACATTAAACTTCCAGATAAAGCAGTAAGCAATTAAATTTCAATGATCAGGATTGCTAAAGTAGCAGAAATAAAATTACATTTTCTATAACAATTAAAACTAACAGAGTCCAGTCCAACAGAAAGACAAGTACAGTCCAACAGGAAGAGAAACATACTCTCCAGTCGGGGGAATCCAGACACTGGCAACGCTGGCAACTAAGAACCACATAGCAGGAACCTCCAGCACGAGGAAGAACAGCTACACCTGAAAAGTCAGGGGTGAGCCTCCTAACACTGGCTCGGTAGGGATCCCGCAAAACCCTACCATAAAACACGCAGTAATAGCAGTGCTACACTAAAGCAAAGTAGTAATAACAGGAGTAAGAATAACAAAAGTAAAGAGGGAAGCCGTAACACAGAAACACGGTAGCCGAAGGAACCTTGGCCCTCTAAACTACTCCAAACAGCAATAGAAAGGCGAACCCCGATCTCACAAAGTCGGGCGTTACTGATCTATTGTTAAATCATGAAACCCAATCGTGAAAAGCTTGCCAAAATAGACAAAGGCCTACCAAAGACCTACACAGTCGAAGGCACAAGACATACACGAACTCACCATCGTCTACGCTACAAAACCCGTAACCTTGAGTGAAGCCAAGCACAAGCTACTCGAAAAAGTCACAATAACATAAGTCATCGTGTCAAGTGACTGAAGCACCTCCTCACTAGAAGAACAGCCAGATGCGTCCACTGACGTCTTACACTGCACCTTAAGTATCTCTCACTCGCCTAGAATGGAGGTAACTAAGACACTCACAAAGAACCAAGGAACTATAGTAACGAGTGACTAGTCAAGGTCACACCAGTCGGAGCTCGTCTTACCGCCCCTGACCACGTGTACACATACAAGCCCAATGCCTTGAGCCAGGCCTCTAGCTAGTTTTTCCACCCAGTAAGACGCTGATCGCCACAAACTCGTCATTGAAAATAACCGAACTCACTCACTTAAAAAGATTGAAATTAAAGTAAAGTGATGAACACGGGTCGATCCCACGGAGAGAAAATGTTTGAAGAGAATTCTTATATTTGAAAAGGCTGAAGTTTTGAGTGAGATTAAATTAAAGAAAATGAAAATTACATGGAAGTAACTAATTAAAGAATATGAGAGGATTAAGAATAAAAATTGGAAAGAGAGGGAGAAAAATTAAGAAGACACAATTTGCATAAAATATGAATTTTATTACTATGAAAGGTGACAAGTACAATTATATGAAAATTGAAAATATAACTTGAAAATAAAAGAGGAGGAGGAAGAAATAGGAGCCAAGATGATGATGAATACATGCCGTCTCCGCCATGCCGAGCCTTGGAATTTCACCCCGCCGTGGAAGTAGACGCCGCCAAGAGGACCAAAGGAGAAGATCCGCCTTGGGATGTGGGAAGAAATATGGAAGAGGGAGAGATAGATGGCAGAGGAAGAAGATGTTTAAAAACAACTAAAAGACATGTATGCGTGAGTGTTTGAAAAGAGAGGGAATAGAGAGAGAGAGGAAGGATGGGAGGAAAAGTAAAAACACAGAAAAATTAAAGTGAAAACAAAGGGTTAGAAGAAGAAGAATTGCTTTAAAAATATAAAGATTTAGAAGAAGTGGAAGAAGAAAAAGTTGGAGATCTGAGGAAGACGAAGAAGATTGCTGAAAAACCCAAAGGCAGAAGATGAGAGGAGGAGGGTGAAAAATGAGGAAGAACAAAAGGTGGCTGCGTGGATGAACAGTGAAAAATGGAAGAATAGTGCTTTGAAAAATTAAAAATAAGTTTAAAATGGGAGAGAATTGGAGGAAGAGGAAGAAGAAGAATTTGTAGAAGACTTAAAAGTGAAGAACTTTGCAGAAGAAAGAAATTTAAGAAAATGATTAGAAAAGTATGAAAACAAGGCTAGAAATCTAGGTGGCTAACTCCTTTCCATGGTCGCTCATAGGCAGTTTATATAGGCACAACAGAACTTTCACACGATCGTGGGTCTTCAGATTTAGCTCAAATCTGATAGTCTAGCATCAAGGTTCGATCAAATGAGGATTCTTGCCATAGGTAGAGTCATCTTTTCCTCAAACAAGAGAAGATAAGCTCAAATAATAGAAGATAACAACAATCGGGCAAACCCTATTTTCGTTTCAAACTCTTCTGAAAATGGCGACTAGGGCTATGGGCGCAAATTAAAATAGCGGCTGCGCGAGCGGTCGCACATTCTTTTTTTCCTTTTTTGACATTTTTCCTTTTTTTTCATAAATTCAGAAAATGGCGACTTTCCAAGAAGTCGCTAATTCTTTCTTCCATTTTTCTTCATTTTCTCTGATTTTCCATACAAATGAATAAACACCCTCTTGAACAATTGCACATTCTTTTCCCCCAAGAAATAGCGCCTTCTTCGGTGGTCGCACATTCCTTTTCATTTTCCAATTTTTCTCTTTTTTCTATTTTCTTAAATGAATGTGCACCTCCATACTCAGTCATGAATTCTTCATATCTTTTTTTCCTTTCTCCAGCAAAATAAATTGGCGCCCTTTCAGTCAGTCGCTATTTCTTATTTTCAAAAAATTCTTTTAAAAATGGCGTCTGACCATCAGGTCGCTATTTCTTGAAAATTCAGAAAATTCAAAATATCAATATAATTCATCTTAGAATGACTTTCAAATAATTGTGTAATTTCTTGAATATTTCTCACATGGTCATTTTCACTCAAAAAGATGATAAAATGCATGCAGACTCAAATAATGGTGAGAATGAGATTTGCCCATATTAATGCACAACTTTATTCATTTTAATGCTCAAAGATGATGAATGTGATGTAACTAATGAAATATAGCACTTATCAGACCCCCAACTTACTCATTGCTAGTCCCTTAGCAATGCAAATAAATTAAAATTTTAAGACTAACAAACGTTTACAAAATCCATACTCTCATATCCAGCTCTTCTTTCATAGAATCAATTAAAGATTAGGAATCCGGAATCATTAATACACATACTAGCCTTATGTAGGAAATTAAGATATATGATCAAGAATTCAAGTCAAAGTTTAATAACACTTGTGCATGTGTAACTATTAAATCCACAGTTTAGACAATTGCATTCTCCATTTGTTATTCCAAGCAAGTGCCTTTCAACCCTGCACCTCCTAGATCAGAGCATTAAACTCAATGGCTTTCTATCTGCCTTATTTCATTGTCCCTTTGGGATCTTTTATTTCACACTCATGATGCTGCACTACCCTTCACTATTTAACATGAACCTCGACTCTTACGTTAGGAGAAGTAGGCCCAGTTATATAGGTCAAGGTTCCCTTTCCCTTTTGACGCGAACCTCAATACATCTTAGGTGAAGTAGGCCCGGTTACTAAGAATTGGGGTATTTTTCATGGTGTTCTTTTTCATCATTTTTTTTTATATATATAGTGCCATTTGCACTTAGATAACTTGGCAGAAAGCTTATAAAAAGATCTCTTTTCTAAGGAAGTGTAGAGTATCAGACACAATACCAAAAATAGCAGAAGGCTTGTCCTGCTTGTTTCATTAGTGTGTAGAGTGCTTATTTCATTTTTTCTAAAGTGCCCATGAACTTAAAAGAGATTCTAATATCAGTTTTCCATGGCTAGATTGAAATAAGTTTTCATTCATCCTTCTCACTAGTCTTTTCTATTCCAGAATTACTTTCAATTTCAAGCATGAATCAAGAAAACTTAATTGGGGATTTCATCTTTTCATTTTATGCAAGAATCAGGATGTACTATATATGCATCATGGAATTTCTCTCTCTCCCCAACTTGAATGACATTGTCCTCAATGGCATATACAATTGAAAGCAGTAGAACAATGTACATAAAAATATTACTGAGATGGAAGGATACAACCTGGTGTGCGAGATAAAAACTTTATAAATAGATGGCGACAACATCTTCTCCTTGGCCTTGACCAAACTTCTGAAATACACTTAAACAAAAATATCAAATAACAAAACCCTTGGGTTGCCTCCCAGAAGCGCTAAGTTTTTCGTCTTCAGCTAGATGAATGAAAGCTCGCAAAAGTTTTTATTCTGGATCATTCAAAGCAATGGACTCTTTTAATAGATGATCACCTTCCAAGTAATGCTTTAATCTCTGACCGTTAACAGTGAAAACGTGACCATTTTTAGGATTTAAAATTTTAACAGCACAATGGTCAAAAATTTTAACAACAATTGTCACGCCCCGAGATTATGCAACAGAAACAATCGAGAACGTGAACAGTCGGCTAGTACACCTCGAGCAAGCAATATAGTCAGAGCACAATACAATCACACAAAGGTGATTGCACAAGTAATTCACTAAAACCTTCAAGTTTATTACTTCATAAAATAAACCTCGAAGTACATAAGATCTTCTCACTAGACTCAAGAAAATTAAAAATTACATCTTGACTCGACTAGACATGAATAACTAAGGCTTCTCTCGAGTCTTTATCCTTCATTCGCTCTCAGATCTATCACTTGAGTATTCTAAATCTGACCCACTAGAATCTCCTGAAAAAGATTGAAAAGTAGGGTAATGAGCACACATGTCTAGTAGGTATCTTTGTATCAACATGTAGGCAATGTTAAAGTAATTAATGTTTTAGCTCTAAAGGAATAAGATAAACCATGTAGATACGATGAAACAATGCGAATAAAGCCAAAATAACAAGATACGATCAAAATTGAGATATGAGAATATGATTCATTAATCAAGAAAGTAACTTTGGCCTTTTTCATGAACAAGAATGTACTAGAAAGTCATGTAATCAAGCAAGAATGTACTCTTAACTTAGTAACAAGTACTTCGTGAATTTATGTGGATCACCCGTGGATATTTCACTTATTTATAGAGAAAGTACTCCCAACGTAATGCGAAGCCAGTAGTATAATACCCCATGGTTTACAGTATGTTTCCGACAATCAGCCGAGGGGACTAGCATAGAGCCCTTGAACACAATCAGTGCTCGAACTGCATCTTCAAGTATAAATCAAGCTACTTCCACGTTATAACAATAATATGGCCAAGAATGTAGAATTTCAACTATAGTTCTATGATAAGGTAACCAAAAATAAGAATGCTTCTATCGAGAATAACAGATTTCAATAAATGAATTTAATAACTAGGTTATGCTATGAAAATAATCGGCAGCATAACGGTACATTCCATATCTTTCAAAATTACTTAGGTATATTTGGAATAATGTGACAAGTTCTAGATAATCAATTGGACCATCTAGGAACATAAGAAAATCAACCCTTGAGTCAAACCCCGGGTTAATCAAACTCAGTAAGCTAGCGATCATTTACTGGACCGTTTATTGCTCCTGGCAGTCTAGTACAATACCGTTTTATAAGATAGTTTGATACTTTGAAAACATAATATCTGGAGTCTTAGCGGTCTAATGTATGGCCGTTTTGGATCCATTAGCGGTCAAATTCAGGGCTCTTAGCAGAGTCAGACGGTCAACCAAATGGCCGCTAAAGTCCAGAATATAAAACATAGGTATAAGTGCATTTCTAGATAATAGGTTTTAATGGTACAACCAGCTCGGCGTCCTGGAGGGAATCCCAGGCTCGCGGAGTCTTATGAAGGCCTTGAAACAAGATTACCTAGTCAGTTGGAAGGAATATCTAAAGGAGAGGTCATCATGTCCAAGATTATGGTCCTAATGTGCAAAAAGTGTAACTGATGACAACATACCGGAATATGTGCCATGTACGTAAGAAAATGACTCTTAGAAGAGAGATAAAATCGTGATAAAATAATGATCAAATTAAGTCATGAATCATCTATTTAAGACATTTATTTAATTACAAGAGTATATATAATTTTGGCCATAAACTAACATAAGTTAAAATAATATCAATGTGCACAAAACATGAAATCTATTATGATGAACCAGAAATTTAACTAAGTATAGTAAACCAGTACTTAAAACAGGAATAAAACTTATTTAACTAGGCTCATTATATAATAACTATGGTTAATTTTGCAATATGGTCCGAATTACCAATATTACAAAATCAGAATTCAAAAACGGTCTAATGGGTGACCGTTTCTCATTGGCTAGTGGTCTATCGTACGACCGCTAGATTTCCCTAGCGGTCGATATGAAGAGCGTTTCTTCCTGTGTAAATTCGAGTGCAAATGATAAATAAACAAATGCTAAACTAAGATACATCATGCATGGAAATCAACATATATAAACTTCCATAATCATGATAGAACAAATATAGGTCAACAACATGCATAGGTTCATGTAATTTATAAGAAAAATTCCTTTTTACTTTATTAGGGCTAGTTCATGCATGAGGAATAAACTTAGATGCATAGTCCTACTAAAACATGAAATTCTTAAGATATAATGCATGAAATCAATTGAAACAAGAGGGCTTTTACTCCTGACCTAAAGTTTGTGCCATCCATGAGATAATCTACCTCAATTAATCCTTCTAGATAGTCAATTTTGGACTGGAAGTTAGCTACAATTCTGTCCATTTTTTTACTAAATCAGTAACTTCATGTCCCTCCATCTCCTGATTCCCTTGACCTATAGACGTGAAATTTTGAGGGTAGATAGAAGATATGAAAAGTAACAAAAGTTATAAAGACACTTCTCCTAAATACCTCGTTTAGGGCTCCAAATTCCTTGATCTTCTTGGGTCGGATGCACTAATTCTTGAGTTCTTAATTTAGAATCAGCAACTTTGGAAGACTCTGACTTCCTGTAGGCTTGATCTCCTAGAACGAAAATAGGAGGGTAGTTAGTTATAAGTATAATAAATAAATTCCTAGAAGAAACTTACCTCTAATTCGTCCTCCTTACCTTAGTTCCACGTGTGCCAAAAGTAAGGGTCGCACACGTCAAATCTGGGATCTATTTATAGGGTTTTCTAGGGTTTCGAGGATTAGAGTCCAAATTAGGCTTTCAATTCGATCTTCTAACCTTCTAGACTTATCTAACTAGTAGATAGAGTCGATCGTAGGTGATTTGGATGCCAAAAATTCAATCTTTTCACGTTTTCTTCCACTCACGGAACTGCAGTGCTTTAGCGGTCTAGGTCTGGACCGCCAACCGCCCCTTAGCGGTCTCGCGATAGACCGTTTTCCCTATTGTGCTCCGAATTTGAAATACATTAAACTCTTTTGATATTATCCCTAATATTATCCTTTTATTTTAATCCCAAGGAGTAATTATCTCCTTAATTCCATGATTACACCCATTCCTAGCTTCTAGAATCTGGGCTAAAGTCTAAAACATCCTTTTGGGGCCTATTAGGTTTATTATATGGGCCTAATCTTCTTGGATTAGTGTAGGGCCTAAATAATTAGATTTAATTCATTTTAATTTAATTAATAGCCCATTTAAATACTTTATTAATTTCTATAATTATATTTTAAATCTAAAAATTCCTTAGAAATTTCTCGGGTGTTACACCCTCCCCCACTTAAAAAGAATTTGTCACCAAATTCAATGCATGGATTTATGGAAAGTTTACTTACATTCAAATATTTCTGGGAATCTCTTGTGCATGGCTTCTTCGGTTTCCCATGTTTCTCCTACTTTTGTCCACTAGATCTTGACCATAGGAATAGTTTTATTCTGCAATTGACGTATTTCTCGTTCAATGATCTTGACTGGCTTTTGCTCGTATGTTAAGTCCTTTTTGATCTCCAGATTGTCATAAGTGATGACATGAAATGGATCAGGTACATACTTCTTGAGCATTGAGACATGAAATACATCATGGACTTTAGATAGTTGAGGGGGTAAAGCAATTCGATATGCGACTTCACCAACCCTTTCGAGAATCTCAAAGGGGCCAATGAATCTTGGAGTAAGCTTGCCCTTAATACCAAACCTTCGAATACCCCGACCTGGAGAAATCTTGAGAAACACATGGTCCCCTACTTGAAATTTTATGTCGCGTCTTCGATTATCAGCATATGATTTCTATCTGTCTTGAGCTAGCTGGAGTCTCTCCCGAATAAGCTTTATCTTCTCGGTAGTATCCCGGATAATATCGGGACTGAGAAATTACCTTTCTCCTACTTCATTCCAACAAATAGGTAATCGACAGCTTCTTCCATATAAAGCCTCGAATGGTGCCATCTGTATGCTAGCTTGGTAGCTATTGTTGTATGCAAATTCTACTAGAGGCAAGTGATCGTGCCAACTTCCTCCAAAGTCTATAGCACATGTCCTAAGCATATCTTCCACTACTTGATTTGTCCTCTCAGTTTGACCATCAGTTTGTGGATGGAATGTAGTGCTAAAATTAAGTCGGGTCCCTAGTGAATGTTTAAGACCCTTCCAGAATTATGAAGTGAACCGAGGATCTCGATCGGATATAATGGTGACAAGGACACCATGCAACTTGACAATCTCTTTCATGTATAGTGCTGCTAGTACATCCATAGACCATCGACTTTTGATTGGTAGAAAATATGCAGATTTAGTCAATCGATCTATGCTCACCCATATGCCATCATGTCCTCCTTTTGTCTTAGGTAAACCAATGATTAAATCCATCCCAATACTTTCCCATTTCCACTCGAGAATATTCAAGGGGTGTAATTTACCAGCGGGTTTTAAATGTTCTACCTTTACTTGTTGACAAGTGAGACATCGGGACACAAAATCTGCTACTTCTCTGTTCATATTGGGTCACAAAAAGTTTCTTTTTAAATCTTGATACATCTTGATAGCACCAGGGTGAATAGCATACCTTGATTTGTGAGGTTCTTCCATGATCAATTTCTTAGTGTCATCATGATTCGGCACACAAATCCGACCCTTAAATAATAGTCTTCCATCATTTATGATAGAAAATTCCAGTCTTTGATCGATATTACCCTTAATCTCCATCAATGTAGGGTCATTTTCTTACAATTTGACTAAGTCCTTTGTTATGTCCCTGAGGTCATTTGAGTCATTCTGTGGTCACTTGGGTCATTCGACATCATTCTATAGTCATATGAGTTCTGTGGTATTCTTGGTTTTGATAATGGCTTAACACTATTAGTCATTGTTGTTTTTCAATCTTATATGACTAACATATATGCTATTGTGTTCATGACAGATATGCAAATACATGGACAAGTGAATGCTCAATGTTGCGCCCTCGCACGCGGTCAGGTCGCGGGGGTCAAGGGGGCAGCGCCCCTTGCGGGGGTTTCAGGGGGCGGAGCCCCCGGAACAAAAATTTGATTGAAGACTCAATAATAAAACCTTCAAGACTGTCAAGGGCGATGCCACAAACATGCACGGGCTGCTAAAGGACTTAAGCGGCGGAGCTAAGATAGATAACGGACCAACCCGGGAAAATCCGGGTTCTGCCCAGCTGGCGATCGACCGCCACCACAGGGGCGGTCGACCGCCCCAGTCAGGGAATGCCAGGCCGAAGATGTTTCATTAGCGGTCGACCGCCAGCCAGTGGCGGTCGACCAAAAATACCAGGGGCCATTCGTCTACAGCATTTCACAGTAGCGGTTGACCGCCAGGAGCTGCAGGTCGACCGCCAGCCCCGAGCCTTCAATGTTGACTTTGTTTCCAACTTTGAAAAGGGCCATTCAACATGGATTTGTTTAATTCAAAAGTCACCTAAACACCCACAAATTGTGGATCTGGTCTGAGGCTTGTCTATAGATCATTCAAGGTCTATAAAACCAATACAAGAGGGTTGGAAACCCTAATGCTTCAATGGGCTTCTTGTGAGATCTAGGGTGGCTGCAAGGGAGGTTGCAAGAGAGCTTGGAGACGAGCTACTGTTCACGTGAACAATAGTTCGTGAAGGAGTTCTTCATCCAATCAAAGGAGAATCAAGCTCAAATCAAAGCCAGCAAACTTCAAGGAAGATTACATCAAAG
Source organism: Amorphophallus konjac (assembly GCA_022559845.1). Classification (NCBI taxonomy): domain Eukaryota; kingdom Viridiplantae; phylum Streptophyta; class Magnoliopsida; order Alismatales; family Araceae; genus Amorphophallus; species Amorphophallus konjac. The sequence continues at coordinate 3,995,410 of CM040117.1, read as the reverse complement.
CAAGGCTATCAAAGTGATCCAAGGAAGCCGGTTTGATTCAAGTTCTTCAAGGGAAATCATCTACATCCATTCAAGCTCTTTCAAGCTCATCCAAGGTGATCTTTCAAGCATTCAAACTCCTAGGAGCTAACGAAGCAATCAAGATTCAAGGTAGCTTCATCATCTCCTTCATTCATTCAAAGAAGTTCAAAGAGAAGATCAAGAGAGAAGAATTGAAGGAAGAGGTACTGTTCACGTGAACAGTACTCCGTGAAGAACATTCATCCAATCAAGGGTGAATCAAGAAGATTGAGTTGAAGCCAAGAGGAGCCTTGTTGCTGATCAACATTTCATACAAGGGCCAATTCATTTTCACTCATAACTCAATCTCTTGTCTTAGTTCATTCACATTTGTTTCATTTTCATTATTGTTTAAACATTGAAAGTGTGATTCATCCCTACCGGTGGTTAGTAGGAAGGCAATTGGAGGGTGTTCCAATTTGCGGTTGACATCCCTACCAGGTGGTGAGTAGGAAGGCAATCGGTGGTTTCCGATTTGCGGTTCTATGCGCTGCACAAGTGAAGCCTCACCGGGTTTTGGTGAGGGGTGGACGTAGGACTGAGGATTCAGTCCGAACCACCTTAAAAATCCTATCTAGTGTGGTTTGCCTGTGTGATTGATTCGTTCTAGATGCATGCTTAGGATCGAATTATTATATATCTTGCTTATCTTGCTAAGTGAATCATAGCGTACTTGGAAGCTAGTTTCTATTCCGCTGCAATTCATTTTAACTAGCTGTTTAGAGGGCCGCATTGTGAAAAGTGGAGCTGATCTATTCACCCCTCTCCTCTAGATCCGCTATCCACCACTCAACATCCTTCATCAGTGTAGGTTGAGACCTTATATTGGCAATCATACTTCCTTCTCCTTCTCTGTCAATATCAAGATTTAAATGAGAAAAATCTTCAATAAGATAAGTTATACCTTTTCTGAGACTTGCTAGAGTTGCCATTGGTTTCCTGCTAAGAGCGTCAGCTACATCATTTACTTTTCATGGATGATATTGGATAGTAAAGTCGAAGTCCTTGAGATACTCCAACCATCTGTGTTGTCGCATATTCAACTCCTTCTGGGTGAAAAGATATTTCAAACTTTTATGATCTGAAAATATAAAGAATTTCTCCCCATAAAGGTAATGTCGCCAAATCTTTAATGCGAATATAATCGCAGCTAGTTCCAAATCATGCACAGGGTAATTTTCTTCATGACGCTTTAATTATCTTGATGAATAGCAAATCACCTTGCCATTTTACATAAGGACACATCCTAGGCCAATGCCAGACGCATCCGTATAGACTTCAAAACCACCACCTTTTGTCGGTAGTATTATTGGTGCAGTGATAAGGTGTTCTTTAAGAGTTTGAAAACTCTCCTCGCAATCCTTCGACCATATAAAAGGATTCTCCTTTCTTGTAAGTCTAGTCAAAGGAACAACAATCTTAGAAAAATCTTTAATAAATCTCCTGTAATAACTAGTCAGACCTAGAAAACTTCTGACTTCGGACACAATCGTCGACCGGCTCCAATTCTTAACAGCTTCTATTTTAGAAGGATTGACAGTGATACCTTCCTTTGAAATAATATGGCCAAGGAAAGAGACCTCCTTTAGCCAGAACTCGCACTTACTAAGCTTCGCAGAGTTTGTGGTCACTTAGTGTTTGCAAGGCTATCCTTAAGTGCTCTTCATGTTCTTCCTTTATTTTGGAGTAAATAAGAATATCGTGAATGAAGACGACTATAAACTGGTCAAGATAAGGCCTGAAGACATTATTCATAAGTTGCATAAAAGCTGCCGGGGCATTGGTTAACCCGAATGGCATTACCACAAATTCATAGTGGCCATATCTGCTCCGAAAAGTAGTTTTATAAATGTCTTCATCTTTGATCCTGAGCTAATGGTAACCTGACCTGAGATTTATTTTGGAAAAATATTCTGCTCCAGAAATCTGATCAAAGAGTTCATCGATACGCGGCAACAGATATTTATTCTTAATTGTGAGTTGATTCAGTCACCGGTAGTCGATACACAGCCTGAGAGATCCATCCTTCTTCTTGACGAATAGAACTGGCGCACCCCAAGGGGATGTGCTAGGTCGAATGAAACCCTTGTCTAATAATTCCTAAAGCTATTTCTTCAATTCTTTGAGTTCTGTGGGGGACATCATGTAAGGAGCTATTAAAACAGGTGCTGCTCCAGGAACGAGTTCAATGAAGAAGTTTACTTCCCTTTCGGGCGGTAAACCGGGCAAGTCTGATGGGAATACATCAGGAAACTCATTCACTATGGGAATGTCTTCTAAGATTCGGTAATGATTACGGAAGCAATAAAAGCTACACATCCTTGCGAAATTAGTTTGCAAGTATGCATAGATGAAATTATGGTAGGATGCTTCCTATATTTGATACCAAGGAAGGAAATCCTTGGAAGACCAGGTTTCCGAAAAGAGATAATCCGGTTGCGGCAATTTATGTAGGCATCATGGTCTACAAGCCAATCCACGCCTAGAATAGCATCATAGCCCTCCATGTCAAGGCATACGAGATTTGCTGGTAGGTTGTGACCTTCTACCACTACTTCACTATCAGGATAATAGTTTGTAAGTTGGTTTCCAGGACCTAAAGGTGTAGTAATAGCAAGGTCCGAAGGTAGAGGAACTAATGAAATATGTAAAGTTTTTGCGAAAGTAGAAGATATAAAGGAATGAGAAGCACTAGTATCGAATAGTATGAATGCAGGATGGGAATAGATTTGGATAGTACCTTCTATTAGCCCATCATTCTTGGGCACTTCTTCCTCTTCCAGAATAGCATTGAGACGAGCTTGACGCTTACGTCCACCACCGGAAGATTGTTCCTTCATAAGGGGACAATCCGGCATATGGTGCTCCCGACTGCCACATTGTAGACAAGCGCCGAGACGCTTCCCGCATTCTTCGACCGAATGACCGAACTTCTCGCAGAACGTACAAGCCGTGACGACTTGGTTGTCTTCTTCCTTGACTTTCTTATTCTTGTGGTAGCCACTACCACTCCCATTTCGGGATCTCTTCTTGCTATCACGGGATTTGTAGGGTTCCGTGATACTAAACTTTCTTTTCTTTTCATGCCGATCAGACCTTGGGCTAGGCTCCTCTCCCTTGACTTTTAACTTTTCGACCTTTTCTAAGGTCCTTTCACATAGATGCGCCCGTTGGACTATTTCCGTATAGGCACGGATATTTTGAGTCCCCAATTGTTGAATATAGCCGGGCCTCAAACCGTCCATAAACCGGTTAGCCTTCAACAAGTCGGTGCTAATCAAATAAGGAGCATACAGTGCTAGACTAGAAAACTGAAGTTCATACTCTGCTACTGTCATCATGCCTTGACGTAACAAAGCAAATTTCATGGCCTTCCGCTCCTTGACATGCTCGGAAAAGTATTTGGCTCGGAAGAGCGTAAGAAAACCTTCTCATGTATGAGGTGCATCAACTAGCGATGCAGAAACCGATTTCCACCACGTACGGGCATCTTTATTTAATTGAAACGTTGCCAAACAGACCTTCTCTTGATCCCCATATTGCATAACTTCAAAGATGCGGTTCATCTCATCTATCCAATTCTTGGCTTTGTCTGGATTAGAAGAACCCAAAAATCATGGAGGATTTAAGCTTTGGAAATTACGATGCAAGTCTCCAGCTCTTGCTCCTACGCTGGCCTACGCCATGTTTTGCAATGCGTGGGTAAGACTCGCAATGGTCTGTTGCATACCTTCCCAGTCAACGCAATGAGCCATTATGAGAATAAGGTACCTGAGAAGAGTAATGAATTTATTAATTCTACTGGAATGAGTGGGGTAGATCTTATCATTAATTCTAATGATATTCTCATCCGAGGTTCTACCCAATTCCTCTCATAGATTGGGAATTTCTTTCCTAGTTTCATAGGTGTGATAGTTAAAGATCATGTCATAGGTTAAGTCCAAGCTGATACCACTTTAACTATCACACCCCGAGATTATGCAGCAGAAATAATCGGGAACGTGAACAGTCGGCTAGTACGCCTCGAGCAAGCAATATAGTCAGAGCGCAAAGTAATCACACAAAAGTAATTGCACAAGAAATTCACTAAAACCTTCAAGTTTATTACTTCATAAAATAAACCTCGAAGTACATAAGATCTTCTCACTAGACTCAAGAAAATTAACAATTACATCTTGACTCGACTAGACATGAATAACTAAGGCTTCTCTCGAGTCTTTATCCTTCATTCGCTTTCGGATCCATCGCTTGAGTATTCTGAATCTGACCCACTAGAATCTCCTGAAAAAGATTGGAAAGTAGGGTAATGAGCACACATGCCCAGTAGAGATCTTCGTATCAACATGTAGGTAATGTTAAAGTAATTAATGTTTTAGCTCTAAAGGAATAAGATAAACCATGTAGATACGATGAAACAATGCGAATAAAGCCAAAATAACAAGATACGATCAAACTTGAGATATGAGAATATGATTCATTAATCAAGAAAGTAACTTTGGCCTTTTTCATGAACAAGAATGTACTAGAAAGTCATGTAATCAAGCAAGAATGTACTCTTCACTTAGTAACAAGTATTTCGTGAATTTATGTGGATCACCCGTGGATATTTTATTTATTTATAGAGAAAGTACTCCCAACGCAATGCGACGCCAGTAGTATCATACCCCATGGTTTACAGTATGTTTCCGACAATCAGCCGAGGGGACTAGCATAGAGCCCTTGAACACAATCAGTGCTCGAACTGCATCTTCAAATATAAATCAAGCTACTTCCACGTTATAATAGCAATATGGCCAAGAATGTATAATTTCAACTATAGTTCCATTATAAGGTAACCAAAAATAAGAATGCTTCTATCGAGAATAAGAGATTTCAATAAACAAATTTAATAACTAGGTTATGCTATGAAAATAAATTGGCAGCATAACTATACATTCCATATCTTTCAAAATTACTTAGGTATCTTTGGAATAATGTGACATGTTCTAGATAATCAATTGGACCATCTAGGAACATAAGAAAATCAACCCTTGAGTCAAACCCCGAGTTAATAAAACTCAGTAAGCTAGCGGTCATTTACTGGACCGTTTATTGCTCCTAGCGGTCTAGTACAAGACCGTTTTATAAGATAGTTCGATATTTTGAAAATAGAATATTTGGAGTCTTAGTGGTCTAATGTATGGCCGTTTTGGATCCATTAGCTGTCAAATTCAGGGCCGCTAGCAGAGTCAGACGGTCAACCAAATGGCCGCTAAAGTCCATAATATAAAACATCGGTATAAGTCCCTTTCTAGACAATAGGTTTTAATGGTATAACTAGCTCGACGTCCTGGAGGGAATCCCAGGCTCGCGGAGTCTTATGGAGGCCTTGAAACAAGATTTCCTAGTTCGTTGGAAGGAATATCCAAAGCAGAGGTCATCATGTCCAAGATTGTGTTCCTAATGTGCAAAAAGTGTAACTAATGACAACATACCGGAATATGTGCCATGTACTTAAGAAAATGACTCTTAGAAGAGAGAGAAAATCATGATAAAATAATGATCAAATTAAGTCATGAATCATCTATTTAAAATATGAATTTAATTACAAGAGTATATATAATTTTGGCCATAAATTAACATAAGTTAAAATAATATCAATGTGCACAAAACATGAAATCTATTATGATGAACCAGAAATTTAACTAAGTATAGGAAACCCATACTTAAAATAGGAATAAAACTTATTTAACTAGGCTCATTATATAATAACTATGGTTAATTCTGTAATATGGTCCGGATTACCAATATTATAAAAACAGAATTCGAAAACGGTCTGATGGGTGACCGTTTCTCATTGGCTAGTGGTCTATCGTACGACTGCTAGATTTCCCTGGCGGTCGACATGAAGACCGTTTCTTCTTGTGTAAATCCGAGTGCAAATGATAAATAAACAAATGCTAAACTAAGATACATCATGCATGGAAATCAACATATATAAACTTCCATAATCATGATAGAACAAATATAGGCCAACAACATGCATAGGTTCATGTAATTTATAAGAAAAATTCCTTTTTACTTTATTAGGGCTAGTTCATGCATGAGGAATAAACTTAGGTGCATAGTCCTAGTAAAACATGAAATTCTTAAGATATAATGCATGAAATCAATTGAAACAAGAGGGATTTTACTCCTGACCTAAAGTTTGTGCCATCCATGAGATAACCAACCTCAATTAATCCTGCAAGATAGTCAATTTCGGATTGGAAGTCAGCCCTAATTTTATCCATTTTTGTACTAAATCAGCAACTTCACGTCCCTCTATCTCCTGATTCCCTTGACCTATGGACGTGAAAGTTTGAGGGTAGATAGAATATTTGAAAGGTAACAAAAGTTCTAAAGACACTTCTCCTAAATTGTAAGACCCCAAATTATTTAATTGAGCCCAATATTTCTTATTTAGCTTTTATTAATTGAGAATAGAATTTTATTGAATTAATAATTGAATTTCAGATTTATTAATATTTAATTCGTTAGAAATAGTATGAGTGAAAATTCGACTACCTTAGAAAAATCTGTAAAAATAGTAAACAGATTAAGGTAGAGGTAGATAACAACTTTTCCTTCTGGCATTAAGCCATTGTAAATCCGTGGTAAGATCTATTTAGAGTTTAAACCCAAAAGTGCACACTTTTGACCCATACCTAACCCTTAGATTAAAACACGAAATTCGACCTCAATACTCAACCAAATGATCTGAAATCAGTGGCAAATGGAAGGCCACAATGTAAGGAACATTTACCCTCAATCAATTTGAGGTAAACCTAGCCCCAAAACGTGCTGCCGACATAGTTTGGTCAAGTCAAGGATTTCGGCGCCGTTTCTAAACACGTAGCTTGCAGCAGCGAATACTCCCAACTCCGAAGGCTCCAGAAGCTCTATGAGCTATCAAAATGAAGCCCTACGAGTCTTCTTTCATTTGGCTACTGTGGGGTTCGCTGAAGTTTCAGATCTGGGGAGATCTAGCTCGATTTGTGGAGGTGGGTCAGCAGGCCGTTGGCTTCCCTTCATCCTTCTTTGATCCATCGATTGAGGTAGGAATTCTCAACCAAATTTTGATCATGAGTATAGCAAGTTGTGCATCTCGTCGAGATCTATCCATTGGGACTGAAAGCCCCAATTTTCATCAGGTGTGGAGTGAGTTATCACGGGTTTTCTAAGGTGCTGTCCAAGTGTTCTTCATCCTAGGGTTTGAGTTTTCTCTCTCCGATTTGAGGTAGGATCTAACAACCAAACTCTAATTAACTTACATGAAGTAATCGGCATGTTATTATCTTTCATTTAACGTAGAAAGCCCCAAATTCCATTGAGCATGCCTCGTGAATTTTGAATTTTTGTAAGAGCATACCTAGAACATGATTCATATAGTGTTCCTTTAAGTCAGAGCTTGATTACGGGCTAATTTTGAGTCATGTATCCTGATCTTCATGCAGCATATTATATATGGTTGGATTCATAATCGAGTCAGCTTTCTTTTGACACCAAAAGCCCTAAATTCCGTTGTGTATGTTAAGAGAATTGCATGATTTAGTAGAAGTGGGTCAGGAACTAGGGTTTTCATGAAATTACCATATATAAGTTGAGATTCAATCAATTTCTATAACAATTTGTGTTTCAAAATTGTAGTTTTATGACCCTAGAATGTCTATTAATATTCCTAGATCATGTGGTTTTGATTTCAACTCAATTGGACCCCATTTGGATGAGTTTATGTGGTTTCCGGAAGCAACATTCGTTGTTGTTCTTGCAGGGGTCGACCCCAGGGGTCGACCCGTTTTCTGGGCAACCCTGCAGGCCCGAGGGTCGACCCCAGGGGTCGTCCCCTCCTGTTCCTGCATGGGGGTCGACCCCAGGGGTCGACCCATTGCACAGGAATGTAGGGGTCGACCCATCTGAAGGAAATGGTGGGGGTCGACCCCAAGGGTCGACCCATCTTCAGAAATTGCTGGGGTCGACCCCAGGGGTCGACCCATTCAGCTTCCAGACCCCAGTTTTTCAGGGGTCGACCCCAGGGGTCGACCCGTACACCAGAAACCCGATTTTCATCATTTTTCGACCCGAAGATGGATCCGAATCAGTGGGGAATCAACCCATTTAACTTAGACCCACTGAAATTATATTTTTGAAGAACAATTGACCTATTCATGTACCCCCCTTGATTTCAAATTTGCATTGGTCCTTTCTTGCAAACATAGTACAAAACACGATGTTTACCATCTCCATTACAACACTTACATTGGTTAAATAGAAACTCACATAATTAATGATTAATGGTGTAACTAAAACCCCTGATAATGCATTCTATTTCACCGCTGTGAGAGCTTGTTCTTTACCTCGACAACTTGTTCTAGCTTGTTGGCACTTTGGCTAATACAAATGATAATGGTTAATCATGATATCTTAACTTGGTGATTAGGATTAATATGTTGATTAGCTTGTTTGATTGCTGCTGTTTTACAGTAGCGCAGCACGATTAACTCTTGTTGTGACTTGGTTTCGATCTCCTTGATGATTATACTTACCTTGAAATTCTGGAAATGAATCTCTTTCCTACTTGAAGTTGTTATTGCTACTTAGTTTAAACCTTGGAATTCTGGCCATAAACTGTGAAGTCTAGATTCGTGGGATCTTTGATCCAAAGAAATCAATGCCTGGCAAACAATTAAGGGCTCGGTCTAGTCCTGGGAAGAGCGCCCGAACACTACGTGTACCCCCGGGGAGGTGAATGACTAGGTGTGGCATTTGGCACCAGTACTTGACATGTGTTAAATCTAGGACTGTCCACTACTCTCTACATTACTTTCTACTACTTTTCACTTTCCACTCTTCACTGTTCTATACTCTACTTGTTGTTACTTTACTTGTTGATTACTTGGACGTGGAAATGAAATTACATACGTGCTTGACATGACTTGAATTGTCTTGATATGGCCAACTTTTTATCGTTATCTCCTGTAGTAAATTCTTGTCTTACCATTCTATTCATTATATTTCTTGACCTTGCAAGATCTTTGAATTTTGTTTCGTGATATCATCGTTATCTTTTTATTGTTTTATCATTTGTAGCATGACATTTTAAAATGTAATTAAACTGTTAATCACTTATACCTGTCTGTTATTTCCTACTGAGCGTCAGCTCATAGTTGTGTTTTCCCCCTTTTCCAGGCTGTTCAGGTGACGCACTTACCGATGGGGAAGGGCAGGAGTGATGTCTTGAGTGTATCAGTTCTAGTGTGTTAGTAGTGTGTTATCTTACTTTTAGTTGTGTTTTGGAGAGCATTTAGTCTCAGTCATGTTATTGAGCTTTAGTGATTGATTATTCCAGTTGTATTAAGTTGAACATGAGGTTATTGTATCAGTTGTGGTTTGTTAATGATCATTTAGTATTTCCATCTTGTAGCACTTGTGTATTATTTTAGATTAGTTCTCTCTCTTGCCAGCGTGTCTCTAACTGTACGTCCCGATATTTCCGCCTTGTTCGGGGCGTGACAGTTTAGTTGGTATCAGAGCCCTAGGTTTCACATTCCTAGGTTCCCTAAGTTTTAGGTTTTCTTGCATTGCATCCCAATAACCGGTATATCAAAAGGTGTTGTCCGAACGTTAGGCTACGCCTATCGGGAAGGTCGCATACTTACGCGAGTGGTCTTCGGATCGATTATCTCCGCCAGGTACCGAGTTTTGGTCGTGTCTAGGTGCACTAGATCCCTAACCTTGTGAAAGTTTCAGACCTGACCTGTGAGATTGGGGTAGAACTTTGGTTAAGTTCGTTCCTTAATCGTGCTTTATCTATCTTTTTGGACCTAAGTAACCTATTTCTCTTGTAGATGGCAGCTGATCGTGCTGAATGGAGGAACCTGCAGCGTACGGTTCAAGGCCTTACTCAGGCCCTTCAGCAAGTAGCTCAGGCAGGAGCGACACAGCATGGCACCGGCGATCTATACCGGAACTTCCGAGGGATGAATCCGCCAAGGTTTGCGGGTTCGACCGACCCTGACCAAGCCAAGCACTGGCTAGATGAGATGGGGAGGATCTTTGAAGTTATGCAATGCACCAACCAGGAGCGTGTCCTTTTGTCCACATTTCAACTGGAACATGATGCACGTACTTGGTGGGATTCTATCAAGGCAACTCTCGGTGATCGGCAAGTTATGTGGGAAGAATTCGAAGAATTCTTCAACAGCAAGTATTTTTCTGATAGAGTGCAAGAGAAGAAAGCGGCAGAGTTCGCGGCCCTGAAACAGTGAGGTTTGTCCGTGGCAGAGTATGAGGCTCAATTTTCACGGCTTTCTCGTTATGCTACTCATCTCATTTCCACCGAGAAGATGAAGGCGAAGCGCTTTCTCAATGGATTGAAGCTTCATTATATCAACCAATTGGCACCGATGGAGATTTCCACGTATTCTGAGGTGGTAAGGAAAGCGCAAGTTCTGGAGGATACTCTTGAAATGACGGAGAGAATCCGTGGGAAAGGCACCAAGAAAGAATTACCTACGGGTTCCGGGAGTGTCAAACCCGGGTATACCAAGAAGAGGCCTGTTAGTGGACCTGGTTCGTGGAGCGGGTCCGGATCGTGGAAGGGCAAGACGCCGAGGCATGAAGACAAGAAGCCTGGCCCTATTGTTCCATTCAAGGGCGTGTGCAACTATTGTGATCGTCCGGGTCACAAGATAGAGGAGTGCTGGCGTAAGCTAGGCGCCTGTTTGCGATGTGGAAGCAAGGAGCACCGTATCCCCAATTGTCCTCTCATATCGGAGCAAGCTACACCGGCAAAACCTCTAGTCTTCAAGAAACCACAAGGCAAGCTTCAAGCTTTACATGCAGATGAAACTGGGATTTCTGATGATGGCGGACTCGTCGAAGGTACCCTTACTATAATCGATAAGCCCGCATTTGCTCTCTTTGATACTGGTGCAACACATTCTTTTATTTCACGGAGATTTGCTAAGTCATTAGCTGTGGAACCTATTTTGATGAATACTCCGTTAGAGATTTCAACCCCTATTGGCACTAGATCAACAATCCAGTATTTCTATCCTTCTAGTAAGGTGATGATTGGTGAGTAGAACTTACCAGCAGATTTGGTCTGCATGGACATGAAGGATTATGATGTAATCCTAGGAGCAGATTGGTTGGCCAAGTATGAGGCCAATGTTCACTGTAGTTCTAGCTCAGTGACTTTTACTGGACATTTTGGTTTATCTTTTACGGGAGTCAAGCACCATAACTCCGTACCGCTCATCTCGGCTCTTCGAGCTGATAAGCTTTTGAGGCATGGGTGTGAGGCTTTTCTAGCCTTTGTTTGTGCAACCCCTGAGCAGCAGATTGAGATCAAGGACATTCTTGTTGTCCGAGATTTTCCTGATGTCTTTCCGGAGGAACTACCAGGACTTCCGCCTGAGCGGGAAGTTATCTTTTCTATTGATCTTATTCCTGGCACATCTCCTATTTCTAAGGCTCCTTATCGTATGTCTCCTGCGGAACTGAGGGAACTGAAGCAACAACTGATGGAATTGCTTGAGAAGGGTTTTATACGTCCTAGTACTTCTCCTTGGGGAGCCCCTGTACTATTTGTCAGGAAGAAAGATGGTTCGATGAGGCTATGCATTGATTATCGGCAATTGAACCAGCAGACTGTCAAGAATAGATATCCATTGCCGAGGATTGACGAACTATTTGACCAGATAGCAGGAGCTCAATATTTCTCTAAGATCGATCTTCGATCTGGATATCACCAGTTGCAGATTAAGGAGGAGGATATCTATAAATCAGCTTTCCGCAGCAGGTATGGTCATTTTGAATTTGTCGTTATGCCTTTTGGTCTAATGAATGCTCCAGCAGCTTTCATGCAGTTGATGAACAATGCATTTCGACCCTATCTTGATCAATGGGTCGTGGTCTTTATTGATGACATCCTGATTTATTCTAAGAATGAGGAGGAGCATGCTGAGCATCTGAGAATGGCATTGCAACTGTTGAGAGATCATCAACTATATGCTAAGTTCAGTAAGTGTGAATTCTGGTTGCAAGAGGTGTCCTTTCTAGGACATATCATTACGAAGAACGGTATTTCTGTTGATCCTTCGAAGGTCGAGGCAGTGAAGAATTGGGAGTAGCCTACTAGTGCAACTGAAATCAGAAGTTTCCTAGGCCTGGCAGGCTATTACCGAAGATTTATTCAAGATTTCTCCAAGATTACAGTACCTATGACAAGATTAACACGCAAGGAGAATAAGTTTGATTGGTCAGATGATTGTCAGCGAAGCTTTCAGACTCTGAAGGAGTGTTTGACTACTGCACCTGTTTTGGCTTTACCTTCTGGTGAAGGAGGATTTGTTGTTTATACTGATGCTTCAGGTATTGGCTTAGGCTGTGTACTCATGCAGCATGGGAAGGTGATTGCCTATTCCTCTAGGCAGTTGAGGAAGCACGAAGATAATTATCCTGTTCATGATTTGGAACTTGCTGCAGTCGTGTTTGCTTTGAAGATATGGAGGCATTACTTATATGGAGAAACCTTCACAGTGTTTTCAGATCATAAGAGTTTGAAGTATTTATTTTCTCAGAAGGAACTCAACATGAGGCAGCGGAGATGGTTGGAGTACTTGAAAGACTTCGACTTCTCGATTGAGTATCATCCTGGCAAAGGTAATGTTGTGGCAGATGCATTAAGTCGGAAGCCGGTAGCTAGATTGTCAAGTCTCATGTTACAAGAATGGAGATTGTTGGAATAATTATCCAGTCTAGATCTTAATATTGACAATGATCGGGTCATGATTGCTCAGATCCAACTTAAGCCCGAATTGTTGATGGAAATCAAGTCCTTGCAAGAAAATGATCCCGAGTTGGTAGAGATCAAGGGAAACTTGAGCAGCAGACCTGACTTTATGTTGGCCGATGATGGTAGATTATTATTTAAAGGCAGAACTTGTGTTCCGGATGAGGCTACAATAAAGAACAAAATTCTTGAGGAAGCTCATAGATCCAAATATACCATTCATCCTGGAGGCACTAAGATGTACCGAGATTTGAAAAGGTCCTTTTGGTGGTCGAATATGAAAAGAGAAGTTGCAGATTTTGTGAGTAGATGTTTGGTATGTCAGCAAGTTAAGGCCGAACATTTCAGACCAGCAGGGAAATTGAAACCACTCGACATACCCCAATGGAAGTGGGAAAGCATTGGCATGGATTTCATTATGGGTCTACCTAGGACTCGTGGTGGATTTGATGCGATATGGGTGATTGTCGATCGATTGACAAAGTCGGCTCATTTCTTACCAATTAAGTCCAAGTGGACGATTGATGTATTGGCTGCTTTGTATGTAAAGGAAGTGGTGAGATTGCATGGTATTCCAGTGAATATAATATCTGATAGAGACCCCAGATTTACTTCACATTTCTGGAAGGGACTGCAAGAGTCTTTGGGTACTCGTCTGAATTTTAGTACTGCTTTTCATCCACAGACAGATGGACAGACTGAAAGAACCAATCAGATAGTGGAAGATATGCTGCGAGCTTGCATGATTGATTTCGGTGGTAATTGGAGTGAGCATTTGGCATTAATTGAATTCGCCTACAATAACAGCTATCAGTCTAGTATTCAGATGGCTCCTTTTGAAGCACTATATGGTAGAAGTTGTCGTTCCCCGTTGTGTTGGGACAAGGTAGGTGAGAAACAGTGGCTTGGACCAGATCTTGTTTCGGAATCATCACAGAACATCCGTGTTATCCGAGACCGGTTACAAGTAGCCCAGTCAAGGCAGAAGAGTTATGCCGACAATAGGAGAAGAGCATTGGAATTTCAGGTTGGCGAGCATGTGTTCTTAAAGGTCTCTCCGACGGGAGGGATCCGAAGATTTGGCATTCATGGCAAGCTGAGTCCGAGGTACATTGGTCCATTTGAGATTTTAGATAGAGTGGGAGAGGTGGCATACAGACTGGCTTTACCACCGCATTTGTCTGGCGTACACAATGTTTTCCATGTGTCTATGTTGCGGAAATATGTGTACGATCCCACTCATATCATTCAGCAAGTGGATTTTGAACTGAAGGAAGATTTGACCTATGAGGAAAGACCTGTCAAGATTTTGGACCGGAAGCAACAGCAACTCCGGAATCGTTCGATACCGATGGTCAAGATTCAGTGGAGTCGGCGTGGGACCGAAGAAGCTACATGGGAGTCTGAAGAGACTATGCGAAAGCGGTACCCCGATCTATTCTAGGTGAGCGAGAGTAGTGAATTTGGAGGACCAAATTCCTTTAAGTAGGGGAGGGTGCAAGACCCCAAATTATTTAATTGAGCTCAATATTTCTTATTTAGCTTTTATTAATTGAGAATAGAATTTTATTGAAATAATAATTGAATTTCGGATTTATTAATATTTAATTCGTTAGAAATAGTATGAGTGAAAATTTGACTACCTTAGAAAAATCTGTAAAAATAGTAAACAGATTAAGATAGAGGTAGATAACAACTTTTCCTTCTGGCATTAAGCCATTGTAAATCCGTGGTAAGATCTATTTAGAGTTTAAACCCAAAAGTGCACACTTTTGACCCATACCTAACCCTTAGATTAAAACACGAAATTCGACCTCAATACTCAACCAAATGATCTGAAATCAGTGGCAAATGGAAGGCCACAATGTAAGGAACATTTATCCTCAATCAATTTGAGGTAAACCTAGCCCCAAAACGTGCTGCCGACATAGTTTGGTCAAGTCAAGGATTTCGGCGCCGTTTCTAAACACGTAGCTTGCAGCAGCGAATACTCCCAACTCCGAAGGCTCCAGAAGCTCTATGAGCTATCAAAATGAAGCCCTACGAGTCTTCTTTCATTTGGCTGCTGTGGGGTTCGCTGAAGTTTCAGATCTGGGGAGATCTAGCTCGATTTGTGGAGGTGGGTCAGCAGGCCGTTGGCTTCCCTTCATCCTTCTTTGATCCAGCGATTGAGGTAGGAATTCTCAACTAAATTTTGATCATGAGTATAGCAAGTTGTGCATCTCGTCGAGATCTATCCATTGGGACTGAAAGCCCCAATTTTCATCAGGTGTGGAGTGAGTTATCACGGGTTTTCTAAGGTGTTATCCAAGTGTTCTTCATCCTAGGGTTTGAGTTTTCTCTCTCCGATTTGAGGTAGGATCTAACAACCAAACTCTAATTAACGTACATGAAGTAATCGGCATGTTATTATCTTTCATTTAACGTAGAAAGCCCCAAATTCCATTGAGCATGCCTCGTGAATTTTGAATTTTTGTAAGAGCATACCTAGAACATGATTCATATAGTGTTCCTTTAAGTCAGAGCTTGATTACGGGCTAATTTTGAGTCATGTATCCTGATCTTCATGCAGCATATTATATATGGTTGGATTCATAATCGAGTCAGCTTTCTTTTGACACCAAAAGCCCTAAATTCCGTTGTGTATGTTAAGAGAATTGCATGATTTAGTAGAAGTGGGTCAGGAACTAGGGTTTTCATGAAATTACCATATATAAGTTGAGATTCAATCAATTTCTGTAACAATTCGTGTTTCAAAATTGTAGTTTTATGACCCTAGAATGTCTATTAATATTCCTAGATCATGTGGTTTTGATTTCAACTCAATTGGACCCCATTTGGATGAGTTTATGTGGTTTCCGGAAGCAACATTCGTTGTTGTTCTTGCAGGGGTCGACCCCAAAGGTCGACCCGTTTTCTGGGCAACCCTGCAGGCCCGAGGGTCGACCCCAGGGGTCGTCCCCTCCTGTTCCTGCATGGGGGTCGACCCCAGGGGTCGACCCATTGCACAGGAATGTAGTGGTCGACCCCAGGGGTCGACCCATCTGAAGGAAATGGTGGGGGTCGACTCTAGGGGTCGACCCATTCATCTTCCAGACCCCAGTTTTTCAGGGGTCGACCCCAGGGGTCGACCCGTACACCAGAAACCCGATTTTCATCATTTTTCGACCCGAAGATGGATCCGAATCAGTGGGGAATCAACCCATTTAACTTAGACCCACTGAAATTATATTTTTGAAGAACAATTGACCTATTCATGTACCCCCCCTTGATTTCAAATTTGCATTGGTCCTTTCTTGCAAACATAGTACAAAACACGATGTTTACCATCTCCATTACAACACTTACATTGGTTAAATAGAAACTCACATAATTAATGATTAATGGTGTAACTAAAACCCCTGATAATGCATTCTATTTCACCGCTGTGAGAGCTTGTTCTTTACCTCGACAACTTGTTCTAGCTTGTTGGCACTTTGGCTAATACAAATGATAATGGTTAATCATGAAATCTTAACTTGGTGATTAGGATTAATATGTTGATTAGCTTGTTTGATTGCTGCTGTTTTGCAGTAGCGCAGCACGATTAACTCTTGTTGTGACTTGGTTTCGATCTCCTTGATGATTATACTTACCTTGAAATTCGGGAAATGAATCTCTTTCCTACTTGAAGTTGTTATTGCTACTTAGTTTAAACCTTGGAATTCTGGCCATAAACTGTGGAAGTCTAGATTCGTGGGATCTTTGATCCAAAGAAATCAATGTCTGGCAAACAATTAAGGGCTCGGTCTAGTCCTGGGAAGAGCGCCCGAACACTACGTGTACCCCCGGGGAGGTGAATGACTAGGTGTGGCATTTGGCACCAGTACTTGACATGTGTTAAATCTAGGACTGTCCACTACTCTCTACATTACTTTCTACTACTTTTCACTTTCCACTCTTCACTGTTCTATACTCTACTTGTTGTTACTTTACTTGTTGATTACTTGGACGTGGAAATGAAATTACATACATGCTCGACATGACTTGAATTGTCTTGATATGGCCAACTTTTTATCGTTATCTCCTGTAGTAAATTCTTGTCTTACCATTCTATTCATTATATTTCTTGACCTTGCAAGATCTTTGAAATTTTGTTTCGTGATATCATCGTTATCTTTTTATTATTTTTATCATTTGTAGCATGACATTTTAAAATGTAATGAAACTGTTAATCACTTATACCTGTCTGTTATTTCCTACTGAGCGTCAGCTCATAGTTGTGTTTTCCCCCTTTTCCAGGCTGTTCAGGTGACGCACTTACCGATGGGGAAGGGCAGGAGTGATGTCTTGAGTGTATCAGTTCTAGTGTGTTAGTAGTGTGTTATCTTACTTTTAGTTGTGTTTTGGAGAGCATTTAGTCTCAGTCATGTTATTGAGCTTTAGTGATTGATTATTCCAGTTGTATTAAGTTGAACATGATGTTATTGTATCAGTTGTGGTTTGTTAATGATCATTTAGTATTTCCATCTTGTAGCACTTGCGTATTATTTTAGATTAGTTCTCTCTCTTGCCAGCGTGTCTCTAACTGTACGTCCCGATATTTCCGCCTTGTTCGGGGCGTGACATAAATACCTCATTTAAGGTTTCGAATTCCTTGATCTTCTTGGGTCAGACGCACTAATTCTTGAGTTCTTAATGTAGAATCAGCAACTTTGGAAAACTCTGACTTCCTATAGGCTTGATCTCCTAGAACGAAAATCGGAGGGTAGTTAGTTCTAAGTATAATAAACAAATTCCTAGAAAAAACTTACCGCTAATTCATCTTCCTTACATTAGTTCCACGCGTGTCAAAAGTAAGGGTCGCACACGTCAAATGTAGGATCTATTTATAGGGTTTTCTAGGGTTTTGAGGATTAGAGTCCAAATTAGGCTTTCAATTCGTTCTTCTAACCTTCTAGACCTATCTAACTAGTAGATAGAGTCGATCCTAGGTGATTTGGATGCTAAAAATCTAATCTTTTCACGTTTTCTTCCACTCACAGAATTGCAGTGCCTTAGCGGTCTAGGTCTGGACCGCCAACCGCCCCTTAGCGGTCTCGCGATAGACCGTTTTCCCTATTGTGCTCCGAATTTGAAATACATCAAACTCTTTTGATATTATCCCTAATATTGTCCTTTTATTTATATCCCAAGGAGTAATTATCTCCTTAATTCCATGATTACACCCATTCCTAGCTTCTAGAATATGGGCTAAAGTCTAAAACATCCTTTTGGGGCCTATTGGGTTTATTATATGGGCCTAATCTTCTTGGATTAGTGTAGGGCCTAAATAATTAGATTTGATTCATTTTAATTCAATTAATAGCCCATTTAAATGCTTTATTAATTACTATATTTATATTTTATATCTAAAAAATCCTTAGAAATTTCTCGGGCGTTACCACAATAAACAGTCCATCCCATCTGGACTTTAGCTTACAGGGGAACAAGCGCAGCCCAAAATTAAAGAGCCAAACCTTTTGATTAACAAAAAAAATTTTCCTGTGAGTATGCTTATCGTGGAATGCCTTGGTTTTAGCTTTGTAAATCTTTGAATTTTCATAGGCTTCATTCTTTACTTCCTCCAATTCATTGATTTGTAGAGCTCTTTGAGCACCAGCCTGAGTAAGATCAAAATTTACTTGTTTGATGGCCCAATATGCTCTATGTTTCAGCTCTACAAGCAAGTGGCAGCTTTTTCAAAAATGAGGCGGTAGGGTGACATGCCAATGGGAGTTTTATATGCAGTTCTGTAGACCCATAATGCATCATCTAGTCTTTCGAACCAATCTTTCCTAACTGGCCTAACTGTTTTATGCAAAATATTTTTAATTTCCCTATTGGACACTTCAACCTGGCCACTGGTTTGGGGATGATAGGGGGTAGCGAGCTTATGAGTGATGCCAAATTTATGAAGCAGAGCTCAGAATTGAGAATTCGTGAAATGAAAATCCCCATCACTAATAATATCTCTAGGAAAACTAAATCTAGAAAAGATGTTCTTTTTGACAAATTTCATCACCACCTTATGGCCATTGGTCCTAGTAGCAACAACTTCAATCTATTTTGAAACATAGTCCACTGCCACCAAAATATATTCATTGCCAAATGAAGGTGGAAATGGTCCTATAAAATCAATTCCCCAAACATCAAAAATTTCAACTATCAGAATGGGATTAAGCGGCATCATATCTCTCTTTGAATTATTACCCACTGCTTGACATCTCAAACATGTTTTTGAAAATTCATAGGCATCTTTAAACAATGTGGGCCAATAAAATCCTCTTTATAAAATTTTTGCCGCGGTCTTTTTTCTAGAGAAATGTCCCCCACAAGCAAGAGTATGACAGAAGTTCAAAACAGAGTGTTGCTCCTCTTCGGGGACACATCTTCTGATAATCTGATCTGGACCCATGTGAAACAGCTCTGGGTCCTCCCAAAAATAGTGTTTAACCTTAGAAAAGAATTGATCCTTCTCCTGCTTAGTCCACCCTCTCGGAATTTATCCTACCGCCAGGTAATTGACTATGTGAGCGTACCAGGGGATTGAATAGATAGAAAGAATTTGTTCATCGGGAAAAGAATCAGACATAGGAGCACTCTCAGGTATCACTATCCTAGACAGATGATCAGCTACAACATTCTCTAACCCCTTTTTGTCTCTTATTTCTAAATCAAATTCTTGTAGCAATAAAATCCATTGAATGAGACGGGGTTTAGCATCCTTCTTGGAAAGTAAGTACTTCAAAGCAGAATGATCCAAATAAACAATAACCTTAGCCCCTAACAGATATGAGCAAAAATTTTCAAGGGCAAAACTGACAGCCAACAATTCCTTCTCCGTGGTGGTATAGTTCAATTGAGCATCGGCGAGGGTGCGGCTCGCATAGTAGATCACCACGGGCTTCTTATCAACTCTTTGACCTAAGAGCGCTCTAATAGCATAGTCCGAGACATCACACATGATTTCAAAAGGGAGTGACCAATTTGGAGATTGAAGAATCGGAGCTTGAGTTAAGGACGCTTTCAAGGAATTAAATGCCTCAAGACAAGAATCATCAAATTGAAAGGGAGTGTCTTTGGCAAGCAATTGTATGAGAGGACGAGCAATGGTAGAGAAGTTCTTGATGAATCTATGATAGAATCTAGCATGGCCAAAAAAAGATCGAATTTGTTTGACAGAAGAAGGAGGAGGAAGATTGGAAATCAAATCAACCTTAGCCTTATCAACCTCTATTCCTCTCTCTAAAATAACATAGCCTAAAACTATTCATTCTCTAACCATAAAATGGCTCTTCTTCTAACTTAACACAAGGTTTGAATCAATGCACCTCTTTAGCACATGAGTTCGATTTTCTAAACAGCTCTCAAAAGAAGTACCAACCACAGAAAAGTCATCCATAAAAACTTCTAAAAATTCACCCACCATTTCAGAAAATATTGACATCATGCATCGCTGAAAGGTGGCTGGGCCATTGCACAGCCCGAACGGCATTCGTCTAAAAGCAAACGTGCCATAAGGACACGTGAATGTTGTCTTCTCTTGATCCTCCGGGTAAAGAGCAACTTGGTTGTACCCAGAATAACCATCCAAAAAGTAAAAATACTTCTGCCCAGCCAGCTTTTCTAGAATGTGATCCACAAACGGGAGTGAGAAATGATCTTTCTTTGTCATCGAATTCAATTTTCTATAGTCAATACAAACTCTCCACCCCATTTGTAATCGCATGGGCACTTCTTCTCCTTTTTCTTTGGTAACAACCGTCAGCCCTGACTTCTTAGGAACAACTTGTGTGGGGCTGACCCACTTGCTATCCGAAATGGGATATATAATCCCAGCATCCAGCCACTTTACCACCTCTTTCTTGACTACCTCCTTCTTGTTTGGATTCAGCCGGCGTTGCATCTCTCTGCTCGGCTTGGCATTGTCCTCCAAGTAAATGTAATGCATGCAAGCATCTGGACTAATACCCTTCAAATCGGCTACAGACCAACCTGTCGCCCCCTTGTGCTCTTGAAGGACATCTAAAAGCTGAGACTCCTGAGTAGAAGTGAGATTAGAAGCAATGATTATGGGCAGAGTGTGGTCGGGGCCCAGATAAGCATATTTCAAAGAATCTGGCAGAGGTTTTAATTCGAACGGGCGACTGATCCAAGGATGGAAGAATAAGTTCAACTTGTAATGGAGGGAGTGACTCTATCTTAGAGTAGGGTGCGGAAGAGAATAGAGAACCCTGCAGCATGCTACCCTCTTCTAAGGTATCCTTCACTTCATCCGGATTTTCATCGATCAATTCCTCAAAAATATCAATAGCATTACACTCCTCATCCTGTTCCGGATATTGGGATGCTTAAAAAACATTTAAGGAAACCTTCTCACCTCCAAACGATATGTCCATCATTCCCATGGCATAGTTTATATGGGCCTTCACCGTAGCTAAAAATGGTCGTCGTAAAAATAATTTGAGTATGCTTTAATTCATGGGACGAGGCCATATCCAAAATGAGAAAATCAACCAGGAAATAACATTCATGCACTTTCACTATCATATCCTCTAATAGACCCCTCGGAGTCTTCACAGAACGATCCACCAGTTGAAGGATTATAGATGTGGGCTTCAACTCCCCCAGATCAAATTGCTCATATATAAAGGTGGACAAAAGATTCATGCTAGCACCTAAGTCTAGCAATGCTTTATCAAATGTAACTCCACCTATATCACATGAAATTAGAGGAGCTCCGGGGTCCTTCAACTTCTTAGGTAAATGATTCATCACGACAGCACTAACATCTTCAGATATGCGGATCTTTTGAGTTATCGCCTTAAGCTCCCTTTTTGGAGTACATAGCTTTTTCAGAAACTTTGCATATGTCGGGACATGCTTGATCGCGTCCAAAGTGGAATATTAATATTCACTTTTTTAAATAATTCCACTAATTCCTCCTGTTGAACCGGCTTTTTCTTCTGAGCTTTTGGCTTTAAAGCATCGGGAAAGGGAATCTTAGGAGCATACTCATGGGGTCCTTCTTCATCAACCTTTGATTTTCCTTTATCTAGCTTCTTCTCTCCCCCCTCCAGCTTCTTCTTCTCTTGCACAATCACCGGCTCTTCATCTTCACTATCACTCTCCACATGGGCTTCTTGGCCCGAACTACTTCCAACATCCTTAGCCTGATATGGGTCATTTAGAATCTTTCCACTCCTAAGGGTAGATATAGCCTTGGCATTCTCAAATTGAGGGCCTACAGGAGGGGGAGGCTGAGGTTGGTTAGGTTGAGGAAGAATAGGAGGAGCTCTCTAAGGGAAACCTAGGGGTTGATTTCTAGGGTTAGCCACTGGTTGGCTAGGAAGTTGAGCTACCTCTCTCCTCATGTTATCCGCTGCTAATTGCCCTATTTGGTTCTCCAACTTGGAAATAGATTGATGTTGAGTGAGGATAAATTGTTAGAGTTGTTCGAATTTTTCATCAAAATTGGGCTGAGTAGGAGGTGGCTGATATTGGGGTTGATGAGAACGATTAGAAGGATATTGTATATGGGCCCTGAGAAAATGGAGCTTGATGATACGGGGCTTGAGCTTGATGAAATGGAGGTTGAGAGTATTGGTGTTGAGCTTGTTGGAAAGGAGATTGAAAATGTTGGTGAGACTGACTTGTCACTTGAAAGGGTTATTTTTGAACGGCTTGGTTTGAGGGATTAACTTGCATAGGTCGACCTTGTTGAGGTTTCTAAGAAAAATTGAGGTGATTTCTCCAACCTGGATTATAAGTGTTGGAATAAGGATCAAAAGTAGGTTTGGGCACACCCTGAGCAACAAAGATTTGTTCTTAGATGAATTGGGGAAGTTGAGATGCTGTAGGGCAATCAGTGACAGCATGGTTTGAGCTAGAACACAGAGCACAAATTTCATCATGATTAGGAGCTGAGAATGGTTGAGGTTGAGGAGCAGAAGAGAAAGAAGGTTCCCATCTAGATAGCAGTTGATCTAACTTCTGAGCTACCAAATCAACATTTTTCATCTTCTGAGCCAACAAATCCATTTTATTCAATTTCTGAGTTATGGCATTAATATCCACCTTGTTCTCAAATTCTCCTTGGTTCTTAACTTCATATAGCCCTGACCTCTTAGATGGCCCAATCATTCATTCATAAGATGAGAGCGAGACATGACTAGTGGAATTTTCACTAAGCATCTAGAACAAGTCATAAGCCTCATCCTCGCTTTTACTCATAAATGCTCCCCTACACGAAGCATTCACCATATGTCTATAGTTTTCTGTCAAACCCTCATAGAATGCCTGGACAATTTGCCATCTTGATAATCCATGGTGGGGGCATTTTCTTAGCAAATCCTTCAATCTATCACATGCCTCATAGATTTATTCTCCAAGCTTTTGTGTAGATCCAGTTATGGCTCTCCTCATAGTATTGGTTCGTCCTATGTGATAAAATTTCTTCAAAAATTCCTTTTGTATTTCAGCCCATGTATCTATGGATTTACCTAAGGCTCCTAACCAATATTTAGCCTTATCTTTTAGTGAGAAAGGAAAGAGAGTCAACTTTAGAGCATCATCTGAAAAGTTTTGGATTTTGATAGTTGAAAAAATCTGGAGAAATTCATCAAGATGTTTATATGGATCTTCATTGGTATTGTCATAGAAAGATGACAACATTTGGATGGTACTTGATTTGATTTCATATTGAACTGTCTGGTTCTAAGGTGCTTGGACATAGAAGGACGGTTGGTATTGATTAGGCATGAAATAGTCCTTCATCTGCTTGGGGACTTGTTGTGGGTTTTGGTCTGCCATGAGGTGAGGTTGTGGATGATTTCTAGAATGCACTAACCTCTCTATCTCACTAATGGGCCTTAACAAATGTGGGTGTAGAGATCTCCTACCTTGCTTGCAATGTAAAAGGGCCCAAATAGATATTGTTTATGGATTTTTAAATTTTGAATTTTTTTTCAAAATAAATGCAAATGCAACTATATGAATTATGTATGCAAAAAAAATGATGGATTTATTTTTTTTATATGCAATGAATCAAACACTATATGAATGCAAAATGATGATATTTTTTCTTTTTTTGGAAAAGAAGAATTGGTACTCACTACTAAAATGGTCAACCGACCAGGTAAGAGGTGGAGATGTAGGAGGCTCCCCCTACTTTCGTAGGGTCCTAATTAATTAACCACAATCTCACTTGGACGTTTGTCACAAAACCTCTAGCCTTAGACACCAATTTTCTAAAATAGTAATAAATTCCAACACTCTCTTTTTTTATGTAAAACTTTCTAAGGACAATCTAACTCCGGGGTACTTCGTGGTATAACCTGCCCGACGTCCGTGAGGGAATCCACGGGTGCGAGGACTTATGGAGGTCTTGGAAAAGGAATTTCTAATTCAAAGAGATAGAATGCTCAATGGAGGGTCTTTCTAATTCCAAGAAGGGTAAGGAATCCTAACTTGCCCTTGAGAAGGGGAAAGAGAAGAGAGAAAAGAAAGATTTTTTTTAACTAATGATGCAACTAAATAAGAAATCAACTAAAATGCAAAATACATGAGAATAATACAATTAAGATGAAGATATGCTAGCATCATGGGATTTTTTTATTTTTTTATCTATTTTTAGATTTTTTTTTTCAAAGACTTTTTTTCAGATTTTTTTTCAAAAGAAAGAGATATGGATAAAAGATAACTAACAACTAAAAATATAAAATAATATGCAAAACTATTGTAAGATAAAACCTAAAAGCATGTTTTTTTGGTGTTTTTAGGTTTCTATTTTTTTAGATTTTTCAAAAAAAGTTCAGAATTTTTTAGAATTTTTCATAATTTTTTTAGAACATGACCTTTTCGTACGTTACTGACCTTTCAGCGACACTTGAATTTCTTGGAATTTCTGAATTTCTACTTTCTGCTACAGTTTTAGGCTTTCAGCAACGCTTTCTATGACAGTTTAATTCCTGAGATTTTTAGGTCCGAATTTTTGTAGATTTTCTGATTTTTTTGATTTTTTTATTTTCCCTGTAAATAAAAACAGAAAAATTAGTAAAACTATATACAAATCAAACACAAGAATTTTCACCCATTAAAAATAATTTCCTCCCCGACAATAGCGTCAAAAATTGATAGTCACAAACTCGTCATTGAAAAGTCGTGCCACAATTTAAAAATTAACCGAACTCACTCAATTAAAAAGATTGAAATTAAAACAAAGTGATGAATACAGGTCGATCCTACGGAGAGAAAATATTTTCAAAATAGCATGGAGGAGAATTATTATATTTGAAAAATCTGAAGTTTTGAGTGAGATTAAACTAATGAAAATGAAAATTGCATGGAAGTAACTAATTAAAGAATATGAGAGGGTTAAGAATGGAAATTGGAAAGAGAAGGAGAAAAATTAAGAAGACACAATTTGCATAAAATCTGAATTTTATTGCTATGAAAGGTGACAAGTACAATTCTATGAAAATTGAAAATACAACTTGAAAATAAAAGAGAAGGAGGAAGAAATAGGAGCCATGATGATGATGAATAGCTGCCATCTCTGCCGTGCCGAGCCATGGAATTTCACCTCGCCGTGAAAGTAGACGCCGCCGAGAGTACCAAAGGAGAAGATCTGCCTTGGGATGTGGGAAGAAATATGGAAGAGGGAGAGATAGATGGCAGAGGAAGAAGATGTTTAAAAACAACTAAAAGACATGTATGCGTGAGTTTTTGAAAAGAGAGGAAACAGAGAGAGAGAGGAAGGATGGGCTACGATGGAGGAAAGGTAAAAACACAGAAAAATTAAAGTAAAAATAGAGGGTTAGAAGAAGAAGAATAGCTTTAAAACTAGAAAGATTTAGAAGAAGTGGAAGAAGAAAAGGTTGGAGATCTGAGGAAGACGAAGAAGATTGCTGAAAAACTCAGAGGCGGAAGATGAGAGGAGGAGGGTGAAAAATGATGAAGAACAGAAGGTGGCTGCGCGGATGAACAGTGAAAAATGGAAGAATAGTGCTTTGAAAAACTGAAAATAATTTGAAAATGGGAGAGAATTGGAGGAAGAGGAAGAAGAAGAATTTGTAGAAGACTTAAAAATGAAGAACTTTGCAGAAGAAAGAAATTTAAGAAAATGACTAGAAAAGCATGAAAACAAGGCTAGAAATCTAGGCGGCTAACTCCTTTCCATGGTCCCTCATAGGCAGTTTATATAGGCACATCAGAACTTTCACACGATCGTGGGTCTTCATATTTAGCTCAAATCTGATATTCCAGCATCAAGGTTCGATTAAATGAGGATTCTTGCCATAGATAGAGTCCTCCTTTCCTCAAACAAGACGAGATAAGCTCAAATAATAGAAGATAACAACGATCGTGCAAACCCCATTTCCATTTCAAACTCTTCTGAAAATGGCAACTAGGGCTACGGGCGCAAATTAAAATAGCGGCTACGTGAGTGGTCGCACATTCCTTTTTTTCCTTTTTTTTGACATTTTTCTTTTTTTTCATAAATCCAGAAAATGGCGACTTTCTAGGAAGTCGCTAATTCTTTCTTCCATTTTTCTTCATTTTCTCTAATTTTCTGTACAAATGAATAAGCACCCTCTTGAACAGTCACACATTCTTTTCCCCCAAGAAATAACGCCTTCTTCAGTGCTCGCACATTCCTTTTCATTTCTAGCTTTTTTTTTATTATGTTCATAAATGAATGTGCGCCTCCATACTCAGTCGTGAATTCTCCATTTCTTTTTTTCCCTTTTTCCAGCAAAATAAATTGGCACCCTTTCAGTTAGTCGTTATTTCTTATTTTCAGAAAATTCTTTTAAAAATGACGTCTGACCATCAGGTCGCTATTTCCTGAAAATTCAAAAAATTCAAAATATCAATATAATTCATATCAGAATGACTTTCAAATAATTGTGCAATTTTTTGAATATTTTTCACTTGGTCTTTTTTACTCAAAAAGATGATAAAATACATGCAGACTCAAATAATGGTGAGAATGAGATTTTTTCCATATTAATGCACAACTTTATTAATTTTAATGCTCAAAGATGATGAATGTGATGCAACTTATAATATGAAATATAGCACTTATCAGACGTTACCGCAAAGCAAGGGGGCCCACGGAAACTAGCCTAAAAACCGTCAATTGGGAATTGCCCCGCCACCACCCCCAGGTGTGCCGACACACCGGAAGGTGTCGTCATGCTACGACTAGTAGAGGTTCACTAGACACAGAGACTCAAAACAGCGAACCCAAAAGTACAAACAGGGTAAACACACACCTGTTACACGTACTACGGAGCACAATGCAGTATACAACTGCTACCAGACTCAGGACAGTCAACTAGACCTGCTGACAACGATCCTTGAGTCACAAGACTCGGGTCAAGATCATCGCACATCACAACAACACGCTATTAATCAGCCTAGTCCCTAAGCCAAAATCCACGGCACACATTATGGAAGATGGCACATAACAGTCGGATCCATACCAGCAATAATGATAACAATAATAATGAGTCCTCGACCTCCGAGCCGCACAACGAACTCACAATTTCGTATAATGCGAAACACGGAACACTAGGGATCACCAAAAGCCCTCAAACCACATGGCATGCAAATCGAGGTAGAATAACATCTCCTAGTGCCCAAAACTATTTCTCAATCCTCACAAGATAAATGAGACACTCCCGAGGTCACGTGTCAACCGCTGGGTCACAACCGGGTTGACTAGAAACCATAATGACCCTCGAAATAATACAAAACACTACTCGGTACAATGGCCCTCTCAGACACCCTATAACACAGTCACAGCCCTCATAGGATGTCCAAGACATCCACAGAACAATGGGTTAACTAAGGGGTCAAAGCCACATTAACCGGAAACCAAACCAACGCAAAAGAACACTCTGGGTAGGTGGCGGTCTTACCCCTGGCCGCTAGGCCAACCTGGCGGTCATCCAAAGGGCCGCTAGCCTCAAGAAAAACCCAGATACAAAATTCACAAAAACAGGAGCCTTGCGGTCTGCCTGAGGCCATTACTGGCACCAGACGGTCTCCTCAGGGCCGCAAGATGAACTTAGCGATCATGACCTGGCCGCTATGCCCAATCAACCCCCAAAATAGTCAAACCAATCAAAACCACCCAACGGTCTACCTAGGACCGTTTTCCAGGGACTGGCTGTCACCCCAACGCCGCCAAGGACCCCATGCAGTCTAGAGCTGGACCGCTAGCCCGAACCGACATAAAACGACGCCTAGCGGTCACCCAAGGACCGCTAAAATCAGCCTTACAGTCAGTCGCGTGACTGCTAAACCAAACCGACAAAGGACTCCACCTAACGGTCTCTAGTGGACCGCCAAGCAACCCCTTACGGTCTCCGATAGGACCGCTAAGCCGTTTCGGTGGGAAAACCGTAGAACTACTCAAAACCCAATTTTTCCACGCCCCAATCGCATCTAAACGACGGGGGAACAACCCTAACATCGATAACATCATTCCACAAGTCGGAAGGGATGAAACCATGCCCAAAACAACACGAAACGGGCGATTCCCACGAATCGACCGAAAACAACTCACATGGACAGTCGGGCTCATACCGGCTCCGATTCTCAACCAAATGCAATAAAATTGGTGGGAAAAGATTCCCAACATGCCAGGGGTTCAAATGAAACTATTTAAACTACAAACCGTCGCCTGGAACGGTGAACACGGCGCACACCCCCCGAACATGCATTTCGCCCAAACAAGGTAAAACCCGGTCAAACTCACACCTTTCGGCTGCAAATCGAGAGAAGATGCACGAAAAGAGTAGGGCATCTGTCCCCCTACCTCCATGAAAGATCTCACGCACTGAAAATGCTGAACCACGTCAAAAACCATCACACGAACCACACGTCAGCTTTGAATTCACGAATGGGATCACGCCAACACCACGCTCCATTCTTCACACCAGCACGCTCCACGACACCTCCACGACATCTCCACGACATCCTCGGGCCTCCTCCGTCTACACCCGGAGCAGAGGGGGTGAAAGGAGAGAGAATGGAGGGAGAGAGGGTGAAACGGCAAGAGAAGAGAGAGGAGAGAGGTGAGGGAAATAAAAAGGAAAAAGGAAATAGGAAATTAGCAAATTTCCTAAAATCTGATTTTCGACATGAAAATCCACAAATTTAAAAAAATACGGAAGAATGAGCACAACGCACATGTAGCGTCTTTGAGTCGCAAAACTCAACGGTCAACTCTCCGCAGGGTTCCACAAGTTATACAAGGGAAAAACCCGAGTGGATCGTAAAACATGTATCAGGACCCACGAAAGCGCTTCGAAAGCTCTCCAATTCCGATCTGAAAAATCCAAGATATTATAGTGGGAATCTCGAGCAAAAATCCAATAGCACCTTGTGGGAGTCTTCGCAACTCCAGCAACCGGGGGCACGGTTCCCACCATGGTCCCAGTTCCCATCGTGGATCGCAGGAAGCCTCATCCTCTACCCGTCCATGCCAGGAAGTCACCACAGACGATCTCGCCGAGATACGCCAGCAGATCCAAGCCCTGACGGGACTATGTCAGGACCTCCTGAATAGACCCGCGGAGCCCTAGTGCGTCCAGTCGGAACGGCCTCAGAACGGGGGGGGGGGGGGGGGGTCAAACTATGGCGAACTCCTGCCAAGTGTGAGAAGCCTCCCACGCCTCCGCCGCATGGACCAGATGGCCGCACTGCTCGCCCGTACCAAGGGTGCGGAGTCCATTGCACTCTAACCCGGAGATGGACCGGTAGCTCCATCCCATCGATGAGATCGAGGACAAGGTCCATTATTTGGACGACGTCCTGCTCGCCCCCAAGACTCGCGGCCTCAACGATGATGATCAGGACTTCCACGCTACCTTCTCTAAGGAGATCATGGAAGCCCCCATTCCGCCAAAGTTTTAGTTTCCGTTATTTACCCCCTATGACGGCACCACCGACCCGGCCGACCACATGCATAGTTTCGAGTCCAACTTGGTGTTCCACCGGGTCTCGGATGCTGTCAAATGCTTGGCGTTCGTAACGCCTCTCTGAGAGAACGCCCGGACATGGTTCGAGTCCATGCCGATCGGGACTATTTCTGCCTTCCAGTAGCTGAAGAAGCTGTTTAAGGATAACTTCATTAGCTGCCGAAAGGAATCCAAGTCAGCGGTGAGACTACTCGCCATTCGGCAAGGGCGAGAGGAGACCCTCTGGGACTACATGTCTCGTTTCTGAACAGAGGCGCTCCAGATTACTCGCCTCGACATCAACATCACCACCACCACTTTGACTCAAGGGAGGTGGGATTCGATCCTCCGACGATCGGTTGGGGTCGAATCCCCAATGATCTTGACAGACCTCCTTGCCCTGGCACAGAAGCATGCCAGGTGCAAGGAAAACACAGTGACCCTTGGCCCTGCGGCCGGGTCCGATCGGCCCAACCGCAAGAGATCCGCCGACTCACCTCGGGAGGGGCAGATCAAGCGGGAGCGATGGGACTGAGAGTACCGCGGTCGCCTAGAAAATAAAGAAAGGGGCAGCTACTACCACTACACGCCCCTCACGGCCCCACCCGACCAGATCCTCATGGAGATTTTTGAGGAGCCCCACCTCAAGTGGCCTCCAAAGATGAAGTCCGACCCGAGGACAAGGAGCAAGAAGAGGTACTATCACTTCCACCGCGACTACGGCCATGACACCATCGACTGCATCCAGCTTAAGGATGCCATTGAGGACCTCATCCGGTGAGGACTCCTCGATAAGTTCATCGCCAAGGCTGATGAGAAGCGACAGCGTGAGCGATCCCCTCCGCCACTCGACAACCGACCCAATGGGAAGGAGATCATGATGATCTTCGGAGGGCCGGCTGCAGGGGGCCATAGCTCGAGGAGGCACCGGCAGTATGCGTCAGCAATCAATACCGTGGAGCGAGGCGACAGTAGCCACCAGGAGACTACCGCCCGGGAGCACCTCAAGGACCCCGACGTCTTCTCAGGCAAGGTTCTGGAAGGTGTGACCACTCCCCACTCTGACTCTTTGGTGGTCTCAGCTACCATTAATCAATGTATCATCCGACATATTTTAGTGGATAATGGAAGCGGTCCCGATGTTATGTCTTACGACTGCTTAGTACTCATGGGTGTGGATCTATCACGAATAATGCCAATGCACACACCTCTATATGGGTTCTCTGACACGACCGTCCTCCTGGAGGGACGCATCTCATTGCCTATCACATTCGGGACAGCACCGAAGGACATGACGTTCCTAGCGGACTTCACCATAGTCCGCGGGATGATAGGATACAATGCCATCATAGGGCGAGGCATCCTCGGGACCCTCCATGGCGTCCCCTCCTCTTACCATCAAAAGCTGAAGTTCCCCACTCCTCGCAAGGTGGGAGAAGTCCGGGGAGACTAAAGGGAGTCCAGGAGGTGCTATTTAATCTCCACCCGTGACCGACTAGCCGAGGAAGCCCCACCCGAGAAGAGAGCAAGGACCGAGAATCCAGGTCCAAGCATGAGCACCCCAACGGAGGACCTGTACCTTATCCAAGTGGGGGAGGATTCGAGTTGAACGCTGAGGATCGGAGCTACATTATCCGAGCAAGAAAAGGAAGCCTACACCAACTTCCTCATAGCAAACCAAGACGTGTTCACCTGGTCTGAGGATGAACTCCCAAAGATCCCACCAAAGATCATCACGCACCAACTAAAGTTGGACCTGAGCTGCCGCCGGGTACAACAGTGCAGGAGACGCTACAACCCCGAGCGACAGGCCATAATCATGGAACAAGTGAGCGAGAAATTACGCTCGGGACTTCATCGACCAACCCAGTATCCCGACTGGGTGGGCAATGTAGTTCTTGTTCCCAAGAGCAATGGGAAGTGGCGGATGTTCGTAGACTACACCGACCTCAACAAAGCTACGCCTAAGGATAACTTCCCCATGCCACGGATCGACCAGCTGGTCGATGCCATAGCCGGGCACGAGATGCTCATCTTTCTGGACACTTACTCAGGATACCACCAGATCAGCTTGTACAAGCCTGACCAAGACAAAACAGCATTCGTCACCTACCACGGCCTGTATTGCTACACCTGCATGCCCTTCGGACTGAAGAATGCGGGAGCTACGTACCAATGCCTGGTCAACCATATGTTCGATGCCCAGATCAGCTGCAACATGGAAGTCTATATCGACGACATGCTCGCTAAAAACCTCCAAGTGGCTGAGCACCTCGAAGATCTGGCGGAGACATTCGCCACCCTTAGAAGGTACAACATGAAGCTCAACCCGAGCAAATGTGCATTCGGAGCAAAGTCAGGAAAGTTCCTTGGTTTCCTCGTCACCCATAGAAGAATAGAGGCGAATCACGACCAAATCCGAGCAGTGCTGGAGATGAGGCGGCCAATGTGGGTGAGGGACGTACAGTGCCTCACAGGTCACGTCGCTGCCCTAACTCGGTTCCTGTCCCGAGCAGTAGAGAGATGCCTTCCCTTCTTCTGACTCATCAAGCAAGCTAACAAACCGCCAGAGAGGAAAGGGCAAATCGAGTGGGATCAGGAATGCGAGTGGGCATTTGAAGAGTTGAAGCTATACCTGGCATCCCCTCCCGTGCTCTCCAAGCCACAGAAGAGAGAACAACTGCTCCTCTATCTGTCGGTGACTCCGAGCACGATGAGCACAGTGCTCCCACGAGAGGAAGGGAACATTATGAAGCCTGTCTACTATGTGAGCCGGGCATTACAGGGACCTGAGTTCCGGTATTCACGAACTGAGAAGTTCGCGCTGGCCTTAATCACGGCCGCTCACAAGCTGAGAGCATACTTCTTGGCTCACCCAATCGCCGTCCTCACCGATCAACCTTTACGCCAAATTCTCTAGAATCCCGACGCCTCGGGAAGGTTGGTCAAGTGGGCAATTGAATTGGGCGAGTTCAACATCAAGTTCCGTCCAAGGACTGCGATCAAGGCCCAGGCCCTCGCCGATTTCATCATCGAGTGCACGATACCTAAAGAGAGCTCGCCCGAGCAGTCCCTGGGACCAACATGGGAGCTCTACGTCGATGGTTCATTCTGCGCCGCTGGCAGCGAGGCAGGTCTAGTCCTACTATCTCCAGAGGGCGTAGAGCTACAATACGCTCTCCGCTTCAACTTCCTGACCATGAATAACGTGGCCGAATATGAAGCACTCCTTTCGGGGTTACGAATGGCGAAACACCTAGGGGAGAACAGCGTGCGGGCCTACAGTGACTCCACGCTCGTCGCCAACCAAGTCAAAGGCAAATTTGAAACCTGAGAGCTGACCATGATCAAATACCTTGAGAGGGCCATGGCAGTAGTCTCAGAGTTCTCTCGTTTCGAGATAGTGCACATCCTGAGGGAAGAGAATGTCCGAGTGGACGCTCTATCTCACCTAGCGTCTTCAACAACAACCTCCAGCTTGAGATCCATTTTAATAGAAGAACTATCGGCACTGAGCACGAAAAGTTGACACCCCAAGTGAATGCCATAGACGACGAAACTTCCTAGATGGACCCAATCCTAGATTTTCTCCTGCGGCAACAACTCCCCAACGATAGCACTGAGGCCCGCCGCACGTGAGCACGCGCAGCACACTTCACCATTGTTGGCGGACGCCTATTCAGGTGCTCGCTCTTAGCCCCTCTACTGAAGTGTCTGTTCCCTACGGAAGCAAAATAGGCAATCCAGGAAGTGCACGAGGGGCTATGCGGAAGTCATATAGGGGGATGAGCACTCGCGCGGACCCTCATTCGACAAGGGTACTAGTGGCCCACACTACAGCAAGATTGCCTTGACTATGTTCGAAGGTGCCCCCAGTGCCAGAAGTTCACGAATCTTCATCATCAACCAGCTACACAACTACACGCCCTAATGGAGCCTCGCCCATTTGCTCGGTGGGGGGTAGACATATTGGGTCCCTTCCCCGAAGCCCAAGAGAGGAACAAATTCCTCATCGTCACCATTGACTACTTCACCAAATGGGTTGAGGCAGAGCCCTTGGGAAAAATCACAAGCAAAGCGACATGGAAGTTCATGCAACGAAGCATCATTTGCCAGTTTGGGATCCCATGTGTCCTCACAACCGAGAACGGTAGGCAATTCGTGAGCATAGCCTTCCAGGAAAAGTGCTCGGAGCTGGGGATTTGGAACCATTACACATCAGTGGGCCACCCCCAGGCGAACGGCCTAGTAGAAAATGCTAACGGAACGCTTCTTCATGGCATCAAGACTCGCCTGGAACAGGCAGGTGATTCATGGGTGGATTCTATTCCAAGCTTATTATCGGCGCACCAGACCACCACTAGGGTCGCTACAAGAGAGACTCCATTCCATCTTGCATATGGGGCTGAGGCAGTCATATCGGTCGAAATATCCAACCCGTCTCTACAAGTTGGGCAATTTGAAGAGGCCAAAAACAACCAGGCAATGCGAGAGAACCTGGATCTGCTCGAGGAAGACAGAGAGAGCACCCAAGTAAGGCTCTTAGCCTATCAGCAGAAATTGGTCCAATACTACAATGCTCGCATCAAAGAATGACGCTTCCTCCCTGAAGACCTGGTGCTACGACGAACAAGCGTGGTGGACCCTAGAGCAGCCAAACTAGCACCAAATTAGGAAGGCCCGTATAGGGTAACGGAAGTGCTCGGCAAAGGAGCATATAGGCTGACGACGCTGGAGGGGCGAGAGGTACCCAGGATGTGGAATTCTGTAAATCTCAAAAAAAATTATCAATAAATCTTTCTATGATAGATTCCTTCGCCAGTATAACAAAAGCGTCGCCAGCTGTATTCAATCTTGGTGGCTCCCAAGCCCCCTAGGAGCAAGCACCCCCGCTCCCCTCGGAAACAAAGGTGGCTTCCAAGCCCCCTAGAGGCGAAGCACTCCTACTCCCCTCAGAAACGAAGGTGACTTCTAAGTCTCCTAGAGGCGAGCACCCATGCTCCCTCAGAAACCATGGTAGCTTCCGAGCTCTCAAGAGGCGAGCACCCATGCTCCCTCAAAAATCATTGTGACTTCTAAGTCTCCAAGAAGCTAGCACTCATGCTCCTTCGAAAATCATGGTGACTTCTAAGTCCCCAAGAAGCGAGCACTCATGCTCCTTCGAAAATTATGGAGACTCCTAAATCTCCAAGAGGTGAGAATTCATGCTCCCTTAGAAACTATGGTGGCTTCTAAGCCTCCAAGAGGCGATCACTTAGGCTCCCTTAGAATTTGTGGTAGCTTCTTGAGCTCCCAAGAGGTAAGCACCCATGCTCCCTTAGAAATGATGGTAGCCCCGAGCTCCCTAGAAGCGAGCATCCATGCACCCTTAGAAATCACAAGTAACAGCTTTTTCTGCCAAGGAAAGGCGTACGCTCACCTCCAGAAGCTGACCATGGTTAGGACATAAAGCCTTCAAAGGTAAAGGAAATCCACATCAAGCATGACATTGGCTTCGGGCAGATACGAAGCCCTGGCCTCCTCAGAAAACGAAGCATGCGCATGGAGACCATAGAAAGGCAAGCACACACCACAAAGCAAAAGGAAGATGGCGAAAGAAAAAGATTTATTCATAAGCGGGGGGGGGGGGATACAAAGAGGTTACTCGTCCCCCTTGGGACAGAACCTGTCAGGCTCAAGGGATAGGACCCCCTTGCTACTATAGAGGTGGTTGACCTTCTCCAAGGCCTCCCGCCAGCCATCTAGATATCCTCGCTTATACTCCTCGGAGGCGCCTCCACCACTGCTCTCCCCCGGTGCCGGCCACGCCGGCCAGGGCGCTGGCAGTGCCTCTTCCCTAAAGCACAGACGCTTATTGGGGGCCTCGTGCGGCGAGACCTCGTCATCCGAGAAAAAATGAAACTTCTCCGACGACATCCTACAATACTCCCTTCTAACGTCTCAGCAGACCCAGGATGACCCTAGGGTTCGCCATGAGTTGCTATTTATAGAGAGAAGATGTGACCCCAGGCAAAAGAGGGAGTCTCACCGCCTCTCTGTCTTCACTGGAATCGAAGTGACAGATCCTGGGAATCACGCCCCTTAGAGCGCTTTCCTAGGCACCGCTTCATATCCCCAGGAGAAGAGTTAATGCAGGGAAAGAAGGCAGTCTACGTGGCGGATGCCAGAGGCTCCAGAATTTATGACAAAGAGGAAAGTCTTCATTTCAAAATTGGAAGGCTTACAAAATAGGGGAACGATTGCCGCAACAGAGCAAAAAGAAAAGTACAATGCAAAGAAAGTAAAGGAAAAATAAAATGACAAGCACTCTCTCAAGAGCTCTCCCCAGTAGCAACATCGTGTGGCCCTTCATCCTCAGGCATGCGTTCGGCGGCAGTTTCTGGAGGCGGCGGGTCGTTGGTCAAGTCAATCAGATCCTCCTCCACCGACGAGCCACCCCCAGTTGCACGCCCTCTAGTGCTCGGCTCTGGCACCTGCTCCTCGGTACTCGCCTCCTCGTCGCCAAGCTCCTCCTCGCCATCACTGGCCTCAGGGCCAAACGACATTAGCGGGGGATGAAGGGAGGGCACTGGGACGCCCAAACTCTCGGCTACGGCCTGGAGAGCAGCCGTCCAACCCTCCCGGAAACCACAATCCTGGGCCGGACCGAAGACTTCCAGAGCCGCCGCGTTCAGCTCGACTCGATAGGCTAGCTAGGGCCGAACTAAAGATCTCCACCGCCTCCACGCCAACAACGAGCATCGACGAGCATAAGTTTTTGACCTATGCCTCCGCCTCCCCGGCCCGGAGCTCGGTGGCGTCAGTCGAGGCCCCCAGCCTAGACGATTAAGCTTCAACCGCCTCGGCCGGACATATCACGTCACGCTGGGACTCCTCCAGCGTTTGGGCCTGAACGCGGAAGAAGTCCCGATCTCGCTCCACCTCGGCGAGGGTGTCACGCCCCGACGCAGAAGATTGAAACGTAGCAGTTTATATCATTCATGTCAATCAGAGCATATATTGCCACAAGAGACTAAACCACCAATCTAATAATAAAGAAAACAATTAACCCAACTTTATTGATAACAATAAGAGAAAGTATTTAATTACACCCGACTCCTTGTGGACTTCTAACTTATTAACGGAAAATACATATACCAACTCTAGCTAACAACTCAACAACTAATCTAACTTGACTGGAACATAAATTCTAAATGGCTCACTCCTGGAATCACTCGTTCCCGTCCCCATCGGAGCGCACGCCCTCATCCGAACTGTAACGACCCGAGAATCCGATTACCGGGAAGGCCCGATAACCCGAGACTCGCACCGCCACCCACGAGCCCGAAGACTCGGAAGGGTTAAAAGGATGGTGTGGAAACTACACAAGTATCACAAATAATTGCAGAAATTAAACAGTTACAATATTAAGCAGGAAATGAATTAACATTTTACATGGTCCACAATAAAATAACAACAACAACAGTAGTCCGTGACTAGTACAGTGACAAGAAAGGAAAGTACAGCTACACGGGGCATCCCCCGGCTCTGACCTCTGGCACTACCGCTGGGCACCCGCACCACGCTGCGCTCCTGACGCGCTCCCCGAAGGTGGCGTCTCACCTGAAACACGGTGAAAACACGCAGGGAATGAGTCTCGGAACAAGACTCAGTAGGGATCACTCGAACCCTACCCCGAAAAACGAGAAACCACTACTCTAGCGGTAGGAAAGTACCTCAGAAAGGAAAGCCCTGTACTCTACAGAACTAGGCCCTAACGGCACGCAAACCGACACACGTGCCACGGTACGAGAAGACCGAAACTCAACGGTCGAACCGTCAAAACCCGAAGGTCGGAAACACACGACTGACAGCCTGACACTCCGTACTCGACAGGAGTACCACCCACTAGAAGCACAGCCGGTAGCGTCCCCTGACGTCTTACACCGCACCGCAGGTGAACCGCCTGACGTGGTAGGTCCTACCCGAGGCGCAAACACCGTACAAGTAACCACAACAAGTGACTAGCTGGGGTCACGCCCGTCGACGTGGGTCCAACCGCCCCCAACCACGTGTGCACACACAGACCACGCGTCCTAGGTCTGGCCCTCTGACCGGTTTTCCCCCGCAGCCGGACTCTGGCTAAGACGAGGAGCCTACGGAAACCGGTCCACAAACCGTCTCGAAAGGTGGGTGCCCGTACACCACTCCCAGGTGAGACCAGCACCTCGTACTGGTGGGCTACGACTAGTGGAGGGTCACTGAAGGAGTAGACTCTCAAGTCACGGAAAACAACGTCCAAGCCCGACAACAACATCTCCCGGTACACTCTGTACGACGAGAGACCCGCCGACGCAACCTGTACCCTTGAACGGTCCACAATGGGCCGCCCATGGAAGTACGGTCACACAGGGACCGCACAAGCATTCGAACGGTCAGATCAGGACCGTTCCACCCAGGGTCCAAACGACAGATAAACGGCCAACACAGGACCGTGCAACCAGATGTGTGGTCAACTCTTGACCGCACGTGGGTGAGGAACGGTCACCTCCTGGCCGCTCGTCTCCCAACGGTAAAAAGCCTGGACGGTTAGTCCTTAGCCGCACTTGGGGAAGAGCGGCTACGGCTTAGCCGTTCAGGTGTTGTGCGGTCAGGCCAGACCGCACATCCAACCATAGCGCCAGGGGATGTACGGCCAGCACCTGGCCGTGCAAGGGGTTATGCGGTCAGCTCCTGGCCGCACATCCCAGAGCACTGCACAACGGTCACAACCGACGGTCAAAACCCTTAGGGTTGGGCGGTAGCTGTGGGGCCGCACATTAGGATATGCGGTCCCACGATAGACCGCCCAAGCCCACTGCGCGTCAAGCCTCACCCAAAGCGCGCCGAGCGGATGAACGGTCCGAACGGAACCGCATAGGGGTTGTGCGGCCACTGGTTCGACCGCACATCGCTCACCGGCGAGAAAATGGCGAACCTCACCGGAAACGCCCAATCGGCCTCAAAACAACCCCACGGAGGGGGAAATGGCGGGAGAAGAAACCCCAAGCCCCCTAGCATGCTCCTACGCCCTTAAACCGCGAAATCGGGGCTCAAAACGATGGATCGGACGAACTCACCCCGCGGCATGATCAACCCTTCCCGGCTCAAAATAAACCCCTCTCGACCTCGTCTCGAGCTGAAACTCACGGGGAAGGAAGACATGAGGCTAAGGAACGTCACCCTACCTCCGGTCCGCGACGAAACGCTCCGATCCGAGCTCGAAGTCGCGAAGAACGCCGTTAGAATCTCGCCTCCCCACGCTTCCCACGCTCGCCGTATGCCCGCACGATCGCCACCACGTCACCCACGTCCTCGCGC
The DNA here is from genome assembly GCA_022559845.1 of Amorphophallus konjac. Lineage (NCBI taxonomy): Eukaryota > Viridiplantae > Streptophyta > Magnoliopsida > Alismatales > Araceae > Amorphophallus > Amorphophallus konjac. Next base: position 3,956,200 of record CM040117.1, on the reverse strand, counting down.
CGTCGCACCGCCGCCGTCTGCAGCCGGAACGGGGGTCGGCACGGTCGAACGGGAGAGAAGGAGAGGGAGAGCCGGCCACGGTCGCGTGAGGGAGAGAGAGGAAGGAAGAAGAAGAAAAAAGAAAAGAAGAAAAAGAAAAGAAAAGAAAATGGGAATATATAGAAAATCCGATTTTCGGAAAAATACCGAAAATTAGAAAAATACATTTCCGGAATCCTCGGAACGCACCGATCGCAACGGTACCACTCGTGCCTCGGGGAACCGCCCGATTCACCCGCAGCGAGCGTCCGAAGAAAAAGCCGAAACACACACCGGAAATCGGAAAACACGCGCGGAAAAGCCGCGGAACGCCTCCGGGCCTCCGGAACGACTCCGGATCGCGCCGATCCGAACACGAAAGATGTCCGAAACGAAATTTCGGACACAACGGAGCTGGACGCTCCGAAAACCAGATCCGGGACCCACGAAGAAGGATCCGAAAGGTCCGGGATATTAAAGCCCTCCCCCCTTAAGGAATTTCGTCCTCGAAATTGAGAACAACCCAATGGGGAAAGAAGAGGAAGACTCACTCAAACAGGTGCGGGAACTGCTGACGCATCTCGTCCTCACGTTCCCACGAAGCCTCACCACCAGAGTGTCGTTGCCACACGACCTTTACCAAGGGAATGACCTTGTTCCGCAGGCGCTGCTCTCGCCTATCCTCCACGCGGATCGGAAACTCTGGGAGAGAAAGATCTGGAGTCACCTCAGGCCAAACGGAAAACTCGAGCACATGAGAGTCATCGGGCATATACTTCCGCAACATCGAGACGTGGAACACGTCATGCACCGATGCCAACTCAGAGGGTAACTGCAACCGGTAAGCAACCTTACCAATGCGCTCCACAATCGCGAAAGGACCAATATAGCGGGGACTCAGCTTCCCACGCCGCCCAAAACGCATCACCCCCTTCATCGGAGAAACTCTCAAGAACACATGATCGCCCACGGCGAACTCGAGGGGCTGCCTCCTACGGTCAGCATAACTCTTCTGCCGACTCTAGGCCGCCAACATGTTCTGACGAACCAGGTGCACAACATCCACACATTGCTGCACCAACTCCGGTCCCGTCAAAACACGCTCACCCACCTCAAACCAATCAAGTGGAGTCCGACAAGGACGCCCATACAATGCCTCATAAGGAGCCATGCCGATGCTCGAATGAAAGCTATTGTTATAGGCAAACTCCACCAACGGTAGGTGATGAATCCAACTCCCCTGCCACTCCAGGCAGCAGGATCTCAGCATGTCCTCCAAAGTCTGAATGGTCCTCTCAGACTGACCATCTGACTGTGGATGATACGCCGAGCTAAATGCCAACTCCGTGCCAAGAGCTCGCTGGAAACTCCTCCAGAATCTGGAAGTGAAGCGCGGATCCCGATCTGACACGATCGAAATGGGAACCCCATGCAACGGCACGATCCGCTCCACATAAAGGCGAGCCAACTTAGGCACGCTCCAGCTGACTTTGACCGGTAGCAACCGCGTCACCTTCGTCAGCCGATCCACCAGCAACCAAATACTGTCCTGCCCAGTCGGGGTCCTGGGCAACCCCACCACAAAATCCGTGGTCACATGGTCCCACTTCCAAGCAGGAACATCCAAGGGCTGGAGAGTACCGCCTGGTCGCTGATGCTCTGCCTTCACCTGCTGACAGATCAGGCACCTGGCCACAAATTCGGCAACATCTCTCTTCATGCCAGGCCACCAGAACTGCCTCCGCAAGTTCCGATACATCTTCGTCGCACCCGGGTGCACAGTGTACCTGCTCCCATGAGCCTCGCGTAACACCGCACGACGAACCTGCTCCTCCGCTGGGACGTACAGCCTGCCACGAAACCTCACAGCACCGTCCTCGCCGAGCTCCACATCAGCCATCGCAAGGATCCGGGGCAACTCAGGGTCCGCATGCTGAGCCTCTGTCACCTGACGACGGATAGCAGGAGTGACAGTCAGACTCGCAAGCACTGCCAACCCTGGCTCCTGGGGAATCTTGAGCCTGAAAGATACTTCGGGCACCTGTTCCCAGAGCCTCCACTTCCTCAGCATCAAGGCACCAATCACGACCTTCCGACTCAAGGCATCGGCGACGACATTCATCCTGCCCGGCTGATAAGACAGGGTGAAGTCATAGTCCTTCATGAACTCCATCCAACGCCTTTGTCTGAGGTTCAGATCTCTCTGCGAGAACACATACCTCAAACTCTGATGGTCAGTGAACACCTCAAACTTCTCGCCATACAGATAATGCCTCCAGATCTTCAGCGCGAAGATCACTGCCGCCAACTCAAGATCATGGGTAGGGTAGTTCTCCTCATGGGGCTTTAGCTGCCGAGATGCATAAGCCACCACTCTACCATGCTGCATCAGAACAGCACCCAATCCGACGCCGGAAGCATCTGTACAAACCACGAAACCTCCCGATCCAGAAGGCAAAACCAACACCGGAGCCGAGGTGAGCAATCTCTTCAGTTCCCTGAAACACTGCTCACACTCCTCGGACCAGACGAAAGGCACATCCTTCCGTGTGAGCCTAGTCATCGGGGTCGCAATGCGGGAAAAATCCTGGATAAACCGACGATAATAACCCGCAAGCCCCAAGAAACTCCGGATCTCTGTCACCGACCTCGGCCTCGGCCATTGCATCACAGCCTCGACCTTGGCGGGATCCACGGAAATGCCATCACCAGAAATCACATGCCCCAGAAAGTGCACCTCGCTGAGCCAAAACTCGCACTTGCTGAGCTTCGCAAACAACTGGTGATCTCGCAACGTCTGCAGCACCACACCCAATTGGTACGCATGCTCCTCAGCAGACCGCGAATAAACAAGGATGTCATCCACGAAAATGACCACGAACTGGTCCAAATACGGGTGGAACACCCTCTGCATCAAGTCCATGAAGGCTGCTGGGGCATTGGTGAGCCCGAACGGCATCACCAGAAACTCATAATGCCCGTACCTCGTACTGAACGCAGTCTTCTCCACATCGGACTCGCGAATTCTCAGCTGATAGTAACCGGACCGCAAATCAATCCGCGAGAACACTCGCGCAGACTGCAGCTGGTCGAACAAGTCATCAATCCGCGGCAACGGATACTTGTTCTTAATGGTCACTTCATTCAGCTGCCGATAGTCAATGCATAGCCGCAGACTACCGTCCTTCTTCTTTACGAACAACACGGGCGCACCCCAAGGGGAAAAGCTCGGACGAATATACCCCTTGGCCAACAGTTCCTGCAACTGTGCCCTCAGCTCCCTCAACTCAGCGGGGGCCATACGGTAGGGAGCCTTCGCCAAAGGTCCCGTACCAGGCACAACCTCGATCACGAAATCGATCTCCCGCTGGGGAGGTAATCCAGGCAACTCCTCAGGAAAAACATCGGGAAACTCGCACACCACCGCAATGTCCTCGACATCCGGCTCCATCCGGTCAGACACAACCACTGACGCGAGAAAACCCTGACAACCTGAGTCAAGCAATCGACGGGCTCGAATAGCAGAGATAAGAAATCGAGAAGAGGTGGAACGGATACCTTGGAAATAGAAGGTCCTCTTGCTCGGATGTTGGAAGTAGACCCTCTTCATTCCACAATCCACCACCGCTCTATGAGTCTCGAGCCAATCCATGCCTAGAATCACGTCGTAATCCCGAAGCTGCAACGCATACAACCTGCCTGGCATACTCCGTCCATCGATCCACACCGGAACCTGGTCGAAGCAATACGGAGTGACCATAAAGTCACCCGAAGGCAACTCCACAGCCAAATCACAGGACAACTGGGTCACCGGCTCCTCGACGCTCGACGCGAAATCCTCCGAAATGAACGAATGAGACGCGCCAGAATGAAATAAAACCCGAGCCGCACAACCCAAAATCTGAACGGTACCTTCCACGAGCTGCGACGCCACTGCCTCTGCCCTGGTCAAGTGCGTGATCTGGCCACGAGCTCTCTGCCTGCCTCCCACACTAGCTGACCTGGGTAGCGGCGGATACTGTCCCTGCTGCTGCTGCTGCTGGGGAACCTGCTGCTGCGGCGGCCTCTGAGGACAGTCACGCGCCATATGCCCTGGCTGGTCACACCGAAAACAGATGATCGGCGCCGTGCACTGCCTGCCTGGGTGGGTCCCACCACACCGTGGACAAGGTCCTCGCGATCCACCCACCGATCCCTGACGCTGCAAAGAGAACGGCTGCTGTACACTGCCCGATGAAGCCTGCCCCTGATCCTTGGACTTCTTACGGAAGTTCTTTTTCAAGAACTTCTTGACCTTCGAGCCAAAGGACGCAGATCCTGTCACTGAAGCTGTCGATGCCGGTACTCCTGAACCACCCGACGCAGACTGAAAGAAACCCTGCTGCTGAGTAGCCGACTGCTGGCTGCGACCTGACACAGACTGCCCCTGGCTAATCGGTCCTCGAGTCCTCTGCATATCCATCTCCAAGGAAATCGCAACACGAGACGCCGTCTCGAGATCAGTGGCCCCATTCGCGATCAGATGGTGCCTCAGCTCCAACCTCAAGCCCTGCACAAACTGCGAGGTCCTCACCCTCTCATGCTCCATGATATGAGGTGCATACCGACCCAGCTCGACAAATCGGGCCCTGTACTGCAACACGGACATGTCACCCTGCACCAGCTCCAGAAACTCCCGCATCCGCTGCGTAGCAACAACGTCTGGACAGTACGTACGCTCGAAAGCACTGACAAAGTCATCCCACTCGATCTGCTCAAGTGGACGAAGCTGAAAGGACGTCTTCCACTCAGAAGACCACCACCTCCGAGCCGTACCCTGCAACTGGTTGTAGGCTAACACCACTCTATCCTCGGCAGCACTCTTCGCGGAACTGAACACCCGCTCCATCTCATCAAGCCAATCACGAGCCGCATCAGGGTCTGCCTGGCCGCTAAAGTAAGGCGGATGGAACTGCATGAAATCCCTCACTGCTCGGCCTGGCCCACCCCTGACTGACGAGCCCTCACCGGCCTCTCCGCCGAACTGCTGAGCCATGAGATGGTACATGCCACGGAGAAAACCCTCGGCCCCCGGAACTCTCGCAGCATCCGCGGCCTCGGTAGCTCCCGGAACTCTGCTATGCTCCTCCTGGTCCCTCTGCTGGACCTCCTGCTGGATCTCCTGACCTCCAGCCGACTGCCCCTGCTGAGAGCGAGAACTCCTCCTCGGCGCCATCCTCGCTCCTGAAGCACAAGACAGAAAACTCAGAAACGGAAGGTCAGAATTAAAACACGCGGTGCCCAATGCCAGCGTCACCTGCACATCATTGTCATGGACTAGTGGACCACTACAATTACCTATGATTCCCATGTAATTCCACAACCGCGCTCTGATACCAGCTGTAACGACCCGAGAATCCGATTACCGGGAAGGCCCGATAACCCGAGACTCGCACCGCCACCCACGAGCCCGAAGACTCGGAAGGGTTAAAAGGATGGTGTGGAAACTACACAAGTATCACAAATAATTGCAGAAATTAAACAGTTACAATATTAAGCAGGAAATGAATTAACATTTTACATGGTCCACAATAAAATAACAACAACAACAGTAGTCCGTGACTAGTACAGTGACAAGAAAGGAAAGTACAGCTACACGGGGCATCCCCCGGCTCTGACCTCTGGCACTACCGCTGGGCACCCGCACCACGCTGCGCTCCTGACGCGCTCCCCGAAGGTGGCGTCTCACCTGAAACACGGTGAAAACACGCAGGGAATGAGTCTCGGAACAAGACTCAGTAGGGATCACTCGAACCCTACCCCGAAAAACGAGAAACCACTACTCTAGCGGTAGGAAAGTACCTCGGAAAGGAAAGCCCTGTACTCTACAGAACTAGGCCCTAACGGCACGCAAACCGACACACGTGCCACGGTACGAGAAGACCGAAACTCAACGGTCGAACCGTCAAAACCCGAAGGTCGGAAACACACGACTGACAGCCTGACACTCCGTACTCGACATGAGTACCACCCACTAGAAGCACAGCCGGTAGCGTCCCCTGACGTCTTACACCGCACCGCAGGTGAACCGCCTGACGTGGTAGGTCCTACCCGAGGCGCAAACACCGTACAAGTAACCACAACAAGTGACTAGCTGGGGTCACGCCCGTCGACGTGGGTCCAACCGCCCCCAACCACGTGTGCACACACAGACCACGCGTCCTAGGTCTGGCCCTCTGACCGGTTTTCCCCCGCAGCCGGACTCTGGCTAAGACGAGGAGCCTACGGAAACCGGTCCACAAACCGTCTCGAAAGGTGGGTGCCCGTACACCACTCCCAGGTGAGACCAGCACCTCGTACTGGTGGGCAACGACTAGTGGAGGGTCACTGAAGGAGTAGACTCTCAAGTCACGGAAAACAACGTCCAAGCCCGACAACAACATCTCCCGGTACACTCTGTACGACGAGAGACCCGCCGACGCAACCTGTACCCTTGAACGGTCCACAATGGGCCGCCCATGGAAGTACGGTCACACAGGGACCGCACAAGCATTCGAACGGTCAGATCAGGACCGTTCCACCCAGGGTCCAAACGACAGATAAACGGCCAACACAGGACCGTGCAACCAGATGTGTGGTCAACTCTTGACCGCACGTGGGTGAGGAACGGTCACCTCCTGGCCGCTCGTCTCCCAACGGTAAAAAGCCTGGACGGTTAGTCCTTAGCCGCACTTGGGGAAGAGCGGCTACGGCTTAGCCGTTCAGGTGTTGTGCGGTCAGGGCCAGACCGCACATCCAACCATAGCGCCAGGGGATGTACGGCCAGAACCTGGCCGTGCAAGGGGTTATGCGGTCAGCTCCTGGCCGCACATCCCAGAGCACTGTACAACGGTCACAACCGACGGTCAAAACCCTTAGGGTTGGGCGGTAGCTGTGGGGCCGCACATTAGGATATGCGGTCCCACGATAGACCGCCCAAGCCCACTGCGCGCCAAGCCTCACCCAAAGCGCGCCGAGCCGATGAACGGTCCGAACGGAACCGCATAGGGGTTGTGCGGCCACTGGTTCGACCGCACATCACTCACCGGCGAGAAAATGGCGAACCTCATCGGAAACGCCCAATCGGCCTCAAAACAACCCCACGGAGGGGGAAATGGCGGGAGAAGAAACCCCAAGCCCCCTAGCATGCTCCTACGCCCTTAAACCGCGAAATCGGGGCTCAAAACGATGGATCGGACGAACTCACCCCGCGGCATGATCAACCCTTCCCGGCTCAAAATAAACCCCTCTCGACCTCGTCTCGAGCTGAAACTCACGGGGAAGGAAGACATGAGGCTAAGGAACGTCACCCTACCTCCGGTCCGCGACGAAACGCTCCGATCCGAGCTCGAAGTCGCGAAGAACGCCGTTAGAATCTCGCCTCCCCACGCTTCCCACGCTCGCCGTATGCCCGCACGATCGCCACCACGTCACCCACGTCCTCGCGCCGTCGCACCGCCGCCGTCTGCAGCCGGAACGGGGGTCGGCACGGTCGAACGGGAGAGAAGGAGAGGGAGAGCCGGCCACGGTCGCGTGAGGGAGAGAGAGGAAGGAAGAAGAAGAAAAGAGAAAAGAAGAAAAAGAAAAGAAAAGAAAATGGGAATATATAGAAAATCCGATTTTCGGAAAAATACCGAAAATTAGAAAAATACATTTCGGAATCCTCGGAACGCACCGATCGCAACGGTACCACTCGTGCCTCGGGGAACCGCCCGGTTCACCCGCAGCGAGCGTCCGAAGAAAAAGCCGAAACACACACCGGAAATCGGAAAACACGCGCGGAAAAGCCGCGGAACGCCTCCGGGCCTCCGGAACGACTCCGGATCGCGCCGATCCGAACACGAAAGATGTCCGAAACGAAATTTCGGACACAACGGAGCCGGACGCTCCGAAAACCAGATCCGGGACCCACGAAGAAGGATCCGAAAGGTCCGGGATATTACAGCCCTCCCCCCTTAAGGAATTTCGTCCTCGAAATTGAGAACAACCCAATGGGGAAAGAAGAGGAAGACTCACTCAAACAGGTGCGGGAACTGCTGACGCATCTCGTCCTCACGTTCCCACGAAGCCTCACCACCAGAGTGTCGTTGCCACACGACCTTTACCAAGGGAATGACCTTGTTCCGCAGGCGCTGCTCTCGCCTATCCTCCACGCGGATCGGAAACTCTGGGAGAGAAAGATCTGGAGTCACCTCAGGCCAAACGGAAAACTCGAGCACATGAGAGTCATCGGGCATATACTTCCGCAACATCGAGACGTGGAACACGTCATGCACCGATGCCAACTCAGAGGGTAACTGCAACCGGTAAGCAACCTTACCAATGCGCTCCACAATCGCGAAAGGACCAATATAGCGGGGACTCAGCTTCCCACGCCGCCCAAAACGCATCACCCCCTTCATCGGAGAAACTCTCAAGAACACATGATCGCCCACGGCGAACTCGAGGGGCTGCCTCCTACGGTCAGCATAACTCTTCTGCCGACTCTGGGCCGCCAACATGTTCTGACGAACCAGGTGCACAACATCCACACATTGCTGCACCAACTCCGGTCCCGTCAAAACACGCTCACCCACCTCAAACCAATCAAGTGGAGTCCGACAAGGACGCCCATACAATGCCTCATAAGGAGCCATGCCGATGCTCGAATGAAAGCTGTTGTTATAGGCAAACTCCACCAACGGTAGGTGATGAATCCAACTCCCCTGCCACTCCAGGCAGCAGGATCTCAGCATGTCCTCCAAAGTCTGAATGGTCCTCTCAGACTGACCATCTGACTGTGGATGATACGCCGAGCTAAATGCCAACTCCGTGCCAAGAGCTCGCTGGAAACTCCTCCAGAATCCGGAAGTGAAGCGCGGATCCCGATCTGACACGATCGAAATGGGAACCCCATGCAACGGCACGATCCGCTCCACATAAAGACGAGCCAACTTAGGCACGCTCCAGCTGACTTTGACCGGTAGCAACCGCGTCACCTTCGTCAGCCGATCCACCAGCAACCAAATACTGTCCTGCCCAGTCGGGGTCCTGGGCAACCCCACCACAAAATCCGTGGTCACATGGTCCCACTTCCAAGCAGGAACATCCAAGGGCTGGAGAGTACCGCCTGGTCGCTGATGCTCTGCCTTCACCTGCTGACAGATCAGGCACCTGGCCACAAATTCGGCAACATCTCTCTTCATGCCAGGCCACCAGAACTGCCTCCGCAAGTTCCGATACATCTTCGTCGCACCCGGGTGCACAGTGTACCTGCTCCCATGAGCCTCGCGTAACACCGCACGACGAACCTGCTCCTCCGCTGGGACGTACAGCCTGCCACGAAACCTCACAGCACCGTCCTCGCCGAGCTCCACATCAGCCATCGCAAGATCCGGGGCAACTCAGGGTCCGCATGCTGAGCCTCTGTCACCTGACGACGGATAGCAGGAGTGACAGTCAGACTCGCAAGCACTGCCAACCCTGGCTCCTGGGGAATCTTGAGCCTGAAAGATACTTCGGGCACCTGTTCCCAGAGCCTCCACTTCCTCAGCATCAAGGCACCAATCACGACCTTCCGACTCAAGGCATCGGCGACGACATTCATCCTGCCCGGCTGATAAGACAGGGTGAAGTCATAGTCCTTCATGAACTCCATCCAACGCCTTTGTCTGAGGTTCAGATCTCTCTGCGAGAACACATACCTCAAACTCTGATGGTCAGTGAACACCTCAAACTTCTCGCCATACAGATAATGCCTCCAGATCTTCAGCGCGAAGATCACTGCCGCCAACTCAAGATCATGGGTAGGGTAGTTCTCCTCATGGGGCTTTAGCTGCCGAGATGCATAAGCCACCACTCTACCATGCTGCATCAGAACAGCACCCAATCCGACGCCGGAAGCATCTGTACAAACCACGAAACCTCCCGATCCAGAAGGCAAAACCAACACCGGAGCCGAGGTGAGCAATCTCTTCAGTTCCCTGAAACACTGCTCACACTCCTCGGACCAGACGAAAGGCACATCCTTCCGTGTGAGCCTAGTCATCGGGGTCGCAATGCGGGAAAAATCCTGGATAAACCGACGATAATAACCCGCAAGCCCCAAGAAACTCCGGATCTCTGTCACCGACCTCGGCCTCGGCCATTGCATCACAGCCTCGACCTTGGCGGGATCCACGGAAATGCCATCACCAGAAATCACATGCCCCAGAAAGTGCACCTCGCTGAGCCAAAACTCGCACTTGCTGAGCTTCGCAAACAACTGGTGATCTCGCAACGTCTGCAGCACCACACCCAATTGGTACGCATGCTCCTCAGCAGACCGCGAATAAACAAGGATGTCATCCACGAAAATGACCACGAACTGGTCCAAATACGGGTGGAACACCCTCTGCATCAAGTCCATGAAGGCTGCTGGGGCATTGGTGAGCCCGAACGGCATCACCAGAAACTCATAATGCCCGTACCTCGTACTGAACGCAGTCTTCTCCACATCGGACTCGCGAATTCTCAGCTGATAGTAACCGGACCGCAAATCAATCCGCGAGAACACTCGCGCAGACTGCAGCTGGTCGAACAAGTCATCAATCCGCGGCAACGGATACTTGTTCTTAATGGTCACTTCATTCAGCTGCCGATAGTCAATGCATAGCCGCAGACTACCGTCCTTCTTCTTTACGAACAACACGGGCGCACCCCAAGGGGAAAAGCTCGGACGAATATACCCCTTGGCCAACAGTTCCTGCAACTGTGCCCTCAGCTCCCTCAACTCAGCGGGGGCCATACGGTAGGGAGCCTTCGCCAAAGGTCCCGTACCAGGCACAACCTCGATCACGAAATCGATCTCCCGCTGGGGAGGTAATCCAGGCAACTCCTCAGGAAAAACATCGGGAAACTCGCACACCACCGCAATGTCCTCGACATCCGGCTCCATCCGGTCAGACACAACCACTGACGCGAGAAAACCCTGACAACCTGAGTCAAGCAATCGACGGGCTCGAATAGCAGAGATAAGAAATCGAGAAGAGGTGGAACGGATACCTTGGAAATAGAAGGTCCTCTTGCTCGGATGTTGGAAGTAGACCCTCTTCATTCCACAATCCACCACCGCTCTATGAGTCTCGAGCCAATCCATGCCTAGAATCACGTCGTAATCCCGAAGCTGCAACGCATACAACCTGCCTGGCATACTCCGTCCATCGATCCACACCGGAACCTGGTCGAAGCAATACGGAGTGACCATAAAGTCACCCGAAGGCAACTCCACAGCCAAATCACAGGACAACTGGGTCACCGGCTCCTCGACGCTCGACGCGAAATCCTCCGAAATGAACGAATGAGACGCGCCAGAATCAAATAAAACCCGAGCCGCACAACCCAAAATCTGAACGGTACCTTCCACGAGCTGCGACGCCACTGCCTCTGCCCTGGTCAAGTGCGTGATCTGGCCACGAGCTCTCTGCCTGCCTCCCACACTAGCTGACCTGGGTAGCGGCGGATACTGTCCCTGCTGCTGCTGCTGCTGGGGAACCTGCTGCTGCGGCGGCCTCTGAGGACAGTCACGCGCCATATGCCCTGGCTGGTCACACCGAAAACAGATGATCGGCGCCGTGCACTGCCTGCCTGGGTGGGTCCCACCACACCGTGGACAAGGTCCTCGCGATCCACCCACCGATCCCTGACGCTGCAAAGAGAACGGCTGCTGTACACTGCCCGATGAAGCCTGCCCCTGATCCTTGGACTTCTTACGGAAGTTCTTTTTCAAGAACTTCTTGACCTTCGAGCCAAAGGACGCAGATCCTGTCACTGAAGCTGTCGATGCCGGTACTCCTGAACCACCCGACGCAGACTGAAAGAAACCCTGCTGCTGAGTAGCCGACTGCTGGCTGCGACCTGACACAGACTGCCCCTGGCTAATCGGTCCTCGAGTCCTCTGCATATCCATCTCCAAGGAAATCGCAACACGAGACGCCGTCTCGAGATCAGTGGCCCCATTCGCGATCAGATGGTGCCTCAGCTCCAACCTCAAGCCCTGCACAAACTGCGAGGTCCTCACCCTCTCATGCTCCATGATATGAGGTGCATACCGACCCAGCTCGACAAATCGGGCCCTGTACTGCAACACGGACATGTCACCCTGCACCAGCTCCAGAAACTCCCGCATCCGCTGCGTAGCAACAACGTCTGGACAGTACGTACGCTCGAAAGCACTGACAAAGTCATCCCACTCGATCTGCTCAAGTGGACGAAGCTGAAAGGACGTCTTCCACTCAGAAGACCACCACCTCCGAGCCGTACCCTGCAACTGGTTGTAGGCTAACACCACTCTGTCCTCGGCAGCACTCTTCGCGGAACTGAACACCCGCTCCATCTCATCAAGCCAATCACGAGCCGCATCAGGGTCTGCCTGGCCGCTAAAGTAAGGTGGATGGAACTGCATGAAATCCCTCACTGCTCGGCCTGGCCCACCCCTGACTGACGAGCCCTCACCGGCCTCTCCGCCGAACTGCTGAGCCATGAGATGGTACATGCCACGGAGAAAACCCTCGGCCCCCGGAACTCTCGCAGCATCCGCGGCCTCGGTAGCTCCCGGAACTCTGCTATGCTCCTCCTGGTCCCTCTGCTGGACCTCCTGCTGGATCTCCTGACCTCCAGCCGACTGCCCCTGCTGAGAGCGAGAACTCCTCCTCGGCGCCATCCTCGCTCCTGAAGCACAAGACAGAAAACTCAGAAACGGAAGGTCAGAATTAAAACACGCGGTGCCCAATGCCAGCGTCACCTGCACATCATTGTCATGGACTAGTGGACCACTACAATTACCTATGATTCCCATGTAATTCCACAACCGCGCTCTGATACCAGCTGTAACGACCCGAGAATCCGATTACCGGGAAGGCCCGATAACCCGAGACTCGCACCGCCACCCACGAGCCCGAAGACTCGGAAGGGTTAAAAGGATGGTGTGGAAACTACACAAGTATCACAAATAATTGCAGAAATTAAACAGTTACAATATTAAGCAGGAAATGAATTAACATTTTACATGGTCCACAATAAAATAACAACAACAACAGTAGTCCGTGACTAGTACAGTGACAAGAAAGGAAAGTACAGCTACACGGGGCATCCCCCGGCTCTGACCTCTGGCACTACCGCTGGGCACCCGCACCACGCTGCGCTCCTGACGCGCTCCCCGAAGGTGGCGTCTCACCTGAAACACGGTGAAAACACGCAGGGAATGAGTCTCGGAACAAGACTCAGTAGGGATCACTCGAACCCTACCCCGAAAAACGAGAAACCACTACTCTAGCGGTAGGAAAGTACCTCGGAAAGGAAAGCCCTGTACTCTACAGAACTAGGCCCTAACGGCACGCAAACCGACACACGTGCCACGGTACGAGAAGACCGAAACTCAACGGTCGAACCGTCAAAACCCGAAGGTCGGAAACACACGACTGACAGCCTGACACTCCGTACTCGACAGGAGTACCACCCACTAGAAGCACAGCCGGTAGCGTCCCCTGACGTCTTACACCGCACCGCAGGTGAACCGCCTGACGTGGTAGGTCCTACCCGAGGCGCAAACACCGTACAAGTAACCACAACAAGTGACTAGCTGGGGTCACGCCCGTCGACGTGGGTCCAACCGCCCCCAACCACGTGTGCACACACAGACCACGCGTCCTAGGTCTGGCCCTCTGACCGGTTTTCCCCCGCAGCCGGACTCTGGCTAAGACGAGGAGCCTACGGAAACCGGTCCACAAACCGTCTCGAAAGGTGGGTGCCCGTACACCACTCCCAGGTGAGACCAGCACCTCGTACTGGTGGGCTACGACTAGTGGAGGGTCACTGAAGGAGTAGACTCTCAAGTCACGGAAAACAACGTCCAAGCCCGACAACAACATCTCCCGGTACACTCTGTACGACGAGAGACCCGCCGACGCAACCTGTACCCTTGAACGGTCCACAATGGGCCGCCCATGGAAGTACGGTCACACAGGGACCGCACAAGCATTCGAACGGTCAGATCAGGACCGTTCCACCCAGGGTCCAAACGACAGATAAACGGCCAACACAGGACCGTGCAACCAGATGTGTGGTCAACTCTTGACCGCACGTGGGTGAGGAACGGTCACCTCCTGGCCGCTCGTCTCCCAACGGTAAAAAGCCTGGACGGTTAGTCCTTAGCCACACTTGGGGAAGAGCGGCTACGGCTTAGCCGTTCAGGTGTTGTGCGGTCAGGCCAGACCGCACATCCAACCATAGCGCCAGGGGATGTACGGCCAGCACCTGGCCGTGCAAGGGGTTATGCGGTCAGCTCCTGGCCGCACATCCCAGAGCACTGCACAACGGTCACAACCGACGGTCAAAACCCTTAGGGTTGGGCGGTAGCTGTGGGGCCGCACATTAGGATATGCGGTCCCACGATAGACCGCCCAAGCCCACTGCGCGCCAAGCCTCACCCAAAGCGCGCCGAGCCGATGAACGGTCCGAACGGAACCGCATAGGGGTTGTGCGGCCACTGGTTCGACCGCACATCGCTCACCGGCGAGAAAATGGCGAACCTCACCGGAAACGCCCAATCGGCCTCAAAACAACCCCACGGAGGGGGAAATGGCGGGAGAAGAAACCCCAAGCCCCCTAGCATGCTCCTACGCCCTTAAACCGCGAAATCGGGGCTCAAAACGATGGATCGGACGAACTCACCCCGCGGCATGATCAACCCTTCCCGGCTCAAAATAAACCCCTCTCGACCTCGTCTCGAGCTGAAACTCACGGGGAAGGAAGACATGAGGCTAAGGAACGTCACCCTACCTCCGGTCCGCGACGAAACGCTCCGATCCGAGCTCGAAGTCGCGAAGAACGCCGTTAGAATCTCGCCTCCCCACGCTTCCCACGCTCGCCGTATGCCCGCACGATCGCCACCACGTCACCCACGTCCTCGCGCCGTCGCACCGCCGCCGTCTGCAGCCGGAACGGGGGTCGGCACGGTCGAACGGGAGAGAAGGAGAGGGAGAGCCGGCCACGGTCGCGTGAGGGAGAGAGAGGAAGGAAGAAGAAGAAAAAAGAAAAGAAGAAAAAGAAAAGAAAAGAAAATGGGAATATATAGAAAATCCGATTTTCGGAAAAATACCGAAAATTAGAAAAATACATTTCCGGAATCCTCGGAACGCATCGATCGCAACGGTACCACTCGTGCCTCGGGGAACCGCCCGGTTCACCCGCAGCGAGCGTCCGAAGAAAAAGCCGAAACACACACCGAAAATCGGAAAACACGCGCGGAAAAGCCGCGGAACGCCTCCGGGCCTCCGGAACGACTCCGGATCGCGCCGATCCGAACACGAAAGATGTCCGAAACGAAATTTCGGACACAACGGAGTCGGACGCTCCGAAAACCAGATCCGGGACCCACGAAGAAGGATCCGAAAGGTCCGGGATATTACACGAACTACTTGAAAAAGATTGGAAAGTAGGGGTGAGCAAAGCTCAGTAGGATTTTATATCTCCATCATCAGGCATAATTAAAGTAATTAACCATTCAATTAGGAATAACGTTGCAACAAAAGTAATGATAAATAATGACAAAGGATAGATAGAAAAAGAATATAAACTTTCAAGTAAAGAGTAACCGCAATATATAGCAAGAACTTTTCATGAAATTGCACGAAAATGATAAAGGGAATTGGCCATAACAAGCACGCATATCATGTCACGCAGGAATTTCAAGTAATTGAGTAAAATTGGAATATCTCAGACCAATCACGCTAGTCATGCACTTCGATGCAATGCCACACCTTGCCATTACAAACTCCACGGGGCATAAGTACTTTCGGGCGCTCCTCCCAGGACCAGACCGGGCCCTTTATGATGCGTTGGCATTGAAGGGTTGGATTATAGATCCTAGTCTAGACATTCATCACATTAAATGGCCAAGAGTTCCAAGGTTTAAGCTCACGAACTTACTTCTAAGATTGAGAGAAATTCCAACATCGTTGGAATGATCATTAGGTAGAAAGACAAGGATGCAAACAAGGATCACGCACGATTCCACAGTTCAAGGCCAACCTTGATGACTGCTACATGATAATAAAACAAGGGAAACATATAAAATATCTTACCTATGGCGGTCGATAACTGGGCCACTACAGGAACGTGACGATCTGACCTTAGTTCGTTACGGTGACGTGACGGTCCAACCTTGGGCCGTTACAGTTCACAGATCAGTCCAGTTTGGACTGGCCCAATACACGATTCAAACCACGTTCATGGGTTCAGGTCTTTGGGGTACAACCTGCCCGACGTCCTGGTGGGAATCCCAGGCTCACGGGGTCTTATGGAGGTCTCATAATAGTGGTCCTAGTCCGACGGAAGGAATATTCAGCGGAGAGTCCCATCTATTACAAGAATTGAGGCTTAAACAAACACGGAAAACTAAGATGGTGCGGTCAGTCAATGGCACCGGAGTGGAATGACTGTAAAACAAAAATGCCAAGATCAATATACATCTAGCATGGATCAGAATTTATAGAAGTATTAATGGTTTTTAATCAAATTTCATATGATCATTCATCTTAAGATTATCTATCAACTTTCATGTAGAGGATAAAAATTTAATGTTTATGATCATGATACTAGATTATCATTACGTTCTGTGTTGGTATAGATGAAGATGTCATACTACAACATAGCAAGTTCCTGGTTAAAAACGCATGAATTAGAGTTTAAAACACCCTGCCAGAAGAATGTGACGGTCCATGTAAGGGGCGTTACAAGCATGTAACGGTCTATAGTAGGTGTGTTACGTATCAGAAAATAAATAGATAAAAAAATCTTAAAATTTTAATACACAACGGCATGTGACGGTCTGTCGTGAGGCCGTCAGGCTCAGGTGACGGTTTATCGTGCGGCCGTCAGAGTTCTAACGGTCACTGGAAGGACCGTCAGATCAATCCGAGTCTCGCCAAAGGCGAACCTCGACATACCATGATAAAAACTTCGATTTCTCACGAGAGAGTAAACAGAGTTTAGAGAAAATACCACCGTTCGAAAGAGCATTAAAAATCGTACAAGATAGCATGCTTTGATTAAGATCTAAAATGATTAAATTCAACTTTAGGCTAGTTAACATGAAAGTTACCCTTTTTATATACCTCGGAGTAAAACATGAAATTCGAACAGCATGGTGTACGAAAATTAGGCAATTTGGTATCAAAAGAAAGAGCTTAGGAAGACGAACAAGATGGTATCATTAGATTCTTATTTGGCCTGAGAGACACCTACTTTTGCTTGAAGGAAAGAAAGACGAAAGGAAGGGTCGCCGGAACCCTAGGTACCGCTCCTAGAACGCCCAAATTCTCTCCCGTCCGGTCACGATCAGCTACGCCACCCGCCACTGGTGTAAATAGGGTTCTAGAGCGTCGAAAGCCCTCAATAAATAGGACCTAAAGGGACTCCTAGCAATCGAATTAGGTTGAAGAGTCCAAAGAAGAAACTCCGGTGAAAAACAAGGATGGGGTTCTAATCCACCGCCGCCGCCGCCAGTAGAAGAATCTAGACTTAGGGTTTTCGAAGAGAAAACAAGGACCTATCAATGGGTTAGGGTTTGGCTCGAATTGGAGCACAAATGGGCTTGAATTGGACCCAAATTGCGATGGTTAAACTAGGTCTTTTAACCCACGAAAAATGGCTAAAAATGCGAAATTGGGTCTTCACGAATTTTATTTTGGACTCTTACCTGAAGACAAAGTAATTACAAATTCAATTTTACACTAGATACATATTTTTCTAGATTTTTAATAATTTCTTTAGAAGTTAAGCCAATAAATAATTAACTTATATGGAATTATTATTATAATAAAAATGCGGGATGCTACACCCTCCCCCTCTTTATGGAATTTGGTCCCCAAATTCACCGAATCTGATAACAACCAACCTTAAAACAATTCGGGATATAATTTCCTGATTGCATCCTCGGACTCCCATGTTGCTTCCTCTGCTCCACGCCGACTCCACTGGATCTTGACCATCGGAATAGATCGATTCCTGAGTTACTGTTGCTTGAAGTCCAATATCTTTATATGCTTTTCTTCATAAGATAAGTCTTTCTTCAATTCCAAATCATCATATTGGATAATGTGCGAAGGGTCATACACATACTTCCAAAGAATAGATACATGAAACACATTGTGAATGCCTGCAAACTGTGGTGGTAAGGCCAATCTATAGGCAACTTCGCCTATCCTTTCTAAGATTTCAAATGGCCCAACGAACCTTGGACTTAACTTGCCTCAAATTCCAAATCTTCTAATTCCTCTTGATGGTGAGATTTTCAGAAATATGTGTTCTCCAACCTGAAATTCTAACTCCCTTCTTCTATTATGTGCATAACTCTTTTGTCTAGACTGAGCGACCCTCAAACGGTCCCTGATAACTTGAATATTCTTGGATGAGTCTGAGAAAAGATCTGGCTCGAGCCATTTCTTTTCGCCAATTTCTTCCCAACAAAGAGGGGATCTACAACTCCTGCCATACAAAGCTTCAAACAGTGCCATCTGAATGCTAGATTGGTAAGTATTATTGTATGTAAACTCAATCAAAGGTAAGTGTTCATGTCAACTGCCTCCAAAATGAATTACGCAGGCTCTCAACATGTCTTCAACAATCTGGTTTGCTCTTTCAGTATGCCCGTCAGTCTGAGGGTGAAAAGCGGTACTAAAGTTCAAACGCATGCCTAATGATGCTTGTAGTCCTTTCCAAAAGTGAGATGTAAACCTGGGGTCTCTGTCAGATATGATGGATACAGGCACTCCATGTAATCTTATTATTTCCTTCATATACAGGGCATGCAAAACATCCATAGTCCACTTTGACTTAATAGGCAAAAAGTGTGTGGCTTTTGTTAGTCGGTCAATGATCACCCAAATTCCATCAAGGCCTCCTCATGTTCGGGGTAAACCCATAATAAAATCCATACCGACACTTTTCCACTTCCATTGTGGTATTTCAAGAGGCTTTAATTTCCTAGCAGGCCTGAAATGCTCTGCTTTTACTTATTGACATACTAAACATCTGCTCACAAAATCGGCCACTTCTCCCTTCATGTTCGGCCACCAAAAAGTTCTCTTCAAATCTCTGTACATCTTTGTAGCCCCTGGATGTATAGTATACTTAGATCTGTGCGCTTCTTCAAGAATCTTCTTCTTTATCTCCGTGGAATCAGGGACACATGTTCTCCCTCGAAACAATAATCTCCCATCAATAGCTAACATAAAATCTGGTCGACTATCTATCTGTTCTTTAATTTCAACTAGCACTGGGTCATTATCCTGTGACTGCTTAATTTCTACTAGTAATTCTGAACGAAGCTGGACATGAGCTACCAAGATTCGATCTTCCTTTTCTATAATATCTAGACTGGCAAACTATTCTAACAACTTCCACTCTTGAAGCATCAAACTGGCTAATCTAGCTGTCAGCTTCCTGCTCAAAGCGTCTGCTACAACATTCCCTTTTCCGGGATGATATTCAATGGAGAAGTCGAAATCCTTTAAGTACTCTCGCCACCTTCTCTGTCTCATATTCAATTCCTTTTGAGAAAATAGATATTTTAAGCTCTTATGGTCTGAGTACACGGTGAAAGTTTCTCCATAAAGACAATGCCTCCATATCTTAAGAGCAAACACAACAGCTGCTAACTCCAGATCATGAACATGGTAATTCTCTTCATGTTTTCTCAATTATCTGGAGGAATAAGCTATCACTCTCCCTTGCTGCATCAATACACAACCCAAACCGATTCCTGAAGCATCGGTGTAAACTTCAAAACCTCCTTCACCTAAGGGCAAGGCCAAAACTGGGGCAGTGGTCAAACACCCCTTCAAAGTCTGAAAACTCTTCTCACAATCGTCAGTCCACTCAAAACAATTCTCCTTACGAGTTAACCTTGTCAAAGGCACTGCAATCTTGGAGAAATCCTTAATGAACCTTCGATAATAGCCTGCTAAGCCTAAGAAACTTCTGATCTCAGTTACATTCACAGGTCTTTCCCAATTACGTACAACCTCAACTTTGGAAGGGTCTACTGTGATTCCCTCTTTCGAAATAATGTGCCCCAGAAAAGATACCTCTGTTGTGCCCCTGGTTTTGATGATGACAACCATGAGATATGAATGATGTATTCAATTCAATGATGAATTAAAGTTTGATTCAATAATACTATCACTTGATTTCATCCTTGTGCTAGAAAGGAACAGGGTCGACGCTGGGAGCTTACAGCGTCCACGCATCAGTCGAAGAAGCCCTCACCAATATCTTCACAAGTTGTTCCACTGCGTCAACGCCAAGATAGAGCGGCGTCGACGCAGCAGTTACAAAGGGAGAGCCAATGGCTTACTGGAATACTCTGATGCGTCAACGCTTTGATCAAGTAGCGTGAACGTAACAGTTCAAGCATTCCTTGTTGTAACCTCTGGAGTACCGTGGCAGCGTCGACGCTGTAGTTCGATGGGTCGACGCTGCAGTACGATGGATTGCCACAACTGTCTAAAGCACAACTAATGAGTGGACGCAGCTGCATCTTGTGTCAACGCACTCAGCATGAAACCTGAAGCTAGAAGAAGGGTGTGTTAACTCCTTGGGGCAAGAGGGTCGACGCCATCTAATTCAAGTTGCAGAGTACGATAAGTGGATCCCACCTTCAGTCATTATCTGCCACATCAGCCACAAGCGGATAAGGTTTCATAGCTTCTACCACTCCAGAAGGTTCCCCACGTGAGCAATCATGAGGATAACCAGAAAATCAGGGTGGTGGCCCACCTGCCTCACGTGAACTATTTTGTGCGCGGGAAGACCACAAAATAGGTTCACCCGAGAAGAAAAGGAAAAACGTGAGAGGAAAAAGAGTAGAAGGAGAGAGGCGAACAGCAGAACGAGATAGGCTGAGAGCAGAACTGGACGAAGGCTGCTGAAAAGTCAGATCAGAAGATCATCGCGCCACCAAGACTATTCTACATTCCAGACGGAGGAGATTCAAGGATCGAAGCTCATGCGTATGGACATGGATCTCTCTGTTGGTGATCTAAATTCCGCTGCGTCCAAGTGCTGAAGTTTGATTTCTTATCTTTTAGTTTTCCTATTGTTTTTGAACATTGTATTCCTCTCCTTCACTGGATTTAGTGAAGAGAGGGTGATTCTGATTCAGCGGGCTGTGCTGAGATCAGGGGTGTCAAGGCTGTGTGCCTTCAAGCTGTTTGACAGCGGATCAGAGGATTTGTTCCTCGTTGTCTTCTGTTGGGGTAGTCAACAGTATAGAGGAATTACTTCCTCGGTTTAGCAAAGCTGTGAAGCTCAGCAGGGTTCCTCACTAGTTGAGTGGGGAGGTGGACGTAGGTCTCCATTGGGTGACCGAACCACCTTAAAATTGCGGTCTCTTGTGTGGTTTGGTTTAATCTTCGCAATTTGTTCCTCGCTAGATGCATGATAGGCACGCTCTCTGATTGGCTTGGTTCAGTGTTTCAATTAATCATCTAGGTGTGGTGCTTCTGATGCAAATTGCTCTACTATAATTTTTATAAGGTCAACCTATTCACCCCCTCCCCCTCTAGCTTGACCGTCCTCTCGATCCAACACGTGGT
Source organism: Amorphophallus konjac (assembly GCA_022559845.1). Taxonomy (NCBI): domain Eukaryota; kingdom Viridiplantae; phylum Streptophyta; class Magnoliopsida; order Alismatales; family Araceae; genus Amorphophallus; species Amorphophallus konjac. The sequence goes on along the minus strand of CM040117.1, from coordinate 3,934,550 downwards.
ATCAGAGCGCCAGGCTCTCTTGCAAAGGTTTCACAGCCTAGAGAGAACTAATGGAGAACAGAGGACTCATGCCTGAGGGGTATGCAGTGAATAGGCCACCATTTTTTGATGGGACTAATTATTCGTACTGGAAAAATCGCATGCAAGTATTTTTAAGAGCGCAGGATCATGAAATCTGGAGAGTAGTGAGCAAAGGGCCATACCAAATTGAAGGCGATGAAGAACTCTGGGTGAAGGAGCAAATTCGAAAGTCAAACGTAAATTGGCAAGCCATGAACATTATGCAGTGCTCACTCCATCCCAAGGAATTCTCGCGTGTATCCTCATGCTCCAGCGCAAAAGAAATGTGGGATAGACTCGAGGTAATCTACGAAGGTACCTCAGAGGTAAGAGAGACAAAAGCTAACATGTTAATTTCAGAATATGAATCTTTTCGGATGAAACCTGAGGAAAGTGTATCTGAAATGTATGCCAGACTAACTCTTCTTGTGAATGGTCTTAAAGGTTTGGGAAAGATCTATAGTGACTATGAGGTAGTTAGGAAGATTCTTAGATCCCTAACTCCAATCTGGCATACCAAAGCCACGGTCGTTGAGGAATCAAGGAACCTTCCCACCACCAAACCAGACGAGCTAATAGGTTCTCTTATGGTTTATGAACTGAACTTAAAAAGAACAGATGAGGACATGAAGAAGAAAAAACCCCTTGCATTGAAGGCTGGTTCCAGCAGCAAGGAAAGCTCAGATGATAGTCAGTCACCTTCATCTGATGATGACTCAAGTGAAATAGCCATGCTTACTAGAAAATTCAGAAAATTCTTAAGAAAGGGAGGTAAGACTGATAGATATAAAGGATATCAGGTAAGAACTAGCTCAAAACTCAAGCCAGATAATCCTAAGAAATCTGATAAAGTTGTTTGCTACAAATGCAGGAAACAAGGACACATCAAGTCGGAGTGTCCTGAGAATGTGAAAAAGACACAGTCAAAGTGGAGAAATAAAAAGCCCAAGGCCATGCTAAGCACTTGGAGTGATGAAGAAAAAGATGAAGATGAAGAAAGCACCTCTGAAGAAGAAAGCGAGGTGAAAATGTGCTTCATGGCAAATGGTGATGATCAAGTCGAGGTAACCTCTCCCTTTGCAGACTTCTCCTGTGATGATTGGGAAGAAGCTTTTAACGAATTGCTGGATAAGTATGAAGATGTTAAAAAGGAAAATAAATATCTAAAGAAAAAGAAAACTCAAACCAGTCCAGAAGATGATTTGAATGAAAGAGTCAAAACGCTAGATGCTGAAATCGTGTGTCTAAAAAGGGACTTGGAAGAAAAAGATGAGTATAAGAGACAGCTAATTGAAATAAAGAGAGAAAATGATTTTCTATTGAAGATGCATGATGAATTGAAATTAAGAATGCAGAAATTGGAAAAAGAAGTAAAAATTGCTGAAGAGAAATATGAGGCCATTTGTGGAGTCAATGCAAAACTTCAAGAAAATCTGAAGAAATTAGAGGAAGAGAACCTAAGCAAACAAGCATCCCTCGAAAAAATGACACAGGGTAAAAACAACCTTGATGCTGTTATGGGAATTAAGTGCAACTTTGGAAAAGAAGGGCTTGGATTCAATCCTACTAAAAAGAAAGAACTGGGAACTAGATTGGTGACATTTGTCTCTGGGAAGGACACATCTGAAGAGAGGCAAATGGATGAAAATAAAAAGGATGAGAAGAATGAGAAAGGATCAAAACAATCTAATGAAATAAGAAAAGAAAAAGGAAATGAGAAAGGGAAGGCAACATTGAATTTTAACAAACAGAAAAGCACATTTATGTTCAAATATGCCTCTTCAGGTCAATATAGGAATCCTAGATTTGATTCATCAACCCAACAGCAATCTTATAGAAGATCAGAAGGCTTAAGGCGTGGTAGAAGTCAACCGCGTCAACGCACTGCTCACATGGCGTCAACGCACCTAGCCTTCCAGAAAGGGCATTCGGTTAGAAATACTCAGATGCGTCGACGCAGTCACTACCATGAGTCAACGCAGTACATGTACAAGAACCCCCATGATAGATATGGTAGGTGGATGAGTCAACGTAGCAACACTAAAGGGTCTACGCACTCAACTCTCAATCAACCAAGAAGCATGCATTCATCTAGAGTCCTTAAGTCAAATTTCCCCAATACTTCATGGAGTCATCACTATCAATGGCACAGGAATAATCACAAGTCTGTCAAATCATTGAACTTACCATATCAAAGACCCTCACAACAGCAACTATGGATCCCTAAGAGCTTGATATCCTACCTGAACACGTCCTATGGTTTGAAGGGACCCAAGTATATCTGGGTTCCAAAATCTCTTGTTTAATGTGTTTTGCAGGAGTGTCTTGCAGCTGTACATAATAGGTGGTATCTCGACAGCGGCTGCTCAAGGCACATGACGGGGGATAAGCAAAATTTTGTGTCTTGATGGAGAAAGACGGGGGTCATGTTACATTTGGTGGAAACAATAAAGGGAAAATTATTGGAAAAGGTAAGGTAGGTAAAAATCCTTCGAATTTCATTGATGATGTGTTACTTGTTGATGGCTTAGAATATAATCTACTTAGCATAAGCCAGCTGTGCGATAAAGGAAATAAAGTTGTGTTTGATGATCACACTTGCACCATTTTAGAGATGAGTTCTGATAAAGTTAAATTCATTGGAAAAAGAATAAACAACATGTACGTGGTAGATTTAGATGACCCTGCACATAACAATCTGTGTCTTGCTGTGAATAAAAGTGAACTTGCTTGGCTGTGGCACCGCAGACTAGGGCATGCTAGCTATAGTGTCTTGCATAAGTTAGCAAAGTTTAACATGGTGAAAGGTCTGCCAGATGTATCATTTAAACGAAATGACAAAGTTTGTAGTGCATGCACTCAAGGTAAACACACCAGAAAATCATTTAAGTCCAGACTTGAAACTCAATCATCTAAACCTTTTGAACTCATTCATATGGATTTGTTTGGACCAACTAGAACAGCTAGTGTGAGTGGAAATAAATATGGATTTGTTCTAGTGGATGATTTCTCTAGGTTTACTTGGGTGTTCTTTCTAACTCACAAGAATGATGCATTTGAAGAATTTCAAGCATTCTTCAAGAATGTGCAACAGGATGGTAAGTTTGCCATTTCATCTATCTTGTCAGATCATGGAGGAGAATTTGACAATTCTGAATTTGATGATTTTTGCAGAGTCACAGGAATTTCACACAAGTTCTCATCTCCAAGAACTCCTGAACAAAATGGGATTGTGGAAAGAAGAAATAGAACCCTTGTGGAGATGGCAAGAACTATGCTAATTGAAGGACAACTCCCAAGGAAGTTCTGGGCAGAGGCGGTAAATACAGCTTGCTATATTGTGAACAGGGCAATGGTAAGACCTCAGTCCAAAAAGACTCCATATGAATTAATGAAGGGTAAGAAACCTTCTGTTGCTTATTTTAGAGCCTTTGGATCAAAATGCTTTGTTCAAAATAATGACAAACGGACGTTGGACAAATTTGAACCTAAAAGTGAACCTGCCATCCTTCTAGGATATTCTAGTCACTCTAGGGCCTACAGAGTCCTAAATCTAAAAACACATGCTGTTGAAGAATCACCTCATATTGTGTTTGATGAAATGAATGAAAATTCTAAGATTGAGGAATCATGTAGGGATGAAGATGAAGGGAATTTCCTTAAAGAAAAGGAAGAACAGAATCTCCAAGATGAAGAGACAAGGCCAAATGATGATCATGCAGAATCAACCCACCATGGTGATTCAGGTATAAATGAAGGTAACTCTCTAACCGATGTCAGGATGCTAAGGGATCATCCTTTATCCAATGTCATTGGTAACTTGCATGAACCTGTTAGAACTAGATTTCATTTTAGAGGTGTTGAGGAAATGGATAATCTAGCCCTTGTCTCTCAAATTGAACCAAAAAATGTTGCTGAAGCATTGAAAGATAGTAATTGGATAAACGCAATGCATGAAGAATTACATCAATTCAAAAGAAAAAAGGTGTGGTATCTTGTGCCAAGACCCAAAGAGCTTTCTGTAATTGGAACTAAATGGGTCTTCAGAAATAAACAAAATGAAAATGGAATGGTAGTTAGGAATAAAGCTAGGCTGGTAGCACAGGGTTATAATCAAGAATTTGGCATTGACTTTGAGGAATCCTTTGCTCCAGTAGCTAGATTAGAAGCCATTAGATTATTACTTGCTTATGCTTGCTGTCATGGAATAATGTTACATCAAATGGATGTGAAGAGTGCTTTTCTAAATGGGTCAATAAAGGAAGAAGTTTATGTTGAACAACCCCCTGGTTTTGAATGCACAGAAAATCCTAACCATGTGTACAGATTGGACAAAGCTCTTTATGGACTCAAACAGGCACCTCGAGCGTGGTATGATAGACTCAGCTCGTACCTCACAGAGAAAGGCTACTCTAGAGGTAAAGTGGACCAAACTCTGTTCACCAAGGTAAGAAATTCAGATATTATTCTGGTTCAAATTTATGTTGATGATATAGTTTTTGGTTCCACTAAAACCAGCATGTGTGAGGAGTTTGCCAGCTTAATGACCACTGAATTTGAAATGAGTCTAATGGGTGAGCTTAAATTCTTTCTAGGTCTGCAAATCACTCAGAGCAAGGAAGGATGTTTCATCAACCAGGCAAAGTACATCTCTGAGTTGCTTAAGAAATACAAAATGGAAAATCTGAAAGCAATCAGCACACCTATGAGCACCACTACAAACTTGGATGTAGATTTGACAGGTAAACAGGTTGATGCAAAAACATATCGAGGTATGATTGGATCACTCCTCTATCTTACTGCATCTAGGCCAGACATTCAATTTTGTGTATGCATGTGTGCTCGTTTTCAATCTGATCCTAGAGAATCCCACTTAAGTTCTGTCAAGCGTATCTTTCGATACCTTGCTGGAACTCGAGATTTAGGGATTTGGTACCCTGCGTCTTGTTCTTTTGATCTTGTATCCTATTCAGATGCAGACTATGCTGGATGCAAACTGGACAGGAAAAGCACGAGTGGCTATTGCCAATTTTTGGGAGGATGTTTGATTTCTTGGGCTTCCAAGAAACAACACTCAGTGGCACTATCCACTGCAGAGGCAGAATATGTCGCTGCAGGGAGTTGTGGTACTCAAGTGTTGTGGATCAAACACCAACTCCAAGATTATCAAACTGATCTTGGGTGTGTCCCCATATTGTGTGATAACACAAGTGCCATAAACCTGGCCAAAAATCCTATCCAGCACTCTAGGACCAAACACATAGAAATTAGACACCATTTCTTAAGAGATGAAGTGATAAAAGGAAATTTTAAACTCATATTTGTTGAATCACAATCTCAATTGGCCGATATTTTTACCAAGCCTCTGAACAATGATAGATTCTCTTATCTTAGAAGAGAGCTTGGTCTGTGCAATTATAATATGGATGCCTGATTTGTGTGCCTGACTTATCTTCTAGAATATGAATGATTAAACTTGTCTTGGTTTGAAGTGTATCTGTCATAAACTCAGGGGGAGCTTAGTCTTCTGTGCTTGGTATGTCTATCTTTCCATCAATAAATTCATAATGAATATAGTTTCAGCATGATACTCATTTTATTGGCTGTTATAATTTCATTCATGCATGGTCTGAGGGGGAGTTAGCTTCAGATTACCTTCTTGGTGTCAAAATGATGAACAAAGTGCAGAGTTGTTATTGCTGGTTGGTTGTTTGAGTTAACGCAGTGTGGAAATAGGGTTAACGCACCAGACAGCTTGTTCTTTGAGAATCTGGTGTGAAGTGTCTCTGGCTGGTTGAATGAGTTGACGCAGCAATGAGACTGAGTTGACGCTGTGAGCAGTTGTTTTCGGAAACAGAACCATTCTATGAGCGGCCTTGATGGATGAGTTAACGCAGTTATAAGGCTGGGTCAACGCAGCAGTGTTATATACTCTTCTTTTGGAGACTTCCCTATCTAAAATCAACTTGCTCTGTTCATTTATCTCGTCCCTTCCTTTCTTATCTCTAAATAAAGCCTCCTTGACATTCTTGTATGAGGGAAAAACTCTAGAGCACTGAGATATGTAGACGATGTCTTAAATTCAGGGGGAGTTACAGTGAAAATTCCTATTGAGTATGAGATATGTTCTGAACAGCTCTATGAAAAGCTAATGATAGGAGATCTATAATTCTTATGGTGTTTGAATTCAAGAACTTTTGAACCCAATAATGCACTATGTATGGAATAAAAGCTGAACAATTTAATAAAACCAGGACCTTGTCATCTCTCAAACCTTATATTGTTCAACAGTAAAGAAACCACTGTGTGTAGAGGAATTTAATATTTGTATTGGTAATAAACCCAGATATTGAGTATAAACGCTGAAGAAACAATCTCTTACACATGTTATAAAATGCAGAGCAATGGTGGCTATTCACTGAGAAACTAACCCTATGCACCAAAGAAGTGCTAAAGAGCAAGTCATGAGGTGCGCCACTATCTCTGTCTTCAAGTGAAAAATAAATCATTTCAGAGCAATGGTAACTATTGACTGAGAAACTACCTTCAAGCACCTATGAAGTGCTGATAGGCATGTCATGACGTAAGTTGCCAACTCTGGTCCGTCTATGCAGAATAGTTTGCTATGCTGAGTAACTGGGGACTCGGGTGTCTAATAAACATGTGTACCCGTGTCAAAAGGCTAGCCATACTTGACTGCAAATGAAAACGTAAAAATAAGTTGAAAATGCTGCAAATGTGAAAAATAATGAAAACATGTAAGTGTGATTGATCTGAAGCTCGTTATTCAACTTAGTCTGTTATCAATGCCAGTTAAATTTCTCTCTCTCCAAAAGGCAACTTGAAATTGACAGATATAAGGAACAGAAATGAAAATGGTTCTAGTGTGAAAAGAGTTCCTCTTTTTCTCCAGGCAGGTGCCTTTGGTGGTTCATATTTTTTTTAATTCAATGCTTTAAGATTATTTCTTCTCTTTATCATTAATTGAATTGGAGCCTATTTACACATCTCTCTCATGGGAACTCGATCTGCAATACTTAAAAATCCTTGACTATGAGCATCTCTACTCCATATCTCAGCATCTTAAGAAAATTCCTTGTACAGATGACCTTCTTGCTACTCTTCTTGCATATATTCGTTTGTTTCTGCTTCACTGCGTCGACGCTGTATCCCTTGGCGTTAACGCAACGATTCCAGAACCATTTTCTACTTTTTCGGTTCGCGGACTTGAACCGGCTGAACCGCTCACTGAAAAGGGTTTCGAAGCTCCTTTAAAAGCGGAATGTGACCGCCGTTCGTCTTCATCTCTTTTAAAAGCCTTTGTCGTTCTATCTTCCGAGCTCTCCCAAACCCTTTCCTGTTTCATTCTTCCTCAACCCGCTGCCATGGCTCCTCCGACATCCACTCACAAGGGGAAGAAGAAGGCAGAGGATCATCCAAGAAGCTCAGCATCGGCTGACGACAATCTGGAGCCCCGCTCCAAAGCTGCTCACGATAAAGGGAAGAGAAAAGAGATGCGTCCACGCGCTCCGAGCCCGCCAACCAAAAAGAGAAGGGAATCTGATGTCAGGTCAGACAAGAAGGGTTCATCTGCAAGTGCTGCAACGGGACAGAAAGGTGCGGACTGCTCTCTTACCATCACCGTGGACGAACCTCTGAAGGTTCTTATTTCTCGGTATATTGCTGCTACCGACCATCAAATGCTTGACGTTTTTCCGGAACTGTTTCCTACCTTGGACTATCAGGGATGGTGGTCTTTTGTTACAACCCACAAGGTATATTACCCCACCCTGGTCAGAGAGTTCTACAAAAATTTGAAGTATGAACCTCACGTTCCAAAACTCACATCAACTGTCCGGAATGTTAGTTTTGAATTATCAAATAAATTGTTTGCCAGAGCCTGGAAAATCCCCAAGAATGGAGTTCAACTACATAGCTTTGAGTATGATGAGCATGAAGCTTATGCTCTCCTGACTGATAAACCGAGTGATCCTTCCGATGTCAGGGAAACTTATTTATCCAGTCTCAAAGCAAATCAATTCCCTCCATTGAATAGACTGCTCCACCACATTTGCACATCAATGATCACACCACAGAGCAGTGGTAGGGAAAGGGTGACTGAGATGCAGAGATTTCTACTTTACTGTATGCTGAAGAGAATACATATTTCCCTGCCTGATGTAGTTATTCAAACCATGGGGTCATGCTTGACATAATCCAGAACACTTCCATATGCTGCTCCCTTGACTGCTATTTTTCGAAAAGTAGGAGTAGACTTTGGTTCTGAGAAGAAAATAATCATCCCTCAAGGGAATGTTTACACACTTTCTTATATTCAGAAATTTATGGGTTTTAAAGTCATTGATGGTAAGCCCGTTCGAATTCTTCCTAGTCAGCAAACAGCTCCATTAGAAACAGGTCAGGCATCAAGAACAGGCACTGCGGATGCTAGTCACGCAAACAGGACAGAGGTACCAATTCCTCCTGTGGTGAGAGAAGAAAGACAAGAGGGTAGTTCACCAAGAGGAGAGCATGAGTTTGAGGAACCATTTGCTCGATCATCAAGCCCTCAGCTGGAAACTGGGCAACCCAGTGGCACTGCACCTACATTGGAACCCCTTATGACTGGAGCCATTGGAATTTATAGAAGACCTTTTCCAACTTCTGATGAAGCTCCACCTCCAGCCACTGTTGAAGAGATGTTTGCACACATGACTATGATGCTGCAACGTCAGGATGCAAAAATGGACAAATTAATGGAGTTTACAAATTATCATCTCAACAAACTGACTTCTCGGATTGTCCAATTTGAAGTCTCTATTTTATCCGAGTGGCAAAAATTCTTACTCACCAAGATGCTATCTGACCAAGCTACAAGGAAAGTCTTGCAGAACATATCATCTCTTCTTGACAAGTTATCTACACTAGTGAATGATATGCACAGCAATCAAGCTTCATTTTTTCAATCCCTTGCCAAGATTACTGATTTATGCTTTGATGTGAGGATAGACATTGAAACCATCAAAGGTCCTGTCAATGCAGTTCCCCAATGCCTCAAAGCAATGTTAGAAAAGATTGACAAAGTGACTGCAGAAATTCAGTCAATTGGGGACAAGTTTCAACACAAGGACTCTATCACAGCTGATCTTCCTTCTGCCATTGACAGTGTACGCTCCACTCTAAGTCATCAGCTGGGTGAACTCTCGCAGGATATCCGAGATTTACTGGCCAGAGATTCATCTGCCTCAGGACAGCAGCAGCCTCGCCAGCCACCTCCAGGATCTCAGTCTACTCAAGGGCAATCCTCTCGTCAGCAACAACAACCTCCTTCTGCCAGAAGATACAATCGCTTCTTCCACTCTTGAGATAGCTCTTCCACGTTTCCTCCCCTTCCTGATGAAGTCAAAGGGGGAGAATGTTATGAATGCATCAATCATGAAGTCAAGCTGTAAACTTGACCAAAGTTCATTGCATCTGCATCAATCATATTGACTAACTTGAATGAATGTTTTCTTTTTGTCTGGTTCTATAATGTAAAATCTTGAACTTGAATGAATGACAAAATTATAGTTTGATTTAGTCAATGAGTTGATTTCCTGTTAATCTGAAGTTTTTTGCTTGATATGAATAACCTTGATTGTTTAGATGCAATGTTATGAATGACATTCACCTCATAGTTGCCATCATCAAAAAGGGGGAGATTGTTGTGCCCCTGGTTTTGATGATGACAACCATGAGATATGAATGATGTATTCCATTCAATGATGAATTAAAGTTTGATTCAATAATACTATCACTTGATTTCATCCTTGTGCTAGAAAGGAACAGGGTCGACGCTGGGAGCTTACAGCGTCCACGCATCAGTCGAAGAAGCCCTCACCAATATCTTCACAAGTTGTTCCACTGCGTCAACGCCAAGATAGAGCGGCGTCGACGCAGCAGTTACAAAGGGAGAGCCAATGGCTTACTGGAATACTCTGATGCGTCAACGCTTTGATCAAGTAGCGTGAACGCAGCAGTTCAAGCATTCCTTGTTGTAACCTCTGGAGTACCGTGGCAGCGTCGACGCTGTAGTTCGATGGGTCGACGCTGCAGTACGATGGATTGCCACAACTGTCTAAAGCACAACTAATGAGTGGACGCAGCTGCATCTTGCGTCAACGCACTCAGCATGAAACCTGAAGCTAGAAGAAGGGTGCGTTAACTCCTTGGGGCAAGAGGGTCGACGCCATCTAATTCAAGTTGCAGAGTACGATAAGTGGATCCCACCTTCAGTCATTATCTGCCACATCAGCCACAAGCGGATAAGGTTTCATAGCTTCTACCACTCCAGAAGGTTCCCCACGTGAGCAATCATGAGGATAACCAGAAAATCAGGGTGGTGGCCCACCTGCCTCACGTGAACTATTTTGTGCGCGGGAAGACCACAAAATAGGTTCACCCGAGAAGTAAAGGAAAAAAACGTGAGAGGAAAAAGAGTAGAAGGAGAGAGGCGAATACCAGAACGAGATTGGCGGAGAGCAGAACTGGACGAAGGTTGCTGAAAAGTCAGATCAGAAGATCATCGCGCCACCAAGACTATTCTACATTCCAGACGGAGGAGATTCAAGGATCGAAGCTCATGCGTATGGACATGGATCTCTCTGTTGGTGATCTAAATTCCGCTGCGTCCAAGTGCTGAAGTTTGATTTCTTATCTTTTAGTTTTCCTATTGTTTTTGAACATTGTATTCCTCTCCTTCACTGGATTTAGTGAAGAGAGGGTGATTCTGATTCAGCGGGCTGTGCTGAGATCAGGGGTGTCAAGGCTGTGTGCCTTCAAGCTGTTTGACAGCGGATCAGAGGATTTGTTCCTCGTTGTCTTCTGTTGGGGTAGTCAACAGTATAGAGGAATTACTTTCTCGGTTTAGCAAAGCTGTGAAGCTCAGCAGGGTTCCTCACTAGTTGAGTGGGGAGGTGGACGTAGGTCTCCATTGGGTGACCGAACCACCTTAAAATTGCAGTCTCTTGTGTGGTTTGGTTTAATCTTCGTAATTTGTTCCTCGCTAGATGCATGATAGGCACGCTCTCTGATTGGCTTGGTTCAGTGTTTCAATTAATCATCTAGGTGTGGTGCTTCTGATGCAAATTGCTCTACTATAATTTTTATAAGGTCAACCTATTCACCCCCTCCCCCTCTAGCTTGACCGTCCTCTCGATCCAACAACCTCTTGTAACCAGAACTCACATTTACTAAACTTGGCGTATAGCTGATGATCCTTTAATATTTGTAATGCCATTCTCAAGTGCCTTTCATGTTCCTCCTTGCTCCTTGAATATATCAGAATATCATCGATAAATACCACGACCCACTGATCCAAGTAGGGCCGGAACACACTATTCATTAGCTGCATAAAAGCTGCAGGAGCATTAGTTAGTCCAAAGGGCATCACCACAAATTCAAAATGCCCATACCTGCTACGGAATGCCGTCTTAAAAATATCTTCATCTTTTATCCTCAACTGATGATACCCAGACTTGAGATCGATCTTTGAGAAGTACTGGGCTCCAGATATCTGATCAAATAACTCATCGATCCTTGGTAATGGGTACTTGTTCTTCACGGTGAGTTGATTCAACTGACGATAATCAATTCACAGCCTCAAAGAACCATCTTTCTTCCTTACAAAAAGAACAGGAGCACCCCATGGGGAAGTACTCAGACGAATGAACCCTCTCTCTAGCAAGTCTAACAACTGCACCTTCAGTTCTCTTAACTCAGCAGGGGACATACAATAGGGGGCTCTCGAAACAGGTGAGGTGCCAAGAATCAGGTCAAATAGAGAAAATGACCTCCCTTTCAGGGGGAAGACCTGGTAATTCATCTGGAAACACCGCCAGAAAGTCTTGAATAACAGGGATATCCTTCAACTCCACTTTCTCCTTATTAGTTAAAGAAATCAAAGTCACGAATGCTGGACATCCCTTTCTTAACAACTTATCCGCCCGAAGTGCCGAAATGAGCGACATGGACTTGGATAGCCTAGAGCTAGAGAAAGAAAGCTCAGGACGTCCAGGGAAAGACACTACTCCTAGCTTATAATGAACACTAGCACCATGCTTCGATAACCAATTAGCCCTTAAGATTACGTCATAATCTTTCATCTTCATGCGTACTAGATTGGCAGACAAATTACAACCATTTATCAAAACCTTACTGGAAGGATAGTGTTGAGCTATGGTTTTGATGATAACTAAACTTCGTGTGTGATGGAGATTGTGAACTATGGCTTTGATGATACCTAAACTATATGACATATTGTGTGCTTGATTAGTGGAAAACATCTTCATGATAAATGAACTCACATGTTGCTATATTATCTTGCAGGTTGCTCTACTAAGTTGGCTGATGTTGAATCATGCAAGCTGCTCATTAGTCTTTGGAGGTTTCATGTGAAGACTATGCTTCTCAGTGGAATGGTTGAGTCCTTATAGATATGAAATTGATTGCATGGCCTTGTGTTGTGCAAATGCATAGCCATTTCATTACATGCTCTGTTGAGGATTTCCTCTGGTTCTTGTGAATGCTTGAGTGATGGCTCCTAGTCATTCTGATCATATGGCTTAAATGTTTTGAAATGGTTTGTGGGAGAATTGGGTTGAAGTCAGGATCTTCAGATTCATTGGTTTAATATTAACTTGCCTCTAAATTCCCAGAAAGTGTAGGTTAATACTTCCTACATTGTGAAGGATTTAAGGTAAGAATTTATATTAGAATCCATGGTGATACTCTGATACTCTTGAGTTGGAAAAATGGGTTCTCAAGTGTTTTCATATAGATCTTTCATGGGGATTCTTATATGCCTCATATTAATGATTTCATAATCACATTTCATGTCATTTGGGTCTCGGTCTCAAAACTAGATTCATATGTTAATACATGACCCATATATTTTGATCTTGAACTAACATCTTGGTTTATCATATTTTTCAGGATGCAAAATCATTGTTGATCTTCATGGGATTATGGTAACATTTAATCAATTATTTCCCTTTGGTTTGATGGAGGTTTTAGTTATTTTTCAAACTCAAACCATCTTATAATCTTCACCATTTTCAATCCAACCATTGGATCTCCCCTCTAAAAATTTTATGTTGTAGCTCTGGGAGTCCTCTTTCCAACGCTTCCAGTCTCACCTCGATCGGAGTTCGAAGCTAGGAGAATTAATTCCTGCCGTCGAAGCGTGCAGAGCTATTTTTGTGTACCCTGCCTGAAAGGGTCGACCCATGGGGTCGACCCCTATAATCTTGGCTCATTTTTTGGCCCCGACAGCAACCTGGTTGCAGAGGGTCGACCCCAAGGGTCGACCCCCACTGGAAGGGTCGACCCCTGTAAAACAGGCTGCTGTTTTGTGTTTCCCAGCAACCTATTGCCCGAGGGTCGACCCCAAGGGTCGACCCCTTCCGGACGGGACTTACGAAAGTGTTTAAATCTCATTGAAAACCCTATTAAACCATTCTAAAATATACCCTAATTGTTCCTAATCATATTAGGGTGTTTTAAACTCATTTTAGAAGGGGTATATGGGTCATTTGGTCTGTCTCCTATATATATCAATGTGTTGCTCCGAATTTCACAAGTGATCAACCCTAATGCTCATTTACTCTTTCGTATAGGTGAAGAAAAGGGGAAAAACGTGGGGAGCTCTTGCAAGGAAGAAACCATCTACTTCCGTGAAGATTTGGAGCTCGTGGAAGAAGAAGAAAAGGTGCGGATCGAAGAGAGGATCAAGAGGACGCAAGAAATGTCTTCATCCGGCTTCTCTCCAACTAGTGGTTCAAGGAACATCATCAACCGGCCTTGAAGAAAAAAGGGGGATCACTTCTATGCCTTCTATCAGTTCTTTGTGATGTATTCTATGATCTAGATATTGGGTTTGAGCATGCTTGAATATTTATGTTTATTTTCTGAACATTAGAGATATTTGTGTGTGTGACCGTTTGTGTATACGGTCGTGTTTGATCACCTTCGTGCGATCGTGGTTGTATGATTGTGAAGCGGTTGTTGTAGCGTGTGTGTGTGTGTGTTGTGATCCGGTAGTCGGATCGTGTATGTGTTTGTGATCCAGTCGTCGGATCATGTGGGAGACTTCGTCTCCGTCTGTGTGTGTGTTGGGGCGTGTCCCCGTGTGTGTGCGGGCGTCGTCCCGTGTGTGTTTGGAGCGTCGTCTCCGTTTGGGGATTTATTCCCGAGTGAAGCCTCGCCTAGTTTGGTGAGGGGTGGACGTAGGGAGCCCGTCGAGGTCCCGAACCACCTTAAAATCCCTATGCACTGTGGTTTGCTTTGTGCGTTGGCTTGGTGTGATTGTTGAAACCTTTTGTATAATCGTGTGGGAACGGTGAGATTGAGAGAATATGTTTCTTGGCTTAATCAACTTTCTTAATCATGTTGTAAGGAGTTTACTCCACCACGCAGCTTTCGCCTTATCGTCTAGTGTGGGGGTTAGTGTAGGTTGTAATCTATCTTGCATGTTCAACATATTTAATGTTTTAATTGTTGTTTCTTTACACTTGTTAAAAAGTGAAAGAGTTTCTTTAAAGTTTGTAATCACCCAATTCACCCCCCTCTTGGGTGTCATTGATCGAGGGACCCAACAGATAGCAATATTTAATCTCGGATCCTGAACCAATAGGGGTGGATATCATAAGATGAGAGTTCAATAACACCGGTTCCACAGATAAAGTCTTAGTAAGTTTTAGAGATATAAAAGAATGAGTGGCTCCAGTGTCGAAAAGTACGAATGTTGGCTTGGAAAGAATAGTAAGAGTACCTTTGACAATACCTCCTTCCTCGGTAGTCGGGGTCTCAGTCTCTACCTCCTGGAGGGCTTGGTGCCTGCCTTGCCGCTTGAAACTTCCTTGCGACTTATCAGATGCTGTCGGTTCATTAATAAGGGGACATTCTGGAATTCGGTGGTCTCTACTACCACACCTCAAACAAGCGCCTAACTTGCGCCAACATTCTTCGATCTTGTGACCTGGACGGTCACAATACTTGCAAACTGCCTTGGACGGCACAGCTGGTCCAACTTTCTTCTCACCTTCCCTGGGTTTCTTACTTTTAGAAAAACTCGGCCCGCCATTGGGCCTCTTCTGACCATTATCGGGTTTAAAGTTCTCGGAACTGGTAGTCTGTTCCTTCTTCTTATCCCGACCTCTTATTCGGTCAGTCATTTCCATCGTGTCCTCCAAAACTTGTGCTTTCCTTACAATCTCAGCATAGATATGAATTTCCAAGGGTACCAATTGATTGATGTACTGAAGCTTCAAACCATACAGAAATCTTTTAGCCTTCATTTTCTCAGTGGATACCAAGTGTGGGGCATACTTACACAATCTGGAAAACTGTGCTTCATGCTCTGCAACCGACAAGTTTCTTTGTTTCAAAGCAGCGAACTCGGCCGCTTTCTTCTCCTGCACCCAATCTGAAAAATACTTGCTATTAAAAAACTCTTTGAACTCGTTCCACATGGCATGCCTATTCCCAAGCGTGGCTTCCACGGCTTCCCACCAAGCACGAGCATCGTGTTCTAACTGGAAAGTCGCTAACATGACGCAATCCTCATCTTCGCATTGCATAACCCTGAAGATCATCTCCGTCTCCTTCAACCAATTCTCCGCCTCATCTGGGTCCGGAGATCCACTGAAACGTGGGGCATTCATGCCTTGAAAGTTCCGATGTAGATTGCCTGCTCCTTGCTGTCCGCCGCCTTGGGTTACTTGTTGTAAGGACTGGGTCAGGCCCTGCACGGTACGTTGCATGTCTCGCCATTGAGCACGTTCTGCCGCCGTCACGGGAAATTCCTACAGCATAAAAGAAATGATTTAGAACATTCTAATGAATCTATCTTCTTGTAGTTAATTAACTAACTAATCTTAGCCCAAGTCTCTACCCAACTCACTGGGTCGGATTCTGACTTCACTCATATTAAAAGTTCTATAACGCTACTAGCAACCTAGGGTCTAAAGAAAACCTAGGCTCTGATATCACAAAAACTGTCACGCCCCGACGCGGAAGGTCGGAACGTAGCAGTTTATATCATTCATGTCAATCAGAACATACATTGCCACAAGAGACTAAACCACCAAGCTAATACTAAAAAAAATAATTAACCCAACTTTATTGATAATAATAAGAGAAAGTATTTAATTACACCCGACTCATTGTGGACTTCTAACTTATTAACGGAAAATACATATACCAACTCTAGCTAACAACTCAACAACTAATCTAACCTGACTGGAACATAAATTCTAAATGGCTCGCTCCTGGAATCACTCGTTCCCGTCCCCATCGGAGCGCACGTCCTCATCTGAACTACCTGAAAATGATTGGAAAGTAGGGGTGAGCAAAGCTCAGTAGGATTTTGTATCTCTATCACCAGGCATAATTAAAGTAATTAACCATTCAATTTGGAATAACGATGCAATGAAAGTAATGATAAATAATGACAAAGGATATATAGAAAAAGAATATGAACTTTCAAGTAAAGAGTAACCACAAGATATAGCAAGAACGTTTCATGAAATTGCACAAAAATGATAAAGGGAATTGGCCATAACAAGCACGCATATCATGTCACGTAGGAATTTCAAGTAATTGAGTAAAAGTGGAATGTCTCAGACCAATCACGCTAGTCATGCACTTCGGTGCAATGCCACACCTTGTCATTACAAACTCTCCGGGACACAAGTACTTTCGGGCACTCCTCCCGGGACCAGACCGGGCCCTTTATGATGCGTTGGCATTGAAGGGTTGGATCATAGATCTTAGTCTAGACATTCATCACATTAAATGGCCAAGAGTTCCAAGGTTTAAGCTCACGAACTTACTTCTAAGATTGAGAGAAATTCCAACATCGTTGGAATGATCATTAGGTAGAAAGACAAGGATGCAAACAAGGATTACGCACGATTCCACAGTTCAAGGCCAACCTTGATGACTACTACATGATAATAAAACAAGGGAAACATATGAAATATCTTACCTGTGGCGGTCGATAACTGGGCAGCTACAGGAACGTGATGGTCTGACCTTAGTCCGTTACGGTGACGTGACAATCCAACCTTGGGCCATTACAGTTCACAGATCAGTCCAGTTTGGACTGGCCCAATACACGATTCAAACCACGTTCATGGGTTCAGGTCTTTGGGGTACAACCTGCCCGACGTCTTGGTGGGTATCCCAGGCTCACGGGGTCTTACGGAGGTCTCATAATAGTGGTCCTAGTCCGACGGAACGAATATCCGGCGGAGAGTCCCATCTATTATAAGAATTGAGGCTTAAACAAACACGGAAAACCAAGACGGTGCGGTCAGTCAATCCCACCGGAGTGGAATGACTGTAAAACAAAAATGCCAAGATCAATATACATCTAGCATGGATCAGAATTTATAAAAGTATTAAGGGTTTTTAATCAAATTTCATATGATCATTCATCTTAAGATTATCTATCAACTTTCATGTAGAGGATAAAAATTTAATGTTTATGATCATGATACTAGATTATCATTACGTTCTGTGTTGGTATAGATCAAGATGTCGTACTAAAACATAGCAAGTTCCGGGTTAAAAACACATGAATTAGAGTTTAAAACACCCTGCCAGAAGAACGTGATGGTCCATATAAGGGGCATTGCAAGCATGTAACGGTCTATAGTAGGTGCGTTACGTATCAGAAAATAAATAGATAAAAAAATCTTAAAATTTTAAAACACAAGGGCATGTGACGGTCTGTCGTGAGGCCGTCAGGCTCAGGTGACGGTTTATCGTGCGGCCATTAGAGTTCTAACGGTCACTGGAAGGACCGTCAGATCAATCCGAGTCCCGCCAATGGCGAACCTCGACATACCATGATAAAAACTTCGATTTCTCACGAGAGAGTGAACAAAATTTAGGGAAAATACCACCGTTCGAAAGAGCATTAAAAATCGTACAAGATAGCATGCTTTGATTAAGATCTAAAATGATTAAATTCAACTTTAGACTAGTTAACATGAAAGTTACCCTTTTTATATACCTCGGAGTAAAACATGAAATTAGAACAGCATGGTGTACGAAAATTAGGTAATTAGGTATCAAAAGAAAGAGCTCAGAATGACGAACAAGATGGTATCATTAGATTCTTATTTGGCCTGAGAGACACCTACTTTTACTTGAAGGAAAGAAAGACGAAAGGAAGGGTCACCGGAACCATAGGTACCGCTCCTAGAACGCCCAAATTCTCTCCCGTCCGGTCACGATCAGCTACGTCACCTGCCGCTGGTGCAAATAGGGTTCTAGAGCATCGAAATCCCTCAATAAATATGACCTAAAGGGACTCCTAGCGATCGAATTAGGTTGAAGAGTCCAAAGAAGAAACTCCGGCGAAAAACTCAGATGGGGTTCTAATCCACCGCCGCCGCCGCCGCCAGTAGAAGCATTTAGACTTAGGGTTTTCGAAGAGAAAATAAGGACCTATCAATGGGCTAGGGTTTGGCTTGAATTGTAGTGTAAATGGGCTTGAATTGAACCTAAATTGCGATGGTTAAACTAGGTCTTCTAACCCACGAAAATGGGCTAAAAACGTGAAATTGGGTCTTTACGAATTTTATTTTGGGCTCTTACCTGAAGACAAAGTCATTACAAATTCAAATTTACACTCGATACATATTTTTCTAGATTTTTAATAATTTCTTTACAAGTTGAGCCAATAAATAATTAACTTATATGGAATTATTATTATAATAAAATGCAGGATGCTACAGAAGGCCCGCTCCCGCTGCTCGAGCTATCCTCGAAGCTCGGCGACTTCAACCTCGTGTTCCACTTGTCGCACCCTGAGCTTGTCACACTGAGCTGTCAGCCTCGTCCGCGCGGCCTGCCTGGCTTCCAGCTCCCCCGTGGCGCTAGAGAAGTGATACCGCCACAAGCCAAACGCCTTGGCAACTGAGACTAAGTTCTTCACCGCCAGGTCGACTAGCTCATCATAGGCCCCGAAGCCGAATTCCCCGGTCCAGTCCTGCAGTTGCATAGCCTTGTTCATGAAGGCAGCCGCCTCCATCCAAATGGCGGACTTGAAGATGGGTTCTCCCGGTGGAAGGAAGCGGGGGCCTGAGGGAACGGCGGGCGGCAGGAGTGTGACGACCCAGAACCCGGATGCCAAGTAAACCCGATACCACTTGGATCCTGAGAGGTCTCCCAAGAGCTGTAAGGCTCCGAAGGGAAAGAAAGGTGCGTGTGGGTACATTGAACTTCAAGATAAAGTAGTAAATAATTATATCACTATGATCTGGACTGTTAAATTAACAGAAATCAAATTACATTTTTAATTAAATAAAATTAACTATAGCAGCTACGACAAGCTACTACATCAGTCCAAATTAAAGTACATTCCAACAGAAAGAGAAACGTACTCTCAAGTCGGGGGAAGCCCAACACTGGCAAAGCTGGCAACTAAGAACCACCGCACTATGCCTCCGAACCACTAGGAAGAACAGTTACACCTGAAAAGTCAGGGGTGAGACTCGTCTCACTGGCTCAGTAGGGGTCCCACGGATCCCCCCCACGAAACAACAGTAGTGCTAACAACAACAAGATTAACAGCCGTAACGACGACAAACGAGAAAACTACGACTAAGCCAAAAGCTACTCCTATCGGTAAGAAACACAAATTCCCATCCTTACGGTCGGGAATCACCGAACCGATACAAGGAAACTCTAGCTATATAGCCAAGACACATCACAACATCCCAGTCATGCAGGCTCGTCCACAGAGACAAACCCCAACACTAAATCACACGGTCTAAGAGTAGAGACACATACACGACCTCACCGTCGTGTACTCTACACTGACTACGGGTGAAGCTGAACACAGACTACCCGAAGAGCCACGTCAGCACTGATGGAACCCAAACCACAAGACAAAAGACTCATGTAGCACGAGAACCACATAAGCCATGAGAATTATGTCTCATGTGATAGAAGTACCTCCTCACCAGAAGAAAAGCCAGATACGTCCACTGACATCTTACACTGCGTCTCGGGTGTCTCCCACTCACCTCGAACGTGGTAACTGAGACACCAAACAAGTAACCAAGGAACAACAGTAACAAGTGACTAGTCAGGGTCACACCCGTCGGCTCTGGTCCAACGCCCCTGACCACGTGTGCACACACGTGTGAATGGATTTTATTTAAATCTTTTTATTAATTAGGATTTGTTAGATTTATTTGACTTATTTACTTATTGCGTAGACGTGTCAGTCACAAGGTGACGAGTTTATTATGCGCACCATCTGATTAACCAGACGAAAATAGGTGGTCGTGTCGGGACTCAGAACCCGCCATACCATAAAGGTTACGACGTTAATTACATCCTTCCGGAAGAAGGAAAACCATTGATTAATCGCCAAATTAGATTGACCATAGGGCCAATAGGGCATCTGAAAGATGATTGCGCATGCAAGCATACGGTATGATAATATTTATTATTATTATTTTTGTTAAACCGGTTCTCGGTACGAGGCAAAGTTATGTACTCATGCATAGTGAAAGCCTCCGGTCGGACATAACTCGGCTTTCCGTTAGTCACCATTAAATATACCAGAGAATCGGATCATGCAGGCATACAAGGTAATAGTATTTAATATTATTGTTTATTTTTTATTTGGTCATTTATTTGTAATTTAGGGAAGATTTTGACAACACCTTCCCTGTCCCAAGGAATATCGTGGAGAGTATAAGAGAATCATCGACGACGGGTCAAGATGACCCCTTGAATGACGGTCATGCCCAAAGGGCAATCCCGTACCCTATGGTGAGTAGGGAACCCGAGGGCTAGCCCTTTAAGTAATCTCTATCACTTGTAGGGTTGTCGATTGATGGTTGCCTTTTTATTTTGAGACTGCGCATGACATTACGGTGTACACATATGGAGCCATGAGGTAGGCCTAGCGTGACCGTATTCGGGCAGACTCGTGTAATGTCGGGACAATGTATGTCGGGGTATGGTAAATTTGCTATTCGAAAACTAAGGGAATGCGGTTAAATCTCGGTTGAAACGAATTGAATTCAGCGGGTTATTGACCCAGGACAAGGTCATGCTCTGGCCATAGTGGGATGAATCCCGAGATCTAAGCACGACTTGTAGGAGCGTCATTAATATTCCCATACTCGGGATCTAGAGGAGGTGAGAGCTCAGAAGCGGGCATAGTCATGTACATTACTCTTTATTTATTCTTGTTATTATTTTAGATGCATAAATGCGCTTCTTTTTTTCTTAAATTCATTGTTCTTATTTTTATTTATATCTTCCCCTTTTTATTACTCATTTATTATCTTTTATTGCATGCATACATCTTTTTATTTCATTTATTGTCATTTGTTTGACAATTATTCATTTATCAGTTTCTTTGTTATTTATTTATAACTTTTATTCCTCTTTTTTATTATTATTTTATTTTATTATTATTTTATTATCATTTATTTAACCATTATTTGTTCATTGTGTTTTATTTATATATATATTCCTCGCTTTCACCTCTTTTTTTATCTTTTATTCTTTTTTATGCACGTGAGATGCTGTGCGTATATGAGTGTACGAGTGTTTTTTATTATTATTTATTATTATATTCTTTTATTGCCTAAATGTGCAACGTGTGTGCGGGTGTGTATCGTGTGTTATATACGCGCGCGTGTGTGTGTGTGTGTGTGTGTGTGTGTGTATCGTGTGTTATATACGTGTGTGTGTGTGTGTGTGTGTTGCTTTTGTTTTTCTTTTATACACATAAGGAGGATGGGGTGGTGTTTAACGTGTGTGTATTGTGAAAACGGCGGGAGGGAAAGAGGTAAAATGGCGTGAAAGAAAAAGGTAAAATGGCGTGACTTTTTTCTTTCTTTTTTTATTATATGTATATAAAGGGAATGAGGGGGGTATGACGTCGGATTGGGCAACCCATTGGGGTGCCCATCTGGCGGCACACCCGTCGGCTCAATGCATGGTTTTTTATTTTAAAATTTTTTATTATTTTTAAATTTAATTTTTTTTAATTTTTTTAATTTTTATTATTTATCATCTTTAAAAAAATTATTATCACTTTGTCATTTATTATTTTATTATTATTATTATTTTATTTTATGTTCCCTATCTCACAACCAGTCAACATGTCCTGGCAAAAATCTGGCAGTATCTCCCCTAGACTCGGAGTATTTAGGGAAAGAAGAGGAGGCTCACCCACGGGATACCCGGGACAACCTCCTAACTGCCGGAAGGACAAATACGACGACCGACGAACCCGAATGGACGGAGACCCCGAGGGCTAGCCTACGAAGGGTTCCGATAACCCATGGGTTATCGACACAATTTTGGCAACTTAAGATGGGTATGTGGTCACGACAGCCCGGACCCTATAATGGATGGCGGATCACCGAGGACTAGCCTATTGGGTCCCGCGTGGTGCAATAGGATCTGGAAGGGGGGTTGAATAGATCCTTTCACAAACTTTGACCTATTTAAAAATCTCTTAAACCACAGAGCATAAACCACTCCTATAAAGCAGGAGAGACACATAGGCACAATGCACAGCAGAATGAATTAAAATGGCACATATGGAAACGGTAAAGCTCGGTGCAAGGACCGAGTGTGATCGATAGCACTGGACAGCAGGGATCTCAACACACATCAACTGAGTGTGAAATGACTACCTGTATGTGTGAGCTTTAGTAATCAACCAGATTGTGTGCGTGTGTGAGCAAGCTGATTTTCCTTGGCAACGCGACCAGCTTGGTGCCTGTGTGCAAGAGTACAGTAGGCAGCCAAGGGGATGCAGGCAAAACGCTGAGGCCAAATGGTATAGGGATGAAGCATAAAGTGCAGATCTAAAGGCTTGAGTATGCAAGGAAAATAACCACGATTGCATAAGATTAAGCAAGCACACCAACCTGTGAATGAAGAAAGAGGATATGGAGCAATCACACAAATGCACAATCAAAACACAGGGATTTTAAGGTGGTTCGGTTGCAAACCTGCAACCTACGTCCACCTCTCACCAAACCCGGTGAGGCTTACCCTTGCAAACGTAAGAACCGTGGAGAACCTCCACAACAAATGCTGACTTACAGCTTGACCCGAGGGAGACAAATCCCTCACCCTGATCTTGAATCCACAAGACCAGACCCACTACCTCACGGTAGTGACCGGAGGAGCCCAAACCTCCCTTCTTCTGAAAACCCAGAAGGAACCGTGAGACAGCACCCTGCTGCTCACAGGCCCAGAGCATTGAATCCTCTCTTCCTCTGAAAACCCAGAGGGAACCCAGAGAAGATGATGTGGACCTCAGGGCAAGCCCACCCACTTTTTATTTTACATTTGAGTCCTTTTAGTTTGCATTTATATCCTTGGGAAAACATGTATGCAATTGTAAGGCTTTATAAGCTAATTTGTCATTCCTTAAGGATCTTTGGGTTTTTGTGTAAAAGACCATGTAGGCCATGTAGGACCCTCCACTCATTCGTCATTGGTCCAAGTGGCATCTTAGATACCATGTGGGGCTGGTCAAAGGTTCTAGGTGGCTTCTAGATGGTTTGACATTCAAAGGGAGACAATGGGTAAAAAATGTCCAAGATGCCAACCCTTGAAGTCAAGGGGGCGCCCCCCTTAAATATTTTTTTTATTTGTTCCAAATCACATGGGGAATTAAATATGTTCTATCCCCTAAGTGCCCCTCCCCTAACTTAGATATGAGGGCAGTATTAGTCTTTTTACCTTTCTTATAAATACCATGTATTTCTATTTTTACTAGAATTAACGAAGAGATTTATGTGAAATTGCCCAAGCATTGGTGCACCCCTCTCTACCTCTCCCTTTTACAGCATGAATTTGTTGTCTTTCTAGGGTGGATTCCCTGTTATACTTGGTGGATTCCAGTGCTCTATCATCTATTGGTGTGAAGCATCGCCGCCGCCACCGCCATCATGCCGCTGTTGCATCACCGCCACCGTCGTCGGAGTTCTGTCCACTCAGGACAGCCAGCTCTTCCCGAAATTTCTTCTCTCAACCTCGAGATATGTTGGGTTCCAAACTTTCAGGGTGAGTTCTAGAGGTCCAACCCACGTCCCACAAAAAGTTTCCCAATTTCTAGCCTTCATTTTCCATTTTTTCAATTTCGTACCCCCAGCCCTCCAGATCTGCCTATAGTCTGTCCAGTGTTCCAGCAACCAAGTTGGTCATGCATGAACCCACCTTCCCGTGGTCTGAATGAATTGATATTTTTATTGGGAGTTCTGTCCACCTAATCCTTATTCCACGAATTTTATTGTGAATTTAAGATCTCGTTTACATTTTCTTAAAATCTCTGTCAAATCCCAACTCAGTTCTGTCTGCCACTGTCCAGATCCGACCACCCAGCGTTAGAAAATACTTTTCCCCAACCAAACCTCCACTAGAAATTCCATAAAAAATATCCCCGTCTTCCACTCTTTCCCCTCTACAACTTTCATGAGAGGTCAACTTCAAGATCCGACGTTTGAGTCTCGGTCAACGTCTATTCTCAGGAAAACCCACCTCTGTCCTGAGTTTTCTGAGTCTGATAGCAAGCAACTTGTAAATTCGACCAAGGCTATCAAAGGGAGATTCAAAATTCTTTCTCTGGCCATACATCGAAGTATTTTGAATCAACTTTCCAATGGTACCCCTTTCGTGTCGATCTGACGTCAGGATTGCTCGCAGCAACTGTTCTCGCCGGGTCGCATGCTGCAAAATAGAAGGTTCAGATCCGTGGATAGCAACTCCAACAAGTGAAGATCGGAGCCGACTCGCCTTCCACAAGGTGAACCAGCATACCGCCGTCCCAGGGAGTGCCTCTCCAGGAGTCACCATCACAGCGGTACCACCCCGGGCCCACTCAGACCCGCCGACTAGCACGTGGGCCCTACAACCAGCAGCTTGCGCCGTCCAAACCGCGCCGACGGGGTGATCAAGTGCTGCCTGTAAACCCAAGATCGATCATCTCGGGCCCACTTGTGTAGCCCTTTACCTCCCTGCATGGAGTGGGGGATAATTCGTTGCTGTAATTATTGTAATATTTTGTTACCGAGAGTTACCGTACTTGGTCAGGATCGCCTTCCTCACGCCCGGAGCGTGGAGGTATCGTGTCCACTCCTCTCTTGGCATTTTGCTTTACTCGTATATTTTCTTATGCCGCTGCTAGAGAGCATGTGATAGGTTAATTTAGCTCGATTTCTATTTTATCACCGCTGCGAGAGAGAGAGAGAGCGAGACCCGTCCCGTGACTCGATCCGAGCACGGAAGAGCCGACTACCCCATTCATTGTCGATTTCTCAACCATGCACGGTCCCACGCATCCCTCGCTAGGGACACCCGCGAGCTAGAGTCTCAGGTCGCGTGTTCATCCCGCATCAATTTGGTATCAGAGAGAGCCGAGTCTAGGGTAGTCTTCATAGCACGGTCTAAGTCTAGGGTGTTGTCCTAGGTGTGCATTTCATCCCGATACCCCGGTATATCAAAAGGTGTTGTCCGAACGGTAGGTTACGCCTATCGGGAAGGCCACACACTTGTGAGAGAGGCTCTTCGGATCCCACAACTCTGCCACGTACTGGAAGTTGGGTTAAGTCTAAGGGTCTTGAGTCTAGGGAGTGTCTTGTCCTAGTCGTCATTTGCATGCCCACTCGTAGGGGTACACAGTACTCACCACCACCACCACCCATGGCCAAATCCCGAGTCCATAGTCCCAATGATGTAGCCGCAATGTTCCAAGCCATTATGGGAGAAATGAAAGGGTTGAGTACACGCATGGATGTGTTGACTACATGGGTAGATCGGATGGAAGGGTTGAGTACGCGAGTGGATGGTCTAGGCACACCCCTAGAAGAGAGGATGAAGGCCTTAGAGGATAAGGCCGTTGAGTCAGACCAGTCCGTTCAGGGCCTGGTAGGGAGAGTTGCCACATTAGAGAGAGCCCCAGCCGAGGCAACGATAGCCCCAGTCGAGGCAGCCCCCCACCTACACATGGTCAACAGGACCCGGTTCAGCAACCTGCTGCTCCAAGGGTTCAAGGGATAGATGTTAAGAGGCGTCAAATCCCTGAGGTGCATGACTATGAGTACGAGGATGAAAATAGGAGATATGGTCATGACCATCATGTTCAACGACTGAACCGTGAGTTGGATGAGGATGAGTGGACCCTTAGGACCGTTCGTGTAGACCCTCCCACTTTTGACGGGTCCTTAGACCCAAAAGTCTATCTTGATTGGGATGCTGGCATGGATCGATATTTCGAGTGGTTCGAGATGTCGGACAACCGGCAGGTCAAGTTCGCCAAAATGAAACTGCTCGAGCAGGCCCAAACTTTTTGAAGGAACATGGAGAACCTACTGTTTCACGGTCAGGAATCCCAAGTAGAGACGTGGGAAGAGATGAGGTACAAACTTAGGAAGAAGTACCTCCCTACCACTTATCGCCAGCGTCTCATAGACAGATGGCAGAGTCTCACCCAAGGTGATCGGTCCTTCTCCGATTACATCGCTGAGTTTGATGAATACTTTCTGCGATGTGATGCCACGGAGGAGAGCTCCCTGACCGTTTCTCGATTTCGGCGTGGTTTAAGGCCACACCTACAGTATGATCTTTTCCCCCGTAAGCTGGATAAGTTGGAGGATGCATACCAGGTTGCTCTCGAGATGGAGCAGTTCGAGGGAGAGTTTGAGTCTATCCAACGGTCGGGCCCATTTCCCCTCTGTAGTGTCGAGCCCCGTAGCTCCTTAGGTCCACATTCGAGGGCCCCCATGGCTCGTCCTCTGGAGCCCGCCCGTCAGGAGCAATCCGCTCCAAGGTCCCGTCCTCCTCCGCCAAGGGATCAACCCTCACTCCAACTTCTAGCACCCATTGCCCGCCCCTCGGCATCCATTGCCCATTCTCCGGCACCCACACCTCCCCCTATGTTACCTACACCCCTAGTCCATGGGGAAGACAAGGGTAAGGGACCACTCATCGGAGAGACTAGTGGGTCACGCCAGCAGTGTTATCGTTGCCATGGGTTTGGCCACATTGCTAGTCAATGCCCCACCCGTACATCGCTAGTCATTAGGGACTCGAGGGTTGGAGAAGATGCGACATCGGAATTAGTGCCAGTCAGCTATGAGGCCGATCAGGATCTAGCTGACGAGTTCTTTTAGGTTGAGGGCGATGTCCAGAGAGATCCACCATGTACCCAAGATGCTTAGTAGTCAGTGTCTGCATTAGGTATGAGTCTAGGGTCGTGTGTGAGTCTGTTTTCTTTCCTTTTGTTGTCGTCCAGTCTGTTGGAAGTTTGCATATGTCTAGTTGAAGCTTGCATACATTGAGTCAAGTTGGTCTTTGTACGCTCACGTTGTCAACCCCTTTTGAGTGTGAGGAAAGTCAGATTCAATGCGTACGTTGTAGACTTGTTGGCTTTTGGGATCGGCTTGAGCATTCTCTATCTCGGATCTAGTCACATATAGGGCCCCAGCCGTGATTCCTAGTGAGTCTACAAGCCGCCTTCCCTCCTTTGAGAGTGACCCCACCCCGGAGTGTCCACCTCTAGCCTCATTCCCCAGTAGCGTGAGCATATCGAATCTATACGGGATGAGCAGGTGTCGATTGCTTGGAGTGGAGCGTACTCCGCGCTTCCTGGTACGATGACGGATCCGCCGACGTCGCGAGCAGCCCTACTCCTTACTCGACGGGGTCGAGTTCTTCCCACCCGGGGAGAATTGATGGGGACATCAGAGCAAGACCACCCACTTTTTATTTTACATTTGAGTCCTTTTAGTTTGCATTTATATCCTTGGGAAAACATGTATGCAATTGTAAGGCTTTATAAGCCAATTTGTCATTCCCTAAGGATCCACTCATTCCTCATTGGTCCAAGTGACATCTTGGGGTCCATGTGGGGCTGGTCAAAGGTCCTAGGTGGCTTCTAGATGGTTTGACATTCAAAGGGGGACAATGGGTAAAAAATGTCCAAGATGCCAACCCTTGAAGTCAAGGGGGCGCCCCACTTAAATACTTTTTTTATTTGTTCCAAATCACATGGAGAATTAAATATGTTTTATCCCCTAAGTGCCCCTCCCCTAACTCAGATCTGAGGGTAGTATTAGTCCTTTTACCTTTCTTATAAATACCATGTATTTCCATTTTTACTAGAATTAATGAAGAGATTTATGTGAAATTGCCCAAGCATTGGTGCGCCCCTCTCTCCCTCTCCCTTTTACATAATGGATTTGCTTTCTTTCTAGGGTGGATTTCCTACTATACTTGGTGGATTCCAAGTGCTTTATCATCTGTTGGTGTGAAGCATCGCCGCGGCCACCGCCATCGTGTCGTCGTTGCAATGCCGCCACCGTCGCCGGAGTTCTATCCACTCAGGATAGCCATCTCTTCTCGGAATTTCTACTCTCAACCTCGACATCTGTTGGGTTCCAAACTTTCAGGGTGAGTTCTAGAGGTCCAACCCACGTCCCACAAAACGTTTCCCAATTTCTAGCCTTCATTTTCCATTTTTCCAATTTCGTACCCCCAGCCCTCCAGATCTGCCTGCAGTCTGTCCAGTGTTCCAACAACCAAGTAGGTCGTGCATGAACACCTTCCCCTGGTCTGAATGAATTGATATTTTTATTGGGGGTTCTGTCCACCTAATCCTTCTTCCACAAATTTTCTTGTGAATTTAGGATCTCGTTTACAGTTTCTTAAAATCTCTGTCACATCCCAACTCAGTTCTGTCTGCCACTGTCCACATCCGACCACCCAACGTTAGAAAATACTTTTCCCCAACCAAACCTTCACTAGAAATCCCACAAAAAATATCCCCATCTTCCTCTCTTTCCCCTCTACAACTTTCATGAGAGGTCAACTTCAAGATCCGACGTTTGAGTCACGGTCAACGTCTATTCTCAAGAAAACCCACCTCTGTCCTGAGTTTTCTGAGTCTGTTAGCCAGGAACTTGTAAATTCGACCAAGGCCATCAAAGGGAGATTCAAAATTCTTTCTCTGGCCATACATCGAAGTATTTTGAATCAGCTTTCCAATGGTACCCCTTTCGTGTCGATCCGACGTCGGGATTGCTCGCAGAAAACGTTCTCACCGGGTCGCACGTTGCAAAACAGAAGGTTTAGATCTGTGGACAGCAACACCAACAAGTGAAGATCGGAGCCGACTCGCCTTCCACAAGGTGAACCAGCGTACCATCATCCCAGGGAGTGCCTCTCCAGGAGTCAGCATCACAGCGGTACCACCCCGGTCCCACTCAGACCCGCCGACTAGCACGTGGGCCCTACAACCAGCAGCTTGCGACGTCCAAACAGCGCCGACGGGGTGATCAAGTGCTACCCGTAAACCCAAGATCAGTCCTCCTGGGCCCACTTGTGTAGCCCTTTACCTCCCTGCGTGGAGTGGGCGATAATTCATTGCTGTAATTATTGTAATATTTTGTTACCGGGAGTTACCGTACTTGGCCAGGATCGCCTTCCCCATGCCCGGAGCGTGGAGGTATCGTGTCCACTCCTCTCTTGGCATTTTGCTTTACTCGTATATTTTCTTATGCCGCTGCTAGTGAGCATGTGATTGGTTAATTTAGCTCGATTTCTATTTTATCACCGCTGTGAGAGAGAGAGCGAGACCCGTCCCCTGACTCGATCCGAGCACGGAAGAGCCGACTACCCGATTCATTGCCAGTTTCTCAACCGCGCACGGTCCCACGCATCCCTCGCTAGGGACACCCGCGAGCTAGAGTCTCAGGTCACGTGTTCATCCCGCATCAATTTGGTATCAGAGAGAGCCGAGTCTAGGGTAGTCTTCATAGCACGGTCTAAGTCTAGGGTGTTGTCCTAGGTGTGCATTTCATCCCGATAATGCGGTATATCAAAAGGTGTTGTCCGAACGGTAGGTTACGCCTATCGGGAAGGCCGCACACTTGCGAGAGAGGCTCTTCGGATCCCGCAACTCCTCCACGTACTGGAAGTTGGGTTAAGTCTAAGGGTCTTGAGTCTAGGGAGTGTCTTGTCCTAGTCGTCATTTGCATGCCCACTCGTAGGGGTACACAGTACTCACCACCACCACCACCCATGGCCAAATCCCGAGTCCATAGTCCCGATGAAGTAGCCGCAATGTTCCAAGCCATTATGGGAGAAATGAAAGGGTTGAGTACACGCATGGATGTGTTGACTACACGGGTAGATCGGATGGAAGGGTTGAGTAAGCGAGTTGATGGTCTAGGCACACCCCTAGAAGAGAGGATGAAGGCCTTAGAGGATAAGGTCGTTGAGTCGGACCAGTCCGTTCAAGGCCTGGTAGGGAGAGTTGCCACATTAGAGAGAGCCCCAGCCGAGGCACCCCCGATAGCCCCAGTCGAGGCACCCCCCACCTACACATGGTCAACAGGACCCGGTTCAGCAACCTGTTGCTCCAAGGGTTCAAGGCATAGATGTTAGGAGGCGTCAAATCCCCGAGGTGCATGACTATGAGTCCGAGGATGAAAATAGGAGATATGGTCGTGACCGTCGTGTTCAACGACGGAACCGTGAGTTGGATGAGGATGAGCGGACCCTTAGGACCGTTCGTGTAGACCCTCCCACTTTTGACGGGTCCTTAGACCCAAAAATCTATCTTGATTGGGATGCTGGCATGGATTGATATTTCGAGTGGTTCGAGATGTTAGACAACCGGCAGGTCAAGTTCGCTAAAATGAAACTGCTCGAACAGGCCCAAACTTTTCGAAGGAACATGGAGAACCTACTGTTTCACATTCAGGAACCCCAGGTAGAGACGTGGGAAGAGATGAGGTACAAACTTAGGAAGAAGTACCTCCCTGCCACTTACCGCCAGAGTCTCATAGACAGATGGCAGAGTCTCACCCAAGGAGATCGGTCCGTCTCCGATTAGATCGCTGAGTTTGATGAATACTTTCTGCGATGTGATGCCACGGAGGAGAGGTCCCTGACCGTTTCCCGATTTCGGCGTGGTTTACGACCACACCTACAATATGATCTTTTCCCCCGTAAGCTAGATAAGTTAAAGGATGCATACCAGGTTGCTCTCGAGATGGAGCAGTTCGAGGGAGAGTTTGAGTCTATCCAACGGTCGGGCCCCTTTCCCCTCCGTAGTGTCGAACCCCGTAGCTTCTTAGGCCCACATTCGAGGGCCCCCATGGCTCGTCCTCTGGAGCCCGCCCGTTAGGAGCAATTCGCTCCAAGGTCCCATCCTCCTCCGCCAAGGGATCCACCTCCACCCCAACCTCCAGCACCCATTGCCCGCCCCTCGGCATCCATTGTCCGTTCTCCGGCACACACACCTCCCCCTATGTTACCTACACCCCTAGTCCATCGGGAAGACAAGGGTAAGATACCACTCATCGGAGAGACTAGTGGGTCACGCCAGCAGTGTTATTGTTGCCATGGGTTTGGCCACATTGCTAGTCAATGCCCCACACGTACATCGCTAGTCATTAGGGACTCGAGGGTTGGAGAAGATGCGACATCGGAATTAGTGCCAGTCAGCTATGAGGCCGATCAGGATCTAGCTGACAAGTTCTTTCAGGTTGAGGGCGATGTCCAGAGAGATCCACCATGTACCCAAGATGCTTAGTAGTCAGTGTCTGCATTAGGTATGAGTCTAGGGTCGTGTGTGAGTCTGTTTTCTTTCCTTTTGTTGTCGTCCAGTCTATTGGAAGTTTGCATATGTCTAGTTGAAGCTTGCATACGTTGAGTCAAGTCGGTCTTTGTACGCTCGCGTTGTCAACCCCTTTTGAGTGTGAGGCAAGTCGGATTCAATGCGTACGTTGTAGACTTGCCGGCTTTTGGGATTGGCTCGACCATTCTCTATCTCGGATCTAGTCACATATAGGGACCCAACGGTGATTCCTAGTGAGTCTTCGAGCCACCTTCCCTCCTTTGAGAGTGACCCCACCCCGGAGTGTCCACCTCTAGCCTCATTCCCCAGTAGCATGAGCATATCGAATCTATACGGGATGAGCAGGTGTCGATTGCTTGGAGTGGAGCGTACTCCGCGCTTCCTGTTACGATGACGGATCCACCGGCGTCGCGAGCAGCCATACCCCTTACTCGACGGGGTCGAGTTCTTCCCACCCGGGGAGAATTGATGGGGACTTGAGAGCAAGACCACCCACTTTTTATTTCACATTTGAGTCCTTTTAGTTTGCATTTATTTCCTTGGGAAAACATGTATGCAATTGTAAGGCTTTATAAGCCAATTTGTCATTCCCTAAGGATCCACTCAATCCTCATTGGTCCAAGTGGCATCTTGGGGTCCATGTGGGGCTGGTTAAAGGTCCTATGTGGCTTCTAGATGGTTTGACATTCAAAGGGGGACAATGGGTAAAAAATGTCCAAGATGCCAACCCTTGAAGTCAAGGGGGCGCCCCCCTTAAATGTTTTTTTTATTTGTTCCAAATCACATGGGGAATTAAATATGTTCTATCCCCTAAGTGCCCCTCCCCTAACTTAGATCTGAGGGTAGTATTAGTCTTTTTACCTTTCTTATAAATACCATGTATTTCTATTTTTACTAGAATTAACGAAGAGATTTATGTGAAATTGGCCGAGCATTGGTGCGCCCCTCTCTCCCTCTCCCTTTTGCAGCCTGGATTTGTTGTCTTTCTAGGGTGGATTCCCTGCTATACTTGGAGGATTCCAAGTGCTCTATCATCTGTTGGTGTGAAGCATCGCCGCTGCCACCGCCATCATGCCACCGTTGCATCGCTGCCACCGTCGCCGGAGTTTTATCCACTCAGGACAGCCAGCTCTTACCGAAATTTCTTCTCTCAACCTAGAGATCTGTTGGGTTCCAAACTTTCAGGGTGAGTTCTAGAGGTCCAACCCACATCCCATAAAAAGTTTCCCAATTTCTAGACTTCATTTTCCATTTTTCCAATTTCGTACCCCCAGCCCTCCAGATCTGCCTATAGTCTGTCCAATGTTCCAGCAACCAAGTAGGTCATGCATGAATCCACCTTCCCGTGGTCTGAATGAATTGATATTTTTATTGGGGGTTCTGTCCACCAAATCCTTATTCCATGAATTTGCTTGTGAATTTAAGATCTTGTTTACATTTTCTTAAAATCTCTGTCAAATCCTAACTCAGTTCTGTCTGCCACTGTCCAGATCCGACCACCCAACGTTAGAAAATACTTTTCCCCAACCAAACCTCCACTAGAAATTCCACAAAAAATATCCCCGTCTTCCTCTCTTTCCCCTCTACAACTTTCATGAGAGGTCAACTTCAAGATCCGACGTTTGAGTCACGGTCAACGTCTATTCTCAGGAAAACCCACCTCTGTCCTGAGTTTTCTGAGTCTGTTATCCAGCAACTTGTAAATTCGACCAAGGCCATCAAAGGGAGATTCAAAATTCTTTCTCTGGCCATACATCGAAGTATTTTGAATCAGCTTTCCAATGGTACCCCTTTCATGTCGATCCGACGTCGGGATTGCTCGCAGCAACCGTTCTCGCCGGGTCGCACGCTGTAAAATAGAAGGTTCAGATCCGTGGACAGCAACTCCAACAAGTGAAGATCGGAGCCGACTCACCTTCCACAAGGTGAACCAACGTACCGCCATCCCAGGGAGTGCCTCTCCAGAAGTCACCATCACAGCGGTACAACCCCGGGCCCACTCAGACCCGCCGACCAGCACGTGGGCCCTACAACCAGTAGCTTGCGCCGTCCAAACCGCGCCGACGGGGTGATCAAGTGCTACCCGTAAACCCAAGATCGATCCTCCCGGGCCCACTTGTGTAGCCCTTTACCTCCCTGCGTGGAGTGGGTGATAATTTTTTGCTGTAATTATTGTAATATTTTGTTACCGGGAGTTACCGTACTTGGCCAGGATCACCTTCCTCACGCCCGGAGCGTGGAGGTATCGTGTCCACTCCTCTCTTGGTATTTTGCTTTACTCGTATATTTTCTTATGCCGCTGCTAGAGAGCATGTGATAGGTTAATTTAGCTCGATTTCTATTTTATCACCGTTGCGAGAGAGATAGCGAGACCCGTCCCGTGACTCGATCCGAGCACGGAAGAGCCGACTACCCGATTCATTGCCGATTTCTTAACCGCGCACGGTCCCACGCATCCCTCGCTAGGGACACCCGCGAGCTAGAGTCTCAGGTCGCGTGTTCATCCCGCATCAGAAGAGCACTCCTCCCTTCCTCTTAAACCACAGAGGGACACCGGAGGGACAACCCTCCCTTCTTCTGATTGCTCATAAGGAACCCGGTCCCCAAAATAGGGGATCGGAAGAATAAGAGAATCGAATCGAAAACACAAAAGAAAATACTGCAAATGCAATGGAGAAACAAGAATGAAAATGTAAACACCAGCTGAAACAATTGATCAAGACAAGGATGCTGGTGACTGCAGCTACAAGGTTAGATCCAAGGATCCTTTTCTTCAAACACCGATAGACTGCAGAGCTGCTCTCTCTCAAGGCTTCTTTTATCTCTTCTCTCTCTTTCCTCTTTTCTCTTACAGTAATGGATTGAGGTCGACAGGTGCTGGGTTGCTCTCATGCAGTTCACAAGGATGTTCTTTGTAGATGCTCAAGGGCATGTCTCTTTCTCTGGGCGGCAGCTGCTTCTTCTCTTGTAGAAGCTTGATATTTATAGACGAGCCACAAGGAAATATGGTGAAGAACTTTCCCTCCAAGAAGTCTTCCATCGGACCAGTTCAATTAATAAAGTATTTCCTTTGACTACTGAGAGTTGACTAGATCCTTCGAAGATAGTGTGAGATGAAAGAGAAAGAGAGCTTTTCCCTCCAAAAACCTTCTTCCTTTGACGAATACGCAGGAGGTACTTGAGAGCCTCTCCAAGGCATTCCCATGATAGGACTATGGCAGGTAGAGGAAGGTAGACCAAATCTTTTCTTCACCTGCTCTTCAGATCTCCACAATAAATGGCCCCTTTGACATGCGGTCTCCTTATTGGCTGAAGTCCACTTTCTGTCCTATGTACTCTGTCTGGACAAAAGTCTGCACAAGATTCTTCATTTGGTGACAGCAAGAAGGCAGACTCTGAGAAGTGACCTTTTCCAACGGTAGATTCTGATATAGCCATCTTGGTGCGGACACCAGGGCGATCAAGTGACACGTCGGCGAACCGACGGTGCCATATGCGGAGCACCAAGTGGACTACATCGACTTCTCTTCAAAATGGGGACAATTTGGCTTGAATTTGGACCTTTTTTGCATTAAAATTGGGCTTGTAATAGTTATTGTATTTGTAATTTGCTAATGGGCTGGTTGTAAGGCTCCTAAAGGGCCAAATAGTTAAAGCCCCTTAAGCATTCCGTAAGAAGGAATGGCCTTGGTCCATTTGTAATGGATCCATAAGCCATATGGGCTTCCTTCCTACATGGGCTATCTAGATTAGGTTATCTAGAGTGGGCTCTCTTCATTCATGGGCTTTAAAGGGTGGAATGGCCTTAAGCCATATTGGTTGGTTGGGCTTGGTTAAGCCATGGCCAAATTTGGCCCATTCAAGGCCCAAGAAGGGGGGCGCCCCCTCTTTTGGCTTATTAGGCTAGGAATTGTGTTTATTTATGTTTCTTCCACCTCCATTTATCACATGGAGTATTAGATGGCTGCTGGTCAAGTTCCAATGGCTGCCACCTACCTTCTTACCTTTGAATTTCAAAGGGTAGGTGAGCCACCATGTCCCCTTGTCACCTTCTCCATTTCCCTTTCACCCATGTCATATTCCATGCGCATTCCCCCTCCCCCTTCTTGCATCTTGCGCAAGTCCCCTCCCCCCCACCCCTTGCATTTCCCTATATAAGGGTATGTATAGTGTTTATGTAGAAGTGAATGAAGTTTTGTTGAAAGAAAAGTTCATTAGAGAGTGATTCTCTTAGTGTGTTCTTGGGTGTGACTCCCATTGTGCTGTCCTTTGACTGGACAAAACTAGGTCGTGTGACTTGACCATGTATCCCTCCCTTCCTCTTATCTTCTCCTTCCACAAAAATTATTTGTGATACCTCTGCAAGTTAGCAAACTTTCAGCGCTGGTTTCGTATCGATCGGAGTTCGTGAGCAATGGCGGTGATTTTTCTCGTGGTGGCACGCAGATCGGTTCCTGATTGCTGCCCAGATCTAAAGATGACTGTGTTTTAATTCCTGGAGCCCAACCCCGACACCATTTGAAGTTGGTTTCTGAAGAGAGATCGTAGCATTTCAAGTCATATTTGCATTTCCACTGATCTCACCTCGATCTGATCATCGTGCTGTCCGTGGCGGCGATTCTCGTGAGATCGCGCAAGAAATCTGAGCAGATCCGGTTCAGAACCAGCACCAACTTCCCGAACCTGCCGCGCCTCATCCGTTTTATATCTGTGCGAGATCTTTGGAGAACTTCTTCCTCTTGACGTTGCCTACCATCTCGCATAAAGAACGCCCTGATCCGGCATCGACAACCATTATTCCCTCATTTTACCGTGTCGCTGGGCAGTTTTGTGAGCACAAAACCAGAACCTGAGAAGATTCATCACTACTCCCATATCTTAAGGCATCTGATCGCGCCCTTCGGAGTGAAGAAACTACGTCCAGTCGCCGACATTCTCCAACAAACGGCACTCCGATCGGGCATCGGATCTGGTCGTACCAGCCTCTGCAAGTTCGCTGCGCAGGGTGACCCGCGCGGGTAGAACCGGGTCGGATTTCCATCGGCGTACCCGAGCGGCTCCGGCACGCGTTCCTCGCCTCCTGTGAGTGTGGCCCGTCAACCCGGGCTCCAGCAACCCCAAAGTTATTGATTGTAGCCCGATACCTCCCTGTGTGGAGTGGGCCAAGCTTCTGAAATTGTAAAATTTAATTCAATTGTGTATCGGGGTTGTTTGGAAATCGGCCGGGGTATCTTCCCCACGCCTTGTCGTGGAGGTACGCGATTCGTTCCCCACTCACATTGCTGTTTAGTATGCTTTCTATATTACTGCGTTTGTGAGAATAGGGCCGATAGCTAGTTCAAATTCACCGCGTTTGTGAGTTGTGAGCGCCCGTTCCATAGCTCCAATTGAGCATCGAGTGTGAATTAGCACCCTAGACGACGGTGGTTTCTTAATCACCGCGATCCCCACGTTTCCCTCGTAAGGGACGATCGTCGGGCTCAAGAGAGTCACTGTTGAGAGACGTCTCCACCCGGAGAATACCACGGTGGTCAGCCGCCCGGCTTGCCTTAGTGTGCTAGTGCTGGCCGCACAACGAGTCGGTTGTACGTCTTAGCCCGAGTCGGTCATCCGTCCCGCATCAAATTGGTATCAGAGCGTCGTTCAAGTCTAGGGTCATTTATGTCCAAGGTTGCATTTGCATTCCTCTACTCGGTATATCAAAAGGTGCGACACGAACGTTAGGATACGCCTATCGGGAAGGCCGCACACTTGCGCGAGTTATCTTCGGATCGCTTAGCTCCGCCACGTACCGAATAGTGGGTTAAGTCTAGGTTCCTAGTTAGTGCATTCCAACATAGTCATGTCTAAGTGTGTAGTCAAGTCTCATGCCAACTTTGCATTAGTATTTTGGGTCATGTCTAGTGTCTTGTCGTGTCCAAGTGTCGGCATTGTCATCCATTAGCTCCCCGAGTCCCATGGGTTCCCAAACACCTAGTTCAAATGAATGGTGGCGACACCACCAAGGTTGGGGAATCCAACCCCACCACATCCGTAGGCCCGAAGCCTCGAACTTCTATGGAACCAAGGTCCCGAGCGACTACCTCAAGTGGGAAGCCGCCATGGACGCATATTTTGAGTGTTATACTATGTCCGAGGCAATGCAATTCTCTTTCGCCAAAGAGCAGCTTCTTCAGGAGGCCACCGAAAAGTGGGACTACATTGAACGTTTGAGAGAGGTTAGGAGGTAATGGCCCATCGAGTCATGGTGGGACATGAAGAGAGAGCTTAGGAAGGTCTACGTTCCCCAACCGATCACCTTCAACTGACCCCACCCAATCACCTCCAACCAAGTGGGTCCTAGTCGGAGGCAAAGAGCCCTACACGTGGATGAGCCTAGACCCAAGCCTAGGCCGGATGATTACGGGCTAGTCCACTCCGATACCCCTACTCCAACCCGGACCATTGCCAAACTTGTGCAAATGATTTCGGATCGGGTGGATAGGAGGTGCGCTTATTTTGAGTCATTAGTCTCCCCTTGCCCACCTTCGAGGCAGGAGGTAGCCATACCCGCACCTAGGGAGGCCATAGCCCATAGCCCCAACCTGGCCCCATCTAAGGGGTCCCCAAGCCCTCTCCCCATTATGGAGATCCCTCCTTCATCACCCGTGAGTGCTCCGTTGCCATCCTCTCCTTCCGAACTTCATCTGGACCCATCTTGTTTGGAGCCACCTCCGCCCGAGCCACCCGTGTTTCTTACGGGAATGCTTTTCATCACCGAGCCACTCCTTAGCTGGCTCAAAGATGGCTTGGTCCCACCTCCCTTCCCATCCATGGACCCCACACTAACTCTAGTGCCAAGCAACTCGTTTCACACCACCTTCCGGTCTAGTCACTATGTGGATACATTGGACGACCTTCTTAAAGGGTTAGACCGGCAGTTGGCATTTACGCACTTGTTGGCCCCAGGCTTTGACCAACCCACCGGTCGTAGCTTCACCCATCCCACCTTAGGGTCCATTACCTCCATGTACACCGTGGGTCATGTTACCACGGAGGTTCTTCTACTCATCCCCCTACCGGTCGAGCCCGACTTCACCCCTTTTATCCCGAGGGAGGAGCCATTTCTTCTATACACTGTCCCATCTACCACGATGGATGGAGGTGACCATCACCTTCATGAA
The DNA here is from genome assembly GCA_022559845.1 of Amorphophallus konjac. NCBI lineage: Eukaryota > Viridiplantae > Streptophyta > Magnoliopsida > Alismatales > Araceae > Amorphophallus > Amorphophallus konjac. The sequence goes on along the minus strand of CM040117.1, from coordinate 3,895,646 downwards.
TTTCAAACATGGGACTATGTAATGGAGGAACCGGGGGGTCACACACTCTTTGTCCCATTCGACCCCTTCTCTAGTGGGCCTTGTGACCCATCATTTCCTTTATACCTTGTCGAGGAAGTCCACTTTCACACCCCTTTCCCACGGGCCGGGTCACCTACGCCCACCAAGCCCGATACACCTACATCCGGCCCTTCTAGCCCTCCCAAGTCTCCCAAATCCAATGGGCAGCCGCATGCTAGGGACAAAGTAGGATGTCTAGGAGTCCCACTTTCCACCAACCACCGGTTGCCACTAGTGTATACAGGGCACATGTTCGGGTGTCCTGGTCCACCATTGCATATGCATGGTCTGCATAACCATAGGTTTATCTAAGGTCATGTGTGTGTTTGTTTCTGCGGTTTGTTTTCTTTCATGCATATGGTTTGCATTAAGTCGTGTCAATTAAAGGCCAGCCATGCGCGCATAAGGAATTAGCTGATGCATGCTACATGTCCGTGAGTTCAAAAGGGAGAGTACGTCATGATCAGGGTCATACCTGAACGGTTCCTCTCGGGGCCGTAAAGCAACTCTAAGTCCACGATACCCACCCTTTCCAGGTTAAGAAACAAGTGGGTCCAAAAGCGTACGATATTGAACTACCGAACGACGATGGTGTCAATTCGACATTCCATGTTTCCTCTGGTAGCATATTGGAACCCGCGATGATCCCTAGTGAGTTTCGAGCTTTATCTTTCTATTGGGAGTGACCCCTCACCCGAGAGTCCACCTCATCCAGCCTCAACGCATGCATATAGATTGTATACTGAATGAGCAGGTGATCACCACAAGGAACGGCGCATACCCACACGTCCTAGTGTGTTGGCGAGGATGCCCCAGGATGACCAACGCCTTGATCACATGCGGAGAGCGCAAGCTTCGAGACCCTTACTCGACGGGGTAAAGTTCGTCCCACCCGGGGAGAATTGGTGCGGACACCAGGGCGATCAAGTGACATGTCGGTGAACCGACGGTGCCATACGCGGAGCACCAAGTGGACTACATCGGCTTCTCTTCAAAATGGGGACAATTTGACTTGAATTTGGACCTTTTTTGCATTGAAATTGGGCTTGTAATGGTTATTGTATTTGTAATTAGCTAATGGGCTGGTTGTAAGGCTCCTAAAGGGCCAAATGGTTAAAGCCCCTTAAGCATTCCTTAAGAAGGAATGGCCTTGGTCCATTTGTAATGGATCCATAAGTCATATGGGCTTCCTTCCTACATGGGCTATCTAGATTGGGTTATCTAGAGTGAGCTCTCTTCATTCATGGGCTTTCAAGGGTGGAATGGCCTTAAGCCATATTGGTTGGTTGGGCTTGGTTAAGCCATGGCCAAATTTGGCCCATTCAAGGCCCAAGAAGGGGGGCGCCCCCTCTTTTGGCTTATTAGGCTCGGAATTGTGTTTATTTATGTTTCTTCCACCTCCATTTACCACATGGAGTATTAGATGGCTGCTGGTCAAGTTCCAATGGCTGCCACCTACCTTCTTACCTTTGAATTTCAAAGGGTAGGTGAGCCACCATATCCCCTTGTCACCTTCTCCATTTCCCTTTCACCCATGTCATATTCCATGCGCATTCCCCCTCCCCCTTCTTGCATCTTGCGCAAGTCCCCTCCCCCCTTACCCCTTGCATTTCCCTATATAAGGGCATGTATAGTGTTTATGTAGAAGTGAATGAAGTTTTGTTGAAAGAAAAGTTCATTAGAGAGTGATTCTCTTAGTGTGTTCTTGGGTGTGACTCCCATTGTGCTGTCCTGTGACTGGACAGAACTAGATCGTGTGACTCGACCACGTATCCCTCCCTTCCTCTTATCTTCTCCTTCCACAAAAATTCTCTGTGATACCTCTGCAAGTTAGCAAACTTTCAGCGCTGGTTTCGCATCGATCGGAGTTCGTGAGCAACGGTGGCGATTTTTCTTGTGGAGGCACGCAGATCGGTTCTTGATTGCTGCCCAGATCTGAAGATGACTGTGTTTTAATTCTTGGAGCCCAACTCCGACGCCATCTGAAGTTGGTTCCTGAAGTGAGATCGTAGTATTTCAAGTCATATTTGTGTTTCCGCTGATCTTGCCTCGATCTGATCACTGTGCTGTACGTGGCGGCAATTCTCGTGAGATCGCGCAAGAAATCTGAGCAGATCCGGTTTAGAACCAGCACCAACTTCCTGAACCTACCCCGCCTCATCCGTTTGATATCTGTGCGATATCTTTGGAGCGATTCTTCCTCTTGACGTCACCTACCATCTCCCACAAAGAATGCCTTGATCCGACATCAGTGGGCAGTTCTGTGAGCACAAAACCAGAACCCTAGAAGATTCATCATGGCTCCGGCACACGTTCCTCACCTCCTGCGAGTGTGGCCCGTCAACCCGAGTTCCAGCAACCCTAAAGTTATTGATTGTATCCTGATACCTCCCTGTGTGGAGTGGGCCAAGCTTCTGAAATTGTAAAATTTAATTCAATTGTGTATCGGGGTTGTTCGAAAATCGGCCGGGGTGTCTTCCCCATGCCTTGTCGTGGAGGTACGCGATTCGTTCCCCACTCACATTGTTGTTTAGTATGCTTTCTATATTGCTGCGTTTGTGAGAATAGGGCCGATAGCTAGTTCAAATTCACCGCGTTTGTGAGTTGTGAGCGCCTGTTACATAGCTCCAATTGAGCATCGAGCGCGAATTAGCACCCTAGACGACGGTGGTTTCTTAATCGCCGCGATCCCCACGTTTCCCTCGCAAGGGACGATCATCGGGCTCAAGAGAGTCGCTGTTGAGAGACGTCTCCACCCGAAGAATACCACGGTGGTCAGCCGCCCGGCTTGCCTTAGTGTGCTAGTGCTGGCCGCACAACGAGTCGGTCGTACGTCTTAGCCCGAGTCGGTCATCCGTCCCGCATCACATCTCCAAAAGGTAGATTAGATGTGATATGCTGACAGGGATAAAAGTCAACTTTGGGTTTCTCATCTCGACCTTAAAATCCATGTATTTGGACATTTACAGCACCTATTTTCTCTCTCTGGATCACCCAATGGATTTGACAGAAAACATACTTGAACTGGCTTCAGAAGCACTGTTGCGTTGATGCAGCAGTCATTGCATCGAAGCAGGGAGGCTCGAGGCCTTGTGGTGCTTCGATGCAGCTAGAGCAGACTTGCTGCTTGAGGTCGAAGTAGTGAAGCTGAGGTCGGAGCAGTGAAGCTGCTGAGGTCGGAGCAGTGAAGCTGAGGTCGGTGCTGCTGATGAAATTGCTTCAGAGAGGCCAGAGTAGCTGATGAGCAAGGTCGGTGCAACAAGCCCACTGCGTCGGTGCAGCTGTGCAGACTTGCTACTTGAGGTCGATGCACCGACCTTGTCCGTGCAGGACCTCTGCATGTGCACATACTTTGAGCAACGTGCACAGACCTTGTAGTTTACATGTGCACAGACTTTCACCAACGTGCACAGACCTTATAGTTCGCATGTGCACAGACTTTTCTTATGTTGAAGGCAAACATGCACAGACCTAGTAATTCACATGTGCACAGACCTACCACAATGTGCACCGACATGACAGTCACATATGCACAGACCTAACAGCATTATACGTAGATGTGCACTGACCTTACTTGATGTGCACAGACCATACATGATATCATGCAAATGTACACAGACCTTCTGAGCAGAAATGCATATGTGCACCGACCTTAGTTCAGCATGTGCACCGACCTTGTAGAGCTTCAAGTCTTCATGTGCACCGACCTTCTGAACATGTGCACCGACCTTATTTCAGCATGTGCACCGACCTTGTAGAGCTTCAAGTCTTCATGTGCACCGACCTTCTGAACATGTGCACCGACCTTGTAGAGTTGAGAGTCTTCATGTGCACCGACCTTGGTTGCAAGTCTTCAGCATGTGCACCGACCTTGCTTTAGTGACAGTGGCTATGCACCGACCTGACTGCATGAACTGTGGTCACTGCATCAACCTTCTGTGCAACTAGTTGCCTTGATTTTCGTGCACCTATTAGTATTATCACCTATCTTGATTTCTATGCATCCAGTTGCCTCATTTTCTTTGCCTTACTTGATTTCTTAACATCCAATCAGTATGTTATCTTATCATCACCTGCCTTGATTTCTGTGCAACTAATTGCCTTGAATTTTGTGCACTGACCCCTTGAGTGACTATCAACCTTGGTTGGCTTGTTCCTTTTCATGAGGCCATTCTCATTGCCTATGTTGACCTGAAATGCATAGCGTTGACATCATTAAATGTAGGTAAGACCCATCAATGAGTCATAGTCAGGCATCATCAAAACAATATAATTAAGCATGTTACACATATGCCCACAAGAATCCCCCTTTTTGATGATGGCAACTATGAGTCATTATAAGTTCAATATGAGTCATTAAAGTAATGCAATCACGAAATAGGTTAAAGTAATGCAATCATAAAATAGGTAATGACTCATCAAAACTAATCCCCCTTTGGCATCAGTAAAGAGAGCTTAAATTAAAGCCAATTTCAACCGTTAGTTCTTAAACACATGGTAGAGCATGAGATTAAGAAATTATTAACACATAATTACCATGAGAGGCAGCATTTCAAGATGCAGATTCAAGTTGTTCAAGTGAGAGTGTCATGAACAAACATAAGAGTGACATCCATTGTTGTGGTTGGGTCCCTGAGGCCAATTGTTGGGTCCCATTAAATGTCAGGTCACCCGTGAATCATGCCAACAGAAAATCAGATAGATTGGCACCGGATGCCATGAGTTCATAGTACAATATGCATGCAAGAGATTTGATCATGGCAAGAAGATGCAGTTAGGGAGCAGTTTGATACCAGATGATCTTTTTCGGGATTTCTAGGGTTTTAGGTTTTTCTGGTTTTCTTATTTTTAAGATTTTCTATGCAATACATGGAAGAGGGAAAATGCACACCACCTAAGTGCATAACAAATTGAACCCAATTGCATTGGAGATATGATACCAATTGATGAGAGGGTAGAGATTCCAATTGTTAAGAATGGTGATGCTTTCATGGTAGCCAGGATAGACTATGCAGATTGTCCAGAGAAGGCAAATATCAATGGAGTTGGAAGCATCAAGAGACCAGCTTGTCTTAAGGGTAGATGCCAGAGCAGCCAGACAGTGGTCTGGATGCAAGGGGTCGACTGTAGGAGTCGACACTTGGAAGATGAGGTGCAACAGTCAATAGTTGAAAGAATGAAGGTTCTTTTAATCTAAAGCCAAGTTCATAAATGCAAAGTTATAGATTTTTTAGAATCTTTAGTTATAAAATTCTAATGACTCAGCCCTTATTATCACATTAGTTTAAGACTGATGAATTTTGAGCTTCTCAATAAAACTACTTGAAGACACCTGCATTCAACATTAATAGAGGTGAACCAAAATGTCATACTTGAACCAGGTTAACCTCCTTTGATCTTACTCATTCAATTCCATTAGCTCTCTTGAGAGATATTGCAAGAAGTATTGAGGATAAACACTTAGACATTTTTGATTTTATCTAGGAGTTTCACGAATTCAGATTTTTATATAGACCCCATTGTTGGTACCAATTGCTATTCCTTTTACGAGCAATCAAGTGTAGCATGCACCTTTTGACGTGAGAGTGCACGTTGATTAGACGCTAGCACCCCCAGTTACTCAGTGTAGCTCACAATTTTACCTCAATTAGAACAGAGTTAGCATGGCAGTTCGTGACGTTGTCCTCCTCATTTCTTTGATGAAGGGACTTGGTTTCTCGGTGAATCCAATGCCATTTCTCTACCTTAAAGCACTGAACTCAGCACACACCTTTTTTCATAAGGATATACGTTTGCCAGACGCCAATATCCTTAGTTACTCAGTATGGCTAAAATTCATTGCTATCATTGTACCCCTTTCTCTTTTGAAATCCTTGGATTAGCCCAATGTTTAAAAATAATACTTTTCAATGAAGTTTCTCAGTGAAATATGCCTTTGTACTAAAGATAAACTTTCATATTCAAGAAGGCACATCATGTCAAAACATGAAAAGTTGATTTAAGTCTATTAAGCCTGACTACAAACATTTTCAAGATCATTAAACTTTAAAGCTCAAGAAATCATTAATTTTAAACCAATAGCTTTCATGTTCAGGGCAGTCACAAGACTCCATAAAGGAAGATTCTTCTAGAGGATTTACTCTAATAAACAAACTCAACCACAGATAGAAAGTTCTCCAAGAAGTTCAAGGCATTCAAATCTAAGGTGAACCACAAACAGAATCAGCCATTGTGGTTTGGTTCAAGCAGAGAGTGTTGTATTAGTGGAGAGCATCAACTAGAGCAAGTATGGATAGAGAACACTCCCCCTGAGGGTATGCATTGAACTCAGACTGGAATGGGTAAGATAAGACCAGCAAGAGATTTTTAACAGATTTTACAATGCTGGACAAGCTCCCCCTAAGAACATGCTATCTATGCATGATGTCAACAAGAATGTGTAGTGATGCAAACGGGATTTGATGTTGACTCCCCCTCAACGCATGCATGGGTTGGCAATGGTATATGCAGCCTATGATTTACATGAACACTTGGTGCAATAGAGGGCATGTCAAATGATTATGCATTGTTGTGTCCCTTTAACATGATGTGTATTGAAATGCATGAGATCACAAAATGATACAGACTCAAATTATTTATAATGCATTCAGAGCTGAAACTCAAAGTCTGACGCCAATTCTTAAACTCCCCCTTTGTACAATATTTATGGACATTAATGCCCACATGAGTGATGAGTTGAAATAAATGCAGCCATGACAGACATCATCAAAAGCAATGATCAAGTATTTCATATGGCTGATTAGCAAGAAGCAGACAACAACTCAATCATCAAATTAATTCCATCAGCAGAGCAGATTTTTCATGACTAATGCAGCTGAAATAAGTGATCTCTGGTATAAGGCAGAGGTTTGCATCTGAGACCCTGCTCATGCATAGTGAGAGTTCCGGGCAAGCTTGACTTACCTTTCTTCTCTGCACCATTTGATATACCAGAGGTCAAACAAGTGTAAGCAAGTAATCTACCTTAGATGTTCATCTCACACCATGGGGGATGTTTTAGCATTTCATGGAAGCAAATTCAGTTTGCAGAATTTTATTGGCAACAAGACAGACTTATGATGCACTATCTACATGGTTAACCTAAACATGCAGGATGACAGAGATTAAAGAGTTTATTTACATACCTGTGCCTTGAGCTTTTATTTATATAAGCATCCAATGTTCAGCTCCAAGGCTCCTTACACTAAAAATTCTTTTTTGAAATTTTTAGGTACCCAAGCTTGCTTGGGTCCTTGAGGATTAGCAGCCCATTCATATTCAGTAGTTTGGCTCATCTTTTTCAGGACAATCAAATCCTCCTCCTTCATTGTATGACAGTCATACATTTCATGCCCATTTTTCCTACAATAGAAACAACGCACAAAAGATTGAGCATTGTTCTTATGTGCTTGTGGATGTGCATTAGGCCTTTGTGGGTGAGCATGGAAGTTAGCATTCTTGGAATGAGATTGATACCTTCCCTTTAGATGCTAGCAGTCTTGGATTGTGTAGCCAATTTTAGCACAGTGGAAGCAGCAGGGAGGCAGACTTCTTCTTCTTCTGTCTGTTGTTGGTAGCATCGACCTGCCTTTTTGTGTGCATCGACGCATCTGACTACCCATGGTGTTTCGAGCAGGATAGTGTTGACACCCGTTTTTTGCCTATGAGTCGAGTCATTCATTTTACTACCATTTATTGATGCCTCGAGTTGTCCATTGCTCATTGGGCTGTTTCAGGCATGCTTTTGGGCTTATTTCATGGGTACCTCCCTCCCTGGCTTGGTCTACTCTTAAGTTTGGGCTTAATGGGCCTTGGTTTCACTCAGTTTTGGGTTAAATGGGCTTATTTATCTCATTTTATCAAATTCAAACGCCCAGGCTTTACGCGGTCTCACGACTGGCCATTCCGTCAATGAGCGGTTAGTATTGAGCCGTTCATATATTTATTGGATATTTATGTGATTTTCTGAATTTCCACCAACAAGCCATTGCACGGTCCATGACTAGCCGTTTAATTCCGGTGAACGGTGTGCACATGACCGTCCAGTTCCCAGAGTCCTGATTTCGATGATTTCTCAGATAATTATATATTTATCTAATTTATTTGGATTTATCACCGATAGGCTCTGAATGGTTGGACTTCGGCCGCTCTGTACATTGAGTGGTCTATCACAAGACCGTTCAATCCTTGAGAGTCCAACGGTGAAATGGTTGGTCAGTTTGATGGATATTTGGATAATATTTCTTATTTATTGAATTTCCACCGATAGCCTTGGACGGTCTAGCAATGGACCGTGCAATAGCTGGGCAGTCCATCGAGCGACCACGTATTGGCCCGATTTCTGAGGCTTTACTGATTTTTCTCTCTCCATCCGTGGTTTTATCCCCAACTTATTCCACCCATTTCTCCCCGGATTCTCCACCAAATGGGGTGCCCTTTGAACTGGTTGGGAGATGGGAGTATTACCTACAGATTTTATGTTAATATCTTGAGCTAATTTTCACTGGAAACCCTAATTTCGGGGCTGGACTTATGGGCTCTATAAATAGACCCTTAGTCCAGGCTTTGAAAATGGGGGGAGATTTAAGGTCGACGGCGAAGCCCTGTCGAATTCTAGAGTGATCTACAGTCAAGGAGGGAGGCCTTCTACGTCCACTCAGGCCTCCGGTTCAGGGAGTATTCGGTGTTTTTGAGTCTTTGTTTTCACAGTCTCACCATCTGTTTCGTCATTGCATGCATAGTTTTCCTTGTTCCTTTCCACGTGTTCACTCTTGCACTTCATTACACACACCCTCCTATTGTTTTCCACACCCCTAGGGGTTTAAAAACCTCCCACGTATTCCCCATTCCATGTTAGTTTATTCATTTTTCATGTTCTCTTCTAGTTACTACACTCTCTAGTTCTGATTTGGGTTTTCTTTTGTGGTCTTCACACTGTTTTGCAGGTCAACATCATTCTAGCACAAGGCCCACTCCCTCTGGCCGACTGGAAGGGGTGGAGGTTCAAATCCTATGCCTTGGTGGGTGACGGAACAACGTGGTTTAATTGCGTCCGTTTGAAGAGGTAGGCGGATCTCCACGAACCGCTCTGAACCTTTGAACGGCTGCCTCTGAACCGTCTGTCTGTCCACTGTTCTTCATCCCGCGTTCCTTCTCAGCACTATAGAGCGGTCTATCGAGAGACCGTTTGGTCACAGAGTGGTTCTTCTTGAGCCGTTTATCTCTCCAGTGCTGCTTGCAGGCGCGTGTCTCCCCTTTTCCAAGGTACGGTGTATTTATTTACATTCGGAGCCTTGGTGGCGATCACAACCCACACACATTCACACCTTTCTGTCCTTCTAGTTTCATTTTGTTCGTGTCTTACATAGACATTGGAGAGGGATAAGGAAGGATCACAAAAGGAAAGGATCAAGTGTGAAGGGCATATTTCCAATCAACAAATTTCTAGCGATCACGGTGGGACACCTAGTGCCCATCGTGGTGTTGTTTTGCTGACTTGTGTTCTGTGCTTGGTTAGGCTTTCTAAGTTGTTTCAGGTTGCTATTTCGTCCACTATCGGGTTTCTGTTCTCGGAGGTATACGTGGTTCTACTAGGACCGCTCAAGTCTTCTAGCAGCTGGACGATAGGCCGTGCTATCTTGGAATCAGGTGCTTTCTTGGTTAATTGTTGTAATGCTACTATTAATTGAGCGGTCCACTTAAGGCCGCTCCTGTGGTCCAACGGTCGGACGATAGACCGTCCTATCCACCTCACGAGCATTTGTGTTGCTGTGAGCCTGCTTAGATTCGGCGATCCTTGTTGGCCGTTCACTGTTATCCATGGTCTGTCGGCAGGCCGTGCACGTTTGCTGGCTCAGGTATGTTACTATTCTTCATATGCTTGTGGCTTCACTGACTCTCTGTGGTCTTTCAAGGGCCGTTCCATAGTTAGCACGGTCAGTCGATAGATCGTCCAGTCTGTTCAATTAGCTCTGTGTTACTGTTCTTTTACTGCTCCCTGTTACAACACGGTCCTCCCCCGGACCGTGTACGCTCCCTGAGCGGTCTCCCATTAGACCGTGTATATGGCTACAGTGCACCCGAGATTGATATTTCCTGCATTATTTCATATCATTTTATGTTTGTTTTGGTGCTTTTCATCTCCCCCGGTTGTCACTGATTTAGCATGGTCATTGTTATATATTGCCATATTGTGTGATCATTGGTTGCTAGATTTAGTCTAGATTTTACATGCACTCTGATGCACATAGGACCATACTCATTTTTCCATATTAGATGCATTCCTACCTTGGTAGGGGATCCTCTCGTCTCCATATTCCTTGGAGCCGACTAGGTGACCTTATCTGGGAGCTCCGTAAGCCCCCGTGAGCCGTGGATTCCTACACGGACGTCGGGCAGGTTGTACCTTTCCACCCTTAGGCTTACATTTTGCATATGTTGTGAGGGAATTGACCCTAGTTAAACCCAAAGTTTAGACCTTATTCCCCTAGGATTCCTATGTCTTGAGGGAATTGTGATTAATCTAAAACATTTAAAGGTCCACCAAACTTTGACAATAAAATAGTTCCTATCATATTAATTGTTTGACTTGGGTGAAGTCCTTCATATTGTTTGTGTTGTCTGGGCTTGTCCGAGCCAATTTTGTGGTGTTTTGTGGTTCATCTCCCATCATTCACATTTTCTATTGTGTCAGACCCATTTAGAAGAGTCCATTTCGTCTGTCCATTGTGTGCCCATTGTCCAGTCCGTTCTCCCTTGGTCATTGCATTTAATGGGTCAACCCCCCTTTCTTGTCCTCAAGCATAGTCCGCCCTTACTCCCTTTATTGTATTTCCCTGATTTTCCTGTATACAGTCTCCATTTGTCCTCATGGAGTGCCATTTTCTCCTATATATTACTCTTCTTCTTCCCCATCTTCTTATCCCCGCATAGATTCCTCTTCCCACGCGGGCCCATCTCCTCATTCACCTAACGGACCTTATCCTCATAATGAGCTTCCCTCTTGTACTCTTGATGGGCCCTACTCATAGAACGGGCCCTCTCATTTTCTTAATGGGCCCATGTTGCTACTGGCCCAATGGGTCCTTATTCCCACACTCATGATTCTTCCAGGCCCCCATGTCCTTCTATTCCCGGAATGGGTATCTCTTCTTCTCAGGCTGGATCCCCTTATTCGGCCCAATACCATAACCCTGGTCCAAATTCACGCTCCCTTGCTCAAGCTGGCCCGCATCCTTCTCGAGTTCTCACCATCGAGGAGATGATCGCTCAAGCCCAACGCCAGCTTGATGAACTACAACGTCGAATCGATTCTCAAACTTCTTTGAGTGTCCCTTTCGCATTCCAAGGTCTTCAGGTTCCACCACGTTCACAGATTCCCATATATCGTCGCTATGGTGGAGTAGGTGACCCCTATGTACACTTGAAGGAGTTTCTATACGAGTCAGCTCAATTCTGACATGACCAACGCTTGATGGCCTATCTGTTTGGTCTGTCTTTAGAAGGCTCAGCTCGGGATTGGTTATTTACATTGCCGCAAGACCAAGTGTTGAATTTTCAAGCCGTTCAAGAGAAATTTCTTCAGCAATATCAAGACCAGGTTGGGCCCAAGTACTCTATAGTTGATCTGGCCCATGAGAAGATGAAGTCTGATGAGGAGTTCTCTACCTTCACCGACCGCTGGCGTCGCCTGGCCGCTCAAGTCCCGGGGCATATTCCGGAGGGAGATCAAATCAAAATGATCCTTTCTAATGCAACACCCGAGTATCGATGCATCTTAGCCTTGAACGATATCACTTCCTGGAAACAATTGTATAGCCCAGCCCGCTTCATCCACCAACAGATTCTAAGTTCCCTTGACCCCGAGTCTCCTTCACCTTCTACACCCACGTACGCCTCCTGTCTACCATCTCCCACATATCCCTCCATGAGTCAGCCTGCTGCTCCCACATACCCACGTACCCCAACATATCCTTCCTTCACGTGTCAACCCTCCACGAGTCAACCCTCCGCTGCTTCATATCCGCACGCGTCTCCACCTCCGATCAAGGCAACACCACACCCCGAGCAGGCGGATGCCATTTATATACCTCCTCATCCTGCTCCACATATGCCTCCTCCAAATCCACTCACTGGCCCTGTGCCTCTACCTATGCAATTATCATTGCCTGCGTAACCCCCACTACCATCACCATTACCTTCCCATACCCCTCGGCATCCATCTTGCCCGAAGCGGGCTCCTCACCCTCCGTTGCCGGAATCCTTTACAGACATTTTCAGGGCTTTGATGGCCACTTGCGCATTGCAGCTTCCTCTGGTTATGCCTTGCCAATCTGCGGTCAAAAATTTGCTCCATTTTTGTGAGTTTCATTGTCAGCAGGGGCATTTGGTTGAGAATTTCCCTGAGTTCTAAGAATTTGTTTATGGTCTAGAGAATGATAAGAGGATCGATTGGGCTGTTATGCATAAAATTATTTTGGATCTCCACAGCAAACAGCAGCAGCAGCAGTCGCCGCCCAGGCAGCCGTCTCCATTACAAGACCAGGGGCACCCATGTGGTTCTTTATTTAGTATTGCACCCGCTCCGTCACCTGTTTTCTCACCTATACTTTTGTCCCTTTCGTTGCATACCTCATCACCCTCTTCATCTCCACCTACCCCCTCACTTTCACCATCTCCTACTCAACCTCCACCAACCCAAGCCTCTACTCAGGCAGGTGCCACCCATTCCTCCTCCATTTCTATTTTCACCGCTTCTACTCCCGACGCTGCCCGGTGAGTCGTATCGATACGTCGACGATGGGCGCCGTGACCCTTCGCCTCACCACCACGTTCATCATCACCATCTTCACTACCCCCACTGCCATTTCCACCGCTGTCTCCTTCTCCATCATTACCCTCCTCGCCTGAACCTGAGCAAGCTACACCTCTACCTTCGCCTTCACCCCCTCCTACGCCTCCACCTTTGCTTTTAACTCTACCCGTCGCTATCCAACCACCGCCCGAGGCCTCTACACCCTCTACACCTTCACCCACGCCTTCCAAGCCTATTACCTCCACTTCTCCATCCCTTTTCACCCCACGGAGCGGGTGTGCATTATCTTTGGTGCCCCTCGGGTCTGGTCCCCAGGGAGATAACAAGCCAAGTCAGGACAGTTCAGCGCCGGTTCTGCACTACAAGATTCAAGACCTCATTTGCCGTATGCCGGTCCGAGTCTTGGTCCCTGGGTATTTTGGGGAGAGTGAGCCGGTATCTTCTATGGAGACAGTTGGCAAGAAGGGTTCCCTTGCATTGGTGCCAGTTTCTGCGAAAGCAAGGCTGGTAGCAATCTCTTTAAAGTATTGATGCTGTTATTTCTCCTCACTTCATTGGTGTTCGATTCACTGGCCACAAAGGATTCTCCACTCAGATTGTGCTGACCCATACGGCCGCCAAGGATCTCTTAGATTCTCTGTTCAAGGGGCAATTGGCCGTATTTTTAACATTGTTTAGGGGCATTCTGCACTTGCTATCTCATCTCCCGCAGGTCAGTGGTGAAATGACCACGTCAACACCATGCATTACTCTCCCTCGGTTTCGTCCTGCACTTTTGGTAAGGGAGTTATGCTCCATGCCCAATTGCCAGGTGGAGATGCCGAATCTCATGCTTCTGGTGCCAAGCAACAAAACCCCACGGTTTTCTGGTGTTCATCTCAGGGAGTTGGTAATTCAGGAATGCCCGCCCATGGTTAGCACTGCATGTCTAGGGGCAGCCGACCCAATCGAATTGCAAATTCATAATCGGGCCAGGTTGTCTGCCAGATGGGCCCGTTATATGAGAAGACATGGCAAATCAAGAGGTTCGAAGGCCCAAGTCCATGCCAGTCGGATTCATTTTAAGGAGATTTCTGCTAAGAAGAGGCGGCGGTACAAGTTGAGGGGTCGTCAGTTGTGCACTCTAGGATCCATGCCTTTCTCTTCCTCTTCCTTCCATTCATCATTTCTTCTACTCAACTCCCACCCTTGGGTGGTGTATTTACCTTCTCCCAATCCAGTTTCTGTTGTTTTCTCCGCCCTTTTCAGGTCCACAAACCCCCATTCTTCCTTCTTCCTTCATCCGGAATCTCCTGATTTTCCATTTTCTCGTGATTCTAGGACCCGACCTATGTCATCCTTCCATCCCAACCTCGGGATGTCATCCGATTCTTCTCCGGGACTTCCGGGTGTCTCCTCTGATTCTTTCCCAGGACTTTCGGGTGCTACTTTTGATTCTTCCTTGACCCTGTCTGGTGTTTTTTGTGCCCTTTCCCCGACCTTGTCGGGTGTCTATCATTTCTCTTCCCCGACCTTGTCGGGTGTTTATGCTTCTCCTTCCCCGCCTTTGGCGGGTGATTGCTACTCTCTTTCTCTAACCATGTCGGATGATTTTCCTTCTCATCTTGCTATTCTTTCCTCCTCACCTTTTCGGGGTCGTCACCCCTTTTCTTGCTATTTTTGAGGCTTTAGTCCGCCTTGATCTCAGTTGATCTGGTTTCTTCTGTATCTGGTTCCTTGTTATCAGGGTCTCTGCGCCTTAACGAGGGAGTTCTAGCCCTCGTCTCTCTTCCTTTTAATCATTCTTCATCTAGTTTGGTGTCTGCCGCTCCTCCATGTAGAGGAATCTTTAACCCTTTGCTGTCCTCTCCCACTTTGTTCTGTCAGGCAAGGAATATGAAGCTCGTGCTGCGCAAAACTCGATGATCAAGATTGCTTCAGGATACTAGTTTTCGTTCCATGGATTTGCAATGTATCTTTGATTTTGTGCAAGAACATGTTATCATTGCTATTACTCTGTTATTTCTGCATGCGCTTATAATGTTGGTTCCTTAAAACATGGTTTGAACGACTTTAGAAAGTTTGCTTAGTTCTGTCAAAAGAGTCAAGTTCGCTTCTGCAGCATCCTTAGGCTGGTGATAGCTCCGTGCTGGGAGTCTAGTTTCTTTCCCCGATCATTGAGGATGATCTCTTGAGTATGGATTTTCACACACTTCATGGCGAGCCATAGCCGATCCCTCTAAGGCACACCATTGCTGTTTTGGCCATACTTTGGGTATGCACAAAGGTCTTTTCTTTTCTCTACTCAGCCAAGTGTAGGGGCAAGAGATGGATGGATGAGATGACCAACCTAGGCGCTCCCTAATACGAGAGAGGTCTCAAATAGGAGCAGTCTTAACCCTCATGAAAGTGAGTTTCATGCCGAATCTAGCCAATAAGGGCTGTCAAAAGAATAAATCAATAGCAAAATTATTAAAATAAAGGCGTGGCAAGAGTGGCAGTACAGTTTCCCGCAGGACGTCATGAGCCCGGTCACATGCATGCCTGAAAAATGGGTTCCAAAAATCAAAGACACAAAGCCCCAGCGTAACAGACTTACTCTTTGAGGGGTAGTGCCCTGGAAGGAAATCAAGTCCTAATGTTTCTCATCCTGCATAAAGCTTGTCTTTAATTTTTCTTCTGCTTCTCCCTCTTAGGCTGGGTTGAATCCTGGGTATGGCTTTAGTAGGGGCACCGTTCTTTAGAGGCGGTTGGTTGTGGCGAGCCACCCTCAAATGCATGCCCTGCTTAAGGGAAGTCTTTAGTGAGAAGGGGTGGGACGACGATCTTGTTGTGCCCCTGTGGTCAATTGAGTCATACCATGGTAATTTGAGTCATTCGACATCATCCTGTGGTCATTTGAGCTATTGGACATTCTTGGTTTTGATAATGGCTAAACACTATAAGTCATTATTGTTTTCCACTCTCATATGACAGACATACGTGATGCTCTGTTCATGACAGGTAAGCCAATGAATGGACAAGGAATGGAGTGGAGATGGCAAATGTGAAAGCTCAATGATTGCACCCTCGCACGCGGATCGACCTGCGCGGTCAGGTCGCGGGGATCCGGGTTGCTAAAGGAACGATATAATCAAATAGAAATCTTCAAGACTGTCAAGGTTGTTGCCACAGATGAGAACGGGATGCTAAAGGACTTAAGCAACGGAGCTAAATGGTTAATGGACTGAACCGGTGTAACCAGGGTACCGGGTTCAGTCCAGCTGGCGGTCGACCTCCAGCCCAGGGGTGGTCGACCGCCCCCGCCAGCAGCCAACTGCTTGCACGTTTCTCAGTGGCGGTCAATCGCCAGCCCAATAGCGGTCGATCAGAAATTTCAGGGACCATCCGTCTATAGGGTTTCTTAGTAGCAGTCGACCGCCAGCTTCTGCAAATCGACCGCCAGCCCCGAGCCATCAATTGTTGACTTTATTTTCCACTTCGAGAAGAGCCCCTTTCCTTGTATTTTTTTAACCCCAAAGTCACCCAATCCCCCATGGATTGTGGATCTGGTCTGGGGGATGTCCAAGGACCATTCAAAGGTTATAAAACACACAAGAAGGGTTGGAAACCCTAAGGCTAAGAAGGGAGATCAAAGGAGGCTACAAGGGTGTGTTCAAGGGAGAGGAGTTCGAGTATTGTAGCTGTGAACAGTACTCCGGGAAGAAGTTCTTCACCATTCCAAGGGATTCAAGCTTAGATCTGAAGCCATCTCAACCTCCAAGGAAGCAAGAAGCAATCAAGGCTCTCAAGGGTGATCTAAACTGCATCCTTAAACCTCTTCATCAACTCAAGGAGATGAAAAGGAAGATCAAAGCTACATCCATAGTCTTCCTCATCAATTAAAAGAGATTCAAGGAAGATCATATCTCAAGGAAGAAGATACCATTGAAGTATCAGATTCAAGCTCCAACAATCTCAGACATGATCTTTTCTTCTTGAGCATATTCTATATCTTGTTTGAGAGCTTTCATATTTGTTCTCTTTCCATTTCATTCAAACATTTGAAACTGAAGATCGTCCCTACCGGTGGTTAGTAGGAAGGCAATCGGAAGTTGTCCGATCTGCGGTGTTGACGTCCCTACCTTTGGTTAGTAGGAAGGCAATCGGAGGTCTTTCCGATTTACGGTTCAGTGCGTGGCACTAGTAGAGCCTCACCGGATTTGGTGAGGGGTGGACGTAGGACTGAGGATTTAGTCTGAACCACCTTAAAATCTCGTGTGTTGTGGTTTGCTTGTGCGATTGCTTTGTTTTAGATGCATGCTTAGGTTCAATCTCTATATTGCGTAATCATCTTGCTAAGTAAATTGTTGTGCCCTTCGTTAAGCTAGTTATATTCCGCTCCTATTATCATTATCTAGCTTTAAAGAAGGGTGTTCTGCAAAAAGAGGGGAAGATCTATTCACCCCTCCCCTCTAGATCCGCTATCCACTACTCAACAGATCCCTGGCCAATAGTTCGAGCCCGTCTTTGGGTGCTGCAGATTGATATTGTCAAAATTCCAAAAAAAATCAGATATTGTCAAAATTCCAAAAAAATCAAATATGTCAAAAATCTCCAAAAAAAATCAAATATTTTGAAAATCTAAAAACAAAATCAAATCAATCAAAAAAATTACAAAAATCCAAAAATATGTCTTTTATTTTTATGCATTTTTGTCTTGAGGACAGGTATGATCTGTTTGCTCAGTGTGCAGGTTACAGGTGCTCAAGCTTTCCTTGCTCCTTATCTTTTGCCTCCTGGTCACATTTTCTGATCTGTTCTCTCTTCTTCAATCTATTCTCTCGATTTGCTGAAGCTTGTGTCCTTCTCAACTTTTATTTGCAACGATTATATCTCCATGAGAGGACTTTGCCTCACGATTATGAACCTAGCGGTTCTGCTTCATCTGATCTTGGGCTTTAATTGAAGGGCGTATTTGTCATGTCTTTTGTCCCGTCGTGTCTTTGTCACATGTTTATGTCCCTCCATATCGTCCCACGCACGTTATTTTATCCCTCACCGCGTGTTGTTAGTTGTCTTGCACATGTTGTTAGTCGCCCCTTTATGTCCCATTTTTTTGTCCCAACTATGTGGTCATCCCTTATGTTCTTGTCCCAACCGTGTGTTGTCCCACCGCATTGTTGTCTTGTCACACCGTGTTCATGTATGCATGATGTTTGTTCATGCCATTGCATATCTGCTCGTTTGCCTTTGTTATGTTCTGTTGCATTGTCTCCCATTTCATTTGATCATTATGTTATGTCGTGTTGTTTGTCGTTCAGTTGATTGTTATGTTATCTTCGCTATGTTTATACTTGCTTGTTTGTCATATTTATCTTATACATGAAAATCTATAAAAATCAGAAAATGAAAATAAAAAAAATGCCGTTTCGCCTGCGCAGGTAAGTCAGGTATGGCCTTCTATCCCCTCTCGTTGTTGCATTACTATATGGTACCTATATTATGTTATCTCGAGAACCAATTGGTTATCTACGTGTTCTAGGATCTGATGTTCCCCTATAACAAAAATAATAATGATCCAGGTTCACGTGTTTAATCATCGGATAGGTCGTTAGGTTGGGAAAGTTAGGGGATGATGGTTCTATCTCGCACGACGTGGTTGCGGATAGTGTCTTGACCATGATTACCCCAGTCTAGCAATATTATTCTCGAGTATTTTCTATTTTATCCTTTCTTTGTATTCGTTTTAATGATTTCTTTTATTTTAGCCCAGCATGCATCATACGCATCTTTTGAGCATTCATGACCCATGGTTTGCCTGCAAATGTCCCACTAGTGATGGATGATTGTGCGTTCAGTGTCTGAGTAAGAAGAACTATTCTACTCTGAGTTGGATGGTTTTCTATGGTCTATTCACTTGGTTTGATTGACTGAAGGTCCCCGTCTAGAGTTTTAGTCCGTTTCTTTACTTTTGCTACTTATTTCGGTCTTCGCATTGGTCTGCGGGATTGTGTCCCCCTTGAGGTTGATCGTGTGTTTTCCCCTTTATTTTAGTTAATTTCTCCAGACTGGCATCATTTTGGTCTGATTATTCCTTGTGTTTTGGTTCAGAGTTTTCCGGAAGATTCCTATCGCTTGTTGGCGAGAAAACGGGTGTTTTTTTACCTTAACGTCCGCTTTTCAGTCCGCTCCGCTTCATCTCCGCTTCATCTCCATGTTCCATCTCGCTTTCGCTTCACCTCCACTCGCTCCCCTACAAAGAGGACGTTAAGGAGGGGTATCTGTTGACACCCATTTTTTACCTATGAGTCGAGTCATTCCTTTTACTACCATTTATTGATGCCTCGAGTTGTCCATTGCTCATTGGGCTGTTTCAGGCATGCTTTTGGGCTTATTTTATGGGTACCTCCCTCCCTGGCTTGGTCTGCTCTTAACTTTGGGCTTAATGGGCCTTGGTTTCACTCGATTTTGGGTTAAATGGGCTTATTTAACTCATTTTATCAAATTCAAACGCCCTGGCTTTACGCGGTCTCACGACTGGCCATTCCGTCAATGAGTGGTTGGTATTGAGCCGTTCATATATTTATTGGATATTTATGTGATTTTCTGAATTTCCACCGACAAGCCATTGCACGGTCCATGACTAGCCGTTTAATTCTGGTGAACGGTGTGCACATGACCGTCCAGTTCCCAGAGTCCTGATTTTGATGATTTCTCAGATAATTATCTATTTATCTAATTTATTTGGATTTATCACTGACAGGCTCTTAACGGTTGGACTTCGGCCACTCTGTACATTGAGCGGTCTATCACAAGACCGTTCAATCCTTGAGAGTCCAACGGCGAAATGGTCGGTCAGTTCGATGAATATTTGGATAATATTTCTTATTTATTGAATTTCCACCGACAACCTTAGACGGTCTAGCAATGGACCGTGCAATAGCTGGGCGGTCTATCGAGCGACCACGTATTGGCCCGATTTCTAAGGCTTTACTGATTTTTCTCTCTCCATCCGTGGTTTTATCCCCAACTTATTCCACCCATTTATCTGCAGATTCTCCACCAAATGGGGTGCCGTTTGAACTGGTTGGGAGTGTGAACGTGTCACAAAGACATTTTTTTTAAAAAAAAAGGAAGCTAAATGTGTGATGACATGTGGGAAATAAAGAGAAAGAGAGCATGTGATGCTCTAAAGGAGGGTGATCGCCAGATGGGTTACCTCAAAAATTAAAAGGAATGATCACATGTACCTTGTGAAGAAGCGGGTGAGATTGTGAGTTCTTCCTTCCTCCTTCTATCGGCCGGCCGATGAAGGGGGTTCTTACTTGATTACCCTTGCAAAACAAACAAAGATAATAAATAAGATGGATTAGCCAAAGTGTAGTATCAATGCTATAAGAAAATAGAATTATGCAACATGAGCATGACCACACATTGTGTGTTTTTGTTTAAACCCCTAAGAGGAGTAAAAAAAAGGGTGGAGATATGCTACGATGCAAGGCACGTAATATGATATGGGTATCTCTAGCAAAATAGCTAGAGAGAGGGATGAGTGTGATGATATGATTAGTAATTATAAACTAGAACTAAAGAGTGGGGCGCCCTTCTGCTGTGTTTAGCAGTAGTAAAGGAAGAGGAAACAAGAGCTTCAGCTACAGCAGGAAGAAGCGTCGGCTGAAGAAAGAAGAACGCCCGTGGGGAAGAACGCTTGGTAGAGAACATGCAGGAAATTGTTAGCAAAAAGGAACTCTCTTCTCTTTATATCGAAGGAGCTCTCTGTGCAGCGGTGTTCTCTATTATTCAACCTCTCGCGCGCGAGGGATACCATGGGGTATTTAATGGGCCAAAATCCTCATTCTAATAAGATTAAAACAAGGATAGACATCATCCAGCAAGGATCTCCCTTCCTCAATCGAATAGAGTGTTAAAATGAAGAAAGACTCTTCACGGGAAGGTAGCAGACAAACAAGAGACGGAAGCTGAAATGACGACATAAGAGGGGTCGCTATTTTGAAATGACTATCGCGGGCACAGTCGTTAATTCTTGGATTTATTTTAGAAATAAACAACTTTCCATATTTTAAAAAAGGAAATGACGCCTTCTGGGATGTCGTTAATTAATAAATGCCTTAGAAACTGACGTCAATTCATTGATTTTTATTTTGACTGGGATTCGTAAAAACCAGAAAACACCAAGAAATGACGCATGCGTACGTAGTCACCAATTGTTGAAATGACGACACCCACAGAGTCGTTAATTAAATGATGCCCTACCTCTAGGCGCTAATTATAAATATGATATTAAAATTCTAAACGAATTAGAAAAACTTCATATTAGGCCAATATTGAAGTCCATTTTGGGGCATCACGTGGTGACATGAGATTTACTCAACATAGCGTCGATTTTGGCGTCTCTACAGCTGCCCCGCCTTGGCGTCTGCTTTGCAAGGGAGTGAGACGGAATGAGGCGAAAGTGTAACGAGCGGAAATGAAGTGGGAACGGACTGAAAAGTAGATGCCAAGGTGTGATGTGACACGCCTCCGGCACTAAGAGTTGGAAATCTTTCCAAGATTCTGAATAAAACAACCTCGGATGATTACGAGAAAGCAACAATCGGCTGGATGAAGGGACTAAGCTAACAAACGAAATTTGCAAGCTGGCACGGAAGGAAAAACACCATTGGAGAGCGGTTACCAGCTAATGTGGACGTGCTACAGCTAAGGTGGTAAAGTGAAGTGAGATAGGAATCCAGCGAATGAATACCTTCAAGGAAATAGCCTGAGCGGCTTCAAGGAGAACACATTACTCAATTTCGGAATGGAATATCTCATGTCAACTCGAATCAAGAGCAAGCGATCCTCATTACTGGCTTAATATGAGGGTTTTCATCATTAAAGCTCAAAATCCTACATGATGCATGCTGGGCTAAAGAGAAAAATTAAAACAAACTAAAATAGAAGATAATCAAGGGTAATATTGTTAAACCATCCAGACTTGCTCAGGAATCCAGATCTCTGAGCTGATACTAAGCCGAAGCCCGTTTGTCCATGTATCAACTTAGAAAGTGGAACCATCGTCCCAAACCTTAGATGACCCAACGGCCTATCCGTGTGATCAAGACCCCCCTGGAATTATCACTATTTTTGATGAAGGGGAACTCAAATTCCAGGTTCATCAGAACCACAAGGTCCTTGATATGCTATATAAAGTAGATACTTTATAGTAAAAATGCATACAGGGAGATGATACAAAAGATGAAATGATGTTACCAAAGGAGAAACCCGAGCATCTCGAGACCTGCACAACTTCTCTTTCTCTATGCTCAAAGACCATTAGCTCAACAAAATTCATGATATAATCAATCCATATAAGTTCATCAAAGATCATTAGCTCAACAAAGATTATTATGATAATGCATCAAGATATAGAGTGGAAGTTCATCAAATAGTCATAAAGCCATAAAATGACTCAAAGCATCAATCTCAAGAAATGACGACCTCGCGAAAGGGCGCTATAAACAAAAATGATGACAGCCACAATGTCGCCAATTCCTTTTAATGTTTAATTTGGAATCGAACAACAAATGACGCCTGCATGTGAGGGCGTTAAATAAATGACGACACTGAACAAGGTGCTATTCAATAAAATGACGCCAATAGACCCATCGTCAATTGACTATAAGTCCGACGCTTCGCTCCCTGTTCAGAAACAAAACTCCAGAAGCCTAATCCCTTTCAAACTTGGATTTTGCTGTTCGAACAACTGCCTGAGCTGCAAAATATTATAAAAGGGGCAGCCGTTCTCTGCTAATCCCATCAAAACGAAAGCCCGCAATCGAAGCATTCAGTAACAGAGAACAGGGAAATAGAGAATAGGGAAACAGAGGACAGGGATTTTCTTCCTCAACCGGAAGAAGAAGATGGAGAGAATGATGCAAAGGCCTTTGAAGAAATCTAAGATTGGTTTTCCTAGGATTTTAGACATTGCAGGCCATATCAATGGGAGGATTGCCATGAACCAAGTAAGTATGACATTTGAATTGCATTTCTATCTACCCCTTTCCTTCCCCAAATTCTGATCAAACTCTTCCTTCTTTCCTCTTTTCTTTTATTAATTTTCAGGACTACCCAAACATACCGGGTGCAAGAAGATACACCAAGAACAAATGGCTTCCCCTTCTTCTTTCCAAGCTCTCCTTAGACATGAGAGCCTACCTCTCTAGATGGCATCTCTTAGGATTAGTGACCCATACAAAGCACTATGACAATGTACACTTAGATTGGGCTGCCATAGGAGCCCTTATAGAGATATGGCACCCTTCCACAAACACATTTCTATTCCCCACCTTTGAAGCTACCATCTTATTGGAAGAAGTGGAGATGCTCCTAGGCTTGAAGAAGATGAAGCAAGGAGATGAAGGGAAGATGGCCAACATGACAAGGAGCATGAGTGCTCATGAGATGTTATCAAGCTTGATCCCAAGTTCCAATATGGCGAACCAAATCAAAGCTACAAAAGGAATCAATCTCATGAAGCTTGCAGCATGGGTCTACAAGAGAATGGATCAAGCCAAAGCGGCTGAACTAGAGAAGGTAACAAAGACCTTTGTTATATGCTTGGTGAGAGCACTTCTATTCCCTTCATTGGAAGATTTTCTAGAAGAAGCTCAATTGAGTGTTATTGCTAGCATTTGGGAGGGAGAGAGAATAGGACCGGCGGTGCTAGCCTATCTCTATAGTGGGCTCACCTCGACGGCTATGGGGAGACCTCTATATGGATGTATGCTTTTACTTTCTAGTTGGGTAGATCTCCACCTAAAATTTGACCATTGTGAGGAAGCCCAACAAGCATCTAGGATTTTCTCTAAAAGCCCACTCCACTATATGACGGGCTCACTAGGATTGTGTGAGAGAGTGGTGAACCGGGTTCCAAAAGTGAAGAAAAGGGTGGAATGGAGAGAACACCTAAGGGTGATGCCTAAGAACCTCTTCACATGTGCACCGGGGTTCCTCAAGACACAAAATATTTGCACATGGCTCTCATCGGGAGTGGAACTTCAGCTAGTGGGTGCCACCAAACTCATCCTCTACAACGCTCACCGGTGTCTACCACGACTCGGCCTTCCACGCCATCACTTTGAGGAGGCATCTCACCTTGCACCTATCAAGAGGAGGGATCTTGGCTCTAATGAAGATGAAGAGGAAATCAAGACAATCCAAGCTCTATGGAGGATCAACAAGCTACATCAACCTATAGAGAGGGTTGAAGAAGACAAAGAGCAATGGAAAATCTATGTAATAGCTCTTAGGGGAATGAGACCCAAAGTGACTCATTGATGTAATGCTTTTCTTTTAATGAAATAAAGGATTTTTCCTTAATTGAGCCAAAAAAAAGCATTTTATATGATCAATTCTTCCAATTCAATTAGCTTCTGCCTTTCTGTTCTGAGTCGCGACATACCTCCGGCCGTCAATTCATCAAACGGCACCTTCAACCACGTCGTCAAATACTTTTAATCAATTTTTTGAAAATAAAATAATTAAAAACCATGATTGACGCCTTCGCAAGCGGTCATTGATTAATTGACGCCTCCTAAGTGGGCGTGGATTCTTTTAAATTCTTTTCAGAAAATCCCTTAATTTCATCAAATGGCACCCTGGTGGAAGTCGTGCCTTATACAAATGACGCCTCCGCGCGGTGTCGTCAAACATGAACAGTAATGATTACTTTCGTCACTTTCATCAATTTCTCTCATTAATGCCCTGACAACATTTCAATTTGCTACGAACCCTAACCGAAACCCTAGCTTCAACTCACATCTCCCCATTCTCTCATTCTAGCCCTACCCTATGGTTGGCCCCGGCAAAGGACAACGGGTAATGGCCCCCGATGTCGTCGAGCTCGACGATGACGAAGGACAAAACGCCGGTGAGGATCTTCCTCTCACGGCGGCCGGAGAAGCTCCACCGGCGGATCATGGTGAAGAAGAAGGAGAAGAAGTCAACGAAGAAGAAGGAGATGAAGGAGAAGACGAATGAGATGATGAAGAAGGAAATGAAGAGGACGGCAAAGATGAAGAAGAAGATGATGAAGACGATGATGAGGAAGATGACGGGGAAGAAGATGAAGAGGAAGAAGAAGAAGAAGCACCGGCAGCTCCCCGTCCCCGTCAACCACTGCGAGGAGGGCTGATGGCACCGGAGCGACGCAAGGTAGGGTTCTTCAAAACCTTTTTTTCATTTTTTTTAATTAAATTTCCATAGCCCTCGGTGAAGGGGGAACCAAGAACTAGAAAAACTAGAGAAATGACGCCCCCAGGGGTGTCATCAATTCAAATGACGACCTAAGGCAGGTCGTCAATTCATTTTCTTTATTATTTTTTCTGAAAATAGATAATTCATGAAATAACGCCCTGAACCTTGTCGTTATTTTAAAAAACCATGATATTTATTTACCATTTGCTATCAATTTCATGTCATTTTTAATTTTAATATATGCATTGTTTTATTATCGGTTCAAAAACAACCCATGAAATAGCGCCCCCCCATAGGGGCATCAATTCAGAAAACAACGGCCACAGGGTGGTCGCCAATTTTTATTTTTATCACTCTAAAAATTAGAAAAATCAGAACCACTCAGAAATAGCGCCCCCCATCGGGGCGTCAATTCAACAATTGACGGCCACAGGGTGGTCGTCAATTCCGACATTGAAGCTAATTAACAGCAAATGAATTTCCATTAGCATGTATGAATGTATTTATGTTCTTCTTGTTGGCAGGGACTGATGAGGACTCGGATCTCATGGGTCCAAGTCTGGGCAGCTTACTACGGGTTACCAAACTTCTAGAGGGATAGGGTAGAGGCAATGGGGTTTGGCCCTTTCCTTAGCATAGATCCCGTCCGCCCCGACCTACCTTTGATCCAGGTCCTGAGAGAGAGATGGGATAGGACCAGCCGGGCATTTTTGATGCCCTGGGGACATATGGTACCAAGTTTGGAGGACATCGCCCGGATCACCGGGTTGAGAGTACATGGGGAGGCAGTCAGTGGAGTGACCCTTCCCGATTATGGTGAGTTAGCCCGGAGACTGTTAGGGCTAGAGACGATAGCAGAGACCCCTAGAGAGTGTAGGACCATCTACCGCACTGACCTGACCATAGCTATAGGGTTAGGGGACTCTAGGCAGAGACCGAGGGAGTCACTGGAGCAGTTCTCGCAGAGATTGATAGGGAGAGCCTGGGCTGCATATTGCCAGGACCCGGCTCAGAGGGAGAGGGTGGACCGAGACTTGAGGAGGTTTCTATTCTTGATGTTGGGGAGGCTGTTGCTGAGCACGAAGGGAGATATCATCAAATGTAGATTTCTAGGCATCCTCGAGGACCTCGAGGGAGTTGGCAGGTATGCATGGGGAGCTGCCCTGCTGGCGCACCTGATGGCCGATCTGTCCACGGGGATAGGCCGAGATACTACCGTTAGTGGCTTTTCACCTTTTCTTCTGGTATGCATGTCTTTTATCTATTTAAATGCTTATCCATATGATTATGCCTATGAATGCTCACTAATGCAATTAATGGATGCAGGTGTGGAGCCACTTATACATGTCGATGGACCACGTCGACCCCCGACCCGGAGATGAGGGGGCGTTCCCACTAGCACGGCGTTAGTTGCCACTTGTGACTGGAGCGCCACACGCCTACGAGTTGCGTGTCCTCCAGCGGGAGTTCCGTGACTACCCCGCCTCACTGGTACGTATGTTAAATATGATACAATTTTCTTTTCCTTCCATGCTTTATGAAACATGATGAATGATATGCATATGAATGCAGCTGGTTTGGAGGCCCTACCAGGGTATGACTGAGGAGGGTCAGCCTTGGGTCGTAGCGGGCCGACCTTGTTTTGGGCATGAGCTGTGGCTTCACTGCCTGAATGAGATTGAGCCGCTACGGCTCAGACTGGCGATGAGGACCCTCGACCTACACCAGGAGTGGGTCGAGGTTGGAGAGCCTCGTGGGATTGGGAAGAAGACCCGAGGACGCACGAAGGTGACCGACTGGAGGATCCGGTTCCCGGACCAGTACGCTGACTGGCAGCGAGGCGAGACTCGGGTTACTTCGCAGGCGATAGACAGTTCCGAGTACCTTCGGCGCTACTGGGAGATCTACGCCGACCGATCCCAAATGAGGGTCAGAGGGGTATGTATGAATGCATTTTTTGTATTTTTTTTATATTTTTGCAAATGATATATGTTTATTATGCAACTAATATGTAATGAATGCAGGATGCATGTGACGTGGCGGCGATGGACATGCAAGTCCATCTCCACAGCCTGGAGGCCCAGCTATTAGCCATAGGGGCTGACCTTGAGACCTTGGTGAGTGCAATTTATATATATGCAAAATGATTTCCTGAATTATTAATGATTAGCCACTGACAATCTTAATGAATGCAGCGTGCCCAGCAGGGAGTGGTGGCAGGAGGTGCAGGAGGGGCTTCTAGCTCGAGGGGGCCGAGTGCAGAGGCGACTGCACTAGAGGGGCAGCTAGCGGGAGCGGTTGCTCGGGTAGAGGCGGCGGAGCGCGACCTCACAGCACGGGTAAGCTCAAAACCAAACTCATAAATGCATTTGATTATATCATTATGTGCGTTCATAAAAACTTGTGTTTCTACATATTGAGGAGCTTCGAGCCGCGATTACCTATGTCGAGGCAGGACAGC
The DNA here is from genome assembly GCA_022559845.1 of Amorphophallus konjac. Classification (NCBI taxonomy): domain Eukaryota; kingdom Viridiplantae; phylum Streptophyta; class Magnoliopsida; order Alismatales; family Araceae; genus Amorphophallus; species Amorphophallus konjac. The sequence goes on along the minus strand of CM040117.1, from coordinate 3,868,056 downwards.
GTGACCTAGTTGCACGGGTAAGCCCAAAAACAATATCCATGTGCATTATTTACTTTCAAGAAATGTAATGATATGAATATGATATGATGCATGCAGGTCACAGAGCTAGCAGAGGCGAGGAGGCAGATAGCGCTAGCGTACACCGAGGTCACCATCCGTGATCAGCGGGTTGCCTAGCTAGAGTAGGCGTAGGGGCAACGAGAGGAGTTTCCCAGAGAGACGACTGAGCTGAGAGTCCTCCTTGACGTCGAGCGGAGGGAGCGTGCCCGAGAGCGGGAGGAGCGGACGGCGCGCGAGCGTGAGCTTGCAGACACCCGCGTGCAGCTAGCCGTCGTATAGGAGCATCTGCGGGAGATAGAGGAGTGCCTCCAGCGAGGCCGGGAGCGAGCGCCGGCTGCGGGGCACTCGAGCGCCTTTGGCAGCACCACCTACTTGGCTAGTTCCTCTACTCGACAGAGGAACAAGGCGGAGGAGCAGGCACGGGCTCCAGCTACTTCTCGGGGCATGCCCCCTCCACGGGCTCGTCACCAGGACGAGGGTGAGGTAGAGAGTAGGAGGGAGGAGGGTGGAGGCGAGAGCTGAGAGAGACTTGTACTCCTCCACCTTCATATCTTGTACTCAGATATTTATTTATATATATGAGATTTTTTGATGTTACCTGAGTCTTAAGCACTTGTGTACTTGTGTTTGCTTTTCCTTTCTTTTCTTCCTTGCCCTACGCCTGTAGTTCACACTTAATCAAACAGATTAATTCATCTGTCCGGCTTGGCCCCTTGCTCAATAAGCAAGGGGTTGTCATTATTTTGACCTTGATGACGTGTCAAGGGGCCAAGCCTCTAATCAATTAAAGCGAATAATCAAATATATATAGGAGGAATGCAAACAAGCGAACAAGCAATGCAAACTTGAAATAAAAGATGCCCACACAAGAATATAACCAAGCATATGATCTGGCAAAAGGAAGAGCAGTGGACTTCTTCATGAAATTTCTCTTCTTTCTTTCTTTCTTTTTCAATTTTCTTCTCTTTTTTCCTTTTTTCCTTTTTTTTAAAAAAATGACGACCTTTCCCAAGACGTCAATCAAGGAATTGACGCCCTAACAGGCGGGCGTTAATTTGAAAAATATTTTTTTATTTTTATTTTTTATTTTAAATGACGACATCCAATCAGACGCTGATTTAATAAATGACGCCCCTACATGGAGGCGTTAATTAAAAAAACATTTTTTTTATTTTTATTTATTATGAAAATGACGACCTGTGGACGGATGCTAATTATTGAAATGACGCCCGTGCATGGAGGCGTTAATTGAAAAATAATTTTTTTTGTTATGAGGCCTAGCATGGTACAAAAGATCTTAAAATATTACACAATCACCATCTTAAATTCATTAATCATTCTTAAATGATTTAACGAAAGGTCAATGTGCTAATAACCTATGCTTTTCTCATATCCTCTCGCGACCCATCCTTCTTAGGCGGTCTTCGCCATTCTTTGAGCTTAAAACATACCATAAAGGGGGGAATTAAAAATAAATTGAGGAAGCTCACGAGAGGTTTCGGAGGACTGGGAAGCTTCCCTCCCCTACCCTAGTGCCTGTTGGGGTTCAGTCTTCGGCTTAGAAAAATTTTGTTGCTCTTTTGCCCTTATTCATGCATGCTTACGACCAGGGTTTTCCCTGTGGGGACTTTGCCCTCTTGACATGCTTTTCTTTTCGTGACTTTCTTTTCTTTCCTTTTTCTTTTAAATAAAATAAAGATCTAATTGTACTTGGGCTTTATAGCATTTTGGTTCCCTTTTGGGCCCTGACTTCCACCTACTAGGGCAGCGGGCAGGTTTGGTGGTCTTCCTGTGACTCGTACTCCCTCTCGTGAACCGAAGAGAAGAGAATAGGTGAAATTTTTACACTCTTAGTTTGGTTCTGACTTTCCTCGAATTTTGAGCCGCTTGAGTTTAAGAGTACAACATGTAGTGTGTGCATGTATTGACCCTAAATTAAACCATCAAGACTGAAGAATGAATTAAGGATTTTGATTTTTCAGGTCCCATGGCCTATGCACTAAGCCAGCCTGTAATTTTTCTTTTCTCATCATTTTTTTCTCTTTTCTTTTTTTTTCTGTCCTTTTTTCTAACTTTTTTTTATTTTTTATTTACTTAGGGGTAATATTTCTTCAAGTATAGACCGTTCCAAGGGTGAGCCAGTTCTTCCCCTTCGGCGTTAACCAGTTTATAAGCGTTGCCAGGATAAACGTCTTTTATTACGTAAGGCCCTTCCCAATTCGGTTGGAGCTTTGAACGAGGTCCTCCCGATTTTTCAAAGATTCTTTTGATTACTATTTCACCGATTTTAAATTTTCTTTCGATCACTTTCTTTTGATAAAAACATGAAAGCTTATTTTGATAAACACGCGCATACTCAACGGCGGCCAAACGCTTCTCATCTAAGAGTTCCAACTGGGCAAGGAGAGATTCACAGCGTTCATCAATAGAGAGCTCCTTGTCCAATTATACTCTAAGAGAAGGGATAAGAATCTCATAAGAGACTACCGCCTCCATTCCATAGGTGAGGGCGAAAGGGGTTTGCCTAGTAGGAGTACGAATGGAAGTGCGGTAGGCCCAAAGAGCCTCCACTAGCTTTTCTGGCCAATCCGTGAATTTATTAGCCTCACACGTTTTCTGTATAATTTTGATCAAAGTTTTATTTGTTGCCTCTGCTTGTCCAATGCCATGTGGATAATAAGGAGATGAATGATGCAATGCAATGTTATACATGTTGCAGAGGTCTTGAAGCTCTTGAGAGATGAATTGTGGTCCATTGTCGGTGACGATGGTACTAGAGATGCCGAATCTTGCAATGATATTCTTCATTATGAACTTGCAGATGGTTGATGCTTTGATCTCCGCGTATGCTTCCGCTTCCGCCCACTTGGTGAAGTACTCCGTGGCCGTGAGTATGAATGATTTCAGTTTTGTGAGGAGGTTTGAATCACCAAGAGGTCCAATTATATCGAAAGCCCACATGGAGAAAGGCCATGGGGAGGGCATAGGATGGAGTGAAGAAGCAGGAGAATGAATCTTATCGGCGTGCAGTTGACACTTAACACACCTTTGAACATAGATAGAGCAATCCTCTTCTAGAGTGGGCCAATAGAAGCCTAATCTAAGGATTTTCTTAGCTAGCATCTGGCTATTGACATGACCATCACACACTCCTGAATGCGGCTCTTCCACGACCTTCCCAGATTTGTCATCGTCGAGGCATCTAAGCAAAACTCCAGTGAGACCTCTTCTGTAAAGCATACCTCCAACCAGGGTATATCTCTGAGCAACTCTTCTAATGGCTTTCTTCTCTTCAACCGTGGCCTCCTAAGGATAAGACTGATCCTGGTACTACTTAGCAATCTCATAATACCATGGCTTCTCTTCATCATCCAACTCTTCCTCTAGATCTAACAACATGATCTTCTTGTTCTCAATAATTCCTCCTTTCCTAAACTTCTTGAGCACCTCCTCCTTAATACTAAGGAATGCTGGATCTTTAATAGCAGGAGTGAGACGCTTGTGAACAACGATTGAATGGAAGTCCCTTTCGGGAAGGAAAACTAAAGAGGAAGCAAGGGAAGCGAGAGCATCAGCTAGAATGTTCTGATCTCGAGGAACATGGACGAAGATTAATTTGGTAAAAAGCTTAGCATAAGCAGAATCCAGTTCTTAATAAGGTTTAAGTTTAGGATTGAGCGTATGACATTTGGTGAGCACTTGGCGAAGAATAACCTGACTATCACCTACAATCCGCAATTGGGTAACACCGAATTGATGAGCGGCCTGCAGTTCGGCCAGAAGAGCCTCATATTCAGCTATGTTGTTTGTAACTGGAAATGCTAGCTGAGAGGCGAGCGGAATAGTGATACCCTCAGGTGATAGGAGAACAATGCCGATCCCCTTTCCTTGTGAATTCCGAGCTCCATCAAAATGTAATGTCCACAACAAATCAGACTGATTGACGGACATTAGTTCCTCATCTGGAAACTCCGAGCGAACATGGTCAAATCTAGGGAGAGGGTGATGGGCAAGATGTTCTTCTATGGCATAGTCTTTAATCACTTTTTTCTGAATGTAGATGATATCAAACTGAGAAAGAAAGCTTTGACATCGTGCTAATCGGTCAGTGAGGACATATTTTTCAAGGAAAAACTTGATAGGATTCATACGAGCTATAAGATGAACCTCGTGAGCTAAGAAATAATACTTCAACTTCTGCACTACCCAGACCAAAGTAGCACAAGTCTTCTCCATAGCTAAGTACCTCTGCTCACAGGGGTTGAGAAGCTTAGACAAGTAGTAGGCTGTCCTATCCTTTCCTTCCTCATCAACTTGTGCCAAGACAGCACCTACAGAGTTATCCAAGATAGAAATATAAAGAACAAGTGGTTTGCCGGGAACTGGCGGCCTCAGAACAGGAGGATTGGCCAAATAATCCTTTAGTTCGTCAAAAGCTGCCTGACACTTGTCATCCCAATTAAATTTGACTCCCGGTTTAGTAAGCTCGTAAAACGGCCTACACCTTCGTGAATGCTGAGAGACAAACTGGCGAATAAACTATAACCTCCCAATCAACCCTCGAACTTCTTTCAAATTCCTGGGAGGAGGCATATCCCTTATTGCCTTTGCCTTATTGGGATCAATCTCAATACCCCTTTTGCTAACTATGAATCCAAGCAATTTTCCTGACGAAACACTAAATACGCATTTCTTGGGGTTCATCTTCAACTGATACTCCCGTGCTCTTTGCAAGACCTTAGCCAGAACCCCGAGATGCTCAAACCTTGTTCTTGATTTCACTACCAAATCATCAATGTACATCTCAATAAAAATGTGGATCATGTCATGAAAAATAGCCATCATGGCCCTTTGGTAAGTAGCTCCGGCATTCTTGAGCCCAAACGGCATGACCACATAACAATAAGTGCCCCAAGGTGTAGTGAAAGAGGTCTTATCCCGATCTTCTTTAGCCAAGCGGATCTGATTGTAACCAGAGAAGCCATCCATAAAAGAAAGGGTCTCATACCCTGCCATATTGTCAATTAGCACATTTATGTGAGAGAGGGGGAAATCATCTTTAGGACACGCGCGGTTAAGGTCCCGAAAATCTATGCAAATTCTGACTCTTCCATCCTTTTTCATAACTGAAATGATGTTAGCCACCCAATTAGGATAGAGGACGACTCTAATAAATCTGGCCTTATGGAGCTTGTCGACCTCTTCTTTCATCTTTAATGCCATGCGCGGGTGGAAACGTCTTAACCGTTGTTTGACCGGGACAGATCCTGGGTTAAGTGTGAGACGGTGTTCAACGAGCATATGGTCTAGACCCGGCATATCCTCATAACTCCATGCAAACGTGTCCTTGTATTCTTGAAGAACTTGAATGAGCGCCTCTTCTTCGGAAGGTGACAATTTTTTACTGATGAGGACAATCCTAGGGCTTTCCTCGATACCCAGATTGATTTCTTTGGTGGGTTCTTCTACTGAGGCTGATGGTTCGTCAAATCTCCTCATGCCACTAGCAAAAGCATCAGCCTCGTCCTCATATTCTTCGTAATCTTCATCCCCCTCTTCAATAGGGTCTTCATCATTCATAATCTCATAAACCCCAAACCCTTCATCGGCATAGCACATATCCTCACATTCCAAATCCGGCAGGAGTATCGGATCCTTTAGAAACTCGGGAAGAGCTAAACATGTCTAGCATCTTCTAGCTAGATCTAGCAAGAACCTACGTGGAATCTATCTACCCTTGGCCTTCTTATTAGCATCTACCCCAAGACTTTTGGAAGAGGAAGAGTAAGAAGAACAAGATGACAAACTAGACGAACTACCTTGACCTAGAGAGGGGGAATGAGAAAAAGAGGAAGACGCAGCGGATACAGGAGGGGATACAGGAGGAGCCTCCTCATCGGAGGAGAAAATGAGGTCCGTTAACGAACCTTGAAAGAGCGGCCCTTGGATCGGGGCACACTCCTGAGCAAGATAGGAGGTCTCTTCAATAGAGATGGAAGATTGGAAAGTTTGAATTTTGGCGTTTTTTTTGTTTTCAAGAATAAAGCAATGAGAAGAATGGGAAGGAGGTGATGCTGAAATTGACAGATTAAAAAAGGATTGAATGAGAGACTGCCCGCGCGGGGGCGTAATGGAGAGCTGGGAGAATTGCTCGAGGAGCAAAGGAGGAATTGGGGGAGTTTGAAAGAAATTAGGAGAAAGAGTTATCAAGACCGCGGGTGGTCTGGGAATATTAGAGACAAACAATTTGGAGCACCAAATAGTAATAAGTGATGGATGTATGGATTTGAGAGAGAAAAGGCCGGCCCATAGCTTGTCCACAGTGAAACCTTCCTCGAACGGCACATCTGGCTCTCCAATATCTGTATAGTTACTCAGAAGTTGCCTCTTATCCGTAATCATTGTCGGCTTTTCTATCAACTCATGAATAAGCGGTGGCCATTCCAGATCGGTTGGCAAGAAAAAATGGCTTAGAGCAATGGCAATTTCGTTCATATCAAATCATATATACCAGTCGCATTCAGGGTAATCCATTTTTCTTCTTTTGTCGGGCCTCAAAGACTCCAAAGCTTTATATGTAGCTAATGGGGCCATATGGGGAGCAAACTGTCGTGCATGCACATCTTGATGATCCAACATAGAAGTAACTAATGTGGTCTGCTCATCATATTGAGTACCCCATTTTACAAAGTGTGTTTGTAGAGTCCATGTGAGAGGCTGCCGATCTGTCTTGAGAGTGGAGGTCATAATAGCCCATGGCTTTTCATTATCTTTGCTTGGCCCTTTGTAGCCCAGGCCGCCACGGGGAAGTAGCTTCTGATGCTTAACATGCTTTACTCTGCCCTGGAGGTTAGCACCTAGGCCTTTGCCAGTTCTTTATCCCATTTTCATTAAAATACTCTACCCCGGGGTATTCATCATGTTCTTCTTTTTCTTCCCCTTAGAGGGTAGGGGAGACATCAGAGCTACTGGAGGCTTTAACAAATCATGCCGCGGGTCGGCAACATCTAACACTGAGAGCAAAGGCCTATTGGAAGGCCATATGGAAGGCACTGATGTTGCTGAGTGTATATCTTCTGATGGAAGAATAGGCATGCTAGTAACTTTGATAATACGCCCTTTGTGAGGAAACTTTATACATTGGTGATTCGTGGAAGGCACAGCATCAAGCTCTTGAATGTAAGGGCGGCCCAAAATGCCGTTGAAGGTCAGGTCCATATCTAGGATGTGGAAATCTACTGTAATTGAGACCGGACCCAAACCGACTTTCAGAGGAATCATCCCCAGGGGAGCTTTCTTGGTATTATCATGAGCAGTGACGGTAATAGTAGATGGCCGAATCTGGCTATCCGGAATGCCACACATCTTCAAAGTGCTCGACGGCAACATATTAATGGATGCTCCAGTGTCCACCAAACATTGCTTGACTGCCACCTTGTTAATGTTGACGGTGATGCACAATGCATATTTTCTGGCCGGCTGGGGAGCTAACTCATGCTCATGGAAAGTAATAGCTGGCTGATCACATACCGGCGTTAAAACTGTTGTAATTTGTTCAGCTGGGATATCCTTATTAACCATCACTTTTTGTAAATATTCTTTCAGAGCTTGCTGGTGAATGGTGGATCTCTTTATCAGCTCTAGAATGGAAATCCTTGCCGGGGTCTTGTCTAGGTGCTTTAGCAAATCATATTGTGTGCCCGGTATGGATTCCTGTTCTGGCTCTTGCTCTTCTTGCCCCTGTGTGGGCTCTAGCTCCCTTTGCGGAAACACACGATGGAACATCCATCCACTGCGGAGCACCATGGTTTGCGATGATCACGCCTGTGTTGGGTTGTGGGTAGATGGAGGGTTGGTGGAAGAGGATGGGATGTTGGGATTAACGGGTGTTGAGGGAGTGACTAAAGGAGGAGTCCTTACGAGGGGCCTTGCTGGCTGAGAGATAGTGGTAGCAGGAGAGGTAATAATAGGAGGTGTAGGGGGCGCCTGAACGGCTGGAGAAAGAGTAGGCCAGATGAGGAGAGGTCTAGGATTCGTGGGTGGCGGAGGATTGGTGATAACGGAGGGATTAGGTGTTGGTGAGGGGTGAATAAGAAGTGGCCTAGATGGCGAAGGCAAAGAGTTGATGATTGGAGGGGTTTGTTATGGTATGGAAGATTGTGGAGGGCGAATGAGGAGTGGCCTAGTTGGTAATGGATTGGTGGTGGAGGGGATTTGGTTAGTGGTTTGTAAGAGGGGACGTGATGGTTGAGGAGAAGGCGTTGGATGGAGAGGTGTTCGTAAGAGACGGGGTGGTTGGGTTGGAGTTTGATTTATGGCCCCAACAGAGGCGTTCTCTTCATGCCACTCTTGTCCTCTTTCCACTTCGTGGAAGGAAGTGACAGGGCTTACTTGCTGATTTGGTGGGTGCTCCGGCAGCGGATTATGGACGATCCCCATGTCTGGTTGAGGTGCAGGAGCTTGCTGCTGCTGTGGAGGAGGTTGAACTTACTGCTGTGGCGGCTTCTGAGCCTGTTGCTGTCGAGGAGGTCTTTTAGCTTTCAAGGTGGCAATGAACTGCCTCATTTCATCCCAATTAATTCCACCCTGATCATTCAAATTATAGATGTAATCCTTGAAATGAAAGCAGTGATCTATGTTGTGACCAGGCTGACGGTGGAAGACGCAATACCGAGAGGTGTCCACGTTAGCAGGCCAAGCCATTCTTTCTTTTGGCAAGGTGAGCAGGTTGGCGGCTATAAGTGCATTAAAGATATCAGGAAGGCTCTCGAGTAATGGAGAGTATTGGGTCCTTTTGGGGCCTAGTGGTCTTCTTGGATGTTGGGGGCCGTAGTTGGTAGGTGGTGGCACTTGGTGGTATTGTTGAGAAACAGGTGGGTTCGGGTGGATGGCTTGATTTTGTGGAGGAGGATGGAAGGGTCGAGGGGGAATATTTGCTTGGGGAGCGGGATTAAAGAAGGGAAGTTGTTGTGGAGGTTGCGGAGGTCTTGGGTTAGGGTGGCGGAAAGGTGCGGGGTTGCCAACCACGCCTACTTGCTCATTAGTTACGGTGCCCTCAATTGTGCCACCACTGTTATTAACATTAGTGTTCTTCCTGACCAACCTCGGTTTCTGTTCAAACATGCCCATGATAGGTGAATCTTTCATTTGGGTCTGTATATATCTAGCTCTCTCATAGAGCTCTTCCATAATGCTCAGCCTATTCATGGCCAGAATATGACGGAACTATGGAGTAGAGTTTAATATGATCATCTTAACCTGTTCCATCTCTGACAGGGTGTCTTTTAACTTCTCGGCCATGTCCCTCCATCTATCGGCAAACAAGATGAAATCCTCTTCGAGCTTTATTTTTTCAGCAACCAGATCTGTAACTGACAAAGACGGACCCACACGGTCCTTTACTTCTGAAGGAACTTCCACTGAACAATATCAAAATCACTAGCTTCAGCCGGCTCCAAAGAATAGAACCATTCAAGTGTGGGGCCATCTAGAGACCTTCTAAACAAATAGGCCAGAGAGATCTTGTTATCTTGCCAGAATGAAGTCTCGTACATAAAATCTTTCTAATGAATGAACGGGTTACCGGTTACATTGTATCATCGGAAATTCGGCATCTCGGAAGGAGGCAAGTGGAAGACCGGCAAGGTAGGGAGAGCAAACTCCGGAGCATTCTTCGGTGCCGTGACTTTCTTAAGCTGCTCCTCCATACTAGCTATTTTCTAGAGGAGTATGGTGTTGGTGTCGGACTCGACCGGGGCCGGATTAGAAGGGAATGTATTTGGCATAGGCCTCCTTAAGATTTGGGGAGGTGGAGGATATTGGGGCCTAACCACTGAGTGGCTTGCCGGTTGAGCCAGTGTAGCCATAACAGGAGTTGGTGGACGTGAAAGAATTTTCTGTGAGACCGCCTGGTCATTAAGAGATGGATGGCCACCCGCGGCCTGAGGGGGGTTGGAAGATGAAGGGACAGATTTTCCTTTTAAAGCGGCCTGGACCGCTTGACGTTGGGAATCATCGAGCTGAGACAAAGCATGGATTAAATCATTGATATTAAAAGATGGGGAAGCGTCCCCATATGTGTTTTGTGTAGCAGGTTGAGCTTGGGAGGAAGGTTCAATGTAGCACCCCGGGAATTTAAATCTAGAATAAATAGAATAGCAATAAATATTGGTCATAAAAAAATTAAATTTTGATAAAGGAAAAGTGATTATTAGCTAAAATAGTTAATGAGCTTAAATGATAATAAAAGTATAAGTAAATAAATTGAGAAATAGATATTAGTATGACCCTTGTCTATTTTAGTTTAAAATTAAAAACTATAATTCAAGAATAAATACATACATATACATATAAAGGTTTTCAAAGGATCAAACCCGACTCTGAAACTCGAGCCAGCGGCAAAAATCTAATAATACGAAATAAGATCTTTATATATATGAAGAGTCCGACTAAATAATCTAGTTAAAGCTTATTATACCTATAGCATATATAATAAATAGGTCAATATATATATATATATATATATATGGGCTTTTGCCCATCATCCACACATCTTCATCCATGTATAAACATTAGGTTTTTAATTAGTGGGCCTAGGTATATAGGCTTAAGAACTTTGGGCTTGGGATATATATATACACATATATGAATATATATATATATATGAATTTACTCTCTTATGTATGGGCCTTAACAATATATATATATATATATTGCATGGGCGTTACTTTATTAAGAGCAATTAATGGGCTTCTCTTATCCATTAATCTATTTATATAAAATAGAGAAATGCCTAAATTTAGTGGGCCTCAATCATAACTAATGGGCTGAACTGTCCTAAAAAGGGGGCATACTCTATTAAAAGGCAACTCATGGTCTTTGTATGAAGGGATTAAATACCTGTACACAGTGGGCCTTTAGCCCATAAATTCTCTCACGATAGAAGGTGGATGAGTCATAACCACGAATAGATATTATTGAAGGGTTATCATAAAACCTAAGAAAAAATCTCAATTCACATTCGATCAAGGCTTCGTATGAAGCTTTAAGGCTTGATTAAAACAAGGAAGGGCGGCTGAGGTTAAAGCTGGGATGTGATTTGGATGGAGAAAGTATAATCTCAATAGGATTACACATAGGAAACCCACTAGGATTTCTAATTCCCTATCGGACTCTTAAGGCCTTTAAATACTATATATAGAGCCCCCACCCTTTTATGGCATAGCCATTGTATCTTTGTTGTTGCTATTGGTTTGTGATGTTGCTACGGTGCTATGGCATTGGTCGAGGAGAACCCACGAAGGAGCATGGGCTTCTTCTTCTTCTATCATTCTTGCAACATTCATCTTCTTCCTCCTGCTGTTCGGCTTCCTCCTTCTCCTGCGGACGTGTGTACACTAAGGAGAAGCACCTTCTTCATTCATCTTCTTCCTGTTACGGTGGAAGTGAGGGAGCGCCTCCTTCTTCTTCCTCTTCATCCTCTGTTCCAAGTAGCAAGAACAGAGTGCCGTTTCTTCTTCCTGTCCATCGTTCAATCATCACAAAAAGTAGGTGGTCTCTCTCAAGTCTAAACCTGTTAATTTTGCATGCAGTTAACATGGTTTCTATGTAAGAATAATTTTTATGTGTGGATTTGCAACATTTTCATACCTTTATGTGGTGTAATAACTAGTAACCTTAACTAGTTAAATAATTTAATATGTTTTATTAAGATACTCGACGAAATCACGATAGTTACTATAGTGTGATAGTTATGGATTTTTACCTTGTCGATCCATTCGTGCACATCGGAGTGACCTTTGGTCATGAAATTTTATGGGCGTGTTATTGGGGTGGAGACCGAGATAGTGAGCGTGGTTACATCATTTTCCGTGCCTCCTATCTCAAGATCCCTCATCTCTCAACGAAAAATTATTTTGAACACCTGGTTAGGGAGAGTTTTTCGAGCCCGTCATTTCGGTATATCATAAGCTCGATTCCGACGTTGTTACGTCGAGAAACGAGAGGGCCCAAGGTTTGACATTTTTTGTTAAATGATGACATAGTGATTGTCGTTGTTTTCTTTTGACGCCTGCGATTAAGTCGTTAAATCATTTACATTTATATATATATATATATTTATATCTTGTAACCATATCTTTGAAAATCTATATCTATTAAACTATACGATAGAAAATTATAAAAATTATATATTTGGAATCCTTGAATTTTTCTCCTAATTATCATATATTCTATTTTTTAAAATTAGTTTAAATAAATAAATGTGTCTTTGAATGTATATTTTAAAAATTATTCAATTAAATAGATGTTGACCTGAATTCTTGTTAAATAAATTAAGTTAAAAATTATAGAATTAACGTCCCTCCAAGTGGACGCTAATTAATAAATGACACTACTCACGGATGTCATTTAAAATAAGTTTATTTAATTATAGTTAATTATAGAATTGGATGGACGTGAATTCTATAATTAACGCATTCATGTTCTCACCGTTTTCTTCCGGTTTTGACCCATGCCTTGGGTCTTTTGGCACTTTCGTCTCACGTCCGTAGATGGAGCCCTTTTTCACGATTGGTTCACGTTATGCACCTCAACTCTCGGTGACATACGAGTCCTCCGTTGGACATTCTGTTCCTTCGGACTGGCAAGTTAGTCATTGAGACCTCCGTAAGTCTTCGCTAGCCTTGTATTCCCTCAAGACAGCCGAGCTAGTTGTACCCTAAAAAAAAAACCCTGGATCCGATCCGTGTTACTTTGGTTTTTCGTTAGTCTTGACACTCTACTCCTTTTGGAATCTGCTTCTCATCAATTCGAGAACATAACCCTTTGACTCTATATTTGGCCAAATCTGATTCTGAAATATAACAGGGCTGTGGGTCCGCGACTTTTCAGTGCCAGGTAGGACGGAAGTCTAATTCTGTAAACCATGGGAATTCTGGGTGTGGCATTGCACCAAAGTCTGTACATCTGTTATATTCTGTTATTCTGTTATTCTGTAAACTCTGTTAGTTCTGTTAAATCTATTATTCTGATAATTTGTTGCTTGGTTATTTTGATAAATTAGATATTCTGCTAGATTGTTAATTCTGCTTATAGTTATTGGAACTCTGTTATAATCTGGCCAATTCTGAAGTTATGTTCATCTAAGTATCTGTCCTTGTTATATTCTGATAGCTTGTCCTTGACTCTGCATGAGAATTTATCCATATTTCTCTTGATCTCGTAACTGCCTTTGACTTTAGTATTCATCTTTCCTGATAGATTGATCATCATGATTTTCTAGTTCCATGCATTGCATCTTCATGAACATGTTAAATCTACTAATCATTTATATTCTGCTTGATGAGAGATGTAATTCCTACTGAGCGTTTCGCTCACCAGCCTATCCTTAACGTTTTTCAGGTAACGACATTGAAGATAGTCCATCAGATGGGGAAGGGCAAGAGTGTTGAGCGTTATGGAATCGAGTCTGTGTCTTTTATCTTCTTGAGTCTTGTCCTATCATTGAGTCTTTTCCTTTTTATTAAGAGTAATGAGTCTTTTCATTTAAATATGTAAGTGAGTCAAGAATTGTAAGTTTGACATTTGATATTAATAAGAATTGTATTTTCGTCATTGTTGTCTAGCCTTGAAGTTGTGTCTTATGAGTTGCTCTGATTATTCACGACTATATCGCTGCCACGTTCCGACCAATACGTTCTGCTGCTATTAAAATCGGGGCGTGACACTCAACCTCTTGAGAAGTGGTATCGACCACATGAACTTGTGAGTAATGAGAGGGAGCCTAGTTTCCCTCATGGTGAGTGGAATCTTGAGGGGGGACCTCATAGGATTGGTCGAATTGACCCTCTTTATAACCATCATAGGAGTACCCATAGTTGGCCATGTTAATGATTTTACCTGAATGAAGTTGCATGTTTAAGGAGAGGCAAATATTTCAAACCAACAAATATAAGTGAGAGATAATCACCCAATCAAGCAAATTTTTCACACAAGTTGTGATGAACCCAAGATTTTAAGTTTCTCTTTTGAGATTGAAATGGATTTTAAAATGTGTGATCAATTCTCTCTATTCAAATGTGGGTCCTAGTTGCATGTTTGGGTGTAATCTCCGTGTCAACTAAGTTCTTTCTCTCTCATCACCAACGTATGGGTTAACTAAACTCCGGATACTTCAAATGGTACAACCGGCCCGGCGTCCGTGAGGGAATCCACGGGTGCGGGAACTTACGGAGGTATTGGAAAAGGAATTTTCAGTCCAAAGAGACGGAATGCTCAATGGAGGGTCGTTCCAATTCCAAGAAAAGGGGGTGGAGTCCTAGAAGTGTAGAGAGAGGAGGTCTCTCAACCAAATGCCCTAAAATGCACACTAATGTAGGCAGATCAAGCAGTAATAATCAGATAAGCGAGAAGTGCAACCAACGGGTGAAGCTAACAGCAATAAGCAAGGTTATGAGATAACCGAACAAAATGACGACCTGACAGAAGTCGCGGTCTGAATAAACAGCGACTAGGTGTCAGTCGCTAATCACTGTAAACAGTGGACATCAAAGTAAAATAGCGCCTTGGTGTGAGGCGCTGAATATGCAAATAACACCTCTCAGGATGGGCGTCAGTATCAGTGAACAGTAACCGTAGTGGGGGAAATAACAGTAACTAAAGAAATGACGCCTTGGAGTTAGGCGTTAAATGAACGAATGACACCTCTATGGAGGGGCGTCAAATACCAATGAACAGTGATCAGAGATAATAAAGAAAATCAACAGCACAAAAAGACGCCTTGGTATGAGGCGTTGAATGCAAGAATGACGCCTCCGTGGGGGGGGGGGGGGGCGTTGATCATAAAAAATGATGAAAATGCTAAAAAATAAATGAAAACAGCGCCTTCGCGAGCGGTCGTTGAATGATGAAATGGCGGCTTCAGGGAAGTCGCTAATCAGTTCCAGAGAACAAAAATGGATAAAAACTAATAGAAATCAAATTTATTTTCTTAAAAATGTTATGGACAATTCAACAATTGGCTAATCCAGTGGGAGGTGTGCACGTGGTGCGCAAGGGGAGTGTGCTACGTGGAGCACCAAGGAGAGGCACACGTGGGTGCCAAAGGAGGGGCACACGAGGGTGCCAAAGGGAGGGGCACACGTGGGTGCCAATGGAGGGGTAATCAAAACAAAAACATCAAGAGTCCCACCGTGATCGCCAATTTGTGAACGTGTCACAAAGACATTTAAAAAAAAAAGAAAGCTAAATGTGTGATGACATGTGGGAAATAAAGAGAAAGAGAGCATGTGATGCTCTAAAGGAGGGTGATCGCCAGAGGGGTTACCTTAAAAATTAAAAGGAGTGATCACATGTACCTTGTGAAGAAGCGGGTGAGATTGTGAGTTCTTCCTTCCTCCTTCTACCTGTCGGCCGATGAAGGGGGTTCTTACTTGATTACCCTTTCAAAATAAACAAAGACAATAAACAAGATGGATTAGCCAAAGTGTTGTATCAATGCTATAAGAAAATAGAATTATGTAACATGAGCATGAACACACCTTGTGTGTTTTTGTTTAAACCCCTAAGAGGAGTAAAAAAAAGGGTGGAGATATGCTACGATGCAAGGCACGTAATATGATATGGGTATCTCTACCAAAATAGCTAGCGAGAGGGATGAGTGTGATGATATGATGAATACTAATAAACTAGAACTAAAGAGTGGGGCGCCCTTCTGCTGTGTTTAGCAGCAGTAAACGAAGAGGAAACAAGAGCTTCAGCTGCAACAGGAAGAATCGACGACTGAAGAAAGAAGAACGCCCGTGGGGAAGAACGGTTGGTGGAGAACCTGCAGGAAATTGTTAGCAAAAAGGAACTCTCTTCTCTTTATATCGCAGGACCTCTCTATGCAGCGGTGTTCTCTCTTATTCAACCTCTCGCGCGCGAGGGACACCATGGGGTATTTATAGGGCCAAAATCCTCATTCTAATAGGATTAAAACAAGGATAGACATCATCCAACAAGACTCTCCCTTCCTCAATCGAATAGAGTGTTAAAATGAAGAAAGACTCTTCACGGGAAGGTAGCAGATGAACAGGAGACGGAAGCTGAAATGACGACATAAGAGGGGTCGCTATTTTGAAATGACGACCGCGTGCACAGTCGTTAATTCCTGGATTTATTTTAGAAATAAATAACTTTCCATATTTAAAAAAAGGAAATGACGCCTTATGGGATGTCGTTAATTAATAAACGCCTTAGAAATTGACGTTAATTCATTGAATTTTATTTTGATTGGGATTCGTAAAAACCAAAAAACACTAGGAAATGACGCCTGCGTACGCAGTCACCAATTGTTGAAATGATGACACCCACATAGTCGTTAATTAAATGACGCCCTATCTCCAGGCGCTAATTATAAATATGATATCAAAATTATAAACGAATTACAAAAACTTCATATTGTTGAAACCCGTCTTTTGTTGATGAGTTGAGTCATTTCTCTTACTCTCACTTGTTGATGCCTCGAGTTATCCATTACTCGTTGTGCTATTTTTCTGGCAACACCTCTTGGGCCTATTATATGGCTAGCCTCCCTCCCTGGCTAGGTCTGCTTCAATTCAGGGCTTACTGGGCCTTGATTTTGTTTAACTAATCATTTTCATGAAATTCAAGCGTCCAAAGACATGTACGGCCAATCCCTGGCCGCACAACCAATGAGCGGTTGATTATGGGCTGTCCATATATTTATGGGATATTTTGGTTAATCTTCCAAATTATCACCGACATGCTTTCATACGGCCTAAGGTTAGCCGTTCAATCAGGTGAGCGGGCTAATATTAGCCGTTCTTGTCCCAGAGTCCTAAGCTCGGTTGATTGTTCAGATAATTATCTATTTATCTCATTTATCCAGATTTATCACCGACAAGGCAAGCGCGGTGGGCCCTTGGCCGCTCTTATGATTGAACGGTCTAGATATAGCCGTTCATCTATGAGAGTCCAACGGTGAGATTTTTGATTGGTTCGATGGATAAATCGATTTATATTTCTTATATTTGATTTTCCACCGACAGGGGTGGACGGCCTACGTGTAGACTGCCCAACCTGATGAGTGGTCTATCGGGCGACCGTCCAACCGTCGATTTCCAGAGATTTTAAAGGGGTTTTCTCTTTCCACTCGTGGATTTATCCCCAACTTTCTCCAACCATTTCTCCACGAATATTGAACCAAATTCGGTGATGTTTCTTCTGGTTGAAAGATAATTCAATTATCTACACATTTTATTTCATTATCTTGACCTGAAAATGGCTGAAAACCCTAATTTCGAGATAAGACTTCGGGTGCTCTATAAATAGACCCTTAAGGCCAAGCTTGAGAAAGGGGGAAGATCTTTGGTCGACGACGAAGCCCTGTCGAATTCTCAAGCAACCCAAGACTAGGGAGGGAGGCCTTCTACGTCCTTCTAGGCCTCCAGTTCAGGGAGTAACTCTTTTTTTGAGTCTTTGTGTCAATTAGTCCCATCGTGGGTTTCTTCATTGCATGCATATTTTTCTTTTTTTTCCCACCCACGTTGTCGTCATTCACATTACATTATACACACCCTCATATGCTTTTGACGCCCCTAGGGGTTTAAAAACCTCCAGGTATCCCCCACTCCACGTTGTTATGGATATTTCCTTCCTTTCTGACATTTACTACACATCATAGTTCTAATCTGGGTTTTCTTTTGTGTTCTACACGTGGTTTTGCAGGTCAGCAGCACACTAACGCGAGGCCCATCCCCTCTAGCCAGCCGGACGGGGTGGAGGTTCGAATTTCAACAACTTGAGGCGTGGTGGCCTTGAACGTTCTCTTCCTGTCCGTCTGGGAGGACGTGCGGCCAAATCTGTACCGTTCTTTTTCATCCGGCGGCTAGCTACAAGCCGTTCGTCTGCCACAATTCTTCATCCCACGATCGTTCCAGCATTGACAAGCAGTCTGTCAAGCGACAGTGCATCCCTATAGACGGTTCTTCCAATGCCGTACATCATTGTAGTGCTGGTTCATTGGCAAGTGTCTCCCTTCCTTTCCAAGGTACGACACGTTCATCGTAGCTAGTGCCTTGGTGGCGATCACAGGTCCACATTCCTATTCCCTTCTGCTTCTAGGTTATTTAGTTCTCATATTCACTTGGTAGAAAGGGATAGGGAGAGTTTAGTCGGTCGGGAAAATATATCTACATCCCCATTTTCTAGCGATCACGGTGGGATGGCTAGTGCCCATCATGTTAGTGGTTTTTGCTGACCCGTTTTCTTGCATGGTTAGTTTCCCTTGTTTGAGTTGTCACAAGTTGTTTGTTGGTTTCCCGGTTCTATCTTCTGGCTCGTGTGCGGTTCGTTAAGAGCCGCCCATAATATTGGCGTCTTTACAATAGCCGTCCCTCACTGCTTCCAACATTCTTTAGCCTGAAAGTCTGCCGCCATCCGCGGTCTCCTACCGCCCGTTCATCATTTCGACGGCTTGTATTCGACCGCCCATCCTGCTGGCACAGGTACTCCTCTGCCTTAATGGTGGTGGTTTTGTTGATCTTACGCGGTTGTTTCAGGTCTGTTCAAAGTGTTCCGCGATCTGTCTTAGACTGTTCGTCCAGGTACGCCCACTTACTCATCTCTGTTTGTTTCAGCATCTGGTTCGTTTCATCATCCCGTGGTTTGGGTAGTTTCTGTCATTTGTCCCTGTTGTTTTCATCACATTACTCCCTCCTGTTGAACGGTCTAGCCAGGACCGTTCTCCTCCCTGCATGGTCTCCTAGGGACCGTCCATGTGTGCTATAGTGCACCCGAGCCTCCTTTGTTGATTATCATGCTATATCATTTTCATGATATTTGGTGTTGTTCCGATCTTCCCTTTGCTGGCATTATATTGTTACATGATTGTGTTCATTTTTCTCATATTTGCTTGATCACTGCTTGCTAGATCTAAGCTAGAATTTGCATGCACTCCGGTGCACATAGGATCATGCATACTCTTCATCAGTAGTTGCATTCCTACCGAGGTAGGGTTTCCTCTCGTCTCCATATTCCTTGGAGCCGACTAGGTGACCTTGCCGAGGGCCTCCGTAAGTCCCCGTGAGCCGTGGATTCCCACACGGATGCCGAGCAGGTTGTACCGTACCCACCCCAGTCTAGGGTTTGCATCCGCGCGAGAGAGAGAGTCCCTTAGAGTCAGCCAGTTCTCCATTTCTCACCCTGGTTAGGTGCCTTGTGGTTGAACGAACTCACATCTTAATTAATCCACTAAGGTCTTAAAAGGAAAAATTCATAAAATCTGTTGCGCACCATTCATAATTTGGGTGTTCACTTGGTTGCCTCTCTTTTCACCCCTTCCCTCTCTTGTGTGCATCACTTGATTGTTGTTTAGATTTTGGTTAGGATTGTTTGCTTCTTCTTCCTAGGTGCTCTAGTGTATGTGGAGTTGTTTCTTCCCCTCAGGATCATCTCCTAGGGGTGGCTCGCATTTCCATTCTTATTTCAATTCCTTGTTCGATTCACCTCCAGCTATGTCATCCTACAACTTCTCTCATTCCCATGAGGATTCTCTCCCTCGGGGACTTCTGGAGGACCCGCCTAGGGTCACCCATGTGCAGGGGGGAGAGGGGACCGCCCCTCCTCTCCCGACCGTTGTTGTCGAGGGTGCTCAACCCTCCCTCTCAGATTCATCCACTCACGGCTCGGCCAGTCAGGTTCTCCATATGATGGCCCAGCTAGATCCTACTCAACTCCACCTGCTGAAACAAGCCTTGCAAGGGACAGAGGCCCCGCCCTCAGTACTTTCTTCCGACGCGACTGCTGCCGCCACTTCCACATCCTTGTTTGTTGGATTAAGGGCAACCTCTGCGGCCCCAATCGATCTTACTCCCATCCGTCCTCAGGCTGTCCAATTCTCTACCATGGAAGTGGGCCAGGCTTCTACCTCGGCCCATCAACCACTTGATAAGGGGAAGACTCAGATCCCCTCTAGTTCTTATGTTGATCCTTACACCACCTTCTCTCTAGCGTCGCAGGCTCTTATGGCCCCGGCCGATTTCGTCCATCTGCAACCAGGGGCCGCCCAGTTGGCTCATGCGGATGTGGGCCCTTCCCTGGCCCATTATCCATCTTATGGGCTGCCCCCTCAATCAGTTTATCCTTCGGCTCCCTACTCTGGATCTATCTTTCCTGCTGTACCTCCTCCTTCTCGGGAACATGAACTTCTTGACAAATGGGCCACCATGCAGCAGCAGATTAACCTCCTCCACAAGCGGGTCGGACCGCAGTCTCTAGCCGATGTCCCCATTCCTAACTTCAGGGACATTCGCTTTCCTCCCCAGTCTGAGCTCCCCATATACCAGAAATATGACAGGAATGGCAACCCGTTTATTCATGTCAGGGAGTTCCTTTATGAGTCGACGCAGTTCCATCACGACGACCGCCTGATGGCGTATTTGTTCTGTCGATCTTTGGACGGGGTCGCCCTCGAATGGTTCTACACCTTGCCTTTGGAGGAGGCAGAGATTTTCAAGACCGTGAAGGAGAAGTTTATCCAGAGATTCCAGGATCGGGTTGGTCCCGAGTATTCCTTTACAGACCTAGTTGCAAAAAAGATGAAAGCAGATGAGGACTTTGCTACATATGTAGATCTATGGAGGCAGATGGCCTCACATGTGCTCTGGTAGATCCCGGAGGAAGAAAAAGTCAAGTTGTTAATCTCTAATGAGACTCCGACGTTCCGAAATATTTTGGCAATGAACGATATATCTAACATGCACCAGTTGTACAGTGGGGCCCGGTTCATACAAACCCAATTTAAAGACTCCTCTATCCATTCTCTTTTTGAGGCCCAGAAATCCAAAACCACTAGAAAATCCCAAGGCCCAGTTACCGAGGGAGTTCAAATCAACGAGCAGGTTCAAGCTGTTCAATTTCCTAACCAGCCCGCTTCACCCCGTTTCCAACAACCCCCACGCAACTCCCAATTTTCCACTCCACAACCTCCCTGACCCACCTTCCAAGCTCCTCAGCACCCACAACAACCACAACCACCACAACAGCCACAACATCCACCCCAGTACCATAACGTTCCTCCTCCCGCTAGTTATGGGCCTGCCCGACCTGGACCCAAGAGAGTCAACTACCCACCACTTCTAGAAACACTCCCTAACATCTTTTCAGCCTTAATGTACACTAGTGACATTCAATTGCCTCCGGAGCATCAGAATTGGAATCTGGCAGCCGATCAGTCAAGGTATTGCATATACCATCGGCAGCCCGGGCACACCATAGAGAGATGCTACCAGTTCAGAGATTTGGTGTATGATTTGCATGAGGGCCAGAGGATTGATTGGGCCCAAATGCAAAAATTAATTGAAGATATAAAAGAGATAAGAAGACAAGCCGGCCGCAGCAGGCAGCGCCTTAGCAACAACAGTTCTAACAACCTCTCCAACAACAACAACCCCCACATCAGCAACAACAGCACCAAGACCTCGGGATTCACCAAAATCCCATGCTAGAACATTTGCCCGCTCCTCAGTAGCAACAACAACAACAGCCGTTGGCACCAGCTCAAGTGAACGCAGTCCACCGCCCAGTCCCTAATACTGGGTGGTCCTTTGATGATGAGACCCCCGCTCATCTTTTGGCCTTCCACCATTCCAATTCTCCCGCACCTTCTATTCCCTCCATCCTCCAGCCCACTACCTTCACTACCGCTCCACCCACTATCCCTTCATGATCACCTATTGCATCCACTGCATTCCCCACCATTCCGCCAGTCCTTCCACCATCGCACGCCATACCCTCCGTCATCATCCCTCCGCTTAACCCTTCACCGATCACCACTCCGCCAGGGCCCGTCAGGCCAGCCTCCGCCAGCCTCATCCCTATTTCTTTCCCTTCCGCTTACCCCACCAGGCCAATTGGGGGTCCATCTGAGGCCGTGCCGGCACGACAATGTGCCCTCCGGAGCGGGCGTCCATTCCACCAAAGTTACCCTTTCCCTGGTGCGTCTGCACCCAACCCTCAAGTTCCTTCCTCAACAGTTGAAGCAGAAGAAGTAGACCCCGTGCCTGGCATGAAGTATGATTTGCTACAGCACTTGGACCGGATGCCGACCAAGATATTAGTTCTGGAGTTGATCAAAAGGTCCACGCTACATCAGGATGCCCTAAGGGCTTTTTTGCATAAAGTCATGGTTAGCGAGGACGTGGCGGTAGATAGTTTACCATCAGTGTTGGAAACGATTACAAGGGGGCCTTCCATTTCATTCTCGGAGTCAGAATTAGCGCCCCCAGAGGCACGGTAGATGCCACTCTGCATCACTATTTCCTTGAACAAAGTGGCAGCTGAGTCAGCCCTAGTGGACATGGGAGCATCGATAAATGTGTGTCCATTAAGTACACTGCGTGCCTGCAACATTTCAGAAGACATGCTTAGGCCAACACCAACCACGATTGCGGCATATGATAACTCTAGACGAGCTTTCCACGGGGTCGTGACAGTTCAGGCCGAGCAAGGGCCTTTGAAAATGGATTTGGAATTTTATGTGCTGGACATCGACCCGATGTTCAAGGCAATTCTGGGTCATCCATGGATAGATAGTTTGAATGCTGTGCCCTCAACCGCCCACCAATGCCTTAAGTTCCCATTTCAAGGCCGGGTAGTTAAGGTGAAGAGTATCTCCACCGTCCAATCTGTTGATGCCATTGCTGATAAGATCCTTCCCACTTTGTGGCCAAGTAATTGGCCAGTTCTTTCAGTTATAGACTTCAACTACTCATGGGCATATGCGTCACGCAAGCCCGCCACTGCACCAGTGAATGTCAAGATTAAGTCCAAGATTAGAGATTCAAAAGGGTGGCACATGATTTTGAAGTTAGGCTATCAGCCGGGCTTGGGCCTCGGCGCACAATTACAGGGGCGAACCAAGCCCATCCCTAAAGGCAAAAAAATGAGCCGGAGAGCCCTTGGCTACCGGGTGTCAGCACTATCTATACTGGGAGACTCCGGGCCATTGACGTGGGACTACCGTCAACACTTTGTGAAAGGCCCGTTGCGTCTCGGTACCTTGAAGAAGCTGCAGCCCTATCCTGACGAGAAGACTAATGCCACTTGTGTTGCCAATGACCCACTTCCGCCACTGAAGGGGCTGGTGGGTGACATGGAAAACTTTTGTAGTTACTTGAAAAGTTGTTCCAAGAAGAAGAAGTTCATCTGAAGAAGACGGAGATGCAGTTGGTGAAGCATTCTCCGACTGAGCTAGTACACCGGAGACCGCAGGAAGCGAGGAGCTCCATCACTACCTTTTCTTTGTCCACATCCCGTCTTGCCTCCTTGTTTCAGCAATTAGGGTTTGTTCCCCATTCCCCTCCGATTTTGGTCGACCCGTACTTCACGGAAAGACCACCTGAAATTCTGTTTGTGCCATGTGCTTGTGGGCGCTGCCCACCCATTGATTTATCAACCCTGTTTACTCCTCCCTCCCCCATTGCTGAACTCCATGAGATGTGATTTTCATCTTCCGACCCCTTCTTTGATTGCATCTTTCCCTCTCTGTTTCCCATGCAACTTCCTCCTCCTCCGCCCTCCTCTTCCTGTTGTGTAATCTCCTCCGACCTCCAAAAAAAATGCCAATTTTAAAACGGAGGTGTCAATGGAGGATTACACTATGTTCTGCCCGTCTTCCCAGGGGCATGAGACCCCTGCTCCTTTCCCAGTAGATTTACTATCTCCTAGGTTAGATGTACAATGTGCAGAGTCTCCGAGGTTTGTTGAGTTAGTTGAGGTAGAGTCTAGCTATAGTTTGGTCAGCCCATCCACTTCTGTGGCGCACCCTGTGATACGTCATTCTAAATCCGTCCCAGATAGGTTCCTGCAAGATTTGGCTCAGAGATGTCATGCCCTTCTTAAGTGCCCTGAGTTTGTAGAGATCGCAATAGTCTTAGAAGATGATGAGAAAGTAGCTAGAAGGGGTATGGAGCAATGACGGGTTAGGTGTATTTGAAATCATTGATGAGAAGGACCCAGCCGACGATGAGGAAAGCGATGTGGATGATACTGTCGATCTGTACGCACAAGGATTGAAGAGGTTTGATGAGCCGTCATCGGCAGTGGATGACCCACTAAAGAAATTAATCTTGGAACGGAAGAGGACCCCAGGCCCATAATTATTTCTGCCAACCTCCCTGCTCAAGTTGAAGAAGAGCTGATTGTGAGCGATGTCACGCGGTCGAGAAATGACGCGGAGCGCACGGGCTCATTTTGTTTTGTTTGCTTTTTTTGCTTTGCTGCAACATAGAAATAAGAGAAAAGAGAAGAGAGGCCACCACGGGAGATTGCTCCGGTGGGACGTGCGGGACAGGTGCAATATAGCAAGATATGGGGGTTAAACGGCCATAGCGGGAAGTGACTCGCCGCGGCCTCGGGGGATGGGAATGGTGCGAGAATTTAAATAACAGGAGTTGAAACGGCCATTGCGGGAAGTAACTCGCCGCGGCCTCGAGAATATAGCAGGCAGATATAGAAGCAATTCAAGATATACAAATAGGAGGATAGAATTCAAACGGCCATTACGGGAAGTGACTCGCCGCGGCCTCGAGAATATAGCAAGCAGATATAGGAGCAGTTCAAGATATACAAATGGGAGGACAGAATTCAAACGACCATTACAGGAAGTGACTCACCGCGGCCTTGAGAATATAGCAAGCAGATATAGAAGCAATTCAAGATATACAAATAGGAAGATAGAATTTAAACGGCCATTGCGGGAAGTGACTCACCGCGGCCTCGAGAATATGAGCAGATAAGAGATATAAAAAGATATAAAAAGGAGAAGAATTCAAACGGCCATTGCGAGAAATGACTCGCCGCGGCCTCGAGATTATGATGTGATCGCCAGGGGCCAAAGACCCCAAAATAAAGAGTGATCGCGCCTACCTTGCTAGCAGGAAGTGGCGGGTTGCTTCTTCCTCCCCCTTCGGCCGGCCGACGGAGAGGGCTTTCTTCAGTTACCCTTGCAAAATAACAGACAGTAGATAAACAGAATTAGAAAATGGCAGTGTAGTATCAATCCCTTGCGACGAAAATAACGAAATCGTGGCAGGACACACACCTGGTTGGTGTGGTTTAAACCCCTCTTGGACTCGAGTAGGAGGAAAATGCGATGATGAATGCAAGAAGTATATAAGAGAAGACGCCCTTATGAAGGGAGATAGAGGATGCGAAATGATGAATGTAAAGAACTACGGAGAAAAAGGGGGAGAGAATTGGCTTATTGGATGTGCCGATGGCGAGATCGGGCAGAGCTTCGGCAGCGTAGGGACGACGTGGAATTGCGGTGGATGAAGATGACCTTCCTCTCGCGAGCGTGGGCACCCGAGAAGTCGGCAGAACCTCCCCCTACCAAAGACCCCACGGATTAGAAATGGCTCCGGCAGCCTCTGGGCTCCAGCAGCCTATCGGACCTCTCCAAAGCTCCTTTCAGACTGAGGGGGGGGGTCTCTATTTATAGGGCTCCGGAGGATGGAGGCATCCAGGACCCTAGACGCCTTCATCAGGGCAAAAATAATATTTTATATTATTTTTATTTTTTTATTTTGAATATTTTCAAGGAGGCGTCTAGGAAACTGGACGCCTTCATAAAAGCCCACCGAACCCCCGCCGAAAGCCGCACGCGGTTTGGCACAACGAATGGGCGCGTCTAGTTGGCAGGATGTCTTCACATTTTAGATTTTTTCTCAAACGACAAACCGACCAGCGCACGGGGGGCGCTCGTGAGCCAGATGATGGAGGCGTCCAGGCACCTGGATGCCTACATGAAATTATTTTTTTATATTTTATATTTTTTTGTTATTATTATTATTTATATTTTTGCATTGATGAAGGCGTCCGGCCAAGTGGACGCCTTCATGATTTTCTTATTTTTTATTTGTTTTTTTAATATTTTTGTATATTTGAAAGTTATGGAGGCGTCGAGGGGCCTGGACGCCTCCATGAAGACCCCCCGGATTCCCCGAAAGGACGTCGGTAGCCGTCCGCCAGACATTCTCCTGGTTCCGGAAACTTCCGATGCGTCCGATTGGGGGTGATGCCATCCGAATGCCGCATGATTTCTGCAACGAGGCAGTTTCTGGATGTCGAAAAGGCGAGAGAAGACTCAATAATAGGAAGCATTCAAGCGATTCAAAATGCGAGAGCCGCTGCGGGGCGTCGCATAGTAATATGAGATTTTCTCAAGGGATGTCAGAAATAGCGTGTCTACAGCTGCCCCGCCTTGACGTCTACTTTGCAAGGGAGTGACACGTAATGGAATGGTATCGAAGCGGAGTGAAATGGAGTGGGAATGGACTGATAAGTTGATGCCAAGGTGTGATGAGACACGCTTTTGACATGACTGTTTGGAATCTTTTCTGTAGTTTCAATGAGGCGACCTTGAAGAAGGTCTTTCAAATTTGACGATTGTTTGGACGGAAATCAAATAAGGGAGGGTGAGATGTGCGCTCAGGCACGAAAATAAAGGAGGCCAACTTCTCGGTGTGGAAGTACCTGAGTCATAAACCTGCAGGTTTCACCTTTGGGGAGCGGTTACCAGCCAATGTGGAAGTGTTGCGGCCAAGGTGGGTCAAACAAGGTAAAAAGTAAAGGAATATCTGAGGGTCTATCCAAACAAGGGTCTCGTTTGGAAGGGCAGCGTAGGGCCATTTCAAGGAAACTCAGTATTTCATTCAGAATGGAATATCTCATATTTGTAAGAATTGAAGCACAACAGCTTTCGCAATCGAATCAATTGAATGATCTTCCGCAATAGACTCAAAGTCCTATATGAATGCATGCTGGGTTTAAAGAAAAATTTAAAAACAAACTAGAATAGAAAATAGCCAAGGATAATATTGTCAACTCGTTAAGAATGGGTCAGGATACCGATCCAATGAGCTGATACTGAGCTGGGACCCGTTTATCCACGCACCGACTCACTGAATGAAACCGTCGTTCCCACGCTATCGCCAGTTAACGGCCTATCCGTACAACCCAAATTCTTCTGGAATCATCACCATTTTTGTTGAAGGGGAACTCAAATCCCAGATTCGTTCGGGTCGCAAGGTCCTTGAAGCATTCTAATAGCGTAGATATCGTATAGTATGATGCATGACATGGTGGGACCAAACACCGAAAGGCGGTACACAAGATGGGACAAAGATGTTCGTTAGTAAAACCTGCACAGACCAACATTAAATACATCAGAAAGCAGCAGAATTACAACAGAATCGCACCACAGTGCAAGGAGATCTAGACAAAATCCTGACGACTGACCACTGATGTGACGTGTTTCATCCTGTAGCGCCTCTCCTTTCCTATAAGTACCTCCCTTAGGCTAGTTCATCCAAATGCACCAAGGAGAGTTTTGAAAGCTCAGGAGGAGAAGGAGAGGAGAATCTAGGGATTTCAGGATGGAAGGAGAGTCTTCCCGCGTTATGAAGAGGGGCAGGCCTAGCAGCGAGATCAGGCGACTCTCCGACCTCGAGGGTCATCTAAGTGCGATGATCCAGTCGCATATGGTAAGCTGATTTATTTCAAATTTTCCGCGTGAACTCTCTTCTCACTTCTTTTCTTTTCTCTTCTTCTTTCCAGCCATATCCACTCTTCCCAGGCCCGAGGAAGTTTTCCAAACTTCCGTGGCTCTCAAAGTTAACTTCCAACATCTCCATTGGCTTGAGGGCCATACTCTCGAGGTGGCATCTTCAGGGGCTCCTTATTCATGCCAAGCACTATGAGAGGATTCGCATGGACTGGGCGACTATGGGCGCACTAGTGGAGATCTGGCATCCCCAGACCCACACTTTCATTTTCCCGACCTTCAAGGTGACCATCCTCCTCGAGGAGGTGGAACTTCTGCTCGGACTGAAGAAATTCAAGAGTGACGGGAAGGTAAAGGCTATGCGGATGCTGACAAGGGTGACTTCCGAGAGTGTCCTTGGGAGCTTTATGCCGCCTGGTGCTGCTAGGAAGGTCCAGACTCAAAAGGGGATTGATCTGCAAAGGCTTGCGGAATGGGTCATGGATGCCCTGAGAGGGTCGCCAGACGATGACCACTTGGAGGGAATCATGAAAGGGTTCACTATTTGTCTGCCGGGTGCTCTCTGATTTCCTTATATCGACAACATAGTGGAAGAAGACCAATTGAGTGCCATCTGTGGGATTTGGAGTGGAAAGAGGGTGGGACCCGCCGTCCTTGCCTATCTCTATAGTGGCCTTACCACCTCCAGCATGGGTAAACCTCCTTTCGGTTGCACACTTGTTCTGAATTGCTGGGTTGATTTGCACTTCAAATTTGACCACCGTGAGGGGATGCCGACTGCTTCGAAGCTCTTCCAACAAAGCCCCCTTCATCACATAGCCGACGTGTTAGGCTTCGGTGGTACCATAGCGAACCGTGTTCCGTGGCTGAGGAAACGTGAAGACTAGCGTTCTCACTTCAGGACCATGACACAAAGCTTCTTCACTTGTGCACCGGTATGTCTACTCTCACTTGAACTCCTCATGGGGTCTTCTCCCGGAGCTGAACTCCAACTGATCGGCGCTACTGAGTTTGTTCTTTACAATGCGCATCGGTGCTGCCTCCAGATCGGCATTCCACGCCACTCGTTCCCACTGCTAACCGGCATCGCTCCTTTGAAGAAGAGGGGGTTGGGTACGGAAGCGGATGTGAAGGAAGCAAAGGTCATTAAAGCACCCTTGAAGACAAGTGTCGCGGGAAAGGCATTAGCGCATGTAGGGGAAGAATGCGAGCTGTGGAGGGCTTATGTAACCGAACTGGGGAAGTTAAGGCCTAAAGCGCCTAAGCCCCTGATGTAGCTCACTTTGCTTTCTGATGGAATAAAATCTGGAATTTGACATTTTAGACCACTGTTCCCCTTTTTATCATTTTATTATTTTTAATTTTAATTTTATTTTTTTTCTTTATTTATTCATATTATGATCATATATATATATATATATATATATTTTATATATACATTTTTTAATGGGGGCGTCTAGGGGCCTCGACGCCCCCAATGTTTTTGATTTTTTTTTAAATTTTTTTTTTATGGGGGCGTCTAGGGGCCTGGATGCCCCATCATTTTTTGAATTTTTTTATTTAGAAATTTTTTATAGGGGCATCCAGGGGCCTGGACGCCCTAAGCTTTTTGATTTTTTTTATTTAAAAATTTTTTATGGGGGCGTCCAGGCGCCTGGATGCCCCAATGTTTTTGAATTTTTTAAAAAATTTTTCTTTAAGGGGCATCCAGGCGCTTGGACGCCCCAATGAGGGATAAAATTTTATAAAAGGGGGCTCCCACTTCCTTTTCTCTTTCACTGTTCATTCCAACGACCCATTCTACTCTGAACGGCCCATTCTCAGTTCCTAATGGAGCAAGGAGGCCCGAGTCAGGGTGGAGAGAAGCAGAAACGACTTGCTCGTCGTCCGAGGAAGTCGAGGGATCATGCAGACGAGGCTGCCATGGAGGAGGAGGTTGCCGCGGAAGAGGAGGCACCTCCCTTGGCCGTGGAGGGTCCTGAGGGCCCCGACGACGCGGGGGAGGATGAGCACGACCTGGTAAGCCCCTTAGAATTCCAATTTGTTGCTTTATCAGGCGTAAAACGGGGCGAGAGACAGCGTTCAGAAGGTGGGGGGAGTGTGAGGAAAGGAGGCGTCCAGGGTCCTGGACGCCTCCATCCTTTCTTTTTTTATTTTTATTTATATTTTTTGGGTTATTATATAAATAATTAAATGAAAAATATGGAGGCGTCCACGTAAGTGGACGCCTTCATGATTTTTATTATTTTTTATTTTTAAATAAAATAAAGAAGATAAAAAAATAAAGCGTCCAGTGGGCTGGACGCCTTTAAAAAACTATATATATATATGTGTGTATTTTTAAAAAAGAAAATAAATAAATAAATAAATAAATATCATGTACAGTGTTGTTGTTTATTATTCATGACTCTGATGTGTTCCTTTTTTTGTTTGTTTTGTGGTGTGCAGGGCGTGATAAAGAGCCGGATCAGCTGGTCCCTGGTGGTGGCAGCGTACCGGGGACTACCGGACTTCCAGAGGGCGCGGGTGGACGCCATGGGTTTTGGAGCCTTACTGAGGATCGAGCCCTTCCGGCTTGACCTTCCTCTCATCCAGGCGTTGAGGGAGCGGTGGCACGTGCCGAGCCGGGCGTTCCTGATGCCCTGGGGGCACATGGTGCCGACACTAGAGGACGTAGCTTGGATCACTGGGCTACGAGTGGACGGAGAGGCAGTCAGCGGGGTCACTTACCCTGATTACCAAGAGAGTGCTTTGGACCTGCTGTGGCTAGAGACGAGCGTGACCGATAGAGACAGCAGGGTGGTCGGCCGGGTAGAGATTATGGAGGTGCTCGGATTTGGTGACCCGTGCCAACGGGTGAGCGAGACTGGGGTGGAGTTTCTGACACGACTGGAGGGAGACGCCCGCGCATCTTTCACCCAGGACCCGAGCTAGCGAGAGCTGGTGGATCTAGACCTCCGGAGGTTCCTTTTCTTTATCTTGGGCCGCCTTCTGCTGGGGACGGAGGGGGACGGCATCCACTACCGCTTCCTCGGGATCCTGGCGGACCTGGACAGAGTGGGGGACTATGCTTGGGGAGCGACTCTACTTGCCCATTTGATCGCCGATCTCTCCCAAACTTCAGAGAGGGAGACGGCAATCAGCAGCTTCGCACCTTTTCTCCAGGTAAATATATTTTTTTTTTAATAGAAAAACCTAGCCTAGGGG
The DNA here is from genome assembly GCA_022559845.1 of Amorphophallus konjac. NCBI lineage: Eukaryota > Viridiplantae > Streptophyta > Magnoliopsida > Alismatales > Araceae > Amorphophallus > Amorphophallus konjac. Next base: position 3,837,221 of record CM040117.1, on the reverse strand, counting down.
TCAATGAGAGAGTGCACCCCTTACCAGAGGTAAGGAGAAAGCCACTCCACCATCAGACCACTAGGAGGCAATATATATTCCATTGATAATAAATAAAGAATTACATCAGTCGAATACTAGGCAATCCTAGTAAGTCTAGTCGAGCAGCACCTTTTATAATAGAAGGGAGCTCATTAAAAGAATAAAAAGAATTACATTTATTGGTGCAAGCTATAGAGGCAAGTAAGTCTGCAACAGTGTTTCCTTCTCTGAAGATATGATTGATAGAATCATGGTGAGATAGAGTGTTCCAAATATCCCTGACATAGCTGAGAATGGACCAGGGACATTGATATTCTTTCTTGATAATCCTGACAAGGGTAAGAGAATCACATTCAATAAAAGCTGGTTTGTTGTCAAAAGTCTTCAAATATTTGATGCCATCATGAAGGGCACGAGCTTCGGCTATTAAACTGTTAGACTGACCATAGAAATGAGAGAAGGCCATGATGACCTTGCCTCTACTATCCCTAATGATACCACCTCCTCCGGATTCTGAACTATTTTTGCAAGCACCATCAGAATTTAGTTTTAGGGAGGGCCAAGGAGGACACAGCCATTTAACAATTTTCAGCTGTTGTCTGCAGGGGTCTTGAAACCTGATTCCGAAGTGATCCAGAGTTTTCCGGTTGTTGAGTTTAGGTTCCTTGAGAGCAGCAGCCGAACAGATCTTCCTTACTAGAGAAAAAATGTGATGGATGATGGTGGAGTTGGATTTAGATATGTCATCATATTTGGTTGAATTTCTGCTCTTCCAAATTTCCCACAGTCCGAGTCCAATAGAAGCAAGAGAAAATAAACCATGAGCTGAACCTGGCTGCAGGTTTTTGAGGGAGTTCAGGATACATTCCCTAACAGTGCGCCCATCAAACTGAAGTCCTACAGCTGTTAATGCATTCCAGACAAATGTTGCTATATCACTGTGCAGAAATAGATGGTTGGGGTCCTCTACCTGCGGTTGCCTGCAGCAGTAGCATTTAGAGCAAAAACCAACACCCACTCTTTGAATATTATCATCAGTCGGTAGGCAATTATGTAAAATCTTCCATATATGGACTGATATTTTGGTAGGAACCCATTTAGACCACAATTTATTCCAGGGGATATCAGAATGGAGAGGACTGTTAACCAGAGATTTGTAAGTGGAGCCAACTGAACACTGACCAGAGGGGGTTAAACACCAAACAGCTAAATCAACTTCCTGATTTAAATTCACTGATCTGATAGCTTGCTGTATGCTGCTGGGTAACATAGAGAGCAATAGGCCAGATTCCTCTGCAGTTGGGTTAATAATGACATCTCGAACAGTTGCTCTTGAGTTTGGAATGAGAGCATTAGGGACAAAAGAATCTAGGCATTGATGGCCCATCCAATGGTCATGCCAGAAATTAGTATTAGAACCATCTCCAATTACAACCTTCTTATGCTTAAGAATAGTCTCCTTAGCCTTCAACCAGCTTCTTCTAGAAAAGCCATTCATATTTCTGAAATGGGCATCTCTGATATGACCCAGATTCAAGTATTTGGCTCTAAAGAAAGTAGCCCATAGGGAATTCGAATGCATTGCATTCCACAACATTTTAACCCGAAGTGCAGTTTCCATGATCCTAAGGGAGCTGATACCAAGGCCACCCTTGGAGATAGGCTTACAAATAGCCTGCCATGATTTCCAGTGTTTCTTTTTCCCAAGGGGGGAAGAGCCCCAGAAAAAGTTAGCAAAAGCCTGCTCAATCAATTTATGAATACCACTGTGTATAGAAGTTGAAGACAGTGAATAAATAGGCAATGAAGAGAGAACATGCCTTATAAGAATCATTCTAGCACCCTGAGAAAGCATGCTAGCTTTCCATCCAGCAATTCTTTTATGAATAGAAGTGATAATCCCTGCAAAATGTACCTTTTTAGTTCTGCCAATAACCAAAGGAATGCCTAGGTATTTGTGAGGGAAGTGCAGTCTGGAAAAACCAGTCAATCTATGAATTCTCTGAGCAACAGAACAAGGCTGATTTGGATGAAGTAAAAAACCACTTTTGTTAATATTAATCAATTGCCCGGATGCTTCCTCATAAAGATGTAGGACTTCAAGAAGATTTTTGATGGAGGCTGAAGAGGCCTTGCTGAAAATGATGGTATCATCTGCAAAAAGTAAATGAGAGATATTTGGACATCTCTGACAACCCCTGAACCAATCAACCCTACTACTGATAAAGGCTTCTCTTAAAGATCTGCTCAAAGCTTCTTCAGCAATAACAAATAAAGAAGGAGCTAACGGATCACCCTGACGGACACCCCTAGAAGAATTGAAGAAACCAGCAGTATCACCGTTGAGCAGAATGGAAAACCAACAGTTACTAATCAGCTTTTCAACAAGTTTTATGAATGTCTGGCTAAACCCAAATCTGAGCAAAACAGAATAGATGAAATCCCATTCCAATCTATCATACGCTTTAGCCATATCAAGTTTTAGCATGACATTGGAACCTCTTGTTTTCCTACCCAAATCCAAGGAGAGTTCCTGAGCAAGGGCAATATTTTCAGTGATCTGTCTACCCTTAACAAAAGCAGATTGCTCAAGCGATATGATCTTGGGAAGAATAGGAGCCAATCTCTTGTTGATAATAGAGAAATAATCTTGCAAAAGAAGTTGCACAAACTGATAGGCCTGTAATCGGTTATCTCCACAGCATTTGTTGTTTTTGGAATAAGAGCAATCAAGGTGGCCGTCACACTTCTTGGTAAAGGATTCCTGGAAGAGAAAGCTTCCTGCACTGCTTTGATAACTAAAGGGGCTATAATACTCCAAGCTTTTTGGAAGAAGGCTCCAGTGAAACCATCGGGTCCAGGGGCACTATCAGCTGATAAGGTGAAGACAGCTTCATGAATTTCACTTTCAGAAGGGGTAGCAGTGAGACAATCATTGTCTTCCTGATTAATGAGGTGGGGGATGCAGTTCAAGAAATCATTATTAATGTGATGCTCCTGAGTGGAAAAGGCATTCAAAAAATGAGAAATGGCAATTCTTTTCATATCCTCGTGGTTAGAGGTAAGAGCACCAGCAGCAGTTCTCAAATGGGTGATGTTGTGTCTGCGTCTGTTGGCTAAAGTGGACATGTGGAAGAATTTTGTATTTCTGTCTCCCTCAAGGAGCCAGCGAATGCCAGATTTCTGTTTCCAAAAGTATTCCTGCTGAAGGATCCTGTCAGAGAGGTTATTTTTGGCTTCTTCCAGGGCATCCATATTGGCATCAGAAGGTTGGAGGTCATAACAATGTTCAGCTTTAAGAACAGCATCCTCGGCAGCAGCCAGGTTAGAATGAACATTTCCAAAAGTTTGGTTGTTCCAAATCCGAAGCATTTTCTTCAGGGCTTTCAGTTTTAGGTACAGGCAAGTCATGGGAGAAGAAGCTATGGGGCTTGAAAGCCAGCAATCACGCACAACATCCAAAAACTGATCATGCAGAACCCACATTTTCTGAAAACAGAATCTACTAAATTTACGATCTTGGGTGATCAATTTGACAAGAATGGGAGCATGGTCTGAGGCCTCCCTAGAGAGATGCTCAATAGAAATAGGAAGAGCATTCATCCAAGATGCATTAAGAAGGACTCTGTCCAGTCGAGCCCAAATGCCTCTGCCACCGGACTGATTGTTATGCCAAGTAAATTTGGACCCAGTGAATCCACCATCAATTAACGCACAGTCAGAGATGCAATTGTTAAAATCAGTCATGGCAGACAAATTTGGAGAATTTCCTCCAAGCTTCTCCTCCGAGCAAATAATGCAATTGAAATCACCAGCTACCATCCAAGGGCCATTTATTTGAGACTGAACGTTAAATAAAGAAGCCCACAGAGACTGCCTTTCTATAGCACTACATTTAGCATAGACTAATGTAACATGAAAGCTTGGGATAATAGCATTGGACTGAAGAATAGTAATCTGCTGGTCATCCCTGCAGACAACAGAGAATTTCAGAGGGTCCTTCCAAAGAATCCAGATGTGGGCCATCCCATCATAGTTAGCAGCAGCATAATCCATTCCCAATTGCCGACAGATATTGTCCATTCTGTTACAATTAATTTTTGGTTCCAGGATCACCAAGCAATTAATATCATGGGTTCTAATCAGAAATTTCAATCTACCAATAGAGAGGTCATTGCCAATACCTCTAATATTCCAAATGATGTAATTCATGATAAATGTTTTATATCAGGAATTTTCCCAGTGGATCCTGTCCTCAACATTGCCCTGGTTTTGACCCCTGTGCGATCCGGATGCAATACCATTGTATTTTGAACGGTAGCCAGCTTAGCTATTTCCAATCTTCTGGTGTTCGCTGCATCAGTAGTATCAGTATCTTGTGTGACAATATCAACTTCAGAGCAATCTGTCCCAGCAATGCCAGTCGGATCAGTAATTTGGTTTGAAGGGAGTTCTAAGGGTGGATAGACCAATTCCTCGGAGTGGGCAGGCAAAACAGATTCCTGGTGACTAGGCACCGAGGAGACATTAACCACGTCAGAATATACCACTTGGAGTGCAGGCTCACACCCAATCTGTAAGTCCACAACATTAATAGAAGGAGCAGTCACGGGGATATCCCCTATCAGGCGAGGAGAAGAAGCCTTTGCAACATCCCCTGGATCTTTAACAGGAATCAATGAATCAGTATCTGAACATGGACAATCTGATGGCTGTATGGATCCTTTCTCTGATCTCAGAATAGGAACAGTAGAATCATTTGCTAAAGGAGACCCATTAGAAACCTCTGCTTGTTTAGAACATTCACCCTGTACATAATTCCTTGGAAGAGTCTGATCAACACAAGTAGGGATAGTATAATCTTCTGTGACTTTACTTGACTCCATACTTTTCCCAGATACATCTTTTGATTTATCCACAGGTTGCCAGGTGGACTTGCCTTTGCTAGCTGCTTCAGACTGTTTGGGATTCACCTTCGAGGCCATATTTCGAGGACCTTTACAATTTGCTACAGTATGACCAATGCGGGAACAGTGCAAACAGAACGGTGGGAGGTCCGGATAGGCAACTTCCTGCCAGGCACCACCACCTGGGAAGCCAATCCAAACTCTAGGAGGACACGGTTTAGAGATATCCAGCTCAATACAAACTCGGGCGGCATGAGTTTGGGATAAATTCAGCGTGCACTGATCAACTTTCAGAACCCGCCCAACATTCCCAGCAATGGACCTAATCAAGTGCTCAATGTAGAAGTTAACAGGAAGATTAGGGAAGGAGATCCATACCGGGAGGATAGGAGAGTCAGCCAGGGGTGAGAAGTCCATAGTCCATTTGAAGAACCTGAATAACCTTCCATGAACCAGTAGCGTCTCCTTCAGCAAAATAGAGAGGTAGTCCTCATAGTTGCGGAATCTTAAGAGAAGGTGCCTGCTATCCAAAGCACTGATCATGTAATCATCAGTGAATCTGAATCTGTTGCTCAGGTGGGTTCTAATATCTATAAAAGACGGCCTTCCATGAGGTGTTCGAGCAACCAGGGAAAAGGAAAAAGGCCGAAGCGAATCCGTAATCTCCTCCTGGGAAAAGAAGACCGCAGGCTCCCCACTATCGGTCATCCCCGGAGCATGGACAGAGCCGTGAACGACCGGCGGGGCCATGGAAGAAGAGAGCACTTCAGCAAATGTTCTGACGCCAGGAGGAAGAAGCGAAGTCGATTGGAGACCGTTGGCTGGAGAAGGATGGGACGCGCCAAGCATCGGGGGGGGCACCGGTGGCCCCCCTGGGTCAACCATCGGAGAAGACGACCAGGTCTAGGTCAAAGGTCTAGCTAGGGTAAATATTTTATTTATGCATTTTACCGTAGTTAAATATGCAATTATTCGTGCTAATGATGTATGATGGATGCATGTGTGGAGCTACTACTACTTCCCGATGGGAAGAGCCAGATAGGGGAACGGGAGAGCCGTGCCTCTGGCACGACGGTGGAGGCCAGTCATGGTCGCGGCACCCCACGGCTACCAGCTGGCGTCGCTTCGTCGAGAGCTGAGCGAGTACCCCGAGGCTATGGTATGATGCGTATGATTTTTGTGTTTTGATGCATATGGTTTAATTGAGTAAAAATGGTAACTAATATGATGCATGTATGACGATGAAGGTGGTGTGGAGGCCCTACTTGGGCATGGCCGACGCTGGCCAGCCTTGGGTTGTAGCGGGTCGTCCTCATTTCAGGCGGGACGTGTGGGTCCATTGCCTGAACGAGATCGAGCCGCTGCAGCTCAGGTTGGTCACGAGGACGTTGGGGCTAGCCCAGGAGTGGGTTGACGTAGATGAGCCGGTCCGTATCGGGCGGAAGACTAAGGGGAAGGCAAAGATCATGGACTGGCGTACGCGCTTCCCTGCACAGTACCAGGACTGGCAGCAGGGCGGGGTCCCAGTGGTGTCCCATATACAGGACATCACTGACTACTTGAGACGGTACCGGGCCACGTACGGGGAGCGCCTCTTCCTCGGTGGTGCAGCAGCGGTAAGCGTGAATTGACAATGTTTTCCTTTTCTATATGTATAGATATGTGACACTAACCTATATGCAATGCAGGATGCTCGTGATAACATGATTGCTGACCTACGGGCCCAACTGGCAGACGCCAAGCGGTAGTTGGTGGCCATCCGACAGGAGTTGGAGATCCTGGTGAGTCTATGCAATGCATTTTTTTTGTTTTGTGACCTGGATTTCGATGCTTAGCCTCTGACTATCGTTTGTTTCGTGTTTTAGCGGGCTAATCAGGCAGCGGCAGCCGGGATGGCTGGTGGAGCGGGTTCCAGTTCGTGGGGCCCTCCTCCGGAGGTTTCTACCCTTCAGGAGCAGCTGGCGTACACGGTGGCCCGGGCTGAGGAGGCCGAGCATGACCGCGCGGCTCAAGTGAGTTATTGCTTGGCCCCGACTCTCCTTCTAGCTGCTTTTCTTCCTTCACTGTTCCCTTACGGTGCATGCGGCCTTTGGCAGGTGGCAGAGATTCGGGATGCCCTGGCCCGTGCGGTCCGTGCCAAGTAGGAGCGCGACGCCTGGGCGGTAGAGCGTGACGCCCGGATAGTGGAGCTGGAGGAGGAGCGACGGCGGGAGGCTGAGGAGCTTCCTCACGACGTGTTGGAGTTACGGATTGCCCTCGAGCTGTCGAGGAGAGAGGCGATGAGAGAGAGAGAGAGAGGGAGGACAGGGAGAGAGAGAGGGAGGACAGGGAGAGAGAGAGAGAGAGAGGAGAGAGAGAGAGACAGGACATGAGGGCGAAGCGACTGTGAGACTGGGACGAGAGGAGGGCTCTGGAGTCCCAGCTAATGGAGCTTTGATTGAGTCTCGGCACGGCGGAGGGGAGGCTTCGGGAGAGCGAGGAGTGGTATCAGAGGGCGAAGGAGCGCGGGGCGCGCCTTCGTCAGTCTGGTTCTTTCTCCATGGGCAGCTTTCTGGTTTATTCGACCGAGGAGCGTCGCCACACCTTCGAGGCTGGCGTGCCACCATAGGGCGAGGTGAGCACCGCCTCTCAGAGTTCGCGGAGGCCCCCTAGGGATCCCCGTCAGAGGAGGGAGGAGAGAGATGATCAGGAGGGTGGTAGCGAGAGTTAGAGAGTTGCTTGTACACACCACCTTCCTCACTTTATGATGTATAACTGACTATTTGCTTATGTGCAATGAAATGGTTCCTTTTGTCGTGTGCACTTTTCCTTTCCCACACTTCTTTTCCTGCACCAAGTTATTTCGAGGCACGCTTCACGAGGCCTTGCTCTAAAAAGTAGGGAATTACGCTTTGCACGGAGGGATCCTGTTTCTTTTTTTTTCTTTTCTCCTTTTGGGCGCGTCCAGGCGTGGGGACGCGTCTTAACTTTCAAATTCAAATTTAAAGCGCCAGGCAGCCCTTCTTCTTCCGTGCGTTGCCCGTAAATGAGCCCGCCTCCCGTCAAGATTTGCTCACCCGTCTTTGTCTTCTTCCACTCTCGATCGATGGAGTTTGGTGGGCCAAATCATGGTGAAGGGAGAGAGGGGCGAGGAACTCCTCGCCCGAGGAAGGACGCGCAAGAGCACGGAGAGGCGTCCATGGAAGAGGAAGGGCCCCTTCGGGCACTTGAGGGACCCGAGGGGCCCGATGACACGGAGGGAGGTGAACATGTCCCGGTAGGTCCTCCGATTTCCTCCTCTTTGATTCGTTTTGAGTTTGGAGCGAGCCGTGTGAGAGAGGGAAAGGGTTCGGCGAGTGTTGCACTCAAATGATGGACGCTTCCTTGATAGGAGACGCATTCTGTTGTTTGACGTAGACCCTTCTTTCTTGATGTAGGGCATGGCAAGGATCTCGGGCTTAGCTGATGAATGGGCGAGTGCAGATGAGCTGAGCCATGTCAGGAAGGAGAGTCGCGATAAGGTGAAGCTCGAGGACTGGCGCATACGTCTCCCTGGACAGCAAGGGAGCGTATTGGTGCAGGACAGTGCCGACTTCCAGCGGCAGTGGAGAGAGAGTCATGTGGGACCTCTCCAACCCGGGGATACACGCGACATCAACAGCTTGCGTGCCCAATTGGCAGAGGCTGGGCGGCAGCTGACCATCACTCAATAGGAACTGTCGATCCTGGTAAGTTAAGTGCCCTTTTTTTTTTAAATTTGGAGCTTAGCTGACAGCCGTTGTTTGTTTGTTCCAGCGTGCCCAGCAGACAGCGATGGCGGGAATGGCTAGCGGCGCATCTTCAAGCTCCTCGGCCCCTTTTCTTGAGATTGCCTCCCTTCGAGAGCAACTTGCCAGTGCGGTGGCCCGCGCGGCCCGGGCTGAAGAGGAGCATGACGCCTGGGTAGCGACTATAGCGGAGCTACGGCGTCAAAGTGAAGAGAGGCCACGTCCGGAGATCCTAGAGCTGAGGGTGTTCCTCCAGGTGGCCAAGAGAGAGGCAGAAAGAGAGAGACAGGAGAGGGAGAAGGAGAGGGAGGATAGAAGAGCCATGGAGGCCAAGGTGAGGGAGCTCCAGCTAGGCCTTCGAGCTATGGGACAGAGGCTAGAGAACATGGAGGCAAGCTATGAGAGGGCACGAGAATTCGGGGAGCGACTCCGCCAGTCTGGCCAGCTCCATATGGGTGGCTTCTTTGCTATGCCAGGGGAGCATCAGCGGGTCACTACCGCTGAGCAGGAGCCATGAGGCGAGGCGAGTGCTGCTGCACGGGGCTCCAGAAGGCCCCTGAGGGACCCTCACTTCAGGGGAGAGGAGAGGGACGCCTAGATGGATGAGCGTGAGTGTGATGGGAAGAGTTAGCGGGCTAGGGGACCCGCCTCCTCTCTTTTGTGATGTTCATTACTGTAGTGTTCATAACAGCTTATGTAGACCTATGGATGGAGTGATCTGTTGTTTCCTGTTGCTCATTTGTCCTCTTGCGCGTTCCTTCCTTCCAACGCTTCTTCTCTTGCACTGTCCCCATGTGATATGCTCACCGAGACCCTGCCCAAAACGGGGAATCGTATCTTGTTGTGACGATTTTTCCACGAGAATCTGTCGTCAAAGCCAATAATGACGGCTCTGGCCCCTTCTCCTGGACGATATTTCAACTTTTGCGGACGACCTCCATAACATGATAGGGCATCCCTAGACAGCATAGGGGGCGGGTCCTCATATTACATCGTCCAATCAATCACCCTGCGTGAGTGGTGAAGTGACATATGGGACCACAGGGCAGGCGCCCTATCACGAGGGTTATCGTTAAAGGTGATGGAGGCAATCTTGGCCCGCACCTCTCCCATTTCTATAAATGCATGCCTCTTTCGTTCTCCCCGGGACATTGAGAGCCAACTCGAAGAGTACAAGTTCCCACGGGAGAGGAGGAACTGAGAATTCCGAGGTTTGGAAGGAGGGTGAATCTTCCCACTCCTCGAAGAGAAGCAGGTCCAGCGGTAGCAGTTCCAGGAAACTCTCGGACCTTGAAGGGCACTTCAGGGAGAGGACCCAATCGCAACTCGTAAGCTGAGCTTTCCTATCCCCCCTTTTCTCATTCTTCCTTTCCTCCTTTCTTTCCTTCTTTCTTTCCTTTGACAAAACCCTTCTCCATTCCTTGTGCATGCGCAGAGTGTGATGAAATCACATATTTCATGGGAGTTAGTAGTGGCAGCATACAGGGGGCTCCCACATTTTCAGAAGGCCAGGCTAGATGTGATGGGATTTGGTGCCTTTCTCTGGATCGAGCAGATCAAACTCGACCCGGTCCTCATCCAAGCCTTGCGTGAAAGATGGGACCCAGTGAGTCGGGCATTCTTGATGCCCTGGGGGCACATGGTGCCCAGTCTGGAAGATGTGGTCCGAATCACGAGCCTCAAGGTGGATGGCGAGGTAGTGACCGGAGTCACCTACACAGACTATCGAGAAGGCGCCCGGAAGCTACTGGGGTTGGACCTAGATGGTCGGAAGAACAGGTCAGTAGCCAGGGCATCTATCATGGAGGCATTAGGGCTCACTGATACTCGTCGACGGGACGATGAGTCCTCGGAAGAATTCATGGAAAGGATGGAAAGAGGATGCCGTGCTGTGTACTACACAGATTTTGGCAATTGGGAGAGATCCAACATGGATGTGAGGAGATTTCTCCTCTTCTTACTGGGAAGGTTGATACTGAGCTCGAAAGGAGATGGTATACATTGTCATTTCCTGGAGCTGCTATCAGACCTCGAAAGAGTAGGTCAGTACGCCTGGGGAGCTGCCATGCTGGCGCACTTGTTTACAGATCTGTCCCAAGAGGCAGACCGTGAGATGACTGTGAGTGGTTTCACACCACTTATCCAGGTATATTTTTGGTTTTTATTTATTTATTTATTTATTTATTTTTTGTAATAGTCCCCTTACGGTACTGATGGCATATGCTAATGCAGTTGTGGAGCAATTATTACCTCCCGATGGGGAGAGCTCGACATTGGCGACCAGTGATGGTGCCGTTAGCCAGGCAGTGGCAACCCATCATGAGTGCAGCACCTCTAACCTATCAACTGATGGTGCTAAGGGGTGAGCTACAGGAGTTCCCTGCAGCGATGGTGGGATTTTTTCTTTTTCATTTTTATTTGGTTCTGACCAGCTAAACGGGTATGTACAACCTAACCTAGGTCAACTGGAGACCCTACTCAGGCATGGTCGATGCCGACCAACCATGGGTTTTGACAAGTCATGCCCGGTTCGGACGGGACCTCTGGATGCACTGCCTGAATGAAATCGAGCCGCTTCGGCTACGATTGGTTATGAGGACCCTAAGGCTGGCCCAGGAATGGGTGGATACGACTGCACCACCTCGCGTCGGAAGAAAGACACGGGGACCGGCAACTTGCATTGATTGGCGTGTGCGGTTCCTCGAACAGTATGAAGATTGGCAACGGAGTGGCATAATCATGGAATCACATGCGTAGGATAGTGAAGACTATCTGCGTTTGTATAAGATAATGTACGCAGAGCGGCTCCAACCCCGGGGACTTGTGGAGGTAGATTTCCCCCTTTTTTCCTCTTTTCCCTCTTTTTTTGGTTTTTTTGGTTTTTGGAAATGCTGACTCCTATGGCTGTAGGATGTCCGTGATACCATGATAGCGAACTTGCGATCCCGCTTGGCAGAGACGGAGCAACAATTGGGTAACACACGTGAAGCCTTGAGTGCCTTGTTGAGTGGTGGATAGCGGATCTAGAGGGGAGGGGTGAATAGAACAGCTCCACTTTTCGCAACGCGGCCCTCTAAACAGCTAGTTAAAATGAATTGCAGCGGAATAGAAACTAGCTTCCAAGTACGCTATGATTCACTTAGCAAGATAAGCAAGATATATAATAATTCGATCCTAAGCATGCATCTAGAACGAATCAATCACACAGGCAAACCACACTAGACAGGATTTTTAAGGTGGTTCAGACTGAATCCTCAGTCCTACGTCCACCCCTCACCAAAACCCGGTGAGGCTTCACTTGTGCAGCGCATAGAACCGCAAATCGGAAACCACCGATTGCCTTCCTACTCACCACCTGGTAGGGATGTCAACCGCAAATTGGAACACCCTCCAATTACCTTCCTACTAACCACCGGTAGGGATGAATCACACTTTCAATGTTTAAACAATAATGAAAATGAAACAAATGTGAATGAATTAAGACAAGAGATTGAGTTATGAGTGAAAATGAATTGGCCCTTGTATGAAATGTTGATCAGCAGCAAGGCTCCTCTTGGCTTCAACTCAATCTTCTTGATTCACCCTTGATTGGATGAATGTTCTTCACGGAGTACTGTTCACGTGAACAGTACCTCTTCCTTCAATTCTTCTCTCTTGATCTTCTCTTTGAATTTCTTTGAATGAATGAAGGAGATGATGAAGCTACCTTGAACCTTGATTGCTTCTTTAGCTTCTAGGAGTTTGAATGCTTGAAATATCACCTTGAATGAGGTGGAAAGAACTTGAATGGATGAAGATGATTTCCTTTGAAGAACTTGAATCAAACCAGCTTCCTTGGATCACTTTGATAGCCTTGCTTTGATGTAATCTTCCTTGAGGTTTGCTGGCTTTGATTGGATGAAGAACACCTTCACGAACTACTGTTCAAGTGAACAGTAGCTCATCTCCAAGCTCTCTTGCAACCTCCCTTGCAGCCACCCTAGATCTCACAAGAAGCCCCTTGAAGCATTAGGGTTTCTAACCCTCTTACAAGAGTTTTATAGACCTTGAATGGTCTATAGACACCCCCTAGACCAGATCCACAATTTGTGGGGGATTAGGTGTCTTTAGGATAAAAAAAATCAATATTGAATGGCCCTTTTCGAAGTTGGAAACAAAGTCAACAATTGATGGCTCGGGGCTGGCGGTCGACCTAAGGCTCCTGGCAGTCGACCGCCACTGAAACACCTGCAAACGGGCGATCCCTGGGAAATCCGGTCGACCGCCACTGGCTGGCGGTCGACCGCCACTGAAAGACGTGCAGACTTGGGAGTCCCTGGCTGGGTCGGTCGACCGCCCCTGTGCTGGCGGTCGACCGCCAGCTGGGCAGGGCCCGGGTCAGCCCGGTTCGGTCCGTTGGCCGCACCGACTCCGTCGCTTGAGTCTGTTAGCCGCCCGTTCATGTCTGTGGCATCAACCTTGATTGTGTTGAAGTTTTATTACTGAGTCTTCAATCCAAATTTTTGTTCCGGGGGCTCCGCCCCCGAAAACCCCCGCAAGGGGCACTGCCCCCTTGACCCCCGCGACCTGACCGAGCAAGTCGATCCCCGCGACCTGACCGGGCAGGTCGATCCGCGTACGAGGGCGCAACATTCAGCGTTAACGTTCAACATTTCAACTTGATTACTTGTCCATTCATAGGAGCACCTGTCATGAACAAAAATATCACGTATGTCAATCACATGAAGGTGAAAAACATCAATGACTAATAGTGTTTAGCCATTATCAAAACCAAGAATACATTAGAACTCATATGACCATAGAATGATGTCGAATGACCCAAGTGACCATATGAACTCAAGTGACCATAGGGGCATAACATTCTCCCCCTTTTTGATGATGGCAACACTGTGAGTCATTATATGGCAGAGATATCCAATATGGCAAAGTGTATGACATATGCAACCTATGCAGCTCAAGATCCATGATAGTAAAACATGGGAATGCGGATTTGTATGCATGGATGATCAAAGCATGTGAATGCTATATGGGAATACTATGATGATCAAAGCATGTGAATGCTATATGGGAATGCTAGGCATAATGTGATATGGGAATGCTATGCATAATGTGACGGTTGCATAATGACAGATGAAACAGATGAAGGCTCTCCCCCTCAACAAGGACTCCCATGTCCACAACCTCAACAAGGACTCACAACAAGAATTCTCCCCCTTTGCCAACAGTAAAAAGGAGCAATAAAGTGAAATATCTGTGAGACCAGAGCGGAAAGGAGTGAAGAGCAAGCCATTATATGCAAACCTGAAGCAGATTGTGAGCAACATGTATGGTTCAAAGCTAATGAAATCTGAATTCATCAATAGAGTTCGAAAAATAGCTACATCCAAGATTTAATAGAAATGAACCAAAAAGGCATATCATGGCAGTGCTTAACCGTCCCTTGTCTTATATATCCATATTCAATAACTAGAAAGGGAATAACACAAGAACTCGTATTGAGGCTAAACAATCATGACTAGAGCATGGAATTGTATGATTGAGGCAAGAGGTTTCATATTTTGATTTTCAATATCTGTAGTATATGAAGGCACATGACTCATATTTTACGAGCAGTCAAGTCTAGTACATGCCTCCTAGCCGTAAGAATACACGTTGTTTAGACGCCAATATCCATAGGTATTTGGCAAGACTGACTGTAATGCTTCAGAATGAACAGAGATAGCAGAGTCGCGTCATGACATATCCGATCTCATTTCTATGATGAGAAGATATATTTCTCAGCAATTATGCTAGTGCTCTGCCTAGAGTCCAAATATAAGTAAGACAGAGATAATAGAGGCACATCATGACATATCATTCGTCACTTGATGTGATGACGTGACATATTTCTCCGTGCAACAATATCATTGCTCTGTAAATAGATTTTCAAGAAGTCCAGCTCATCAAGATGTTTAAAAATAATACTAAGCTCTAGAGTATCACCAAGATTGTCATGAAGTCTGGATTTTCAGATATCAGGATAGTCATTCAAAGCATAATATGCAATCTTTAGTTAAGGTCTATTAAAACCATAGAACATAGATGATTTCAAAATGAATATTTCAGAGCTGCAAGGAAATCATTAAATCTGAACCATTTTCATTGATTGGACAATCATGAGGGCATATAATAGAAAGCTCTTACACCATATATTCGACAATCTCAGGAGCTCAAACCATACTATAAGCCAAGAAGTAGATTGCAAGAGGTTAAGAGAATCAGCAAAACTCCCCCTAAAGATATGCAATGGATGCGCGAAGGAGTTATATTTACAATCAAGTTGAATGACAAATGAGGTTGGCCTAGTCACTCATGAAGGTGCCAGAAATGAAATGTATGACCCAACCCATGGTTGTACACTTATTAAATGTAACAGAATGAAGATGAAATATATGCATGAATGCTGCACAAGGATAGCTCCCCCTTACTATATGGCCTATATGCGACATTGATGCATGGTGCTTGGCGGAGGTGAAACCTCACGCATATTGAGTGCTTCGTGACAAGCATAACTTGCCCTTCCATACATCAACATTTGATATACCATGGCCATGCGAGAATGATGCTACACAAACCATACAATGCATTATGAACATGAACTCAATTCATTATTATGCAACTACATGCAATGCGACACCATATGCAAAAAGACATATTGACATATAAACAATGCATGAATGCAAAACACACAACTAATTGAACAGGATTATCAATTCAAATTCTTATTGGCCTGAGGTCGGCAAAGAACAAGCTCCCTTCTTAGTGTTGAAAACCTGTCATTACACAAGGGCTTGGTAAAGATATCAGCAATCTGATTCAATGTATCAACAAAATGTAGTTCAAAGTTTTTCGTACCGACCTCATCTCTAATGAAGTGATGCCTAATCTCAATATGCTTAGTCCTAGAGTGCTGGACTGAATTTTTTGCAAGGTTGATAGCACTAGTGTTATCACACAGAATCGGGACACAACAAAGATCCACCAAGTAATCTTGGAGTTGGTGTTTAATCCACAACACTTGGGTGCCACAGCTCCCCGCAGTAACATATTCTGCCTCCGCGGTTGAGAGGGCTACCGAGTGTTGTTTCTTGGAAGCCCAAGAAACTAGACACCCGCCTAGAAACTGGCAATAGCCACTAGTACTCTTACGATCCAGCTTGCATCCAGCGTAATCCGCATCAAAATAAGATATAAGAGATAAAGCACATGATGACGGATACCATAATCCCAAATCTTGAGTGCCGGCAAGATATCGAAGGATACATTTGACGGCAGTCAAATGGGATTCTCTAGGACTAGCTTGAAATCAAGCACAAAGGTAAACACTAAACTGGATATCTGGTCGGGATGCAGTCAAGTAAAGTAAAGAACCAATCATACCTCTATAGACCTTTGCATCCACCAATTTACCATTTTCATACGAATCTAGTGAAGTTGAGGTGCTCATAGGAGTTGCAATGATTTTGCTGTTTGCCATGTCAAATCTTTTCAGCAGCTCCTTGATGTATTTGGATTGATTTATGAAGCACCCATCTTCTCCTTGGTTGACCTGCAAACCGAGAAAGAATTGAAGTTCTCTCATTAGACTCATCTCAAATTCGCTAGTCATGAGGTTAGCAAATTCCTCACACATTTTAGATTTTGTTGAACCAAACACAATGTCATCAACATAAATTTGAACAATCAAGATGTTCTTACCTTGCTTCTTCGTGAAAAGTGTTTGATCTACCTTACCTCGTGTGTACCCTTTTTCAATGAGGAACAAGCTTAGTCTTTCATACCAAGCTCTTGGTGCTTGCTTAAGTCCATAAAGCGCCCTGTCTAGCTTGTATACAAAATCTGCATTGTTAGAATTCTCAAAGCCAGGGGGATGCTCAACATAGACTTCTTCTTTGATCAAGCCATTCAAGAAAGCACTTTTGACATCCATTTGATATAGCTTTATCCTAAGGGAGCATGCAAAGGTAAGTAAAATTCTGATGGCTTCGAGTCTAGCAACAGGGGCATAAGATTCATCAAAGTCTACCCCAAACTCTTGATTATACCCTTGAGCCACCAATCTAGCCTTATTTCTTATTATCTTGCCATCCTCACTTAGTTTGTTCCTAAAAACCCATTTAGTGCCTATTACAGATTGTGATGAAGGTCTAGGAATAAGATGCCAAACTTTGTTTCTTTCAAACTGGTTTAACTCGTCTTGCATGGAATTTATCCAATTTTCATCTTTTAAGGCTTCATCAATATTTTTGGGTTCATGCTGCGAGACAAGAGCAAGTTGATCTAATTCTTCCACAATTTTAAAATGTGACCTAGTTCTAGGTGGGTCATTCAAGCTACCAATGACATTCTCCAAGGGATGATCCTTAAGAATTCTAATATTTATAGAATCGTTACCTTCTCCTGGAGCTTGATCCCTTGCATTGCTTGATTCGGCTAGGTCACCATCTTCTTTTATTTCTTCTTGTGGAGGATCACTCTTATCCTTTATGCTTAGGAATTCCCCATCTTCATCGTTTTTCCTGCAAGAGTTATCATTGTTAGAATCATGATATTCATCAAAGGAAACATGGGGTGATTCTTCCACGGTTTGATTTTTGATATTGTAAATTCTATAAGCCCTAGATCTATCAGAATATCCAAGGAATATACCTTCATCGCTCTTGAGCTCGAATTTATCTAAGTCTCTTTTGTCATTATTGTGAATGAAGCATTTCGATCCAAACACTTTCATATGTGAGAGAGAGGGCTTTTTACCTTGGTAAACAGGAGTTCCCTGCAGCGATGGTGGGATTTTTTCTTTTTCATTTTTATTTGGTTCTGACCAGCTAAACGGGTATGTACAACCTAACCTAGGTCAACTGGAGACCCTACTCAGGCATGGTCGATGCCGACCAACCATGGGTTTTGACAAGTCGTGCCCGGTTCGGACGGGACCTCTGGATGCACTGCCTGAATGAAATCAAGCCGCTTCGGCTACGATTGGTTATGAGGACCCTAAGGCTGGCCCAGGAATGGGTGGATACGACTGCACCACCTCGCGTCAGAAGAAAGACACGGGGACTGGCAACTTGCATTGATTGGCGTGTGCGGTTCCTCGAACAGTATGAAGATTGGCAACAGAGTGGCATAATCATGGAATCACATGCGCATGATAGTGAAGACTATCTACGTTTGTATAAGACATTGTACGCAGAGCGGCTCCAACCCCGGGGACTTGTGGAGGTAGATTTCCCCTTTTTTTCCTCTTTTCCCTCTTTTTTTGGTTTTTTTTTTTTTGGAAATGCTGACTCCTATGGCTGTAGGATGTCAGTGATACCATGATAGCGAACTTGCGATCCCGCTTGGCAGAGACGGAGCAACAATTGGGTAACACACGTGAAGCCTTGAGTGCCTTGTTGAGTGGTGTATAGCGGATCTAGAGGGGAGGGGTGAATAGATCAGCTCCACTTTTCGCAACGCGGCCCTCTAAACAGCTAGTTAAAATGAATTGCAGCGGAATAGAAACTAGCTTCCAAGTACGCTATGATTCACTTAGCAAGATAAGCAAGATATACAATAATTCGATCCTAAGCATGCATCTAGAACGAATCAATCACACAGGCAAACCACACTAGACAGGATTTTTAAGGTGGTTCGGACTGAATCCTCAGTCCTACGTCCACCCCTCACCAAAACCCGGTGAGGCTTCACTTGTGCAGCGCACAGAACCGCAAATCGGAAACCACCGATTGCCTTCCTACTCACCACCTGGTAGGGATGTCAACCGCAAATTGGAACACCCTCCAATTGCCTTCCTACTAACCACCGGTAGGGATGAATCACACTTTCAATGTTTAAATAATAATGAAAATGAAACAAATGTGAATGAACTAAGACAAGAGATTGAGTTATGAGTGAAAATGAATTGGCCCTTGTATGAAATGTTGATCAGCAGCAAGGCTCCTCTTGGCTTCAACTCAATCTTCTTGATTCACCCTTGATTAGATGAATGTTCTTCATGGAGTATTGTTCACGTGAACAGTACCTCTTCCTTCAATTCTTCTCTATTGATCTTCTCTTTGAATTTCTTTGAATGAATGAAGGAGATGATGAAGCTACCTTGAACCTTGATTGCTTCTTTAGCTTCTAGGAGTTTGAATGCTTGAAATATCACCTTGAATGAGGTGGAAAGAACTTGAATGGATGAAGATGATTTTCTTTGAAGAACTTGAATCAAACCAGCTTCCTTGGATCACTTTGATAGCCTTGCTTTGATGTAATCTTCCTTGAGGTTTGCTGGCTTTGATTTGAGCTTGATTCCCCTTTGATTGGATGAAGAACACCTTCACGAACTACTGTTCACGTGAACAGTAGCTCGTCTCCAAGCTCTCTTGCAACCTCCCTTGCAGCCACTCTAGATCTCACAAGAAGCCCCTTGAAGCATTAGGGTTTCTAACCCTCTTACAAGAGTTTTATAGACCTTGAATGGTCTATAGACACCCCCTAGACCAGATCCACAATTTGTGGGAGATTAGGTGTCTTTAGGATTAAACAAATCAATGTTGAATGGCCCTTTTCGAAGTTGGAAACAAAGTCAACAATTGATGGCTCGGGGCTGGCGGTCGACCTAAGGCTCCTGGCAGTCGACCGCCACTGAAACACCTGCAAACGGGCGATCCCTGGGAAATCCGGTCGACTGCCACTGGCTGGCGGTCGACCGCCACTGAAAGACGTGCAGACTTGGGAGTCCCTGGCTGGGGCGGCCGACCGCCCCTGTGCTGGCGGTCGACCGCCAGCTGGGCAGGGCCCGGGTCAGCCCGGTTCGGTCCGTTGGCCGCACCAACTCCGTCGCTTGAGTCCGTTAGCCGCCCGTTCATGTCTGTGGCATCATTGATTATCTTGAAGTTTTATTACTGACCGCGCAGGTCGATCCGCGTGCGAGGGCGCAACATTCAGCGTTCACGTTCACCATTTCCACTTGATTCCTTGTCCATTCATAGGCGCACCTGTCATGAACAAAAACATCACGTATGTCAATCACATGAAGGTGAAAAACATCAATGACTAATAGTGTTTAGCCATTATCAAAACCAAGAATACATTAGAACTCATATGACCATAGAATGATGTCAAATGACCCAAGTGACCATATGAACTCAAGTGACCATAGGGGCACAACATGCCTCGGTAGGTGTACAGTGCACACTCCTAATCAAGACCCTAGATTCATGGTGTTCAGCCACTAACCATCACATATGTGGCCATAGCGCGCCCAGATTGACGCGGCCTCCTCAGCGATGGGAGCGGGTGGCGTCTCTAGCTTATGGATCCCTACCTCAGAACTTGATTTGCTTCACGAGCAACTTGCTCGTGCTACACAGCGTGCCGCGGAGGTAGAAGGAATGCTCTCTATACAGGTAAGAGTCTCAGTGTTGAGTTCTCCTTGTTTATGCCTTGCCACACATCTGAGATGGCATATCTAGCAGGAAAAGGAGACGCAAGAGTCACTTACCCAAGCTGCGCAGAGGGAGGCTAGAATAGTAGAGCTAGAGGAGGAACTGCGACGTCATCCAGATGATGACTCTTCTAGGGATGCCATGGAGCTGAGGATCACTCTCCAGTTGGAGAGGGAAGACCATGAGAGAGAACGGGTAGAGGGAGAAAGAGACAGAGAGAGAGAAAGAGCCGACAGATTGGTTGAAAGGGAGGAACGAAGGGCCATGGAGGCCCAGCTGTTCAACTCCGAACCAGTCTTGGTCTTGCTGAACAGTGGCTGAGAGATGGTGAGGAGCGCTACCGAAGAGCACGAGAGCGTGGTTTTCGTGTTAGTAGCATTTTTGCTGCCCCCACGGATCAACGTCGGGGTGTGGGAATAGGAAGAGGGGTACAAAGCGGTAGGAGTACCGCTTTTCGTAGTTGGGTAGGACCCTTAAGAGCGTTTTGCTCGGAGAGTAGCGGGACAAGCAATGTAGAGAGAGAAGGTGGAGCTTAATGTACAACTTCTTATTTTGGAATGGAATAAAAGATTCGGTTTTGTTTGGTTTTGACCTTTGCTCTTGTTGCCTCGAATCCCTGCACACATCACTGAAACAAACAAATCAGAATTTCTGCTCTGACTTGGCCCCTTGCTCAATAAGCAGATGGTCACTTTGACTGTCCTTGATAACGGGTCAAGGGGCCAAGCCTTTATTAATGAAGGCAAGGAAAAGATGGGAAAATGATGAATGCAACAGACAAGCACACGAATTCAAGCGAAATTTAAAGTGAAATGCTGCATACAAATGCAATCATGCGAAAATGATTTATTTTATTTTTATTATTATTATTATTTTTCTGGTGTTTTTTTTGTTATATTCATTTTTTTGTTTGCAAATATGTACATTTTCTCTTTTTCCCTTTTTTTGTTTTTATTGTTATCATTTTTTTTTCCGCTAATGCCTGGTAAGCACCCAAATGGCACCTAACTTACATGAGAACTGGGGTTTCTTACTAACCTCCCAGGTATCCTAAGTGCACATCTAGGTTGATTTGGGCCTCTAAACCCCTCGAATGATGATCCCGCCGGTTAAGACTTACCCTGATGATAATACCGTCATGCCATGCTTAGGCTCCCAGTTGCTTCTGACCACAGGAATTCACCCAAAAGGTGTTCGAGGTAAATGATTTTCCCGACCCGGGTCTATCTCCTCACAACTCTAGATGGTATATGATGGAACACCCTGGAACCCTAACGACCAACCGTGCGACGCTGACCCGGAATCAGACACCGTCGCACCCATAGGTGACGCGCTTGCATTGGCCTATGCCCAAGGTTAAATAAGAAGACATCAAGGCAGTAGACAGGGGTCTTGATCGGCCAGAAACACAGAGACTCCTTCACAGCAATAGCTTTTACTTTTCAAAGTAGACAACCATATGTGTGTGTTAAAATATGGTGGCAGACCTTGGCGGGTTTCACCCTTCAGAAACTCCATCGAGCTTTCATCTTCAAAGGAAGAAGGAAGAGTGTAGGGGGTAAACCTCCTGAGAGGACCGGCAAAATCGTTAACCCGATGAGCGAATAAGGGCCCATTTAACTCTTCCCTTTCGGACAACTTCGGACCAAATCTCGAGCATTTACATTCCATGACCCCTTTTGCGGATTTAGATTTTTGCTTGGAAGGGTTTCATCGATTGACTCAGGCACGGTCACGACCAGGCTTTTCTTTTGATTTTGATTTTGTGCTTCTTTTTTGTGAGGGAGATGTAGTCATTTGACGTTGTGGACTCCCTTTTGTATGCCTGTGGGGACACTGCCCTCTTCTCGTGCTCTGACCGATGTTCGAGGAAATGGATCCTACTCTTAACTTAAGAGGTTTGAGTTTGGTTTCTCATGCTCAGCGTTTTAAGGGCGCCGACTGTCTCATTTGGTCGAAGAGAAGAGAATAAAGATTACAGCTTACGGAGATCTTCTGGGCGAGGCCCCACCGTAGGTGATGCTACCAATTTTTTTGGATAGAATACTTAAGTGTGTGCATGTTGGCTTCCTTTGAGCGGGCATAGGCTGACGTGGCCGGACAGGGATCTCCACGGTTCTGGCAGACCAAGACCCGATGCCTACCAAGCCTTAATGGGCTCTATCCCATCATGGAGGTTGGATGCAGTGACTTAACAACATGGTGACTCCCAGGCATCGGCATTTTAATTTTTTTTTCTTTTTTTTCTCTTTTTCCATATATATTTTTTTTGGGTTTTGTTGTTGTATATACATATTTTTGTTATTTTTCATTATTTTGATGTTTTGTTGTTTTCTTTTCTTTTCAGTTTTGTTGTTGTTTTGACACTTATCTATGGGTAGTATTTTTTAAGATGAAGTCCATTCCAATGGTGGGATAACTCGGTCCCTTCAGCATCGACTAGTCTGTAGGCGTTGCCAGGATGCACATCCTGAATCACGTACGGTCCTTCCCAATTGGGTTGAAGTTTAGAACACAGCCCTCCAGGTTTGACAAATTTTTTTTTAACAACCATCTCACCAACTTTGAATTTTCTCTCAATAACTTTCTTTTGGTAAAAGCGAGCGAGTCTATTTTGATACACACGCGCATGCTCGGCAGCGGCCAGCCGCTTCTCATCTAAGAGTTCCAACTGGGCAAGGAGTGAATTATGACATTCGTCGAGGGAAAATTCCTCATCCAATTGTACTCTGAGAGAAGGGATCAGAGTCTCGTACGGGACTACCGCTTCCATACCATAAGTAAGGGCAAACGGAGTCTGCCCGGTGGGGGTACGGATTGAAGTGCGATAGTCCCATAGAGCTTCGATAAACTTTTCTGGCTAGTCTGAAAACTTACTAGACTCGCAGGTTTTTTTGATGATTTTGAGCAATATTTTATTGGTGGCCTCCGCTTGGCCGTTACCTTGTGGGTAATAAGGTGATGAATGATGCAATGCAATTGCGTACCTTTTGCAGAGGTCCTGTAGGTCCTGAGAAATGAACTGTGGCCCATTGTCGGTGACGATTGTGCTCGAGACGCCGAACCTTGCGAGGATGTTCTTTATGATGAATTTGCAGACTGTTGAGGCCTTGATTTCTGCGTAAGCTTCGGCTTCGGCCCATTTGGTGAAGTACTCCGTTGCAGTGAGGATGAAGGATTTCTAATTGGTGAGAGAATTGGGATCACCTAGGGGGCCAATGATATCGAATGCCCACATGGAGAAAGGCCATGGGGAGGATATTGGATGAAGTGAGGAAGATGGTGAATGAATTTTGTCGGCGTGAAGCTGACACTTAACACATCTACGGACATAAATAGCACAATCCTCTTCCATAGTGGGCTAGTAAAAGCCTTTCCGAACGATCTTCTTAGCGAGCATTTGGCTATTTACATGGCCACCGCATACACCTGAGTGTGCTTCCTCTACACATTTCCAAACCTCATCGTCATAAAGACATCTTAGTAGAACACCCGTAAGGCTTCTCCTGTACAGTAGACCTCCAACCAATGTGTATTTCTGAGCCACCCTTCTTATGGCTTTCTTATCCTCTGTGGTGGCTCCTTCAGGGTAAGACTGATCTTTGCAATACTTGACAATTTCGTAGAACCAAGGTTTCTCCTCGTCGGCCAGTTCTTCTTCAAATTCTGCCAACATGATTTCCCTCTTCTCAAGTATTCCTCCTTCCTGGATCTTCCGTAGGACTCTTTCTTTGACCTTTAAAAGGTAAGGGTCCTGAACAGCGGGGACAAGACGTTTGTAGATATTGATGGATTTAAACCATGCACCTAGAGGGAACTTGAAAGATGAGGCCAAGGAGGCGAGGGCATCGGCCAGAATGTTCTATTCGCGAGGAACATGGACAAAGATCAGCTTGGTGAACAATTTAGCATAAGCGGAGACTAGCTCCTGATAGGGCTTCAGCTTGGGATCAAGGGTGCGATATTTGGTAAGCACTTGGCGGAGAACAAGTTGACTATCACCCACGACTCGCAATTCGGTGATATAGAAGGAATGGGCCAGTTCTAGACCAGCTAGAAGAGCCTCATACTCAGCAATGTTGTTGGTGACTGGAAATGCGAGGTGAAATGCCTCTGGTATGGTAACGCCTTCGGGCGTTAGAAGGACAATGCCAATACCCTTCCCTTAGGAATTCTAAACTCCATCAAAATATAACGTCCACATTGGCTCAGCAGATTGGGTGATGGACATTAGTTCCTCATCTGGAAACTCTGATTGGACAGGATCGAACCTGGGAAGAGGATGGTGGGCGAGATGCTCGGCTATGGCATAGCCTTTAATTATTTTTTGCTGGATGTAGGTGATGTCAAACTGAGAAAGAAAACTTTGCCAGCGTGCTAGCCTATCCGTAAGGACGGATTTCTCCAGAAGGAACTTGATAGGGTTCATGCGAGCAATCAAGTGGACCTCATGAGCCAAGAAGTAGTGCTTCAATTTCTACACTACCCAAACGAGGGCAGCACAGGTTTTCTCCATGACTGTGTACTTCTGCTCACAGGGATTGAGAAGTTTGGACAAGTAATAGGTTGCCCGTTCCTTGCCTTCTTCATCAGCTTGTGCGAGGACGGCTCCCACGGAGTCATCCAAGACTGAGATGTAAAGGATCAGAGGTTTTTCTGATTTGGGTGGAATGAGAACGGGTGGACTAGCCAGATATTCCTTTAACCCTTCAAAAGCTTTTGGCATTTAGAATCCCAATGAAATTCTACTCCCGGCTTGGTCAACTCATAGAAAGGTCTACAATTAAACCGATGGATGAATTGCAGCCTCCCAATTAAACCTCGGACTTCTCTCAAATTTTTGGGAGGTGGCATGTCCCTGATGGCCTTAGCTTTGTTGGGATCTATCTCGATCCCCCTTTTGCTCACAATGAAGCCCAGTAATTTGCCCGATGATATACCAAACACACACTTTTTCAAATTCATTTTCAATTGGAACTCCCTTGATCTCTGCAAGACCTTAGCCAAAACCCTTGGATGTTCCACCCTGGTCCTTGATTTCACCAATAAATCATCCACATACACCTCCAGATGTATATGCATCATGTCATGAAATATGGCCATCATAGCTCTTTGGTAAGTAGCTCCAGTATTTTTTAACCCAAACGGCATGACCATGTAACAATATGTTCCCCATGGTGTAGTGAATGACATCTTCTCCTGATCCTCTTCTGCCAAACGGATTTGATTATATCCTGAAAATCCATCCATAAATGAGAGTGTTTCATATCCTGCTGTGTTATCGATTAACACATCAATATGAGACAAGGGAAAATCATCCTTTGGACACGCGCGGTTAAGGTCCCGGAAGTCGATGCAAATCCTGACTTTCCCATCTTTCTTCATGACCGGGACAATATTTTCCACCCATTGAGGATAAAGGATGACTCTAATAAACTTGGCTTTATGGAGCTTGTCGACCTCTTCTTTCATTTTCAAGGCCATCTGAGGGTGGAAACGCCTTAACCTTTATTTTACCGAGACGGACCCTGGTTTTAGAGTTAAACGGTGTTCGACCAAGGTTGAATCCAGACCCGGCATATCCTCGTAGCTCCATGCAAACGTGTCCTTATACTCTTTAAGAACTTTGATCAATGCCTCTTCTTCAGAGGGTGGTAGATTATCACTTATGAGGATGATCCTAGGGTCTTCCTCGGTTCCCAAATTGACTTCTTTGGTGGACTCTTCTACGGCGGCTGACGGCTCGTCGAATCTTCTTATTCCACTAGCATATGCGCCAGTCGCATCCTCATATTCTTCATCCCCTTCTTCAAAAGGGTATTCTTCATCGGTGATTTCATAAACCCCATATCCTTCACCAATGACACAATTACCCTCACATTCTATCTCCGGTAACTGGATGGGATTTTCTAGCAGCTGAGGGATGTCGAGAAGGGCCTAACACCTGGTGGCTAAATTCAGAAGGAATCGACGAGGGATCTGCCTACCCTTGAATTTCTTTTTGGATACTACCCTTGACTTATTATCCCTAGTTTGACTCACATTATTTATAGAAGGAGAAAAGGTTGAGGGGGATGGTGAAGAATGTACAGAGAAAGACCCCTCAGAGGAGGGGTAGAAAAGGTCACTCATGGGACCTTGGATGAGTGGCCCGCAGGGCGGGACGCACTCGTGGGAGATGTAGGAGGTTTCCTCAATAATGATGTATTGTTGAGGAGTTTGAAAATTGACGTTTTTTTTTTCATTTTCATTTTTGATGACCAAACAATGAAAAGAAATCGGAGGAGAGCGAAAAGTGGTTATAGCTAAAGGATTGGGAGGCTCGTAGAGCAGATCATGATTGAAAACCTGGCGCGGGATGAGAAACCCGCGCAGGTAGATGAGTAGAGAAGGGGACCTGGGAAGATCATCAGACAATCGTCTGGCCCAGGAAGAAGACATCGGCAAAGGCTGAGATGAGTGAATGGAGAAGACGGCGGCTAATGAGCCGTCGATGGCAATGTTGATGACGGATAAAGATCCGCCGGTGATAGAGTCCTTCTGGCGAGGACGAGGATAGTTTGGAACCTTGGCAACAGTAGTGATATTCTCTGGCATTTCGGAGATGAATGGCGGTCCTTCAAGATGGGGAGGCGAGAACATCCTTTCCAGTGCAACAGAAATATCCCGTATATCAAACCACATGTCCCATTCGCATTCTGGATCTTCGATCTTGCCTCTTTTGGTGACCCTAAGATATTTTTCAGTCGAATATACAGCATGTGATCCCCCGTGTGCTTCTTGCGGGTAATCCCCCATCTGAATAATGGGCTCGTTGTTGAAATGGTTTGATAGGGTCCATGTGAGGGGCTTCCAATCTGCCTTGAGTGGTCCTTTGAAGCCTAGGCCAAACCTGCGGTTTGGCCGGATTTCCTTTGGTGGTTTCAACCTACCTTGTAGTTGCGCGCCCAGACCTTTTGCCCTGTTGATAGCCGATGTTCCTCATGATCTCCCATCCTTTGGAGTGAAAAGGGGGATATGGCGTTGTTGCCTTCATCGGCTTCTTTGGTGCTAGCGGAATGTGAGATGAATCACATACGTCCAGCAATGACAATATGGGCCGATGAGACAGCCAAACAGAGGGCAGCGAGGTGTTGATAGCATCTACCGTGTGAAGGACAGGTGTGCTGACCACTTTAATAATTCTTCCATTGTAAGGAAACTTCAAGCACTGATGGTTGGTGGAAGACACAACATCCATGGCTTCAATGTAGGGGCGACCCAGTATGGCCTTGAATGTGGGGTCCATGTCGAGGATATGGAATTCCGTAGGGACTGACATAGGGCCTAGCTCAGCGTTCAGAATAATCATCTCTCGCGACGGCCTTTTTCTATTGTCATAAGCCGTGACTGTGATTGAGGAAGGTCTTATTTGTTCCTCGTCGACCCCACACAACTGAAGGGTGCTCATGGAAATCACATTTATGGACGCACCCGTGTCTACAAGGCACGGGTTTATGGATACCCCATTAATTTTTAATGAAACACACAATGCATATTTCTGAGCTTCCTTGGGAGCGAGCTCGTAGTTGTGGAACATGATGGCCGGTTGCGTGTCCGTTGGGGTCAGGATAGCAGAGATCTTTTCTACAGGGAGGTCCTCATTCACCATGACCTTTTGAAGATACTCCATTAAGGTTGCCTGATGGGATGTGGATCTCTGAAGCAGCTCCAGGATGGAGATCCGAGCAGGCATCTTGTCCAAGTGTTTCAACAGATCATACTGTGTTCCAGGGATAGATTTTTCCGGTTGTTCTCCATCGTCCTTCTATGGCTGAGACTGCTCGGGATTCTGACTATTCTGGGGGAAAACCCTGTGGAAAATCCTTCCACTCCGGAGCACCATCGCCTGCGGCTTTTGTACCTCTATAGGGGTAGCAGTGGGTTTTAACAGAGGTTTGAGGGGTAGTGGTGAAGGAATGGTCGATGAAGCAGGGGTGATGATGGGAGCAGGGATTCTGATGAGGGGTTTGTTAGGTGGAGGTAGAGGGGTTATCACTAGGGTTATGAAGGATAAGGGGTCTGGAAGGTGGAGGCGGAGGCAAAGTGGAAGTGGGTAAGGCTTGAAGTGGGTAATGGTTTTGAGATGGATGGTGGGTGATGAGTGGTTTTGAAGGCATTGGTTATGGTATTGTGGAGATAGGCGCGGATGATAAGGGGTTTGGAAGGCATGGGGGTAAATGTAGTAGAGGTGGACGGTAAAATGGAGGAGTGAGGGAAGATGAGAGGGTGTGGGGGCGTAGCGGAGGGTGTTGGATGATAGGTCATTGGGGTGCAAATGAGAGGACGTGATGGCAGTGGAAATGGTGAAGGTGGTACTGATGCGGATTGATGAGAGAGGGGTGCTACCCGGGCAAGGCGAGGGGGTTGCATGACGATAGGGTTGGCGGTAAAAAGAATAGAGATACTTTCTGGGTGCCACACCTGCTCTCTCCCGACTTCTGGGAAGGAGGAGATGGGGTTGACCTGGTGATTGGGCTGTTGGTGCTCCGACAATGGATTCTGAATTATGCCCATGTTGGGCTGTTGTTGTTGTTGTGCCTGCTGAGGCTGTTGCTGTTGCTGTGGTTGTTGCTGATGTTGTAACTGTGGTCTAGGAGGGGGTCTCCTGGCTTTGAGAGCGGCGACGTATCGCCTCATTTCATCCTAGTCAATCCCACCCTCATCATTCATATCATAGATGTAGTCCTTAAAGTGAAAACAATTCTCTATTGTGTGTCCTGGCTGCCTGTGGTAGACATAGTATCTGGAAGTGTCGACATTCGGGGGCCATGCGAGCCTCTCCCTAGGTAAGACGAGTGTATTTGAGGCCATGAGGGCATTGAAAATATATGCTAAGATTTCTGGCAACGGTGGGTAATGGGATCTCTTGGGGCCGATTGGTCTCCTTTGTTGCTGTGGGGGTCCATAATTCCCTGGGGGTGGAACTTGGTGGTATGGAGGTGGTGGTTGTTGTTGCTGGGGTTGGGGTTGTTGCTGGGGGTGGTGGAGGCATGTTGTTCTGGGGTGGATTGTTTTAGGGTGTAGGACGAGAGGGAAAAGGACCTTGCTGGAGGGGAAGTCGAGGCATTTGTGGGAACCTTGGGTTGGCTGCATAGTTGGCATTATTGACTGCACTCACTTGCTCATTTGTTACGACCCCTTCTGTCGCTCCACTCGGGACACCAGTGCCTATCTTTCTGACTATCTTGGGCTTTGGCGGCTCAAACATGTGCATGATAGGGGAATCTTCTAACTGGGTTTGGATATACTGGGCCCTCTCATAGAGCTCTTCCATTGTGGCCATCTTGTTCATGGCCAGGACATGCCTGAACTGTGGGGTTGCATTGGACACAATCATCTTCACTTGTTCCGGCTCTGAAAAGGTATCCCTTAACCTTTCTGCCAGAGACCTCCATCTATCAGCATAACGGACAAAATCTTCGTCGGGCTTCATTTTCTCGGCCACTAGGTCGGTAATGGAAAGAGAGGGACCTACCCTATCCCGATACTTTTGTAAAAATCTTCTCTGGACTGTTTCAAAGTTTTCGGCCTCGCCGGGCTCCAAAGAATAGAACCACTCTAGCACAGGACCGTCCAATGATCTCCGAAAGAGGTATGCCAGGGATCTCTAGTCATTTTACCAATAGGAGGACTCATACATGAAATCCTTGAGGTGAATGAAGGGGTTGCCAGTGCCATTGTACCTGCGGTACGTGGGTATTTCGAAGGGAGGAAGATGGATGACCGGAAGGATTGGCAAAGCAACCTCCAAGGTGGATTTCACGTCCACCATTTTCTTCAAATTTTGAAATTGTTCATCCATTCTATTGAACCGGTTGAGGAGCGATTGGGCGAGCTCCTCGGGAGGTGAAGGTGGCACTTGCCACTGGGGAGGAAGATGTCTCCCGGAGACTTGAGGGGGGAACCCCAAATGAGAGGGAGCTGCCGGGCCGCCGACAGTTCACCCCGACTGAAGCGATATGTGGGGAACAACGGGGGTTTGAGATTGCGAAGGGAACTGGAACGAGGGTGGTTGTTGGCTCGCTTACCCTTGAAGCGAGGGAGATTGGATGGCTTGCGCCAGTGAAGGAGATGGAATGGCCTGCACCGACTCTTGGATAGGTGCGACGGCTGGAGTTGATTCCTGGGGAGCGGGGGAAATAGATTTCCCCTTCAGAATGGCCTGGAGGGCCCGGATCTGTTTAGAGGTAAGCTCCATGTTGGCGAGGATGCCTTGCAAAGAGGAGATGTCCTGTGGTGGGGATGTGTCCCCTACAATAACCTGCACCTCATGCGAGGGCTCATGAGAAGGGCCTGAGTCCATAGCATGGACTCACGGCTCGGTTGACTGACCACGACCAGGGTGGTTCTCCTCAAAAGACTCGCGAGCCATGCTCACAGTTTTTCCGGAACGTAAAAACATACACTAGCAATCAAATAGCAGAGATTATCAAACAAGTGGATGCCTTTACGTCTTTTTTTATGTTTTGATTTTGATGATTTTTTTTGTGTTTTTAACCAGATTCGAAGTTCATACAAAGTAGGAAGGACCCTAATTCCAATTTGTTTCATTGCCGTGTCAATTAGGGGCTCTCGTCTCACCACGAATGGGTCGAGTAACTCCGGGGAACTTCAATGGTACAATCAGCCCAGTGAACGAAGAGGAGATTCTTCGATGTCGGGGACTTTACGGAGGTCCCAGTGGAGGAGATTCTAGTCCATCGAGAGGAATTCCCGAACGGAGCGTCCTTCCTTCACCGAGAGGGGGTGATCCTTAGAAAAAATGAAAAAGAATAGAAAAGATGGATGGATGTATGCAATGAAATGTTGACAGATATATGGAGCACAACAGAACAATGAAATAATCAAGATATAACAACACACAAGAGATAGTAAAGCAAATCACAAGAAATTTCAAGGGTAACTGAAAGAAAGCAACAGAAGTCCCACTGTGATCGCCAATCTGTGAGCAACGTCACGCGGTCGAGAAATGACGCGGAGCGCGTAGGCTCGTTTTGTTTTGTTTGCTTTTTTTGCTTTGCTGCAACACAGAAATAAGAGAAAAGGGAAGAGAGGCCACCACGGGAGATTGCTCCGGTGGGACGTGCGGGACAGGTGCAATATAGCAAGATATGAGGGTTAAACGGCCATAGCGGGAAGTGACTCGTCACGGCCTCGAAGGATGCGAATGGTGCGAGAATTTAAATAACATGAGTTGAAACGGCCATTGCTGGAAGTAACTCACCGCGGCCTCGAGAATATAGCAGGCAGATATAGAAGCAATTCAAGATATACAAATAGGAGGACAGAATTCAAACGGCCATTGCGGGAAGTGACTCGCCGCGGTCTTGAGAATATAGCAAGCAGATATAGGAGCAGTTCAAGATATACAAATGGAAGGATAAAATTCAAACGGCCATTGCGGGAAGTGACTCGCCGCGGCCTCGAGAATATAGCAAGTAGATATAGAAGCAATTCAAGATATACAAATAGGAAGACATAATTCAAATGGCCATTGCGGGAAGTGACTCGCCGCGGCCTCGAGAATATGAGCAGATAAGAGATATAACAAGATATAAAAAGGAGCAGAATTCAAACGGCCATTGCGGGAAATGACTCGCCGCGGCCTCGAGATTATGATGTGATCGCCAGGGGCCAAAGACCCCAAAATAAAGAGTGATCGCGCCTACATCGCTAGCAGGAAGTGGCGGGTTGCTTCTTCCTCCCCCTTCGACCGACCGACGGAGAGGGCTTTCTTCAGTTACCCTTGCAAAATAACAGACAGTAGAAAAATAGAATTAGAAAATGGCAGTGTAGTATCAATCCCTTGTGATGAAAATAACGAAATTGTGGTAGGACACACACCTGGTTGGTGTGGTTTTAAACCCCTCTCGGACTCGAGTAAGAGAAAAATGCGATGATGAATGCAAGAAGTATATAAGAGAAGACGCCCTTTTGAAGGGAGATAGAGGATGTGAAATGATGAATGCAAAGAACTACGGAGAAAAAGGGGGAGAGAATTGGCTTATTGGATGTGCCGATGGCGAGATCTGGCGGAGCTTCGGCAGCGTAGGGATGACGTGGAAGCGCGGTGGACGAAGACGACCTTCCTCTCGCGAGCGTGGGCACCCGAGAAGTCGATAGAACCTCCCCCTACAAAAGACCCCACGGATTAGAAATGGCTCCGGCAGTCTCTGGGCTCCAGCAGCCTATCGGACCTCTCCAAAGCTCCTTTCGGACTGAGGGGGGGGGGTCTCTATTTATAGGGCTCCGGAGGATGGAGGCGTCCAGGACCCTGGACGCCTTCATCAGGGAAAAAATAATATTTTATATTATTTTTATTTTATTATTTCAAATATTTTCAAGGAGGCGTCCAGGCAACTGGACGCCTCCATAAAAGTCCACCGAACCCCCGCCGAAAGCCGCACGCGGTTTGGCACAACGAATGGGCTCGTCTAGTTGGCAGGATGTCTTCACATTTTGGATTTTTCTCAAACGACAAACCGACCAGCGCACGGGGGGCGCTCGTGAGCCAGATGATGGAGGCGTCCAGGCACCTCGACGCTGTAGATTATGGAAAATCCACTTAAAAATAAAGAAGCAAAATATAAAGCAGCACGTGGTGCTAATGGGAAGTGTGATCGCTAGAGGGGTTACCTCAAGAAGAATAAAAGTGATCGCATGTACCTTGTGTTGAGCGTGAGAGATTGTGAGCTTTTCCTTCCTCCTTCTACCGGCCGGCCGATGAAGGGGGTTTATAGCTTGATTACCCTTGCAAAATACACAATACAAGTGAAAAGATTGATTAGCCAAAAGTGTGTAGTATCAATGCTCTAAAGGTATGAAATCAAACAAATTGGGCATGAACACACCTTGAGTGTTTTGATTTTTAAAACCCCTTAAGAGGAGTAACAAAGGTATGGGAATATGAATGCAAAGTATGCAAAGCAATGTATACGATGTGAAAGTGGCAATGTCTCCTAGCAAAGTAGCTAGAAAGGACAAGATGATGATGATGCTAATGCTAATAAGGAAGAGGACAATCTCCTCTCTGCTGTGTGTGCAGCAGTACTGGGAGAGAAACCAGTTGAGTAGCAGCTGATGACCGTGGAAGAAGAAGAAATCTCCAAGAGGAAGAGAGATTACTTGAAGCGAAACCTGCAAGAAAAAAAATTAAACTCTCTTCTCCCTATTCTCTGTTAACTTTCATCCTCTCTCTCTTTTTCTCTGTGTTCTTCTCTGTGTGTGGTCCTCTCGCGCGAGGGAGATTAAGGGGGTATTTATAGGCTAAAAATCCTTGCAAAATAAGGATTAAAACAAGGTAATGACTCTCCAACAAGAAACCCTCTTCCCAATCGAACACAAGGTGCAAAATGGGGTAAGGATCATTACTGGAAAGAAGCAGACGAGAGGGAGACGGAACTGGAATTGACGACCTCTCAAAGGGCGTCAATTAAAAATGACGACCTTACCAAAGGCGTTAATTAAAATGACGCCTCCTACAGTGGCGTCAATTCCTGGATTTAATTATGGCAAGAAAATACTTTCCTTATTAAAAATTCTGAAATGACGCCTGTTATAAGGGCGTCAAACAAGAGACGCCCCTAAGGGGGACGTCAATTCTGTGATTTTTCATTTTGCTTAGGATTCGTAAAATTCCAAGAAATGACGCCACTATACATAGCCGTCCGTTTATGCAGAGGCGCCCTTGACTACGTCGTCAATTAAAAGATGCCCCTACTTAAGGCGTCAATTTCATTCAACACGGAAAAAATGCTAAGAAAACACAATTAAAACATGAAAAATAGAAAAACTTCGTATTAAGCCAATATTGAAGTCCACTTTGGGGCGTCACATGGTGACATGAGATTTACTCAACATAGCATCGATTTTGGCGTGTCTATAGCTGTCCCGCCTTGGCATCTGCTTTGCAAGGGAGTGAGACGGAATGAAGCGAAAGTGAAGCAAGCGGAACGAAGTGGAACGAACTGATAAGTAGATGCCAAGGTGTGATGTGACACGCCTTCGACACTAAGCGCTGGAAATCTTTCCAAGACTCTGAATGAAACAACTCTGGATGATTACAAGAAAGCATTGATGAGCTGGACCGAAGGGATTAAACTAAATGAAAAAATGTGCACGAGGGCACGAAAGGGAAGACACCATTGGAGAGCGGTTACCAGCCAATGTAGACGTGCTACAACCAAGGTGGATTTGCAGGAAAATAAAATGAATTGAGATAGAGACCCAGCAAATGAACGATTTTCAAGGAACCAGCTTGAACGGTTTCAAGGAGAATAAAGTACTTGATCTGGAATGGAATGTCTCATGCCAACTCAGTTAAGAGCGAGCAACCTTCATTATTGGTGTAATATGAAGATTTTCATCATTAAGCTCAAGGTCCTACATGATGCATGCTGGGCTAAAAGAAAAATTAAAACAAACTAAAAATAGAAACTAATCAAGGACAATATTGCTAAACCATCTAGATTTAGTCAAGAATCTAGATCTCTAAGCTGACACTAAGCCGAAGCTCGTTTGTCCACGCATCAACTCAAAAAGTGGAACCATCGTCCCAAACCTTAAATGACTCAACGGCCTATCCGTGTGATCAAGATTCCCCTGGAATTATCACTGTTTTTGATGAAGGGGAACTCAAATTCCAGGTTCATCAGAACCACAAGGTCCTTAATATGTTATAGTAGTGTAGGATATCATATAGTAGAAATGCTTACAAGAAATGCATACAGGAAGATGGTGATAGCAATGAGCGAACTGAGAAATGAGGTGCAAACACCGTGGGGCTTAGATGGTGATGCCCAGTCGGTGGGACCAAGAGTTTCTTATCCTACACTCAAAATTTCGTTAGCCAAGATATAAAGATGCATAAGGCAGCAGTTTAAGCATGAGAGCATACTCAACAACATTTGAGAATTTTTTTTTTCTTTTTGGATTTATTTGAGAATTTATTTGAGAATTTTTTGGATTTTTTTTATTTTTTTTTGGATTTATTTTGAGAATTTTTATTTTTTTATTTGAATTTTATTAGATTTATTTGGATTTATTTGTTTTTTTTTTTTTGAGAATTTTGAGAATTTATTTGAGAATTTATTTATTTAAGAATTTTGAGAATTTATTTGAGAATTTTGAGAATTTATTTGAGAAAAAGTTTTTTTGTTTTTTTTCTGAATTTATTTGGATTTATTTGAAAATTTCGATACTTAGACATGGAGTGCAACGTACAGACTTAGATGGAATGCATAGACTTAGATGGATGTATAGACTCGGGCTTAGATGGATGTATAGACTTGGAAATGAAGGTATAGACCTGGAACATATAGACTTAGATGGAATGCATAGACTTAGATGGATGGAACGTATAGACTTGTGAAGGAATGTATGGACTTGGGAATGAATGTATAGACTTGGGGAGAATGTATAGACTTCGGGGGGATGTATAGACTTTGGGGAAGAATGTATAGACTTTGGACGTACAGACATGGATATACAAACTTTGAGAATGGATGGACATGGATGTACAGACTTTGGAAAAATATAGACTTATGGAATGCTGACTTATGCGTAGACATGGGAATGTATAGACTTGGAGAATGGATAGACATGGGACTTATGAATGTACAGACTTCAGAAATGCAATGTATAGACTTAGGACTTATGAATGCATAGACTTCAGAAATGTAAAGACTTTGACAATGTACAGACTCAGGAGGAATGAATGTATGGACTTCAGAAATGCAATGTATAGACTTATGCAATGTACAGACTCAGGAGGAATGAATGTATGGACTTAGAAATGCACCCACGATGCTTAAACTTATGCAAATACTTCCAGACTTGCACAACCTACACTTCAAAGCTCATTAGTTTATCAAAAGAATTATCAGCTCAGGACAGTTCATAATATGATCATAAGTGCATAACATGAATAATTTTAATATAACATATAGCACTTAAGTTCAAAATGTTGTAAAGCAATTTAAAAGCGTAAGCTCAAAAAATGACGCCTCTTTACAGCGGCGTCAAATCAAGAAATGATGACTGTTATTAGGGCGTCAATTGCAATTGAGGTTTGATTTGGAATTGAACTGCAAATGATGCCTTCCAGGGAGGCGTTTACTTAAATGACGACCCTGAGTGTGTCATCAATTAAGCAAATGACGCCAAACGGTGAGTCGTCAATTAACTTGTTTTCGTTTCCTGCTCGGAATTAAACTTCCAGCAACTCGTTTGATTCAAGCACAAACCGTGCTACCCGTTAGCGTTCAAGAACATTATAAAAGGCAACCGTTCGTCTGATGAGCATCTTAAACAATCGAAGCAGACCGAGAACTTGCAGAGGATCTGACAGAAGAATTGAAGCCCTCTTTAACAGAAGCAAAGCACTTGCAGAACAATTTCCAGGAAGATGAACATGATGATGCAGAAGCAAAGGCCTTCCAAGAAGCCGAAGATGAGTTTTCCAAGAATTTCTGAAGTACCATGCCATATTAGTGGGAGAATCGCCAACAGCCAAGTAAGTGTTTTTTGATATCAAAGCTTTTATTTCTGTTCTTTCTTCCTTCCTTTTCAAAATTTCTAATTACATTTTCTCTTCTTCTTCTTTCTTTCTTTTATGTTTTCAGGATTACCTAATTGTTCCTGGTCCAAGGAGATTTCTCAAAATTAAGTGGCTTCCTTTATTACTCTCCAAGCTCTCATTAGACATGAAATCCTTCCTCTCAAGGTGGCACCTTCTTGGTCTCATAACCCATGCTACCCATTATAATGACATCCACCTAGATTGGGCCTCCATCGGAGCTCTTATAGAATTGTGGCACCCTCATACTCACACATTCCTCTTCCCAACCTTTGAAGCTACTATTCTCCTAGAAGAAGTAGAGGCACTCCTAGGCTTAAGAAGGATGAAACAAAGAGAGGAATCAAGGATGGCTCATATGGCTAGACCAATACAAGCTCAAGACATACTCACTAGCCTTATTCAAAGCCCAAATCTAGTGAACCAAATTAAAGCTCATAAGGGAATCAATCTTCTAAAGCTAGCTTCATGGGTATACAAGAATATGGAGAAGACCTAAGAAGATGAAGACTTGTTGGAGAGAGTGATGAAGGGATTCGTTATATGCATAGCGGGAGCTCTATTATTCCCTTCAATGGAAGACCATCTATAGGAACATCACCTAAGTGCCATAGCTAGCATATGGGAGGGAAAAAGAATAGGTCCGGCGGTATTAGCCAACCTATACAATGGGCTTACCTCGGCTTCCTTAGGACACCCCCTCTATGGGTCAATGCTCCTTCTCTCTTGTTGGGTGGACCTCCACCTAAAGTTTGACCCATGCCAAGAGACTCAAGTGGCCTCAAAGATATTCTCAAAGAGCCCACTACGATATATGACAAATTCTTTGGGCCTATGTGAGAGGGTGACCAATCGAGTACCCAAGCTCAAGAAGAGAAGTGAATGGAGGGACTACTTCACAACAATGCCAAAGAGCGGATTCACTTGCGCACCGGGGTTTCTCAAGACCCAAGATCTTCGCTCAAGACTCTCCTCCGACATAGAGCTTCGATTGCTAGGCGGGACCGACTTCGTCCTTTACAACGCACACCGGTGCCTCCCACAGCTCGGGCTACCTCGGCACCTCTTTGAAGAACCTTCTCACCTACCTCCACTCAAAAGAAGGGAACTATGCTCAAGTGGAGACCAAGAAGAAATCAAAACCATAATGGCTCAATGGAAGGTTGGACTACTCCAAAAGTCCAAGGCACATGTGGAAAAAGAGGAAGACAAGTGCAAAGCTTATGTACTAGCTCTTAGGAAGATAAGGCCTATGATGGCTTATTTGATGTAATCATGATTTTTCCTTAATGAAATAAAGATATTTCCTTTATTTGAGTCAAAAAAAGAATTAATTATCACTTCTTCCAAATATTTGCAGTTCTGTCTGATGAAAAGAGGGCTTCGGGCTCTCTGTTCTGAACAGCGCCTTCAAAAAGGGCGTCAATTGATTAAACAACGTCTGCGATGATGTCGTCCATTCCATTAAATCAATTCCTTAAAATAATTTAAAATCACAAATGACGCCTTCAATCATGTCGCGTATTAAAAATGGACGCCGGTTTGCATGGGCGTCAAATTCAAACAGTAATTATGACGATCGATCAAATCAGTCACTGTCCCATTAATGCGTCTGACGACGGTTGCAATTTCCCATGCAAATAAAAATGATGCCTAGCTTCAGGACGTTACATAGAAAAACCACGCCACAGCCCAAACCGTCAATTGATATAAAAATGACTTCGCTCACGGCGTCAATTTATTTCGACCGTTAAGACCCTTTTTCCCTCAACCAGACCCCCTATTTTTGATTTTATTTTTATTTTATTTTCAATTTCCACCCATTTCCATAGCTCTCAGCCTTGGTCGAGGGAAAACCAGACAAATGACGCCCCCAGGGGTGTCGTTAATTAAAACGACGCCCGAGCCTGGGTTGTCAATTTAAATTTCTAAAATTGATTAATGTCAAATCACGCCCTGCAACATGTCGTCAGTTTTAAATCATCATATTTTATAATTATGCTGTTAATTTCCATGCCATTTCATTTATTTTAAATGTATATGTCTCTGCTTTTTTTTTATTTCACATGCTAGCTTTAAAACCCCAGAGAAACAGCGCCCCCCACCGGGGCGTTAATTCATTAGGTAACGACCAAAGGGGTGGTCGTCAGTTTAACATTTTCCAGAAATGTAGTGTAGGGTAGAAAATTGCTTTGTGAACGCGCCCCCTAGAGGGGCGTTATTTAGACAACTGACGACCCAGGGTTGGACGTCAATTCAAAATTTCTCAGAATTTTAGAAAATTACCTTCAAAACAACGTCCCCCACAGGGGCGTCA
This sequence comes from Amorphophallus konjac, assembly GCA_022559845.1. Lineage (NCBI taxonomy): Eukaryota > Viridiplantae > Streptophyta > Magnoliopsida > Alismatales > Araceae > Amorphophallus > Amorphophallus konjac. Next base: position 3,798,138 of record CM040117.1, on the reverse strand, counting down.
TTTAAATAAACAACGACCCAGGATAGGTCGTCAATTCAAATTGCACACGAAATTACCAGAAACACATTGTGAAATAACACCTCCCTTAGGGGCGTCAATTAAATGATTAACAGCAAACGAACTTGACGAATATCCACATGAAAACTTAAGTGAGAATTTTTATTTGTTGCATGCAGGGGTTGATGAGGACACGGATCTCTTGGGTCCAGGTCCGGGCAGCTTACTACGGACTCCCCAAGTTCCAGAGAGCTAGGGTAGATGCTATGGGGTTTGGGGCCTTCCTTAGCATAGAGCCAGTTAGACCGGACCTACCCTTGATCCAGGTGCTCAGAGAGAGATGGGATAGGTCTAGCAGGGCATTTCTAATGCCGTGGGGTCACATGGTTCCTAGCCTAGAGGATGTCGCTAGGATCACTGGGCTGAGGGTAGACGGAGAGGCGGTGAGCGGGATCACACTACCCGATTATAGTGAGCTTACACAGAGACTACTAGGGCTAGAGACGGTGTACGAGACACCTAGCGAGTGTAGGACCATCTTCCATACCGACCTTACCATCGCTATGGGTTTAGGTGACTCTAGGCAGAGGTCGAAGGAGTCTCTGGAGTAGCTATCACAGAGATTGATAGACGGGGATAGGGCTGCCTACTGCCAGGACCCGGCTGAGAAGGAGAGAGTAGATCGAGACTTGAGGAGGTTTCTATTCTTGATGCTCGGGAGGTTGCTGCTCGGCACAAAGGGCGACATCATCAACTATCGATTCCTAGGGATACTCGAGGACCTAGAGGGCATCGGCAGATACGCTTGGGGAGCGGCGCTGCTGGCACACTTGATAGCTGACTTGTCCACGGGGACAGGTCGAGAGACGACTGTCAGTGGCTTTTCACCCTTCCTTCAGGTATGCATTTTCTTTCTTTTTCTTCTTTTCTTCTCTTTTTATATGCATATGAATGCTTTACTAATGCAATGGATGGATGCAGGTGTGGAGCCACCTATACATGCCGATGGGGCGCACCGACCCACGGCCTGGAGTCGAGGGATCCTTCCCTCTGGCGCTGCGCTGGCTACCAGTGGTGACTAGAGCCCCACTCACATACAAGCTGCGAGTGTTACAACGGGAGTTCCGTGACTTCCCCGCCTCACTGGTATGCATGATGCAATTTTTATTTATTTTTATGTGAAATATGTTGATATGATGATGATATGCTGATATGCGTGCTTGTGAATGCAGGTGAGGTGGAGACCTCATGAGGGGATGACTGATGAGGGCCAGCCCTGGGTCGTAGCGGGCCGGCCTCGCTTTGGAAATGAGCTTTGGGTTCATTGCCTGAGCGAGATTGAGCCGCTACGACTTAGGCTGGTGATGAGGACCCTCGGCCTACACCAGGAGTGGGTCGAGGTTGGAGAGCCGCGTGGGATAGGCAAGAAGACGCGTGGTCGCACGAAGGCGATCGACTGGAGAGTCCAGTTCTCAGACCAGTACGCCGACTGGCAGCGTGGCGGGACCCGAGTCACTTCCCAGGCAGCGGAAAGCTCTGAGTACCTCCGACGCTACTGGGAGGTTTATGCTGGCCGACCCCAGATGAGGGTCTTAGGGGTACGTATGAATGCACTTTTTTTTTAAAATTAAATGCAAATGCTTTGTATATCTATTATGCGACTAATATGTGATGAATGCAGGACGCACGGGACATAGTAGCGATGGACATGCAGACCCACCTCCATAGTTTGGAGGCCCAGCTGGCCACCACACGGGCAGACCTGGAGACCCTGGTGAGTGTTTAAATTATCTATATGCAAATGAAATCTTGAATTATTGATGATTGGCCACTGACAATCTCTATGAATGCAGCGTGCCCAGCAGGGAGCAGCAGTGAGATCGACGGGAGAGGCCTCCAGCTCGAGGGGACCTAGTGTAGAGATGACTGCACTAGCGGAGCAGCTAGCTGGAGCAGTAGCACGGGCCGAGGCAGCAGAGCGCGACCTCGTCACACAGGTATGCTTTAAACTTTAAACTCAAAATTCCATTCAATTATTTATATGATATATGTTTCATGAAAAATTGTGTTTGCAGACTGAGGAGCTTCGGGCCTCTCTTACCTGCATCGAGGAGGGACAACAGGCGATGGCCTCCCGGGTGAGTTATTTATTTCAGTTGTTAATTGCTTATTTCATGAATTATTGAATTGTGCATATGAAACTGATGATTCATTTAAATGCTTGTAGACCTCGGAGCTACAGGCGGCGCTTACCCAGACCACTCTAGCCGGGGCGGAGTTGGCCATCCGCGACCAGCGGGTTACGGAGCTCGAGCGGGCCTTGAGGCGGCGAGAGGAGCTGCCCCAGGACGTGGCGGAGCTGCGAGTCACCCTCGAGATGGAGCGGAGAGAGCGTGCCCGGGAGCTAGAGGAGAGTGCGACAGAGCGGACCCGTGACCAGGAGGAGCGCGCGAAAGAGAGGACCCGTGACCGGGAGCGCGAGCGGGAGCTTGCGGACTTGAGGACCCAGCTAGCTGTTACTCAGGAGCGGCTGCGAGCGTCCGAGGAGCATCTCCAGCGAGGTCGAGAGCGAGCGCGGGCTGCGGGGTACGCCTTCACCAGCTCCACTTTTGTAGCAGGTTCCTCTCTCCGGCAGAGGAGCAAGGCAGGGGAGCCTGCTCGAGCTCCATCTACATCATAGGGGTCCATGCCCCCTCCACAAGAGCCTCATCGTGAGGACGAGAGTGAGGCCGAGAGTAGGAGAGAGGAGGGTGGAGGCGAGAGCTGAGAGAGACTTTACTTGTACTCCTCCACCCTCACACCTATACTCAGATATACATTTGATATATATATATTATATATATATATATATATATATATATATGAGATTGAAATTTTTGTTACCTGAGCACTCATGTGGTTGTGTAGTTGTGTTTCCTTTTAGTTTCTCGCCTTTTACTTTTGCCCTGCACTTGTAGCTATAGTTCATGCTTGAATAAACAGGTTAATCCATCTGTTCGACTTGGCCCCTTGCTCAATAAGTAAGGGGATGTTTTATTTTGACCTTGATAATGGGTCAAGGGGCCAAGCCTTTAATCAATGAAGGCAAATGATAAACAAGATATAGGAAAATGTAACATGCAAGCAAGCAAATGCCAACTAAAAATAAAAGATGCTCACACACGAATGTAACCAGGCACATGCACAACAACGGCTTCAATTTTTTTTATTTTTTATTTTATTTTCTCTCTTTTTTTATTTTCAATTTTTCAAATGACGCCCTCGCTAACGGGCGCTCATTGTGAAATAGACGCCTTCACGAAAGGCATTTATTAAAAAAAACATTTTTTAAAATGTTTAATTGGAAAATGACGACTCATTGGAAGTCGTAAATTTTGAAAAAGACGCCTGAAGGCGGAGGCGTTAATTCTTATTTTTTATTTTTCTATTTTTTTTGGTTTTGAAAATGACGCCTTAACTAAGGACGTTAATTTTGAAATGTTTTTTTCTTTTTTTTTTTGTTTGAAAGCAAGCATAGTACAGGGCTTTAAACCTTATGCCATCATGATCTTAAATTTATTAATCTTTCTCCAAAAAACTTAACAAAGGGATCAGCGTGCTCAATGACTTATGCTTCTACTCATATTCTCTTGCAGCACATCCTTCTTAGTCAGTCTTCACCATTCTTCGAGTTTAGAACCTGCCCCGGAGAGGGAAAAGAAGAATAATTTGGGGAAGCTCACGAGAGGTTTTCAAGGGTGGGGCACATTCCTCCCCTGCCCTAATGCCTGTTGGGATTCGGTCTTCGGCTTAGGAAAATTTCGTTGCTCTTTTCACCCTTATTCATGCATGCTTACGACCAGGGTTTTCCCTGCGGGGACTTTGCCCTCTTGACATGCTTTCTTTTTCTTCCTTTTCTTTCAAAAAAAGAGACCTAATTGTACTTGGGCTTTAAGCATTTTGTTCCCTTTTGGGCCCTGACTTCCACCTACTAGGGCGGCGGACAGGTTTAGTTAGTAACCCTTGACTCGTACTCCCTCTCGTGAGCCGAAGAGAAGAGAATATGTAAGGTTTCTACACTCTTAGTTTGAGTTGGACTTTCCTTGAATTCCGGGCTGCTTGAGTTTAAAAGTAGAGCGTGTAATGTGTGCGGGAGTTGACCCCAAAGTTAGGTTATCGAGACTGAAGAATGAATTAAGGATTTTGATTTTTCAGGCTTGTGGCCCATGTACCATATCGGCTTTTGATTTTCAGAAGTTTTTCTTTTTTTCTTTTTATTTATTTTTTTCACTTTTAGGGATAGTATTTCTTTAAATAAAGGCCATTCCAAGGATGAGTTAGTTCTTCACCTTCAGCATTAATCAATTTGTAAGCGTTGCCAGGATAAACATCTTTTATAACAAAAGGACCTTCCCAATTAGGTTGGAGTTTTGAACGTGGTCCACTAGGTTTTACAAAAATTCTTTTAATTACCATCTCACCAATTTTGAATTTTCTCTCAATCACTTTCTTTTGATAAAAACGTGAAAGCTTGTTTTGATAAACACGCGCATGTTCGGCGGCGGTCAGACGCTTGTCGTCTAGGAGTTCCAATTGGGCAAGGAGAGATTCGTGACGTTCATCAATAGGGAACTCCTTGTCTAATTGAACTCGTAGAGAAGGAATAAGAATCTCATAAGGAACTACCGCCTCCATTCCATAGGTTAGGGCGAAAGGGGTTTGCCCAGTAGGGGTACGAATGGAAGTACGATAGGCCCAAAGAGCTTCAACCAATTTTTCTGGTCAATCTGCAAATTTGTTAGCCTCACACGTTTTCTTGATAATTTTAATCAAAGTTTTATTAGTTACCTCTGCTTGGCCATTGCCCTGCGGATAATAAGGAGATGAATGATGCAATGCAATGTTATACCTATTGCAGAGCTCCTGAAGTTCCTAAGAGATGAATTACGGTCCATTGTCGGTGACAATGGTCCTCGGGAGTGATGTTCTTCATTATAAATTTGCAAACGGTTGATGCTTTTATCTCCACGTATGCTTCCGCTTCCGCCCACTTGGTGAAGTACTCCGTCGCCGTCAGTATGAATGACTTTGGTTTTGTGAGGAGGGTCGGATCACCAAGAGGTCCAATGATATCGAAAGCCCACATGGAGAATGGCCATGGGGAAGATACAGGATGGAGTGAAGAAGTAGGAGAATGAATTTTGTCGACGTGTAGTTGGCACTTAACACACCTTCGAACATAGATAGAGCAGTCCTCTTCTAGAGTGGGTCAATAGAAACCTAGCCTAAGGATCTTCTTAGCTAGCATCTGGCTATTGACATGCCCGCCACACACTCCTGAGTGCGCCTCTTCCACGACCTTCCAAGATTCATCATCATCAAGGCATCTTAGCAAAATACCGGTAAGACCTCTTCTATAAAGTACACCTCCAACCACAGTGTATCGCTAAGCAACTCTTCAAATGGCTTTCTTTTCTTCAGCCGTGGCTTCTCCAGGATATGATTGATCTTGGTAATATTTAGAAATCTCATAATACCATGGCTTTTCTTCATCGTCCAATTCTTCCTCTAAGTCCAATAGCATGACTTCCTTATTCTCAATGATGCCTTCTTGCTTCACCTTCCTAAGCACCTCCTCCTTAACACTAAGGAAAGCTGGATCCTTAATAGCCGGAGTGAGCCGCTTGTGAACAATGATAGAATGGGAATCCCTTTCGGGAGGGAAAGCCAAGGAGGAAGCAAGAGAAGAGAGAGCATCAGCTAAGATATTATGATCATGAGGAACATGGATGAAAATTAATTTGGTGAAAAGCTTGGTATAAGCGGAAGTCAATTCTTGGTAGGGTTTGAGTTTAGGGTTGAGCGTGCGGCATTTGGTGAGCACTTAGCGAAGAATAAGTTGACTATCACCTACAATTCGTAAATAGGTAACACCAAATTGATGAGCGGCCTCCAGCCCGGCTAGGAGAGCCTCGTACTCAGCTATATTGTTTGTAACTGGAAATGCGAGCTGAGAGGCGAGTGGAATAGTGATACCCTCTGGTGATAGAAGAACAATACCAATCCCTTTCCCTTTTGAATTCAAAGCTCCATCAAAATGTAACGTCTACATTGAATCGGTCTGATTGATGGACATCAGTTCCTCATCTGGAAACTCTGAACAAACGGGGTCAAATCTAGGGAGGGGATGGTGAGCAAGATGTTCTGCTATGGCATAGCCTTTAATCACTTTTTGCTGAATATAGATAATGTCGAATTGAGAAAGGAAGCTTTGCCATCGTGCCAATCGGTCGGTGAGAACAGATTTTTCAAGAAGGAACTTGATTGGATTCATACGAGTGATGAGGTGAACCTCGTGAGCTAAGAAATAATGCTTAAGTTTCTGAACTACCGAGACTAAAGCAGCATAAGTCTTTTCTATAGCTGAGTACCTATGCTCACAGGGGTTGAGAAGCTTTGACAAGTAGTAGGCTGCCCTTTCTTTTCCTTCTTCATCGACTTGGGCTAGGATAGCGCCTACGGAGTCATCTAGGACGGAAATATAAAGAACAAGCGGTTTGCCTGGAACTGGCGGCCTCAGGACAGGAGGATTTGAGTGATAATCCTTCAATCCGTCAAAAGCTGCCTGACACTTGTCATCCCAAATAAACTTGACTCCCGGCTTAGTAAGCTCGTAGAACGGTCTACATCTTTCTGAATGCTAGGAGACAAAGCGGCGAATAAATTGCAACCTCCCGATCAAGCCTCGAACTTCTTTCAAATTCCTGGGAGGAGGCATTTCTCTTATAGCCTTCGCCTTGTTGGGATCAATCTCAATACCCCTCTTACTCACGATGAATCCAAGTAATTTCCCTGATGAAACACCAAACACGCACTTCTTAGGGTTCATCTTTAATTGATACTCCTGTGCCCTTTGCAAGACTTTGGTTAGAACCCTGGGATGCTCAATCCTTGTCCTTGATTTTACTACCAAATCGTCAACATACACCTCAATATAAATGTGGATCATATCATGAAAAATTGCCATCATAGCCCTTTGATAGGTGGCTCCAGCATTCTTAAGTCCAAAAGGCATGACCACGTAACAATAAGTTCCCTATGGTGTAGTCAACGATGTTTTCTCTTGATCTTCCTCAGCCAGGCGAATCTGATTGTAACCTGAAAAGTCATCCATAAAGGAGAGAGTCTCATACCCTGCCGTGTTGTCAATTAGAACATCAATATGAGGGAGGGGGAAGTCATCTTTAGGACACGCGCGGTTGAGGTCCCGAAAGTCTATACAAATTCAAAATTTTCCGTCCTTCTTCATGACTGGGACGATGTTAGCCACCCAATTAGGATAGAGGACAACTCTAACAAATCTAGCCTTATGCAGCTTATCGACCTCTTCTTTCATCTTTAATGCCATATTAGGGTGGAAACGTCTCAACCGCTGTTTGACCGGAACAGACCCTGGCTTAAGTGTAAGTCGATGTTCAACAAGCGCAGGGTCTAGTCTAGGCATATCTTCATAGCTCCAAGCGAACGTGTCCTTATATTCTTGAAGAACCAAAATAAGCGCCTCCTCTTCAGATGGCGGCAAGTTTTTGCTAATGAGGACAATCCTAGGGTCTTCCTCCATACCTAGATTTATTTCTTTGGTAGGCTCTTCTACTGAGGCTGATGGTTCATCAAATCTCCTCATGCCACTAGAAAAAGCATCGGCCTCGTCCTCATATTCTTCATAACTTTCGCCCCCCTCTTCAATAGGGTCTTCATCATTCATAATCTCATAAACACCAAAGCCCTTATTAAAAGCACAAGTATCCTCATATTCTATTTCCGGCAGGATGATCGGATTCTCCACGAATTCGGGGATGGCTAAACAAGCCTGACATCTGACAGCTAATTCTCTAAGGAATCTACGGGAAATCTGCTTGCCCTTGGATTTCTTATGTGAAACTACCCCATGAGTCTTATTATTAAGAGAATAAGAACAACTAGCTTGCTCACTAAAACCTGACGAAGAAGAGAAAGGAGGGGAAAAAGTGGGTACAGAAGGGGATACAGATGAAGACCCCTCGCTAGAGGGGTAGAAAAGATCTATCAATGAATCTTGAAAGAGCGGCCCCGGGGTCGGGACACACTCAGAAAGGAGATAGGAGGTCTCTTCAACGGAGATGGAGGATTGAAAAATTGGAATTTTGGCATTTTTTTTTGTTTTCATTTTTATTTTCATTTTCATTTTCAAAGAGGAGGCAATGCGAGGGGGGAACAGGAGGTGGAGTTGAAATTGAAAGATTGGTAAAAGATTGGATTAATGACTGCCCGCACGGGGGCGTGATGGAGAGTTTGGAAAATTGCTCGAGGAGCAAGGGAGGAATTATTGGAGAAACCGGAGATGAATTTGGAGAAAAAGTTATTAAGACCGCGGGCGGTGTAGGGATATCTGAGAAAAATAGTTGATTGATCAAACGGACAACAGCCGTTGGGTGAACGGACTTGGTAAGGAAGAGGCCGTCCCACAGCCTGTCTATATTGCAGCCCTCCTCGAACGGCACATCAGGCTCTCTGGTATCTGTATAATTGCTTAATAACTGCCTTTTGTTTGTAATCACTGCCGGCTTATGATTTAGCTCATGATTAACGGCGGCCATTCTAGATCAGTTGGCATAAACAGTCGGCTTAGAGCGATGGCAATGTCATTCATATCAAACCATCTATACCAGTCACATTCAGGGTCATCCATTTTTCTTCTCTTATCTGGCCGCAATGATTCCAAGGCTTTGTAAGTAGCCAGTGGGGCTATGTGGCGAGCAAACTGCCGTGCATGTACATCTTGACAGTCCAGCATGGAAGTAACAAGTGTAGTTTGCTCATCATTCTGAATTCCCCCTTTTATAAAATGTGTTTGCAGGGTCCATGTAAGAGGCTGCCGGTCTGTCTTAAGAGTGGAAGTCATGACGGCCCATGGCCCATCTTCATCTTTGCTTTTGCTTGGCCCTTTATACCCTAGGCCACCCCGGGGAATCATCTTTTGGTGTCTGGATTGGCTTAACGCGGCCTTGGAGATTGACCCCCAAGCCTTTACCAGTCTTATACCCCATTTTTAATAAGATATTCCATCGAAGAGTGTTCATCATATTCTTCTTTTTCTTTCCTTGGGGAGGCAGGGGTGTCATTAGGGGTGAAGCTGGTTTAGTGACTGGGGGCCTAAGCAAATCTTGCTGCAGATCAGCAACATCCAAGACTGAAAGTAAAGGCCTATTGGAAGGCCACATGGAAGGCACTAAAGTTGCTGAATGTATGTCTTCTGTTGGCAAGATGGGCATGCTGATAACTTTGATAATGCGCCCTTTGTGTGGAAACTTTATGCATTGATGGTTTATGGAGGGCACAGCATCAAGTTCTTGAATATAGGTACGGCCCAAGATGCCGTTGAATGTCGGATCCATGTCTAAAATGTGGAAATCTGCTGTGACTGTCACCGGACCCAAACCAACTCTTAGAGTGATCATTCCTAACGGCGGCTTCTTAGTATTATCATAAGCTGTGACGGTAATTGTAGATGGCCAAATTTGACTTTCTGGAATACCGCACATCTTCAAGGTGCTTGGCGGCAGAACATTAATGGATGCCCCGGTGTCAACCAAACATTGCTTTACAGCTATCTTATTGATGTCAATAGTGATACACAATGCATATTTTCTAACCGGCTGCGGAGCCAATTCATGTTCATAAAAGGTAATAGCCGGTTGATTATTGGCCGGATCCAAAACTGTAGTGACTTGTTCAGCGGGGATGTCTTCATTGACCATCACTTTCTGCAAGTACTGTTTCATGGCCAGCTGATGTGTGGTTGATCTTTTAATCAATTCTAAAATAGAAATTCGTGCCGGCGTTTTGTCCAAATGCTTCAACAAATCATACTCCGTGCCCGGTGTAGATTCTTGCTCTTGCTCTCCTTGTTCTTGTGTTGGCTCCTGCTCCCACTGGGGAAACACTCTGTAGAACATCTGTCCACTACGGAGCACCATAGTTCTGGGTGCCTCTGTCGGGCCTGGAGTGGGTAGAGGGGTAGAGGAGGTAGAGGGAATAGTGGTATTGGGTGCTGAAATGACAGGGAGAGAGGTTCTTGTGAGGGACCTCGCCGTCTGGGGATTATCAGAAGGCGGAGGCGGAGGCCGGGTGACAAGGAGAGGCCTTGGAATCATGGTAGTGGTAGGTGGAGGTGGAACAGGAGGGGTGACGGCTGCCGGCGAGCGGCGGATAAGAAGAGGTGTATTTGGTGGAGGGTTTTGGTGTGGAGGGGAGTTCGGGTTTGGCGTAAGAGAAGAGGCTGCGAGGAGTGGTGGAGCGTATAAGGGTACGTTGTGGCTGGGAAGGAGATACAAGTTGAGGCCTTCTTATCAGTTGTGATGGTTGTGGTTGATTGGAATTTTGACCAATGGCCCTGACAGAGGCGTTTTCTTTATGCCAAACCTGCCCCCTTTCCACTTCATGGGTTGAGGTGACAAGGTTCACTTGTTGATTCTGAACCGGGTGCTCCGGTAGCGGGTTATTAGCAATCCCCATATTTGGCTGGGGTGCAGGAGCCTGCTGTTGCTGTGGAACCTGTTGCTGACCTTGTTGTGGTTGATGAACTGGTGGTTGCCGAGGAGGCCTTCGAGCCTTCAAAGTAGCAATGACCTCCTCATCTCATCCCAATTAATATCCCCTTGATCGTTCATGTCATGTATGTAATCCTTGAAGTGAAAACAATAATCAATGTTGTGCCCCGGCTACCGATGGAAGACGCAATACCGGGAGGTGTCCACGTGTTGCGGCCATACTGCCCTTTCTTTAGGCAATGTGAGCAGGTTAGCAGCCATGAGGGCGTTAAAAATGTCCGACAAACTTTCAGGTAGGGGAGGGTATTGGGCTCTTCGTGGGCCCATTGGCCTTCTCGGTTGTTGCGGCTGTTGTGGCGCATAAATGGTCGGGGGGGCACTTGGTGGTACTGGTTTTGTGGAGCAAAGGGGAGTTGTTGTTGTTGAGGAGGTGGGGAAGGCCTTAAGGTTTGAGGAGGATTATTATTTAGATGGTGGACTTGGTTCTAGAAGGCGGGCTATTGTGGTGATGGCCCTTGGTTTTGAGGGTGGCGGAAAGGAGTGGAGTTGCCGAATGCGCTCACCTACTCATTGATGACAGTGCCTTCAGTAGTTGGGCCAGTATTACCAGTATTAACATTCTTCATTATCACCTTCGGCCGTGGCTCGAACATGCCCATAATGGGCAAATTTTTCATTTGAGTTTGTATATATCTAGCTCTTTCATAGAGCTCCTCCATAGTGCTTAATTTGTTCATGGCCAAAATATGACGAAATTGCGGAGTGGAGTTTGATATTATCATCTTGACTTGTTCCGTCTCCAACAATGTGTCTTTTAATTTCTCGGCCATAGCCCTCCACCTATCAGCAAATAAGACGAAGTCCTCTTCGGGCTTCATCTTCTCCGCAACCAAATCAGTAACAGACAAGGAGGGACCGACACGGTCCTTATATTTCTGTACGAACTTCCACTGATCTATATCAAAGTCGCCGGCATCAGCCGGCTCCAAAGAATAAAACCATTCTAATGCTGGGCCATCCAAAGACCGCCTAAAGAGATAAGCCAACGAGTTCTTATTATCCTGCCAGAATGATGCTTCATACATAAAATCCTTCAAATGAATGTTCGGGTTGCCCGTGCCATTATACCGCCGAAATTTGGCATCTCAGACGGTGGTAGATGAAAAATCGGGCATAGGGGGAAGCAAGATTTCGGGAGCGATCTTGGACGCCGTAACCTCTTAAGCTGTTCCTCCATACTAGCCATCTTTTGGAGGAGTAGAGCATGGCTATCAGACTCGGCTGGGGCCTGACGAAAAGAGTGTTGGTTTGTCATAGGCCTTCTCAAAATTTGAGAAACAGGAGGTTGTTGAGGCCTAGCAACGGAGTGACTTGCCGGTTGGGCCGCATAGTCATAACAGGAGTTGATGGGCGCGAGGGCACCCTAGGGGCGACCGCCGGGTCGTTGGGGAATTAACAGAGTGGCCACCCATGGCCTGGGGAGGGTTAGAAGATGACGGGATAGACTTTCCTTTTAGGAGGGTGGCTTGAGCTGCCTGGCACTGGGAGTCATCCAGCTGAGCAAGAACCTTGAGAAATTCATTGAAATTGAGAGAAGGGGAAGTGTCCCCTGAAGTATTTTGGGTAGTAGGTTGAGCTTGGGAAGAAGGCTCAACTTCCAAAGTAGTAGTGGTATCCACCATGTGGACCTGAGTGGAAGAGGAATTGTAGTTTCTCTCGTAATAGACAGGATCCTGAGAGGGAATCTCATAGAACGAGTCAAGTGACCCTCCTCATAACCGTCATAAGTGTACCCGTAGTTGGCCATATTGATGATTTTACCTGAACGCAATTTCATTCTTAGGTGAAAGAAATAAATTTCCAGCAATGAGATATAATCAATGAATATCACCTTTTCAAGCAAGAGAAGCACACAAGTTGTAATGAGCCCAAAAATTTTAAGGTTTTCCTTGAAGATTAAGATGAGTTTAATATTAGGTTCTCTCTTTTGAAGGTGGATCCTGATTGAAATTTGGGTATAATCTCCGGGTATCTAGATTTTTCTCTCTCCTTTCCAACGTATGGGTCAACTATACTCCGGGTACTTCAAAGGTACAACCTGCCTAGCGTCCGTGAGGGAATCCACGGGTGCGAGGACTTACGGAGGCTTGGCTTAGGAATTTCCTGTCCAATGAGACGGAATGCTCAAAGGAGGGTCCTTCCTTCACCAAGAGGGGTGTAGCTCCTAAACGTGTGGGGAGAGGAGGTCTCCCAAACCGTATGCCCTGAATGCAATCTAATGCAAGCAATATCAAGCAGGTGATATCAAAATAGTTCAAGCCAATAAACACCAATAATCAGTACTTCTGTGGACACAGAAGTAAATGACGCCTTGGAGCAAGGCGCTGATTCTGTGAAAAACGCCTCTGGGAAGGGGCGTCAAATGATAATAAACAGTACTCGCAATATAAGAATAATAAAATGACGCCTTGCGATAAGGTGCTGAATCAGTGAAAGACGCTTCCGTGGGAGGCGTCAAATCGTGCAATAAGCACCAGCAGGTAAAAAAAGGTGCCTTGGAGTGAGGCGTCAAATGATGAACGGACGCCTCTGCAAAGGGGCGTCAAAACACTGTAAACAGTAACGAGATAAAGGACAAAATGATAGTAATCAACGAAATGACGCCTTGCTGGAAGGCGTCGAATGATGAAATGACGCCTCTGTGAGGGGCGCGAATTATAAAAATGACAAAAATGCAGGAAAATGACTGAAACACGCCTCTGTCGCGGTCGCTGTATGAAAATGACGGCAGTGTAAGGCGCTACTCAGTTCAAAGAACCGACAGCCCTGGCAATCAGACAGAAATCAGACAGAAATAAAAAAGGCTAATCAGTGGGAGGTGTGCACGTGGTGCACAAGGGGAAGGGTGCTACGTGGAGCACAAAGGAGGGGTACGCGAGGGTACCAAAGGAGGGACACGCGAGGGTGCCAATGAGGGTGCTACGTGGAGCACAATGGAGGGGTAATCAAACTAAAAATAAAAGGTGTCCCACCGTGATCGTCAATTTGTAGATTATGGAAAATCCACTAAAAAATGAAGAAAATAATAAAGCAGCACGTGGTGCTAATGGGAAGTGTGATCGCCAGAGGGGTTACCTCAAGAAGAATAAAAGTGATCGCATGTACCTTGTGTTGAGCGTGAGAGATTGTGAGCTTTTCCTTCCTCCTTCTACCGGCCGGCCGATGAAGGGGGTTTATAGCTTGATTACCCTTGCAAAATACATAAGACAAGTGAAAAGATTGATTAGCCAAAAGTGTGTAGTATCAATGCTCTAAAGGTATGAAATCAAACAAATTGGGCATGAACACATCTTGAGTGTTTTGATTTTTAAAACCCCTTAAGAGGAGTAACAAAGGTATGGGAATATGAATGCAAAGTATGCAAAGCAATGTATATGACGTGAAAGTGGCAATGTCTCCTAGCAAAGTAGCTAGAAAGGACAAGATGATGATGATGCTAATGCTAACAAGGAAGAGGACAATCTCCTCTCTGCTGTGTGTGCATCAGTACTGGGAGAGAAACCAGTTGAGTAGCAGCTGATGACCATGGAAGAAGAAGAAATCACCAAGATGAAGAGATATTACTTGAAGCGAAACCTGCAAGAAAAAAAATTAAACTCTCTTCTCCATATTCTCTGTTAACGTTCTTCCTCTCTCTCTTTTTCTCTGTGTTCTTCTCTGTGTGTGGTCCTCTCGCGCGAGGGAGATTAAGGGGGTATTTATAGGCTAAAAATCATTGCAAAACAAGGATTAAAACAAGGTAATGACTCTCCAACAAGAAACCCTCTTCCCAATCGAACACAAGGTGCAAAACGGGGTAAGGATCATTACTGGAAAGAAGCAGGCGAGAGGGAGACGGAACTGGAATTGACGACCTCTCAAAGGGCGTCAATTAAAAATGACGACCTTACCAAAGGCGTTAATTAAAATGACGCCTCCTACAGTGGCGTCAATTCCTGGATTTAATTATGGCAAGAAAATACTTTCCTTATTAAAAATTCTGAAATGACGCCTGTTATAAGGGCGTCAAACAAGAGACGCCCCTAAGGGGGACGTCAATTCTGTGATTTTTCATTTTGCTTAGGATTCGTAAAATTCCAGGAAATGACACCCCTATACATAGCCGTCTGTTAATGAAGAGGCGCCCTTGACTACGCCGTCAATTAAAAGACGCCCCTACTTAAGGCGTCAATTTCATTCAACACGGAAAAAATGCTAAGAAAACACAATTAAAATATGAAAAATAGAAAAACTTCGTATTAAGCCAATATTGAAGTCCACTTTGGGGCGTCACATGGTGACATGAGATTTACTCAACATAGCATCGATTTTGGCATGTCTACAGACACCTCCATGAAATTATTGTTTTATATTTTATATTTTATTCTTATTATTATTATTTTTTATATTTTTGCATTGATGAAGGCGTCCAGCCAATTGGACGCCTTCATGATTTTATTATTTTTTATTTGTTTTTTAATATTTTTGTATATTTGAAAGTTATGGAGGCATCCAGGGGCCTGGACGCCTCCATGAAGACCCCCTGGATTCCCCGAAAGGACGTCGGTAGCCGTCCGCCAGACATTCTCCTGGTTCCGGAAACTTCCGACGCGTCCGATTGGGGGTGATGCCGTCCGAATGCCCCATGATTTCTGCAACGAGGCGGTTTTCGGATGCCGAAAAGGCGGGAGAAGAGTCAATAATAGGAAGTATTCAAGCGATTCAAAATGCGAGAGCCACTGCGGGGCGTCGCATAGTAATATGAGATTTTCTCAGGGGATGTCAGAAATAGCATGTCTACACTGATCAAGGTTTTGAGGGAGTATGACGACTCTTTTGCCTGGTCCTATGAGGACATGCCGGGTCTTGACCCCACCCTAGTTGAACATCGACTTATCCTTAGACCAGGGGCAACACCCGTTAAACAAAAATCAAAGAGATTCCACCTGCAGATGGCCTTAAGAATAAAGGAGGAAGTTGATAAATTGCATAAGGCCATGTTTATTAGAGTTGTTCTATATCCGCAATGGGTGGCAAACATAGTCCCGGAGATGAAGAAAGATGGAAAATTTTGGATTTGCATCGATTTCAGGGACTTAAATAAGGCATGTTCGAAAGATGATTTCCCGCTTCCTCACATTGACGTGTTGGTGGATAACACGGCCGGGTATGAGGCCCTCTCATTTATGGATAGATATTCTCGTTACAATCAAATCCGCCTTGCTCCCGAGGATCAAGAGAAGATCTCTTTCACCACGCCCTGGGGCACGTACTACTATGTAGTTATGCCATTCGGATTGAAAAATGCAGGTGCCACGTACCAGCGGGCAATGATGGCTATCTTCCACGACATGATGCATGTGTACATGGAGGCCTATGTGTACGATATCCTGGTGAAGTCAAGGTCCAAAGAAGAGCACCCCGCCATCTTAGCCAAGGTGTTGCAAAGGGCTAGGGAGTATAAATTGAAGATGAATCCAAAGAAATGCGTATTCGGAGTTGCATCAGGGAAATTGCTAGGGTTTATTGTTAGTAAGCGGGGGATTCAGATTGATCCGAATAAAGCAAAGGCCGTTATGGAGATGTCACCGCCTAAGAACATCACTGAACTCAGAGGTTTGATTGGGCATTTACAATTCATCAGAAGATTTATATCTCAACATTCGCAAAGATGCCGCCCATTCTATGAATTGTTGAAGGCGGGAGCTAAATTCGAATGGAATGAACAATGTCAGAAGGCCTACGAGGACCATAAGGTTTATCTTTCTAATCCCCCGGTTCTGCAACCACCCGTTCCTGAGAAAACCCTGATCCTATACATTTCTGTTATTGAGGACTCCCTAGGAGCTGTCCTGGCTCAGGTGGCTGATGAAGGAAGGGAAAGGGCAGCATACTATCTTTCGAGGTTGTTTGATCCCGCTGAATCAAAGTATACTGCCATGGAGAAGACCTGTGCAGCACTAGTGTGGGTAGCTCAGAAACTCAAACACTATTTTCTTGCCCATGAGGTTAAGTTGATCTCTAGAATGGACCCAATTCGTTACCTCTTAGAAAAAGCTATCCCTTCTGGCAGATTAGCTCATTGGCAGAGCTTTCTTTCCCAATTTGATATCACCTTCATTGTTCAGAAAGAGATCAAGGGATATACGATTGCTGAACACCTCACTCATTCTCCTATCCCTCGCACTGATTCAATCCAGGTTGAGTTTCCTGATGAACACTTGGCTATAATCACTCATCTTCCTTTTTGGTATCTTCATTTCGACGGTGCTCTCAACTCTCAGGGCCGTGGAATCGGCGCCATTCTCCTCACTCCAGAAGGAGTAACTGTTGACACCTGTTTTATGCCGATAAGTTGAGTCATTTCTCTTACTCCCATTAGTTGATGTCTTGAGTTGTTTATCATTCATTGGGCCATTTTGTGGCACGTCTTGGGCTCGTTTTATGGGTAGTCCCCCTCCTTGGTAAGTCTGTGTCAATTCGAGGCTTAATGGACCTTGGCTTTGATCAATTGAACGTGTTTTACAAGAACCCAGTGTCCAAAAGCATGAACGGTCCTACATCAGCCGTTCAGTCCTTGGGCGGTTGAACATAGACCGTTCATACATTTTGGTTAATTTCTTAGGATTTTCTGAATATTCACCGATAGGCTGCTGTGCGGTCTTTCTAGGCCCGTTCGAACATATGGATGGGCTTATTATAACCGCCTATATCTCAGAGTCCTACGCTTACCAATTTTCTCAGATAATTATCCAATTAGTTGAATTATCACCGACAAGGCTAAAACGGCTTGTCTCGGACCGCTCTATAGTGCAACGGCCTCATTAGAACCGTTCATCTTTGAGGTTCCAACGCTAGACGTTTCGGTCAGTTCGAGCGATAATTGGGCTGATTTTCTGATTATTTGAATTTCCACCGACGGGGTGGACGGTCTGGACCGGACCGCCCACCATGTTGAATGGTCTATCGTAAGACCGTTCATCCTATCGATTGGTGATTTTTAACAGATTTTTATCTCTTTTATGCATGGTTGTATCCCCAACTTCTATCGTCGATTTCTCCGTGGATAATTAACCTTTTTTTATGCCGTTCGACTGGATAAGAGATTATGATAATATCTACGATTTATCTTTTATAATCTCGACCTGAAAATGCCTAAAAACCCTAATTTCGAGGCTGACTTTCTAGGCTCTATAAATAGACCCTAATGGCCGGGCATCGAAAAGGGGGGGGGGAGATTTTTTTGTCGACGGCGAAGCCCTGCCGCATTCCCGAGCGACTTAGCACCAAGGAGGGAGGCTCTCTACGTCCTTACGAGCTTCCGATTCAGGGAGTAGTCCATGGGTTGTGTCATAGTATTGTTTATAGATTTCTTCATCGTTCGTTGCATGCATTGCTTTCTCCCCACGTCTTCCCTCGCTCTCATCACCATGCACACATCCACCCATGCTTTTGTCACCCTAGGGGTTTAAAACCCCCCAGGTATCCCCCCTTTCAGTAATTTATGCTTAATTCTTCTTATGTGAACATGTACTACGTCATTTAGTTCTAATTTGGGTGTTTCTCTTGTGTCTTTACACTATCTTGCAGGTCGGCACTTCATCAGCACGAGGCCCATCCTCTCTGGCCGGCTGGAGAGGGTGGAGGGGAGCCCTTTTCGAAACTCTTGGCGTGGTGGCTTTGAGCGGTTCTTTTGAGCCTGTTCAAGGAGACGAGCAGCCTGATCTATACCGCCCTTCTTCCTTCTGCGGTCCGTTTCAAGCCGCCCATCTTCCATGAGTTCTTCTTCCCGCGTGTCCGGCAGCACTCTCAGACGGTCTATCGTAAGGCCACGCGTCTCTTAGGGCGGTTCTTACTCGACCGCGTGTCCTCGCAGTGCTGCATCAAGGCGAGTGTCTCCCCTTCCTTTCCAAAGTACGACGTGCTCATCACGTGCTGCGCTTTGGTGGCGATCACGGTCATTCTCTGTTTTCCTCCTCCTCTCCTTGCTCTTCGTTAACTTAGTCACGATATCATTGTCTTATTCATAGCGTATTGCCCATTGAATGGCAAGAGGAAAAATATATATCTACACCCCTTTTGTGGCGATCATGGTGGGACACCTAATGCCCATCGTGCTGTTGAGTTGCTGACCCTTCTTCTTTGTTGTCCAAGTGTGTTGTTCTTCCCAAAAGTGATTTGCAGGTTGGGGTGCGTTTTCTATCCTCGGGGACTCGCGCGGTTCTTTACGAGCCACCCAACATCAGGAACGGTTGACACCCCACCACCCATCGCCTGCAGTTAGAGCCAGCTTCGCCGGTCTTTCCTGTTACGGACGGCGCCATGTACACCGTCCATCCGTAGAGCGGTTAGTCTGTAGCCGTTCATTTCTTCAGCACAGGTGCGCTTCGCTCTGTTCTTATTGTAGGTACGCGGCTGCTGGAGGACCCTTCTAGATTCCACACGGTTGATAATAGACCGTCCTACCGGTATTTTCTTCCCCTCCCGCTGCTGCCTCATCTGTTCAGGTCCTGTGATTGTGCTATAGTTCTGCTTTATACGGTTCTAGACCGACCGTTCTATTTTCGGAGCAGTCGAAGAAGAGCCTTTCATCTGCTGCCACAGTGTACTTATGTTATGCTTTGACTATCATATTTCATGTGGTTTGCTATTTCTGGTGCTATTCATTGATCCCCCAGTTTCCTTACCATTATTGCATCACCATTTTTCTTTAGTGCTCATGTGTGTGTTTACTCATTGATTGTTAGCTGCTAGGCTAGATCGTGCATGCACCCCGGTGCGCATAGGAGCATTCACCATTTCTCATATTAGTTGCATTCCTACCGAGGTGGGATTTCCTCTCGTCTCCATATTCCTTGGAGCCGACTAGGGACCTTCCCGAGGACCTCCGTAAGCCCCCGTGAGCCGTGGATTCCCACACGGACGCCGGGCAGGTTGTACCGTATCCACCCCCAGTATAGGGTTGCATTCGCCGGTGAGAAATCCTAGTAGACTCACACAGTTCCCCATTTCCCATCCCAGTTGGGCACCTAGTGGTTGAGAGAATTCATATTGTCATTAATCCACTAAGGTTCGAAAGAGAAATTTTATGAAATCCGACGAGCATCATTTCAATGACTTGGTTGCACAATTGGGGCGATTCCCCTCTCATCTCTTCCTTCCATTTTGCATGCTCGTTGTTTGATTTATTTATTTGATTCAGTCGGTTTAGGGTTGTCTGCCTTTCCCCTCTTCGGGTCTTTTAGTGCATGTGGGATTGTTTCTGTCCCTCAGGGCCATCTCCTAGGGTCCGTTCTCATTTCCATTCTTACTTCAACCCCTTGTTTGACTCAGCCTACCCGATGTCGTCTTACGACTTCCCTCAGTCTCACGAGGACTCTCTTCCTCGTGGCCTTCTTGAGGACCCACCTCGAGTCGCCCATATGCAAGGGGGGGAAGGGAATGCCCCTCCGCTCCCGACCATTCTTGGTGAGGCTTCTCAACCCTCTCTTTCAAATCTCCCCATTCAGAATCCCGCCAGTCAAATTCTTAATATGATGACCCAGCTGGATCCGACCCAGCTCCATCTCATTCTGCAGGCTTTACAAGGGGGCGATGCCCCGACCCCAGTTCTTCCTCGTGGCACGACTGTTGTTGCCACCACTTCCCCTGTTACCGGGACCACCTCCGCGGCACCCATTGATCTCACTCCTCTCCGTCCTCAGATCCTTTGCTCCTCTAACATGGAAATGGGACAGGCCTCCACCTTTGTCCATCAACAGCTTGATAAGGGGAAATCTCATATCCCCTCCGTCCCTTATCTTGATCCATACACCACAGCTTCTCCATCGCCGCAGGCCCTCGTGGCCCCGACGGATTTCGTTAGGTTGCAGCCGGGGGCTGCTCAGTTAACTCGCGTGGATATGGGCCCCTCCTCAGCCCATTATCCCTCTTACGCGCCGCCTCTTAAGTCGGCTCATCCCTTGTCTCCCTATCCAAACATTGCTCTTCCTGCTCCTTCTCCTCCTTCCCGGGAACGGGAAATCCTTGACAAATGGGCTGCTATGCAGCAACAGATTGATCTACTCTAAAGGCGGGTCGGTCCGCAATCCCTTGCTGACGTCCCTATCCCTAACTTCAGGGACATTCATCTTTCGGCACAATCCGAGCTCCCAGTGTACCGTAAATACGACGGGAATGGCAACCCGTTCATCCATATTCAAGAATTCTTGTACGAATCGGCGCAGTTCCAGCGGGACGATCGCTTGATGGCCTATTTGTTCTGCCGATCATTGGAAGGGGTCACCCTGGAATGGTTCTATACCCTGCCTATGGAGGAAGCTGAGAATTTCAAGACAGTCAAGGAGAGATTTATACAGAGATTTCAGGATCGGGTCGGACCCGAATACTCCATCACTGACTTAGTGGCAGAGAAGATGAAGCCGAAAGAAGATTTTGCAACCTATGCAGACCGTTGGCGGCAGATGGCCTCACGTGTGCCCGGGTAGATCCCGGAAGAAGAAAAAGTGAAGTTATTAATTTCCAATGCTACGCCAACTTTCAAGAACATTTTAGCAATGAATGATATCTCAAGCATGCACCAGTTATACAGCAGAGCTCGGTTTATACAGACTCAGTTCAAAGACTCCCCCATCCATTCTTTATTCGAGGCACAGAAACCCAAGGCCACCAGAAAAACCCAAGGCCCCGTCAGTTCCCCCACCAAGCCGCTCCGCCTCGCTTCCCACAGCCTCAGCGCAACCCCCAGTTCGCCACTCCGCAAGTTCCCCAGCCCACCTTCCAAGTCCCACAATACCCTCAATAGGCACCTTCGCCACCCCAACAGCCTCAGCGGCCCCCGTAGTACAATAATGTTCCTCCACCCGCTGCCTATGGCTCTGCTCGACCAGCTCCAAAGAGGGCCCATTACCCTCCTCTTCCGGAAACCCTGCCTGATATCTTCTTTGCTCTAATGTATACGGGTGATCTTCAGTTGCTTCCTGAGCGCCCAAACTGGAATCCGGCAGCCGACCAGTCTCGATATTGCATATTCCATCGGCAGCCCGGGCACACGATAGAACGATGTTATCAGTTCAGAGATCTGGTGTATGACTTGCATGAGGGCCAGAGGATCGATTGGGCCCAGACGCACAAGTTGATTGAGGATATCAAGCAGAGACAGAGACAGGCCAGGCCACAGCAAGCGGCACCACAGCAACCCCAGCAACAACAGCAACCTCAACCGCAGCAGCAAGACCTTGGGATCCACCAGAATCCCATGCCAATACATCAACCCCCTCCTCAGCAACAACAGCAGCCACCGGCACCGGCCCCAGCACAAGTGAATATGGTCCAGCGCCCGGCCCCCAACGCTGGGTGGACGTTTGATGATGAGACCCCCGCACGGCCTTCCACCACAACTACTCTCCCGCACCTGCTATCCCCTCTATCCTCAGACCCGCCGTTTTGACCACCACACCACTTGTCGCTCCCCCCACGTCGCCCCTTAGACCCATTACATTCCCCTCCGCTCCACCCGTCCTTCCGTCGCCACCCACCGTACCCTCCGTTATTTCCCCTCCGCTTAATACTTCACCCATTTCCCCTCCACCAGGGCCTATTAAACCCACTTCCGCCATCCTCACCCCCATTTCTACGCCATTTACCTACCCCACCGGGCCAAGCGGGGGCCTATCTCAGCCCATCCCGGCACCAAACTGCGCCCTTCGGAGCGGGCGTCCCTTCCAAAGAATTTTTCCCCCTTCCAGTGCGTCCGCACCTAACCTCCAAGTTCATCCCCCCACAGCTGAAACAAACGAAGTAGACCCCGTGCCGGGCACAAGATATGACTTATTGCAGCACTTAGACCGGATGCCGGCTAAAATCTCAGTGTTAGAATTGATCAAGAGGTCGCCACTCCACCAAGATGCCTTGAAGACCTTCCTGCAGAAAGTTATGGTGAGTGAAGACGTGACAGTGGATAGCCTGCCCTCGGTCTTGGCAACGATTACTAAGGGGCCTTCTATTTCATTTTTTGAGTCAAAGCTAGCGCCCCCTGAGGCACGGCAGATACCGTTGTGTATAACCATTTCTTTAAACTGTTGAGTTATTATTTTGATGAATGCTGTGTTTGTTAAGCTATGGTTTTGATGATAACTAAACTTAATGTGTGCTTTAATGATGATAACTAAACCTGTGGTTGATTACACATGTTCTTGATGATTATGTTCATTCATCTTGTTGCTTATGTTGGGTTTGAAAGAGGCAAGAGGTTTCATAACCTCTTTAATGTGAACAAGCATGGTATTAACTCTGACTATTTTGCTTGCAGGATTAAAATCACGGCAGTCACTCGGTGAACCTACGTGTGTATAAGCACCTTGCTGTTCTACAATCCAAAAAAGGTGGTATATGTCATTTACTATCAAGAACCGTTGGTGAGACTCTTACCTTGTGTATCTCATATATACACCTCATTCATGCTCATTATAGATGAAACCCTTCTGGCCATCGTGCACCCTCGCCCGGGGATCGACCTGCCCGGTCAGGTCGCGGGGGTCAAGGGGGCAGTGCCCCTTGCGGGGGTTTCAGGGGGCGGAGCCCCCAGAACAAAATTTTTGATAAATGCTCAAATGGTTTGCATGAACTTCAAGCATTTATCATATGGATGTTTAAGTTATAATTCTAATCAACTATCCATGTGTTTGTAGGTTAAAGACTCCGTTGACACCTTCAAGACTATCAAAGTCGATGCCACAGATGAGAATGGGCTGCTAAAGGAGATAAGCGGTTGAGCTAACGGCTTAACAGATTGAACCGAGACTCCCGGGGGGTCTGCCCAGCTGGCGGTCGACCGCCAGCTCAGGGGCGGTCGACCGCCCCTGCCAGGAACCCACTGCCTGCAGCTCTCTCAGTGGCGGTCGACCGCCAGCCCAGTAGCGGTCGACCGAAATTCCCAGGGATCACCCGTTCGCAGGTTTTTCAGTAGCGGTCGACCGCCAGAAGCTGCAGGTCGACCGCCAGCCCCGAGCTGCCCACAATTGTTGACTTTTTCCATTTCGAGAAGAGCCCTTCTCCTTGTAATTCTTTAATCCTAATGACACCAAATCACCCACAAAATATGGATCTGGTCTGGGGGATGTCCATAGACCATTCAAGGGCTATATAACATCTCATTTGGAGACATAACCCTAATCATCCAAGAGATCCAAGGGGAGGCTATCCAAGGAGGAGGAAGAGGGTACTGTAGCTCCGTGAACAGTACCTCGTGCAGCAACAATCTTCATCCAACTTCAAGCCATTCAAAGTAGATCTGAAGCCAACATCCTCCAAGGAAAAGAAGCAAGGATTAAAAGGAAGATTGCTCAAAGAAGAAAGAAGAAGAAGCAAGCAAGCAAGCAAGTAGGACATCCAAGGGGATTCAAGTGGAGATCAAAAGGAGGTGTTCAAGTGAAGATTGAAGATATGTTCAAGATCCGTAACATGCATTCAAGGGGAACCCAAAACAGAAGTCTTCTAAACTAAGCCTCATCATATTTATGTTTTTGGGTATTGTATTTATGTTCATCATAAACTGAAGAATCTGTGTGTGTGTGGATCGTGTTGGATCCGTGGTCGTGTGTGTGTGTTGTTTTCCATTCGTGTGTGCGTAGATCTTCCTAGATCTACGTGTGTGTGCGTGTGGATCTCTTATATCCAGTTGTTTTAGTGTGTGGTTTGCTGCACTTGTCGCAGCATGTGTGTGTGGTAGTGATCCGGTTGTCGGATCGTGTTGGAGTTCATCTCCGTGTGTGTGTGTGTTGGAGCTTGTCTCCGTGTGTAGTTTGGGGCGCGTCCCCGTGTGTGTGTACAGGTGTCGTCCTGCGTGTGTGGCTAGAGCGTCTTCTCCGTTTGGGGATTTATCCCCGAGTGAAGCCTCACCGAGTTTGGTGAGGGGTGGACGTAGGATTGTCGTCGTGCATCCGAACCACCTTAAAAATCGCTGTGCATTGTGCTTGTATTGTGTGATTTGCTCCATTTCCTCTTTCTCCATTCTACATAAATGTTAGGTTAAATTGTTGTTCTGGTTTTATCTTCGTCTATCCTGCTTAATCTATATCTTATCATATAAAGTTTGTTAAATCCAATTTGTGTTCATATAACTTTGAATCTCCTAAATAGATTTGTATCACATATTTTATAAAAGGCCAAAAGTTTTCCTAAAATTGGTAATCACCCAATTCACCCCCCTCTTGGGTGTCATTGATCGCGGGACTTCATAAACAAAATGGCCGTGGAATCTGCCCTTGTGGACACGGGAGCATCAATAAACGTGTGTCCATTAAGTACTCTCCGTGCCTACAATATTCTCGAAGACATGCTCAAGCCAACCCCAACCACAATAGCAGCTTATTATAACTCCAGGCGTGCTTGTCACGGGGTTGTGACTGTACAGGCCGAGCTAGGGCCTTTGGTTATGGACGTGGAATTTTACGTACTAGACATAGACCCAATGTTCAAAGCCATTCTGGGTCGTCCATGGTTGAATAGCTTAAATGCCGTCCCCTCTACAGCCCATCAATGTTTGAAGTTCCCCTTCCAAGGGCGGGTGGTCAAGGTAAAAAGTATCTCCACGGTCCAGAATGTTGATGCCATAGCAGCCAAGATCCTGCCTACATTATGGCCGAGTAATAGGCCAGTTCTGTCAGTAATGGACCTGAATTATTCATGGGCATATGCGTCACGCAAGCCCGTCACCGCACCAGTCAATATAAAAGTCAAGTCCAAGATTAGAGATTCAAAAGGGTGGCATATGATTTTGAAGCTGGGCTACCAGCCAGGCCGAGGGCTCGGCGCGCAATTGCAGGGCCGAACTAATCCCGTCCCCAAAAGCAAGAAAATGGGCCGCCGGGGCCTCGGCTACCATGAGTCCTCGATGTCGATACTCAGAGACTCTGGGCCCTTAACATGGGATTACCGGCAACATTTTGTGAAGGGTCTGTTACAGCCTGGTACCTTGAAGACCCCGCCATCCAGCCCTGAAGAGAAGACAGACAAAGCCTGTGCTGTTGCTAATCCACCATCGTCACTGCAAGGGTCGGTCGGTGACTTGGAAGATCTTTCTGATTGCTTTGCAAAAATGTTTCATGAAAAAGAGAGTGAGCCAAAGAAGAAGGAGACGCAGCTGGCAAAGCGTCCTCCGATGCCATTGGTCCGCCAGGGCCA